>OY728140.1:1669599239-1672099239 GCA_963277665.1 Viscum album | reverse complement strand
TTATTTTAAAAGAATCGAATCCAAATGATACATAGGTATATTACTATTCCAGTATAATATAATATTTTATATATGTTATTTAAGTTCATTAACACCATCCTTTATACGTTCCATGTGTGGTATGAATGAGTCATATCATTTTAAGGGGGCGGTAGTCCGCACTTCCTCAAATGAAATTATCGTATGTATATACAACATGAAACGAATAATGGTATGAAATAAAATTGAATTAAAGAAGCTTATATATAAAATATATATCATTAATATCATATTTAATTACAGTGCCATCATAATGGCCACCATGAGAGGTGGTAAGATGTATTTGAACAATCATCGTTTTGTGAGACGTTAGTTTGCCATCCACAGAAACATTATGTTCATCATCCATTAGATGGAGTTGTGTGTATGTGTAGTTTGAATACTTCTTATACCAACATCCTAGTATATTGAGGATACTGGTGTTGTTACAAAATAAGGGAAATAAAAAGAGTTTGGGGGTTGAAGAAGCAAAATAAATGAAAATAATTTAAGAGAAATCGTTACCTTTAATTTAGGTAACTCACTTTGGTTGGAACCAAAGGACTTATTGAAATGATTTATGCCTAAGGGGAAGCTTCAAGTAGGAGGAGAGGGATGTGGGGAGCTTAGTTGGGCAGAGTTTGGACGAGCCAAGTGGCTTGAGAGGTGTGAGGAAATGAGAAGTAGGAGTGCCCTTTTATAAGAGGGGTGAGGGGCACCTTTGGAAAAGCTAGAAATATTAATTTATAATAAATTCATATTCGGTTTCCAATGGCTCCAAAGTTGACTATTCAAAGGTTGAGGAGGGGATAGGTCGAAAACAACTCATCCAATAGAATTTAGATAGGTTTGGGTACTTATATTAACCTTATCTTTAAGTATTAACTCTAAGTTAATTAGTTTCACTTTTACAATGTCTCTTTGTATTTTTATATAATATGGTTAATAAACTTACTATATACATCCAAGAGACCCCCAATTGGTCCATTAATGATTAACCTATCATAATATAAGTCTCTTGGCCGAAACTTAGATTTTTAGGAATTTAATATCAATTAATAATATAATATTTGTTTTAATAACTCTTTTATGTCAATTTTGACACTATTCAATAGTTGATTTTTGTGAAACTCATAACAGATTGATTACTTCGAACAAAGTCCATTAACGCAATCCTAATATATCATATTAGCCTAGAAAATTAGTTTAATTCATTAAAAGTTTCATATTATATTTATTTGGGTATTTATAATATCAATTATTTTAATTTTTCACTATTATAGTAATTACTGCATCATCATTGTGTCATAAATAAAATACATTATTTAATGTCTAAAAATTATAAATAAAATATAATTATGTAGGAAATCGTTTTAGCTTTCTAAGGAATATTTATAATCTAAAATCCAACATGTATAACCCTATGTAAAAATTGTTCTTCTAAAAGATGTAAGCTTATGCAAATTTTATTTTTATTTTAGCTTTATTAATATAATGTGTCATTATCACTTACAAGTGGATCCATGGGGTCCCAAAATAGACCCAAAGATGCCCATGGTCGACCATTTATCAACCAATAGGGTTAAGACACGTTTTAGGGTAATTTAGTATTATTATAATATTATTTTTTTAACCCTTATTTACCGGATTTACCCTTAACCATGGTAAATAAAATATTTACCGCAGTAATTATTCAAAATGTCTAAAAATAAAAGTTATCTATTTACACAATTTGAACATCCTGATTCCAAATATGGAATCCATTTTTCTAAATTCAAAACACAGAAGTGGCATAAATTAATTTAAAATTAATTCCCGCTGTCAAAACAAAAAGCGTGTTTTTAAGAGATAATAACTATCAAAAGATTGACACTTGTTTATGTTCGGTTTAACTGTAAAATTTTGTCTAATGACCAACATTATATTAAATTGTAAAAATATATTATAAATATACTTTAAAACCACTCAAATTCATAATTTATCACTATTAATTATTTTGATTAAAAAGTTGTTTTTAATTAAAATTTAGTAATTTTCACTATTCATCAAAATATGAAAGTTATCCGAAATGTACCAAAATTTCACCTTAGGCTAAATTCGATATTCCGAATCCAAAAATGAAGTCCATTTTGAAATATAAAATATATATAATTTCAAAAATTAGGTATTACTATTCATAACGGCTAGTTTGATCGATTGTGGTGTGTGTTAAAACTCGAAGTTTGCGTACAACACACGCTACTGTATTATTCAAAGGAAAGCGTACCGTGGATTCTTGGGATGTTTCATTTTAAATTTTTGGATGTCCCCATTTAGTCAAAAAGTTTAAAATATTGTATTTAAAAAGGGTTCACTATTAAAAGTTGATAAAAGTGCAATACTGAAAATGAATTTGTCCTTGCATTATATCTAAGAAACTCATAATATGGATTCTAAAATTATTAGGATTATATAAAGTTTAAAATTTAGATAATACTATTCATAACCTCTTTTTAATGGCTTTTTTTTTGTAAGTCATGGTGTGATTGATCTCGGTGTTGCGTGTAGTGCAAGTTATTGAATTACTTTGAAAAAATAACACACTATGAAATCTTTGGGTGTTACATTCTCCCCTCCTTCAATAAATTGCGTCCTCGCAATTTTAAATTGTTCTTCGAAAATAAAAGGTTGAAAATAGAAAATATATTTGTGGGAAAACCCACATCGGAAATTGGGTTACTAAAATTTAGTCTTAATATGAGGAAAAGAGAAATTAAAGGGTCACCACCAAATTATGATCTCGATTAGGAGAACATTGGTGGCATTTAGAGACATATAATTGGAGGAAAAAAATAAATATTTATAGGTAGTGATTGAGGTCATCAATCACAAACAAGTATAAAATTGAGGTCCTTAAATTCATCAATCTATGAGGATTTGAAATTCCATCGGTTCAACAAAACATAGGGTATTAGGATAACACATTTTTGACGTTTCAAAATATCCTTGTTGAAATCCCACATCGAAAAATGAATTAATGAGGCCTCTATTTAAAATAAAGAGTCGAAAGTATGAAGATTACCGAAAATAACACATACTAGGGTTCCATGTAGGAAAATATGGATATGGAAGAAAAATCTAACCATCAATTATCTGATGGAGAGTGGTAGAGAACATGGCTATGAAAAGGCCAACAATCCCAAAGCCATAAATTTGTCGTGATTTAAGGTACCATCTAGGACAACATTTTTGTTCTATGTTTCTATTATTAATGTTGAGGAATTTATTTATGAGATTGGCTAAGATAATAAGGAGATATACTTTCTTTATAATTATAATTTTACCCATTAATAAATTTCTACCAAAAACTCATCTTTCACTCTAAATTTTTTTTATTTATTTATACTATTCGTACAGGGTTCCAAAATAAATGAATTTATAATTCATCTACCAGATCTTTTTTAAAAAAAAACTACATTATTTAATTCGGACATCTCGTGGGACAGTGGTATGTGATACACCCTTGTCGCCCTTCGGTTGCGGGTTCAAGTCTCGCAGCCTTGCCGGACGCGATGGGTTGCCGCCCGACCTCCGGGTTGTCCTTTTATGGCAATCCAAAATAATCCAAACTAGAACTATCCAAAATACTTCTATCCAAACACACAGTCCAACATTTATAAGTAAGGTAAACATAATGTAGAACCTTTTTACCCCGTAATAGCATATGAATACCTTTATCATGTATTCTTTTAATACACCGAAACATCCAAAATTACCATATTCCTTATTGATTACATTCATGCTCCCTTATTCCATATAGAAAGCTGGATATACTTTATTAATCCAAAAATGTTTTAAACCCCAACAATGATGGAATATACAAATCATTAATCAGTTCCAAGGTAGTCAAGAATATCCAATATAATATTTCCAAAACAATCACATATTATTCCAAAATCACTACCTCAGTATCAGAACTATATTATGATTTATCATTCTCTCAACCATATATTTTCCAAAAATTTATCCTTCTATTGAGTCACTTTTCTTTGTTCCACACTATCTCAAGTCCTTAATGAAATAGTACTGCAGTACAATCCTTATATACTCCATGATTATTGTAACAAGTACATTGTTGATACAACACTCAATTGACATAATCAACATAAGAGCTATAATCATTCCTCTTCATCTGTGGTAGTATCATAACTTGATTATTATACAATAGCATCATTTGCGGCATAGTCTGATGACTGGGACATAGGTTCGCGTAGTGTCCAAACTCCTTGCAAATGAAGCATTGTACATTTGAAACCATTTTCTTACCCTTGTAGTCACGTACTTTGTGCCCTTTTTCTCCACACTTATAACAAACTCCCATTCCTTTCAGGCAAGTTCCAGGGTGTTTCTTTCCACAGTTACCACATATGGGAAAATTCTTCTTTTCCCTCTTTCCCTTTATCTGTCTCTTGTTCCACCGTTCTCTTCTTCTCTTGCTTTACTTTGTTGTCATAAGACTTAGAGAATTCCTTTTCTGTCTTGATAGCACATGAGACAATATCTTCGTATGATGAGAAGGATTGTGATACCAAAGCTCGACGGAGAAATGGTTTTAACCCATCAAAGAAACGATCAATCTTACTCCTTGGGTTACGTATATAATCGGCAGCATGCCTCGATAACCTTGTAACGTTAGCCTCATACATTGCGACATTCTCATCCTCCTTCTGCCTCAGACTCAGAAATTGCCTTTCAATATCTGCTCGATGGTCACGAGGAATGTATTTTTCTAAGAAAAGCTCTTTGAACTCCCTCCATTCCATATTCGATACGTCATCATCTTCCTTTGTGTTTTGAATCAATGACCACCATTGATCAGCATCTCTAGTGAGGCGGTAAACTGCCATGATAACTTTCTCCCTTTCACTGCTCCCCAAAGAATGAAATATTTTCTCTAGGGAATTTATCCATTGCTCAACTACTAAGGGATTTGTACTCCCATTGAACGTTGGTGGTTGTTGCCTCATGAATTGGTCTAACATTGATCCTCCACGCTGCGGATCAGGGTGCTCCATACGGGTAAGGTTATTATTCATAACCTGAGTAAGTTTTCCCAGTATGGTGATTAGCTAATCGGCACCAGTTGCATCACCATCCCCACTATAATTATCTCGAGTAGGAGGGAAATCCCTACATGGAGTGCGTGTATTGATACGGTTTCCATTTCTTCCACTAGGCGCCATTTCTAAACAATGGCATAAACTAGATCAGTTTATGAATCAAAATACATAATCCCATGCTTATAAAACACTTAACATAAATTGAACTATTTATGGATATAATCCATAATCATAAAAATGTTTTCTTTGAGGAAGTATATACTCATAAACCCTTCATAATGATTTGTAAAGAGAATGAGAGTTATCCTAATCATATCCCCCGGGAGTGTCGTAACCAAGAGTGCAGCAAGGCCCGTTGTCGTGCACCAGTTCCCGTTCGAGTCTAGCTCAAAGCGGTGTTTTCGGGTTTTACCCCTAGGTACATCTGTGCCAGAGCCGCCTCTACCGGCTTGTATCCAGACAGGGATGTATTGCTCGGAAAACTCACAAAATCTCTACAATACCAAAATTCTAGGAAGTTCTTCTATACTAATCCTCAATGTTCATCTTAGGTCTACGTGCTCTAATCAGAGTTTATCTAAATCTAGCTTCCAAGGTTTGTACTAAACATCCTCTGATACCAACTGTAATGCCCCGACCCCAGCTACCCAGAGTCGGTGCATTACTTCGTAACATTGGCATGATCACAAGAAAGATCAAATCTCGAAAGACCGATTAGTTTAGTAGCCTTGGAAACACTAGATATAATCATAATGTTTTACATTACATTCCAAAGTGAAAAACTACTACAACAACAAAGTCTTCATATCCACACTATTAACCCCTCATAATATCCCTGCAAGTCATTCATAATTTACCTCTTCACTACCTGGGAAAAATAAAACATAGAAAAGGGGTGAGCTCAAATGCCCAGTAAGGATAACAATATAGCGGAATATTCAAAATAAGCATAAACATTTAAGGCAATGCATTACTAAAACAATAGCCTTTTAAAATTGAACTTCAACATAGTATGGCAAAAGTAAAATGAAATAATGTCATTTACTTGTTCACATGGATATTCTACTAATCGAATAATCACATGCAATATCAATAACCACTTTCATAATGTTGGAATGCATAATTCTAAACGTTAATTTCTTTGTCTAGGCCTCATCCCAAGACCTAGGGGTTACTTCTAACCGGAACCCAACCCGGAGTGCCTCTAATAACCGGACACCAACCCGGAGTGCCTCTAATAACCGGACACCAACCCGGAGGGCATAATTTTACCAGTCCCTAACCTGGAGGGCTTACTTTAACCAGTCCCCAACCTGGAGGGATTACTTTTACCAGTCCCCAACCTGGAGGGCGTACTTTTACCGGTCCCCAACCCGGAACATACTTGTTTAGCACATTCATCTGAAGAAAAGTTTGAAATATAACATAAACATTCGGATTAAAACTAGAATACGAAATGTCAATAGTTTCACCATAAACTATGAATGGTATAAAATAGCACATCCACAGTCAAACATATCACAAAACCTTCAATACAATATAGAAGTTTTGTATTATAATAAATCAACTTCAAATAAGCGTAAAATCCATTAAAGGATGTTGACATAGATGAAATCAAAAAAACTTTTTAGAGAAATATCTCTTTCTATTTTTGAAATCATTTAAGATCCATATAAAATAAAACATTTTCTTGAAAATATTCTTGTAAGCTTGTAAGGAAAGCTTTTACGGTTTTATAACGGCGGAAAATAACCGCACCCGCCGTATAAGTAAAAAAAACATTCTTATCTTAATTCTGTCGAAAAGGTCAAAAAGGACCTTGTTTTGAAAACGACGGAAATATTACTTTATAAACCTCTTACAAAAAGTCAAACAAGGGTATAAATGAATTTAACCCATATTCTTGTAAATAATAAATATGTTTTGAAATACATTTCGAAGAAACATGGATGTGGATGATAAAGAAATCCCAGTAGATTATTACGTATAAACAACCTCGGATAATGAAGATATTGTGAAATAACCCTTACCTTGTACTTTTCCTTGGTTGGGGTAGGTTAAACTCCTGTATAATGGTGAAATAATTGTTATTAAATTATACAAGAATCATATACATTAATATGATATCATATATGATCTTTTAATATTGATTTGATAATAATATCTTAGTATTAACACCGTTTCGGGTGTTAACTTACTCATTTTCTTTTATATGTTTTGTTACATAAGTCATGTTTTTTGTATCTTATTCATATCCAGAATGATATCAAGTCCTTAAACATCATTTTTAAATCATTAAATGATAATTATACTTGAATGGATACGATGGAGAATGAATCTCATCGCGTTCGTGGAGACGGTAGTCCGTACGTACGCACGAACGCTACTTCCATTTAATTTTTATTTTAAAAGAATCGAATCCAAATGATACATAGGTATATTACTATTCCAGTATAATATAATATTTTATATATGTTACTTAAGTTCATTAACACCATCCTTTATACGTTCCATGTGTGGTATGAACGAGTCATATCATTTTAAGGGGGCGGTAGTCCGCACTTCCTCAAATGAAATTATCGTATGTATATACAACATGAAACGAATAATGGTATGAAATAAAATTGAATTACAGAAGCTTATATATAAAATATATATCATTAATATCATATTTAATTACAGTGCCATCATAATGGCCACCATGAGAGGTGGTAAGATGTATTTGAACAATCATCGTTTCGTGAGGCGTTAGTTTTCCATCCACAGAAACATTATGTTCATCATCCATTAGATGGAGTTGTGTGTATGTGTAGTTTGAATACATCTTATACCAACATCCTAGTATATTGAGGATACTGGTGTTGTTACAAAAGAAGGGAAATAAAAAGAGTTTGGGGGTTGAAGAAGCAAAATAAATGAAAATAATTTAAGAGAAATCGTTACCTTTAATTTAGGTAACTCACTTTGGTTGGAAACAAAGGACTTCTTGAAATGATTTCTGCCTAAGGGGAAGCTTCAAGGAGGAGGAGAGGGATGTGGGGAGCTTATTTGGGCAGAGTTTGGACGAGCCAAGTGGCTTGAGAGGTGTGAGGAAACGAGAAGGAGGAGTGCCCTTTTATAAGAGGGGTGAGGGGCACCTTTGGAAAAGCTAGAAATATTAATTTATAATAAATTCATATTCGGTTTCCAATGGCTCCAAAGTTGACTATTCAAAGGTTGAGGAGGGGATAGGTCGAAAACAACTCATACAATAGAATTTAGACAGGTTTGGGTACTTATATTAACCTTATCTTTAAGTATTAACTCTAAGTTAATTAGTTTCACTTTTACAATGTCTCTTTGTATTTTTATATAATATGGTTAATAAACTTACTATATACATCCAAGCGACCCCAAGTGGTCCATTAATGATTAAACTATCATAATATAAGTCTCTTTGCCGAACCTTAGATTTTTAGGAATTTAATATCAATTAATAATATAATATTTGTTTTAATAACTCTTTTATGTCAATTTTGACACTATTCAATAGTTGATTTTTGTGAAACTCATAACAGATTGATTACTTCGAACAAAGTCCATTAAAGCAATCCTAATATATCATATTAGCCTAGAAAATTAGTTTAATTCATTAAAAGTTTCATATTATATTTATTTGGGTATTTATAATATCAATTATTTTAATTTTTCACTATTATAGTAATTACTGCATCATCATTGTGTCATAAATAAAATACATTATTTAATGTCTAAAAATTATAAATAAAATATAATTATGTAGGAAATCGTTTTAGCTTTCTAATTAATATTTATAATCTAAAATCAAACATGTATAAACCTATGTAAAAATTTTTCTTCTAAAAGATGTAAGCTTATGCCAATTTTATTTTTATTTTAGCTTTATTAATATAATGTGTCATTATCACTTACAAGTGGATCCATGGGGTCCCAAAATAGACCCAAAGATGCCCATGGTCGACCATTTATCAACCAATAGGGTTAAGACACGTTTTAGGGTAATTTAGTATTATTATAATATTATTTTTTTAACCCTTATTTACCGGATTTACCCTTAACCATGGTAAATAAAATATTTACCGCAGTAATTATTCAAATTGTCTAAAAATAAAAGTTATCTATTTACACAATTTGAACATCCTGATTCCAAATATGGAATATATTTTTCTAAATTCAAAACACAGAAGTGGCAGAAATTAATTTAAAATTAATTCCCGCTGTCAAAACAAAAAGCGTGTTTTTAAGAGATAATAACTATCAAAAGATTGACACTTGTTTATGTTCGGTTTAACTGTAAAATTTTGTCTAATGACCAACATTATATTAAATTGTAAAAATATATTCTAAATATACTTTAAAACCACTCAAATTCATAATTTATCACTATTAATTATTTTGATTAAAAAAGTTGTTTTTAATTAAAATTTAGTAATTTTCACTATTCATCAAAATATGAAAGTTATCCGAAATGTACCAAAATTTCACCTTAGGCTAAATTCGATATTCCGAATACAAAAATGAAGTCCATTTTGAAATATAAAATATATATAATTTCAAAAATTAGGTATTACTATTCATAACGGCTAGTTTGATCGATTGTGGTGTGTGTTAAAACTCGAAGTTTGCGTACAACAAACGCTACTGTATTATTCAAAGGAAAGCGTACCGTGGAATCTTGGGATGTTTCATTTTAAATTTTTGGATGTCCCCATTTAGTCAAAAAGTTTAAAATATTGTATTTAAAAAGGGTTCACTATTAAAAGTTGATAAAAGTGCAATACTGAAAATGAATTTGTCCTTGCATTATATCTAAGAAACTCATAATATGGATTCTAAAATTATAAGGATTATATAAAGTTTAAAATTTAGATAATACTATTCATAACCTCTTTTGAATGGCTTTTTTTTGTAAGTCATGGTGTGATTGAACTCGGTGTTGCGTGTAGTGCAAGTTATTGAATTATTTTGAAGAAATAACACACTATGAAATCTTGGGGTGTTACAGTACGTTAATTAATTATTTAAACATTAATTAACCATGAATAATTTAACATCAAACTTCATTAGCATCACACCCAAAATCAACTGCTCCTTTTACGATTCACATCACCTTTAAATTCCAGTATCTCCCTCCCCGTGGATTATCAACATTTAATCAAACTTTCATTACATAATTACATTACCATATTCCCAGGCATTCTAGAAAGGCATCATATGCTACTAAACACAAAGGGGGCTCAACATGTTGAGTAGATATACTACCCGTCGAGTCTTTGCCGCCTATATCAAGAGCATAGACCCATTATCCCTCGAGAGGCTAAACACGGAAAGAACATGGCATACGCCACGTGTCTTCGCCTCCTTAGAATGGAGGGTAAGAAAGGCCAGCTGCCTTGAGCAGTGTGTAAAAGTAAAGTAGATAAACAACCAAACAAAACCACAAACATCCAGCCATCACATCCATTCCATACCATCATCCTTAGTGTCCTCCCCAACACCCACATGCATAAGCCGATGCATCTCGCCACCCTAGTTGTCATCCACTGCCACAACCACAAGTCTGCATGCCTCCACATATCACAACAGCCATCCATGCTCACATCATAGCACAAGAAGTAAGAAAACACAACATCACATCAATGGTATCTTGACCCTTTAACAATCAAGAGGGTAACTAAGAAACCTTTAAGAAATTCTCACACAATCTATTCTTTAATCCATATTGAATTAGCGAATTTTTTATTCGTAGGTTCAAATTACGGGATACCTAATCAGTAAGCTATAAAAATTAAATAACCATGCTTACTTCCCTAATTTGATTAACCTCAAATTAGAACAACTACAACAATGGCAGCAACCAGATTTCTTTACATTCCTCTTCATTTTTAGCCAAATATTTAACAATTAATTCCCGCTTTACGTTCATTTTCAATTTCCATTAAGAACGAACAACTAATCAAAGAAACCATAGATATCACTATATCTAGTAAAACATAAGGCAAACTGTTATCATGGTACAAAGCAACTACATGTGATCAACCAATTCATTTAATCTGGTTCAAGTATTTAGTTAGGTAAATTTCATTGTGATCCAAAGAGCTAAATCATGCTAATTGTACGATTTCACATATACAGTTAGAGAAGACATGAATCCCCTCCCTCGGAGAGTTCCTGAAGTCCTTTATCCACACAACGGGTCACAATCCTCCTCTCACGACAACTACATCCACCAGAGGATGGCACGGTACGACAGTACCAACCAACCCCAAGAAAAACCTAATATAATCTTGGAAATTACATGGTATATTATAGAAGGGAGAAACAAGAGAAGATGATCCCCAAAGGACCAATGATAAAACATACCTTATTGAGAAGATTGATTGACACAACTCGGTTGCATCTAAAATAGAGAATAACCAATTGGAGGATTATGGTTTTATTGTGAAACTCCTATGGGAATGATTGAAAGGTTCTAGTGTGTCTTAACGAAGAACAAAGAGGAAGAACATGGGAGAATGATATCTGGTTCCTTTTTGATGATTTAACGAGGCGACGGTTTAAGATCCAGTTAATTCTCCATTAAAAACGGATCGCATTAACCCACACGGTTTGACAAAGTAAATACATATCGGCCTTAGGAATAATTAAAATAGGATTTATAGCCTTTGAATCTGCCTTAGAGTCCATAAAATGAAGCTTTAAATGTATTTTACGTCATAAGAAACATCAAAAGGGTCGAAACAATTAGAAGTTGGAAACACTGTTCATATACTCAAAATTTGGCAAAGGGAAGAATAGGTGACACTAAGAAGGTCACCGTTCTAGAAATACTATTCAAAAACATGAAATTTGGAAAAGGAAAGAATATGTGATACTTAGAAGGTCACAGTTCTGGAAACACTAATCACAAACATGAAATTGGGAAAAGGAATGAAAAGGTCATTGATGGAGCTCACCATTCTGGAAACACTGTTCACAAACGTGAAATTTGGAAAAGGAAAGAAAAGGTCACCGATAGAGCTCACCATTCTAGAAACACTGTTCACAAACGTGAAATTTGGCAAAGGAAAGAAAAAATCCCTGATGGAGCTCACCATTCTGGAAACACTGTTCACAAACGTGAAATTTGGAAAAGGAATGAAAAGGTCACCGATGGAGCTCACCATTCTGGAAACACTGTTCAGAAGCGTGAAATTTAAAAAAGGAAAGAAAAGGTCACCGATGGAGCTCACCATTCTGGAAACACTTTTCCCAAACATGAAATTTGGAAAAGGATAGAAAAGGTCACCGATGGAGCGCACCATTCTGGAAACACTGTTCACAAATGTGAAATTTGGAAAAGGAAAGAAAAGGTCACCGATGGAGCTCACCAATCTGGAAACACTATTCAAAAACGTGAAATTTGGCAATGGAACAAAATGGTCACCGTTGGAGCTCAACATTCTGGAAACACTATTCACAGAACTCAAAATTTTGCAATGTGTTGGGGATAAGTCACCTTGACCTCATGGAACACCTCCAACAGCACATTTTCACAAAGTAATGGACCAGAGAGGTCCGGTCCATTACATATGGTAATTCGTACATGCACATGAATGTTAACTTTTTTTTAAAATAATTAATGGAATAAAAACTAAAAGATAAAAAGGTATAATAAACCTCCAGAATAATATCATTATAATATATGTTACATAAGTTCATTAATTCCATCCTTTTTACGTTCCATGTGTAGGATGAACGATTCATATCACATTGAGGTGGCGGTAGTCCAGACTTCCTCAAATGAAATTATCATATTTATAGAAATTAAATGCATAATGGTATTTTATAAATGACAATTACAAAATCATAGATATAGAATAAATTTCATATATAATTATTGTTCCATCATAATGGTCACCATGAAATTTTGTAGGAGATGATTGAATAATCATCGTTTCATGAGGCAACATTTCACTATCCATAGAAATAGTATGTTCTATACCCATTAGACGGTGGTGTGTGTAAGTGAAGTACTAATAATTCTCATAAATAAATACTAGTATATATAATATATTGGTTTTCTTATAACATAATGGAATAAATATAATTTAGGGGAGTTGGAGAAGGAAAATAAAATGAAGATGCTTGAGAGAAGACATTACCTCAAATTGGGTAACTCCATTTGATTTAAGCTAAAAAGCCATATTGAATTTCCTTGTACCTCGATGAAGGTTATAGGGGTAATAGAGGGATATTTGGAGATTATTGGAGAAGAATTTGGATGAACCAAGGAGCCTAATACATGTGTGTAATGGGTTAGAGGTTGTGTCCTTTAACAAGAGGGGGGCACTTTAGGAATGTCATGAAATATTATTTTATTATAAATGTAATTAGATTTTTAAAACGTCACAACTCATTTAACTAAAAGATCAGGTGATGAGTGTTCTAAATCCTCTCTACCAATGGGGATTAAAAAATTTTAGGTCACACATGTTACCTTATTTTTTATCTTTATCCCCTAGTTAACTAATTTATCTTTTACTGTGTCTTCTTGTATATTCATACTCTATGGTTAATATAATTACTATAAATGGAAATAGAACCTCTAGAGATACATTAATCAAATTATCAACATTATTTAAGACATTTGTCTGAATATTAAATTTCTATTACAATTATATCAATTAACAAAAAATTTATAGTCTTTAAAAACTCATTTGTGGAAATTTATATACTATTGAAATCAAGGTTTTTTAAAAATCCACAAAAACATGATTAATTTAAGAAAACATAATTAATTCAGAGAAAAATTCATAATCATCCCAAAAATTTGTGGACGACATTAAAGGATTAAAAATAAACTTATTTTAATGTTGATAATCACATTTATTTAAATATTTTATTAATAAGGTAATCACTTCATAACCATTGTGTCATAAGGAAATTTATTTATTTGATGTCAAAAATTATAAATAAAAAAAATGATGTAAGAAATATTTATAGATTTATAATTAAAATTTATATTCTAAAATATCACTTATATAACCCCATATACAAATTGATATACTAAAATATATATGGTTATTTCATATTTTCCTTTAGTTTAAATTATGTTTTATAAAATGTCAGCTTCACATACAAGTGGCTCAATGGTGTCCCAAAATCATCCTAAGGATTTACATGGACTGAAATGTATCATAAAATAGTATTAGGACAATTTTTATTATAATTTAATATTATTATAAATTTATTATTACCCATATTTATGAGATTTACCCTTTAACCATGGTAAATGAAATATTTACTGAAGTTACTATTTATAATGTCTACAAATAAAAGGTACATATTTAAAAAATTTGGACCTTTTTATTCCAAATATGAAATCCATTTTTCCAAATTCAAAATTCATAAGTTACAGAAGTTAATTTAAAATTAATTCTTGTTGTCAAAACAACGAATCAAGTTTTTATGAAATAATAACTACCAAATGATTGACATGAAATTTTGTCAATGTTCATTGTAAAAATACTTAAAATGACCAAAATTTTATTAATAGATAAAAATAAAATCTTATAAAACTTTAAAACCAATTAAATTTATATTCTATCTATATAAATAAATTATATTAAAATCCAGTTTTGAATTAAAATTCAGTATTTCTCACTATTGATTAATAAATAAACATTACTATAAAGAAACAAAAATTTTATCCAATGTAAATTTTTATATCATCCTTCCATATATAAAGATTATTTTGTAAAATATAACATATAAAAGTGACCAAAACTATATTTAAAATGGGTTCTCCATCAAAAGGATATAAATTGAACTTTTACAAAACATTAGATTATTTCATGCTTAAAATCAGATTCATTCTTATTTTAAGACTCTAAAATATGATTGATGTTTGTAAAGTCATATAAAAAACATTTATAATCATAATATTGTGATTTATGTCCATTACCCATAATAAAAAGGCTCTATGTTAAGTATTATTTAAAATAATAATAATAATAATATTGTATTAATTTTTAGTATAACTCAATGTTGCCTGCATTTTGAGATTTCAGAGAAGCCCATTGTTGCATGTTGAGTAAACTATAAAAATAAAGTCCCCTTTAACCTAATATTAAAATAAATAAAAAATTTCTATTCTATAAATACCTGGTTCTTTACAACCTTCCCCATTTGGAAATTTCATCCTCACAATTTTAAAAATTCACCTAAAAAAATCATTGAAAGTCCCATATCGGAAAAAGAGCCAAAAAATTGATCACTTTAAAATAAATAAACAGAAGTACAATGGTCTCCCAAAATAACACATAATAGGATTTCATCAAAAAAATGGATATGGAAGAGAAAACTAGCAATCTTGTTCTGATGGATAGTGTTATAATACACGATCAAGGGGAAGTTGACCACCAAAAAACCATAAACATGTGATAGGATAAACAATCTTTGATTCCCCAGTAGTACAAGTAATCAGAAAATGATTGTTCTGTTTTATGTTACCTTTTATAAATTGGGAGAATTTATTTATGATATTGAGTAAGAAAATAATGAAATATACTTACTTTTCATCCAGAGTTTCATCTTTTAATACGTTTCATCCAAAGACATATCTTTTCGCCCAATGATGAGTATTCATGATGACTTTTTCACACCTTAAGCTCTAGAATCAACATCTACAGAATTACATAATCAAATTAAATGACCAATATATTTTCCTTATCTTTACCCATTAACCAAAACCAAAATGGTTAGTATGAGATCATAAAATTCACAAAAGTATAATCCTATATTAAATGAAATACTACTCTTAATCAAAAAAACTCCAAATACAGTACCCAATGTACAAAAAAGACCATTCAATAAAAAATTGTTCTTGAAATTATTCAATATATTACAAAATAATATTGAAACCCAAAACTCAGAAGAATTTAATCACATCATGCTCCATAGTAAATCATTCATTTTTCTTCAAATAACATAAACTGATCTTAAAGTATCATACTAGATTTTAATTATCCTAATCCCATATTCTCAATGATAAGTTAATCATTTCAATAAATAACCCAAATTTCTATATGACCATAATAAATAACATATATTCTTCCGAAATAAAATTTCAACCATTCCTCCTCAAATGAAATCTTGTAGTATTATGTTTTCCTTTGGCATATAACATAACCAAAAGAGAGAACTTCTACAAAAAGAACTATTATCACTTAATCAATAAATCATTTTCATATACTATGGATATCCATTGGATAAAACATATGATCCCAAATAAACTTATTTAGGATAAACCATAAGGTTACCCAGTATGTCTACACAAGAAAAAGTAATTCTTCCTTGAATAAATTTTTCACATATCAAACATCAGGGTTACACATATTACAAAAATTCTTCCCAAATTAATGCCACCATCAAAAGAACATTAATAAATTAATCATTTCATTATCCTAAAACGTAACATAACTATTGAATCCCTATTATGTAAACTTCTTACTCATTCAGCATTATTCACGATCCATTAACTATTCTTTTCTATCTTCTTCCATAATACATCATTCCTAAAATCAAAATCATGAATCATATCATCATATTCAATATTCACAAAACATCAGCAAAGTATTAATCCATATCATTCATTGGTCATGATTGGTTTCCCCATCCTCAATTGGAATAGCTTTATGTATTGGTAAACATATATTTATACGGTTCTACTAAGATCCATACTCTCATACATATCTCCATGAATTGGAATCAACCTATATAATATTTCTAGAGTTCACATATCTCTATTTTTTTCTTCATTCATAAAATATAGATGTATAGTGATTGGGATTTATATTTTTCTATGTCTGACCATTTTTTATAATGATTTTTCAATATGTCAATATTATATATTTTTATTTTTAGACGTATATAAATTATACCGTGGAGTGATTGTGTAAAAGATTACACTACTTTGGCCATAGAATTTGGCAGTCCATTTGGTAAATGTGGTATGATAAATCATACATGAATTATAATCCCTATGATATTATAGGATACCATAATGATGGATGTATATATGTTATAGAAGATATGATTAGATAAAATTATTTATTTTTTAAGATCATATAGAATTTACTAACTCTAAAGAGGATAATATCATATCAATGTCAGGAAAGAAAATTTTACCCAATAAAGTGGAAACTATGTTAAAAAATGAGGAATGTGATAAGAGATTGAAGATAAGCCCTTGATTAGGTATCAATGGTTAAATATTTAACCAAAAAATTATAATCATGCCAAAAATAATTTTAGAAATTGGATTTGTTATATATCCATCTCATTCATAGGAGAAAAGGATTGATGATATAAGGGTTCCCAGATCAGAGTGGGTTTATGAATCATGGACCAAATTAGTTGAGGACTGATCACTAGTGAATTTTTATACTACAATATGTTAAATGTTAGAAAAACATATAATAATTTCTGAAACATAACTCTTTAATAGGTATATGTTATTTTCGTCTAGTCCAATTAAATTTCATATAGGTGTCTATAAATGTACTAGGAAATATGATTAAATCCACACATATTTATTTTAGTGGTTGCATGGTTGAAAATTGACACTAATATTACAACATAGTAGGGAAAAAAGCACAATCTTAAGGTTTATCCTCTTATCCAGGGACCAAGAGATCAACCATCTTTTTATTATGCATAGGGTTAGATCTATGTAATCTATCATCAAGCAGTAACGATGATGATTATTCAAGTTATGGAAATATAATTAAGACTATTACCATGATATATAAAGTCTTATATTATGTTCATTGATCAAGATATTCAGAATCATGTGGTGAGGATTATTGGGTTTGTGAAGTTTAATGTCATGAATCATGGATTGTTTTGATTTCCATCATCAAATAATGACGTTAATCAACCACGATTATGAAATATATATATATATATATGATTACATGGTACATGCTCTAAATTGTTAAAATGTGTAAATAGATGATTTATATTATTTTAGTATGAATGAATAATAATATTTCATAGTAATAAATTAACCACTATGTGGAAACCCGTTAGGATATGGAAATTTGTTGGGTGTGACTCTAATAGAATGATTTTACCTACCAATGTGTAGAGGTTAAATGAATAGTAACACAAGAGGTGTTAAATCTGTATATGATCATAGGAAATGGGAAAAAATAATTCATAACATTGACAGTATTGATAAAATAGGGGATGTATATTTTCTATATATTACTACAAAACAATTATCCAAACAGTAGAATTTAGTACCACGCCACTAAAAATAGTTGTATAAAGAGATAGAGAATACCATTAACACTTTTTTAAACCATATTTTCATCAAACTGATTCAATAAAATCATTTTACATGACATGTATCCTCTATGGGAGGTCATTCTACTTAGTTATTTTTTTGCGAACATCAATTGAGGGGAGTCCGTTTTAAAAAAGAAAACATATGGTGATTTACAATCTAATGAAAGAATATATTTTTTCCGAAAGTAATTGAATTGTATTTGTTATATGTCTTAAACCAATGATATATATTTTATAGTTCTGTTATAATAACAAACATTGTATCTTTTCAGTTCATTCAACTAGTACCAAGGGTATTTCCTTCAAGGGCCAAAAACCTATAAGTAAACAAACAATTTTTAATAAAAATTCAACATTATCGAATAAAATTTATTTTTATTTATAATGGATATACAAAAAAAATTCACCTCCTTGGTTTAATGTTTTTTGAATTTAAAAAATAATTTCAAGTTGTTACCATTATGAATATAGGTGTCGAAGAGTGACCACATGATTAATAAAAATATAGGGCACTAAAAAGTCCAATTCACAGAGACAAATAAAGAGATGGATTTATCAAGTAAAATTTCTCCATATCGAGATCATTATTAAATTCATAGAAAGGTTGTCTCATCACTCAGATTTTCTCTTGACTAATCCCAAGCAGAGCTTCACATGTTATGATTTAACTGAATCCCCTACAAGAGAATTGGAAGTTAATATAGATTACCTCCTGAGCAAAGTTTTTTGAGACTCCTCAAGAGTCTATCAACATCGTAAACCATACCCCTATGTATTATTTGGGTTTTATAAGTGGTTATGTAACAAGACCATATATCAATGATTATGTGCATTATTTTTTGTATAATGTATATTAAATTGTTTCAATATTGTTACATTGTAAATGGTTTTTAAAGAAAAAATAGTATTTTTTAATAATTGAGAAATATATTTTGATGAATTAATGGATGTTTGAATTGAATAATATTTTCATAAATTATTATTAATAAATTAATTTTTTAAAATATAAATAATTGTATTAGTTTTAGGAATAAAATTGTTTTTTTAAGGGTTGAATGTTATTTTTGTAAAAAACTAATAATTTTTTATAAATGTTGTTCCATATTTTAAAACTAAAGAATAAAATGTTAAAAAAATATTTAGATAAAACGAAAATTATTTTTTGAATTATGATTTCAAAGTAATCCAACGATGAATTTTTCATAATTGTCTAATATAGTCAATTTTTTGCGTAAAAATTTCATACCGTTTAAATATATATGGTGTTTTATGACATCATAATTCCCCAATAGTGATGTAATAAAATACTATAAAAGTGATGTTAATAAAAAATGTTATTTACCTTTAAAATAATGTGATTTTATATTTATTTCATTTATTTTACAAATTCCTAGTGGACCCTCAAAGACTTATACAACATTTTAAATTTTTAAAATGATTTTCCTGAGAGTGTGACTCACCTCAAAATATGAAAGAATAATATTTTGAAAAGATTTTACATTTCCCTTTTAAAATTATTTTTTCCCATACCCATTTTAAATACCCATGGGATGAACCATGTGATGGTATGTGGTTTTTATTAGTTTAATGTGAAGGGTCCAAAACCAAAATAATAAATAATTCCATATGTTTTCCTATACAAACCCAATGAATCTCCGATTACATTTCACTAAAAACATATGGATTTAGACAAAACCCATATATACATTATCTAGAATCCTTTTAAGCCACCCCATGATCCCACAGATCATCTCTCAAGCCACTCCCAAGCCTTTGGGATCACACTTCCATGTAAAGGATTTCTTTCTTTTTTTTCCAAATTTCATTATGTTTTATACCCTTTTATTATAAATAATAAATATTAGAGTATGATTTAAAACCTCCCCCATACTTCCATCCTATTGTTTTAATAATGAGAAACCTCTTTATCTATCATTAATTCATCCTACGTAACCTGTTACCATGATGGAATTCTGTAATGAATTTTTATCTTCTCATTTACATTCAAGATATTATTTTATATTATGTATCTATATTCCATTACATATGTTGGGATATTATGTTTAATGAACCCCCTTAGTTTACATTCCATCTATAAATGATGAGATAACTCTTTATCTCTCATAAACTCATTTTACAATATCTATTTGACATCGTTATGCGGTCGAAGATCCCCCAAAATTTCCATGCCAAAATCATCATGTAAGTGAATACCATACCCATTTATCTATTAAGGGTATTCAACATTATGCACACGTACGTGATGATTTGGGACATTAATTTAATTATTCCTCATATCTTATTCACAGAATAAATTATTTTGTTTAATTAATCCTTGTTGTATGATCTATGTGGAACACTTATGCATGAAATGAAATGATTAAGAAGGGTTTGTCATGATAGCACTCCAATGAAATGGGAAAGAATAGTATAATGATATTTCCTGTGAATAGAGTTTTTAATCATGATAATTCTTGTTTAATTAGGTTTTACTTATGAAAATTCATTTGAAATGATGGTTTACTCATTCTTCATGTGCAATGAGCCTTGGATCATGATAATATCATGTTATATGTTCTTTCTACATTTCAATGTTTTGATAATCATGCTAAATAATGACTATATGTCCATGTTTCTCTTATGATCCATTTATATTATTAATGCCTTAAAATTATTTTATTATTCATTTTAATCATTTTTTTCTCCATTACTTAGATTTATAGATCACCCTTTTCTATGTATATCCCCCATTTTATCTTACACAATGCTAAGTACGAAAGAATGATGTGGTCTTGTAAAAGTTGTTTTAAATAAAGATGTTTTATTTTATCTAATAAATTGTTATGTAATGTTCCTAGTATCCCAATACAATATTCTTATTGATCCTCATAGTTGTCTTATGTGTATGTTTATTTAATAAATCAGGTTCAAGTGTGTAATAAATAGAATGGTTGTTATAGTTGGATTCAAATAGAGGATTAGTTATTGTTAGTCCTATAGTTATAAAAATCAGTAAAGGACTTAGATATATGACTAAATATATGAAAACCATACCTATATTTTGGTGAGTATAGAGTAAGTGATTTATATAGAAAATACATATTTGTCTGGACACGACCAAGAATAGTTGGCTCAAGTACAGATGTATCTAGGGGTAAAACTTGAAAACGCCACTTTTAGCTAGACTCAAATGGGAACTGGCGCATGACGACGGACCTCGCTGTACTCTTAGTTCGACACTAAAGGGGGATAATCTTTGGTAGATTCATGTTCTTAGTATGAACCATTATTAACGCAACAAAAAAATAGCCTATAAGAATGTAAATTAGGAAACATATCATGGGTAACCAAGATTGAAACATAGTTTTTTGCATTATAGAATATACTATTCATATACTAGTTTATCATTATATGTTTATTGTTTTCTCTTTAGATATCGATTCAATTCCCCTAAATGATTTTTCTTTTAATTAGTTTATATATGGATGGAAGAAGATCACAGACAACAGTTCTCTCTCTTCCAAAATAACTACATAGAGATATTATCCTAAAGTCATGCTAATATAATATTGAAAGATTTTTAAAAATCCAATTTACTATAATTTTTTTTATAATAAATCCAATACCTCTAGGATTTCATGATTATTTTATGTATAATGTACCATCTAATGAAGAATATTATGCACTCAACATGATTAAAATGCCAAGCGTGGGAAGTACCAGCATGGTCTATTAAAATTCTTCACTATATTTAAATATTATGATGAAATAAATGACGTTATAGATGTTGAAGAAGAGGGAGACCTCTGAGTAGCCTATAAGTATCAAATAATAGATTTATATCTTTGGAAAAATAAAAAAAATGATTTAGAAAAAAAATATTTTGAAATATTTGAAGATGAATCAGAGTTACTTTTTTATAAAAAACATGTTCATGATGTTATCTAAAAATTAAATATAAGGGATACATTTTTTATGACATTTGGATTCTTCCATTGATACAATCCAAGATGGATGAGGAGTTTTTGGGTAAATAAATAGATGATTTTGAAAAAAACATGTGGTCCCATCATGATGAATGAACCCTATCTCCTTGAAGGAAATTAAAATAAGAAATACTAAAGATCTTATTTAATTAATAACGGAGAAGTACCCACACATGTTTTCTCAATAGTTTGTAAAATGAAATTTTTTATGGGGAATTTCTTAAGGGGGAAAGATTGTAATGACCCAAAATTTTATTAATAAAAATTCTTCTGGATCTAGTCAAATGTATTATTATGTAAAATGGTTATAAAAAACATGCATTTCGTTAGTTTTATGTTTTGGTATTTTAAATTACTATTAGGAATTGTTACCACTGATAATAAAGATGTTGAATAGTGACTACATGATATTTATAAATGTAAGGCTTTAACAAATACAATTTACAAAGAAAAACAAAGAGATGGCCTCATCCAGTAGAATTGCTCCATATGAAGCCCATTTTTTAGATCTCTTAAATGAGGTAGCATCATTAGGATTCTCTCTTGACCATGCCTAAGCTGATCATCAACACAATAATATTGAACATAATCGCTTATGGGAGTATTGGATGTTAATAGTTATTGCCACCTAAACAATGTTATCTAAGCTATCTAAGAATCGGTCACCATTACACACCATACCCTTAGGTCTTATAGAGGTGTTAAATGTGTTATGTAACAAGACCATAGAATTATGATTACCTTATTTATTTATTTTATTAAGAATATACATTCATTTCACTATTATTACTTTGTAAATAGAATTTAATGCACAATGAGTATTTTTAGTTCATAGTTAAGAAATATATATTGATTAACTGAGGGATTATTTAATTAATTAATATTTTAATAAATGTTTATTACTTAATTAATTTTTATTAAATAATTTTAATGAATACAATCGTAATTTTTAAGGTTTGAAAGCTATTTTTTCCAAAAAACTGTGAATTTTGATAAATGTTGGACTTAATTTTTAAAGATAAAAAATTAAGATATTTATAAAATTATTTGGATAAATATAATTTTGTTATTTGAATCCGAACATTGAAATTATCAAACAGTGAATTTTTATTAATATTCTCAGATAGTCAAATTTTTGAGTAAGAATTAAATACCATTAAAATATATAATGTCTTTTATGACATCATAATAACTCCATAGTGATGTAATAAAATAAAACTAAAGGGGTTTTCATCTGATAAATGTTTTACCTATAATTTAATGTTATTTTATATTTTTTGATTTATTTTACAAAGCCTTAGCGGAGCCTCCATAACATATAAAACATTTTAACATTTTAAAACCATTTCTGTGAGAGTGTGACTCTACTCCACCTAAGAAAGCCAAATTTTTTATTATGTTCAGACCTTAGAAATATAAAATAATGTTATATATCCCCATTTTCAATAAACTATGGGTAAAAACCATGGGATGGTTTGTTGTTTTTATTAGTTTAATGTGTATTTTCCAAAACAAAAATAAAAAATAATTCTCACTCATTTCCTATATAAACGTAGTCAATCCCCCATTTCTATTCACTAAAACCATTTGGAGCTCAACCTAAACCATTCCTACTCTCTCTAAAATCCATTTAAGGCACCCCAAGATCTCAATAATCCTCTCTCAACCCTCTCTAAGTCGTTGTGAACACACATCCATGTACAACTTTTATTCATTTCTAATTTTTGTCTAAATTTATTTATGTTGTTATACCCATTTATTTTCAAGTTCAAATGTTGAGATTTGATTTCTCACCACCACCATATATAACCCCTTATGTTTTAATGAATATATACCTCTTTTTCTCTCATTAATGTCTCCCATGTACAACCATCACCTTGCCAAATTCCTGTAAGGAATTTTTCTCTTCTCATTTTCATTCAAGAAATTGTTTTATATTTTTCATATAAATTCCATTACATATGTTGGGATATTATGTTAAATGAACTTGTTACTATAAATTTCATTTATAAAATACGGGAGACCACTTTATCTCCCATCAACACATTTTACGATTTCTATTTGTTGTTTTTTTGCGGTCGAAGTTACACCAAAATTTCAATGCCAAAATCATGGTGTATGTGAATAAAATACCCATTTCTCAATCATAGGTATTCACCTTTACCCATATGTAATTATTGATTGAGTAATTTAATTTAGGTATTCTAGACCTCTTATTCATGGAATAAATTGTAATGTGTAATGAATCCATATTAGATGATCGATGTGGCATACTTATGAATGAAATTAAATGATTAAGAATGATGTGCCCATATAGCACTAAAATGAAATGGTTAGAGAATATTATCATGAAACATCATCTGAAAATAGTGTTTCCTCAATATAATTAATTTTCAAGGAGGTTTTACTCATTATAATTCATTTTCATGGAAGGTTTGCTTGTTCTCCTTGTATAGTGATCCTTGGATCATACTAATATCATGTTAAATGTTGTTGCGAAATTTCCATGTTTGGAAAATCATGCTATATTTTGACATTATGTTCATGTTTCTGTTATGTTACATTGATATTTTTATTTCCTAACTTTTATTTTATTCTTCATGTTATTCCTTGTTTACTTCCTTACTGGGCTTTATAACTTACCATTTTCTTATGTATATCATGAGTTTATCCCATACAATGCTATGTACGAAAGAATGTTATTTCCATGTAACATATGTTTTCAATAAAGATGTTTTATTTTATTTTATAAGTTGTTATGTAATGTTCCTAATTTCCCAAGACAAAATACCTCTTGATCCTAGAAGTTGTATTATCTGAATCTTTATGTAATAATTCATGTTTAACGGTGTAAATAAAAGAAGGATTGTTATAAAACCAATACCAAGGGAGTCCATTTTGTATTAATGAAACTATAACCTACTATAGATAAATATATTAACATAAGTCATCTATATATAATAGGTTATAAACATTTTTTACATCATTTATCTTGAATTTTGGATGAATAGATTAATTTTATATAGTTACAACGAAGGGTCACCTATTTATACTAATGTAGTTGAGACTAGGGTCATATAGCATAAAATCAAGAAACAATGATTTTTATGGATATTGTGTTATATGTGTGGTACATAATCTGAATATTTATGTTATCATTTGTTGTGATTAATTACCTGCCTATTATAATCATTGAGTATGACTATTAGAGTGAGCATTGTGATTGAAAAAGGGGCCCACCTACTCTATAATTTGAGGCATTCATCTAGGTACAATTTAATTCATTAATACCATTACAAAATTATTAGAGAAATAAATATAGTAAAATAATCTTATTAAATTATTTGGATACATAGTTCTTATGGAAGTAAATATTCTGCACCACATGGAGGCAATTTTTATTGAGGGCTTACAATTCAGTTATTTGGACTTGTGGATAATTGTCTTACGTAAACTAGTCATAAAAAGATGTTAGAAATGATGGATATTTAACATCAATAGGAAACAATATATATGTTACAAACATTGTGTAGTAAGGATCCACTATGGTCTAACTCTATGTTAGGGTTTGATATTACATTAATTCATTAGATATCATTTCATTAATGATCCTACATTTTTGATCACTATCATGGGATGAATATTAGTGAATACTGTATGGAATTCATTACCATTTTTTTTAATAATATGACTTCATATTTTATGCTTAGACAAAATTACATTCATGAACCTTCTTTAACTCAAAGGATCAAATATTAGTGTCATTATCTATGATAATATTGTGAGGGAACAAAATTAATGAATGATGTTGAATTATATAAACTAGATCATGGTCATTGTCTTGAAATTATTCAAGGGAATGTATTTGTCTTACATTATTATGAAATATTTGTAATTAAGGATGAAATCGAACTTTCACACAGCTGGTAAAGTTAATATATCATAAAAATGAATCCCTATATAAATAATAAATTAGTGTAGGTGGTGTTATCGATAATCAATAGGGGCCAGTGCAAGATGTTATTGTGTACCTAAAATGTGTCATACATCATGGTGATTTGATTGTTTTCATGGCTTAAGGTGGAACAAATGTATATCTATATTTAATTGGGTGAGAGAGATAAAATTCCATGTATAGAGCCCAATATTCCCAATAATTTTCCTCTATTAGGACAAGATGTATTTATTTTCCATAGATAAAACAATGAAAAATATAATCATAGATTTAATTTTTTCTCACTTCATCTGAGTTAAGCCCATCAAATATGACTAAATTCTCTACCCTTCTATGAATTTTTCAAACCAACGTCAATAAATAATAGCATTATTTTGGTAGTAGATGTGGTGAGACATTCAATCAAATTATTTCTCTAACATAGGTACTTTTTATGGTCTCTTATTGGAGTACTTCTTATTGAATTGATTCACCACTAGCATTTCCATTTCATATGTGATGGCTATGAACACTCTATAGTGTTCACATTGATTATTAATTTAAACTAATTTATATTAGTAAGTAATGTGACTCTATTATTTAGAGTTTTTTATATAATTTTTATAATATATGGTGTGTGATATGTTTACACATATATAAATATAAAAAATTTCAACTCATGGATGAATTTGATCATGGAGATATGTTTTGGATTTATAATTTCTTCACCAGGATTAATTTTCCCTTTTACTTGAATATCCACCTAACTTATTCTACTTGGGGAAATAAATCTTAACAAATATTTCAGGACTATTGATGATGTATTGTTGATGAATTACATTGTTGGAATATTCCTCTAAATATTTGAATGCGTATATCACGAGGACAACTAATGGGATGAAATGGATTAATCCATGAATAACACTATGGATTTGATGGTTACCCACCCCCTCCCTTCTAGAATATCAAGAGGTATTATTGAAATAAATTTCCCAGCATGTCTGATATTCATTGATATAATGTGTAACCAATTCATGAAACAATATATATTTTGTATGATACACTATGATTGGGAAAATAGAAATGAAATATATCAATGTAATTCCTTTGATATCCATTTATGGGATGGCGATGATGTCAATGTTCTAAAAATATAACTACCCACTATTATAATCATTAATTATATATTATATAATTGAGGATTTCCTCTAGTTGTTCTATGTGTGAGATAACATGTTAGTCATGATTTTGAATATTGTTAAATATATTTTTGAAGAGAAAGAGAAAGAAAATTAATTTTTTATCAATACAGGAATATATTACCCTAGTGTTAATAATTAAGTGACTAATGTTACACAAACTATTATCTTTTACATCTCTATTTATCTAAGATATAATTGTGTTTATGGATTGCTTAGGTGTAATAAGATAAATTATCCATAGATTCCCGTAGATTGGTGATGTCATAATTGGAAGGTGATAAAGGTACAACTTTTTATGAGGAATCCATTATAGTACTCTGAGCCTAAGTATTACCCATACCCTTTCATCATCAACTATTAAAGAATCCCAAATATAATAGATTTCATTGATATGGAATTCCAGTTATTTCTTTGAACTATTATGATTATATCATGATTCATCTTTATTGTACATGGATGTTTAGAAATTTCCCATTGCTGACTACAAATGAAATTTTCATGTGGTTTATCTTTAGATTGTGGGAGAAAACAATACTGAGCATTATCTCATGAACATATAAACATTCCCATTATGATTAAATTTAACTAACTAGTCTACTATTTAACAATCAACCATCATTTCTATAAGGGGAAAAGATGTGATGCATGGCTATAAGCTAGGTAACTTAATCCTTCTTCTTGATAAATTCATCACCTTAAAATATAATATCCCATAAAAAACATGAATATTGTTGTCTCTTCATCCTTTTGGTATAATTTCATTTTATTTTATGATGGTTATTAATCCGTAAATTAAAAGTCCTAGAATCCAGTTGAGTCATAACCAATACTATTATATATACAATTATTATTCTGAATAATGATATGTTCCATATATAGTAATATAGTAAAATATAAAAAATTTGTATAATGTTAAAAAAACCATCAAAGATTTATTACATTAATTTATTAAAAAAAATTATGAATAAATACACCCATAAAACATAAATATGTATGATCATAAAATAAATTGAAAAAAATAAAATAACTAAATTAGGAATGTGCAGAACATCTTAGTCTCCCATAATAATAAAACCAATAAAATAACTATAAATATGATGGAATAAATTAACAATATAGCTCACAATTTATGAAAAGTTCATTTAAAAAATTATGATGAATTGAATTAAATGATGATTAAAGGAAAGTATAAGTGTTTATACGAAGTATATAATAATGATAAAAATTGGAGATATATATGTTAGAATAGTGAAACTATTAATTTTGAATTGTAACATGATTATTGGAATAATAAAATATTTATTGAGAATATTGAAGGAAAAAACATTTAATATATATAGTAATAAAATAAAAAAACCTAAAATATATTATAATAAATATTTGACGTAAAAAAGAAAAATTTTCTTTTTTCCAAAGATATATATATTTTATTTTAATGGATAATATTTTCTTTTATAAAATTAAGATTTTTATATAAAATATATCTTTATAAAAAATTTTAAAAAATAATATACATTTCAATTGAAATTATGATATAATTATATTATATCATTATTTTTTCCCTAAGGGTTAGAAATTTGACCATGTCCTAAAATTTATAATTTTTCAATAAATAAGGAATTTGATGAAATATTACATTTATAAAAAATTTTAAAAATTTGAAATAAATTGAATAATTTTTTTGATTCATAATATTAATATTTGTTTTGTCTTTTTTTTTATTTTTCATAAATAATAGTAAAATATATTATTTGTCATGTATTTTGTAATAGTTTACATAAATGATTATTTGTGTTTTTAAAAGAAATAAAAACATATATTTGGGCCCATTTATATTATATAATAATCCCTATATTATTTATTTTTATGTTGGGAAACTATTTTATCATTTAATATTTTGTTTTAATATTGTATCTTCAATTGCTCATCTCCTACACTTATAAGTTCAACCTTCCTGAATAATATTATATTCCATTTGAAAAAATATTTACCATAAAAAATATCACGATATCTTCCCAAATATATTATAATTTTCATATAAGGTATGTTCCCAATAAAATTCCAAAACTAACAGTCCACAAGTTTTGGTCTACTGTAAGACATTAAAAGGAAGAGGTAATTATTTAAACCAATCTTTCATAAATTCCATTATTTATTAACATCCTAAAAACAATTATAACCAACATAACATATTTAAATTAATATATTAAGTATACTAAAATATAATTGTATTATTGTAATGATGATAATCTAAAATCCACCCATTTATTATAAAATGAACATTCTACCTATATTATGGTAAGCTCACCACCTACTAGGATGGAATATATCATTTTTATAACAACCATCAAGTATTTTTGTAAAAATAATATTATTTTATAATATGATATAAATAATTATATTTTATTTATTTTCACATTCTATAATTGATAAATAATCATAACCATACATTATACAAATTATATTCATTATTTTCTTTAAAACATGATAAATTATTATACTATTTAATAATAAATATTATACTCAATGAACCATTAAGATGTTGTAGTATGTATTAAAACATGTAATACTTTTAAATAATTCATTAAATGAGAACCATGTTATCATGATTCTAATGTTTTTTAATATTTAAAAAAACATATAATGGTCAATAAACCAATGTCGCCTTAGAATCCAAAAATAAACACCATCGGGATTGTGAACTTGAATGTACGGTCCAAATAATATATCTATTACAAAAAAAATAAAAAAAATAAAATGTAATTAATTTTTTTTTAATTAATGTATTTAAAAAACTAACTTTGATTATTCAGGAGGTTAGACGTATGCACCATGCAATTTAGATCCATGTGCATGGGGACTACAAAGTCTCCATCTCTCACACTTAAGTTACACTTTCATTCTATTTTATTCCAAATTATTTACATTTTAATATTATATATTCTATAAATATTTCCATTATATATTTACATAATCTTTTTTCTTATTATTTATAGGTATTTATAAGTTTTTTATGTTCCCTTATTGTCATTCTCCTCAATGAATACCCATTTAAAAAGAAATTCTTATTCCTTATTCAATTTCATGTGTCACTTTTTATAAGAAATTCCAATCCATGATTTATAAAAATTATTAAATTTTGAAAAACCCCATTTAGCTTCATTTATGGGATTTAGTAAGACAAAATGTTTTATCTACTTCTAATTTTTCATACACATTTCATACAGCTTCATTTATGTATTATGTTACTACTCTTACTTATCCACTCCCTTCTTGTGATTATTCAACATATGGACTCAATATTTAAAGCCTATACAACATTATTTGAATATAAAAAATTAAAAATATTTCATTACTTTTTTCCTATGGAATATTTATTATATGTCATTTGGTCATTATTAGATACAAGAAGGTGTAGCCCATTTCTGTTTTAGATGTTTTTAATGGTTATGCTAAATTTTTGATTTCTTTATATAGAATATATATTTATATACGTATTATGATGTGAGGATGTGGACCAACATGATGAATCCATATAATGAATTTGATAATTTTTTGCATCACTTGTGATGCCATGTTTGGGGAATAGGTAGTACAATGACATATCATTTTGATGTTTTAATAATGAATCTTGATATATTTTTAGGTGATAGGTTTATAATTTTTTCTAATTTAATATGATTAGATTATCATATAATACCTTATTTGTTATTCCATCATCAATGGTGATTATATATATTCATTTTACAGTATGATTTCATGATATTACTCTTTAGTAAATTGTATTGCTTCATGATCATCTTTTATTTTTGTTGTTTCCTAACATGGATTTATGTTTTTTTATTATGACTTATAAATTTACATTTGGTATCGTATGTAGAACTAGAAGATATATTTTTTTTATAAAAACAATAAGGATATTAAAATTACTATTTATTTTTTTTCAATTTAATTAATTATGTATCTAACTTACTAAAGAAACTAGACCATTAGATTTTGAGGTATTCATTTCGGGGCTTTTATATTAAATGTCATGTCATAATATTTGTGAGATACTATTATTGTTTTGTTGGTATCAGATAATAGTCTTACTATTTTGTGGATTATTTTACTGAATCAAATATAAATTAGACATTGAATATCCTATATTCAAAACTAGAATTTTTTAGGCTAGGATTTATAATTCATTTAGGATTATTTCAATATTATATAAAGGTTTTTATTTTTTAAAAGATTTTTTTTATAATTCTTATCCCAAATGTAATTTTTATTTAGAAAAAGCATTAAAATATAGTGGATAATGTTATTGAACATTGAGATTGAAAATGTAATTTTTACCTAAAGTAGATTAAAAATATAATGTAAGTGGTTGTAGAGAACATCATATCGGTATAAGTTCAACTAACCTAAGAAATTAATAAACATGAATCGTCTATAGTGACCTCCTATTCCATGAAAATAAAATATTACAGTTGGGTTTTTTTAAGATGAATTCCTCCAAAATTTATTGTATATTATGATAATATAATTATTAAATAATTTATAATTTACATTAAAAATATATTTTTTATCCTCCAGTGCACCATGGATGTGAATATAATAAGAAGATTATCTTCATTTATATGGGTTTCTAATAATTATTTAAAAATTATAAATACTATAAATACCATGAAATTCATCAAACCAATTATGTGGTCAGGATTCATGAAAATTAATTTAGTAAATATTTTCATGTAACTCTCCTCAAAATGGAGAGGTTTTTAACAAGTATCATGTAAAGGGAGGAAATATCAATCATGTCTTACAACGAAAACATCATAAGAATTACATGGTATGACTATAGATTCTTCCTTGACACTAAAATTTGTGTTGACCATTTCATTACTGTACTTATGTACAGTCATAAATAATCTACAGTAATTTCAAACATTGTTGGAAATTTGGAGTTATTCCAATTTTCCATTAACATTGTGATGGATATTAGTGATTCTCGGTGGTGTCATGGGGATTGAGACAAAAATTGGAAAATAGTTTTAATAGTATTGGACCAACTAACATATCTCATGCTTTGAAGAAAATCTAATTTCTCACATGTCATGGTTATGGTAAAAAGGATTCATGGGAACAACATTGTTGGTACAAGGTGTTGTTTCATGTGTTTCCTGGAGTTGAATCATGTTAGTGAATATTAATGTGAGATGTTGAATGAATGTAAAATAATAAAATAATGTGATGGAATCGATAAGTCTTCATCCAATGATCATATGATGAAACTACAAGGAACATGGAGACCATAAAATAGTTTTACTAAACCGAGAGTCATTGAGAGGAATAAATTTTAATTAAAATATAATTCAAGGGGCTAAGGGAATTATTATGTCATAACCATCACTAAGATTGAGTATGAAACATAATTAGTGAAAGTTAATCATTTTATTCACTCGGGAATAGTGAATTTTTTGAGTTATCTTCTACATATTATATAAGATCGTTTATATTTAGTAGAACTATAAAATGACCTCCCTAATATATTTTGGTATTTAAATCATTGAAAATTTATAGTCATTCAATCATTGAAACCAAATTATTGGAACATTACCCTATTAGAGTCTATGGGAATGTTCATCTATTGAATATCATAATCAGCCCGTCTGTAAAATTTGAATCTATACTCTAAATAAGTATATATATTTTATATAGATTAAACCCATAATCATGAAGAAAAAAACATTAAATAACAAAAATAATTCTCTGATTCGTGATAATATATCTTTTTTGGAATCACCTTTTCAAGAATTTATATTTTTACAATATGAGTAAGCATATCAAAATCAAATGATATTGAAAAAATATATGATAACCCTTCATTAAAAAATATTATAATGGAATATATTTATGTATTATAATAATATTTTCCATTAAATTCTATTAAATGATATGTTATTTCAAAAATTGAAATTATAGTAAGGACATATCCCATGGAAAATGGTCCCTATAAGAAGGCCTAAATTGAATCATACGCACAAAAGAAGAAACTATAATAGAATCTTGAAAATTGATTTATACACACCGGTTCTTGATCATTGTGGTTCAAATACTATTTTACAAAAATAGGGATGGGTCTATACATCCCATTATTTATTATTTTGAATAAAACAAGATTAGGATAATGAACTAGTATCGTAGTGAATTGATTGATGAATTATATTTTCATAAATGATGCAGATAATACATATCTAAAGAGGATATCCATACGTATATCATCAGTTTTAAGGTAAAAAGAGTAAATTTCCAAGAAATCCATTTATACATTGTAAGGAAACTGTGAGTCATGTTGAAGATGTTAAAACTAAAAATATCCTTTAAAATGTCTCAGACTATATTAATATTATATGTAGAGATAATTTTGAAAAAATAATATTGGTCATTATATATGATACTTTATTACAGAATTTTTAAATTAGAAACATTTGTTCGTAGGATTTTTGTTCTTAAAAAGATATGAAAGGATAAGTTATATTCAACTTATATGAATGTTGAGTTTCTGTTATGTAAAATACATAAAAATTTCAACATAAGAGATCAGATATAAATGGATAATTTAATGAGAAAGGTGCCTTAGGAATATCCTAAGAAAATATATATAAAATATATCCTTTGTTTCATTGAATTATAATTTTATTAATAAAAATCTATGTGGTACTTATCTTTATTTTCGAACCAATAAAAAATTATAAAATAAATTATATTTATATTAAATTAAATTGATTAATATGAAGACACATTCATGATGTCACTACAGGAAAAATGGGTATTTGCGACGGGTTATTTGCGACGGGGATAAATCCCGTCGCAAATAGCCCCGTTAAAAACATATTTGCGACGGGGGTATTTGCCCATCGCAAATAAGCAGCCTTTTGCGACGGGATTGCTTTCCCCGTCGCAAAAGAATTGGCGCGCTTTGCGCGCCAAATCGCGGGAGACATATTTGCGACGGGCGGTTATTGCCCATCGCAAATAACCGGCGACGGTAAAAGGTATTTGTGACGGGAATGTTCCCCCGTCGCAAATAGTATGTCGGCAGGTGGTTATTTGCGACGGGACCCGTCGCAAATAACTATTTAACCATTGACCGTAATAAATTATGGCTAAGGTATTTGTGACGGTACCCGTCGCAAATAATATTAGTTGCGATGGGCTACCCGTCACAAATGGACCCATCGCAAATAATCTAAGCTATAAATACCCCTATCCATTTTTTTCAATTCATTCTCAAAGTCCATATTCTTCTTCTCTCAAAATTCTATTTCTAGAGTTCAGTGTTTCTCAAGTTTAATTTTTTTCTCCGGAGTTGATATTGAAGTTATCAAGAACGATCAGAGATCAACCTCAAGTCAATTTTCAAGGTATTTATGTTCATTTTAATTTAATATTTATTTTAAATTTTTTATTAGTTTCTATTATTCTTAATTAGTTGTGTTTTAATAATGTTTACATGGTTTTGTTACTTAATAAATTTAAATTATTAGTATTGTTCATAGTTAATGGTAATTAGGAATAATTAGTAATAATTTTCAATAATTAAGAATAAATATTAATAATTATTAATAAATACCAATAATTAGTAATAATAACATTATTACATTATTAGTATATTTTATTATTAATATTAAAATAATATAATTTTTTATATTATATACAATTCTCTTTTCATCTGTGTGTTTTCTGTCTTCGCATGTATTATTTGTATGTGGAGACAGAAAACACACAGATAAAAGGAGAATTGTATATAATATAGAAAATTATATTATTTTAATATTAATAATAAAATATACTAATAATGTTATTATTCCTAATTATTGGCAATTATTCCTAATTATTGGTAATTATTCATATAATTTCTAATAATTAGGAATAATTACCAATAATTAGCAATAATTAGGAATAATTAGTAATAATTAGTAATAATTACCAATAATTAGTAATAATTACCAATAATTAGTAATAATTACCAATAATTAGTAAAAATTACAAATAATTAGTAATACTTACCAATAATTAGTAATACTTACCAATAATTGGTAATAATTACCAATAATTAGTAATAATTAGTCATAATTATCACTAATTATCAATAATTAGTAATAATTAGTAATAATTACTACTAATTACCACTAATTAGTAATAATTAGTAATAATTACCAATGATTAGTAATAAGTAGTAATAATTAGTAATAATTAGGAATAATTAGGAATAATTAGTAATAATTACCAATAATTACCGATAATTAGTAATAATTAGTAATAATTAGGAATAATTACCGATAATTAGTAATAATTAGTAATAATTACCAATAATTAGTAATAATTAGTAATAATTACCAATATTTAGTACTAATTACCAATAATTAGTAAAAATTACCAATAATTAGTAATAATTACCAATAATTACCGATAATTAGTAATAATTACCGATAATTAAGAATAATTAGTAATAATTAACAATAATTAGTAATAATTACCAATAATTAGTAATAATTACCCATAATTACCAATAATTACCGATAATTACCAATAATTAGGAATAATTACCAATAATTAGGAATAATTACCAATAATTTGTAATAATTAGCAATAATTGCCAATAATTAGGAATAATTATCAATAATTACCAATAATTACCTATAATTGCCGATAATTAGTAATAATTAGTAATAATTAGTAATAATTTGGAATAATTTGTAATAATTACCAATAATTAGTAATAATCACCAATAATTACCCATAATTACCGATAATTACCAATAATTAGAAATAATTACCAATAATTAGGAATAATTGCCAATAATTAGGAATAATTACCAATAATTAGGAATAATTACCAATAATTACCAATAATTAGTAATAATTACCAATAATTAGTAATAATTACCAATAATTAGTAATAATTACCAATAATTAGTAATAATTAGTAATAATTAGTAATAATTAGTAATAATTAGTAATAATTAGTAATAATTACCAATAATTAGTAATACTTAACAATAATTAGTAATAATTATCAATAATTTGGAATAATTACCAATAATTACCGATAATTACTGTTAAATAGTAATAATTAGTAATAATTAGGAATAATTACCAATAATTAGTAATAATTAGGAATAATTACCAATAATTAGTAATAATTAGTAATAATTAGAAATAATTAGTAATAATTAGTAATAATTAGTAATAATTACCAATAATTAGTAATAATTACCAATAATTAGTAATAATTACCAATAATTAGTAATAATTGGTAATAATTGGTAATAATTAGTAATAATTACCAATAATTAGTAATAATTAGTAATAATTACCAATAATTAGTAATAATTAGTAATAATTAGTAATAATTACCAATAATTAGTAATAATTACCAATAATTACCGATAATTAGTAATAATTAGTAATAATTAGCAATAATTACCAATAATTAGTAATAATTAGTAATAATTAGTAATAATTAGTAATAATTAGTAATAGTTAGTAATAATTACCAATAATTAGTAATAATTACCAATAATTAGTAATAATTAGTAATAATTACCAATAATTAGTAAGAATTAGTAATAATTACAAATAATTAGTATTAATTGGTAATAATTAATAATAATTTCCAATAATTAGTAATAATTACCAATAATTAGTAATAATTACCAATAATTACCGATAATTAGTAATTATTAGTAATAATTAGTAATAATTACCAATAATTAGTAATAATTAGTAATAATTAGTAATAATTCGTAATAATTAGTAATAATTACCAATAATTAGTAATAATTAAAAATAAGTAGTAATAATTATCAATAATTAGTAATAATTACCAATAATTAGTAATAATTACAAATAATTAGTAATAATTAGTAATAATTACCAATAATTAGTAATAATTACTAATAATTAGTAATAATTGGTAATAATTACCAATAATTAGTAATAATTAGTAATAATTAGTAAGAATTAACAATAATTAGTAATAATTACCTATAATTAGTAATAATTACCAATAATTAATAATAATTACCAACAATATTACTACTATGAAAATAATAAAAAATTTATATAATATTAAAATTATCAATATTTGTAGCAGGTTTTGCTTTATTCTCAACATATTCATTTCTTAAAGGGTAAATTTTTAGGTATATCTCAATAAAAAGTTTGCGTCAGTCATGTATAATGTAAACTCTATAATTATCCTAGCTTGAGTGATTTTTCTAACAAATTATTCAAAACTAGTAATGATTTTATATTTTATAGAAAAATATGGAACAACGAGGTCGTCAACAATCATTATTAGGTGACCGCATATGGATAAATCAACGTAGAAATCCAAACGGTTCTGGTTTAAATCCATTATATGTGGAGGTTGTGGAGACTTTTTTATCATTTGTGGCATCAAATCCAGACTTTATTTCAGAAGGCAAAATAAAATGCCCTTGCAGAAAATGTGCATTGAGAAAGTTTGACACGTTTGACAGAGTAGGGGAACATCTCTTGCGTTTTCGTTTTCAACCAGATTATGTTTTTTTGTATCAACACGGTGAACGCAGTTCCAGAGCAGGTGATACCAACTTGATTCTAGATCCATCCCGGTTTCAAGATTTAGTACATGATGTTGCACGTTCATCTGTTCAACATACAGAAACTCCAGCTGATATAGCTTCAAATCATGAGTTGGAACCGTCAGAATTTTATGAGTTTTTGAGGTCTGCTTAGGATGCATTATATTCTGGCTGCAAGATGAGCAAATTAGAAGCAGTTGCAAAATTTATGGCTATCAATCAGATAACGGAATGTCAAACACCTATTTTGACCAGATATTTTCTTTGCTTAAAACACTGTTACCCGAAAGAAATGTTGTGCCTGCAAATTACTATGAGAGTAAGAGGCTGGTTCGAAATTTGGGACTTACTTGTCAGAAGATTCATGCATGTTCAAATGACTTCATTTTATATTCTGGGGAAAATGAGTCGTTGGATAGTTGTCCCACATGTGGTCAACTGAGATATCATGAAGGACAACATGGAATGTTTGGTTTGATTCCTGTAAAACAGTTGAGATATTTTCCGCTTACATCCAGACTTCAACGTTTATTCATGTCTAAGAATACAGCGACAATGATGTCATGGCATAAAGAGAATATTTCAACCGATAAAAGCTTGAATCATCCAGCCGATGGTGATTCATGGAAACATTTTGATAGAGTGCATCCATCATTTTCTTTAGAAGATAGAAATGTTCAACTGGGCCTTTCCACTGATTATTTCTGTCTTTTTGGATCTTATGGTAGTCAATATTCATGTTGGCCTGTTTTTTTAACTCCGTACAATTTACCTCTATGGATGTTGATGAAGGAGCCATATATCTTTTTTTACTTTACTAATTCCAGGGCATCCGAAGAAATATATTGATGTTTATTTGAGACCATTGATTGATGAATTAAATTTATTGTGGAGTACTGGTGTCAGTACATATGATGTTGCAACGAAACAGAATTTCATACTGAGAGCAGCATTGATGTGGACAATTAGTGACTTCCTGACTTATGGGATGTTATCCGGCTGGAGTACACATGGTCAGAAATCATGTCCTTACTGTATGGGAGATAACAAACCGTTTATGCTCAATCGTGGAAAGAAACCTTGTTATTTTGACTGTCATCGCAGATTTCTTCCAGTTGATCATCCTTTTCGTAGAAACGGATCTCATTTCAGAAAAGGAACATTTGAAAGGGATGGACCTCCAAAAATGCTATCAGGTTCGGAGTTAAAATCATTTGTATTTTCATTACCTCCCATCACTTTTGGTCCCACAATAAACCAACAGAAAATTTCTGGTTTTGGGAAAGAACACAATTGGATTAAACGTATCATATTTTGGGATTTTCCATATTGGTCTGATTTATTGGTCCGACACATGTTAGATGTCATGCATATTGAGAAGAACTGTTTTGATAATTTGTTTCATACAGTTTTGGATACGCCAGGAAAGAGCAAAGACAATGTAAATGCACGTTTAGATCTTGCCCAAATTTGCAGGCGTCCAGAATTGGAACTGTTTGAGAATGTCAGAACAGAAAGGTTACTGAAACCAAAAGCAGCTTATACACTGTCTAAAGAAAACCGTTTATTATTTTGTCAATGGATTGCAGATTTGAGACTTCCAGATGGCTGTGCTTCCAATTTGGGTAGATGTGTAAAGAATGGGCATATTACTAGATTAAAAAGACATGATTGTCATGTTATAATGGAAAGACTTCAACCCATTGGATTAAGATTTATTTTGAATTATGTGATTTGGGATTCCATAATAGACATGTCTCATTTTTTTCAGGAAATTTGTGCGGCTACAACAGATTATGATGCTCTAGGAAAACATGAAAAAGATTTTGTTGTAATTATATGTAAACTGGAAAAAATATTTCCGCCATCTTTCTTCGAATCAATGGAACATTTGATGTTAAATTTTCCATATGAATCCAAATGTGGAGGTCCAGTACAGTTTCGATGGATGTACCCATTTGAAAGATGAATGCTAAAATTGAAAAGACAATTACGTAACAAAGCATCTGTTGAAGGATCTATTGCAGAAGCTTATTTGCAAGATGAAATATCTTTTTTCTCCCATCATTATTTTAAATCTGAGTATCCTTCAAAACAAAACCTAATGGGACGGAACGAGAGGAATATTTAAGAAATCGACAATCAATTATCTGTTTTCAACCAGCCATAGCTTGGTTTTGGTGGAGTTTATGAACGCTGGCTTTCAGATGATGAACATAATAGAGCTCATACATATGTTCTGCTCAACTGTGAAGAGATGACATCAGTTGTACTGTAAGTGTTTATATCACTTATTCTATCATTTATGTTACAGTAAATAACTTTGTTTTTTATAGGTTGTATGATAATCATATCAAGAAAGAAATTCCACAAATTACAGCAGCTGCTCTCGAAGAACGTCTACTAAAAAATTTCTCTCAGTGGTTTCAAAAACTGGTAACATAAATTCTTTATCTTTTAGCAACTCATTCAATGTATAGTTTACTATATTGATAATTATTTCACAAATTTTCAGGTGTCTCAACATGCTGATAAAATTGACAAACGGTTGTGTGTATAGAGTAACCCACCTTCCAAACTTGTTAAAACTTATAATGCATATGTGGTGAATGGATTTCAATTTCACACACATGCATATGGGGAATCGAAAAAAACAATGAACAGTGGAGTTAGCTTGAGAGGATCTCATCATCAAGAAAATGAAGTTGACTTTTATGGCATACTTGATGAAATCATTAAACTCTGTTATCTTGGACAACATTACATAACCATGTTCAAATGTCGGTGGTTGGATACAGAAAGAGGCGTGCGTGTTCATCCGACTCATGGAATCATCGATATTAAATGTAAAATTGTTCTCGCAGTAAATGAACCATTCTTATTGGCTCAACAGGCACATCATGTTTATTATGCAAAGTACTGTGCTACATCAAGAGACTTGAATGATGGTGGAGTGTAATAAAAATAAAAATTCGTGACAATCAGTTTAGTCAAAGTGATTGTGCTTTCACTGATGTGCAAAGAATTGAAGTTTTTCAAGAGAGTACTCAAAATCAATATTTTTTACAAAGAGACATGAGTATCGATGAGGACACCCCACATTTAAGTGTCGGTGATGACGATGATGTTAATGATGTCACATATAAATTTGAAATGGTAAGAGATGAAGCAACTGTAACTCGAATGGATATCGATGATGTTGAGGAGGAATATGAAGATGAAATTGACATATATGAAGATGATGATGAAGATGAACACTGATAGAATTCCATGGTATTTATATACAATGATAATATGTATATATGTATATATAATAGTAATTATCAATCATTTGCTAACTACATTAACATTTTCTATTTCAGATAGACGACGCCACATTTCGTGAGTTGGCGGAGGCTGACCTGTCTTTCGATGCGGATGAGTTGCTGGCAGATGACCCTCAGCCTGCAGGCGCTCCAGGGAGTACGCGGAGGGGCACGGTCATGCACGATTGACGATTCCTGACTCTATCCCCAAGCGACGTCCACTTCTTGGGTTTGATCCACGCTCACGGAGGTGTGATTACCTGTGTGATAACATGTGGATTTGACTAAGATTTCATTAATCTATTCACATAATAAATGTTTATTATTTTTACAGTTTTCCGCATATAGCAGTCGGACAGGGCAACGCTATTTTGCACAACTATTCTCTCAGCCGTTGACCACATGGGAGCAGATTCCCATTGATGTGCAGTAAGCCATGTTCGGCCATTGTTTGGTACGTACGTAAATAAATAATTTTTATTTTGAAAATTATTTAATTCTAACTTGATATTTTGATTTATTTGTAGGGTTTATGGTATCTGATCGAGGATACCATGCGTGACGCCATCCACGAGGCATGGGAGGTGGCCATGCGTGATCGCCTTCGTCAGTTTTTGAACAATTTAAGAAAAGCTGCCATGAAGAAAGCAGGAGTGTCATATTTTGACGAGTCATGTAGAGCACAACGACCAGAGTACATTAAATCCAATGTATGGGATGGATTATGTGCGCACTGGTTGAGTGGTGCCTTTTAGAAGAGATCATCGGTGGGGAGGCAGAATTGGGAGAGACAGGAGGTGACTCATCGAGCTGGGATTCGTTCTTTCATTACTCATAGACATCATCTGGTACGTACATTATTTATAAATATTTTATATAACTATAAATATTAACAGTTTATTTTTTTATTCTTATAGGCTATCGAGCACACCGTTATTACGGAGTACGGCGTATATCGGAGGATGTATAGTGATCCTGCTACTGGGGAGCTCATAGGTGATCGTCAGCATCACATCGTGGTCAGTATTATTTGTTTTCATGTTTAAAAATTAACTGCATATAATATATTCACAATTTTAATTTTAAATTGCAACTATAGGAGTCATATGAGGCCGCAGCGTCACATGCCCGGCCTGAGAGTCAGGCCGAGTCATCAGATCAGACCACTGGCCATCATTTTGATGAGGCGTCATGGATGCAGGCCACCCAGTATGCCTTCGAGAAGGGCCGGGTAGTTGGTATCAGCTCTCGACTGACTCCCGGAGATTATTATGGCAGTGCTGCGATGTCGGGGTCCAGATCTAGAGGAGCTCGTGCATCTTCTTCTGCTACACAGTATGAGGATCAGTTGCGATCTCAGACTGCACTGATAGAGAGTCTCCGACAGGAGCAGGAGGAGATGCGTCAGCAGCATGAGAAGGAGCGTTGGCGCCAGCAGCAGCTGTACGAGGAGCAGACGAGTCGGTGGCAGCAGCAGCATCAGGAGCAGATGGAGTACATTCACCGACTCACTCATGCTTTAGGGATGGAGTTTCCTCCACCACCATCTGTAGATCCCCCCTCCTTCAGATTAGAGTTTGTTTTTATGTTATAAAATTTGTGAAATCAAAATATGATTTTTTTTTCAATTCGTAGTTTCTGTCTCATTATAAAATATTAATAAAATTATATTTTGAAATAACAATATTAATATGAATAATAATATTATTTATATTTTATAATATTAAATTTTATATATATATTAAAATTTTATAATATTATAATTTAATTATATTTTTTTGTAATACTTGAATTATTTAAAAATTTGAATGTAAAATATTTCTATTATTTTTATATTAATTAAAATAACTTATTAATATTTTTTTTATTTATGAATTATAATTCTAATATTATTATATTAATTAAATCATTTATTAATATTATATTATTTTTTATTTTTGAATTATAATTCTATTATTATTATATTAATTTAAATAATTTATTAATAATTTTTTATTTTTATTTGGGAATTATAATTCTATTAATATATTAATTAAAATCATTTATTAATATTTTATTATTTTTTATTTTTGAATTATAATTGGATTATTATTATATGAATTAAAATAATTTATTAATAATTTCTTTTTTTAATTTATTTTAATGTATTTGCGATGGGATACTATGCCCGTCGCAAATAGTAATAATATTATATGAATTAAAATAATTTATTAATAGTTGTTTATTTTTTTTTAATAGTTTTTGCGACGGGTCCCGTCGCAAAAACTATTTGCGACGGGGCCCGTCACCATTACTATTTGAAAAGTTTTTTACAAATATATGGAGTACTATTTGCGACGGGAAGAATCCCCGTCGCAAAAAAATGCTTTAGCGACGGGCCCGTCGCAAATAGTTGTTGTTGCGACACCGTTTTCAGCAACAGACCATTTGCGACGGGCCCCCGTCGCAACATGCCATTTGCGACGGGATCCCGTCGCAAATGACCCGTCGCGAATACCTGTTTTTCTAGTAGTGTGTAGAAAGAAAGGATAATAACTACACCTACACTCACACTAATCATAAGAAATAAATGATTTTTTATATATAGTGATGCATCAAAGAAAGTGTTTGGTTGTGCACTCATGATAAATTTTAAGTGAAAACCTATGCCACAGATAGTTGATGGATCATGTGAAAAATAATCCAATTATTGATATGGATATTCTTGTACAGATATTTTCATTAAATAAATGGAGGAATTGTTTCTATGGTGTGATGTTTATCATATACCCATATCACAACATTATGATGCATATATTCCAACTGAAAGAGCTCAACATTCAACAATGTATATGGATATAGATGACCATGGAAAATGAATATGAAATTTATTACAATCATAGGAAGGAAAACAATTAGTAAATGATAAATATAAAATAAACACATATACATTTTCTATGATGAATATTGAGTAGAAAAAATATTCATAAACATGAAATAGGAATGAATAAGAATCCAAATGAACCACATATTAACCAAAAAAATATTATATCCCAACCATCCATTTTAATGAAAAATAAGGATCATTATGTAGATTTCATGGATAAATAAAGGAATAAAGAGGTAATAAAGATGGGAGATTTTTTTTATATTTCAACATTGATAAATAAAAATTCTACATATATAGGACACATAAATACATACCATAAAAACATGAGATAAAGTTGGAGTTCTTGAATGATGCAAAAAGATCATGTTTATCTTCCCAACCTATTATAATAATGATTTAATAAAATATATCATTGTATTACAACTAAGAAAAAATGGTGAATGGGATTACTAAATGTACCTTAATGTCATGGTATCAGAATAAGTTAAATAGGAATGAACAAAAATTCCATTGTAATGAATGATCCATTACCTATACCTACATTGAAATTAGAAAATATAACACAAGGTTATTTTTATGGATATTCCCCTAAAATCCAAATTAAATAATGAAATAAGGATTTTAGTTTTTCATATTATAAATACTACTTACATAGTATATATTAAAGTCAAATTCTCACTCAATCATGTATCAATGATATAAATTATATAATTAGTTAATTTATATAGTATAAAACTGTAGATAATATCTAATTGACTTGTAATATTATCCTAAGACTGTTGGAAAATTTATTAACATTCCTTGATCACAGAATTTAGAATTATATAAATTATTTATAATGACCCTACACTTTATTACACATTAAATACATTATTTGTAACATAAAATTACACATTATATAACTTAATATATTGATAAGTATAATGTATTTCGGAAAGAGGTACAAAACATAACCTCTTGAAAATGGTATACAATAATATTATTGAAAACATATTTGTCTAGATAATAATATTCCATGAAACATAAAACTGTAATGGATATCCTATGGAAAAACAGAACAATGCGGTGAGGTATAAATCCTAGTAAGATAAATAAACAGGGAATATCCTGATGAAGATAATACATGTTATAAAATATGCATTAAAATAGAAAATTAAAGGTACATGAAAAATAAGGCATTATGTAGCTTGATGACTATAACATGAGAAATGTGGAAAAAACATACAACTTGACATAATCATGATTCAAGGCTCATTTCACATAGTGGAGAATGACTCAAGTCACATTGCACAAAGAGGATCATGAGACAAGGACAACTTTTATGACTATTTGATAAGGAATATCATGAAAATAAATAACACATAATGCATTGGATCATTATCTGGTCCCACCATTCATAAACATTTAATTTTCTTGTTAATGTCTTCCACACTGATCATACAACATGAAATAATTCAATATAATAATTTATTCAGTGATCAAGTAAAGTAGAATAAATAAATTTAAGTCACTAAAAAATAATTATATGTGCATAAAGGTGAGTATACTTGATAGAAAAAATGTTATGTCATTCACTATGAAATTATTTTGTCATTGAAATTCACTATGCAATTTCAAAAGCATTACAACATCGTATTAATATTCACAAAATGGGTAAATACAAGTGAATGTTGTATAAAATAATTTAGAAATATAATTTATAGTAATAGGGACATGTAAATACATGCCAAAAAATAATAAATTGGTAATAAAATGTGTAAGACAATAAAGAAACGTGAAGAGATAATAGAAATGAATAAACCATTACAAAATTTTGGCATCTTAACATGTGTGTATAAAGGTCCATTAATGGAAAATATGAGTGTTAAATGGAATAATATAAATAATAAATAAAGTTTAATGTAATTTTTATATGTAATAACGTATCCCAATATAATAAACTATAAATTAAATGACATAACATTAAATGTAATGCATGAAAAAGTGGATAGTGGAAGACCCTTTATATAATTTTAGCATAGTAACAGCTTAGATAAAGGTAAAAACGAGGGAGGATAAATAATATATAATTAAAATAACATAAATTGGATTATCTGTGATAAATTATAAATTAATTACAATATATACATTTGAAAATATAAATAATAATTCCATGGAATATTTTGGAATTGAAAGAAGGAGAAGGCGGTGTGGATCCTTTACATGAATGTGTGACTCCGAAGGCTTTAGAGGGGATTCATGAGAGATTTGAGGAACCTTGGGAGCACTATATGGACTATAGGGGAGTTTTTTAATTCATAATTTTTTTTATAAAGATAAATGGGATCTTGTGTGGGTTTAAATAACAAAAGTAGGTGTTCCTTTATTATTTGGGTGGTATACTCCACTTAATATAATATTACAAAACACAAAACATCCTATTGTTTTCCGATGGTATCTACCAAATGATTTTGGTTGAAATTATTTTATAAGAACAATGTATGAAGTTAATAAAATAATACACTTTCTTATTTGGAGTTCGCACTATCAAATAAATGATTTTGAAATTATAAAATATATTGTAAGTCTTCCAGGATTCATTAAGGATTTATAATATAAATAAAATAAACAAAAAATTAAATTATTTTAAATTGAAAAAATATATTTGGATTTTTATTACTATTATTGTATTATTACAATAATATTGGGATATTATAATGTTATAAAACACATCGTATATTTATATGGTATTAAATTTTATCCTAAAATTTTGAATGTCTCATAAAATTATGAAAAATTAAATGTTAAATAATTTTTATGACCTGATTCTAAAAATTATATTCATATTATCTAAATAAATTTCTAAATGGTTATATTTTCACTTTTAAAATAATTACCAATTTTTATTAAAAATGATTGGTTGTTGACAATAATAGATTTTGAACCCTAATAAAAATTACATTTGACATCATAAATCATATTTGATTAATTATATTTAATAAAAGATATGTAATTATAATACATAATTATAACATAATTTATTTTAAAAATTCACTAATTCGTCATTGTTGGTGTCTTAATTTAATTTTAATGCTATGCAAAAATATTATTTGTGCTTTTAAATAATTTAGAATGTGACAATAATCGGCTGAAATTATATTCATTATTTTATACAAAAATAGGTACATATTCATATTTCTATATTCATGATTTATACTCCTGTAATACACCACCATACACCATAAAAATAAGAAGTGTGATAGTGGGGAAATCGTGGATCCATTCGACGGATATGATTTGGGATTTGATCTCAATGAGCTTGAACTTCTCATGAAAATGATTTTGATCATGTTTAGGTTGTTGGAAATCAACTATTGATTGGTATATGGAAAATATGGAAATGATATCATTTTCATAATCCTTAATTAATGGTTTTCATATGGTATATTACTAATAGTTGAGGCTATGACTTTGATTGTCTATGTCAAATGAATTTGTTAAGCACCTATATTTATACTAGTCATTTTACCACTCTTTAATGACTATATTATAAATTCCAATGTTATATAATGATCATTTAAATCTAGTTAAATATGAAAAATGAATTAAGTTATTGTTTTATCTATATTAATATTGTATAATAATACATATAATTTAATTAAAACAGTAATTTTTTATATGAATGTTTGGGTTGTTACACTATCACATTAAAAAAGAGGGAAAATAAAAATATGCTATGTTGATACATAAGGATAATTACTACTTTCACTACTGAATTGAAGGGAGTTCAAGAACAAAATATTCCTCTATTTGAGTCTTCAGTCAATAATTCATCTCAATTTACCATTTAGATATCTCTTTATAGATCCATCTATGGGATAAAATAAGAAAATCTATAATTTTTGGATGAAGATGGAGAGAGTAAGTTACTAGGACATAAACTGGTCAAATAAATGTAATATAGGATGATATATATTAAAAAATATGTTATATAACCACAATGTCCACTGAATAGAAATGATGGAAATCATCAATGAGACCTATAAATTAGGGTTGGAGATATAAGTTTCATTCATATATACCTATTGAAGAGGGTAATGAAATCTAAAAAGAAGGTATAACTATGTTCTATAGGAAATGTCTACACTGAGATTATCAATTGTATTGTTGTTCTTTCTATCACTAAACACTCTTAAAATTTTTTCTAAAATACATGGATTATTCTATATGTCCTCATTGAATAAGTACATACCAAATCCATTACATGTATTAAATACAATGATAGTAACATTGGAGAATGATCTCTCTTTCAGGGAATAAATAGGGATGATCTTGGATCATAGATACACCTTACAAGACAATAATATGACTCACCATGAAAAATTATGTCAATGAAATCATAATTATTAATTGAAAAATCAAAATTGTTCTGATAAAATCATATAGTTTTACCTTAATATGTTTTCCTATTAGTGTGTGAAATCAAATATTATGGATGGTATTTCTATATTAAAGATCAATGTGACAACAAATAATTTTTAATATTAAATTATTACACTAGAAATAAAATTGAGTTTCATATTTATTAATTTACTATTGAAAAAATAATATGCATAAGATAAAAAATAACAATAAGTAATTATATTAATTTAGAAAATTTTTTTAATGAAAAAATATATTTTATAAAACTGAATTTAGTACAACATGTTAATTTATTGAAAAATATAAAATAAGTAGAATTGGAATGTCTGGATAAAATTTGTCTCCTAGAATAAATAAACACATCTAACATTCTATAATATTGAAACCGAAAATTAAAAAACTATCAATATTTTGAAACTAATGAATATAAAACATTGGGAATCATTTATGTGAATGGTCAAATAATTCTAAATAGGTATTTATATGATTTATAAAACCAATATGATCATTGAAATAACACCATTGAAAAAGTTGAACTAGGTACTGGAATACTAACATGAATATTGAAAAAAATAGTAAATTGGAAACTATTATATAAAAATATAAATAAATTATATAATTTAAAAAATATGTCACGACCCGTCCTCGGGGCTCGTGCCGTGACTACCCCAAGCCTGCCTTCCATAGGCCAGGGGCTGGCGACTAGCACCAAAGGTGTAAATCCTGATAACTGGGAAGGCATTGCCTTTATAAAAGTAAACAAAACACTACAGAGCACAAGTGGAAGAAAAACACTAAGTACAAAAGAAAGTACAACTACAATTGAACAAGTACCACCGAAAAAGACAACAGCTGGATGAAAGGAAGCAGCTCCTGGGTCGTCCTCGTCGGATCCTACCTGAAGGGTAGGTACAGATGGCACATCTCCTGGTCGTCCACCATGGATCCTACCTAAAGGGTAGGTACAGATAGCCTCCTCAATGCTCTCACCCGTCAACCTCCTCCGTGTGTCGTCTCGTCGTGTAGTCCACCTCCGGGTACTGACTCATCATGTAGTCCACCTCCGGGTACCGTCCAGTCCTCGAACACTCGGACTCCGTCAGCACTGCCCGTCGTCTGCAACCAACACAACGAGGTGCGGGCATAGCCCGTGCAGGGGTGAGTATAACGATACTCAATAGGGACCCTGAGACCCTCAAGGTCTCACTAAAACGAACAAGGATAACCACAAAGAAGATCTCAACAGATAACCTCTACTTAGGTATATGACCATACATATACCTAATTTATCAAGTAACCCATATCAATCATGAGGAAACACAAGGATTGTGAAATCAACGGATAACCACTACCCAGGTATATGCCCATACATATACCTATGTTAGCAAGTGATCCATCTCAATCATGAGGTAAACACAAGGTCAAAAGTCTCAGATCAAACCAAGATTTTCATTATCGAAACCGTAACTGCTGAAGATCTCCGTATCTGGAGTGTACAGTGGTCCTGTCACGACTCTGAGGTACTGCTCACTAACCTAAGACTGCTGAGGTACTCCTCCTGTCGAGTATCGCGGGTCTGCGGCCAACTATTGGGCGCTCTGTCCACTGAGGGTCTATCGCCAAATACCGGGCTCTCTCCCTAATAGCCTACAGAGGTACTCCTCCGGTCGAGTACTGCGGGTCTGCGGCCAACTACTAGGCGCTCCGTCCGCCGTGGGTCTGCCGCCAAATACCGAGCGCTCCGTCCACTGGGCTAGTCGACTCACTCCAAGTTGAGTCGGTCAAGCAGTCGTCAGGTCTCAGTCGTCTACACGGTCTCCGTACTCCACTCACTTGTCTCTAAGAGGTTCCACTCCACGAGCTACAGGTCAATAATCCAAGTATCTCAAAGTCCCACAAAAAAGTATCTCAAAGGACCACCTCGTCATAGGGGTCTCAACGCAATAGACGGCGTGTCAAACAGACACACAGTCTGTGAGTTATTATCCTTTTCGTCCCTGGGGCCCAGTTGGTTTTGTAAGCGAACCATCCCGGTCGTATCTCAACTGTACCCCGAACTCTCCTAGCGTATACTCATAGGGACCGTTTCTCAACGAGATCACCAACACCGCTGACGGTTCATCAAACGGACGTCTGGTCTGAAAGATATCATCTTTTTCCATTCCAGGGGCCTGGTTGGATTTCGGGTACAATCCAACCCGGCTATAACCCAACCGCATCCAAAACTCAGGCGGAGGATGCCAAAACTTCTGTATCGTCAACAGGAACGCAACGCAACAGACGGCGTGTCAATCGGACGCCCGGTCTGGAAGTTATTGGCTTTTTCGTCCCGGGTGCCCGGTTGGTTTTTAAGTCAAAACCAACCCGACCGTACTCCAACTGCGTCCAAACCTCGAGCGGAGTAAGCCAAAAGATCTGTCTCACTTAGAGGAATCCACCAAAGTCGACGGCACGTCAATCAGACGTCCGAAGCTCAAGATATGAGTGTTTCTGCTCCGAGGTCCTGATTGGTTTCGTGTACGAACCAACCCGGCCGAGCCCAAAGTTTTCAGAAACCTTGAGTGCGAAATACCGAAACGACCGTCTCGATCGAAGGATCACATCACGGCTGACGGCGCATCGTTCGGAGGCCCGTAGCTCAAGTTACAGCCAAAAGACTGAAAACGGTCCGAAGATGGGGGGGTCTGGGCCCGGGCCTACCCGGCCAGGGCACGTCCCGGACGGTCGGACCGGCCTGGATCGGCTAGGCCGAGCGGCCGAGCGCCGCAGCCGCGGAGCACCGCCCCCGCGGGTTGAGGAAGCTGCGGCCCTCGAGGGGCCGCACTGGACCAGCGGACGCGGCATGTCGCCGCGTCCCGTGCGTGCGATCCGGACTCGCGCGGCCGCAGATCCGTTGGCCACCGCCGCCACGGGTTCAGCCGTGGCGGCCCTGTCCAGCAGCGCGCCGGGGCGCCGCCGTCTCCGGCCGCCGGCGCCGCCGCGTCAGCGACCCGTGCCACCGGTAGCTTCCGCGGGTCCCCGGAGTTTCTCCGGTGGTCCGTTTTCCTTCCCGTCTGCGCCGCTGTTCCTCCTGGGATCCTTTCTTCACTGCAGAATCATCAAATCGACCTTGCGTCACGTTTTGTCATCGCCCTCCAAATCCTCACAACCACGAAGAATGACGGAGGGTTGTCGGTCCGTGTCCGTTTGGCCCGCACCCTCCACGTAAGATAAAAACAACGAGAGAATTATTCAACACATGAATACATAACCGAAAACAATTTTAATGAATTAAATATGTTCTTATGAACCGGGTTCTTCATTTTGAATGGAAACAAAAACGGGAACGTAAAACATCCAAATAAAATCCCTACCTCGTCTAGTCGTCGCACTCAGGTTCTTCGCGGATTTGATCGCCGCGGAAGGAGGTGATCGTCGCGTATGGGAAGGCGTCGCGTCGTCGTGGAAGGCCGTCACGTCGTCGCGGACGGGCGTCACATCGTCGCGGAATACGATGCGCGTCGACAAACTCCGAGGTTCAAGAACAACAGATTTAATTTTAATAATTAAATCCGTGCGTTGTTAAAAACCACAAAGGAGTTTTAAAAGAAACCCGAAAACTCTTACCTCAAACAGAAGATCGAAGATTTCGTTGCGGATGAAGGAACGTCGCTGAAGAATGTCACGGAAGAGGAGACATCGTCGTCGCGGAACACGGAGTCACGTCGTCGATTTCCGCGGTTTCGGCATTCTTCGTCGGAGGCCGGCGTTCTTCGCGTTCTTCGCATTCTTCGCGTTCTTCACGTTCTTCGCGAAGAAGGGTTAAGGCACAAGAATTCTGTCAAAATCCTCCCAACGTGTAATCCTCAAGAGGTGGTGTTGGTCTTATTTTATTACTACGCCAACGGATTTCAATCCGGTTAAGAAACGAAAAAGAGATGAGTAACGACCCATTAATTCGTAGAATTAATTCAATGAAATAACCCACCCAATTAATTGGTGCGTTATGAAATTAAGAAAACGCGTCAGTTGACTTTCATAATGACGGGTTTTCGCGGGTGCGTTACTTAGCGGAAAAGAAACGGCGGGGCTTGTGCAGTCCCCATCCAACAAATATCATACCAAGAGGGTAGGATAATTTTGGATAACACCCTATCCAGATCAACTTAGCATAAGACGTTTTAAGTGGCTTCAAGTGGCTTCCAAGTGGCTTAAGTGAAATAAAATAAAGTTTGTCGTACAAATATTTTATTTCATAAATTTATGCCAAAAAATTAATAACCACACCCGAGAAAACGCAACTCTGGAAGAGGCGTTTCTAAGAAAGTATCGGCGCTGCAATTCCATTGGTGCCCTCAGAATTCGATTCCGAGCACCGGTTCAAAAGTTAGAAAAACCCGCTCGTCCGTTCACTGAACGTACCCAAGAAAAACTTCGAAAAATGATTCAGGGCACACCGGGCCTTAGAATCAGGTGCCGTTAGAAACCACGTTCTTGTAAAATTCCAAAGAAAATTAAGAAAAAACTTTCCTTGGAATTTACGGGTCTTTACATTACTCCCATCACAGGGCTTTATGTCCCTGTAATGCTTCACCACAAACTTAGGGATACAAAGGCGGTACTGAGCACGCATCTGAGCATTTCGCTCCCATTTTCTCACCTGGAGGTTCCCATGATACTAAAGAAAGTGCACAAGAGGAATCAACCGTCCTCCTAGGATCCGCTCCTGTCGATCATCGATCTCTACTGGGACCTCCGCAAAAGTCTCCCCATCATCAACGTTCAGCTCCCCATAGTCAATGATATGCGGAGGGTCAAGCACGTATCTCCTCAGTTGAGATACATGGAAAACGTCGTGCACCTAGTGCAACTGAAGTGGATGGGTCAAGCGTTAAACCACCTCGCCTACCCTGCTGAGGACCTAGAAAGGTCTGTTGAACCTCGGAGATAACCTGCCTCCCTGGCCACATCTTCGTAAACCTCGTCAAGGTGAGACTTGTATAAGTATGTGATGGTCATCCACAAACTCTAGAGGCCTCCAAGTCCTGTCAGCATAAGGCTTATGTCGGCCCTGTGCCGTCCTCATCCGCTCTTGGATGACCTGGGCCTTCTCTAGCCTCACAAGAGCTGCTATGATTTCTTCTTTTCCGATAAGAGAAATCTGGTCTCATCCCCTGGATAAACCACATTCATTGCCTAATACAGTCAATCCTGACATGAATGATGCATTCATTCCATGGATGACGTCGTAAGGCCTCGACGTAACTACCAAGAGATCCAACTGTCACTCTCGCCTCCAAGGGTCGAGTCACACTGTCGGCATCAGTGTGTGGTCACTAGGTCTCCTTCAGTTGAAAACTAGAAAGTGAGGGTCAAGTCAATAGTCTTAACCGGGACCACTCAGTATCAACCAAAAAAAAGGAAAGGAAGGCAAACTTTACAAAGATAAGTGTCTTTTCATTATTGCAGCTCATAGTAAAAAGACACAAAGAAACTACAGACAAACATCAACAAAACTAGAAGCCACAGGATTAATAGCCTCTAGGTCGGAAGCTAGTCCTGCTCTTGTCCTTCTGCTTCCGGAGCTCCATGACCGTAGGCCTCAGCTTCCTGAAGCTGAGCTCTCCCATGTCCTCATGTCCCCTGCGGTCAGGGTGGGCCTCCTGGTGGTGGTGGTGGCAACATCCCGAAGCGTTGTCCACCTCCAACTGCACGGCCAACTCCTCTGCTATGGCCGCCTTCTCCTTGAGGTCCGCCGTGATCGAACCTCTGCCTCTACCTCGGAGGTTCTTCATTTAACTGTTGTTCATCTACATGGCGGGTCGGACAGTCACGTTCCATGTGACCAATTCCGCTTCAGGAGTGAAAATGTCCACTCTCGGCACGTCTGGCTCAGACTCCACCCCTGTTTCCCCACACAATTGAACCTGAGTTGTGCAGTCGGCCATCGGTAGGTCTGGTCCTCTTGGACCTCTGCGTCATCTGTCTACTGCCTGCTGCAGAAGACTCTGTCGCAAGCCGGCTAGTGGTGGGTCCGGCTGCTGGAGACTGCTCAGAAAGGAAACTCTCCACTAAGAGGGCTCTCTCCAACACCCCTGTTTGCATCGGAATGATGTGAGAAACAACAGAAGCTCTAATCTCTCGCCTGTGCCCCTACTCGAAGTTTCGGGCCCTGAAGAACGGGTCACATACCATATCTGTAGAGTAGCATGAGAGGTCGTTGAATCTCGCTGAGTACTACGCCACATACATGTTTCCCTGCCATAGCTGAAGTAGCTCCTGTATACGCACCGCTCGAAGGGTGGCTGGTACAAACTCTACTCGGAACAGGCTCTCGAAGTCTGCCCATAGAAGTGTCGCCTCGTCATGCATCTGAAGCATCAGTCTCCACCATCTGCCTGCTGCTTCCTGAAGAAGGCTGGCAGCAAGGATCACCATGAAATCTGTCGGCGTCCCCACTAGCCTGAAGACTCTCACCACATCCTCCAGCCAATCCTCAGCCGCCACGGATCCTACCTGAAGGGTAGGTACAGATGGCGTAGCTCCTGGTCGTCCACCATAGATCCTACCTGAAGGGTAGGTACAGATAGCATCCTCAATGCTATCGCCCGTCAACCTCCTCCGTGGGTCGTCTTGTTGTGTAGTCCACCCCCGGGTACTGACTCATCGTGTAGTCCACCTCGGGGTACCGTCCAGTACTCGAACACTCGGCCTCCGTCAGCACTGCCCGTCGTCTACAACCAACACAACGAGGTTCGGGCATAGCCCATGCAGGGGTGAGTATAACGATACTTAGTAGGGACCCCAAGACCCTCAAGGTCTCACTAAAACCAACAAGGATAAACACAAAGTAGATCTCAACAGATAACCTCTACTTAGGTATATGCCCATACATATACCTAAGTTATCAAGTAACCCATCTCAATCATGAGGAAACACAAGGATTGTGAAATCAACGGATAACCACTACACATGTATATGCCCATACATATACCTAAGTTATCAAGTGACCCATCTCAATCATGAGGTAAACAAAAGGTCAAAAGTCTCAGCTCAAACCAGGATTTTCATTATCGAAACCGTAACTGCTGAAGAGCTCCGTCTCTGGAGTGTATAGTGGTCCTGTCACGACTCCGAGGTACTGCTCACTAACCTAAGACTACTGAGGTACTCCTCCTGTCGAGTACCGCGGGACTGTGGCCAACTACCGGGAGCTCCGTCCGCTGAGGGTCTGTCGCCAAATACTGGGTGCTCTCCATAATAGCCTACAGAGGTACTCCTCCGGTTGAGTACCGCAGGCCTGAGTCCAACTACCAGGCGCTCCGTCTGCCGTGGGTCTACTGCGAAATACCAGGCGCTCCGTCCACTGGGCTAGTCGACTCACTCCCAGTCGAGTCGGTCAAGCAGTCGTCAGGTCTCAGTCGTCTACACGGTCTCCATACTCCGATCGCTCGTCTCTTGCAGGTTCCACTCCACGAGCTACATATCGATACTCCAAGTATCTCAAATTCCCACGAAGAATTATCTCAAAGGACCGCCTCGTCATAGGGGTCTCAACGCAACAGACGGCGTGTCAAACAGACACCCGGTCTGTGAGTTATTATCCTTTTCGTCCTAGGGGTCCGGTTAGTTTCGTAAGCGAACCAACCCGGCCGTATCTCAACTGTACCCCGACCTCTCATAGGTTTAACTCATAGGGACCGTTTCTCAACGAGATCACCAACACCGCTGACGGTTCGTCAAACGGATGTCTGGTCTGAAAGATATCATCTCTTTCCGTTCCAGGGGCCTAGTTGGATTTCGGTTACAATCCAACCCGGCTATAACCCAACCGCATCCAAAACTAGGTAGGAGGATACCAAAAGTTCTGTATCGTCAACAGGAACGCAACGCAACATACGACGCGTCAATCGGACGCCCAGTCCGGAAGTTATTGGCTTTTTCGTCCCGGGGGCCAGGTTGGTTTTTAAGTCAAAACCAACCCGACCATACTCCAACTGCGCCCAAACCTCGAGCGGAGTAAGCCAAAAGATCCATCTCACTTAGAGGAATCCACCAAACTAAACGACACGTCAATCGGACGTCCGGAGCACAAGATATGAGCGTTTCCGCTCCGAGGGCCCGGTTGGTTTCGTGTACGAACCAACCCGGCCGAACCCAAAGTTTTCCGAAACCTTGAGTGCGATATACCGAAACTACCGTATCGATCGAAGGATCACATTGGCGCTGACGGCGCATCGTTCGGAGACCCGTAGCTCAAGATACGTCCAAATGACCGAAAACGGTCCGAAGACAGGGGGTCTGGGCCCGGGCCGACCCGGCCCGATCCCCCCCCAGGTCGGCCAAACCGGGTCGACCCGACCCGGTCCGGCAAGGGCGCGGCCTGGCCGGTCGGACCAGCCTGGCTCGGCTCGGCCGAGCGCCGCAGCCGCGGAGCGCCGCCCCCGCGGGTTGAGGAAGCTGCGGCCCTCGAGGGGCCGCGCTGGACCAGCGGACACGGCATGTCGTCGCGTCCCGTGTGTGTGAGCCGGACCCGCGCGGCCGCAGGTCCATTGGCCACCGCAGCCACGGGTTCAGCCGTGACGGCCCTCTCCGGGGGCGCGCTGGGGCACCGCCGCCTCCGGCCGCCGGCGCCGCCGGTAGCTTCCGCGGGCCACCGGAGTTGCTCCGGTGGTCCGTTTTCCTCCCCGTATGCGCCGTTGTTCCTCCCAGGATCCGTTCTTCACTGCGGAATCATCAAATCTCCCTTGCGTCACGTTTTGTCGTCGCCCGCCAAATCCTCAAAACCACGAAAAATGACGGAGGGATGTCGGGCCGTGTTCGTTTGGCCTGCACCCTCCGCGTTAGATAAAAACAACGAGATAATTATTCAACACATGAATACATAACCTAAAACAATTTTAATGAATTAAAAATGTTTTTATGAACCAGGTTCTTCATTTTGAACAGAATCAAACACGGGAACGTAAAACATCCAAATAAAATCCCTACCTCGTCAGGTCGTCGCACGCGGGTTCTTCGCGGATTTGATCGCCGCGGAAGGAGGCGATCGTCGCGTCTGGGAAGGCGTCGCGTCGTCGCGGAAGGACGTCGCGTCGTCGCGGATGGGCGTCGCTTCATTGCGGAATACGGTGCCCGTCGACAAACTCCAAGGTTCAATAACAATAGATTTAATTTTAATAATTAAATCTGTTCGTTGTTAAAAACCACAAAGGAGTTTTAAAAGAAACCCGAAAACTCTTACCTAAAACAGAAGATCGAAGATTTCATTGCGGACGAAGGAACATCGCAGAAGAACGTCACGAAAGAGGAAACGTCGTCATCACAGCACACGACATCACGTCGTCGATTTCCGTGGTTTCTACATTCTTCGTCGGAGGCTGGCGTTCTTCGCGTTCTTCGCGTGTTTCGCATTTTTCGCGAAGAAGGGTGAAGGCACAAGAATTCTGTCAAAAGCCTCCCAGCGTGTAATCGTCAAGATGTGGCGTTGGTCTTATTTTATTACTACGCCAACGGATTTCAAACCGGTTAAGAAACAAAAAAGAGATAAGTAACGACCTATTAATTAGTATAATTAATTCAACGAAATAAACCGCCCAATTAATTGGTGCGTTAAGAAATTAAGAAAATGCGTCAGTTGACTTTCATAATGACGAGTTTTCGCGAGTGCGTTACTTAGCGGAAAAGAAACGGCGGGTCTCGTGCGGGCCCCACCCCACAAATATCCTACCAAGAGGGTAGGATAATTTTGGATATCACCCTATCCGGATCAACTCAGCTTAAGCCGCTTTAAGTGGATTCAAGTGGCTTCCATGTGGCTTAAGTGAAATAAAATAAATTTTGTCGTACAATTATTTTATTTCTTAACCTTAAGCCCTAAAATTAAAAACCACACCCGAGAAAACACAACTCCGGAATAGGCGTTTCTAAGCATGTACCGGCGCTGCGATTCCATTGGTGCCCTCAGAATTCAATTCCGAGCACCGGTTCAAAAGTTAGAAAAACTCGCTCATCCGTTCACTGAACGTACCCGAGCCAAATTTCGGAAAATGATTCTGGGCACACCGGGCCTCGGAATCAGGTACTGTAAGAAACCGCGTTCTTGTAAAATTCCAAAGAAAATTAAGAAAAAGATTTCCTTGGAATTTAGGGGTCTTTACAAAATAATACTAATTATTATATTTAACAAAATTAATACATGAAAGAAAGAGAGAATAATTATATTTTTATGGAATCATATAATTAATATTTTGGTGAAAATAATTATTTTAAAAATATTATAATATTTAATATAATTTTAAATAAAATTATTTTCAAAACAATAGATATTTATATAATTTTAATATTATATTTCAATGAAATATTAGTTAAATTTATATGGGGAATACTTTTTATTATAAAATAAATATTATTATTTTAAAAAATAAATATTTTTTTTTCAAAAACTAAAATCATATTATATATAAAACTATTTTAATAAAATGGATGTTATTTTTTGAATCATATATAGTAACATGGTTAGTGTGGTGTACATTTATTTTTTATAAATAATAAAATACGAATCATTATAATAAAAGACTATACAAGTATATATTTTTTGAAATTGAATATGAATTAATTTATTAGGTTTATTGAGGTCAGATGAATTTTTAGTCACTTTATTATGGAATCCCAGTGTCACTACTATTTACTCACAGGTTTTACCACTATTTGAGGAGATAATGTTATATATTAATATTTTATTCTAATACAACCTTCTCCTATAGTTATAAATACCACCACCATCCGCCTATTTCCTTTCACATATAGCACATGTTTACTAACCAAAATATACATATATACCGTTATAAATATTTTGTATATGTATTATATATTTTGGTCCCACAAAATGCCTTATTTAATAAGACTTCTTGTGTTGTTAAAATACGGATATCTAATGGAAGAGGTAAATATATCAATTGATCTCTCTTAGGATTACTTCTTCTACTAGTTCCCCCGATTATATTCAATATATTCGAATTTAATTATATTATCATAATCAGTATATTTTCAAGTTATTATATTTATATAATGACCAATATATAACATCCTATCATTCATTCTAAATTGAAAAATTTCCCATATTACAGTTAGTTCACTTCCTCTATGAAAAACATATATCATTTTTATCAACAACTTTATGTATGGTTTTAATAATATTATTATAGTTTAGTATGATAATAAGAAGTATATTCTATTTTTATTTTTTATTCCTAAAATGGTGAATAACGATAAAGTAGTGTTAAGTTCATAATCGCATATAAAACATCAGAAACAGACAAAACATCTAACAATAACATCAGTAATCATTGAATCATAATGAAATTGTATTATATTCTTTATATTTTGAAACATTTAATAATCTTGAATGGGATGAATACTATTTAATCTCACTTTAGGAGATATTTAATAATTTAAAATTATTCTATACATTCAATTAATGAAACATTGGCATGGAACCGTGAATAGAACATAGTTGATATGGTGAACATAAATATAATTACCAAATAAAATTACTAGAATATAATATAATAGAATAATAATTGTGTATATATAAATTAAAATAATTATTGGGAAATTATTTTATAAAAATAATTTTATTAGTTATGATTTCATATGCACCTAAAAAGGGAACTCCAAACCCTTCCTCCCCCCTCTCTTTATTATTTTTATTTTCCTCTACTATTTTTTAAATATACACATCTTAAAAATGTTACTTGTTTTTATAAATTTCAATGTAGAGGATATACAACTTTTACATGTTCCCTTCTCAATATTTCAATTAAATAAAACCCAATAATAGTGAAATTTTCAATTATGTATTAATTTTTGACATTCCTACCTTGTAAATTATTTTCCCATCAATGATTTACAAAAATATTAAATTATTTTAAAAGATTAATTTCAATTTCATATTTAATTTAAGAATATATTCGTATGTCTACATTAAAATCCCTTTACTCATTTACTAAATAATTTCTTAATTTCTTTATTTTTATACATAACTCTCCAGCATTTAATTATCTATAATCGTCATTTGATCTCTTTTTTTTGTCTTAAATTTTTTTATTATAAAATGAAAATATAAAAAAATTTAATTCCTTCTTCTATTTAGAATTTTTAAGATATAGAATTTTATTGTTCTTTGAGAAAATATTTTCCAACACATTTCATTTTCAAATTTTTTATTTCGATTATAGTTCATATATCATTTTATAAATTTCACATATATGAATATACAAATTATAATGTGACTAGTGGCACTATAAAAATTATACCTCCAATACATTTTGTAGTGTTGTAATATCATTATATACCATGTATAGTTCATGTGAAGAAGGAATAGTGAAACATTATTTTGTATTCTTGGTATTGATTGACGAATTATATATATAGAAATTTATTATTATATTGTTTCAATATTCTTATAGTTACATGATATGATCTTTTTTATGTTATGATTTCTTGAGGTTATATATGATCATTACATTTTATTTTTTCTTTATATTCCTCATTAATCATGTGTATTTCTTCATCATTATGTTTATTTTGAATATTCCCTAATAGATAATTAAATTAGACACTTTACCTATTTGTATATCCTGAAGTATTCCTATATAGAAATAGATATTGAATGAGATTTTTTAATGTGTTATGGTAATTATAGTAAATATAGTGTAATTTTTCTATAATTTTATATATTTTTTATTTAATTATCCAATAAAACTAATACTTTCGATTTATAGAAATTTTTTCATTTTAAAAAAATCATATAATAATATGTGAATGAGATTATTTTTATTATAGAATTTCATGTCGATTAAATACTCTATTACAAGGATAGACAATTCAACAATTGGGAAGTATCCATTATGTTCCGGAATGTCAATGTAGACCAGCTGTCATATTCATCTTCCTAAAATTGATATTTTTATGTGTCCACATATGTTATTAGACATCCCTAATGATTTCAGATCTGAAAATATTCTCATCATTGGTAAAACTATCACTCATTGGTCTAGAAAAATTCATTTATCACATTTTTATATACATGATGACAATTATAAATACTTTTATGAAGTATTTGGACCTGTGTGTTAAGACATTTAATCTCATTTTAGTTTCATGTGACCGTATAATAGTGGTTCTTGTCAAATGATTCATATCAACCTCACACTTGGAAAGGTATTATGGTAGTGTTTAATGCTCACATTAGTTCTTCCTGTAGCCTGAAGTTTATATATATTGTCTCCTAAACAATGATGGAAAATCCCTACATTATTGTAATAATGACTTCCTCTGGCTAGTCTTTAATAAAAGAATGTAGAATAATGTAGTGTATGAAGATTTACATAACATAAATAATACGTTAATATTAGTATTTAAATTTTATATATAAGAAATAGTCTGAGAACCTGAGGAATTAAAGTTTTATTTCCATGGATATTATATAAATAAACAACTTATTTTATAACACATGAATACATTTTATCACCATCATGATCCTTTAGAATATTTTTTAGGCATCTCAAATTATGTCATCATCTTCATAACAAGGGGAAAGAAAATATTGGAATTTTTGGGTCTTATATTATAAATAGGGGAAAAATTATACACGATGAAGAACATGAGGGATACTTAAATATCATAATAAAATATCTAAACCCATTTATGATTTTCATAAATCATCTTAAATTTTATAATATCTAAGATAATATCATTTAGGAAAAATATAATATTTTACATGGACCTAAAAACTTGTAAATAATCATATATCTAGTCAGTAGGGCCTTAAAGTGAGGAATACATTAGAAATAATCCATAATAATGAAAAAATTGAATTTTATGGGAATAAAGTGAATCTTCAAAATATTTCATAACATTATTAAAAATGTTTAAATGTGGATAAATAGTAAACAAAGTAAAAAATGGTGAGAAACCCCTTATTTCCCACATCCTTTGAACCAAATCATTATGTTCATCGAAAAAAATATGAGTAACACCATCATACCCCCTCATGTGTAAAGAAACGCCTTATGTCCATGATATATTTATCATGAGAAATAATCATAAACCAATGATGGTTTTGGAAATATAGGTCTCCTAACATCATCATCCATACATATATGTTCCAAAAAAACCAAGTATTAAAATTGATTAGTTAACCAATTAAAAAAAATAGTTGCTTACGAATCAAAATGTAAATCATTTATTTTTTGTAAATAAATGATGATAATTTAATTTGTTAATAAAACATCGAAATGTTATAAAATACCATCATGAACTAAATTATTTTATACTAATAAAAAATCAGTTATAAAAAATATGATATTGGATGATACTTAAAAAAATCAACTAGATATATATCATGTTGATGATATAGATGAAAATGAAAACCAAATCATGAAATGATATTTCATGAAACTAATTTTTATTCATTGATGTAAAATCCAATATTGTGAGAATTTTTCAATAATTTTTTGTGGATTTTAAAATAAAAGGGTAAAATAAAACCAATAATATATATGGATGCAGATTGAAAAAAATATTTCCTATGAAATAAATAGATAACATTATTTGAAATGGATGGTATTTGAAAAATGATTTTCAATAAGAAAATTTATTTATAAAAGAAATGATATTGAGTTACTAATTCTCTAACATTAATCCTTGATTCCACAGTTGTGATTTTTCCTTCATTTTCATATGTTTATAAATAATAATAAACTATTTCATAACATTATTCATATACATTTAGATTTATACTCTTTCTTAATAACATTTAAATTTATGTATAAAATTATTGTAATATATCTTCAACATTGGTGTTAATAATTTTTATCATTTTCAAATACGTTCCTAAAAGGGGGTACCCATATTTTAATTAAACCCCAAGGTAATGATATAAAAATTTAATTATATTATAAATTTTTTATTTTAAAATCTTAAATGAATATAATTCAATTATATGGTAGTTTTAATGATTTTTTAGTAATGAAAATAGTGATTTTCTATTATTGGTTAATTAAAATATATATATATTACCATATACCAATCATTACATTTTGTGTAATGAATAATGAATTATATTAATGATATATGTTTGTTATATATATGATATATAATTATCAAATAGAATCTAAAAATATCCATGATCGAAAGTGAATAAAAATAAATCAAGTGTATTTTTAAAAGTGGTAGTCTTTAAAAGAGTGATTCAAGTTTTCATTTTTATTAATGAAAAAGGGTTGGGTGGATAATGGTTGTCAAATAATTATGATAAATTAAAAATATAATACTTATACTTATTTCATTTTAAAAAAAAAATTATTTTAAATTTGAGAAATAATAAAATCCTATAATGATATAGGAAAGGGAAAGAGATGTTCTGAAATTATATATCACTTCTTGGATTATATCCTTTGACATAGAGATGAAACCATTTAGGGGTGATATTTTGAGGGAACTATAACATAATTAATGTATATAAAAGTTTTATGAATATGATTGGAAATATTATTATATATAAAAGTTGGTTTTGGTGTGAGGGGTAGTGAGAAAAGTCGATCCCACTTTGTAAGAAAAATGGATGGACAATTTTTAAATACCCATAACCATTCAATAATATAAAGTAACATTCGAGAAATTTGGAACAAAAAATTGTGAATGAAATGGGTGGTCAATATAAAACAACTATCCATACCTCCTAAAATTAATTGCATCTATTTTTTAACATGTTACTCTGATTACCAGTTAGGTTACTCATTTTTTTCATTTTGGCTTTCTCCATAGTATCTTCTTTTACCAAGTTTATTTATCCATTACTGACAAAAAATGGTCCTTACAATATAATTTAGACATAATGATTCAAAAATATAAATCCATTATCATCGCATAATTGTATAAATGTGATAAATAGTAATTTTAATATAATAAATTTTTAATCTTATAAAGCAATAATTTGAGATAATAGTTATTGTAAGTTTAAAAATATAATGTGTTGGTTTTTAAACTATATTATATATTTTTTAATTTAAAATTTAAATAATGAAAGGAATATTTTATTAATAAATTTTTTCCATATTTTTCTTTGTCTAACTAATTTACTAATAATGGAAATATGTTACTGTATCAATATATTTAACTATTAACCTTATAATTTATTTTCTAAAAGCATATAAATAATTCATGAAAAGATAATTATTAAAATATAATTCCAAAAATTAAGCTAATTTTAAATAATTAAAATTCTAAATTTTTTAAATATTTTGTATAAATTGAAATTGATAAATAAAATTAATAATGGTTTTCGTGAGAAATAATTTTTTTAATCAAACAACATTTTTATATTATTTCAAATAAAGTTATATATTAACATATGTTAAAATATTCGTACATATATAATAATAATTTATATATTTTAAATTAAAAAATTTGTTATAAAATATACAACACCTAACAATATGGTTCATTTAAAGAAATAATACTTTTATGATAAATATTCTTTTAAATTTCCATTAAAAATAATTATTTATATTCAAAAAATAAGTTATACTACTCCATTCATATTAAAATAATTATATTAATTATATATATATATATATCATTATATATGTTTTCAAAAATATAATAATATACATGCCACACATAAATATATATATTTATAATTATTTATTATTATGTTTTTAGTTCATTGTGAGTTTTATTATTCTAAATTTAGAATATGAGAATACAAAACGTCATTATAAAAATCATATATATGAAAAATGACCATTTTTTCAATGGTTGTACTTTCAATAGCCATATTTGCAATGACCATATTTAAAAAGGCCATAATTCATTAATATAGATAATGGATTATTAAAAAATACATTACACAGGCACAACACAAGGCATAATTTTTGTTTTAAATTATAGATGTGATAAATTAATTTCCCCGTTCATGGTGATCTTTTTCATAATATGTTATTTTTTCTATTAGATATCTCATAGAATGAAGATGATCTATAGGATTTTCTATTCATGTATATATTATTCATTATTGGTATATTATGTGGTATTGGTTTATTCAATATTGATTTGTGTATTAAATCTATATTTAATAATAATCTAACATGTGAAATAAAAAGGATTCTTGGACTTTGTTATGAAATTAAACCTATAAATGAATAAACTGATACTAGTTAAATTCATTTAACCTTTAACTTATTTCCCAATAAAATTAAATTTCACTAAACGAATAGAAGAAAGAGTTTTGAATAATAAACATATGTTTTCCAAAAATAACATGGTTCTAATAACCCACGATGTTACATTCACCGCTTAAAATAAAATTTTTAAACACAATCTTAATTTACACATTCCAGAAAAATAAGTTAGAGGAATCTAAATTATATATATTACTCAAATTTATAACTTCAAAATATATATCATCCTTATATATATATATATCATTCTTCAAAATATTATATTATTAATATTGAAATTTTTTAACTATTTAGGTCATCATTCAATCATTTTCTTGTATCATGACCGAAATTGAATAATTCATTCCAAGATAGAGTTTTTTATTATCCTTTATGTTATGTTTTTATTTAATAGGATGAGTGTCAATCCCCCATTATTGAACATAAAAAATGAACTCCACATTTGAAAAATGGTTGATGTTGGAACTAATTACAATCAATGACATAAAAAACCATAAGGAATCAGGACCTAATGGTGTAAATAGTCACAATATTCTAATGGTATGAAAATTTCATGATAAAAATCATAAAAAGTTTCATTCCCCCTAGCTAAAAATAAAATATTAAAATAAAATCAATTCAGATATTTCACCCCGTGCCCATGTGTTGTGTCATGCTCAACCAACACTACATCATAGAGCACCATTACCAGAAAAATTAAGGTGGGGTAGGTGTGGATAATAACGTCTTTAATTGATATATATCAAAAGTTCATATGAAATTAGTTTTCCTTACCCTTGATAAAATTTTATTTTAGTGTAGTTAACCAATCCATCATTAAAATAACTTTAAATTATATAACATATAGGTAATAGTATTTAAAAATGTTAAAATCTTATAGAATTATAATTAGAATATAAATGTCATACTAAAATAGTATTTATTTAGTAAGAATCATTAGTGTTAGGGTTTCATGAATATTGAAAAAATCCAAGTTAGAATTGATTTCCTAGAATAAAATTCCAACCAAAAATCTATAACTCAGGATTAAAGGTTTTCTATACCTTAAATTACTGCATCCACATTGAAAGTAGAACCTTCCTAGGTATTTAATTTTTTCCTCAGTATTATAGGTTGGTAGGCCTTATTTTCATTTTTAATCATTGGATTGTTTCATTGACTAGTATAATTCCCAATTTCTCCAATAAAAGTTCATTGAATTATTAATTGTACTTATTGATGAACTCTATATTATTGATTATTTTTGTTTGAACTCTTTATTTCCTCTTGGAAATTTGATTCTAAATGGAACCCACTTCCATAAGTAAATAATTATTATTACCCCTTTATACAATTAGTTTGTATGTTCGTACAAAATATTTGAAATATTTGAAATTAGTAATTTTTTGCTTCATCACTTAAGATTTACATATATTCCATCCTTCCCATATTTAGTATTTTTAGTACATAGACTATGTTAAAATTGGTATTCATATTTCATCATAGCTCATATAAGATAATCGTAAGGTTTCTAAATACATCCCATATTCCAATTTGTTTTTTTTTGAGGTAATATATGCATTATACCTCACACCCATGGAGCCTTTAAATTCAGGTCATTAGTAGTACAAAAAGGGGGTACATTAATGATGAAAAATTAACCATATCCGAGATTTTTCATAATCATTAAATGAATTCAAAAAAAATTATGTTTCTTTAAAATTCTCACATTGGGATATAGTTCCTTTATATTAACCTGAATTGATCGTAGTTTAATCTATGTTGCTATATGTTGGATTTTCATATACATTTTAACCTAATCACTCAAGGAAACTATGGAATAAATCCTTTATATAAATTTTTAATGTTAATATGATAAACCATAGTATATATTCTTGGAATATATTACCAGGTTTTTAGTTATGATTATTTTTCGTGCATTGGGTCACGATTGAGATAATACAAAATTAGCCATATTTATGGTTATTACCCATAGATAATTTTTTTCAAGATTTTTTAAACACTAGAAATATCATGAAGCAGATTTGTTACATAATATCCATATTATTAATAATTTTTCAATATTATAGGATATAGTACTATATATTGACTCACCAATACATTTTTTTCTACAATTCTCTAACCCTAATACCAAAAGTGACAACATTAATCTCTAGAAATAACAGAACCCATCTCTATTAACAAATAAAGTGAATCATTGTAAAAATGGAATAAATAAAACACTAATGTCATTATATAAATAAAAATAATAAAAATAATCACCAAACTAATGGACCTAATAGGTTTTTCACATGGATATTGTATACAAAAAAAACTAATTTTAGTACAGTTGAAAAAAATTTATCGTAATCATTCTCCAATTAAAGATTCATTATAAATATCAAATGATATAGACATTATTTTGAACATTATGAATGAGTATATAATAAAGGGTTAATAAATTATTCATGGAAGGGAAAAACATATCATAACAAGATGGATAACATCAGGGAGACTATAATATTACAAGAAAAATTCAAAATACCTTACATACAAATCATTAGACATTTTAGTGAAAACTCAAATTATAAATATATATTTAAGAGGGAATAACATATATGAAAATTAATATAAAACATCGGAATAATAATATACCAAGTGGGGATGAAATAAAATATATGAAAATATTACAATTAATTTGAATTCAGGGAAACATAACATTTCATGTATGTTAAATAAAAAATTGAATTTTTTAAAAAAATTATAAAAAAAACAGAAATGTAGCACACAAGTAAACATATGAAACCATATTTTAGAAAATATAATTTTTTCTCAGTCCAATGTGATCAAAATTATTATAACCACTCTTAAAAATTTCGGAAAACTAATCATTCCCGTGATTGTGCAAAAAAACTCCTCATGTATATGCCTATATATCTCATATGTTATAATATTAAAATAATGCATTGGAGGGAGATATAGAACACCACCCATCATTAAAAAAATATGTGATACACTTGAAACCAATAATAACCATTTATTTTTGATCTAATGGGAATAAAAAATGTTTTATAAGAATCAAAATTTAAATCATTCACTTTTTATATAGAACCAATAGAAATTAAATTTGTTTCATAAATCATCTTATTTTGGTAAAATAACATCATGAATTGAATAATATTATTAAGAAAACATGATTAAACAATATAAAAGATTTTATATGGTAAAATTTGAAAGATAAATCCATTAGATGAAAATCATATTTAATTAAAATAAGAATATGAAAACAAAATATTGAAAATATAGTACATGGAAATATTTTGTATTCATCAATTTAATTATTGTTGTTATGATACTCTTTTAAAAAAGTGTACTATGTGTTAATGGTGAAAATAAATTCATTCCTGGAAATTATTATTATTAATAAATCATTTTCCCTTGAAATAAAAAAAATTATTCAATATATAAGGTTTTGTAAAAAAAATTAACTTCTATAAAATATTTTATAATAAACAGAAACTATTCTGTGTTTATAAGTCACATTCATTTACACTTCATTTCAATGTTTATTATTTAACATCATTAATCACATTGATAAACATAATTTTTATCTATTAGAGAAAATTATGCATATAAATTTCAATATTTTTAATCATTATTAGTGACAATTCTCTTCATCAATTAATTTTTTATAACAGATTATCATTATCGACTTTTATTTATTCTGAAAATTTTGAACTGGGTTAATAAAAAGTTGTTTCGATCATTTTTTTCACAAAGATAGACATATAAAACCCATTAATGATTTTATAATTTATTTCTTATAAAAAATAAAAATAAAATAATTCGATTACATGGTAATTTTAGTCACGTTTCTTGATGAAGAAAACATTGATGAACAAGTTTTGGGTTATTTATTTATATCATCAGAATTGCCTTATAATAATCGTTACATTTTTTTCTATATAAATAACCATATTATTGATATATATTTATTATATATATCATAAATAATCATAAAATATAAACTAAAATCACTAATGTTTTGAAGTGAATGAAGATGGTACATGCTTATTCATAGAGGTGTTATTCCAAGCAATGCACTATTCACGAATTCATTTTTATTAATAGAAAAAGGGAGGTTGGTTAATGATTATAAAAATATTACAATAACATATTATTAAAATAAATATTTTGATGATATAATTAATATATATTGAAATTAAATTTTGAAAATATAATTGTATATAATGAATTTGAAAATATAAAGATGGGATTGGAACTGATACCTAAAATATTTGATTATCTCCTCTGCAAATGGGATCAAACCATTGGGGGATTTATTTTTACAGAGAGTAGGACATTATTAATGCATAAAGGTGTGTGATTCATATGATTGGTAGTACTTGGACTAAAATAATATTGTTTTTATGAGCGGATATTTGACGATTAGAGAGCCAGTTCTTCAATAAGAAAATGGACTGTAATTTTGTTAAACCTTTAAATTATAAATAATGTGAAATAACTATTAAGAAAAATTTGAATAAAATTTGAAAAAAATATGGATTATAGGAGATAAGATCAATTCACACTATAACAGCTTAATTAAAAAATAACAAGTTATGACTTTTACCGATTAGGTTTGTCATTTATACCATTATGGTATTCACTAATGTAAATTGTATTTATTAGGGTTATTTATCCTTTCTCTCTAGAAATAGAATGATCCTTATGACATAAATTTTTAGTATTGATTTTATATTTTATAACTATTTTTAATTAGATTTTAATTGTGTGAAAATTAAATTAATTGCAATAAATGTATAATGTAATAAAACAATTTTTTTTGAAAAAAATTATTTATTGGATATTAAAATAAATAATATAGTAATATAGACTATATATAATATTTTAATATTGTTCACATAAATTAAAAATAATAAATTATTCATTTAAATTTCTTTCATAAATTTATTACTCATACTTATATATTAATAATGGTATAAATGTTGTATTATCTTTGTTTTTCACTATTCACTTAAAAAATAATTTTCTTAGAAATAAAAAATTTCATGCTAATTAATTTTTACATTCTAAATAAAAAATGATTTTGGTTTCAGCTAATTAAAATTTTAAGATATATAATTTTACTGTTTAAATGAATATAAATATATAAATAGAAATAGTTTTTTATGATATAAATTAGAATTTTGAAAATAAATTATTCTGAATTTTATATCATGAAAATTTATAATTTAAATTACTATAATATACTTTTTCCAAAAATAATATTCTTAAATTGTTCAATTTTGTAACACCCTAACTTAAACTTTTATGCTCATGCCTGAGGGTCATATAACCTGGTGTACCACTCCTTAAATAAAGATGGTTATTTTCTAGTATCGAGGGTCTAAATGATGTTTGTTGGGAGACTATACCCATAGTCTGAGGTCATCAAAAAAATAATAAAAATAAATAAATCAATAGTAAACAAGGTGGGAAAAAATAATGGAATGTGGAACTCATTTCATACAACACATAAATTAATGAGTCCTAATATGTAAAGAATAACAATAATATAAATGAAAAAATATAATTAGCCAATAATAATATGTAATATCTGAGAGTCCATCTAATTTACACCGCGATCTCAATGCCCCATGGATCAAACATCTTATAGGTTACCTCTTTACCATACATGATTCCTTATATATATGTGTATACATGCACCACGATTCTCATATAGGGATTGAGTAACAATAATAGTAGGACGCCAACAATAGATCCTTAATAATTTGGAACATTTGTATCAGCTGAAATCCAAGATAATAATAAATGTTCCAGAAACAATAAACAACACATAACTATAATTCATGTGTTAACCAAGTGACCAATGACCCCATCCGTAAATACATTGGATCTATATCAGATGGATTATCATTATATGGGAATGAACATAAACCAACCACAAATATATACACATGTGTAACACAACATCCATGAGGAATCAAGTGTACATGCTTCTTAGTATCCACAAATAATTTTGATCCAAATTTTTCTACATTGAACTCACATAATACTGTTCTATTTGGGCTATGAGGCTATTATGCTCATACCCCATGAAAGGGGTGACCATTTTTATTGATTAATGGAATTTGAACTACCTCTCTAGGGGTAATCATTCTATTATGGTAACAGATGATGAATACCAAAGAACAACATCCAATGAAATAATAACCTATATTACAGGAATTATCATAATAAAACCTTAATAGAAATCCATATTGATCATATAGATGAAATAATATAACAATATCAGATAAGAAATAGTAATAGACTACTCTTCAGATACTCATGGAAACATTGATCTTATATTGGTATCACAGGAACCCATAAAAAATCACCATCAATCATGAAAATTAACCATGCCAAAACATTACTAACCATGACAAGAAGATTATACAAGGGCCTAAAATGTAAAATAAATTCATAATATAGGTTTGTTTATAAAGAAATCCAATATTCATCAATTATCAATTGATGAACAATTCCAAACAAAAATGTTTATCGGATAAAATATCAAGCATTTCTTATCTCATGTTCCTTTTTTCTAAAATAATGGTTTGAAATGGAGACTCAATAATATTTCATGTAAAGAATTTTGTTTTAGAATAATATAATATAAGGAGTCCATCTATGGAACCAAATATATGTAATTTCTACTGAGGGGTCACTAGTTCATCGTATCTATTGTCAATTATATAATACGTAGTAAATTCTCACCAATTATAAAGGAGATCATTTTTGTATATGACAATTTTTATTCCATCATCACTCCACGTCCAATGAATAGATTCTATATTATATTGATTATGTGGAAGGTCACAAGATGATTATTTGAATGTAACATTCCAAGAAACATCCACTATTCATGAAAATTCTCCCTTCGATCAAAAAGGATGTCAATAAAATGTGTAATCCTCTAGAAATATTCCAAGTGATCATCACTAGATTAGGTTTCTACAATCAATCATAAATAAGTATGTGGTTAAGGAATATGATTTATGAACATAAACCCATTGAATTAATTTTATTTGTTTTTGATATCTATTTGATCATATAATGTCATGAACATGAATAATTCAAATTCAGTCGATGAAGAAAGGGATAATTCTTCAACGCATCACCATATAAAAAAAATAATTCATATATATATTCTCATCTATTATCGATGAAAAGGTATTTGTAATTGATTTAATGAACACTACTTGATTAAGGGTTTTGGATCATTCCAATGAAGTAGTGATAAGGGGAGGTGAATGGGAGGTCCAATAATTTTGTAGGATGTAATGAAATTTTGAAATGTCCATTGGGTTTTGGAATTTGGTATAAATTTAATGGGAAAATTGCCATAACATAAACTTTGTGGGTTGAATTTGATCTAACCATGGGCTAGGTGCATCAACCCTCTGATGGGTCTCCCCATCATGATACAGGAAATACCTGATGACTAATATTAATCCCACAGAGAAGCTGAAGGTAATTCATGAAATTTAAGACATACAAGAACCCCATCAGCTTACTTGATTGTTTAATTGGCTTGTCAATAAATATTTTCTAGTCACACCACGTTCATGCCGTTCCCCACAAATTCAACTGTAATTTTCCATTCCCATTCCAATGAAAATTATCCATCTCAAATCCCATTGTAGAGATGAAATATCATTTTAGTCAATAATTTCAAAATCATAATCACCTCAAACAAGAAAAACATGTGAGGATGTTACAATTATCCCCTATGATTACTTGTTATCACTAATATATACCTTATATGGTTTTTATCAAACAACATAGGGTAGTGATCCCAACCATTACCCTCCAATTTAAATGTATCCATATATATCATTTCATGATCCTATTGAATCTATGCTAGTGGTACTATCTTTGGATAAAGGACATTTCCACTAAAATATATAATCCACAGTTGGAACTCCATGAATGAGTTGTTAAGATCAATATTGATATGTCTAAAATCGATGGGATGTGTAGAATTGGGATTGTAACATCAGACCTATGAAATCTAAAACACATCATGAATACCATAGTATAAAGAGTATGATCTAGATGGTACTCCACTATCAAAATAAACATGGTGATCTCAAGGGGTTCAACATAGTGCATTTTTAACTTCCTTATATTTATAAACTTTTTATGCAATCCTAAACGTGCCATTTTGAAAAAACCCATGTCATCTAAAAATAACTCCATTCCCCACCAATTAGGTTGTTTAATATACATATATCTACACTAATATGTGATTAAACTCTTCTGAATCAGGTATTATATCGTAGAGGTCTTGTCTGGCCAACTGGACCCCATAAATAATGCCTACCCAATCTCCTTCCAAAAATGTTATTAATGAAATGACCAATAATAATGATCCTCATAATGTTCTATCTAAATTTAATTTGAGTAACTATTGTGGAATGAATACATAGCCAGAATATATGGTCATATATAGCTCTATTGAAGACTAATCTGAATGACCATTACATATCCTCTAATATGTGAGTCTTCTGATTAGAATATATGTTTTTCATAAGTATGTACATTCTGATCAATATCATCTCATTATATGAGACCTTGTACATGAACTTCCTAAATTATTATAAAAAATTTTAATATTCTTCAAGAGTTAAGGTCATGGTATTCCCAATTAATAATGTTATCAAACATACATATAACAATCTAAAATTTTCAACTGAGTGAGCCTCAAGGATTAGTAAATATTTATAAAAAATCAATTAATAATTGAAAATAACCAAGAAATTATCATAAATCCTCAATGTCCTCATTAACTCCATCACAAAGACTATAAAGATGTCCTCCCACTTCATAAGAATGTAATTTTGGGGATAGAGAAACCCACTAGGGAACAGTTTTATTGAAATTACCCTCTAGTATTTATGTCACAACAAGATAAATCATCCGATGTTTCTATTTGACACTGTCCACTTAAAATATCACCAGAATTAATTTTTATAATTTTCACATTAGTATATACCAATAACATAATGGTATGGAAGTATCATGTCAGCAAATAACCAATTGATCAAATTATTGCAACTATCCTACATTTATTATTCAAATAATTAATTTCCAGAACCACCAATATATGAAGTCACCACCAGCTATATATTCCCATATCGCAATATAGTCTACATAATATTTTTGACTTTCCTTCACCTAGTCTCAAAAAAGATTCGATGAACACTAATGGAGAACACATAAACAATCGATGTCCCTTATATGTCTTCTTCCTCTAATCATCCTAAAACCCCATAAATCCCCAATGTTATTATAATGTCTATTCAATATGATCTTGAGATACCTTCATCATATTTCTATGAGAATCCACAATGTAAATACCCTTACTACGTGCCTAATACAACTCAATGCTAAATATATGTATATAATATATCCAAAACCTATCCTACATGTTAAATCAACACTATTTGAGGATATGGCATAGGTTCATATGGTTACAGTAGAACGAATAACTTTATAATGAGGTAATATATCCAAATATCATATCATGAAACTTTTCTAACTGTTCAAAGTCATGTGTACATCCGTTATAATAATGGGTTCGTATTTGTTGTGACCCAAAAGCAACAATATACTTCCCCAACATCTATATTTCTTCTACAACAATTCTTGAAGAATCATTTTATAAAACATAACTGATCCACATCTCATGAAGTATCTACACTTTTTCTATACTCAATATCATCTTTATCTTTAGATAAATCTCATCACATTGGTCTAACCACTATAACATCACTCCCATATTCTTCAGCACCATTAAGATTGGTGGTACATAAAATTAGTCATAAATAAAATATAATTAGTATCCTAATCAACAAATAAATTTAACAAAAAACACAGTATGTTGAAATGTCATGATAATCCCTCCTATAATATTCACTTCGTATATTAATATGATGATCTTAGGTACCATATTATATAAAAATTTCACCTCCTAAATCAACAATATACATCTCAACATATTGTAATAAGGTCGATTCACTCATAGTATACTCAGAACCATCACATGATTTCTGAAATGTTTCTCTAGGGTTGTTGAATGGAGGATTATTAAATCAGTAAACACCGTGATGGACGATTCAATATTTTTTGGAAAATATATTTCTTATGATACATAACACTATTGGATAATTTTTTAACCCAAAAAGAATAGCCCAAAAAACATATATATCATACCCACTCTAAAATATTTCATTTTGGATTTTCTTATCTCTAACCATCAAGTTGTGATAACCTGATTGAATATTTATCAAAGAGAACCACTAGGCACCCTAAAAAATATCATAGTGATCATTAATACTAGTTAAAGGATATCAATTTTTCTACAATCACCTTGTATAGATTCTGATAATTATGGAAGGTTTAATGTATACCTTCTTACTTAATTGTGAATTGGTCAAGTAAACCCCACGATGAGGTTCTCACCCTGATTAATCAGTTTTCTTCTATGTCCCCAACCTACACATTAAGCTCCTTTAACATGGTTAGTTCAATATGATATGTGGTATTGAAATGGGAATGAACTTGGAACATGCATAATCCTAATGTAAAATCATCTCTCAACATAAATTTCATTGATTTTATTTATAAATACTATTTTATAGAGATCCACAACTGGTGGAAAATATATGTTGTACCACATATAATAACCCGGATTTTTATTATACACTTAAACCTGATTTGTTACATAAAATATTCACTTGATACAATATATAAGATCGAGAGGTATAGTGTATTTGGAGAATAGTTACTTTACATAACATCTTAGAACATAAAACACACAAAAACTTTATTGAAAACTTCTTTTGTATGACCAATACATTCTATTATACTTACTATTTCATTGGATAACCTAAGGGAATGCATAAGAAAATTGTGAGATATAAATCCCAGTAAGGGAACAAACATGGAATAACATGAGAAATACAATACATGTTAGAAAATATTCATATCAATGGGGAATAAGAGAAAAATGAACATAAAGGCAGGATAAAGCATGATAATCATAACATGGAAATGTGGCAACAACACCTAACTTGGAATTAGCATGCTCTAAGGCTCACTGCACACGGGGCATGAGAAACCATCATTGCACATGAAGAACAAGAAAACCCTTGTTTCACTTCAATTATCAGGTTTAAACACCCATTTCACATAACATATCATGATATTATACTTTACCCAATGCATTGGAGCGCTATTAGGGAACACCATTCATAAACATTTCATTTTGATGCATTTGTGTGCCACATGAATCATATAACATGGATTCAATAAATATCATAATTTATTCCACAATTAAGTAATGTGTAATAAATACATGGAAGTACCATTCAATAGGTTTATTTCATAAATGTGAATACCCTTGATAGGGACATGGGTATGGTAATCACTATACAATGATCTTGGCGTGGGAAATGATAGTGGAATTTTGGTAGCATAATGGCGTGACATAAGGATTCATGAAAAATGTTGATGAGATAGAAAAGTTTGTATCATCATATATACACGAAATTTACAGTAACTGGGTCATATGGATACATTTCCCAACAACAATAAAGAAATTTATATGCATAATACAAAAGAATTACATGGACGTAAAAGAGTATGGAGAAATCCCTCACAGAATTTTGGCGTGGTAATGGGTGTACATGGGAGGATTTAATGAGTGAGAAAGGGGTATCCCGTCATCCAAAAATAAATAAGAGAGTATGGGGGAGGTGAAAAATCATTACCCCGACATTTTTTATTGAAAACAAAAAGGGCATAACAACTTAATGAAAATTAGTCAAAAAAGAGAAAGGAAGAAATCCCTTACTTGGAAGTGTGATCCCAATGGCTTCGCAGAGGCTTGAGAGAGGCTTATTGGGAGCTTGAGTAACCATGGTAGAATTATAGAAAAAAGAGGACAGGAGTTGGTCCAACTCCAAAGGCTTTTAGTTAATAGGACATTTGAGCTTGGGTGGATTTATATAGGAAATGAGAAGGAATTATTTATTATTTAGGTTTGAGACTTCTCACATTAAAGGAATCAATACCACTAACAATCCCATGATTTTTACCCATGAGTTTTTCCAAAGGGGAGTGGAAAACAACATTTTATAAGCCCTATTTCCTAAACTATTAAAAGAATGGGGTGTGTTTATATGGAGGAGAGTCACACTCTCAAGGAAAACTATTTAAAAGGACAAAATGTTTTATAAGTTTTGGACAGTCCACAAAAGATTTGTAAAATAGATCAAACTAATCTATAATCACATTATTTTTTTGATAAAACATATATTGGAAGAACATAATGTTTATAGTATTTTATTACCTCACTATTGGGTCATTATGATGTCATAAAACACATTATATAATTAAATGGTATTCAATTTTTAACAAACAATTCTTCTATCTCAAAAAATGACAAAATACTCACGAATTGATAATTTTGACGTCCAGATTCCAAAAAAATATTCATTTTATCTAAATAATTTTGTAAATAGGTGACTTTTTACTTTTAAAATAAAAATCGACATATACAAAAAAATCATGGGTTTTGACAAAATAACGTTTTCAAACCTTAATAAAAATTTAAATTGCATTCATAAAATTATATGATCGTTTATATTTAATAAAATTTAATTTTATAATAATATATTATTAAAATATTAAGATATTTAAAAATCCATTAATTAATAAAAATATATATTTTAGTTGAATATTAACTAATTTTTTTGTGCTATAAAAACTATATACAAACTGACAATAATAAAATGAATGCACATTATTTATACAAAAAATTATGTAAATTTTCATAGTTCTAGGATAATGTTACATAACCCCTTATAACACCAACATAATACTAAAGGGTATGGAGTGTGTTGGTGATAGACACTGGGGTGGCTCGGATAACATCATTCGGGTGGTAATCTCTATTAACTTTCACTTTTCCCGTAGTCGGTTCCACTCTAACATAACATGTTCAATCATGGATTGGGCTTGGTCATGAGTGAATCCCAATGATGCCACCTCTTTTCTGTGCCCTGAAAAAGGGGCTTCATATGGGGAATGTCTACTAGATGAACCCATCGCTTCCTTTGTCTGAGTAAATAGGATTTTTTAAAGCCCTATAATTATACTAATCATGTGATCACTCTTCAACGACTATATTAGAAAAGGTCAAAATTCATAATTGTATTTTAAAATCCAAGAACATAATACCCATGAATTTCACATTTTATATAACTATAATAATACATTTAATAAGATCAGGAATAATTTCATTAATGAATGTTTGGGTCGTTAAAATCTTCCCCCCATATGAAATTTTTCCCTAGAAATTTTATTTTCCCAAACTAAAACAAATGTGGGTGACTTTTTATCATCACTTCCCCGGATTCCCATGTCACTTCTTCAAACTTGTGGTTTAGACACAACACCTTGACAAGGGGCATTGTCTTATTTCATATAACTTTTTCTCTATAATCTATGATCTTCACTGGTTTCTCCTCATAAGAAATATTATCCTGTAGATGTACTACCTCGAATTAGAGTACTTGTGAACTGTATGGTATGTACTTTCTTAAGTGGGATAGATGAAATAAATCATGTACATTGACTAAGGTAGGTGGAAATGATAGTTGATAGGTCACAACCCCAACATGATCAAGAATCTTGAAGGGGCCAAAGTACCTAGGACATAACTTCCATTTCGTTCCGAACTTCATGACCTTCTTCCACTGAGATATGAATAGAAATACCATGTATCCAACTATAAAGTTATGTTATCAATGATAGTTACCTGAATACTCTTCTGTCGAATCTGGTCTACCATGATATGGTGCTGAATGGTTTTCACCTTCTCCACCATTTCATAGACCATTTCTAGTCCTAGCAGCTTATCCTCACTGACTTCATCCCAACATGACAAGGTTTTTCACTTCATCCCATAAAAGGATTCATATGGTTCCATTTGGATGCTCGAGTGGAAACTATTATTGTAGGGTAATTCAACTATTTGAAGATGTTGGTCCCACCCACTTTTGAAGTCCATATAAAATTCTCTCAATTTGTCCTTAACTATTTGGATAGTCCGTTCGGACTGGCCATCAATTTGAGGATGATAAGTCGTACTGAAGTTCAGCTCAGTGTCTATATCATGTTAAAGACTCTTCCAAAACATAGAGGTGAATCTTGGATATCAATCAGAAACAATAGATTGTGGTACTCCATGAATCCTTACCACTTCCATGATATATATCTGTGCAAGCTGAAACAATGAGAAATCCCACCAAATCATATTGATGTTTGCAAGCTTTTTAAGATGATCCAAAACAACCCAGATCACATTTTTTCTTTTCGATGTCTTTAATTTTCTGGTTTCAGTGTCCCAGGTGATGTTATCCCATTTCCATGCTGGTATGGGAAATGGTTGCATTATCCCCTTAGACACGTTTCTCTCTGCCTTCACTTGGTGAAACACCAGACACTTTGATGTATACTCAATAATATCCTTATACATATTATCCCACCAATAATGATCTCATAGATCTCTATACATCTTTGTGTTTCCTAGGTGAAAAGAGAAATTGGAACTATGAGCATCATCCAAAAGATCCTTCTATTGCTCCAGACATGATGTAACACATAGTCTTTTCCAAAATCTCACAATTACTTTTTCATTAACATTCAATTCCGGGGATTTATCTTTTTTGATATCTTCCACTCTCTTCTAAATTTCCACATCATCCTTTCGAGCATCCTTTAACCTTTCCAAATGATAGGGTTGAATAATCATTTGTGAAAGGATTGATGATGTTCCTTTCTTTGTGATTCCCATGTCCATATTCATGAAATCTAAGAATAATGGTTCCTTCTCAATTCAGATCAATGATATAATTGTTGGGTCATTTCTACATAGAGAATTTTCCACCTTGTTCACTTTTCATGGGTGGTAATGGATTGAGCAGTCATAGTCATTGATCAGATCTAACCATCTTCATTGGCACATGATCAATTATTTCTGTGTGAAAATATACTTGAGGCTTTTGTGGTCGTTATATATTTCACACTTCTCCCAAAAGAGATAACGATGCCAAAATTTTAAAGCAAATATCACCACAGAAAAATCCAAATCATGTGTTGGATAATTGTTATCATGAACATTAAATTACATTGAATCAAAGGCAATGACTTTGTCATTTTTCATCAACACACAACCCAGTCCCTTCTTTGAAGAATCACTGTATACCCCAAAAAGTTCTCTAATTTTGGGTAAAGTGAGAAAAAGTGTAGTGTTAAGCGTCCTTTTTAACTCCTTGATGTTTTCTTCACACTAATCACTCAAAAACAATTACTCCCTTCTATGTTAGCTTTGTAATAGGGTTGTAGAATCGTGAGAAATTTCTCAAAATCGTTGATAATATCAAGCTAACCCCAAGAAGTTACGGATACCTATTACCGATGTTGGTCTTTTCCACCATTAAATTGCATCCGTTTTTGGAGGGATCCACAGATACCCAATTTCTTGTGATTATATGGCCCAAGAATGAGAACTCCTTTAACCAGAACTCACACTTGATGTACATTACAGAGATATTCTCCTTCCACAAGGTGCCTAGTTCAGTTCTTAGATGCTTCTCATGATCCTCCTTGGTTTTATAGTATATCATAATATCATCTATAAAGACTAAAACAAATTTGTCGAGGTAATCCCTAAATACCCTATTCAACATTTTCATGAATAATTCCATATCATTTGTGAGTCTAAAAGGCATTACTATGAATTTATAGTGCACATATCTTATACGAAAAGCAGTCTTTGGTATATCTTCCTTCTTCATCGTTACATGATAATGTCCCAACCACAAATCCACCATGGAGAAGTAGAGTTCTCCATGAAGCTGATTGAACAAGTAATCAATTTGTGGGAGATGATACTTGTTCTTTATCGTGAGTTTGTTAAGCTCATGATAATCGTTGAAAAGGTGCATTGACCCATGCCTCTTATTGACGAAGAGGACAGTTGAACCCCATGGTGAAGTACTTGGGATATAAAACTTTTATCCAGATTTTCATGTAGTTTTTTCTTCACTTTTTCGTATAAACCTCCCTCTGATAACAACTATAACAACCCTCATTTTTATTATACACTTAAAACTGACTTATTACATAAAACTTTCACTTGATACAAAATAAAATATCAGAAGTCCTAGTGTATTTGTGGATTAGGAACATTAAATAAAATTTTATAACATATAATAGAAAACATATTTATTGAAAACATCCTTTACATGACCACTAAATTCCCTCGTACTTAGCATTTCATGAGATAACATGAAGAAATGCATAAGAAAAGTGTGACATATAAAGCCCAAGTAAGGGAATACACAAGGAATAACATGAGGAAGATAATAAAGGATAGACAATATGCATATAAATGGATCATAAGAGTGACATGATCATAAAGGCAAGATAAATCATGGTAGTCATATGAAAGAAAATGTGGCAACAGTACTTAACATGGAATTAGCATGAGCCAAGGCTCATTTCACATGGAGCATGAGGAAACCATCATTGCTCATGAAGCACTAGTAAAAACTCATTGCACTTGAATTATAATGAGTCAACAGCCATTGCACATGATTTTTTAGGATACTATACTTTAACCAATGCACTAGAGTGAAATCATGGCGCACCCTTGTAGTTGGGGTCTGGCTTAGTGGTAAGCACCCTGTAATCCTACATGAAAAATAGTGTTTCAAAACCCATTGGGTGTAGGGTATTGTAGCAGTACTGTAGTGGTACTGTAGCAGTAGTGGAACTGTTCATCAGCGGTTACTGTAGCGGTGGAATGGCACTATAGCAGTGGCGCTACAGTGCGGGTACTGTAGTAGGCAGGTTACTATTCACAGAATGTGAATTGAGCCAATAATTTGGGCCTATGAGCTATGTAATGGGCTACAAGGCCACTGGGCCCTCGAGAAATGTAATGGGTTTCCCTATACATTGTTAATATAGTAATTTGCATTGATATAATAATAAATATGAGGCTTCAGCCCCAACCTTTAAAAAAAGAATTTCTTGGTGCACCCTTCTTAGACCTTCCATTTCATGCATAATTGTGCCACATGGATCATATAACATGGAATAAATCAAAATCATAAGTTATTCCATGATTAATTGATGTGGAATAAATAAATGAAATTACCATTCAATATGTATATGTGTATAATGGTGAATACCCATGATAGAGACATAAGTTTGGTATTCACTACACAATGATCATGGATTGGAAAAACGCTGTGCAATTTTAGCAGCATAACACTGTGACATAAGGATTAATGAAAATAGTTGATGATATAAAAAAGGGTGTCTCAACATATGTACATATAATCGAACGAAATGGGGTCATATAGATACATGTCCCAACAAACATAATGGAATTTAGATACGTAATACAAAAGAATTACTTGGATGTAAAAGAGAGATAAATCCCTCACAGAATTTCGGCATGGTAGCAGGTGTATATGGGAGGATTTAATGTGGGAGGAAGGGGTATCCCATCATCCAAACATTAATAGGAATGTATAAGGGAGGTCAGAAATCTTACTGAAACATTTTTAATTGAAAACAAAAGGGCATAATAACATAAAGAAAATTAGACAATAATATGAAAAGAACAAATCCCTTACATGGAAGTGTGAGAACAAAGGCTTGGGAGAGGCTTTAGAGACTATTATTGGGAGATTCAGGAATAGTGGGAGGGTTCTAGAGAGAGGTGGGAAGGGTCTGGTCAATCACCAAAGGCTTTGATTGAAATGGAAGTGGGTGCTTTGGTGGGTTTATATGGGAAATGAGAGGGAATTCTTTATTATATAGGTTTTGGACACCTCACATTAAACTAATCAATAACACAGACCATACCCTGGGTTTTGCCCATGGTTTTTTCCTAATGGGAGTGGAAAACAATATTTTATAAGTATAATGGAGGAACTTCTTAAAATAATAAGGTAGTTTCTGTGTAGGTGATTCACACTCTCAAAGAAAACAATTTAAAAAGGAAAAATGTTTTATATGTTATGGACGGTCCACAAAAGCTTTGTAAAATAAATCAAACAAATCTATAATCACATTATATTAATGATAAAACATATTTTTACCAAACATAGTTTTTATAGTATTATATTACCTCACTGTTGGGTCATTAGGATGTCAAAAACTCATTATATATTTTACAGATATTTAATTTTTACCCAAAAATTCTATTGTCTCAAAAAATTATTAAAAAATCACAGTTGGATAAATTTAACATCTATATTGAAAAAATAATATAAATTTTATCTAAATAATTTCATAAATATGTGAATTTATATTTAAAAAAATGAAATTTACTGTAAATTCATGTGTTTTGAAAAAAACAGTTTTCAAACCATACTAAAAATGAAATTTGCATTCAAAAAATTATATGATCAGTTATATTTATTAAAAAATAATTTAACAATAATATATTATTAATATATTATTTCATTCAAAATTCTATTACTTCATCAAAATATATTCCATAGTGTAATATTAACAAAAAATATGATTTGGGATTTATAAACTATTTACAAAGTAACAATAATAAAAGGAATGCACATTATTTATAAAAAATAATGTACATTGTCATAGTGCTATGGTCTAGTTACATAATCCCTTATAATACCAGCAAAAGTCCGAATGGTAAGGTGTGTGATGGTGAAAGACTCTTGTGGTGGCTTGGATTACATCGCTCGGGTGGTAATCTATATTAACATCCTCTTCTCTTGTATTCGGTTCCGCTCAAGCTTAACGTGTTTAAGCTCGGCTTGCGGTTGGTCATGAGTTAAGCCCAGTAACTCCCCCTCCTTTACAAGCTCTGGAAAATGGGATTCTTATTGGGAAAGTCTACTGGATGAGGTAATCTCTTACTTTTTCTATGTAAATTGGATTTGTTAAGCCCCTATATTTATATTAATCATGTGATCATTGTTCAATGGCTATATTAGAAACAATAACAATTCATAACGGTATTTTAAATTCCATAATCATAAAACGAATGAAGTTAATGTTTTATAAAACAATAAGAAGGAATTTAATTCGATTATTATGAGTTTTCATTAATTAATGTTTGGGTCGTTACAGCACTGATCCGAATAAAGGAACAAAAATAGCAATATGCACAATGATAATTCCAAGATGACTCAATTATGGGCCCTTTATGTGACATCATGAGATTTTATAAAATAAATTCTTTCAAATTAATATTCATTATTTAAAATATTTTATTACAAGAAATTCATATTTAATCTTTCATTATATGAAACACTAAATTTAACAGGTGTTAAATGGAAGACTAGGTTATGTCAAACAATAATATAGTATTAATATTATTATTTACTATATAAATTTAATCCATTACATTATATTTGTGTGTGTGAATAAAGTTAATTTTATTATGTTTACAAAAATTTATAAAATATTTGAAAAATCATCCAATAGATTTCATAGACATAAGATAATAATAAATCATGGTTTACACATAAAAATATTATTTTTCTAAAGAAAATAATTTACCATTATTTAATGGAGTACTTATTTTGATCAGAAAATTTTAAATGATAAAAAATTTTATTTTAGGCAATTAAATTCATATCTAAAATCATAATATCAAAATTTACTTTGGTGGAATATTTGGTATCTTCTGCGAACCTAAATTTTTAGATAAATAGGAACGAATATTGAATTTTAATTGAAAGATATAGTATTATCTAATATATTTATATAGTTAAATTATATTATAAATTTGTTTTAAAGTATAATTTGATCTATTATAAATAAATAAATCCAATTTTGGCTATTTAAGTCAATTTCACAATGAAATTGGTTATAAAAAAATTTCAATCTTTGGATTGTTTTACTTTAAAACAAATTGTTTAATCCCATATACAAGATTAATATTGAATTACAATATGCCACATATAAGACTCTAATTTATAAAAATTGATTTCATTTTTTTAATACACATAATTTATAATGTCTATTATGTTAGACCTAGTTTATTACAAATAATATTAGTGAATGAAAACAAAAAAAATCGATTCGATCAATTTAAAAATGTGTTTACACACTGGTAAAACTTTAATCATAAGGGGCCAAATGACCTAAAAGCCTATCGAAACCCATTTTATATCCATATTTATACCATATAACCCCTTTTATATAAAATATTTAACTATTTTATTAAAAATATATAAGTGATTTCTCATAATATTTTTTTCCTTTTTGTTTTTACAAGAATTCCACTCCTATTATCCATATATAAATGGCCACCACATATCCCCCTCTATTCACACCTCTCATGACTTTTGGATAATATACTACCTACCCAAATAAACTCCAATTAATCCTAATTTATTTTTATAATACTCATGGTTCTTATAAATAAATACAAGCATTCCATTTGGTTCAAAACAAAATTATTTACCCTATGAAGAGTTGACATTCTTCAACGATCATTTTTGTTTTATTTTCACAAAACCTATAATAATTATTATATAATTATTATATAATAACCCCATTATCTTATATATACTTATTTTTTAAGGGAAAACTAACAACATCAAAAAAATCCATCAAATGGGATACACAATAATTATTCTTGTTTACGATGATATACCGCCTCACAAACTGATGTGATTCATTCTTCTATTACGACTTGTCAAGGGTGGAATTATGAGGGAAATATTTTTTATAATATATATAATATATTTATTTTCTTATTCAATTTATTATTTTATATTACACATACATTCAAAGATTCTATTTTTGTGAATACGATAATATAGTTGGTGGATGTGTGGATTGGCACCTCCTAAAAATGATATTATTCATTAATTAATTACATAGAATTTATTTTGGATAAATTTTATAGAAATAATTATTAAAAATGAAATATATATAATTAATTACCCAATTATCATTATGGAAATATAATATTTAATTTCTTATTACATATTCACACATTGAATAAGTGATAACATCTTTCATTAACGTGCCCACTACTACCTCCTTGAAGTGATGTTATTTTTTTTCATCACCAAAAAATAAGAATAATTTCTATATGTATATATAATTAAATAAACTTTTATTTAAAATATATTTATCATTCAATAATGAAAAAAGTTTTATACCATCTTTCACTAATGATTATTGAAAAAAAAAATTTACACGTGTGTACATACAACCTACCGTCTCCCTGACATTAAGAGTGGTTCACTTTTCAGAACCATTTTACATGATTGGTTATAAATAACGATATATAAATATTTTTATTAAATCGTTTTAATTATTATAGAGTGGTTTAAATAATGACCCATTTGACCATATTCGACCTATAAAAGTCTGTTCAAATACATAAACTGAATACAGTCAACACACTCGATGCAAACATAATTGGATATGTTCTATTATAAAAAATAAAAATGAGTGAAATAAAATTCTTTATAACATAGAAAAATAATATAAATAAACAAAATCAATAACATATGATTATTATTAATGATCATAAAGTCACATGTGAAATGTCAGACTCAAGGTATGAGGCATCATCTCAATTCCTTTAATTAGAAAATATCATCATTTAATTAACCATTACTATTTTTTATTGTGTAAATATTATCACATTTAAATATAATAAAATAAAAATATTTAGTCTAATTATATTTAATGTTTTAAAACATTGGTTCATCACGATGATTAGGATTCAAATTTTTCAAGGCGGAATGGGACACAATGATTTAAAAATATCTAATTAAATTATTAAATATTTAATTTCCATATATTTTCCACCATGTAAATATTATTGAGAGAATTTTTTATTATTATTCAAATAAAATAATAATTGAGGAAATTTTATGTCTTATTTAGTATTATTCAAATATTTTTCAAAATTAATCTTTTTAAAAGTTGTATAGAGAACGTTTTGATGAAAAAAACATAATTTTGAATGATCATAGTGAGAAATAAATTTCCACCTCCCTGGATATTATTTGATTTTAGTTTCTATATAAATATTAAATATTTTCTTGAATGAAAAGAACTGCTTTCTTTAGGGGAATTTTGGTTTGGAAAATTTTTTTACAAACAAAACAGTGGTTTTATATAAAAAATGGCGCTTTCTGTGAAAAGGGGTTTTTTCATCTGATAGTATTTTTTATATGAATTTATATTTTTTTCAATGGTTATTTTTATTAATGTATTTTAATGATATAGTACTTGAGAATTATATGAATTCGGTGAGCCTGATATATCTTATAAAATTGTTTCAAAAACATAATTACTCAATAGTGGACCGAAAATAGATTAAATGAAGGTTTGATCCCTATAATAGCTCTTGAGAAATAGAAGAGTATGTTTTACCTTATTAAAAGGGTTTAACATCATTATTTAACTCGACTAAAAGCAATATAAAATGTACTAATGGTTATTCCAAATATATATTTCTGACTAATTGGGTAATCATACTTTTAGAAGTTGGATGTATGTTTTGTCTAACTAAAATGGATTTGAAAGGGTTAATGAATAAAATTATCTAATTAACCTAAAAGAGTTTTAGTTTCTTCTTAGGGATTTTAATTATTTTATTCTAGGTAATTTTTTTTTTGTTTTTATGTGAAATTATTTTATTTCCTATTGTCAAATATCATTGAAAACAAATGTAAACAATATATAAGTTTTCATGTATTCATAGAACTATCCATTTTCCTTTTTTGTTAATCCTCACTATTATTTTTCTACTTGTCCAATATTTTTAAACGTGTTTCAATCAATTTGAATGGGGAAGGGTTATTTAAGGATTCTTTTCATAAAGTATTTTTATGGAAATAGTTTATTATTTATTATATATTATTTATATTATGATAAAATAAATATTTATTGAAAGTGTACACATTGTATTATATGGATTTTAATGTATGTTTTATGGCTGAATTATCTATATCTCTATACATAAAGATATCCTAAAAGGGAAAGAAATTGAATTATTTTCATATCCCAAGATTATGTAATGATTATGGTTCATGAATTATAGTTAGAAACAAATGATAGTTTATACAACTTCAATAGTCAGGAATAAGATCAAAGGATTCCTTTAGAAGTTTTACTTTATCGAAAGTTGAAATGTTTTAGCATTTGAAAATTTCCATATTTCTTTGACAAAACTATTCCTATTCAAATTGTCTTTCCATATAGGGTACAATAAAGGTGTATTGGTAATGAACTGATGGGAAAATATCTTTCAAGGTATTATCTCTATATGGTTATAATTGTAACAAAATATTTCTATTTAGTGATGGATCAGTAGACACAATCTCTATATATTAGTAGTATTCATACTAGAGTGGAAGACAATCTACAAGGAAGGAACATATCTATTGTGAATATTTTCATGAGGCAAAATCCCCCATCATTAAATAGATCATCTTAACATGTGCTTTCTAAAGGATAGATCGATGCTCTAGAAAAGATATTTGGAGTTATGGGAGATATGGAAAATAAAAATATGTCTCCTGTAATTTATCATTGAAAATTTGATGCTGAACAATGGTGGTTTTATTAAGAAAACTCGAGATAATGTTGATCTTAATGCTATGGAATGGGACATGTTTAAGAATATTTTCATTGATAAATATTCACCTTTGTTTTTTCATCATAATATGGAGAAACATTTCATTGAATAGAAGATAAAGGATAATGATTCAATATCATTATATGACGAAAACATCACCAGACTGGCTCGGTATGTTCCATTTTTTTTGATACATTGATTATAAAATTAATAGATTTTACACAAGAATGAAACAATTTTTGGAAAATATATTTGGACATATGAGAATTTAAGAGTTTTGATAATGTTTTTCATTATATTGATAATGATGACATGGAGTTTTTATTTACATTTCGGTTCCATTAGATGAATATAGTAAGAAACATAATATGAGGAAAAAATGGAGAAGCATACCATTAATATTTCTGGAGGAAATCCCAAAACATCTTCCAGGTGTAGTAAAATATATTTTATGAAAATGTATTTTTTGATCTTGAAAGTGTTACCGATGTGTTAATATTGGTCACAAGGTTTGTTACTATAATGAAAAGTGTCTTGAACAGTCCAAGAATGAGATGAAGGATATATATTTGATAGTTCGATGTTTTTGTTTCAATGAGTTTTAAAATTACACTAAAATGTTTCTGATGTTACTTAAATTGGGTGGAATTCATTACTATATTAAATATAAAAGTTTTTTAAAATATTTTACTCCTAATTTAGTTTATGTGGATACATCTGGAAAAGTGATGGGGGATCAAGGATGTTTTGGTATTTTTCAAAGGTTAACCATAAGTTCAAGGTTTTAATCACCCCTTATAAGGTTTTATTTGATGATAAAAAAAGTGATTAATGACATTTTGGGAGATTTTTTGTTTCGTTTATGATTATTTATTTTGTTAGATTAATGATAAGTATGCATTATCTTTTGGACAAGATTATCAATTTATTGATAAACCCCATAGGGTTTAATAAACCATTGTTGATTAATATAATTTTTAGGAATGTAAATCATAATTATGGGAATGTTATGAGGATGAAATTGGCCTTACAATATTAAAATATTTCAAGTGACTATATTTATATATATTATTTGATAGTAAAATAATTCATCTACTTTAATGAAAGGATTTTGAGAAAAGTTAATACAACTACTATCATTTATGATGAACGAATTATATTTTTTATGATTGTAGTTTTATATTTTTTAGGCCCTTGTAATTACATTAATCATTCACTTAATTGTGATCAGTGGCCTCAATAACTCACTTGAGCCATATATGATTTTTCTATATTCCCACAAATTTCCTCATATGTGGTAATATAGTTATGTGTTATCCCATATTAATATAAATTATTCTTTTCCCTCTCATTAATAGGATCTTTTATTAACCCTCTTTTTTATGTGGGTTTCTATGATTTAATTCTCAAAATTCTAAACCATTGATAAGCAAGATGAATCTCATGGGGGAATTCAATTTAGGGTGGGGTATATGTAAAATAAAAAGATTTATTAAAAATTATTCTTTATAATAAATTGAAATTATTTAATATATTATATTAAATTAAATACATATGTTATCTTTACTATTATGAAACACCATATTTACATTTTTTTACATGCAAGACTGAGTTATATTGAACCACAATATACTACTAATTTTACTACTTACATGGTAGTTATACCTAGCCATTATTTTTGGAGGTATGAATAAGACTAATTAAATTATTTTAAAACATTTTTATAAAATATTTTTACAATCGTCCAATAGTTTTTATATTCATAATGTATAAGTGAATCCGGTTTTGTGTATAAAGAAACTATATTTCTCTAAAAATCATTTTTAATGCCTTTTAATGGTGTACTTGTTTTAAAACTAATTTTTAACATTTATATAATTAATTTGAAAAAATATACATCATAATTGAAATTTAATATTATAATTTAATTGTATTTGATTTTTTGTTTTTTTGGAGAGTGGTCAATTTTTATAAATATTGAAAAATAATACATTTCAATTCAAAACTAAATTTTCATCTAATATATTCATATAGAAAAAACAAATTTAGTTGGTTTTCATTGATAAAATATGTAATAATACATCAATATATCAAATATAGGGTATTTTAATAAAATTCATGTTGAAATATGATATTAAAACATTTCAAACTTCTAAATGTTTAACGTTAAAACACATTTTTTCCCATCTTCGAGATTAATTTTAAAATATATTATAACAATTCGAAAATTTTAATATCAAAAATTGGTTACATATTTTTATTCATCATAATTTATAATTTCTATTAATATCAATTCTATATTGGATCAAAAATATTATTCAAATGAATTAAAATTAATTATAACAACTATAATAAAAATGAGTTTACTTAGTGGTTAAACATTATTCATAAGAGAGAAAATGTGTTAAAACATTTCAAAAACCGATTTCATTTTTAAATTTTGACAGTATCTCCTACTAAATATAAAATTTTCAATTATTGGAGGCACATTATGTATGGAAGACCTCCCAATAGTGTTTATGTTTTTGTATTTACAATAATGACACTATTGTTTCCCATCTATAAAAGGTCACCACATATCCCAATCACTTTACATAGCTCAAGACATTTTTTCATTCAAATCCTAATCAAATAAAAACTGAAAATACATACTCTCATCCTAGAATCCTAACTTTTGGCAGAAATCAAACCAAACATGTACTTCTGTGCAAACCAGAATGGGTTACTCAATTAAGAGGTGGCATTATTCAATGAGAAATTTTGTTTAATTTCATTCTCAAACACTAATTTTTTGACATCATTATATTATAATAAAAATTTCATTTTAAATATATTTTTATCTAATTTTTATGACCTTTAACTTATCAAAATTCAATTTAATGGGATACAAAATCATTATTTATGTGTGTGATGAACTACCTACTTCAGAACCAATGTAATTCCTTCATCCATTACCTCCTCTCATGGTGGAGAATAATGATGGTAATTCTATTTTTATAGGATATTTATGACTTATTTATTCTTATTTAATTTTTAAATAGAATATATATTTATTAATTTTATTTTGGATAAATACAATAAAATCATTTTTTGGTAGTGTGGACCACAACCTCCTCAAATCGATGTGATTCATTCAGGTTTTTCATTAAATGTATTAAGGATATGAGTGATAAATTTCTTTTATAAATGTAATAAATATAATTTTAGATACGTCATTATATTTTTATAAATAGAAAATATCACCAATTCTTCCCATATCAATCACTAGAAATGTTATAATTTCATTTGTAGACATGGAGAATACCACCATCTCAAAGAGATGTGATTCTTATTTTCCAATCACCATAATATAATTGTGGTATATATAAGTATGTTTGATTAAATAATATGTAATTTTTGATATAAATATCATTATTAAATCATAATTGTTACATACAGTCTTTTAATAATAATCTTTTAAAAATGGTAATGTTACTCAAGCATACGTGGGACTTACCATCTACATGATTTAATGTTATTATAATTTTTTTAATGATATTCCATGATTTGTTATAATAGAATAATTTATTTATAAATATCAAAATTTATTCATAATTATTATTTTGGTTATATTTAAATAATGAACCCTTTGAAAATATTTTACCTACAAAAGTTGTTTTTGACATAATAATAGAATATTCTCAAAAAACATGATGTAAATGTAATTGATTTAGTAGTTTTATATGACATTGTAATAAGTGAAAAAAAGTAATAATAAATATTATAAATATTATAAATAAAGAAAATAATTAACATATGTTTATTATTTAGGAAGATAAAGTAACACATGAATTGTTAGACTCATGGTGAGGGACGTCACCCCAATCTCCATTCACTGAGGCATATATTGATTCTATGCACCTATATTGTTTTATGAGGTGGAAATACAGACAGTTTAAAATTTCCCGACCAGAATTTTATTATTTTAATGTTATTTTATGTTTTTAAACATTATTCTTCATGCGTATTATGTTTCAAATGATTCAAAATAGTTTGGGAATTTGGATTTAAAAATATCTCTTTAAATGATTTAAGATTTAGTTTCAAAATATTTTCCTTCATGTAAATATTCATTATACAATTTTAGATTCGTATCTTTATTAAATAATTATAAAGTAATGTTTTTTATTTTTAATTATGAGTTTTTTTAAAAAATATTTATTTTCTACTTTTTTATGTTGAACATTTTGACAAATGGAAAATTGAATTCTTAACGTACTCAATGGAAAATAATTTTCCATTGTTATTGTCATTATTTGATTTATAGCTAATTTTTCATGGATACATGTTTTATTAAATAAAAAAACCATATATATATTTTTTTTTTGAATTTTTTTTCAATGAAACAGTGATTTGGTTTTGAAATTAGGATATAAAAGAAAATGGTATTTTTATCTGAAATATTTCTTCATATGAGGTCAAAATATTTATTAAATGGGTTTATGATGGACATATTTTTATGATATGGTAACTAATCATTATATGAAATGGATGGACCCAAAATACCTTATTTAAGGGGTTGAATCCCATTATATATCACATGTGGGAATGATATAGATTATATGAATGTTTGATCCACATTATATATTTTCAGAAACTAGTGATCCCAATATATATTATATGATGTGTTCATCAAAATTAAAGATCTTGGGTGATCACGATATAGCTTATACTAAGGATGATCCACACTATAGTTCACTAATTAATTGGGTAATGATAATGTTGGATGTCATCCATATGGTTATTACAATTCAAAGGGTTTTGAAGTGGTTTTATAATAATGATGGTCTAAGTCACCTAAAAGGGATTTAATTTCTTACTATGGTTTTGAATTATTCTCTTTCAATAAATGTATGTGTTTTCTTGTGGAATTTTATTTATTTTATATGGTCAATGGACATTTAATATAAATGTTAACATGATAAGAGTTTCTATGTTTACATAAAAATAAAATTTTTCCTTCTTTCTGTATCCCTTAATGATATTTTTTCCTCATTGCATGTTTTTAATTTTATTCAATAGGATGGGTAATGGAATTGAAAAATTCATGCTAAAGGTATTGAATTTTTTTAATTAAAAATGATCAATATTTCCTATAAATATATTATATTGTAAACAATGGATACTAATAAGAGGTTTAAACTTTGTATTATATGGTTTTTAATATATGTGATATGTCCTAAATCATTCTAACATTTAACCAGAAAAGTTCATCAAAGTTAAATAATGTAAATCGTTGAAAAAAACTCAAAATTATGTAATGATTAAGGTCAGGGCCTCACACTCTACCTTATCTCATTTACTACTCTATGTTTATCACATACATCACACTAATGTGTAATATAAATGAAATCCATCATTGATAAAATAAATTTTATCATGAATTATGGTCAACCGGTCTATGCTAAGAATCATAACAAAACTCATCATCTCTAAAAATATGAAATCCCACATATATTAATAACCAAAAATAACCATATGAAACTATTGGAACCATTTATGACTATAAAATTTCATGAAAAATATTATATATAGTGAATAAATCTCAAAAATACAATATAACATATAATTAATTTCTTGAAATAACTTATATATAGATAAAAATATTTTCGATTCACTGATGTAAAAAATTGATATAAAAATTTAAGTTGTCAAGAACTTATCTTTAATTGTTTTTCTTCTCTCGCCACTATCTTATGGAGTCTGATTTACTGCATAAACATTTATTTCCTTGAATCTAGGACCATATACTTAAAATTAATTGAAATCCTAAGTTATTGTAATCGTATCCTAATACTGAGGACTACTACAGAATCCCTATGTTTTATATTTAATCTATCCTTCATCTATATGGGACCTTGACCTCTAATCATTAGAGGAAATCTGTCGGTGGTTCCTTGTACATTTTAACTTTTGATACTTTATTTGGGGTGTTGAACTGAACATATTATTATTTAAAAAATTATCACATTTAAAGAAATGGGTAACTCATTACACAAGGGAAACATGATACATATTTTTTTCCACCTATATACCAACCCATATTACATTCCTTGAGAATTCCTCTTTTGATAACCAAATGTAACACTCTACATGGTAGTTGGAGGTCCACCTACCAATGTATTAAAGGATAGATGAATTCATAGTCCTCAGTCATCCAATAGAATATTCTCAATAGTCATGTCTAGACATAGCATCTTGAGGTATTTTATCATGTTGAAGAACCTATCATATCATCTGAGGCTAAGATGAAGATAGATACCAAGATTCCAATCATTTTTTAATTGTTCTCATACATGAGAGAAGAAAAATATTTATTTCCTGTTAAAAATATCATATAATATAGATTAAATCATTGGTCCCTATTATATTTCTATGAAATCTTCTTCATTCTATTGATTTGGTATATTTTGAAAGGAATCCTTAATGAACCGTTCCCTGAAAGACACATGTTATGAACTAATCTATGGAAGGATCAGAAGGGAATTCTTGATTCCCACAAATTATAAACAATTGACTAGTAATAAACGACACACCATTTTAATTATTTCACCCATTTTAATAAGAATAAATATATAATATTATAAATAATACATAACTGAATAACCATAACCAAACATGGAAAAATAATTTCCATAATTCAAGGTTTATAACATTAAACAAAAATAAAAAAACAAAATTGGTTGGGAAACTTTATATTCCCAAAATAATCCATGAAACCTGAGTGTAATAACCCTCAAGTCCCCACCACTAACACATATAAAAAGAGTAACACTAGAAACCCGGGTCTACCAATATAACCATGGAACATATTTCATGTACCTAGGTCATATGTAAAAAAGTATAAATAAACCCAAAGGTGTGTATAGGGTGTGATCCAAATCCCAGTAAAATTCCACCCAAAAGAATATATTCCATTATACTATTAATAGAATAAGTAATATTCACATCTAAATATAATCCTTTGAAACATTTTCAAGAAAACCCTTTTTTTGAAAAGCCATAATCTTGGAATGATTTTCACGAAAACCCATTTCTCCACAAAAAATAATTAAATAGAAGAACACACACGAAGTCCACCATATTCCAATGGATGGAACCACATCCCATAATCATTATTTTATAGTAGGGAACCATCGATAAATCTATAAGTGTAGAGACCACAAGTGGATCTATAAAAAACTCATACCTCTGAGAAATTTCATATAGAAATCTTAATCAACAACTCTCTCATTAATTATCCACTAGGAAGGAACACCCGCTAGGGATATTGATCTATGATCATCATTATAGTTTTTTTAGTGTTTAATTTGCCAATCATGCTATTCCAGTCTAGGCATTGCTACTTCCACGACAAATACTGTCAACCCACTAGACGAATATTTGCTTTACCCTTTCTAATTACTAGAGTATTAGTTATATCATTCCCACCATGGATCCTATGATTTTTTATGCTCATTGTCCTAGGATTACCTTATGATCATTCCATCATTTATCATGATACAAAAATTACCATTCTCAATTATCATTATATTAAAACCACAATTTCCCATAAATGGACCACTTAAATTTTTTTACAAAAGAAACCATTTGAAAACACTTTTCACACTACTTGATCAATCCATAAATTCAATTTGTAAAAATTCCAAGAAATTCACTTAATAAATTTAAAATTTTATATGGTCCAATTCTCTTTCATATCAATACACAATAAATGTTATATTTTTAAAACACACCTCTCATCATTCACATAATTTTGAAAAAACATATATGGTGAAAAAAATCCCACAAAAAAATAATAAATTTCCATTAAAAATAAATTTTCCACACTTTCACACCACACGTGATGTTGAAAACACCTGATTCACACTCCACACAAGTAATATAACTCTTTTTAGAAATTATCACAATGATAAATACAAAATCATAACCATTGACCTTTAGAAAATATACTTTCTTCATATATGCATTCCAAACACTTCCCAAATATTTTTCACACCACAATTTTAAACCAATGATCCCTTTAATAAATCCAAAAAGGCTTATTAAAATCATAAAAAAATTTATGATCATGGATCCACCTACATCAAGTGTATAAACATATGTAAAATGATGTGCATCATCTCCGGTAATACCACACCAATTTAAAAATAAATTATTGAAAAACCACAATGATGATATTCCCAACAACACTAGATGAAACCCTCCCAATATAAAATAAATTATAGAAAAAAACCTAAGACAGAAGAAATGAAATCCCAAGAACGATATGAAAATTAGAAGAGAAACTTGTTACTTGTACATTCCTTGATGTTACAGAACCAAAATCACCCATGTAATTGTTCACAGGAGGTCCTTGTAATCTTTGATGATGATCCAACAGATGATAATTCTATATAGGGTGGATAGAGGAGGAGATAGGTTTAAATACTAAGTGGAATCAAAGGGAACATTACAATATTTAATGATCTAGAAAAGTCATAAGGTTTTTCTACACAGTTTAGAAAACTATAAAAAGGTGATACACCCCTCACTGCCCAAGAGGAATATATTGCATAGATATCCCGCACTATATTAAAACTGAGCATCACCATGCAGTTATCGACCTTCCAAAAAATTATAATTTCCACAAAGGGAATTTTCAAATATCTAATAAACTACAAAATACACACGGTTTTCCCACACAGTTTAGCAAACTGTACTGAAACTATACACCCCTCACTACCCAATAAGAATACATAACATATTTATCCTCCATGATATACAAAATGTGAAATCAATATGTATTTATGCAATGCCCAAAAATTCTTAATTTCCATAGTGATACCTTGGAAAGGGAGCACGATTTCCCCTAAACATGCGCCAACGTTAAGCCACATTCTATGAAGTGTAATTTTACATGTTTCTCGAATAAAACCAACAAAAATGAAGTGTAAAATCTAGGAAAAAGTTAAGTAGAAAAATATCCCAATATAAATTTATATGTGTGACAATTATACCTACCATGAAAATTTTAACTCCTATAATGTTTACTCAAATCTATATCAGAGAACTAAAATAGATACTTGTCCAAAAATCAAGGAAATTCAAAATAGATACAGAATGACGTGAAAGGAAGAATTCCATGAGCCAGACTAGAGATCAATAATATTTAATGCATGAGGCCATAACAGACTCCCCACCACATGGCTTAAATTACATGAATCCAAAAACTCCTCTGGTGGATCAGTCAAACGAAAAGGAAGTTTTATAATGCATAATCTAAACTCCTAAGAGAAAAACACTTCAAACATTACCAAAAGAACTCCAACCTTCTATCTAAAAATATTAAATGAACTCAAATAATGTCTTGAAAAATACATCTACAACCTGGCCTCAACAAAACCATTGGGTACACTCATGTCCAAAAATTTTACTCAGGGAAGGAACATGAATTTAGAAAATGAAAAATGGGACTAAACGCTTGCAAGAAAACACTAAGAAACAAATACAGATATTCATCATTTAGAGGATTGAATGGACACAACCCCAATTTTAGATGAGCTATCACTGATTTACTACAGAAGGAATCTTAATGTTACCCACAGTGGGTCTCCAAACTATAAGAACCAACATACATCACTAACCAACACGGTCTGACATGAGAAACTAAACATTGTCTGACATATGAACTTATCACATAGACTAAAAAACAATAGCCATTCAACCCTTCCACAAGGTGAAAACATAATTAGGGTAACATCCACCCAAGAAATATGTTATAAACAGAAAAAAACCGTGATATCCTACTTAAACCATACAAGGATCCACATCCAGAAATCTCACCCATTGGAATATCAAGAATAGGATACTACCATTCCTATTTACAACTAATGAAGAATTATCATACTAAAAGTTTCATAACAAATACATGAGTCCATAATTTCATTTATATATAGGAGAACATTCCACAATAAAAACCCACAAGAAGAAACTTAATCAATCCTCATTCTAGCACTAATGAAACAAAATACAGATCATGGTCCCTCACACACTTATTTATAACTATACATCAACTTCACTACATTCTATATGGTTAAAGACCTAGAGATTAAAGCAATCCTACCACACATTCATGTGCTAAAGATCCCTGGATGGAACTTCTTATTTTCGTGCTGAAACATTCCACTTCGAATTCCAGGGTGAACCAACAGACCACAACAGAACATAGAACTCACTTCACCCCAACATGGGACATTATAGAGATATGAATTTAAGGGACACATAAGCATCATCATCTTTAATCCGAATGAGAGATATAAGGAAAAAATAACATTAAAATACTCATTATTTTAGAGGGGATACATTTTGGATTTGAAAAAGGAAAACATGTTCCTATTAAAATAGAATTTCTAAAAAGATTACAAATAATTCACCTTTGTGTTTTTATCTATAAAGGAAAAAAAGAAAAACAACACTACTCACAACCATTATTGAATGAGAAGAACACATAAGAAGGGTGTTAAAACTAAGCCCAAAAAATACCATTCTCATACTAACATCTTCTATGTTGCTTCATGGAAACACCCCAACAAAAAAAGTTCCACTGGATTAATAAACTACATGCATGAATAGTATTCAGAGAATTCAGACATGATGAATTGTTATGACCAAAATTTATATACAGGTTTCATAGTATGTTCCTACAACCAAAGGAGATGGGTAAATATCTAGAGGCCCTTTTAATTCAGCAAACATGAAAAACACATTTTGGATGATTCCCCATTTCCTTATTGGAACTTCCTTCATCGCTTCCTAACACTAAGGTGGGTTGGATACAACAATCCCCACACTTTATACCATATCAACACGAACTGTACACATTACCACATTGGAAAAAATATTCCAAATCATACTCTAAAATCTTTAACCATAAAGGTGGAAACTTCACCTCCAATCACTCTTTTCTAAATCTACACCCACTCATTCGCTTCAAGAGGATATGCTTGACCATAAAATAGAGGACCCAAATTATGAAACACAAGAGGAAGGTCTGAGGTTTGATCATATAGAGGGTCTCCCAATACTGAACATTGTGTTTCCACACATTGAATATCCATAAATCCTTTATATAGGATTAAACTAGACTATATGGGAAACCAAGAACCAAACAATACTAATCCATTCACCCAAACAAAGAATAGATCAACACTAAACACACAAATAGAACATACTGAATGGATTCCCATGAAATTATCCATAATAAACCACTAACCATTATTTCAAGAAAAAGAAGATAAAAAGAACTCAAACATTTAATACCATTTAGATAATTATAATTCTAAAACTCAAAACACCTCACAATAAAAATTCTCAAATTAAAAGGAGATGCACCACACAACCACTGAATATCACAACTTCTATTTACAGAATATTTGAAGTGAAAATAATCATTGTGGGTTTCTCAGTCACCAAAATCATTCCATAGATCTTCACAATTTCATATTATCTTCCCAACAAGTCAATCATCACCCTATGTCATCAACCTTTTCAAACATATCTATTCATGTGGTCACACATAGAAAACCCAATGGTCAAAACAAAAATGGTTTGACATTCCAAAACAAAACATTCATACAAAGTATTCAACAACTCAATTTACTTACCATTTAAAAATTCATAGGAAATTTTGAAATCCAACTCACCATGTGTCAAAAATCACATTCAAATCACCCACACAAAATTATTTCATCTTTTCTCAAAATAAATCCCATGTATTCCATCCAAAATTCCATTCCCAATCATATAATATAGTTTTCTATGATATTTTTAAAAATAAATTGTTTTTTCTAAAATATTACATTTCCATATCCCCCTAATATAGATCCTAGAAATATAATATTTTAAAATAATACCTTTTTTACACAAAGACCATTTCCTAAAAATTCCCATTCCAATGCATTCATATTAATGATTTCTAAAAATTACATTTCCATCTTCCAAAAACTAAACAGTTTCCATTTAAAAATCTAGTTTCACTAATCCCAAAGAAATATTTCTCATTTCATTATTCAGAGTCATAAAAGACCCAAAAAATTATCAAGAAGGAAACTAATGTCAGTGGTTGACATTACCAAATGATTGGTGGACATATTCAAATCACAAAATCATCCCAAATAGACTTCTAGAACTATGTCCTCATCTCCACATGGATTTCCAGGCTCTGTGAGCTCATGGAGACCACTGACCCAACTCCGACTTCATTTCACAAGTATTTAAAAAACCACAAGGGCCAATTATCTGAAATAAAGACTTACATCACTATGAAACATGATTCCCATCACGAGGTGTGCTATCTAGGGGCCCTACTAACAATAAGAAACTCAATACCTGAAATTCCTATATTTTATCTATCAAGAAACTTCCCCAAATAATGTTACCCAAAGAAGTGTGACCTTATCAAATACTATTTATATCTTGAACCAAGCTAGATTTACATCCAACATGACACCTGACCCTGTCTATGGCATGAACTAAACAAGATTTTCTATTCTCCATGGGCTGGAAACGAGTTCTGTGTAATCAAAAAAACATCATGGTAATTATTTAAAACATTTTCATAAGCATTAATATCCCTCATAAATAACAAATAGGACACAACTAAATAACCATTACCAAATATTGTAAAAAATCAGAAATCAAGGATTAAAACATTAAAAAAACCAAAATAAAAGAAGGATGGGAAACATGGAATCTACACAAAAATACTCCAAGAAATGCGATGGGAATAACCCTCATTCCACAACAACCAACTCGTGCAATAAGAGGAACCCTAACATCACAGATCTACCTTCATCTCCGTGAAACATCCTTCCTTTACCAAGGTCATATGTAACAAAGTATACATACACCTGAAGGTATTTTTAGGGTGTCAGAAAAATATCAGTAGGATGCTACTACAAATAAAAAATTCCATTATTCAACATTAATAGACAAATTAACATGCACATTTGTACAAAATCCATTAATACATTTTCATGGATTTTTTTATAAAATACATACTCATAGAATCATTTTCATGCAAAAACATTTCTCCAAAAACATGAATTGAAAATAATCACACACAAATGTCCCAATATACACCGATATATTGAATGAATAAAAATGTATATTTTTTCCAAATAGGGAACCATGGGTAAATCCCTATGGGAAACTAGCACATGAGGAGCTCTATAAACCCCACGACTTAGTGAAACATAGTATAAAAACCATAACTAATAGTGTTCTCATGCATGAGACATCATGAGGGGACATCACATGGGCCTATTGATCATTGATAATCATCACAATTTTCTTAGTGTTGAAATATTCTATCATGATAACTAAATAAGATCTTTTCGATATCTTAGAAAACTAGTATCAACCCACGAGAAGAATCTAGACATGGATCTTATGAAACACTATAATACTAGTTCTTTCATAATCATCTACGTACGTTGTATTCCATTTTGTTCTATGACTCAATTCACATATTACACAAATGATCATTCTCACTAATCATCACACAGAGTACACCATTTTACATCCATAACCAACATAATATTTTATCCAAACCCAAACTGTTTAAAATAACTATTCACACAACTTTCACAATTGAAGAAACCCATTTAGCAATATTCCATAAAAAATAATATATTTAAGCATTTTCATGGGCTAATACCCTTACAAATAAACATAAAAACCATGTTCCCATTTTAAAACAATCCTGTCATCATTCTCAAAATTTTCCCAACACATTTGTGGTGAAAAAAATCCAAAAAAATTAAAATATTTCATTTTCCTTTGAAAACACATTTTCAACAATTTCTCACCTCATGTTCCATTGAAAACACATTTTTTAGTCTCCAAACAAGGAATAAAACATTTCTTAAAAACCTCGTGATGACAAAAAAATAACAATAACATTTTCATTTATAAAATATATATTCCTAATTTATTCATGTAGAACACTTTCAAAATATATTGTGTACCATAAATTTAATCAATTTATCACTTTTATAAATCCAGAAAAGCCTATTTATAGCATCTAATATGTTAGAGCATGGAACCCCCTACCTGATGTTAAGGAACCTTTGGAAAATTATGCTAAATCTCAACCACAACACCACACGATTCTAACAATGAAAAATTGAACAACCATAGTCACAATAACCCATAAAAACACATGATACACACCTAAATAGGTAAACTAACCGACTAAAAACCATGAAACCAAGAAAGTGGAATGTAAAAACCTATAAATATGGGAAACTTAATATAGAAACAACTTACTTGGAGTTTACTTGATGTTCCCACCCCAAAAATATCCCATGGAATGGAGCCCATGAGGTTCATGGAAGCATGGAGGGAGCTCCAATGGCTAAAAATAGCAAATAGGTTGATAGAGGTAGAGATAGGATTAAATCATAATAAGACACTTATTATATATTTAATTTATAGTAAAAGATACATAGTTTACCAAACCATTGATTAATCGAGCTTCCCACACTATCCAAGAGGAACATGTTGCACAATTCTCCCGAACAGTTTACAAACTGTGCACTAACAAAGCAGTTAGACACAATCTAAAATTTACAAATTGATGTATGGATACCTAGTCAAGGGATCAAGTTTTTCTCCTAACCATTCCCCAATCATGTTCCTCATGATGTGAAGTATAATTTCTCATTTCACTCCTAAACCACTTAGTAAACATAAGTGGAAAAAATAGAGGCAAAAACTAAATAGAATAATATCTCAAAAAAAATCAAAGGTGTAAAATCTCCCATGTAAAACCATAATATCTCTCATATTTTCTAATGATGACCCACCAATGACTAGATATTTCTTACAACATGAGTGCTACAATAAAAACATTCATATCCTCAAGTGTCATTGAAAGGTCAAACCCACCAATGACGATGTCTCTTGGGAATTTTGAATCATGTTTCCCTATAGTTAAGAAAATGATGGTGGATATAGGATATGAAAGTCTATGATATATTTGAATATTATCCTCAGTTCCCATCCTCCCTGTGTAAGTACACTTATATGTACACCTAATTTGTTTGAACCCTTAGCTAGCACACTAAGAGATATGGGTGGGATTTCATTGTGAAAATCTCCAGCAAAAATAGGAAATTGAAAAGGAACATCCTCCCTAGAGGAAGCATCCCATCCCACATTTTTTGGTTGTCCCTATTGTCATCTTCAAAGAGGAATCTTCTAAAACCTTAAGGGATATTTAGAAAAAACAAAAAATCATTCGAATTTATACAAATTATTCCATGGTATTAAACCATGTTCTCCTTGGAATTTACATATATCCAAAGGTATACCCCTCCTAGAACATACCGTGTTTCACAAACATACGCATTACTCACAATCATATATACATATATATATATATATATATATAATATAACACCATTCCTAGGTCAAAATAATAAATTTCAATATATGTCACTCAATTATAAATACAGGTATATCCAATTCATAAATCACATAGTAAGGAATTAATTTAATGAACGAGAATATATCATACCACAACTATATATATGTACTTTGATCAAGAATGCCTAATCATGATGTATGAACACAAACAAATTACCTAAAATAGTATCAATAATCTCATCAATTGTAACATGTAATTCCATAAGAAATGAGTTTTCCAAGAACAAAGAAGCTACGATACATGAACCCCATATAGCCAAACTCATTTCCACTATGTCACAGTTCATTTGAACGAAATGAAGAAAGCTGTTCCTAGTTTTCATTTTATAAAATTTTACATGAACCACCTACACTAATTTAGATGGTTATAAGACCACATTTAAAGAATCACATATGAAACATGTTACTGACTAGAATTATAGTTAAAAATCTATTAGTGGGGAGTTATAATCGCTGTATCATGTCAAAAAAACAAACAAATATTATGAAAAATAAATAATACATATAAAAAATGTGGTAGAATAGATTGTTAGATGGAACCCATGTAATTAAAAACACAAATAATCAAGATGCCAATTTTCCATACTCAAATAGAGTATATGTGTAAATATAATAGAAAATAAATAAAAATATGTCGTCTTGTGGAGTCTACCACAATTCCTCTGCAATTCACATGATCTTTTTATAAACAATCTTCCATGTGCCCCTTTTTTTACCAAGATCCCGATATATTTTTTTACACATTAATCAACAATCATATAATGGGATTGAATAATAAACTAGTGGGACACAAAAAAGGATATTTAATAATTTTAAAAATGAATAACAGTTTTAATACATTACAATAATTAATATGAAAGTAAGCATAACGAAACACATACTACGCACCCATGTGCTAACTGAGCCCCATGATCCCCAACCATACGTGATTTTTTTATATGATGGAGAGATTTTAGATAAATCAATAATTATTGAAACTATCGATTAGTCTAGAGACATGTCACTCACCATCCTCAAGTCATATATTTGATATACTACAATGTATCCACAAAGAATGAATATGTGCTATGTTCATAGATATGTTGTAGGAATTAAGTTCCATATATTCCACAATGTTAACATACTTCTACCGTATTAATGGGTTTACAATTATCATTACCAAATATCATGTGAACTCCCCATATAAGTGGTTTTTAGACCATGATGGTCACCCATCCTGAATACCAATAACAACCTCCTACAGTATAGTAACACACATAACATTGTAAATTGTATTAATGAAATTCAAGAATATAATAATTACAATACATTGGGTCACATAAACCAATAAATGATCAATTTAAATCATAGTATCATGATTATCAAGAAATAATCCACGAAACAAGTATCATATGTTGGAAATATAACAACACACACACACAAGAAATCCAAAAAAAATAATTACAATAAACATGCCAACATAATATGACAAAAAGTTGTAAGTGTATTAAAGATCCTCAAATTTTAAGGACCATCCTTCCTCAAGGTTACTGAGGAATAACACCAGTGTTCTTAATGTATTGAAGACTGAACATGACACACACCCAAGAGGAATTGGATCATACATCATGGGATTCCCCAAAAAAGTTTCTATTTTTCATGAAAGGGGTTTATAATGAAGACTAAAGAATATTTAAATTATATAAAGCTATTTTAGAATATAAAAAATATTCCATCGTTAGAACCAATTATGATTTTTGTCGATAGTGGTGTTCCCAATTCAGCTGATCCATATTTAATTGTAGTATTGATCGTGAATTTATCACTAATTAAACAAGCGAGCCTCATGTGGAGCCCATGATCCTTGGTCCATCATCAATTTTAAAATGGAAAAAATATTCAATATCAGATTGAAGTTGTAGAATGTCTCATTATTATTTTCTTGAAGAAAAAATTTCAGAATCATCTACCATTAATGAATATTATATCTGTATATTAGGGGGATTCCATTGACATGTTATATACTGCACAAACCACCCATGGAAATGGTAATAAATTAAGGATCCATCACAAATACACCATTAATAAAGGGTGATATATGATAATTCATTAACATGTTCATTTTAAACATATATAGTAGATATTAGATCTCAATCCATTCATGAAATGCATACAACACACATGATCCATCACCAATCTCTGAATAAGGTCATAATTCATCATCATGAAATTTTAAAAAGAAAAAATCTATTATATATATGCCCCTATAATTTGCGTAGGAAAATTGATTTTACAATGATCTAAATAAAACTCATTGAATGAGCAATACATGATCCTTTTAATTTATAAGATACAAGGAGATATGAACTAGTGTACCAAGAATCATGAGTGGTGTTATAAAATTTTGAATAAGAAATTTGAGTTTTAATTTGGAATAAAATAAACATTAAAACATAATAGAATCATCAGATTTATTTAATTTACCCCTAGACTAGGCACTATAGTGATCTGTTGTGCCTTACCAGCCAACAAGGGGCAACACCCATGGGCTAGTGGGCTTGGATGAACCACAAGGATTCCTCCAATACCATTGTTTGGATGGTGTCATACTTTATACCCGGTATACATATGGGAACCCCATAACATGATAATTAGATTCCAACAAGGATTCAGTCACTTTTTTCTAGCCACCTCAAGGAAAATACTTACACCATCATTCCAAATATTGTTTCCTGAACCCTTTCCACTAATAATAGACATCCCAAATCCCATATTATTGATTAAAACATAGATGAAATGACAATTATTAAAATTAAATACTGTATATAAAAAAATAAGTGAGGATGTAAAAACTAAAAATATTTTTCTAATTTATAAAGTGATTAATAAATTTCATCATTAAAGGAAATATTATTTTGAAAAAAATATGATTTTTCATAAATAATGAAAATAATTTATTTATATTCTATAATTTTATTTCACATCTCATTTTATATTAAAATATATTTTTTAATAATAAATATACATCATATTATATTTTAATAATATATATATACACATAATGATTAAATATATATATTTATATTATTTGTATGTTATATTTTTTTTATTATGTGTTATATTATTTTAAATTATCTATAATAAATTACACACCACCATTATACCTTTGTGTTATAGAACTATTTAAAATATTTTCATATTCCTTAGTTCCCATGACCATAGTTCCAATGACCAAATTTTAAATGATTATATTTGTAACTGATGGATTTTTCCACATATATAGAGACTTAGTATATTAGTTTTCCTTCCACTATCACATTTAAAGTAGTAGTTTTTATACCATATTTAATATTTTTTGTAATTATTTCTATTTTTTGGTGATCTTTCTCAATATATTTTTTTTGGATATTGCTGATCGTCGAGTTTGAAAATTATTCCTAGGATTTCACATTCATCAAGATTTTATTAATTTTTATATATTTTAACCTATTAATTTATGCAATTTTAATTTATGTATCTTATATATGCGGAGTAATAATCCACGGTTTATAATACCTAGTTTTATGTGATTCTACTGTAACATTCCACTTATGAGTGAATAATGTGTTGATGGTTTGATTCATATCTCATGTAACTTATTTCCAAATCAATTTCAAACCCATTAAAAATATAAAATATTGTATATATTTATAAACACTTGAGTTTTAAAAACAACACACTTCCTAATACCATTTGGTGTTACATCTAATCGGGGTGTTTAACACATTGGGTAATCGTAGTGGCGTGGCATTACCTTCTTACATGATTATATAGTCCTCAATGTTTTCATCCTAAAATGTATATATTTTAAAATAAAATTATAGGATAGATTAGTTTTTATCCTTTTTATTCAACTATATATCCCAAATGTTGTTCCAAATCATCATGAGTTAGTAAATTACTAGTTAACAATCCCTAACATTTTTTATGCATGGTGGAGGCACTAATTTTTTAGAATGGGGAAGACCCAGTCATGAGTATAATAATAATATATCTGCATATTTTGGCTAATATTTCATTCATAAAAGTAATATGTGATTTGGATCCATCATTGGATTCAATTAAGATTAATTGGAGCATAAGAAATAAGGTTTTGGCTTCCAAATGGAGGATGGATAGTAGATAACTATGCTCTATATTATCCTAATGATCCTTTGAGGTTGTTGTTAGGTCATTGTGAAATTAATTAATATTATTCCCCAAGAATATATTTTCATCCCACTTCTCTTTCGAAACAAATCATCAAAATAACGGGTCTTATATTATTTAATGGGGAAATATTTCAATGTTTCACACGTAGTTGGCATTTTATGGGAAATTATTTGACCTTTATAGGTGTGGTAAAGAGGAATAAGGGTGTGAATAGTAAATTTATGAAAGAAATAATTAATTAAATAGTTATTATGGAATATTTTTAACAAATAAGAGTAAAATTTTACAATATAGAATGATAATTATTTATATAGTTCAAATATAAATTATTTTTCCACTAATCTTCAAAAAATTCTATCATCGAGACATATAGCGCCAACAAAAATATATATCCATATATAAGGAGAGTGGAAGCATTGTTTAATTTATAGTTTCATCTTGTAGGTGAAACCCATAAAAAAATTTATATGAATAATCAAAACCCATCCAATTTACTATAGAGTATGCATAAATGTATATCATAGGTTTATACCTATCACAAAAATTAAATTATGTAGTAATAACTTATAATTTCTCTAATTGGAATGGACGGAAAAACATTAATGCTTTTAAATCGATCTGGTAGAACATGTGTCTTTATATTTAGTCAAGTATTTATAACAAGACATGTACCATAAAATTGATTTATAACTCATAAAACAGCTACAAAGATCATGACATTAATCCAAAACTATAAAATACATAGAAATAAAATTAAATTAAGAAATTAAAGGAAGGGGTATCATTATGTGTTATTTGAATTTGAAAATTCTAAATCATCCACCAAATAAATAATATAGAATGATGATTCTCTACAAGAACTAAAAAAGATAATGTGAATTATTAATATTTTTAAATTTTAGATCTTTCTTCCATGTGATGTATCCCATATTCATGTATGCAAGTCACATTTCTAAACATCATACATTATTAAGGAGGTCATGCATTAATAAAAAATACATAAAATATTTACTATTTCATTGAAAGGAAAACCGAATTCAGTTTAATTTCAATTATAATCCTTCATTAAATGAAAATTATAATATCATATATATTTACTTTAAAACTATCCGACCTAAAAATCAATCATTAATAAAAATAATTGAATAATGAAATTTAAATTGTAATAATTGTTCCCAAAATTATTAATAAATAATTATATAAAAAAATCCATCAATTTTCCATAAAAAGACCACAAATATCCTTAATTATTTAATACCAATTTAATTACATAACAAAAGACGCCACTATCTGTAATAAATTTTCCTCCTTGATGTGAGGAATATTTAGTACTACCATTGTTCTGATAAATTCCAAATCAAATAAATACTTACATATTTATTATCCAATCATATATATATTTCCAAATCATCATAAAAAATCTATAACCTTATTATATAATAGTATATCATAATCATGTACATTTTTACTAAAGGGTGTGGAAATGTACAAGACAAGACATGTCACGCAATAGCTATGTTAAGACAAATGGATCATAGTGAAGCTTGAAATAGTGAAGGTCAAGGGCAACCCCTCTATCTAGATTGACCCCATCATGTTTCAAGTTATGCACATTATGTAAACATGTGGGATCTAAATTAAGGAAACTGAGTTATGAAATGTGGTCCACAAATAGATTTACATCAGACCATTTATGGAACTATTTGATAATGCAGTTATGCTTTCCCCAAAAATTTCTAATGATGTAAGAGATCGACATGGGATTAGACCAAATTCTCTGAATGGAATTGTAAAGGATATTGGGATTTATTTCTAAATTTAATATATATATATACTGCTTTAGAAGCACAAGCTTACGTCATACAATAGTTCCTTAGACTCTGCCTGAAGAGAGGATTGACAACCCATATAGGCTAAATATATAAATATTAACTATCCCATAGATCCACGAATGACCCCTCCTTTGTGCCTGAAAACCAAATTACAATTCCCATCTATGTTGAGTTTGACTCCCATGGTAGGGTGTGCCAATTGACCAAAAGGTGTTTTAATATAATACTACAAGGATGGGAAGAGTGGGTTCTCACATGAAGTCATTGTAGATTGGGAACCTCTTTCCAATTACTGATGAGTCTGACCATATCAAGAATAATGTTCATTGTTCTTAAAATGATGGATGTTCATGAGGTTTGTATCCCTTCATGGATTTTATTTTTCCATGACTACCATATGCACCAGCATCCAACATGTAGTACCACGGTATGAGCCGTTTTCTCTATGATCCTCTCTCCTCAGCCAAGGTACCATCGATCCTAGAACAAATGATCATACATGCTATAGGAAAAGATGGCAGTGAACTCACCATATAAGCTCCACACATCACACACCAAATCATCCTCAAATAATAGATGGCTATCACTCTCCTCAATATGGGTTTTTCAATAAGGGAATATATAATCAAGCATAAGGTCGTAGTGTTTTACATTATAATCTGTTGGGAAAACCTGGTTCCATATCCTCCATATGAGAAAATCATACTTCTTGTAATGATTTTGGTCTAGAAGACCTCATTCTAAATTTTTGTAAGATATTTCAAATCGAAACTGTGATGGATGTATCTTGTTGTTGATACCAGAGGAAAAAAGAGTGAAGACGCACCTATAAATTCCAAGATCATTTCAATGAGGTTAATGATACCTTGTTGGTCTTTTCCCATCAAATCCATAAGGAGGGGCAAGAGAGAACTAGAATCCCTAATATAAATTGATGTTTCTAGGAATCCAAAAAATCCTATCATATTTCTGATGCATTTCTAGTTCCAAAAAGAGATTTTTTTCATTCCCTACGATTCTTCAAGATTGATATTGAAGAGTTGTGTTATAGGGGGATATCACAAACTGGAATGATAATACCGGTACATCCACAAATTATAGATTGATGAAGTGACTATTGTGAATGGTTATCGCCCACAACATATGTTATTATACAAGTACCCATTCTATATTTTCAATCATGTTTAGGAGAGTGATTTGACGTTATGGAAATTGATATTGAAACCTTTAAATACTTTGATTGATGATATATCTTAGACATGTGTATCAAAGAGGAATCTATTAACCAACACTATCTGATCCCCAAAGGATAAGTACCTATTTTCCCAGTTTAGGACCCGGTCCATGAACTTGTCGATGAAGAAATCAAGGTCACAAATGTGATGCCAACCTGAAGAGATGGGGGTTCCCTGGTAGACCACATACATGTTCAATATATTCATGTTGAGGTTTCAATATACTACAAAGATCTGAGTAAATGTAAATATGCTAGAAAACTAAAAACAATTATTAATGATTTGTGATATACAAATAATAAATAGATAATGTTTCAAATATCTAAACAAAAATATATGACAATTTGATAATTAAAAAATGTGAACTTAAAAAAATAACACCTAGAACCATTTTTGAACATTTTTAAAATATAAAAAATGAATCATAGTTCATTCAATGTAACCAAAAAATTAATAGAACAAACAACTAAATCATTTATCCTCTAAAATATCAGTCCCAAAATACAAAATAACTAAAAAATATATTTAACTCATAAAATCCTGAAATATTAAAATAGTAAAAATAATATAATTATTTGAATATATAATTCAATGAATTCATAATAGATAACAAGATTTCATGAATATGAGTAAATAAAAATTATTTTGTTAAATATTAAATAAATTTCTCCCACTAAATTAAATAATAGTAAAAATTCTATTAATATTTAGTTTTATTAATAAGAATAAATATTAGAACAATCATCATGATATACTAGAAAAATAAGTACTTAATATATAACATGAACAATACAAAATAATAATCATGTAAATTCTGCACAATTATATAAATAATATGATTACTCCCCATAAAATTGTACATATTTATAAATGATTAGTTGTTCTAATTTGGTAAATATATAATAGAAACAATAGATTTTCCCCAATATTTTAATTTTTTTCCTTGAAAAAAATAATTTTTAATACCACCCCTTTAGTGTATATATATATATATAAATACAATAAGTCATCATACTATTAAAAATATTTAATGAGTTATTGTGAAAACTGTAATAAGTTGAACCATAACCAACTATTAAATCACATTATAGTAAACATATTGTGCGTGGTTAATGGCCAAAATGAAACTATCACGTAAATATTCTAGCATATAATATGATAAAATATAAAATTTTATACATCGTTTACATATGAAATAAAATCTATCACCAGGGAATGCTGACCATAATTGGACCAAAAATATTTGATTGAAATCCCTTGGGAACTGTCACTTTACGAGGTTCATATTATTTATCCTTAAATATAATGTTTATATAAAAATTATTCTTCTGAATTATATAATTCAAAAATATTATTGAATATTCAAAATCATAGTTATTTCAATGACATTGTTTAAAACCATTAAAAGGATAAATAGAAATATTTTCAAAATTCTCTTTTATACATCATGTTTAGAAAAAAATCACAAAGAATCCCATTATAATTTTTCTTTATCATATGGATGGGAATAATGAAATCTTTCATCACTCATTTATGAAAAATAATATAATTTTTTCTTACTTTTATCCTTGTGAATTTACCAATTTATTTTCTATTTAACGACCTGAATACCATTGACTAATTGTATACTTGTTTGGTGACATTTTTTTGTCTTTCTATTGACTTCTTTTAAATGTTTTTTCTCTACTCTATGGATTATAACATAAAATTAATCATTATTTGTCACTATTAAAATCAATTTGTGATACTTTTTCAATTTCGTGAATTTGAATCCAATATTTCCAACATTATGTTTCAACTCATCAACATTATTTTTTAGATTTTTTAAAATAGAACTAACATTTCACTAGATATGTCAGAATTATAATAACAATCATTACATGATTAATTGAATGTATCCAACCATACCATAAAAATTATCCTTTATTTCTATAAATATTCCCCTAGATCTCTTAATTAAAATGATTGATAAGGTGAAAAATAAACTTAAATTCATTTCTCCATAAAACAATTTTTCCCAGTTTCCTTTTCTACATAGAATTAGTATATGATTATATATTTTCAAAATAAATCCAATAACTAAATCATTATTATTCATCACAAAAAAAATTCCTTTTTTTATCCTAATACAATTAGGTCTTATACAACCTTTCATCAAAATAAAATTAGAATTTATATCTTAGTGACATAAAAAAACATTCATTTCCTTTTGGGGAGGATATTAATTTCCACTTATACTCTCATTCAATTAGATTTTTGTTATTTCCATTTTATATATAGGAATTTTGTTCATATGTTTCTAGGAAAAATGAAAACATTATGTGCCACATCCTTTTTTCATCATGAATACAATATTCTAATACTTTACTAATATTCGAATAATTTTAGTGTTTTACCTCAAACAAAGGTTTCATCAATATGACTTAAAATAAAGTAAGATGTGTTGGATCAAAAACATATTCTCAAAACACCTTCAAGAATCTAGATGTAATGAATATATAAAGAATTTACGTTAAGATAAAATTTAGAAATATTTAATCCTATATTAGTCAGTAAATTGTATTTGATAAAAACAGAGGCATTTACCCTAATTTATAGTACAAAAAATAACTAATCGTTTTATAATATTCCATGTGAATTTTCCCCTGAGTATCCTTAGTAACATTTATGTACGGTATTAGGTTATTATTCAAATTATTTTCAATACCCAAGAATTTCCTCACTATAAATTTCATTACACATATACTATTACATTACTAGTATGATTTAGTGAAAAAATAAATTTAGGGAGACATTGAATTATAACCAATTGAATAATTACTAGGGTAAAATAAAGAAGCACAATACAAAAATGGAAAAAAATATTATATTTATTATAAAATTAGAGAATAAATGAAATAATTATATGACTATTATACTAATAGTTGGTCACTAATAAGTGATAGAAATATAATAGATATATATCATGACCTGACCTCATCGGGCCATGAACCCGATATTTGTACCCCTGGTTCAATAATAGTATCATGGATTCATTTTCCACAGACCCTTAGATATTTTCCAATAGTTTCACTTACTAAAACAATTGTTATCCCCATAACCAATCACATGTTCCTTATGTACAGTTTTTCACGCCAACACACACCCACCAAAATATCCCAGGTTGTTACACATTCTAACAAAACTCCCTGAAAAAGGTCATTAGCAATGGAATTATAATCATGAAGAATGTAAAAAATAATGGTGTTACATTTTGAAATGAGTACTAAACTTTATTATTTTATGTATCACATTTTCATGGATTTTTAACTCTCTTCTCCATTTGAAAAACAACCTTCTCACTTTGGTCCCCAAAACACAATTCTAGGCAGTAATTCGTCACTTACTATTGATTATTGGTATTGATACCATTTTTAACGACCCAGTCTCCTTTTTCCATGACTGTGGTTGTCATAACTTGTGTTTCCCCTATATAATCATGGAATCCTTCACATCACTCCACATTCAACTATAGAAAATAATTTATTTTCAGACTAATAATAGTACAATGAGGCCAGAAAATGTTCATTAATTGTGTTTTTTCCTCACTGATACACCAATAGAATTATCCTATGATTTCATTATCGTAACACTAATTTATACTAATACTCACTTTATAGTGGAGTTCTAATCGGTTCGGCTCCCAAAAATAATGTTTCACTTTGATGATGTTTGTAGTATCATTTTTTTTAAGTATCACTTTTCCTAGATTGTAACACGGGGGAACTATTGATCCAAAAATATTTTATGTAATTAAATAAATAATATTTAACATAATTAAATAAATATAAAAATTATTAATATATAAAAGAAACCAAGACAACATATGTATGATTATAATATTCCAAATCTTAAGAATTATACTCATACTCTTATCATATCTCTATCTATGAGAGAAATTTGACTGTAAAAAATTATATCACATTTGAAGGAGACTAAAAACATTTTAAAATATTCCTCTATTATATGGAGGCATAATACAAAAAAAATCTTTTATAAAATAAAATAGAACCAATCATTCAAATTGGAGAAGTATAACACCAACATATTTCTCTATGTTTTTTCCTTAATTAAAAACTATATTTAATATCTTTTATCACACTCATCATTTATTACTATCAAAAAGTATTTTATAAAATAAAAAAATAAAGACCATACAATATCTTTAAATGAAAAATGGTAAACTTCATTCATTTTGTAATAATAAATAGGTTATAATTTAATTATGAAAACACTATTGATTCATAATAAACTCCTTATATATATTTCATTAAATTACATTTATTTTGTTAAATTTAATTCACTTTAGGAAGGATGAAATTAAATGAATTTTTAAAAATACAATTAATCATTATAGAAATATATTAATAAAATAAAAGTATTTCTTACATAATGATAATGAATGATAGTCTAATAATTATTTTCTAAAATGAATTTTTATATTCAAGAACATTTTTTCCCTATATTCCTTGATAAAAGATAAATTTATTTAATTTTAAATATTAAAATTAATTAAATTTAATATATTAAAATATGAAAAATATAATAATAATTTACACATTTATAATCAATTAAATAGAAATGAATATAAAATATTTTTTAGATAAAAAACAATTTTTTAGTGAAAAAATAATGTGTGTAATAGATTTTGTTCCTCAATAACATTGATTTATAACTTCTAATAAATTATTTTTATACTTTTTATTTATAATATATATAATTAAATTTTTTTTCATTCATCTAATGTTTATTAAACAAAATAGAAGGTTAAATTTTTTGTGTGATAAAAAATCATTTTAATTAGAAAATTATTCTTTACCATTCTGGGAGATGAAATTGATACTAATTTTTGTTTTCGATAGAAACTTAATATAATAAGAAAATAAATATTTTTAATTATAATTTATATTTTTAGTAATAATTAAAATTTTACTTTTCTTCATAAATATAAGTTACCTATGTAAAAATTATCTTCCATTATAAGATAAAATTCATAGAAAGTTTAAATTAATGGATAAATTCACAAAAAATTAAAAAAATATATTAATATTAGTGAATTATGGAGTGATTGATAGTATTAATCTTATATAAAAAAATTTATTATATTTTTTAACATCTACTTTAGAATAAATTTTAATAATTTTATATTATTTGTATTTATAAAAAATGGAACTCAGCTCACTTATAATATAACCCTTTTATGTTCCCTTCAAATCCATTCGTAAAATTAAAATTCTTCTTCATAAAATACCATATTTTCTTCCCTAAAAATACTCTCATATATTGGGTAATATTATCATCCCTATATATATCCAAAAACAAATCTTACCAAAGAAGGTTTCTGGGAGGTGATTCAAGTATCCAACGTAAGTATTACCTTTTCCACATTCATTCAACGATATCTTCTTTATCCTCATATTTATAAATATTAATTTTTTAAAATTTTATAACATGTTAGTTTTATCAACAATAATACATTAAAGTGATATTATTATTTTGAAATGAGTTTTTCTTCCTCAATCATTCATTATTCCAGGCCCTCATCTAAGTCAATTTTACAAAATACATAAATGATTTAAAACTATATACATCATGAATAATTATTGAATTATAAATATTAATAGTGAAATTTATTAATGATTAATATAATATCTTTTCAGATTTATATAAAGATTATATATCGATGTGTATTTGTTAATAAAAAGCTATTTATAGAATCAAAATTTCTACAAATGATGTCTTTAATAGATCCACACAAATTGTCACTATAAGTTTAATTAAATAACCAAGTGAAATAATAAATATATAAAAATATTTTTATAGATATTTTTTAAAAATCAATTGTGTATTAACCCAAAATCAGTGTGGAATTATGATATCCCTGAAATCGAAATGTGCGTGGAAAATAGTTTAATTAGAAGAGAAAAAATTATATTAAAAAATTATAACCGATGAATGGGTAATAATAAATTATAAATAAATTTTATAAAGGATGATAATCAAATAAATATTTTTATAATGGATAAATAATAAAACAAAATTTATTATTCATACTGTAAGATCATCTTTTAATAAGATAGAATACAATGTAATGTGTTATTAGTATCATTTTAAATTCCATTAGACATGTTTCTTTCTGGGAACCACGTATTAATTTTTATAATTTCTTCATATAAATATTATATTAATGTATAATGATTATATTTATCAAAATTAAATTTAAACATCCATTTATTTATGTTACTATTATGTTCTTTTTATTCATACAATGTCATAAGTGTTTTTCATCTCAATTTTCATTCGTTGTGGCATGTTTCGTATTATGTATCTATGAAATTTTATAAGTTGTATATACTACCTAATTATCAAATATTTTTATTTTTATTTTTTTATATAGAATATTGAACATTCCATTTAATGTTCTCATTTTTAGGGGGTTTTGATTCATTTGATACTATAGTTGTAATGTTTTTTTCCAATCATTCTTTTTATTGGTATTTTTATATCTAAATTTCCCTCCGGATAATTAGATGAATTTTTTCACATAAAAATATATAATTTATTATCCTAGGATTATTTGATGGGTTTTCATTATCTTTTAAATTATACAACTATTTTCTACTCTAATTTACACAAATACATGTAATGAGTTGGATCAAGCGTATCAATTATTTTTATCAAATAGTATATTTATTACAATTCTATATTCATTATATTTATTCATGAATGCTCATCCATTTACAGAATTTATATATTATGATCTTTTTCGGAAAAACAATTTCACATTGAAAATATTAAATGGTTTCATTCTAATATTTTCTAAGTAGATCATTTTTAGATTTATTTAAAAATATGTGAAAAGAAATTTTTTTTAACATTATATGTGTTAATATATTTTTGAACAATCATATAAATTATTATTTATGAATGGTTCAACATGATTTCTCATTGTTTTAGCATATAATTTATTTTCTCTTTGTTCTATTATTATTTTTTGTTTTAAATAAAATATATAATCAAAATAAAAGGAGGTCTTCTCTTATTTATCATTGAGAATTCTTATGATCATATAATTTTTTTTATATAATGTAAAAAATGCTTACTTTTTTAATATGGTTATATTTCATTATGGAAATATTCACTTTTATTTATGGGTAGAATATAATAATGATCTATGGATGTTTTATGAAACATAAATCCTTCTCATGAGTCTCTTATATTATAATTATGTTATGAATTATTTTATTTTCTTATATAAAATATATGAATCATATTCAATTTATTAATTATTGGGGTCCAATATTTTCTAATAATTCATTAGATAATTTTTTATATCCCATGTTAATATGATGTTATATGTGGTAATGATTATGTTTCCTTACAATTATATGCACGGATACAATTGGGTTTCTTTACAACCTAAATGACAGGCATGTATGTGTTTTACCAAAAAATTATGTTTTCATATATTTATGGTCATAAAACACACTTATTCCATGATCTTATATTGAAATTATGTATCCATGGATTTTGATTATTTACTTATATTCTCCCACTTCTATTACAAATGATTTATTTCCAATTAAATCCTTATACCGTGAAACAAGAATTCTTATATATAATGTTTTATATATGATTCCCTTCTATTATGTTCATATACCCACAATTTTTAAAATTTTTCATATGATCATATGATTATCACATGTTATATTTTATTATTATTTGTTATGTTTAGCTTCATTGGGGGTTTCATCCCACCATTTCTTATGATTCGATTTCCATAGAATACAAAGAATAATATTTCATATATTATATCTATGATGATGTTATGTGTTTTAAATCATCTATGATATGTCAATGAATTATTGTAAATTAATAATTTCTTAGTTTAATGGGAAACTGTATGTTTTTAGATAGATATATCGGTTTTTATGTAAAGTTTTCTTCTAAATCTATGAAAAACATATCCTAAACGGATTTGACATGCAATTATCATAACATATTCCACAAATAATATATTTTTTGGAGGGGTATGTTTGAGTATCAATGTTTGGATAAATCCAGTCGATATTGAATATATATTAAGCACCATACCAAAGTGAGTTAGTCAATGGTACTTTAATAAATCACAACCTAGTCTTTTAATTATATATATCTAACTTGAAAATTCAATGTTATAGTTCTTACCCAAACACCTTCATCTTTATGTGTTGTAAAAACTAAAATTTACATTTTTTGGTATTGCATTGAACTCGTGTCTTGAATTATGGTTCTCTATTCAAAATATAACACTTATATTTTTTGGATCTATAACAATTATGAAAATCACAATAATTGAATGATAAACCACATAAATACAATACATGAAAATTTTAAAATGATTAAAACTAATAATATAATTTACTTGATTGATTTAAATTTTTTAGAATGTAGTTATTTTCCGTTATAGATAATGTTTAATGATGAATATCAAAAAATATCAGAAAAGGTTGGGGGATTATCAATTATGAAATTATTCAACACTCTGTTCACAAAGTGTAGACCCATGTTATGTATTCATATCACAATTCTTGGTATCCATATAATATTAATGGATTGTGTTGACTTGGTTATACTATTTTGGTTAATTTATATGATAATACTTCTATAAATATAATATAAATTATTACTTTTATTTTTTTTAAATAATTCATCTTATAATGGAATATTTTATAATAGTAAATGAAGAAAACATTTATACTCCAAAAAAATCCTGACGTTATAATCATTAATTCATAATAGTCATTTAATCTTCCTTAATCTCAAAAATAGTATTATTCTATTTTTCCAAAATTTTGATTTCCAAAATTAAAATTGGCAATATAATCGTAAATAAATCCTAATGTTGTAAGAAATATTAATTGAAAAATTGTACAAATAACATCTAACATAGATTACCTTATAAATAGATCAATATGAAATCCAAAACATACGATCATATGTAAAATTCCTTATCAACACATATAATAGTACTAATTGTAAAGTCATAGAGCCTATCAAAAAATAAAAACATTTCTAAAATTTCGTATCAATATAATCAAAAAAATTCATCTGAACCACTACATTAGAGATATCCCCTAAACATTAATAAATTTTAAACATTATTATATTTTCATAATACTTAACACATAATAGAAAATAATATTATTATTATTGAGAAATATGAATATCTTAGATATTATGTGATTATCTTCCTCATGATTTGAAACATTAATTTAAACATAATACATTATATGTAAATATAAAATTCAAAATATATAAGTGTCTTATGTGAGTAATATAAAACTAAAAATATAAAATTTATTGGCCGTATCTATTAGCCTTGATTATAAATAATCGTAAATACATGACCCAAAATCTATAACTCTTTAAATATAAAATAAAATACATCAAATCAAAAATAAATCTAAAATGATGAAAAATTAATATATCTTTATATATATATGTTTATATTATTATTTAAAATATTTATATACTAGGAAATACTAAAAATTTATAATATATAGTCTATTGAAATATATTTTATGGTTTATATATCTTTATTTAAATGTGGCATTGAACATAGGAACACTGCAATATATTTTAAAAAATGACTCTTATAACCTGGATGACAGTTTTTCAAGTATATAAAAATTTAATTTTCCTTATTAAATTTTAAAATAAATGTAGTATAATATGTTTTTTACATTATAAGAATTTTAATATCCTTATGGAATATATTTTTACATATTTCTGTAAAAATTTAAAATAATAATGTCACGAACAAAATCTAGTCTCCATCAAGTGCCGCACCCAACCTAGTATATGGAAAGGGACAAAGGGAGTTCCCTATCCCTATGTCTATGAGAATGTTCCCGAGTATCATTAATAATGGTTTGGGAATGATTTACCCATGTTTAGAATCATTATCCAACCAAAAGTAATAAATAAACAGAATCAACATATTTTGTCCCCACATGCCTCTAATAAAATTCAGAAATGAAATATTCGGTTTCAGACAAATCTATAGCTGGCCACAACCCCAAATAAGTAGAAACTACAACTCTTGAACAACCACATAGAAAGGGGTCATCATCCTCTAGCCTTATCCAAAATATCTCATCAAGGATGGGATCCAACAACCCAAGATGAAGTCTAAGGACCTTGACCTTACTGTCTCATACATATCAAAATCTACATAAACCCAATAGTTTCTATAGGGTGTTAGACTAATACCCATATGATACCACCAAAAATACTGATTCTGATAGTCCTTTTAAAACAATTTACGATTGTAAGTATTATAAAAAAGAAATTAAAGTAATAATTTTAAAACAATTCCACATCAAATGATAACAATTTTAAGGATGAAACATTAAGAAATTAACACTTTTAATGAAAATTTTCATGCTACGAAATTTTACATCCAATCACACTATATGCTGATGTTAAGTACAATTTATTTGATGTGTGCTAATCATGATAACACCCCTAGGAACTAGTTATTTATGGGCACTAGGTACATTATATCTCGGAATAAGAGATACCATAATCAGATTACTACTCATGAAAGTGCCACTAGGATGTTAAACCAAAATTTAATAGTGGACCCCCACGTCATCAAATATTCTAAGTGAAATAGAGATGATACCACTCTAGATCACTACCAAACTAGTCCTAGTCCACCCACCTAGATACCCAGGATTATCTCTTTATTCTCAAACAAGTTCCACATGTTAAAGAATACCATTTTCATATAAAAACACAATTTCTATAATATACACACCCCAAATAGTACCCAGTATTCCTTTTTACCCTTTTAGTAACTCAATAAACCATTCAAATTTTTCCTAAAACAACTTCAAGTAGTAAAACTTGGGTTTTAGACCAAATAATTTTAAAATCCATCTTTTAAGGACAAATATATACCTAAAACATACCCAAATAGATTTTTAGGCACACATAATATTTAATAAAACAATTTCATGGGTCACCAAATAAACCCAAATGATATAATAGTGAATTCTCATGAAAACACCCATTTTCATGTCAATGTACAACTTTAAAATTAAACACTCAATCAATGCTTCAAAAAATGTAACTTTCACCACACACAATGGATAAAAATCATGAAAAACAGGTTAAAAATCATGATAAATTCATATAATAATTTATACACATGGAATCACTTTCCTTATATATAAAAACCCAAAAATCTTTGTTTGAAACTACAACCGCCCCACCGTCACACCACAAGGGGGTAAAAAAGAACCTAAATCCACATGATTGGACAAAAAATACAAAATATAACCCTATGTATGAAAACCTAGATGATGTAAAAGTGTATCTTAATGAATGTGGGAAGAAATATTGCTAAAAATGAATGAAACAAGAGAGGAAATCACTTACATTATATATCTTGATGTTCCACCACCAAAAAAACCCTTCAAAAATAGCTTCCAATAGAGATTGAGAGAGCATAGAATCCTCCCATGGGTGTAAGGAATGAAAGTGGGATGAAATGGGTGTAGTATGGTTTATCCCGATGGGGAAAATTAGAAAAACAAAATATTTTTAATGAGATGGACAACTATTCACATTTTTCATGAACGGTTTAGTAAAATGTTCACACAAATAGTGTGCCTAGTTCTGTCCACTCAAAATAGGTACAAATTATTCCAAATTCAAAAAGGGCATAGTGTAAACCTTTGGATATGTTAAGAACACAATATAAGACATAAATTACCTTAAATGATGCATATGGATGTGATATTTCCCACAACATTGAAAACATTCCATCTCGGAATGTAAACCTCATGCTTGATCGTAAAACCAGAATGGATACTCTTTCTCAACCATCGAATTCTACTCCCAAGTCTTGTGGGAATCATTAACATGCTTCCAAAGTACCTGGAATAGTGTAATAGACTTCCGTCAAATCACCTTCTCATAAGAATCCATGATTTTCCTTGGCAACTCAAACACTAATAATACATGCAATATCTCTAACAATTCCCCATTTGGAACATGAGACAAATCAGGATTATACTTATTCACCCAGGAAACGTGGAATACATCATGAATAAATGTAAATTGAGAGGGAAAATCCAACATGTAATCCAAATTAGCAATATTCTCGGTGATCTAAAAATGTACGACATTCCTCGGCCTTAACATTCATTGCTTTCCCAAAGGTCGATGACCCAAATGAGGGGCCACATTCAAGAATACTAGATCACCCACTGAAAACTATAGATTATGATGACTCTTGTTGTAATAGGATAATTGGAAATTTTGAGATGACAATAACTATTTCATAATAAACTTGACCTTTTCAAATGCCTCTTGCACAAGGCTTGGGCCCAACAATGACGTCTCTCCCATCTCATCCCAACACAGGGGGGACTGAAAAGGCTGACCATAGAGAAACACAAAAGGAGCCATTCGAATGAAGGATTAATAGCTATTATTATAATAAAACTATACCAATTACAAATTGTTTTCTCATGAACAACTGAAGTCCATGACACATGCACAAAGCATGTCTTCTAGAATCTGATTTTCCCACTCTGTCTGACCATCCATCTGAGGATGGTAATTCATGCACAACTTAATCTATGAACCAATAAAATCTGAAGGCCTTCCAAAAACATAGAGGTGAACTGGCGGTCTCTAATCGACACAACTGTTGATGGAAAAACATGAAGCATTACCACCTCCTAAATATAACATCGGTGCAACTAATCAAATTTGGTTATATATTTGATCAGAATGAAGTGGGATGATTTTTTAATATTATTAATCACTACCCACATGGAATTATTACCCTGAGTTGTATGAGGTAATCTGATGATGATGTACATGGAAACCTCATCCCACAACCTGGTCCAAAAAGATTACAGATGAAGTAAACATAAGGTCCTTTGATTCTCTACATTCATTAGTTGTCCTATATAACATCTCGACACGAAAATACACTTCCCTATTCTATAAGGTGAACTTAGGAAACATTGAATTAAGGGGGTGATCCTGCAGAGTTCCCAACATGATTCTCAAGTGATGTTTTTACTCTTCCTCATATCATGTGTAATCTTGGATGTCTTCCACGAATACCATGATTAAAGATTCAAGATATTGGTGGAAGACCCTATTCATGAGTTCCATAAAGACTTTTGGATTATTGGACAATCTGAATGGCATGAACATGTACTCAAAGTTTTCGTATATACTTCAGATGGATGTCATCGGTATATCCGCCTCTCCTACTGTGACATGGTTGTAACCCGGGTGCAAGCCTATTTTATAAAATGACATTTTACCCTTAACCTGGTCATACGAGCCATATATTCAGGGAAACTTTTATTGTTTCTTGATGGTTACCTTATTAATCATTCGATAATCGATGCACATCCAGATGGATCTATTGGCCTTCATTTCAGAAAATATAAGAGTGTCCCAAGGAGAGATAATTGGGTGAATTAAAATTTTGGATTTCAATTCCTCCTAGTATATCATTAATTACCTCAATACAGTGGGGGAATACCATATTAGGGAAGAGATAATAGATATGTTCTGGGAACCAAATCAATTGTGAACTCTATGTCCTACTCAATCTGAAATCCTGAGAATCATCAGTAAATACGTCTGGGAACTCATGAAATACATGAGTTAATCCACCATAAATAGCACCACCATCATCCTATAGAATGAATAACGATAACTAGATTATAATAATCCCCAACTCTGGGAGTGGAGGTCCCACACAACCAGGACGATGATCCCATTCCCCAGTAAGAACTATAGGACTCCCATCCAGTTCCATGAAACTCACCCACTGCATTTAGGAATTGATGTGTGATTGAAAGTGAACCAGAAAATCCATGATGAGGATTATATCGAAAGGGTCCATTTATAATACCAAGAGGTCACATCCCATCTTAACCTCAAAAAGATTCTCACTTGATGGGCACCAGATAACTTACTCGTTCTTCATACCCAAAGAAGTCTCCAACTCTATCGTAAAGGAAAAAAACTCAGTTGGATTACTCAACAGGTTTACAATACAACCAGATATTAAAGAAACATAAGAACCCATATCAAGAATGAATGATATCTATAGAATATTCTATCAAATCGATACCTTGAACTATTTAAGGTCGTGTATCTGACTCTGGTTGTACATAATATACCACATGAAGTTGACTAGACTATTTCTGAGAACCACTAAGTGCTTATGGATCTGAATTAAACTGGCTCTTCCCTTAAGACGGTCTGGCCCTGTCTCCAAGCCCACCAAACTAGGATCCCCTATCCTCGACGACTCTGACTAAAAATAAACTCCCCTAGAATCAATAGATTTGTCCCCACTCTAGAGTGGAAGTTACAAATTCTAAATTTGATACAATTTTCCCATATATCTACAATGATAAAAAGGATTTGGAGGAGATATACATGAATTTAGGGAGTTCCATGGCCTCCCTCACTAGTGGAACACGATGAACCTCACATTGGAAGCCATGTATGAGAACTACATCATAGGATGGATAGGACTACCACCTCCCTTCTACCCTTTCTCCTCTTCCTTGCTTTTTGTCATAAATTAAGATCCACTACCCATCAATGATACCATACCATGGAATCCAATCCTTCCATTTTGATCAATCTCCAACATACAATCGTGATCAATAACCTCTGTACAGATCTTCATCTTAAACAAGAATACCTGAGAATAGATCTTCGGTTGTAATCCCCTATCACACATTTGTTCCTCCATCTATCCATTGAAGACAATTATAGGTGCATATCAGACTAGTTAGGTGATGTGGTTGGTATATTCCATCACTAACAGGTCCCCCTGGACAATCTCCATAAACTCTTGGGACCTGGCATAATCGATGACAAAAGAGTAGTAATGGTCATTGAAGGTAACCATAATGTCAATCTAGCTCATCTATTTTTCAACCATGCTTGAAGAATTGATTCCCCCTCATGTGGATTGGAATCACTAATTGGAAATATGTACATTAAAACATGACCTCCTCAGGTGTATCATGGAAATCAAACATGCACTTGATTTTCATAGGTCATTCCTCTATTTCATGGGCTTTTGTTCTCCCATAGAATGTAAGAGGATTATTCTTCAAGAAATACTAGGATATATCCTTATTGGGTCCAAAATAATTTTCTCTGGCTAGAATATGAGTGAGAACCACTACATGACCTAGATCATGGACATTATGTTCCACAACTTATACATACCATCAATCAAGCAGTGAGGGGGACTCTGTCTAACTTTATATTGTGGTTTCATGTGATCTTTCTATGGTGACATGCTTCTACAAAAGGAAACAGATACAAGGAAATATTTCTGTACAACAATTCTGCAAATTTGCACCAATAACATAAAATATAAATAAATAAAACACATCACAATAATGAAATAAACAACAACTTCACTCCCACCCAATGGCCAAGTGTAGTCTGCAGCCCGTATGTCCCCCCAGGAAGAGAAGTTAGACATAAAATCCCAACATAGTAGGGATACATGAGGTATTTCATGAGTTGTGTGGGCCAGGTACCCTACTAGAAGCCTGAACACTAATCCCCAATATTCCAATCTCATGTATAAATAGACTCATCCCAAAAAATAACATAACCCAAGGAGTATAACCTACATGTAATACCATTATTTCATGAAAGAAAATATTTTGATGAAACCTGACCTAGAGCATGGTAAGGCCCAAAGGTTGTTCCATATCACCACGGGCTGGCACAAGTGACCGAGTATCATTAATAATGGTTTTGGAATTAATTACACATGATTAACATCATTAAACAATCGAAAGAAACAAATAAACTGAATTTGTAAATTTATGTCAAAAAAGCCGCTAATAAAATTCAGAATGGAAATACAATGTTTTTGAAAAATCCAAAATGGGAAAAAGCTCAAACATAGAAGAAAAAAATTAAACTCTATAACCATTAAATATAAAGGTTCCATCATTACCAAGCCTTATCCAAAAAATAACATCAAGTATTGAAGATAACAAACTGAACTGCCACCTCCTAAGACCTTTACCATACCTGTGTAAAACATAACCAAGACTGCTTACACATAATGGTGTAAGTAGGGTTTCATCCTAAGACCAATTGGATTCCTCCCAAAAAAATCCAATGTGATAAACATTTTAATACAAATAACGCTTGAAAGACTTATAATCCCGAAATACTAGTAATTTTTTTTAATGTATTTGACTTCAAATGGATTTTTTTAAAGAATAAACATTAATAAATGAACACATTTAATGAAAATATCCATGCTACTATATTTTCCATCCAATAAAACCATGTGATTTTGATTAGTACAATATTTTCGATGAACACTAATCATGGGAACCCCCTAGGTACTAGATAGCTTTGGGCCCTAGGTACATCACATCTCAATGTAAATTCACCCATAATCAATAACATTATCATGGCTGATACACTGGGAGGGAAAAACAAATATCCTAATTTTTTCCACCATCATCAATGTTTATATAGTGTGGCCATCATAAAACATTATAAGTGCAACATTGATGATAAAACTACAGATCACTAGAATACTTGTCCTATCCCGCCCACATAGATATGCTAGTCACCGTATTTGTGCTCAAACAAGTTCCACATGTTTAAGAATATAATTTTCACATAAAACAGCATTTCTAAAATATACACACACCAAAAAGTACCCAAAATTCATTTTCACCCTTTCTGTATCTCAATAAACCAATCAAAATTTGAATGAAACAACTTAAAGTAGTAAGAATGGTTTTGCACAAATAATCTATTTTATAAACTTATTTCAAGGAAAAATGTATACCAATACCGTAACCCCAACAGATGTTTTAGACCAAACAAAATTTAATAAAACAATTTCATGGCTCACCAAATAACCCAAAATTATGAAACATTGAATACTCATGAAAAACAACCATTTTCATGTCAAAAAACATTAAAATTAAATAATCAATCAACACTACAGAAAATTAATTTCGCACCACACATAATGGTTAGAAAACAACATAAACAGGTTAATAAATTATGATAAATTCATCCATGAATGTATACATATGGAATCAACTATATTATATGTTAAAAACCCAAAATCATTGTGTGAAACATCAACCACACCACCATCGCACCACAGGGATGTGAAAAAGGACCTAAATCCACATGATTGGACCAAGTATCCCATAATCAAACCTTAGGTACAAATACATAGCTACTAGAAAAGCAGACCTTCATGTTAGAGGGATGAAAACCTAAAGAGAATGAATGAAACAAGATATGAAATCACTTTATTGAAATATCTTGAAGTTCCACTACCAAAAACAAATTAAAATGGAATCCAAGAGAGCTTGAGGGCGCATATAAGCCATCCATGGCTTCAAGGCATGAAGGATGGAAGAAATGGGCATACTAGGGTTAATCACAGAAAAGGAAAAATTGGAAAAAATATATATTTTTAATGAGTTAGATAGTTTTGCCCAGTTCTCCTCAACAGTTTAGTAAACCACGCACACAACCCATGTACCATGTTCTGTCCACTCAAAACATGTCCATATTCTTCTAAATTAAAGGGGGTCTAGGGGAGTCCTTTGGGGAAGATATGTTGTTAATATAAGTTAAAAATTATATTAAAAAAGAATATGAATGTGGAAAATAATGCATATTAATTTAAAAAGTATATCAATTTTTGAAGAAAGTAATTCTTTATGTTTTCACCCTTGTTTCCTTCAAGACACTTTTTTCATTTAATATGAGTAACTATGCTAGAAATGTTTACATTAATTAATTTTTAGTCATTCCATTAACAATTGAAAAATATTTTAATACATTATATAATAAAAAATGCTCAGTAAGCACTATCAAAATATTGGATTCATATAAGTCTAGTGAAAACCATGAAAATTGAAATAGTGGTTTTCATTTTTTATAGTAAAACATTGAGCTCATAATATAACATATCTAAAATTTCATGTAATATTTTTATTATGGAAAATATTTTAAACTAATAAGAAAGTATAAGAAAACCAAACAAGTAATATTAAGGATTTTGGGATTAAATGAGTAAATTTGATTAAAAAAACCTCATTTACATTGATGATACCCATACTTGTAAGAAATAAATACATTCTATAAAATCCTTTTTTTTGAAATAATAATATACATAAATTATATAATCATATTCATAACATGTGTTTAATAATTTTCATCCTATTGCAATATAATAGAACACTAGCTAATTCCTTAGGAGTATCCTACCCCGTATTCAATATCATTTTTCACAATTGTAGAGTATTCATTAACCAATGAATTTGAGTGCTTTATCATGAAAACCGTCCATAATGAGATATATTGGTATAACAATTCATCATATAAGATAATGATATACAATAAAATGACTAAAATTTTTTTATTGTTTAAATAATTTATCATTCATCCTAAAAAATACATTCCAATTTTTTAGAATCATAATGATAAATATTTGTTTTAATTGAAAACAATTACAAATGAAAACTTACCAAAAGTGAAGGAAATGAGATTTTTTTTAAAAGATGTCATATTTTATAGGAATATTGATAAGTAATAGTGGGTATGATTCCATGAAATGTTTTTCATGTAGTATTTTTCAAAAAAACATTTTTTCTTTAGTAAAAATAAATATAACAGTGAACTGTACAGTAATTGATAAAAATATTCATTTTTAAACCAGTAAAAATAAATTAAAATTAATTGAAAAAGTATTTTTATAATATTTTATGTATAAAAAAATTCATGGAGCATTATTATTATAAGAACTCGGCCTTAAAACATTACGTTATATTGAATTAAACAAATAATTCACATTGAGGTTTTTTTAGGTTTAGAGTTTTAGAGAAATAGGACATAACTATTAAATCTCAGAAAATTACAAGGTAAACACTTCTACACAGTTACCATTTTTTTTATAAAATAATAACTCTTGAAAAAAAGTGTCATTTTTAGTTCCAGGTTTTAGAAAACATGACTTTTCCTTGATCTGATCCTTGACCCTATTCATCTTTGTGTCCTATGAAAACTTTTTAAAACTTGATATGAGCATAAAAAGCATAGTAAGGGTTATAAAACAAGTAATGAATTTTTTTCATAAATACATAAAAAACATGAAAAAATTTACTTACCTCATGAAATCATAAGATTTTATGAATAAAACATAGAAATCATAAACAATAAAGGTAACATGTGGCATCCATATCATACATATATTGTATCAATCATAGCTACATAGAGAGTTACTTTCGAATACCCATAACAGTATATTCACTAAAATATCTTAGGAGAAACATTCACGTTCACCTCTGTCACGTTACCCAATGTATTGGAGAGCTATCTCAGGCTCACCTGCCCTAGTTTTATCATGCACCACTCATATACATAAATAATGCCCAATAATAATGACATGATCATAACACATAACATAAGTATAATGGAAAGATAACATTTCCACATTGCAATAACAAAATGTTATTTCAAGATATGGAAATAATAAATCCATTCTCAAAATTATTTTCAATACCAAAATACATAAAAAGAGTATATGGTATTTATACTTCCTTTTAAAAAAATTCTAGCATGTTAAGGATTCCAATGATCAAATAATTCTCGCTGTGGAAGAAAGGTTGTTGTCACCAATTACGTAAGAAAACATTCTTTTTTCTTATTTAGTAAAATGCTTCGTATAAAAATATTCCCATTGAATGAAATTAAATTTCAATGGTGTTTATTCGACTTTTAAAATAAATTCATGTCTTAAAATAAAATATGCCTCATTGAAAGGAGATTGAGATGAAGTCCCTTACCTCATGTCCGACTTGACTCGATCATTATTTAATCTCCTGAATAATAATCTAATATTAATTTATATTTTCTTAAGAACCTTTTTCAGGTTTATTATTCCTTTTATATCACTTATTACCGTGATATAATCATTATGTAATCATTTAAGTTAATAATGTCCATTTTGTATATATTTGGTACATGGGTCAAAAATGAACACCTTATATTTACAAGTTGTCCATGTGGTCAATATTCCATTATATCCAGAATGGTATTCGTGATTTATATATCATATATATCATATATATCCAGTATATACATATATTTGTAATAGTACATAACATTTGGATGTATGAAATGAATGCAATGTTAATGGAGACGGTAAGTCGTACGTACGCATGAACGCTACATTCATTTATATTACTTATTTAATGAAATTAAAACATAATGATACAAAGTTATATTATAGATCCATTATAATATCATATATAATATCATTAAATCTTTCCTTTATACATCCCACATAAGGCATTAATGAGTCACATCACTTTGAGTGGGTGGTAGTCTGTACTTCCTCAAATAAGATTATCGTATTTACCCACTATGTAAACCATAAAGGCGTGATATAAATAGTAAGTAAGGAAGAATAATGAAATCATAAACATAATATATATATCATATATAAATAAAATTCCTTCATAATGGCCACCATGAGTGGTGATAATATGCAATTGAATAATCATCCTTTGGTGAGGTGTTAGTTTTCCATCCCCAGAAACATTATGTTTTTCATCCATTAGATGGAGGTGTTTGTAAGTGTAGTTCGATTACTCTTCATAAAAACATCCTAGTATATTTAGAATAATGTTTTTGTTACAAATTAATGGAATAAAAAGTGATTAGGGGTTGGAGAAGTAAAATAAAAGAAAACAATTTAAGAGAAATCGTTACCTTTAATTTGGGAAACTCTCGTTGGTTTGAACCAAAGGATATCTTTTTGTGCCTTCTCCCTAAGGTAAGGCATCTAGGAGGAGGAGTGGGATGTAGGGAGATTAATTGGGAAGATTTTGGACTAGAAAAAGTTCTTTAGAGGTGTGATAAATTGGATATAATTGGTCTCCTTTTATATGGGAGAGGAGGGGCTCTTTAGGAAAATGTGAAAATATTATTTTATTATATAATGATATTAGGTTTATAAATGTCCAAAAATCATTAAGTTCAAAGATATGATGACCAATATTTTAAATAAAATCATCCAATCAGAATTGGAAATGATTTGGATAATATTTTAATCAATATAATTTTATTTATTGGAATCATTTATCAATAAGTTAAATACTGTATCATTATTTTAACATGAATAATTTATTTTATTCGATATCTAAAAATTATATAAAAAATACAATCATGTCATAAATCTTATTATATTTCCAATTAATATTTATAGTCGAATACATGACATATAAAACACCATATAAAAATTAATTACTAAAATATTTTTGTTAATGTCAATTTTATCTTTACATTATATTAATTAATACAATGTGTCATTATCAATCATAAGTGGCTCCATGGGGTCCCAAAATCATCTCAATGATGCCAATGGTCGGAAAATACTCATAAAATAATGTTATCACAAGTGATAAGGTAATTTTTAATTATTATAATATTCTATTAACCTTGAATTATCCAATTTACCTTTAACCGCGTAAAATAAAAGTCAAAAGTTAATATTAACCAAAAATTATTTTCATCATATTGAACCACATTTCAATAACTAATAACACCATGTATGTCGGATTTTTGAAATTAAATTCACAGATGTGGTAAAATTTCATTTAAATGAAAAAGTCAGTTTTTTTTAACTACTACTAAGTGGTTTCACTATTCATTAAAAATTGATGTTTTTCAGAAAAATACCATAACTTCAGCCTAAGATATATTTGATACTCCAAATTCAAAAATGATGTTTATTTTTACAAATTAAAAAAATAAAAGTGTAACTAATTAATTTTAAAATTAACTCTCGTTGTTAAAACAAATAGCATGTTTTAATAAAAAATAACTCTCAAAAGATTTGACACTTTTTTATGTCAAATTTTAAAGTAAAATTAATTATAATGAACATAATTGTATTAAATGGTAAAAATATATTCTAATTACACATTACATAATATTAAAATTATAATCTAACAATATAAATAAATTATATTAAAACATAGTTATGAATTAAAATACAATATTTTCATGATTCATTAAAAAATGAACTTTATTGAAAAAATTCCAAAAAATTACACAAAGTAAATTTTTACGTCCCTATTATAAAGAAGGATTTTATTTTCTCATATAAAATTTATTAAAGTAACCAAAACTAGATTTAAAGAGGTTTATCCATTAAAAGGTGATAAATCGGCCTTTTAATGTAAATTATGCTTAAAATTTGATTCATTCAAATTTTAAGCTTCTAAAATTTTATTGGATAATGTAAATATATTTACCAATCATGTATTATAATATTGTAGTTAGTTATTTTCATTATCACCAATAAAATGTCAAGGAGTTAACTACCATTTGAATTAATAATATTAAATTATTAGTGTGCAACATATGATTTCAAAGAAACCCATTTTTGTGTATCGGGTACGCTGTCGAACATAGAATCACTTCTAAAGTAAAATTAATATTTAATTCAAAAAAATTACTAAATATGAAAATATATTAGTCTACATTTACCTGGGATGTTACAGTTATGTAAATGTATATGAAAGATATTTTTTTTGAAATTAATACCTTAAAATAAGGATTAAACAAGTATATCATACCACTAGCCCAAAATAGTTTCATTCATATGCCTCATTTCCTCATAAATAAAAATATTTTATTTAGGTACTAAATAAATTTTTTTTATCTTCTCCCCATTATAAATATTCATAATATTATATTAATTATTAATATTATTAATACTAAATGGTCAAGTACATGCTTCAGGATTCATGGTAATTTGGATTATATCCTCAATACCTCATCAGTGTGTTGATAATGGTTAAAGGGTTTATGTTCCCATTATATCACTGATCATTAATGTATTGTAATAATAATATTTTTAAATTATATGCAATTTTAAAACCAAATATTTATGATTATTATCAAAAGTGAACCACATATTTAAATTGATATTGTAGTTAGTATTTATACGTGAGAAAAATGAAAAGATTCCAAACCAGTGGTAAAAGGGTAATATAAGTAATATATTATTTTTATAGGATAAAAACTATTTAATATATAAAATATAAATTCATTTTTCCTTTATATTATACATCAATATGATATTGTGGAATGAATTATTCACTTCACTTCATAAAAGAGATAATCCACACGTACACATGAACGATATCTACATTTTTCAATAATATGGAAAAGGAAAGGAAAATTGTTTTACCATAATCATAATAAAAATTTTGTGTTTGGGAGATATGATTTATTTTTTAATCACTATGGATGAATATTTTTTGGTGGTAGAAGAATAAATAAACATTATATAGGCTGGTTAGAACATAAATATTTTTCTTAAAATACTTCTCATTGGGTTACACCTGAATCCTATTTGGATTCATTTTTCGATAAGATACAAACAACTAAAAAATGGTGAAGAATATATGGGATTATATTACTAAATTATTTGATGAACTAGTGAAACACACACCGAAAATATAATATTTTTATTTCAGAATAATTTTTTTTCCAACTACTTTATGAGAAACACCATCTTAAGCATATGTTGTACACACTATTGAGTTACCTTTCACTACACAGAATACTATGTTTTAACACCTTTTAGTAAAACCCATATTTTAAAAATAAATTTTTAAAATTTAATAAATTAAATTACTTAAAATAGACATATTATTTAATGTGTAATGTCAGAATTATCCTACGATTATAATTTTTTAATGAGAAGTTCCATTTTTTGAAGAATAATTAAAAAATATTACATTTTAGATGAAAACAACTTTTTCAATAAAATAATTGTTAATTTTAATTTTTATTTTAATTTATATAATGAAAAATATATCAATTATATATCTATAAATGCAATTTAGTTCATTGTTATCATTTTTATAATATATTTAAATAAAAAAACATAATAAAATTTTGAACATTTTAATTTTAAAACCCTAATTTCTTGTCCTATCTTGAGTATTAAATTTAAATTTAATTTTTAAACGTCTTTTAATTGAATTTTGAGATATAGACATAATTAACTATAATAATTACAATATTTATCGCCTAATAATATAAACATAATTTTTAACGAAAAATATAAGTGAATGTATTTAAAATTAATTATAGGGATTAATGTAAAATTATGCATAACAAGGGACTAAACATTAAACATAAGGTCCATAATGACCTAGAAACTTATGAAAAAAGAAACTTAATTCGATAGTTTAGACATATCTTCTATTTTCACTGATATTATGATATATTGGGATAATATTTCCTGAAACAGACCCATAATATATTTTTTCAATAAAAAATTACAAAAAAGGAAGATACATTCCCATTAGTGTTACTGAAGCTTTAGAGTATGGAAGAGGATATGTAGTTTTAGATAAAAAATATTTTCAAAGGAAAATTAGTTTCTTTATCCTAGTGATTTTACTTTAATTATTATAGATGATATAATTACATTAAACACATATCCAATGATAATTCTCGTACGATTTAGTTTATAATTAAATAATGTAAATTATACTAAAAATATTAAAAGTATTGTAATTTTAATGAATTATTATGTTACATTATTCTATTATATTAATGTTTAATGTTACCCATTTTTAACTAAATATATTTTAATTCTAAATATGTTTTGATATTTTAAAATTATAATTAAATAAATATTGTCAAAATTGATATTAATGATATTTTATAATAATTGTTATTTTATTAAATATTCCAAATTATAATAATCTTATATTCTTCCCAATAAATTTTAGGTTTTAATAAATATAATATATATCTCATTAATGGATCTTTTTTTTCTATGAAACATATTTTTCAATAGATATTAAAAATATTATTTTCATTGTCTAGGTTAAAGTAGTTTTTTATTGTTATATGTTATTGTTTTAAATTTAAATTCCAAAAAACATAGTATTTTAATTTTTAAAATTATGTATAATATTTATAATTAATTAGGTCTAATTTTTTTTTAAAAATTCTAGCATTAATGTAATCTTAATAGATGAAATATACATCATAGAAACTAGTTACCAAAATGGAAAATCTAAATGAAATTCATAAGACAATATAATGACTAATCATCAATATTATAAAAAATTGAAATTATTTTACTATGGTGGAGATTTTAATTGAAAATAAATTCACTTTATTCAATTATTGTTTAAATTTTGAAGTAAATTAGGTATGGTATGCCTCCTGATGGTGTTTACCTTTTGGTATTTACAATTATTCCACTCCCCACTATAACAAATCCATTCACTCTTCCCCTTCCTAACACCTCTCATGCCACTTGGGAACATCCAAAATTCCCCTAAATATTCTCCCCAAATGCCTTTCCTAATCCTATAATATTCACCATTGTAATAAATAATACCAATGAATCTCATTTGTTGACACCAAAATGAGTTACCCAAAAAAGAGGTAACATTCTTCCATGATCACTTTTTTTAATTTTTTACTAAATCATTTTATCCTTCTCCGTATATTCTTATATAATTGAATAATAATATAAAAAATATTTAAAAAACATTATCTTAGGTGTTCTACCTACACCTACAAACACTTCTACCAAATTTGTAATGAACAAGCCATTTGTATATAAGGAACTACCACATCTTGAAACAATGTCATTCATTATTCCTTTACCACCATTCATGGTTGGGAATTATTATGGAAAAATTACTTCGATATGATATATTTGATATTTATTATTTATATATAACTCTTTAATTTTTATATAAAACATACCTATTTTCATTTCATTTAGTGTTAATATGATTACTTTGGTAGTGGGTGTGTGGATTGTCTCCTCCTCAAAGTGATATGGTTTGTTCACACCATACATGGAATTTATTAAGGATTGTTGTAATTAAAATGATTTCAAATAAGTAAAATTCAAATTATATTAATTAAATAATTACTATTCTTGAAAAATAATATAAGATTTTATTTATTTCCATTTTTACATAACTAAAAGTGATAACATCATCCATGGATTTGTGGACTACCTCCTCCCCGATGGAATTTGATTCATTTTCAATTACAATAATTATATATGTTATAAAATAATATTAAATAAAATGTTTTTTCTAATATAATTATCATTTTTAATGATATAATGTTTTTTCCTTCATTCCATAATGATCATTGAAAAATATGAATGTTATCGATGTCTGCGTACGACCCACCATCTCTGGTATTGCAACGTTGGTTAATTTTTAATAAAAATCATTGATAGTTGGTTTTAAATGTTAAATTTATATATAAGGATGATAATAATTTAATGATTAATAATATTTAATGATTATATATTTATACAATTGACCATAGTTGACCTAAAAATTCTTTTTTTAATCATGAACATAATTTGGTAAAAACATGAGAAGAAAAATATATAATTAAAATTTTTTATTAGAAACATTAATAAGTGGAGTAAAAGAAAAAATTAACCTAAAAATGGATCAAATTTAATTAAATAATTAACATAATTTTATTATTCATTATTATAAATACACAAGTAGTAATTCATAATAAATATAAGGTATTTCATCTAAATTTCATTTCATAAGCCATATTGTAATGTTAAACACCTAGTTTTGTTCATATGGTGTATATAAATAAATTTTACAAGTTATATCAAGAATATACATAATATTATGTTATTATAAGTTTAATTTATTTTTATTCCTCAGTGGGGATTTTTATTGAAATGTTTATATGTGGTATGAGACACATTGGAATGATTATTTTCATTAATAATATTTTCTTCAAAGGGTTTTCCATTGATCATCATCAACACACCATGTTGTTACGTATTATCCACTGATGAATTATGGATAAATATTTATTTTTTATTGAATAATCAGATTTTATGATAATAAACATGTTTTATTATTTAAATCAATTAATCAATATATGAGGTATGATTTGTACATGAAAGATGTGGGTTGGTTACTTGTTAACATAATCCCTAGATGTCTCAATTGTCTTATTAGATGAAACCACTTATATAAACAATAGGGTGTCTTTTCAAGAGCAATATACTTGATTATACTTATATAATTAATCTATATTGTAAAAATTCATTATGGTAATGGTTTATGTTCCAGTTACATGATGTTCAATAATTAGGAATTTCCTTTATTTGAATTATTATTATACATAGGACTTTCACTATGAAAAAATCCATGGTGTATTAAATTATCTATATATTTATTAAATGTAATGTGTTTTTATTAATTTACCTTTCCATATTTATTATGTCTTCTCTAGTTATTTGAATTTATTTTTTTTACTTATTTAAATTTTATAATTATTTATTATTATTACTTCCACTGTACGCTTACCCTTATTGAGAATTTGGACCCACCCTTATTTTTTCTATTTTATATGATACAAAAATGAATTCATGAAAAGAATTTAAAGAATATAGTTTATTATTATTATTAATTCTATTATCTTTTAGGTTCTATCTCTAAATTTAATATGGGAATCATCAATGTAATAGTGTTTTCCCAAAATTCTAAACTGAATGGTTCTTTGATATGTGTTTCATTGTAATCATCCTAATATAATAATGTAATTCATCGAATCTGGGTTTATAGGGTTGGGGTGTTCAGTTGGTATCAAGGTAAATTTAACATCAACCTTAGATACTATATTTAGAAAACATAGATTATGTATCATAAGCATAAGGTTAAAATTAATTATTTGTATAGAATTACATCCCATAGAAACCATATTTATGGCCATGAGACCATAAATTCATAATTTTTTTAATTTATGTTATGTATTTGACTATTTTTAGTACATTAAATTTAAAAATATAATCTATTCTATTTCATTACTTAGAAATGGAACCTAGAAGATTGAATGTGGACCTCACCAATGTAAATGATCATGTGAGTTAGAATGACCATTCCATTAAAGTTATAAAGAAAATTTTAGATGGTACGTAATCTCCCAAACATTATCATCATATGAGGACATAGTATAAGGTTTATACATGACAAAGAAAATATTATATCTATATTATGGCCACTGAGGGAAGTGTGAGAACTAGAGGGAATCAGGTAAAAAGATGGATAATGGAAATATGGGAAAGTGGTATTTTCCTGCATGTAATAATTGTGGATATAATAACCATGTTACCTGATTAAAATGAATGGACGTTTTCAAGATGCATTGATGGAAATTACAACATTCATGTGGTTTTATGGATAAAAAAGGATACAAGTGTAAGATTATTCGACTACATGGAGGTATGGCATTATAAAAAAAATTCTTCAAGTGTCAATGGAATGTAACACAACTCAGGATTATACAACACAGTCAAGAAATTTCTAAAACCATAGATGACAGGTAATGATTAATATTCATGTGTTTGGATTTAAATTTTATGTTATTTGAGGATCTATTCAATAAGGTACGAGCCATGTAAATTATAAAATATGTAATTATTATATTATAGTGATTTTTCATCAAGGATTTTAAAGCATGTCTTGATCATTACAGATAACCAAGAATGGTGATTCAATAGCATGTTGAACATTTTAGGAAAAGACATGGTTGAGGGAAAGATAACCCTTAATATGTTCCTGATTCCAGGAAAATGATTTTAAAATAAATATAATATTGATATAGATAATTTATATTGGATATTATTGACAACATTGGTTTGATAAATTACAATTTGGCAACATGTATTATGATATAATTTATTGGGTTAATTACACATTTGAATTTATGTAATATGTCAAATAACATGTTTTTTACTAGATTAATAATGAAGTATTCATGATTTAAGTAAAGTTTTATTATAATTAATGTTATTTCCATATTTCAAGAGAATACATGATGAAGGTATTCACATGTTACGAATTAAAAAATTAAGATATACTTCATATTGATTAATAGTTAATGATAACTTCACATTGGGAATAAAGTGACTTTACTTCAAATGTGTCGGATGATAATCTGTTGGAAATGATAACAGTTTATGAAATAGTTTATGTTGATCATTAGTAAATATTTTATATCTTAATGTATTTCAATACTATGTGATGATATATGTTCTTGTAAATATATTTGAAATGGTTCACTGAAAAATCAAAGGATAATAATTTTATTATCATATATAAATGTATGAAATAATTATATTTCCATATATTTTATAGGGTTAAATAAATACTCAACTTTTAGAAATAGTGTCACAAACTAACCTAGGTTGATCGCGAACCAATCACTCGAGCCAATCAATGAAATGGCCCAGAGTGAAATGACCAGACCCTAGTTACCCAGATTTGGTGCATTATTATATAACATTGTAAAGATACAAGGAATCATGTCCAGAAATTTTGAACATTTTAGTAGCCTTCGAAGTACTATATGAATACATAAGTTTTACATTACATCATAAAACAAAAAAACAACAACATTTTTCCCCTTTGAACACACTTATATTCCTTAGCCTATCCCTATAGGTGAACTATAAAATACTTCGTCACATCCTAGTAAAAATAAAACAAATAATGTAGAGAGCTCAGATGCTCAATAAGGATAACAATATAGTGGAAGCATTCTTAAATAATCATAATCAGTTATGGAAATGTATATGACTAAAACATAAGCCTTTTAAACATAAAAGTTATCGTAATATAGAAAACATAAATCAAATAATTCCATTTATATATTCACATAGATATTATAATATTCCAATAATCACATGCAATATCAACAGCAAATTTTATTATGATGGAATTTATAATCCCAGACTTCATAACCACATAGTCAAGGCCTCTTACCAAGACTAAAAATACGATTTTTTCAATTCCGTGTGCCAAAACACTTGTTTGTCTCATGATACCTACCAATTCATCAAGGAGCTATAGAGGGCTTCACCCGTCACTTACTATGTGCAATGCATTTCTCATATGAAAATGTTTAAACATAACATAAACATTTGTGTTAAAACAATAATATGAAATGTCAATAAAATATCTATAAGACATAAATGATATAAAAATAACACATGCACATTCAGGTATATCTCAAAAAATTCAATAAAATGTAGAATATTTGTATCATAACAAATATACTTCAAAAAAGTTTAAAATCCATCAAAGGATGTTGACATAGATGAAATGAAAACTATTTAAAAGAATTACATAGTTCTATTATAAAACCATTTATAAGACACATATTTATAATAGAAAACTTTTATATTGGAAATATTCTTATAATCATGTATAGGAAGAATTGAAAGAGTTATAATGTCAGAAAATAGTCGCACACTCTGTATAAGTAAAAAACATTTTTTTGTAATTTTTTTAAAAAGGTTATAAAGGACCTAGTTTAAAAAACAATGTAATGATTCCTTTATAAAAAAAATATAAAAATTAAAAAAAGGGTATAAAGGACTTTAACCCATAGTATAATAAATAGAAAAAGAAAATGGAAATACATTTTTAATGAAACACAGATATGGATGATAAAGAGGTCTCAGTAGATATTCAAGTATAAAAAACCTTGTGTAATGAAGAGATTATATCGACAACCCTTAACATGTCATTTTTCGTGATCGAGGGCACATTAACCTCCTATATAATATTTAAATATTTTTTATTAATTTATACAAGAACCACATAAAAAAATAATATATCATATATGATATTTTAAAATTTGATTGTTAATAATATTTTACTAGTATCATTGTTTCACGTGTTAACTGATTCATTTTTCATTATATTCTTGGTTACATAAGACATGTTTGTTATGGATAAGATTTATTTGATTCATATACAAAATTATATTATGTTCTTAAGAATTATTTTTGTAATCATAAAATGTAATTAATTTTTTAAAGGATATGATGTGGAATGAATATTATCACGTCCCTGGAGACCGTAATCCGTACGTACGCATGAGCGACAGTACCATTCTATTGATAGTGAAATAGCATGTAATTGTATGGTATATCATTTATAAATATTCCTTAACAGGTTTTATTTATTATTTACATTAGTTATACTTATTATTATACCCATCCAAATAATGAGCTATTTGAATAACAAACTACACCATGACGTGGAGACGGTAAGCCGTGTGTAAACACGTAAGATAAATTTTCATTTATAGGATGGAAAGAATAATGAATATGGTTGTACCATATTTATAATAAAATCCCTTTATCTATAAGGTTATGGAGTTATTAGTTTTTTATAGTAATAATATGTAAGAAGGATGTGGAAGAAGAAAATAATTTTGAAAGAAGTGGTGAAAATATTACCACTTCTTCGAGCATTTCCTTTTGATATGATCAAAATGGCTCCATAGGTTGGCTTTATGACCAATTTAAGGCTTATGGGTCGAAGGGAGGGAAGTTGGAAGGATATTTGGGAGGGGTTTGGATGATCCAAATGGCATTGGAGTTATTATTTTTAGAGAAGGATAAGTACATTTTTATAAGAGAGGTGAGTGTCACTTTAGGAAAAGCGAGAAATATTATTTTATAATACAATAATATTAGGGTTATAATGTTTCAAAAATTAGTTAATTCAAAGATATGGTGGGTATGAATCGAAAAAATCTTAACCAATACGTTTTAGCCTAGTTTCAGTCACCATATTAACCTTATCATTTAGATTTAACTAATAGTTAAATATATTAACATTTACCATGTATTCTTGTATTATTATATTATATGGTTAATAAGATTACTATAAAATTCCAAGTGACCCAAATTTGTTAATTAATGATATATCTATTATTATATAATTATTTTGGAAAAAAAATTTATTTTTAGGAATATTATATCATTTAATAATATAGTATTTTTTTTAAAACTCATTTATGTAAATTTTGACACTATTTTGTAATTGATTTTTTTGGAAGTTCTAACAGAACGATTTCTTAACAAAAAAATCATTTAATCAACCATAAAATGTAATTATAATCTATAAAATTACGTTAATTCATCAATAGTCTCAATTTACCTTTATTTGGATGTTTATAACATCAATTAATTTATCCTTTATTTAAAAATGAAATTAATGCATCTTCATTGTGTCATAAATAAATATAATTATTTAATGTCTAAAAATTATAAATAAAATACATATATGTAGGAAATATTGTTATATTTATAATGAATATTTATAGTTGAATTTATCTTGTTGTATAACCCTATATTATAAATGTTTTAGTTGTGAAAATTTGAATTTATCACTTTTGACACTTCCTTAAATAAAATAATAATAAATGACCTCATCTAATAAAAGTGGACCAAAAGGATCATATTTTATTACTAAGGATTATTTTGGTCGAAATAAACTATTCTAATAGAATTTTTACATGTGTCAGGTTAATAATAAAATCATTTTTACATTTAATTACCCAATTTACTTTTAACCGTGGTAATAAAAGTCAAATTGTACTATTCACAAAATATTATTTTCATTTATTGAACCAAATTTTACATACTGATATCAACCATGCCTCTAAAATTTTAAAAATTCAATTCAAAGATATAGAAAAACAATTTTTTGTGCAAATTTGCTAACATGCATGAGGGTTCGTAAAAGACGGTAAAAAGTTCAATAAAATTTTATATATCTAATATTATTAGAAAATTACTCCAACGAAATACATTGAACACATATTGGTATTATGTATCTATTTTTACCTAAAATATATTTAGATATTATAATAAATTATTTAAATAAAAATACAGTTTTAAACAATAACACATTGTTTTTCACTATTCATAAAAAATTGAATGTTTTCATAAATATTCCAAAAATTCACCCTGAGTTAATTTTGATATTTCGAATCCAAAAATGAAGTCCACTTTCAAAAATAAAATTTATAATGTTTCAAAAGGTGGGTATTAATATTCATAGATGGTTGTTTGATTGGTTATGGTGTGATAGAACACAATGTTGCGTACAACACATATTTTTGCATTATTCAAAGGGAAACGTACCAGGGAAACTTGTGGTGTTACATCCTCCAATACATAAAATAATTTATTACTGAAAATTTATATATTACTACTTTACAAAAATATTCAGGTGGTTCTTCATCATAAGTTCCTCGGGTTCCCAGGTTTCCTTTTCCATGTTATTGTTTCTCCATATTTCTATCACCCAACGAGTCGTCCAATTTCTCAACATTTGTTCTCTGGTATGAAGAATACTGATAGGCTCTTCACAATATGACATTCCATGTTCCAATTATATTTCTTCATAGGTTATTACATGATTTTGGTAAGGAATTTATTTTGTCAACAGTGATTCATGGAACACATCATGAACTTTATAGAGACTTGGCACCATTTCCAAATAATAAGATACAACTCCAATTAGTTCTAAAACATCGAAAGGCTTTATATACCTAGGACTCAAATTACCCATCTTATCGAAACATATAACACCCTTCTGTGGAGATTTGTTCAAGAAAACATGATCTCTAACTTTAAATTCCAAATCCTTTCTTTAGTTATCGACATAGATCTTTTACATACATTGAGCTGCATTGATGTGTGTTTTGATAACCTTCACCTTTTACATTGTTTTCTCTACAAGTTCCGAACCTACGAGATTTATATCACTAACATCATCCAAAAAATTTGGTGTGCAACATCTCTTTCCATATAATTCTTCATATAGTACCATCTGAATAATTGAATGGAAGATATTGTTATAGAAAAATTCTATTAGAGGCAAAAACTGATCCCACATACCTTGAAAATCTTATGGGAATGATATAAAAATGTCTTCTAAGGTTTGAATATTTTTTTTTCTGATTTTCCAGCAGTTTCTGGGTGGTTGGCAATGCTCAAATGAAGTTCAGTATCTAATTTCTTTAGAATACTTTTCTAGAATCTAGATGTAAAACGGGTTTCACCCTCAGAAACAATCTATTGGGGTACTCCATGAAGTCATAAAACTTCATTAATATATATTCTAGTTAAAAATTCATGTGGTAAATTATTTAATATAGCAAGAATATGTGTTGAATTGATAAGACGATTAACAATGACCCATATTGAATCATTACTTCTATGGGTCTTTGGTAGTCCACTGACAAAGTAAATCGTACTATGATCCCATTTACACTCTGGTATGGGAAGAGGTTGCATAACTCCTCTAGGATGTTGTCTTCCAGATTTCACTTATTGAAAAACCATAAATGTTGACAAATAATCATCAATACATCACTTCATGTTGTCCCACCAAAAATGTTCCTTCTAATCTCTATACATCTTAGTGATACTAGGGTGTATAGAGATATAAGAGATATGAGCATAATCCAAAAATTCCATTTTAGATAAGGTATATTAGGAACACAGAGAATCATCCCATATTTAAAAATTCTATCTTCAAATATGAAGTCAATCAATCTCCCATAATTCACTACATTAATTTTATTTTGAAACTCCTCATCATCAGTCCAAGAACTATCCATCCTTTCTAGTAAATATGGTTTGGAAACCATTTGAAAAATTATTGATGTTTCAATTTCTATGGTAATTACCATATCCATCACTACTAAATCCATGAAAATATGATCCCTTTTAACTATCATCTTGTTCAAAACTCCATGATCTTTTTTTCTCACAGCACATGCCACCTTATTTTCTATCCCCATGTGGTATTTTATAGAGAAATAATAATCCATGAGTAGCTCGAGACATTGCCTTTGCCTCATTTGGAGTTTTTTTATGAGAAAATATACTTTATGATCTTTTGATTGGTATATATCTCACATTTTCTCCATGAAGTTAGTGTCTCCATACCTTTAAAGTAGTGATTACAACTGCTAACTCATGATCATGAGTGGGATCATTTTGTTCATGAATTTTTTGTTTTTGTGATTCATATGCAATAAATCTATCATTCTGTATAAGGAGACAAAAAAGTCCATTCTTTGAAAAATCACTATAAATAACAAACGCATCATTCCCTGATGGAAGAGTCAATATAATAGAATTGAGTAAACTTTTCATCAATTATTCAAAACATTATTGACAATATTTTGTCCTAATAAATTTATCCCCTTTAAGTGTTATCTTGGTTATTGGGTTATCCAATCTAGAAAAATTAGGGAAGAAGCACTGATAATAACCTATAAAACCAATAAAAAAGCGTACCTCAGTTATACTTCTCGGTGCTATCCGTTCTTCAATTTCCTTGGTCTTCGATGGATCCACAGAGATTCTATCCTTAGAAACAATATTCCCAAGAAAAGATATATCTTGAATCCAGAATTCACACTTGCTAAACTTCACATATAATTCAATAATTCTACGGGTATTTAGAATAGTGTGGAAGTGACATTCATAATCTTTGTATCTTTTTGAGTAAAACAATATTTCATCATTAAATACCAATACCATGTCTTCAAGACATTCCTTGAAAACTCTATTCATTAGAACCCTAAAAAAAGATCGTGCATAAGTTTGTCCAAAAGGCCATTATGTAAACTCGTAATGCACGTACCTGGTTCGAAATGTTGTCTTCAGAATGTATTCCTTATTCACTCACAACTGATGAAATTGATATTGAAGGATAATCCTGTAAAAATATTGAGCTCTATAAATTTTTTAAAATAAATCATCAATTTGAGGTATGGGATACTATTTCATTATTATTATAGCATTGACCTCCAAGTAGTTAATGCACATCCTCATGGATCCATCGTACTTCTTAACTAAAAGAACACAGAATCCCCATAGAGAAACACTACGGTGAATAAAATCCTTTATTACCCAACTACTATAGTTGTATCCTTAGATTCACTAATTCCACAGTGGCCATTCTATTAGGGGTCTTCGATATAGGACTTGAATGAAGAATTAAATCAATTGAAAAATCAATTTCTCATTTTGGAGGATGTTAAGGTAAATATTCTTGAAACATATCATCATATTCTTCTACAATGGGTACGTCATTTATTTTAACATTATTTTCTTCACCCATAGTTATTTCAAACACTTCCTCCCCAATAATTGTATTTAGTAGAGCAACAGGTGGAGGATTTAGATATGAATCAGGTGGTGATGTTTTCACTCTAATGAAAAGGTACTCCTTATCATCATATAAAATTTAATCCTCCTTCATAAAAAAAATTTAACATTGGGGATCGAAATCCAATCCATTCCAAAGATTATATCAAATTCAATCATGGGTATGACAATGACAGTAAAAGATAAAAAAATTAAATTCCCTAATTGGAACGGAATCTCAAAACATTGTTTTAATGATACTTCCCTTCAGAGTTTTGATTGACATCTCCCTTATTAAATAAAATTGGAAATATCAAATTTCATAGAAAACTGGGATTATATGAAACAATTTGATGATCTAGAATCAAATAAAGCAATGTCCAAACTTGAGGAAACCATTAAATTACCTTCCACCATGTCTTTTGGAGCTTCAAACTCAACAGTATTTATCGAATAAGCTTGGCATGCTCCCATGGACTTTTCGAATTTATGTTTCCTTGGATCATAGGAAATTAATTTTAATAATGCCCCATTTCACTATAATTATTTAATTTAACACTGAAAACCTATTTATTTTCACTGAAATCTTGAGCTTGGTAGCCTTTTTCACCACAGTTGTAGCAGAGTCTCATTCCCTTCAAGAATGTACCAGGGTGTTTCTTCCCATATTTACTATGGGATTGATATTCAACTTTTCCCTTATTCCCCTTATTTATATTTCTAGAGTGTTCAGCTGACCTCTAATTCTCTTGATTTTTTTAAAGACATAAGACATAGAGAATTAATTGTTTATCTTGATAGCACAAGAGACAATATCTTTGTATGATATGAAGAATTGTGAGACTAATGCTCGACAAAGATATTGTTTTAACCCATTAATGAATCGATCAAACTTTCTCATTCGGTTACATATATAATCCATTTAATTATTTTCTATCCTTTTAATGTTAGCCCCAAAATTTGAGACATTCTCATACACGTTTTCCCTCAGACATAGAAATTGTCATTCCATGTAAGCTCGATTGTCATGAAGAATGTATGTTTCTAATAAAATCACATTATACTCCCTCCATTTCATTTTTGATACTTCTTCATCTTACATTGTGTTTTTAATTAATAACTACCATTGATCATCATCTCCCGTGAAGCGATAAACTTCCATGACAACAATTTTTCTTTTCACTACTCCCCAAAGAATTAAATATTCTCTACTAGGAACTAATCAATTGCTATGCTAAAAATGGATTTTTAGTCCCATTGAATGTTTATGGTTATTTCCTCATGAAGCAACCTAACATTTATCCTTAGCATTGTGGATCAGGGTTCTCCTTACATGTAAGGTTATTATTCCTAACCTAGGTGAGTTGTCCAAGTATAGTGATAACCTGATCATCACTAGCTGAATCACCACTTACACAATAATTATCTTGAGTTGGAGGGAAATCCCTACAAGGATTACATGAATTGATATTGTTTCTATTCCTTCCACTAGGCGCCATTTCTAAACAATGTCTTACACAAAGTTAGTTATGAATAACAATATATATATCCATACATCAAAAACACTTAACTTAAATTTAACAGTTTATGGATATAATCCGTAATAATAAAAAAATGTTTTCATAGAGAAGATATATACCAATAAATCCTTCATAATTGTTTGTAAATAAAATGTGAATTATCCTAAGCATAAATCATGGGACTATCATATCCAAGATTGTAGTAATACCCGTTTTTCATGTACTAGGATACCCCGGGTCAAGCCCAAAACTCCTTGTCCGAGTTTTCACTCTTCGGTACATCTGTGCCAGAGCCACCTCTACCAGCTCTTATCCAAATAAGGAAATATTGGTTGAAAAATAAAAAAAATTGTACATTAACATAATTCTATTAATTTATTCTATACAAATCATCAATGTCTTTCTTAGAGTAATGTTCTCTAATAACTGTTTTTCTAAATCTAGTTTCCAATGTTTGTAATAAACTTACTTTGATATAAAATGTAACAGCACAAACTTAGTTACCCTGAGCTGGTGCACTTTTACAAAACATTATCATGATATAAAGAAACATGTATGGAAAGGCTGATCAGTTTAGTAGCATTGGAAGTACTGGATACATACATAAGTTTTGTATCACATCATGGAATAAAAAGAACAACCACATTGTGTACCCTTTGAACACACATACATCCCTTATCCTATTACTATAGGTCAACTATAAAATTCTTCTTCACATCCTGGAAAAAATATAACATAGAAAGGGGGAGCTCTGATGCTTAGTAAGGACAACAATATAGTGGAGACTTTATTAAATAAAAATAATCATTTTAGAAAATGTATATGACTAAAAAATAAGCATTTAAACATAATATCTAGAATAATATGGAAAATATAAATCAAATAATCCCATTTACATACTCACATGGATATTCTTGTAGTCGAATAATCACATGGAATATCAATAGAAAATTTTATAATGAAGGAATTCATAATGTCAGACTTCATAACAACATAGTCAAGGCCTCATGCCAAGACTAAAAATAAGATTTTGTCAAGGCCTTTTTCCAAGACACTAGTTTATCTCACGAGACCTACCGATGCATCAAGGAACTATAACAGTCTCCACATGTGACATACTATTTCCAATTCATTCTTCAGGTGAAAATCATTAAACATAACATAAACAATCATATTAAAACTAGCACACAAAATTTTAAAACTTTATCCATACCCATTAATGGTATAAATATAAAACATACACATTCAAACATATCATAAATCCTTCAATACAACATCGAATATATGTAAAATAATAAATCATCCTAATACATGTTTAAAATTCATCAAAGGATGTTGACATAGATTAAATGAAAACTATTTGAAAGAAATACCTCTTAATATTTTGAAACCATTTAAAATTCACATAATTATTAAAGAAAACATATATTTTGGAAATATTATTATAATAATGTAAGGTAGTATTCTAAGGGGTTATAATGGCATAAAATATCTTCACCTGCTGTATAAGTAAAAAAAACATTTTTTCCTTAATTTTGTCGAAAACATATTAAAGGACATTGTTTGTAAAATGATGGAAAGATTACATTATAAACATCTTATAAAAGTGAAACAAGGTTATATATAAATTTAACCCATATTCTAGGAAATAGTAAAAATGTATTGAAATACATTTTTTATGATACACAGATTTGGATGATTAAGAGGTCCTAGTGGATACTCAGGTATAAACAACCTCGGATAACGAAGATATTGTAGGATTAACCCGTAACTAGCACATTTCCTGGATCGAGGGTAAGTTAACCTCCTATAGAATAGATAAATAATTGTTATTAAATTATACAAGGACCACATACATAAATATGATATCATATATTATCTTCTAATATTGCGTTGTTAATAAAATTTTAGTAGTATCAGTTTTTTAGGTGTCAACTAATTTAATTTCAATTATATGATTGGTTATTTAATGCATGATTATTATGGATAAGATTTATTTGATTCCAATCTAGAATGATATTAAGTTCGAAAAAAATTTTATTTAATCATAAAAGGAAATTTATTCTTGAATGGTTATGATGGGGAATTAATCTCATCGCCTTGGTGGAGATGGCAATTTTTACGTACGCACGAGCGACAATATAATTTTATTGATGGTGAAATCATATTTAATTGGATAGTATATAATATATAATAAATACTTAACATGTTATATATATTATTAACATCAGTTATAATCATTATTATACACATCCAAATAATGATGTTTTTGAATAACAATCTACACCGCGACATGGTGTCGGTAAGCCGTATGTACGCATGTATGGTGAATTTTCATTCATAGGATGGATAGAATAATGAATATGGTTATACCATATTTATAATAATATCAAAATATTTATATGATATTTGAGTTATTATTTTTCTATGGGAATAACAATGAAAGATGAAGTGGAAGACGAAAATAATTTTGAATTATGTGGTGAAAATTATTACCTCTTCATCGGGAATTTGCTTTTTATTTAATTAAAATGGGTCCATTGGTTGGATATCAAATCAATTTAAGGACTCTAGGTAAAATTTAGGATAGTTGGAAGGATATATGGGTAGGATTTGGCCGAGACAAATGGATTTGGTGGTGATATTTTTAGAGAAGGGGAAGTAGCTTTTTATAATGGATGTGAGGGTCACTTTAGTAAAAGTGGTAAATATTATCTTATTACACAATCATATTCGGTTTAAAATGGATCCAAAATTATTTTTAGAAGATAAGTTGGGGATGGGTGGTAAACCTCTCAAACAATAGGTTTTAGACTGGTTTAGGTCACCATAATAACCTTATCTTTTATATTTAACTCTTCGTTAAATAGTTTATCTTTTCCCATGTATTCTTGTATTATAATATTTTATGGTTAATAATCATATAATTAAATGTCAAGAGTACCCCCCGTGGTTCATTAATGATATATATATTATTATATAAGTCTATTTTTTGAACCATATATTTTTAAGACTATTAAATCTTTTAATAATAAATTATTTGTTAAAAAAAATCATTTATGTCAATTTTTACACTATTTAGTAATTAATTTTTTTTGAAGTCATAACAACATGATTAATTTGAAAAAAATTCTTTGAATATACCCTAACATGTCATATTAACCTCTAAACTTTTTTAAATTAGTCAAAAGTCTGAATTTTCATTTATTTAAATTTTTATAACATCAATTATTTTAACATTTCATTAAAATGTTAATTATAGCATCATAATTGTGTCACAAATAAATTTAAGTATTTAATTTATAAAAATTATAAATAAAATACAATTATATAAGAAATATATTTATATTTAAAATGAATATATATATATATTAATTTTTCTTATGTATAACCCTATATTATAAATGTTTTAGTTATTAAAATTTGACTTTAACACTTTTAACTCTTCTTTAAATAAAATAATAATAAATTTCATAATCTAATCCAAGTTGACCAAAAGGATCATATTTTGTTCATAAGGCTGATTTTTTTCGAAATACACTTATCCAATATAATCATTACACGTGTTAGGGTAATAATCATATTATTTGTACCTTTAATTACACAATTAAATTTTAACCGTGGTAAATAAAATTCAAATGTAAGTATTCACCAAAAAATATTTTTTATCATAATAAACCAAATTTTACATTCTGATATCAACTGTTTATTTCAAAATTTTGAAATTCACTTTACAGAAGTCGTAAAATTACGATTTATCCAAATTTGCTAATGTGCCTAGAATGTGGGTAAAAGAGGGTAAAAAGATCAATAAAATTATATATATGTAATATAATTAAAAAATGACTTCAATGAATTACATTGAACATATATAGATATTATGTATGTATTTTTACATAAAATAAATTGAAATAAAATAATTAATTATTTAAATAAAATGTTAGTTTTAAACAATAACGTTGTGTTTTTCACTATTCATAAAAAATTTAATGTTTTTAGAAAAATAGAAAAAAATTACACGAATATAATTTTGATATTCCAAATCAAAAAATGAAGTCCATTTAAAAAATAAAATTAATAAAGTTTCAAAAAGTGGGTATCCCTATTCATAAAGGATAACTTGATTAGTCATGGTGTACTATAACTTGAAGTTGCGTACAAAGAAATCTATGTAATTATTCAAAGAGAAAGGAACCATGGATGATTTGGGTGTTACACATAGGGTGTTATCGATCCCCACAGTCAGTAAGATAGTGTCATGTTTTAATAGAATAATAAAAATGGAATGATTTCTCCCGAAAAAAAATAAAAAAATTCAACAGAAGTAAAAAAAATCATCCCAGTTGATATAACAATTGACAAAAATAACATCTTTTGTACAATAATCTGAAAATATAAAAACTATAAAATGACCCAACTGATCATGGTGGCTACATCTCCTCAATGTGACACCAGTGGTCACTCTTCGATAACAAAGCCACAAATCACTGATGGAAATTTATACCAAGCTAAAAACTTCTCAGGAATATAAAATGAAGAAGACACTATAAGAATGAGTATTAAAACACAGTAGGTGCGCCCAAATAATATATTGTCAATTAACATAATTTAAAATAAAAGTAACATAAAATTCAATTTTATGAAACAATATATGAAGATAATCATTCAATACATCTTCTAATGAAAATCTGAAATGGAGAATTTCCATTATTTTTAATTTAAACCCATTCTATTTTTCAAAAGTGGTGCCATACACAATTTGGAATTATCTCCAAAGACTATTTCAATACACATTAATTTTTTGAGAAAAAATTTGTTGGAAACAATCAAGATCAAGAAGATAAGTTATAAAATTAGACAAAAAAAAAATGGATGCAATCCCATAATGATAACCAGGAAACATTTGTCACAAATAAATACTACCAGTAAATATGTGCCTATAGACATGGGTGAACCTAGGATATTGTGAATAATTTAGAAAATACTTATACAAGAGACCCATCCCAAGAAGCATTATTCAAACAATGAAATCAAAATCACCCTAAATACTACCGACAACCCAAACATAGAATACACTAAGGGGATAATCACATAGAAATAAACTCATTATATCCACCTATTATGGGAAACCTGCAAGTGAGTAATCTATCCATTAATAAAATAAATATTTGAAAATAACTCACTATACCAGGTTTCCATGTCTCATGTAAATAAGGGGTGAGAAAATTTATTCCAATCTAGTATCCAATTATGTTTTCATATTTCATAGATAATAATTGACACAACATGAATCACCTTGAAAAACTCCAAGGTTAAATATATTTTCATTACAATGCATAAATTAATAAATGGGTCTCTCGGATTAGTCAATGATGACATCCAACCCATTCACATATACTAGGAGAGAGAATTATCCAAGGAGGGTTTTTCTCTAGAACCAAGATGTATCACCATAAAAAAAGATCCTTGGCCCAGTCCATGACATGACTCGAAGGGCGTTCAAGATACCCACGAGCTCGCACAAGTGCCCGAGTATCAAAAATAATGGTTGGGAACATTTTACCCAAATTAATAAATTGAAAAAAACTAACAAGATAAATAAATTAAGACTAAAAAATTGCAACCAAACAGGTCATTAAACAATGGTAAAAAATAGGGTTCACAATTGGAACCAAAAACCCAAAAGAGTGTACAAAAAAGGAAAACCAAAACTCCAACTCAAACCTCTGTATAATATGAGGAGTCACTTCCCGATGACACGACCACCAACCTGCATATGAAAAACAACTAAAACCAAAACATCAATGCAAGGAACGATGCCTCAATGAGGAATACAAAAGAAACAGTTTCTATATACACCCAATGGTGTATGTAGGGTGTGACCCAAGACCCTAGTACGATGCCAATAAAAAATGGTTCCACTCTAAATTGTTATATAAAAATTACATTTTAAATTTTAATTAAAGAATTTAATTATATTCATGAATAGTTTTAAAGAGAACATGTTTAAAGAAAACAGTTTCTAAGGGAACAACTTCAAATAAAAATCACACACCCTTACTTTTTAAATGACCAACATGTCGCACGTATGAGTGTAAGGTAACCAATGAGCAGCAAATATAGGAGTGGAATCGTGGGTGTTAGCTAGAATGGGTCCCTAGATCATTATGATTCTGTGAAATGTATCTTAGAAACCTTGACCATCAGAAAATGAGGCTTAGAAACAATGACCCTCAGTATATCATGGCATAGAAACAACAACCATTAGTAAACAGTGTCAAAGAAACCATGAACCTCAGTCATTCATATGTTAAGTTAGTGTTGCAGTCACCTCTCTTGGTACGTGAATCATGGATGATGACACCCCCAAATCAATATACCACTAGTCTAGTCAGCCTTCCTAGCTACCAGGGCATCCCGCTTTGTGTTCAAACAAGTTTTAAAATCATAATTGGTTCACATCACATGTATAATCTAAGATAAAACACTATGCATGTCAAGATACCATTTACACTGTAAATTTCACTTTTTAAGACCACGTTCACGTCACACATCACACTTATGAAAAACAAACAAACATGATACTTATACACACAAAATCACCATATTCACACTCAAACCATCTTTTAAAACCATATGTACACCAAAAAACTTTTTTAAAACTGAACCTGCATATGTTACAAACTCAATTAAACCATCTACATAGTTTAAAAAGAAACATATAATTAAACAAACCACAAGTTACACACTAAAATACCATTTTAAAATAATAAACACAAAAACATTTTTCAAACATGATTCACCAAATTGAAATAATTAAATAAACCATTTAAAATGGTTATAAAGAATTATAATAGGAGTTTCACAAGGCTGTACACACACTAAACTAACCATTTATACATCACAAAACATATTCCAACATCACACGCACTAAAATTCAGCATTAATGTGTGACATGTAACAGATGAGTGGTTTCATGGATGAACGTACACCCTTTTTTAGAAACCTTTTTCTCAAATTACATAATTTAATAAGCCCAAAATAAATGTTTATAAAACAATTTAAATGAAATCACTTGATCATACCCTCTAAAGACACACCAACAATTATTTTATAAACAAATGCCCATGAAACCATGCCAAGAATACATTTCACACCACATTCACATATTAAAAATCCAACAAAACAAATTAAAATTCACTAATAATTAACTAGAGATGAGATTTCAGTAGAAAGCACACATATGATAGCATCAAACTAATAACAAATTTCAAATGCATATAAAAATTCATGGAAAATCGACTTCACACAACACAAATTAATTAAATAATATTTTAAATTAATTAAACATTCAATTTAATTCATCAAATAAACATTAGACGTGGAATAACCTACTGTTATATAGTATACATCAGAACATGGGGTGGAAATATCATTTGACTTCAATTGAACTGCAAACAACACTATTATACCCTAAAATCAAACAATCAAATCCATTACACTATAAAAGAACCAAGAAAAAATATGAAAACCTGATGAATATGAATAAAAACCCAAGATCAGAGGAGGAGGGATTACCCAGAGGTAATCGTGATTGAGAAGGGAATCAATGTAACAAAAGGTGTGTCGGTGGAAGGAGGACAGTTCGGGTTCAAAGTGCACCTGAGGTAGGCGGTGGTCATTTGGGATCGTGGTGAGCTGGATGCAAGTAGGGGGGAGAGGATTGGAGGTCACGACATGGTGGTTTGTGCACTGGTGTGAGGTATGACCATCAGATAGGGTGAAAGAAAATACTAATATAGATAGGAGGGGGGGGGGCATGCACGATATCGAGCAAGAGGGGAGTGCGAGCGGTGGTTGTTTGGGAGTGAGGCAGGGTGGCGTGGGCATTGTTTAGCCTGATGTATGATGGTGGGAGGTGCGTCAATGCTTTCTAGAGAGGGAGAAGTGGGCAGAACTACCTAGAGTTTGGAGGAGGGGGATATAGTTCGATCCAAATGGGGGGGGGAGTCCATCATGATGAAAAGAGAGGGTTTAGAGAGTAGGAGGTAAAGAAGGAAAAAATGAAAAAATGAAAAAAAATAAAATATAACATTATTAAAAATATAAACTAACTAATGTTAATAACCATAATAATAATAATGGTAAAATATGCTAATAAATTAATAATTATGGAAAATATATTATAAAACAAACTAATTAAAATAATGACTATAATAATAATATTAATAATAAACTTAATATTATTATTATTATTATCAAGATGAACATAAAATAATTTAACAATTATTATAATTTACTAATATATTTTCACTAATAATAGAATAAAATAATTAGTAATTTTAATAAATATATTAATGTAAATGAATTTATAATTATAACAAACACTTAAAATAGAGAAGATAATTAAATTGTTAATGATGATAATAATAATAATAGCAATTAAAATAATAACCTTAATCCAATTATTATTATTATTATTCTTAATAGTTATAGAATAATTTTATTTTTATCATTTAATAGTTTTTTATATTCTATAAACTAATTAATTAACTGCACACCGGGCAGGCCACACATTGGTTTAGTGAAGCCACACAGTTTCGACCATTCCTTGGGAATGTACCAAACATTACCATTCCAAGAAGCTCACTTTTCGTCAAAACACAATTACTCTCATCAAGCCCGACTGGACCTTAAAAAAGAAAATTTAATTATAAAAAAATAGAAAATCAAATTCCATATTACTATAGAAGTCCAACTGTGAAAATTCTCCCCACCATGACATTTTCAACCACTTGAATGTCCAAAAGCTATTGTCAACCAATGTTCCGTCCATGAATGTGAGGAAACATTAAACAAAATCTCAATCAACCAGAGACTGGGCATCCAAAACCACCATTCCCGAAAACTCCATAGATCTGAAAACTGACATCTCCATGTAAAATAACCAAGAGAAAGGAATTCACCTCCTAAAATAACTAAAACATGGAACACCCTGAACCCTAACTTAGAGACCACCAGGGCCACTCAAGATCTCCATGAACACATAACCAGTGACCCATTACCCAAGCTAACCAATTACCATGGTTACGGTTTAGCGGAACATAAATAAGGTGTTTCCATACCATGAACACTTTGAAAAATGTTTTTTCCCCATGTTAGTTATATGTTGGTCTCCAACCATATAATGATTCTTGTAAAACATTGGTTCTCCCAACCAAAAATTCTCAAAAACCTAGACAACCTCTAACACAGGCTTAACTATACATGTTCCCTATGTTTACGCCGAACAACACTAGAGGGGATGTTGGGGAGACCCGCAATGGGTCTCCCCACCATTTTAGAATTTTCCTAGCATCATGAAATCTATGAGGCATTCCCCATTTAGTTTGAGTGACACATACTAAACTCTTCATCAAAAACCCACCAATAGAGGCCGACTTGGACGGAAAATTAAAACATTGGACAAAAATCTACATCATGAGATGGGTTTGATTGAGGAAACCCCTAAACTAGTAGAAAGATATACATGCCCATGTAAATCCCACAATACCAGAGCATCTCTGAATTGAGTGCAATTTGATCCATAACAAAACACAATAATTTTTCCAGAGCACACCCGCCAGCTTTACAAGAATACTAATTATCTGAATCTATTTAGAGCCCAAGAAGAACTCCCATTAATTAATATCAGAGTAAGAATACAAAAGTTTAATTCCCCTCACAACAATAAGGAAGCCTTAAGAGACGGTACCAAAATCGGGAAATTTATGTCTTCCCCATCCTCTCACTGTTGACATATGTTGGACTAAGCTCATCCCATGTCCAATGCATTTTGACTGGGTGCATGTTTTTTCCAGAGACCTATGGTTGGTTCCCTATTGTTTAATCCACCTACCGCCTCATAATTATACGATTACCATATCCTACTAGAACTACCTCTTCCGAAAAATAAACCTACCTACTTCCCCTCATGTCCCAAGCTACCACTCTGTAAACATACCAACTGAGAATTATTGTGAACAACATAGAGTGCCTGACTGACCATGCTAGTGATAGATGATTGAGTGGTCTATCAAACATGTGACACAATATTTTGGAAGGATCACTACAATAAAATATCCCTTTGGTTCACTATCCTCATCGGATTACGAACTAACACTTACCAAAATATGAACAAGACCAAAAACTATTATGATCTTTAAACTAATTGTTCTGCACAACTCCTGTGGAACATGAATCATGATCATTAGAAAGGTCAACACACCTCCTTGTCCACCTTATTAATGGTCAAGAACCTACGATATTGACCACTTTCCCTCACCTTAACTTCTATAGGTACACCCACATGATGAGGACAGTCTTCTGAATTTCTCAATACATACCCATTCACTATAAAAATAGAACTATCATTGTTCCCTAATTTAGTCCCACCCCTCTAAACATACATGATACAACATACTCCCACACAATACTTAGAGTCCATAAAAAACCATAGACACTCAAAACATTCCCAAATAACTCAATGTTATTCAACTAACCTCAATTGTTACAAAAAAAACATCACACCCTAGAAGAACACAACTACGTCAACCCACTGAGAGTTTGGGCAGAACTAGGAATTGGGAGGCCCACTGGAATCCCATGGGACATTTATAGGGGGAATATCTTGAACAAGAAACACAAAAGAGCCTTCCACAAAATCATGAACCTCATAAAAACAACATCCACACATCAAACAAAAATCCTATAATTCCATCATACTGAATTAATCATTTTCTAAAAAAAATCCAACTAAAAAATAGTCACTTCCCAAAAAATTGCAAAATCCCCTTGAAACCATCATTTATACTCCATCCTCAAAACCATTTTCTAACTATAAATCCATTTACGCATGAAAGCCCATTTTAATGGAATCCCCAATTTCCTTTTCTAGTCCTCTTAGAGAGAATCAACCCAATACTCCCAAAAAAACCAAAACATATTGGAACAAATCAAAAACTTTCCTAACTATTTTCCCAAATAAACATTTTAGGGAAGAAAAAGAGTCCATATGAATAAATTACCTACCACTGATATTCCTCGGTGCCTTGTAGATAAGTGTTTTTGTGCCACTAAGGCACCCATCCACACTATCCACCAATTATCCATTAATCATGTCCACATGCACATTCTAGAACCCATAAGAATACCACTAAACCAAAAAAAGGCACTTCCTCTTTCAAAACAAAAAACATCTAATATTCCAAAAATAGATTTCTCCAAAACAATTTCATAAATTCAAGAAAATTTTTCATAATTCATCCCATTTCCAAAATAACTCATTTCAATTTCAATTAATTGGTGAAGTTCCTTTAGAAATCCAATGTCAAAAAATAATTTTCCAAATTCCATAAACAGGATCCAAGGAAAGCAGACCCCAAAAATCAAGTCAAACTCATGCCAAGATAATATTATAACAAACAAAATTTCTGCCTTCTTTTAAAAAACCCTTTGAACTAACACAAAACTAAAAGTAGGACATCGCCAACACTAAAGCACCTAAACCGAGAACTAATGGTGTTCCTAACATTTCTACATAGTTTTGAAAATTATTCCCTAGGATGGCACCAACCAATAAGAGTTTCAAAACGTACTCTCTGGCATCACATGGGTTGGTACTCCACGTGAGACTAAACACATTACCGGTTTACTCTTACTATCATCCCCCATCCACACAGACAAAATCCAAAAACATAAATCACAAACTACCATAGGTTACTTGGGGATCGGAATGAGTAGGAGATCACGACACTCTTCCCGCACCTACCCTCGAGTACTGACATTCATATCCCTAATCTACATGACACCCCAAATAATATTAAAAAAACATCCTTTAATAGCATTTTTGTACGAACGAATATTGGTCTCCATAGAGAACAGTACTCGACCCAGTCCACAGAAAGACCCGAACGGAGTTCTTAATCCCCACGGGCTGGCACAAGTTCCTGGTTATCATAAATATTGTATTGGAACATTTTACCCAATTTAATAAATAGAAAACAACTAAGAAGTTAATAATGTATGACTAAAAACAGAAAACCAAACTGGACATTAAACTATGGTCAAAAATATGTTTTACAACAGGAACAAAAACCCTAAACGATAGTACAAAAAATGAAAAACAAAATGTCTACCTCAAACCTCTGTGACACATGAGGAATCACATCCCTAAGACACCACCACCAACGTGAATGAGAAAAACCACTAGCACCCATACCATCAATGCTATGCATGATGCTTCAACAAAGAATAAAAAATAATAAAGATCTACATACACCCAAAGGTGTATTTAGGGTGTCAGTGAAGAGACCAGTAGGATTACACAAAAAAAATGGGTTCTATGAGAAATCATTTAATGGAAAATGTGTTTGAAATTTTGATTAAAGAAAATAAATATTTACTTGAACAATTTTTAAGAGAACATATTCAAATAAAATAGTTTCTAAGGGAAAAAATTAAAATTATACACAAACACTATTAATTTTAATATAACCAATGTGTCACACTGATGAGTGTAAAGTAACCACGGAGAACAAAATATAGGAGATTACTTGTGGGTGTTAGCTAGCCTGGGTCCCTAGATCATCGTGACTTAGGGAATAGTGTCTTAGAACCCATGACCCTTAGTAAATGTGTCATTCAAATAAAGACCCTCAGTAAACTGTTGCATAGAAACCACGACCCTCATTAAATTGGGATAAGAAACCCTGACCCTCATTCGTTCATATGTTCAATAAGTGTTACAGTCGTTAATCCTGGTATGTGAAATTGGGCCAAAGACACCCCTGAATCATTATCCCACAAGTCTAGTCCACATTCATAGCTACCTAGGCTTCCTTCTTTGTGCTCAAACAAGTTTGATGTTCATAAAGGGTACAATTCACATGAAAAATCCAAGCTGAGACGCCATGAAAGCCATGATACCATTTACACCATCAATATCACATTTTAGTCCATGTTCTTGTCACACATCACACTTATTAACAAAATCCAAACATGGTACATATACATATAGAATCCTAAATTTCAGAACTCAAACCCTCTTTTAAATCCATACACACACCATAAAACGTTTTAATACTGAACCTGTATAGGTTAGACACTCAATAAAACCATATAAATAGATTGAAAAGACAGTTATTGTTAAAAAAACAATATACTACACATAGAAATTACATTTTTAAATAAATGTGCAATAAAACATTCTTCAGACACATTTCACACCATTAATATAATTTAATAAACCATTTAAATAGTTTATAAAATATTATCAAAAGATTTCCACAATGTTTTATAAAACCTAAATTAACCATTTAAACATTCCAAAACATATTCAAACCTCCCATGCATCAAATACAACATTAAATTGTAACCATTACTACACAAACTCTTTGATTGAAAACCCTAAACTATTTTTATGACACCTTTTTTCAAAAATAACATTATTTAATAAGACAAAAATAAATTTTTATAATATAATTTACAATGAATCACATGTAAATACACACTAAACCCACACAAAACCTTATTTTATAACAAAACACACTTGATTCCATGTCCAAAATACAATTCACACCAGATGCACATATTAATAAGATAATCGCAGAATTTAAAAATGAATAACTATTAACTAGAGGTTAGTTTTCAGCAGAAATCATGAACATTATATCGATAAGCTATTAACAATTCAAATTCATATCAATCATCATTTAAAACTAACTTCATGCAAAATAAATTAAGAAAATAATATGGAAAATGAATCAAAAATGAAAATTAATTCATTAAATAATAATTAGATATGAAGCCACCTATCATTATGTAATAGACTTCTAAACATGGTGTGAAAAGATCATTACACATCAATCGTACTACAAACAACACAACTAAATCCTAAAATAAAACAATCGAATCAGTTACACTGTAAGAAACCAAAACTCAAATCTGAAACAAAAATAAATATTAATCAAAACCCACGATAAGAGTATGAGGGTTTACCGAGAGGGAAACGATGATGGTGATTGAAATTGGGGAACTGGGAATCTTGCTAGTAGGAGGAGGCTGATTCGGGTTCACATTGCACTACATGCAGCCTGCGGTGGTTCAAGTTCATGGCGTGTCAGAGGCAAGTAGAGGGGGAAATGGTCAATGGTAAAGATAAAGAGGCAGGTGTGTTAGTGTGAGGTCCGTCCATGGGAGAAGGGGCAGGTTCATATATTACAGACATGAGAGGATGTCGCACGATGCATTGCATTGGAGGGGAGTGTGAGCGATGGTCGTCTGAGAGAAAAGCAAGGTGGCGTGGGGTTGGTTCGACCGGAAGGATGATGGTAAGTGGCGCGGTGCGACGCTACTGTCTAAAGAGTGATACGAGGGAAACACATCCTTTGGGTAGGAGAATGGTGATCGGCTCGAACTATGAGGGAGGGGGAGCCTTGCACGATTGGATGATTGGGGTGAGGGAGAAGGGGGGGAAGAAGAAAAAAAGGAAAAATAAAAGAAAACAAAATAAAATAAAACCTAAATAAAAATATAATATAATTAAAATTAATAACAATAACAATAACAACAACAACAAAAATAATAATAATAATAATAATAGAATTCTAATAATTTTATAATTGTAGAAAATATTAAATATTAAAAACATAATTAAAATAATGATGAAAATAATATTAATAATAACAATCTTAATATTAATAATATTTTTATTATCAAGATGAAATTATAATAATTTCATCATTATACAAATTTAATAATATATTTATACTAATTATCTTAACAATAATAATTAGTAATTTTAATAAAAACATTAACTTTAAGGAATTTATAATGATAAAATGAAATTAAAAAAGTAAACCTAATTAAATTTTTAATGAATATAATAACAATAATGATAATAATAACATTATTATTGTTATTATTATTATTTAAACAGTTCTAGAATAACTGTATTTTTAACATTTACATATTTTTTTATTCAGTTAACTAATTAATTAACGGGGCACCGGGAAGGCCGCACATTGCTTTGGTGATGTAACATGACATTGATTGTTCCTTTTCATAGTTCCATATTTTACAAAACAAAAATGATCGCTTATCCGCAAAATAAAAAAATCTCTCACCAGGTCCGGCCCGTACCCCAACAAAGAAAATTTAATGAAAAATAATAAAATTAAAATAATTAAAAAATTACTATATATGTCCAGGTGTGACATTTATAATGATAACGAATCAAAAAATTCCTAACGGTTTCAAAAATGACTTATATTATTCTTAAATAACCCATCGTTTATCAAAGAGACAAATTATACATTCAGAAATGTTTAGGAATGCCACATTCGATTTCACACTCATTCAGAAATGAATTCATTTGAAGCACACCCACCACATTTACAAGCTAAAACATTTATCATCGATATACCAAATGTTCCATTATCTTGCATGACCTACCATATAATTTTTAAAGAGCTAAATACATGTTTCATTTAAAAGTAACCTTCTTCATAACCCTTCAATATTACTTAAACCAATATTTCTCATGTCATAGAATTATTAGCTAATCCACACCATTGTTTAAATATTTTATAGAAATCCTAAACGCCAATGGGACAATTTATCATCCTCATAGTGTAAAAATATTTAACAAAACAATTTCATCTATAAAAAAATAAGGAACAAATCATTACATTTCATAGAAAACAAGCATTTAAATGATCAAGAATAAATATTTCATATTCACAGGAGGGGTGAAAAAAATTAAATTAATAATTATTAAATGAAAAACTCTAGTGCAAGGGAAACCAATATCAATATGTTGGTTATTCAACAAAACACACCCAAAAACACAATACCAGGGTCTGAGAAAGAAAAAATATCCATTAGGAAAATTAAACAACCCAAATCCCCAACATAAATCTAGGGTAACCAAAAATCCTAGGCTAACATGACCATAGGAGAAAAGAATCTCAAGAGATAATGAATGAATGGTGAAGAGAATGGAGAGAGTTGGTAAATACATATAAGATCTAGCCTAAAACCTTTAAGAAACCCTTGATATTCAAAAAATGAGAGATGACAAGGCTTGATGAAAAAGGGTAGAGTCCCCTTAGGGTTTCACGAACTAGAGGAAGTAGAATAGAGGATGATGTGGGTTAAAATCATGTAAGGGTAGATTTTTAATTTCACAAATTTTATTTTATGAGAAACTGACATGGTTTGGCCTCATTTTTTACCAAACCATGCTTCAATTATGTGGAAGCTACTATCCAAGATGGGATCTAACACATTTATAGCCTATACATTTTGACATACCATGTGAAAACAGTGTGGTACATTCTTTCTGATATCTCACACCTACCGCACAGTTGATTAGTTTGGGTCTCATGGTTAACCAAACTATGTGCGAATCATTTTTATTATATTCCAGTGACTAAAAAAAATTTCGCCAATAAATGTTGACTGATCTATGAAATAACCATGGGGTTAAAACTATATAGAGAAACACTTCAACTTTTTACCTTTTCCCCACCCGTAACTCTAGAGAAATATGATATCCCTAAATGAACCTGGAAAGAAAATGAAAAATGAAAACTAGGTGTAGAAATTCCCTGCATCATTAACACATTCTACCCCTAGAAATACACATCATTCTTAAGTTGATCGATCAATGACTAAGGATTCTGGATAAAAAATTAGTTTAACTATCAAAACAATAGTATACCAGCCGTATCAAAATAGATCATACATCCCTTTCCTGAAATTTAATAAAAACAGAAACCACTTCCCGATATTCAATGAGAGATTAGAGACAAAACCTTCAAAAAATAATTCACTTAAATCAATTGGGAACACTCCAAAAATCCCATCATTTTACAATGACAAAATAACTCAAATTTAGAAATCCCCAAGTAAAAATACATGCATTCTGACCAATATGAGGTACCACACCAAATTTATCAACATACGGGGAGGGGAGAAAGGTCTCCCCATCATAACAAATAAAATAACACAGATGGTTTCAGGATATTTCTCAATAGGTCCCATGTTGGGTCTCCTCACCATTAAGAACCAACTATCACCATCCAATCAAAAACTCAACATGATACAACATAAGGAAATTCACAGAAAGGCCATCCAAAACACTTCTACACTAGACTATAAACTACTGTTATGAATAACGAAAAAACCATTTAGACAGCCCACTCTTGGATAGAGGGGACAAGGAGTGATCCAATTCTCACCGCACCCCTAGGGGTTTCCAGACTACATTAAAATCTATACTTTGAGACCTATATATAGAGATCTAATGTTTGGAGAATCTTGTGTTCTGCTTTCGAGAGTTGACAACTCCAACCACAAACAATCATAATCTGGTTAGATTAAAAGTAATAGCATAATTTCCCAAAGAAAAACCAAACATTCATTGAAAATTGAAGTTAATTAAAAGTATTTCAAAATTCACATAAATTTAGAAAAAATGAAAACTCCATCGGGCCAACATACACATAATAAATATCCATTACAATATTACAATAATTACAAAAATGAAACATTAAACATGTATACAAACAAACTCCGCTTTTGCAAACACTATCCATGAATATTTCTATAAACACCATGAAAAAAACCTTAATGTGAGATAAGAATCCATAACAACGGCATGGGTTCCAGGACTTTGAAATAGTTCCATATTGTTACCTTTCATTACAAAATAATAACACCCCAGACATCATTACCAGAAGAGGTTGAAAAATGATATTGAGGCCTTTTGATTCCATGACCATCACCAACACCTTTTGGTCATTTCCCATTTCCTTACTGGAACTCCCATCACAACTCTTAAGGACTATAGCAAGGTCATCTATATTAAGAACTACTAATTGAATAACATTAGCATGGAGGGCATAATTCACCAATTATAAAAAATAATTTAGGTTTAGATTTGAAACCTCTGATCAATGATCATGATGAAGTCCACTTTAGAAATTTCATGCCTTTGGGGAAACATCCACGACATTCTTTTAAAGGTAAATAACTAGTTCCAAAAAAAGATAGAAATATTCCAAAAATGATCCATATTTTGATGAAAATAGTAAATCTCTATCCCCTTTCTCCCCTTTTTTAGATAAATACTGATGAATAAATGGATCCTTTAGAAATCCCATGTTTTTTCTTCATAAGGGTTTTTCCAAGACACAAACTTCCACAACCTCTATAGTCAACCTTCAATCATACAGGTAGAAACCATCATCTTCAATGAATCATGTAACCCAATGTAATTGATGATCCCTTCTATTTTACACATCATCACTTACAATTCATGTAGATTCGGTTGACAATATATATGGGGTGGATATAACTTCTGAAACACCAGAACAAAATCCTTAGTCATATCAACAGGAAGTCCTGCTTACATTGAATCACCAATAGCCACATAATCAGTTTCCATCAAATCTCTATGGGGTTTAACACTGAAAAAAAAAAGAAAACATGATCATTTTCAAGACCAAATAATCAAAATGATTTCTCAAACTCAATACACCACATTAAAAATACTTCTATATCATAAAAATAAGCCTCACAGAATAACTGGTTTATAAATACATCCCATCATTTTTTCAGAAACCATTTTTAAATGAAAAAAAACAATGGGGGTTTCAAACTCATTAATGGTATTCCAAAGACTCTCACTCACATGAACATTATTGTGCCACCACATACACCCTTCAACCAATAAAAACCTACCCTTATCTATACATTAATATCTATCAATGAATGTGAGAACCCATGAGAATATGAAAGGCCAGAACAAATCCTTCTATTTTATATTTCAAAAAACAAAATATTCAAATTCCAGAAACCATTTATTTAAAAACTATTTTCAACTTCCACAATACAATGCATTTTATCAATAGAGATAATTTAATTCCATTGATTTTTGTCAAAAAATAAATTTAATAACATAAAACAATTTTATTAAAATCCACTCCTTTTCTCAAAAAATAATAGAACTCGCATCTTCTTTCAATTCAATTTTTCTATAAAACAGATATTTGATTATAATTATCAAATCTAATTAAACCATTTTCATTTTAAATATTAGGAATTTCCCACATCCATAGAAATAACTCTCAAACAAAAATTCAGGGTCAAAGAAGACTGAATGATACTCATAATGGAAACTAGTATCGATAGCTAACTCGACCATATGGTTAGAGGCCATATAAAAAACACACTATCATCACATAGATCGTTCAATGATCATTTCCCCAAATCAACATGGATTGATATGCTTTGAAAGCTCATATAGACCTTTATACCAACTCCCATTTCATATCCAAAGCACCACAAAACACACATGACCCAAAAGAACCCCACAAAACTAGACATCACATTGAAGCCTGATGATCCTAACAAGAAAACGTTCATAAATACTTCCTCTTTCTATATATCGAGTCTTGATAGTCCAACTAAATACACCTTTACATACAAAAGAAACAAAGGGTGCTTCAAAAATCATGGTCCTCTAATGATCTGACCTGCTTTGTTCTATTTTTTCATGAACCAACCACGGACGACCCAAACATATCACCCGAGTTGATCTATGACATTGATTAAAGGGTGTTCCCAATCCCTATTGGTTGGTAACTATTTCAGGACATCTAGAGAGTAATAAAAAGGGAATAATTTCATCCAATAAAAATGTGAAATAGCGGAGTTAAACATTGTTGACTAATATATATAACAATATACAAATAGAACTTCCTTTATACAAAAATATAAAAATACAACCAAATGATATAATGACCAAACTAAACCTGATGGCTACATCACCTTCATGAGACCCTAAATATCACTCATTGACACTAAGACCATCCATCAGACACAGTGATCAATACCAACCTAAAACATTGACTTATTTCTAAAAACAAGTACAAAAAATGGCATGAATATTAAAACCTAGTAGGTGCTCCCAATGAATCTATTCCCAATGCAAATCCTTTAAAAATAGAAACATAAACATCATGTTTGAGTTAAAATATATGAACATAATGTTTCAATATATTTTCCTAGAAAATAACACATGGTCCAAATACCTCCTTTTCCAGTTATGTAACGCCCTGACCCTAGTTACCTAGAGTCGGTGCATTATTACTTAACATTGGCATGATCACAAGAAAGATCAAATCTCGAAAGACGGATTGGTTTATTATCCTTGGAAACACAAGATATATTCATAAGTTTTACATTACATCCTAAAATGAAAAACTACTACAACAACATAATGTCTCCACAGTCCACACTATTATCCCCTCATAATATCCCTGCAGGTCATTCATAACTTACTTCTTCACATCCTGGGAAAAATAAAATATAGAAAAGGGGTGAGCTCAAATGCCCAGTAAGGATAACAATATAGTGGAACATTCAAAATAATCATAATCATTTAAGGCAATGCATTACTAAAACAAAAGCCTTTTAAACATGAACTTCAACATAGTATGGCAAAAGTAAAATTAAATAATGCCATTTACTTGTTCACATGGATATTCTACTAATTGAATAATCACACGCAATATCAATAACCACTTCCATAATGTTGCAATGCATAATGGTGAACTTTAATTTCTTTTTCAAGGCCTTGTCCCAAGACCTTGGGGCTATCTGTAACCGGAAACCAACCCGGAGTGCCTCTAATAACTGGATACCAACCCGGAGTGCCTCTAATAACCGGACACCAACCCGGAGTTCCTCTAATAACCAGAGACCAAACCAGAGTTCCTCTAATAACCGGAGACCAAACCGATGGGCTTACTTTTACCGGTCCCCAACCCAGAACATACTTTTCTAACACATTCATCTGAATGAAAGGTTGAAATATAACATAAAAATTCGGATTACAAATAACTTATGAAATGTCAATAATTGTAACGCCCCAACCCCAGCTACCCAGAGTCGGTGCATTACTTCGTAACATTGGCATGATCACAAAAGATCAAGTATCGAAAGACCGATTAGTTTAGTAGCCTTGGAAACACTAGATACATTCGTAAACGTTACATTACATCATAAAGTGAAAAAACTACAATATCAAAGTCTCCATAGTCCACACTAATATCTTCTTCTGACTATCCCTGCAGGTCATTCATAAAATACTTCTTCACATCCTGGAAAATATTAAAACATTGAAAGGGGTGAGCTCAGATGCTCAGTAAGGATAAAATTATTGTGTAAGCTTTCATAAATAAACATTAACATTTAAGGCAATGTATAACTAAAACAAAATCCTTTTTTAAACATGAAATTCAGCATAAAATGGCAAAAATAAAATTATATAATGCCATTTACTTACTCACATGGATATTCTACTAGACGAATAATCACATGAAACATCAATAACAACTTTCATAATGAGGAAATGTATAATGCGAGACATTCTGAAACATTTCGTCAAGGCCTCGGCCAAGACGTCTAAAATGATTAAGGCCTCGGCCAAAACCATAAATAAATTGGGAAAGGGCCTCGGCCAATTCCACGTCTAGTTGTCTCATGAGACCTACCGATGTAATTTTTTAGAAGATACTTACGTTTAAAATTGCTCAAATATAATCCAGTGTTTTTCTGAAAACATTATGCAAGATTCTGAAAACAAAATAACTAATTCTGAGACTTCTCGACTAATTAAAGGCCATGATGGGTCCAGGACCAATCCCTTCCAGTCTACGACACTCGAGAGTTGGGTTTTCTGAAAATATTTTTAAGCTTGCATTAAATACGTATACATTTGCACTGGATTTCCATATATTGGAGAGAAATATCTCTTTTTTGAAATCATTTAAAAATCACATAATTATAAAAGAAAACATTTTGAATAAACATAAAAGTCAAAGGGGTTTATACACTATATAAATGAAAGTTGTGTATAAAACCAAATATGCCTCAATGAAAGGAGATTGAGATGAAGTACTTAAAAAGATCATTTTTAAAATAAAATAGATCTATTATGTGTATTCACTATAGGTACACATGAAGAAAGTAAAAATACAAAATAGGACATAATAATATCATGACATAATTTGAAAGTAGAAGATTAACCCAAAGAATAGAAATTGGGTTAAGAAGTTCCCTTACAAATAAAATAGATCTATTATGTGTATTCACTATATATACACATAAAGAAAGTACAAATACAAGATAGGACATAATAATATCATGACGTAATTTGAAAGTAGGAGATTAAACCAAAGAATGAAAGTTGGGTTAAGAAGTTCCCTTACAAATAAAATAGATCTATTATGTGTATTCACTATATATACACATAAAGAATTTACAAATACAAGATAGGACATAATAATATCATGATGTAATTTGAAAGTAGGAGATTAACCCAAAGAATGGAAGTTGGGTTAAGAAGTTCCCTTACCTTGTGTCCGACTTGACTCAACCGTTCTTTAACCTCCTGAATAATAAACTAGAGTTAATATCTACCTTATTAAGAACCATTTTCAATTTCATTATCCTTTTTATATCACTTATTACAATGTTATGAATATTATGTAATTATTCAAGTTAATAACGATCATTTTGTCGATCTTTGGTAACTTGAGTCAACAATAAACTTCTTATAATTACAAGTTGTTCATGTGGTAGAATATCCATTATATCCAGAATTATATTCATGATTTATATGTCATATATATCTTATATATCCAGTATATTCATTCATTTATAATATTACGTAACATTTAGAGGTAAGAAATGAAATGCACCATTCATGGAGACGGTAAGCCGTACGTATGCATGAACGCTACTTTCATATCAATTTCATATTTAATGGAACTAAATAATAATGATATAAATGTATAATATAATTACTGTATAATATAGAGTATAATACCATTTACTCCATCCTTTATACATCCCACATATGGCATTAACGATTCAAATCACTTTGAGGGGGCGGTAGTCCGCACTTCCTAAAATGAAATTATCGCGTTTTACCCGTAATGGAAATCATAAAGTATTACATAAATGAGAAATACAGAAGCATAAGTAAAACATAAACATATTATATATCATATATAAAAATAGTGACATCTTAATGGCCACCTTTGAAGGTTTTATATGAGTGTTGAACAAACATCGTTTCGTGAGGCAGAAATTCGCCATCCACAGAAACCGTATGTTCTTTAACCATTGGATGTAGGTGTGTGTAAGTGTAGCTCGAATACTTCTTATAAAAACATCCTAGTATATTTATGATACCTGTGTTTTTACAAAATAAATGAATAAAAAGATTTTAGGGGGTTGGAGAAGAAAAATAAAAGAAAACAACATTAGAGAAGACATTACCTCAAAATCGGGTAACTCTTTTTGATTTGAGCCAAAGGCTTCCTTGGGAAGAGTTCTGACCATATTAAGGCTTCTAGGAGTAAGAGGGGGAAGTTGGGAGAGTATTTGGGCAGAGGTTGGCCGATCCAAATGTCTTGAAAGTGTAAATGAGGTGGGAGAGTTGGGGGCCTTTTATAAGTGGAGAGGAGAGGCACTTTTGGAAAGATTGAAATGTTATATTATTTCACAATGATTTTCGGATTCTAAAGGTCCCCAAATTATATAATTCTAGTCTAAGGTGATACGGTTTCGAAATATCCTCATACAATAGGCTTTGGACAAGTGTAAGCCTTGGATTTTGCATTATCTTCTCATTTTATTTAAATCGTTAAATAATGAGGTTATCGCTGCATCATAATGATGTCATAAATAATTTAATTTATTTAATGTCTAAAAATTATAAAAAAAATACTATGATGTAGGAAATCTTTTTAGCTTTCTAATGAATATTTATAGTCAAAATTTGGACTTGTGTAACCCCACTTAAAAACTGTTTTAGTAAAATAACTCATGTTTGTGTCAATTTAATTTTAACATTAAATAAATATATATTAATGTCATTTTCCAAATAAAGTGGCTCCATGGGGTCCCCAAGTTGACCCATGGGTTGTCTTGGTCGGCCATGACTCATCCAATAGGAGTAGGACAAGTGTCATGCTCATCTCATATTATTAAAACATTATTTGTACCTTAAACTACACTAATTACCTCTAATCGCGATTAAGAACTTAAAAGTTACTATTCACCAAAAAATTATTTTAATCTCATTGAACCACATTTTACTTCTTAATGACAACCATGTATGTAGGATTTTTGAAAATCAAATCACAGAAGTGGTAATATTTCATTTAAACGAAAAATCAGTTATTTAACTACCACTTAGTGGTTTCACTATTCATCAAAAATTGTAGTTTTTCAGAACAAGGCCAAAATTTCACCCTAAGCTATAATTGATATTCCGAATTCAAAAATTATGTCTATTTTAAAAAATTCCAAAAATATAAGTTGCATTAATTAATTTTATATGTAATTCCCGCTGTTACAACAAATAGCGTGTTTTTAAGAAACAATTTATATCAAAAGATTGGCAATTGTTTATGTCCAATTTCAATGTTAAATTAATTCTAATGACCACAATTGGATAAAATGGTAAAAATATATTATAATTATACTTTAAAACCACTAAATAGTATAATTTATCACTATAAATTATTTTGATTAAAAAAGTTCTTTTTAAGTAATTTTCACTATTCATAAAAAATTGGAAGTTCTCAGAAAATTACAAAAAATTCAACTTTGGATAATTTCGATATTACGAATACAATAATGAAGTCCATTTTGAAATATAAAATTTCTATAATTTTAAAAAGTGGTTATTACTATTCATAACGGCTACTTTGATTTGTCGTAGTGTTTTAGAACTCGAAGTTGCGTACAATGCAAGCTATTGCATTATTGAATGAGAAGCGTATCGTGGAAGCTCGGGGTGTTACATTCTCCCCTCCTTCAATAAATTGCGTCCTTGCAATTTGAAATTTTTCTTTGAAAGTAAAAGGTTGAAAAGAGAAAATACCTTTGAGGAAAACCCACATCGGAAATAAGATTAATAAAATTTAGCCTTAATAAGAGGGAAAGGGTAATGAAAAAGTCACCACCCAATTATGATCTCGATTAGGAGAACATTGGTGGAAATTAGAGACATATAATTGGAGGAAAAACGTAAATATTTGTAGGGAGTGATTGAGGTAATCAATCACAATCAACTATCAAATTGAGGGCCTCAAAGCCTTCATTCTATGTTGATTTAAAATATCATCAGTTCAACAAGACATAAGGTATTAGGATAACACATTTTTTTTTGTTTTAATAACCCTTTACTAAAGTTTAAGAATTAATTTATTCTTTGAATAAGAGATAGGTATATATATATTTATGCTTGACAATTAGAGTTTCAACCTTCAACTCATCTTTCACTCAAATAGAACTCGAAAATATTATACTTATCCTAATTGTATAAGGTTCCAAATGTTAACACATACCATTTAGATTAGTAAAATTATTTTGTAATAACTGGGGACTTCCTGTAGGCTAGTGGTAGGAAATAAAGGCTTGTCACACTATGGTTGTGGGTTCGATTTCTACAGCTTTGTCCGATGCGACGGGTTATTCCCCACCCTGCAGGTTGTCCTTTTCCTAAAACTATAGTATTATAATATTCCAAAAATAATTTTCAAAAATTCTTTAACCTTAAACAATACTATCCAGAGATCAACTTAATCCACTCCAACCTTTATAGTTATCCAAAATACCTCTGTCTAGACTTTCTCTAAAAGGTCTCTTAATTCCAAAATCAATTGTAACATCAGATTCCCCAAACAAAGAAAAGTTTCTCTTATTGTCACATACTAAAAATACGATTACCTTAATCATATTAAACTTTACTGAAATCAAAAAGTACTGCAGTACAATCCATATATATATATCACATTATACTTATAACCAGAATATAATCCTTGAGTCCAAAAACACCAATACATTAATTATTCCACTTCAACTGTAGTCACAACATAAGATTGGCCTTGATCCCTTGGCCTTTTCTGAGGTATGTTTCCTTGTCGCTTAGGACATTCATTTGTATAATGCCCTGTTTCCCTACAATTGTAGCATTCAACTTTGATAACCTCTTTCTTTCCCTTGCAATCACGAGTCTGGTGACCCTTTTCTCCACATTTATAACAGACTCCCATTCCTTTTAGGCATGTACCAGGTTGATTCTTCCCACAATTATCACATAATGGAAAATCCTTCTTTCCCTTTTTCCCTTTATCTGTATCTTGTTCCACCGTTCTCTTCTTCTCTTGCTTTACTTTGTTGTCATAAAACATAGAGAATTCCTTTTCTGTCTTGATAGCACACGAGAAAATATCTTCGTATGATGAGAAGGATTGTGATACTAAAGATCGACGGAGAAATGGTTTTAACCCATCAAAGAAATGATCAATCTTACTCCTTGGGTTACGTATATAATCGGCAGCATGTCTCGCTAACCTTGTTAAGTTAGCCTCATACTTTGCGACATTCTCATCCTCCTTCTGCCTCAGACTCAGAAATTGCCTTTCCATATCTGCTCGATGGTCACGAGGAAAGTATTTTTCTAAGAAAATCTCTTTGAACTCCCTCCATTCCATATTCAATACGTCATCATCTTCCTTTGTGTTTTGAATCAGCGACCACCACTGATCGGCATCTTCAGTGAGGCGGTAAACTGCCATGACAACCTTCTCCCTTTCACTACTCCCCAAGGCATGGAATATTTTCTCTAAGGAATTTATCCATTGCTCAGATACTATAGGATTTGTACTCCCATTGAAGGTTGGTGGTTGTTGCCTCATGAAGCGGTCTAACATTGATCATCCACGTTGTGGATCAGGGTGCTACATACGAGTAAGGTTATTATTCATAACCTGAGTGAGTTGTTCTAGTATGGTAATAAGTTGATCAGCACCAGTTGTATCTCCAGATCCACAATAATTATCTTGAGCAGGAGGGCAATCCCTACATGGAGTGCGTGCATTGATACGGTTTCCATTTCTTCCACTAGGCGCCATTTCTAAACAATGGCATAAACTAGATCAGTTTATGAATCAAAATACATAACCCCATTCTTATAAAACACTTAACATAAATTGAACTATTTATGGATATAATCCATAATCATAAAAAGAAATGTTTTCTTTGATAAATTATATACTCATAACCCTTCATAGTGGTTTGTAAAGAAAACGAGAATTATCCGAAGCATATCCCCCGGGAGTGTCATAACCAAGAGTGCAGCAAGGCCCATTGTCGTGAACCAGTTCCCATTCGAGTCTAGCTCAAAGCGGTGTTTTCGGGTTTTACCCCTAGGTACATCTGTGCCAGAGCCGCCTCTACCTGCTCGTATCCAGACAGGGATGTATTGCTCGGAAAACTCACAACATCTCTACAATACCAAAATTCTAGGAAGTTCTTCTATACTAATCCTCAAAGTCTATCTTCGGGCTATGTGCTCTAATAAGAGTTTATCTAAATCTATCTTCCAAGGTTAGTACTAAACTGCCTCTGATACCAAATGTAACGCCCCGACCCCAGCTACCCAGAGTCGGTGCATTACTTCGTAACATTGGCATGATCACAAAAGATCAAATATCGAAAGACCGATTAGTTTAGTAGCCTTGGAAACACTAGATACATTCATAAGTCTTTCATTACATCAAAAAGTGAAAAACTACAATATCAAAGTCTCCATAGTCCACACTAATATCCTCTTCTAGCTATCCCTGCAGGTCATTCATAAAATACTTCTTCACATCCTGGAAAATATTAAAACATTCAAAGGGGTGAGCTCAGATGCTCAGTAAGGATAACATTATTGCGTAAGATTTCATAAATAAACATTAACATTTAAGGCAATGTATAACTAAAACAAAAGACTTTTTTAAACTTTAACTTCATCATAAAATGGCAAAAATAAAATTAAATATTGCCATTTACTTACTCACATGGATATTCTACTAGATGAATAATCACATGAAACATCAATAACCACTTTCATAATGAGGGAATGTATAATGCCAGACATTCTGAAACATTTCGTCAAGGCCTCGGCCAAGACGTCTAAAATTATTAAGGCCTCAGCCAAAACCATAAATAAAATTGGGAAAGGGCCTCAGCCAATTCCACGTCTAGTTGTCTCATGAGACCTACCGATGTAATTTTTTAGAAGATACTTACGTTTAAAATTGCTCAAATATAATCCAGTGTTTTTCTGAAAACATTATGCAAGCTTCTGAAAACAAAATAACTAATTCTGAGACTTCTCGACTAATTAAAGGCCATGATGGGTCCAGGCCCAATCCCTTCCAGTCTCCGACACTCGAGAGTCGGGTTTTCTGAAAATATTTTTAAGCTTGCGTTAAATACGTATACATTTGCACTGGATTTCCATATATTGGAGAGAAATATCTCTTTTTTGAAATCATTTAAAAATCACATAATTATAAAAGAAAACTTTTTGAATAAACGTAAAAGTCAAAGGGGTTTATACACTATATAAATGAAAGTTGTGTATAAAACCAAATATGCCTCAATGAAAGAATATTGAGAGAAGTACTTAAAAAGATCATTTTTAAAATAAAATAGATCTATTATGTGTATTCACAATAGGTACACATGAAGAAAGTAAAAATACAAAATAGGACATAATAATATCATGACATAATTTGAAAGTAGAAGATTAACCCAAAGAATAGAAATTGGGTTAAGAAGTTCCCTTACAAATAAAATAGATCTATTATGTGTATTCACTATATATACACATAAAGAAAGTACAAATACAAGATAGGACATAATAATATCATGACGTAATTTGAAAGTAGGAGATTAACCCAAAGAATGGAAGTTAGGTTAAGAAGTTCCCTTACAAATAAAATAGATCTATTATGTGTATTCACTATATATACACATAAAGAAATTACAAATACAAGATAGGACATAATAATATCATGACGTAATTTGAAAGTAGGATATTAACCCAAAGAATGGAAGTTGGGTTAAGAAGTTCCCTTACCTTGTGTCTGACTTGACTCAACCGTTCTTTAACCTCCTGAATAATAAACTAGAGTTAATATCTACCTTATTAAGAACCATTTTCAATTTCATTATCCTTTTTATATCACTTATTACAATGTTATGAATATTATGTAATTATTCAAGTTAATAACGATCGTTTTGTCGATCTTTGGTAACTTGAGTCAACAATAAACTTCTTATAATTACAAGTTGTTCATGTGGTAGAATATCCATTATATCCAGAATTATATTCATGATTTAGATGTCATATATATCTTATATATCCAGTATATACATTCATTTATAATATTACGTAACATTTAGAGGTAAGAAATGAAATGCACCGTTCATGGAGACAGTAAGCCGTACGTACGCATGAACGCTACTTTCATTTCAATTTAATATTTAATGGAACTAAATCATAATGATATAAATGTATAATATAATTACAGTATAATATAGTGTATAATACCATTTACTCCATCCTTTATACATCCCACATATGGCATTAACGATTCTAATCACTTTGAGGGGGCGGTAGTCCGCACTTCCTAAAATGAAATTATTGCGTTTTACCCATAATGGAAATCATAAATTATGAAATAAATGAGAAATACAGAAGCATAAGTAAAACATAAACATATTATATATCATATATAAAAATAGTGACATCTTAATGGACACCTTTGAAGGTGTTATATGAGTGTTGAACAATCATCGTTTCGTGAGGCAGAAATTCTCCATCCACAGAAACTGTATGTTCTTTAACCATTAGATGTTGGTGTGTGTAAGTGTAGCTCGAATAATTCTTATAACAACATCCTAGTCTATTGAGGATTCTGGTGTTGTTACAAAAGAAATTAATAAAAAGAGTTTAGGGGGTTGGAGAAGAAAAATAAAACAAAACAACATTAGAGAAGACATTACCTCAAAATCGGGTAACTCTTTTTGATTTGAGCCAAAGGCTTCCTTGGGAAGAGTTCTGCCCAAAGTAAGGCTTCTAGGAGTAAGAGGGGAAAGTTGGGAGAGTATTTGGGCAGAGTTTGGACGAGCCAAATGTCTTGAAAGTGTAAATGAGGTGGGAGAGGTGGGGGCCTTTTATAAGTGGAGAGGATGGGCACTTTTGGAAAGATTGAAATGTTATATTATTTCACAATTATTTTCGGATTATAAAGGTCCCACACTTATATAATTCTAGGATAAGGTGATAAGGTTTCGAAATCTCCTCATACAATAGGCTTTGGACAAGTGTAAACCTTGTATTTTGCATTATCTTCTCATTTTATTTAAATCGTTAAATAATGAGGTCATCGCTGCATCATAATGATGTCATAAATAATTTAATTTATTTAATGTCTAAAAATTATTAAAAAACTACTATGATGTAGGAAATATTTTTAGCTTTGTAATGAATATTTATAGTCAAAATTTGGACTTGTGTAACCCCACATAAAAATTGTTTTAGTAAAATAACTCATGTTCGTGTCAATTTAATTTTAACATTAAATAAATATATATTAATGTCATTTTAAAACTAAAGTGGCTCCATGGGTCCCCAAGTTGACCCATGGGTTGTCTTGGTCGTCCATGACTCATCCAATAGGAGTAGGACAAGTTTCATGCTCATCTCATATTATTAAAACATTATTTGTACCTTAAACTACACTAATTACCTCTAATCGCGATTAAGAACTTAAAAGTTACTATTCACCAAAAAATTATTTTAATCTCATTGAACCACATTTTACTTTCTAATGACAACCATGTATGTCAGATTTTTGAAAATCAAATCACAGAAGTGGTAATATTTCATTTAAACGAAAAATCAGTTATTTAACTACCACTTAGTGGTTTCACTATTCATCAAAAATTGAAGTTTTTCAGAACAAGGCCAAAATTTCACCCTAAGCTATAATTGATATTCCGAATTCAAAAATGATGTCTATTTTACAAAATCCCAAAAATATAAGTTGAATTAATTAATTTTATAAGTAATTCCCGCTGTTACAACAAATAGCGTGTTTTTAAGAAACAATTTATATCAAAAGATTGGCAATTGTTTATGTCCAATTTCAATGTTAAATTAATTCTAATGACCACCATTGTATAATATGGTAAAAATATATTATAATTATACTTTAAAACCACTAAATAGTATAATTTATTACTATAAATTATTTTGATTAAAAAAGTTGTTTTTAAGTAATTTTCACTATTCATAAAAAATTGGAAGTTCTCAGAAAATTACAAAAAATTCAACTTTGGATAATTTCGATATTACGAATACAAAAATGAAGTCCATTTTGAAATATAAAATTTCTATAATTTTAAAAAGTGGTTATTACTATTAATAACGGCTACTTTGATTAGTCGCAGTGTTTTAGAACTCGAAGTTGCGTACAATGCAAGCTATTGCATTATTGAATGAGAAGCATATCGTGGAAGCTCGGGGTGTTACAATACTCTAAAAAAAACCATGAGTGACATAATAATAACTTATCCACAGTCAAAAATATCAAAAAAACCTTCATAAAATATGGATGTTTTGTATCATAATAAATCAACTTCAAATAAGATTTAAATCCATCAAAGGATGTTTACATAGATGAAATAATGACTATTTTAGAGAAATATCTATTTCTACTTTGAAATCATTTAAGAGTCTTATATTTATGAAATAAAGCATTTTTTTTTAAATATTCTTATTATCTTGTAAGGGAAGATTCGACGATTTTATAACAGCGGAAAATAGCCACACCCACCGTATAAGTTAAAAAAACATTCTTAGCTTAATTTTGTTGAAAAGGTTAAAAAGCACCTTGTTTGGAAAACGATGAAAAGATTCCTTTAAAAAATTCTTATAAAAAGTCAAACAAGGGTATAAATTACTTTAACCCATATTCTAGTAAATAGTAAAAATGTTTAGAAATTCATTTTTAAGAAACATGGATGTGGATGATAAAGAGATCCCAGTAGATTATTACGTATAAACAACCTCGGATAATGAAGAGATTACCAAATAACCCTTACCAATTTGGTAACTTATGAAACATACAACCCATGAAATATGTATCATACAATGAATATGTAAAGACACATAAATTAGAGTGTATTACACAAAGAATATAATTATGGGCAGTACATACACCACACAAAAGGTGATGGTGGCAATATGGCATGAATCTCCCGGGAATAAGGAATGAGATGAAAACCCCTTACCTTGTACTTTTCCTTGGTTGGGTTAGGTTAAAATCCTGTATAATGGTGAAATAATATTTATTAAATTCTACAAGAATTATATACATTAATATGATATCATATATGCTCTTTTAATATTGATTTGATAATAATATCTTAGTATTATCTTTGTTTCGGGTGTTAACTTACTTGTTTTATTTTATATGTTTTGTTACGTAATCCATGATTGTAATGGATAGGTTGTATATTATTCATATCCAGAATGGTATCAAGCCCTTAAACATCATTTTTAAATCATCAAATGATAATTATACTTGAATGGATACGATGGAGAATGAATCTCATCGCGTTCGTGGAGATGGTAGTCTGTACATACGCACGAGAGACACCATCATTCTTTTGAAATAATATATAAATGGTTGTTATATCATATATACAGAATCATTAACATGATATATTTATTATTTACATGAGTTACATATCATTATTATACCCATCCAAATAATAATATATTGAATAACAATTACACCACGACGTGGAGACGGTAAACCGTACGTACGCACGTATGGTGACATGTTATTCAAAGGGTGGATAGAATACCAAATATGGTTGTACCATATTTATTATAACATAACAGTATATATATGATACTGGATTTATTATTTTATAACGGTAATAACAAAGGAAGAATAAGTGGAAGAAGAAAGGAACTTGGAAAAGGGTGGTGAAATCATTACCTCTTCTTCGGGTTCTTCCTTTTGATTTGATCAAAAGGGCTCCATAGGTTGGCTTTATGATCAAACTAAGGCCTCTAGGTTTTAGTGATGGAATATGGGAGAGTATTTGGGCAGAGTTTTGCCAAACCAAAAGGTTTTGAAGGTGTGAAGAAATGGGAAGGAGGAGTGCCCTTTTATAAGAGGGGTGAGGGGCACCTTTGGAAAAGCTAGAAATATTAGTTTATAATAAATTCATATTCGGTTTCTAATGGCTCAAAAGTTGATTATTTAAATTTTAAGGTGGGTATAGGTCGCAAAAAACTCAACCAATAGAATTTAGACAGGTTTTGGTACTTATATTAACCTTATCTTTAAGTATTAACTCTAAGTTAATTAGTTTCACTTTTTCAGTGTCTCTTTGTATTTTTATATAATATGGTTAATAAACTTACTATATAAATCCAAGAGACCCCCAAGTGGTCCTTTAATGATGAAATAATCATGATATAAGTCCCTTGGCCGAACCTTATATTTTTAGGAATTTGATATCAATTAATAATATAATATTTGTTTTAAGAACTCTTTTATGTCAATTTTGACACTATTCAATAGTTTATTTTTATGAAACTCATAACAGATTGATTACTTCAAACAAAGTCAATTAAATCAATCCTAATATATCATATTATCCGAGAAAATTAGTTAAATTCATTAAAAGTTTCATATTATATTTATTTGGGTATTTATATTATCAATTATTTTAATTTTTCACTATTATAGTAATTAATTCATCATCATTGTGTCATAAATAAATTAAATTATTTAATGTCTGAAAATTATAAATAAAATATAATTATGTATGAAATCTTTTTTTCTTTCTAATAAATAATTATAATCTAAAATCTAACATATATAACCCTATGTAAAATTTTTTTTTTCTAAAAGATATGTGCTTGTGTCATTTTTGTATTCATTTTAACTTAATTAAAATAAAGTGTCCCTATCACCTACAAGTGGCACCATGGGGTCCCAAAATCGACCCAAAGATTCCTATGGTCGAACATGTATCAACCAATAAGGCTAGAACACGTTTTAGGGTAATTTAGTATTATTATAATATTATTTTTGCCCTTATTTACCGGATTTACCCCTAACCATGGTAAATAAAATATTTACCGCAGTAATTATTCAAAATGTCTAAAAATAAAAGTTACCTATTTACAAAATTTGAACATCCTGATTCCCAATATGGAATACATTTTTCTAAATTGAAAACACATAAGTGGCAGAAATTAATTTAAAATTAATTCCCGCTGTCAAAACAAAAAGTGTTTTTTTAAGAGATAATAACTATCAAAAGATTGAAACTTGATTATGTTTGGTTTATTTGTAAAATTATGTCCAATGACCAAAATTATATTAAATGGTATAAATATATTATAAATATACTTTAAAACCACTCAAAATCATAATTTATAACTATTATTTATTTTAGATTAAAAAAGATGTTTTTAATTAAAATTTAGTAATTTTCACTATCCATCAAAATATAAAAGTTATCCGAAAAGTACCAAAATTTCACCTCTGGCTAAATTCGATACTTCGAATTAAAAAATGATGTCCATTTTGAGAGATAAAATTTCTAAAATTTTAAAAGGTAGGTATTACTATTCATAACAGCTAGTTTGATTTGTTTTGGTGTGTTAGAACTCGAAGTTGCGTACAACACATGCTACTGTATTATTCAAAGGAAAGTGTACCGTGGAAGCTTGGGATGTTTCATTGTAATTTTTTGATGTCCCCATTTAGTCAAAAAGTTTAAAATATTGTATTTAAAAAGGATTCACTATTAAAAGTTGATAAAAGTGCAATACTGAAAATGAATCTGTTCTTGCATTATGTCTAAGAAACTCATAATATGGATTATAAAATTATAAGGATTATATAAAGTTTAAAATTTAGTTAATACTATTCATAACCTCTTTTGAATGGCTCTTTTTTTGGTAAGTCATGGTGTGATTGAACTCGATGTTGTGTGTAGTGCAAGTTATTGAATTATTTTGAAGAAATAACACACTATGAAATCTTGGGGTGTTACATTCTCCCCTCCTTCAATAAATTGCGTCCTCGCAATTTGAAATTGTTCTTAGAAAATAAAAGGTTGAAAATAGAAAATATATTTGTGGGAAAACCCACATCAGAAATTGGGTTATTAAAATTTAGTCTTAATATGAGGGAAAGAGAAATGAAAGGGTCACCACCAAATTATGATCTTGATTAGGAGAACATTGGTGGAAATTAGAGACATATAATTGGAGGAAAAACGTAAATATTTATATGTAGTGATTGAGGTCATCAATCACAAACAAGTATAAAATTGAGGTCCTTAAACTCATCAATCTATGATGATTTGAAATACCATCGGTTCAACAAAACATAGGGTATTGGGATAACACATTTTTGACGTTTCAAAATATCTTAGTTGAAATCCCACATCAAAAAATGAGTTAATGAGGCCTCTATTTAAAATAAAGAGTGGAAAGTATGAAGATTACCGAAAATAACACATACTAGGGTTCCATGTAGGAAAATATGGATATGGAAGAGAAATATAACCATCAATTATTTGATGGAGAGTGGTAGAGAACATGGCTATGAAAAGGCCAACAATCCCAAAGCCATAAATTAGTGATGATTTAAGGAACCATCTAGGACAACATTTTTGTTCTAAGTTCCTATTATTAATGTTGAGGAATTTATTTATGAGATTGCCTAAGATCATAAGGAGATATACTTACTTTATAATTAGTGTTTTATCCATTAATAAATTTCTACCACAAACACATCTTTCACTCTAAATGATAATAGAACGTAAAAAAATTTTTATTTATACTATTCGTACAGGGTTCCAAAATAAATGAATTTATAATTCATCTACCAGATCTTTTAAAAAAACTACATTATTTAATCCAGGACATCTCGTGGTCCAGTGGTAGGTGATACACCCTTGTCGCCCTTCGGTTGCGGGTTCAAGTATCGCAGCCTTGCCGGACGCGACGGGTTGTCGCCCGACCTCCGGGTTGTCCTTTTATGGCAATCCAAAATAATCCAAAATAGAACTATCCAAAATACTTCTGTCCATACTCACAGTCCAACATTTATAAGGAAGGTAAACATAATGTAGATCCTTTTTACCCCGTAATAGAATATGAATACCTTCATCATGTATTCTTTTAATACACTGAAACATCCTGAATTACCATATTCCTTATTGATTACATTCATGCTCCCTTATTCCATATAGAATGCTGGATATACTTCATCAATAAAAAAATGTTTTAAACCCCAACAATGATGGAATATACAAATCATTAATCAGTTCCAAGGTAGTCAAGAATATCCAATATAATTTATCCAAAACAATCATTAATTATTCCAAAATCACTACTTCGGTATCAGAACTATATTATGGTTTATCATTCTCTCAACCATATATTTTCCAAAAATTTATCCTGCTATTGAGTCACATTTCTTTGTTCCACACAATCTCAAGTCCTTAATGAAATAGTACTGCAGTACAATCCTTATATACTCCATAATTATTATAACAAGTATATTGTTGATACAACACTCAATTGACATAATCAACAAAAGAACTGTAATCATTCCTCTTTATCTGTGGTAGTATCATAACTTGATTATTATCCAATAGCATCATTTGCGGCATAGTATGATGACTGGGACATAGGTTCGCGTAGTGTCCAAACTCCTTGCAAATGAAGTATTGTACATTTGAAACCATTTTCTTACCCTTACAGTCACGTAATTTGTTCACTTTTCCTCCACACTTATAAAAAACTCACATTCCTTTCAGGAAAGTTCCAGGGTGTTTCTTTCCACAGTTATCACATAGGGGAAAATTATTCTTTTCCCTCTTCACTTTATCCATCTTTCTCTCTTCCATCATTTTCTTCTCTTGCTTCCCTTCAAAGCCATATGACTCAGTAAAATCTTTACTTATCTTATCAACACATGATATTATCTCTTCATATGATGATAATACATGCGAGACTATTTCTCTTGTAAATTCTGGCTTAAGACCATAAAATATATGATCCTTCTTTCTCTTTGTATCATGTGCTTTGCTAGAGTTCTCATTTCTTCTACTGGGCGCCATTTCTAAACAATGGCATACATTAGATTAGTTTATGAATAACAATACCTAATCCCAAACTTGTAAAACACATAACATAAATTAAATAGTTTATGGATATAATCCATAATCATAAAAATGTCTCCTTTGAGGAAGTATATACTCATAAACCCCCCATAATGATTTGTAAAGAAAATGACAGTTATCCTAAACATATCCCCCAGGAGTGTCGTAACCAAGAGTGCAGCAAGGCCCGTTGTCGTGCACCAGTTCCCGTTCGAGTCTAGCTCAAAGCGATGTTTTCGGGTTTTACCCCTAGGTACATCTGTGCCAGAGCCGCCTCTACCGGCTCATATCCAGACAGGGATGTATTGCTCGGAAAACTCACAAAATCTCTATAATACCAAAATTCTAGGAAGTTCTTCTATACTAATCCTCAAAATTCATCTTAAATCTATGTGCTCTAATCAGAGTTTATTTAAATCTAGCATCCAAGGTTTGTACTAAAATTTCTCTGATTCCAACTACAACGCTCCGACCCTTGTTACCCAGAGTCGGTGCATTATTACATAACATTGAAATGATCACAAGAAAGATCAAATCTTGAAAGACCGATTGGTTTAGTTGCCTTGGAAACACTAGATATATTCATAAGTATTACATTACATCATAAAATGAAAAACTACTATAACAACATAATGTCTCCATAGTCCACACTATTATCCCCACATAATATCCCTACAGGTCATTCATAACTTACTTCTTCACAACTTGGGAAAAATAAAACATAGAAAAGGGGTGAGCTCAAATTCCCAATAAGGATAACAATATAGCGGAACATTCAAAATAAGCATAAACATTTAAGTCAATGCATTACTAAAACAAAAGCCTTTTAAACTTGGACTTCAACATAGTATGGAAAAAGTAAAATGAAATAATGCCATTTACTTGTTCACATGGATATTTTAATAATCGAATAATCACATGCAATATCAATAACCACTTCCATAATGATGGAATGCATAATGCTGAACTTTAATTTCATTGTCAAGGCCTCGTCCCAAGACCTTGGGGTATCTGTAACCGGAACCCAACCCGGAGTGCCTCTAATAACCGGACACCAACCCGGAGTGCCTCTAATAACCTGACACCAACCAGGAGTTCCTCTAATAACCGGAGACCAAACCGGAGTTCCTCTAATAACCGGTGACCAAACCGGAGAGATTACTTTTACCAGTCCCCAACCCGGAACATACTTGTCTAACACATTCATCTGAATGAAAGGTTGAAATATAACATAAACATTCGGATTACAAATAACTTATGAAATGACAATACTCTAAACAAAAACCATGAGTGACATAAGAATAACTTATCCACAGTCAAAAATATCACAAAACCTTCAATAAAATATGGATGTTTTGTATCATAATAAATCAACTTCAAATAAGCATAAAATCCATCAAAGGATGTTGACATAGATGAAATAAAGACTATTTTATAAAAATATCTCTTTCTATATTGAAATCATTTAAGAGTCTTATATTTATGAAATAAAACATTTTTTTTGAAAATATTCTTATTATCTTGTAAGGGAAGCTTCGACGATTTTATAACGACGGAAAATATCCACACCCGCTGTATAAGATAAAAAAAACATTCTTACCTTATTTTTGTCGAAAAGGTTAAAAAGCACCTTGTTTGGAAAACGATGAAAGGATTCCTTTATAAACATCTTATAAAAAGTCAAACAAGGGTATAAATTAATTTAACCCATATTCTAGTAAATAGTAAAAATGTTTTGAAATTCATTTTTAAAAAAACATGGATGTGGACGATAAAGAGATCCCAGTAGATTATTACGTATAAACAACCTCGGATAATGAAGAGATTACGAAATAACCCTTACCAATTTGGTAACTTATGAAACATAAATCCCATGAAATAGGTATCATACAATGAATATGTAAATACACATAAATTAGAGTGTATTACACAAAGAATATAATTATGGGCAGTACATACACCACACAAAAGGTCATGGTGGCAATATGGCATGAATCTCACGGGAATAAGGAGTGAGATGAAAACCCCTTACCTTGTACTTTTCCTTGGTTGGGGTAGGTTAACCTCCTGAATAATGGTGAAATAATTGTTATTAAATTATACAAGAATCATATACATTAATATGATATCATATATGATCTTTTAATATTGATTTGATAATAATATCTTAGTACTATCTTTGTTTCAGGTGTTAACTTACTTGTTTTCTTTTATATGTTTTGTTACGTAATCCATGTTTGTAATGGATAGGTTGTATATTATTCATATCTAGAATGATATCAAGTCCATAAACATCATTTTTATATCATCAAATGATAATTATACTTGAATGGATACGATGGAGAATGAATCTCATCGTGTTCGTGGAGACGGTAGTCCGTACGTACGCACGAGCGACAATATCATTCTTTTGAAATAATATATAAATGGTTGTTATATCATATATAAGGAATCATTAACATGTTATATTTATTATTTACATGAGTTACATATCATTATTATACCCATCCAAATAATAATATATTGAATAACAATTACACCACGACGTGGAGACGGTAAGCCGTACGTACGCACGTATGGTGACATGTTATTCAAAGGGTGGATATAATACTGAATATGGTTGGACCATATTTATAATAACATCACAGTATATATATTATACTGGAGTTATTATTTTAGAATGGTAATAACAAAGGAAGAAGAAGTGGAAGAAGAAAGGAACTTCGAAAATGGTGGTGAAATCATTACCTCTTCTTCGGGTTCTTCCTTTTGATTTGATCAAAAGGGCTCCTTAGGTTGGCTTTCTGATCAAAATAATGCCTCTAGGTTGTAGTGAGGGAAGTTAGTAGAGTATATGGGCAGAGTTTTTCCGAACCAAAAGGTTATTAAGGTGTGAATAAATGAGAAGGAGGAGTGCCCTTTTATAAGAGGGGTGAGGGGAACCTTTGGAAAAGCTAGAAATATTAGTTTATAATAAATTCATATTAGGTTTCTAATGGCTCGAAAGATGATTATTTAAATTATAAGGTGGGGATGTGTCTAAAAAAACTCAACCAATAGAATTTAGACAGGTTTGGGTACTTATATTAATCTTATCTTTAAGTATTAACTCTAAGTTAATTAGTTTCACTTTTACAATGTCTCTTTGTATTTTTATATAATATGGTTAATAAACATACTATATACATCCAAGAGACCCACAAGTGGTCCATTAATTATGAACCTATCATGATATAAGTCTCTTGGCCGAACCTTAGATTTTTAGGAATTTAATATCAATTAATAATATAATATTTTTTAAGAACTCTTTTATGTCAATTTTTACACTATTCAATAGTTGATTTTTATGAAACTCATAACAAATTGATTACTTCGAAAAAGTCAATTAAATCAAACCTAATATATCATATTATCCTATAAAATTAGTTTAATTCATTAAAAGTTTCATATTATATTTATTTGGGTATTTATAATATCAATTATTTTAATTTTTCAATATTATAGTAATTAATTCAACATCATTGTGTCATAAATAAATTAAATTATATAATGTCTAAAAATTATAAATAAAATATAATTATGTATGAAATCTTTTATTCTTTCTAATGAATATTTATAATCTAAAATTCAACATATATAACCCTATGTAAAAATTGTTTTTCTAAAAGATATATGCTTGTGTCATTTTTGTATTCATTTTACCTTAATTAAAATAAAGTGTCCCTATCACCTACAAGTGGCACCATGGGGTCCCAAAATCGACCCAAAGATGACTATGGTCGAACATGTATCAACAAATAAGTCTAGGACACGTTTTAGGGTAATTTAGTATTATTATAATATTATTTTGTACCCTTATTTACCGGATTTACCCTTAACCATGGTAAATAAAATATTTACCGCAATAATTATTCAAAATGTCTAAAAATAAAAGTTACCTATTTACACAATTTGAACATCCTGATTCCAAATTTGGAATCCATTTTTCTAAATTCAAAACACAGAAGTGGCATAAATTAATTTAACATTAATTCCCGTTGTCAAAACAAAAAGCGTGTTTTTAAGAGATAATAACTATCAAAAGATTGACACTTGTTTATGTTCTGTTTAATTGTAAAATTATGTCCAATGAACAAAATTATATTAAATGGTAAAAATATATTATAAATATACTTTAAAACCACTCAAATTCATAATTTATCACTATTAATTATTTTTATTAAAAAAGTTGTTTTTAATTAAAATTTAGTAATTTTCACTATTCATCAAAATATGAAAGTTATCCGAAAAGTATCAAAATTTCACCTTAGGCTAAATTCGATACTCCGAATCCAAAAATGATGTCCATTTTGAGAGATAAAATTTATAAAATTTTAAAAGTAAGGTATTACTATTCATAACGCCTAGTTTGATTGGTTGTGGTGTGTTAGAACTCGAAGTTGCGTACAACACACGCTACTTTATTATTCAAAGGAAAGCATACTGTGGAAGCTTGGGATGTTTCATTTTAAATTTTTTGATGTCCCCATTTAGTCAAAAAGTTTAAAATATTGCATTTAAAAAGGTTTCACTATTAAAAGTTGATAAAAGTGCAATACTGAAAATGAATCTGTTCTTGAATTATGTCTAAGAAACTCATAATATGGATTCTAAAATTATAAGGATTATATAAAGTTTAAAATTTAGTTAATACTATTCATAAACTCTTTTGAATGGATGTTTTTTTTGGTAAGTCATGGTGTGATTGGACTCGGTGTTGCGTGTAGTGCAAGTTATTGAATTATTTTGAAGAAATAACACACTATGAAATCGTGGGGTGTTACAAGTTAAACACATTGTATTTTTCAAGTCAATATAAAAACACATTCTAAATGTTTTCCAAAACATTTTTCAAAACACTTTAAAATGTATTATAAACTGTTATTTGGAAACCATCATTCCTAAAGAGCCAAGTAAAAAATCATATAATATGGGAAATAGAATCATGCACATATGGATAACCAATAAATATGTGTCAATATTAAACGATGTGAGAAACTAAGATCTAATAAACTTAGGCGAACATAGAATATTGTGAATTATCCACAATATTTTAATTCATGTGAACTTTCCCCAAAAATATAAATCACTATGTGAAATCAATGGTTCCCTTAATATTCCCAGCCACTCTAATTCATTACATACTAAGGGGAAAATCCAAAAAAATAAACCTAGTATATAAACAAACTATGTTCCACTAGATACTATATAATATAGCTAGTCTGGCAATCATTCTTTGAAAATTCTCTCACAATACCATGTTCACATGCCTCATTCACAAAAGGGGGTTGAAAAAATGATTCCATCCAAGCATCCAATAAGGTCACATATATCATATATATTATTTTATATTATAGGAATGACCATAAATCACACTAATGATCAATCTTTTTTCCTTAAAATTAATAATTGAGTAAATGGGTCTCAGAGATTTTACAATGAGTGAATCCCACCAATTCACATAAACAATAAATAATTATTATCTTAAGAGGGTTTTCATGATATACATTCACCACATTCATAATGTTTCCTAAAAAGATTTGAGTTCCTTTTACAAAACTCATCATTTATTAATGAGCCAAATCATCATTTTAAAAATCTGAAAGAACACCATTTTTTATTTCACAATCATTCAAAAAATAATTCCATTGATGTACTCACTCTATATTTACTAGCTAAGAAAGTTCTCATCAATATTCTAAATGCGATATTATCGAACACGAAATTACAAATCCTTTTCAAAGAACCAAACATGTGTTTTGTTTAAATCTAAACCACTTGGTATCCCTTCAATAAAACTCAAAATAAAAATTTATAATGTTGTAAAATTATTAACATACCTAAATCATGCTTTAAATATTATAAAACACTCAAAAAGGCCAATGATACATTTTATTAGACATTTTGTTTTAAAAAATTCCAATACAATTGTATTTATAACAAAACAAGTAAGAGATAACTACTCCTCACACCAAAGAAAAATTTCAACGATCTCTCATCAATATTTCATATTAAATGGAGGTTTGAAAGATATAAATGCAGTTATTATTAAATTAAAATGGAGAGTGTAATGGAAAACTACCTCAATATATTTCCACATCAATGATGCACACCCAAAAACACACTAAAAGGGTTCAAAGAAGAAAAAATTATCCAAACGAAACCTTAAAAAACAAATATACCCTACAAAAATAAAGGGTAAATACAAAACCTACGTCGACATGACTATAACAGAATAAGACCTTGAGATAAAATTAAAGAATGATGTAGAGGGAGAAGGTAAGAGGGGAAATACCTTGAAGATCTAGCTCAGAACCTGGAAGAAGCCCTAGATCTACACCAACGGAGGGAGGGGATGTCCTGTGGAAAAACGGAAGTGGCAACTTATGGTAGGAAGAAATGGTGAAAGGATAAAAGGGGTGGATTGGGTGTAAAATCTTGGGAGGGTAGTTTAGGAATTTAAAAAAATTATGTTATGGGAAACCTAGATTGTTTTCCCAAATGGTTTGTTGAAACGTGCACCAACCATGTTGTATCTACTATCCTATAGAGGATTAACCCTGTAGCAAGCCCTCATGGTTTGAGATAAAATGCACTAACTATGTGGATGCTTTTGTCTGAAATCCAACACCTACTTCATAGTTACCTAGATTGGGACACATGGTTTACCGAAATGTGCACCAGCCCTATATAGGCTACTTTTAAGCATAAAAGTCCCAATTTTCTACAAGAACACTTGAAATAGAAGAGTAAATACCGTATAGCTAAAACAAAAAAAATAAACACTTCAAAATTTAACCTATTTAAAAAATGAAACTGAAGAGAAAAACTGAGATCCCATAACAAATCAGGACAGAAGATGGAAAACAATAATTGGATGTACCAAATGGCTTTAAAATAATAATTTTGTCTAGGTATCATCATTTTCTATTATATAAACTTTCATTTTCACAATATTGAGTACTGATTTGTGATTATTAACTTTCAGTTGAAAATTTTCTCTTTTACTCTATGTTAGAACGTGATAGTATGATTTTTTATCAATGTCCTTTTTTTCAAAAACAATATCTTATTCGAAACCATTGCTTTATGGTTACCTTCATATATCACATTTCATATTATTAATAAGGTGTGTTATTAACCCTAATTACATTACTTGTTCTTTGAAAAAGTGTTATTACAAATATTAGACACAATATTACTGATATAAAGTTTATATTGTGAGGACACAATTAAATTAAGGTGAGAAGAATGTAACACCCCAATTCATTACAATATTTTTATTCGAAAATAAATTTTATTTTTCTTCTATATTTATTTATATGCATCACCATGTAATTTTTTTTCTACAAATAATACTAAGTTAGGTATTTTTACATGCAAGGCCAAAAATTAAAACATTTCAAAAGGGAACAAATTTTAAATCTAATTTTTTAAAATTATAAAATTTATTTTTCAAAATAAATTTAATTTTTGAATTATTAATGTAAAAAAATCATAGTTTTATTTATTTTAAGATTTTTTTTGGATGAATAATGAAATTACTACAATGTAGTTGAAAAATTCCTTTTCATATAAATAATTATTAATTTTAAATTAAAGAATAAATATAATATAAATTAAAAATAGATAAATTATATATCTATTAATACATTTTACCTCATTGGAATCATTTTTATATTCCATTTAAATAAAAATACTTAATGAACATTTTAACAGTTTCACTTTAACCCACAAACCCATCTCTCCCCATCCACAGGATTAAATTTGAAATATTATTTTTCCACTTTAGTGAATTGAATGTGTAAAAATATATGTACACTATTGTAATCAGTATAATATTTAGAGTCTAAAAAGATCATCATATTTTTTGACCAAAAATATTTTTAAATGTATTTAAAATTAATTACAACAATTAAAGAAAAAAATAACCCTAAATGGACTAAACCATAAACATAACATCCAAAATAACCTAAAAACAAGTCCAAAGGCCATTGGATCCAAATAGTTCAACTATATCCTCTCTTGGTTATGATTTTATGAGTTTTTGGGATACAATTTCATGAATGTGACTCATATAATATGTTATAAAAAGAAAAATACAAAGTGAAACCTTCCTTACGTTTAAAATTTATAAATATTTAGAGCATAGAAGAATCTACATATTTTCGGTTATAAATATTATTTGGAAATTTAAATAATTTTTTTATATCATAATATTTTTACTTTATTTTTTAGAGAGCATATAATTATATAAATTATTAAAAAATGCTAACACATGGATTATTTAGTTAATAATAAAATAAAATAAATGAAGCTACAATCATTAAAATTAATGTAAATTTAATGAATTATTGTGCTCCATTATTATTCTAGATGGATATGTTATATTATAAATATATTATCTCAATATAACGAAATTAAAATATTTTATTGGTATTTTTTAGTTAAAATTAAATTTATAATTTCTTAATTGAAATTAATGTTATTTTCCAATGAAAAGATATTTTATTAAATGATTTATAACTAATAAAATCTTATATTTGGCCATGTTAATTATAATTTTTAATAAATATAAAATAAATTATATTCATTTATAAATAAGTATTTTAAAAATAAAATATTGACCCATATATTTTAAAAACATTTTTATCATGGTTCAGGTTAAAATAGTGTTTTTTGTGTATTACTTCTATTTTTTTAAAATTAAATTCCAATAAAAATGGGTTTTATTTTTTATAAACTAGATAGTTTATTTATATTCTATATGTTATAAATTTTATTATATGTATCACTTTAATTTAGTATTATTATATGGATTACGTAGTTTAGAGAATTAGTTACCAAATTGAAAAACCAAAATGAAAAATATAATTAAACATAAAAACCCGGGAACATAATTATAAAAATGCAATTATTTTTGTGTGTTAGATATTTTTCTAGACCATAAATTCACATTAATCGATTTTTTTCTATTTTTATGGCGCATAAGGTAAGAGAGACATCACAATAGTGTTTACCACTTGGTATTTAATAGAATGCCACTCCCCCTCCACTATAAAAAGGTTATTCACTCTTCCCCTTCCCCACACAACATGAAAACATTGGCTCAACAATTCTATGACAAAATAAGCTCCCATAATATACACCCTCATCCTAGAATCATTACTTATATAATAAAGTAAAACAATGAATCCCCATGGTGGAAACTAAAAGAAGTTAAGTGAAAAAAGGTAAAAATATTCAACTATAACTTTTTCTTAATTTATTTCTTAAACTATTAAATTTTTCAAATATCATTATTATGTAACCGAATCTGTATATTAAAAATAATGAAATTTTTTTATGTTAATATTTAAATATAAACCTTGACACAATTCCATCTAAGGTGTAATGAACTTATCATTTGTGTATGGTGAACTACTGCATCACAAAATTATGTCATTCCTTTTTTTATTAACACATTTAATGGTTTTTAATTATGATGAAATTTTTTTTCATATATTATATATATGATGGTTTATTATGGATTTATATATATTTAATATTTATATTCCTAAAAATATTATTTTTCCCACTTGGTGTAAATGCGATAATTTCGTTTGGGGATGTGTGGACCACCTTCTCCTCAAGTAATGTAAAATGTTTACACATTACATGGATTTTATTAAGGATGGTTCTAATTAATCACTTGTAATAAAATAAAATATATATTATTGTAATAGAATAATTAAATTACTATAAATATAATATATTTCTTTCATTATTACTCATTTGACACACTAAAAAAGTGAGAACATTGATCATGGACGTCTATACTAGAGCCTCCTCGACGTGATGTGATTAATTACATAAAAATATATATATATATATATATATTTATAAGAATATATGAATAAATAAATTTGAATTTGTGATATATTTATAATTTTTTAAATATATAATATAACATATAAAATTTCCAAAATGATAATTAAATAATGTGAACGTCACTCATGTGTACGTACGACCTACCCGTTCCATGATTGAAATGTTCGTTCATTTTTGATTAACATATTTCATGATTGGTTTTAAAAGTATAATTTTTGTATGAATGTGATAATTTTTTAAGGATAATTATTCTCGAGATGTTTATATTATGAACTCTTTTACAATATTCAACCTTCACAACATGAATCAAATTTGGTAAAAACACCCATCATAAAATTAATTGTTTATGTAATTGTATAAAACATTATAATAGGTAATGTAAAAGTAATAATTAACATCAAAAAGTTTATGAGGAAACTAGATAATTAACTTATGTTATTTATCCTAGAACAAAATGTCACATGTGACAAATCAGACTCAATTGAAGGGATTTCATCTCAATTTTATTTCATTGGGCCATATTGTAATGTTATACACCATGTTTACTTTATATGGTGTATATAATACAATATGAAATTTTATATCATGAATTAGCTTATTTTCTAGATATTATAATTTTTTTTAATATACTTAATTCATGGGGATTACGAGTCACGTGTTTCAATGTGTTATGATACACTTTGGAATGTTTAATGATTATTTTCATTAATATTGTTTTCTCAACGATATTTCAATTAATCAATATTTTCAACCTTTGTTATTACATATCATACACAATGGAATAAGTGATAAATTATTTTTATTTATTCAACATTTATTTTTTATGATAATGAAAAGTTTTTATTCCTTATATCAATTATTCGATATATGAGGAATTCTCTATACATGAATGACACGGGTTGGGGACAGGTTAATGTAAGACACTTGATGAATCAGTAGACTCATGAAATGGAATGGGTTGGATAAACCCTCCATGTTTTTATCCATGTAGAATATATGGGTTTCAACCGAATAACATAAAAAATCTAATGAATGGTATTGATGGTAGTGGTACATCTTCTAGATACAAAACATCCAATAATTACGCATTTCCTTAATTTTAATTATTATCATCCAGATTATTTTCACGATGAAAAAATCTATGTATTCATTTCAATATTAGTTATTTTATTAAATAAAATCTTTTTCAGCACATTAATTTTCTATAATGATTATTCCTTATCTAGTTTTTAAATGGAATGTGTTTTCAGTTATTTACCTTTCAAAATTGTTTATTCTTATTACATATGATGTACACATTACCTTACTCTATATTTGGTACCACCAACATTTTCCCTTTACAAAGGATATGAAGATGAATTCATGGAATGAGTTTAGATGTTGTAATGTATTAGTCTTTTTTATGTATAATGTTTTATTTTCTATTTCCCAATGTAGTGTGTTTATCATGTTTTTATATGGTTTTACAATACTATTAAATTTATCAATCCTTGAAGATTTAATTCCACATATTATTTTCAGTGTAATAAATTAATGCACTGGCTACTAAAATCTAGGCTTGGGGAATTATAATAAGAGTGCTCAAAATGTGTGTTGAAGGGAGGATAGTCAGATTCTATATATATGTGTGGAGAGTGTCACAAATTTAATTTCATTAAAAATTTACATATTCTAAAATATTATTAATGATAATTATTCTCCAAAAATATGAAATTTAGAATATAATTTGATAATTCTTGATAAACCATTATATAGTAAGAATTAAAATATGATTTTGTGAACATAGTATTATTTAATTACATTAATTTACATGATTTTACACTTTATGTGGTGACACATCTTTATCCTGGATACTATTTACAATCACTAAATATGAAATTAAAAAAATTAATTAATTTAAAAAAATAGATCCAAAATATACAATAATATTTTCAATATTCAATTTACATATATAGATGAAAATAATCTAATTAATGTGTGAAAAATAAAATGGAAAACTATTTTTAAAATTGTGATTTTTATACATAAAAATGATGTTATAAAATATTAATGTAAAATATTGATTCATATGAAATAATTTACATTATTTTTTAAAAATGTACATAGTTATTCATTAATTACAATTCAAAAACATAATGATACATATAGATTAAATATTTTAATTATAAAAAATTATATATTTCAAAAAGATGAAATATTTAGTATACAATCAAAAAATAAATCTTCTCTTAAAAACTGAAAAATAAAACCTAAAGTATATTGGATATGATTTTAAAAAATTAATCATATTCTATCAAAATTAATTTCAAATATTTTTAAATTCATTACTGAAGTGTCAGGTAATGAACATACTAAAAAATTATTTTAATATAAAACATTTCCAAGTGCTTTATTGTTTATAATTTTATAGAATTAGGATATTAAATTTTCTAAAAAACTCATGAACTTTTTAATAATTAAAAATATCTTCCAATATGAAAAATATTCATTAATCCATAAGGACTCATCAGCATAACCCATAAATTCTACACAAAAAAATCATCAATAAATTATATAATTTTCTTATCTTTATATCCTTATGAATAGAAACATATGAAATGGGTTGGATCAAACACTTTGTAAGGGATAAAATATAAAAGGGGCATAAAGTACAGATCAAACTCAAATGGTAATTAATGAATATTAAAAATTATTTATTTATAAATGGAAATGAATCCATAAGGGGTTTTCATAATCCTAAAAGATAGACATACAAACCAATATAATCAAACCTTCTCCATGGAAATTGAATGATGAAGTGAGTCATAAATCATGATCCATGGGAAATAAGAATGAAAATAGAAGTATATTATGCATTTGATTTTTTAACTAAACGAATTTCACTTCCATTCATCTATTCCACATGTAAAATTATGAGTCGAGATTAATTCCACCATACTATCCTTTTGAAAAAACATCAACTTTCTAACCTATTCAAACATTAAATTACGAGTAGATCTAATGGTTGTCACACTATCCCTTTGTATACATAGCTACTAGATAACCAATTCACATGTTAACATTTATATTGAGCTATGAACCATCACAATCACCATTTTCAATCCTAACTAATCCATATCTTTTGCAAATAAAAAAATGTGATTATAGGTAAACACCTTCATACATGCCCATTATGAGCCTCCAAACTCACTAACATCTTTACATATAACTTATATGTCATGAGTTATAATAGTTTTCCTAATGAACTTGAGGTTGATATGGGCCCCAACTAACCTATAATCCCTATATTTTTTTCCACTTGAAAATAATTATCAAATCATAACATATCCCATAGAATTAAAATGGGATTCATATAATTTTCAAAAATAATCACATAAGGAAATGATTCATTATTAAATCATTAATTATATCAAGAAATACAGATTATAAATAAATACTTATTTAATAATATAAGGTAACTCCAAAGGATAATTCAATAAAATGAACAAAATTTTGCATACCTTATTAACACTAAATAAATAATTTCTATTAAATTAAGATAATATTTTTTCCCAAATAAAAAACTTCATTGTATATAGTTTAACAACCGTCATTAAATGGATTCTAGAATAAAATTTAGGAAGATAAATGTTATTAGAAGAAAAATTAATGTTTTCACTAAAAATGATAATCCAATATGAAGGAAGGGATGTATTATATTACAAGAAGGTAAATAAATTATATCATCCATCAAGAGATACTTTTTGGATGATCTCATTAAATAATATCCCCATGATTCAAAGGATATAAAAATTGATAGGAAATTTATAAAAAAATAAATGGATGTAATAAAATCATATATATGATAATCATGATCTCCATTTTAAAATATATAAAACACTTTTAGTAAGAGACTAAAATTAGTTAAAACATTATGAAAAATTATTGGCTAATAAATCACAATAAAGTTGTTTATAAAATGGAAAAATAAAGAATTCTGAAAAATAGTTTCATAATTTTTATAATTAGAACTTTTGAAAACATTATTTTACAAATATGGAATTATTGATATATAAAATAAAATTGAAAAAAAAAACATTAGGAATTGTATATCCCCAAAAAAATTGTGATTTTTTTGTTATATGGTATTATAAAGTCATTTCCAAAATATTTTCATAACTCTTTAATGTTATAAATAAAACATCATTTCATGAAAAATAAATCCATTAAATTATTATTTTTTTGGAAAATGTGGCATATAAGGTAAAGTGGAACGTCATTAAATTAATATCCATTTATATTAACAATAAATATTTATTTAAACCCACTTCATTTAAATAGTTGACAAACCTTTATTTTAAATAACGATAAATATAAATATATTGTTAAAAAAAGATGATACATAATGACTTTCTGAATAAAAAGAAATCCTTGTTAGGAATTAAAAATGATGATTTGAAAATTGAAAAGGCTCATTTGAAGATATAATAATTATTCATTATAATCTCATTATTTAATGATGAAATAGTTTAATAATATGAAATGGATTTAAAATATAATTCCCTAAAAATATTAATAGAGATGAAGACATAATCTTAACATTAGGACGATTAAAACAAACTATTATTTCTATGGTTCCATAATGAGGTGTATAACTCAAAAAACATAATCATGTTATAAAATACCTTGGTATATTCATTATTTTTGAATCGAAGTTCATTGGAAGATAAAAAAATATGGATATGTATATAACATTAATTAAATAGTCGATTGTGTTAAAAAATAATGGGATGTCTGTACACCATAAAAATATGAAATTTGTGCATAACATTAACAGATGTCTTAATGAATAGATGTGGAGATATGAAACTCTTACAACTTAATAAAAATTCCCATTAATCGTATTAAAATTGATAAATATTGATATTGAATAATAGATATCTTGAATAAAAGTTATTAATGATATTTTTTTCATTAGGTGTAATATACACCATTTAAATGATATTAGGCGAGTAAAAGTAAATGTGTCTCAAAGAATTATATATTTAGATGAAACCCTCAAATTGAGTTTCTGATAAATCCTCCTTCACCTAACATCCTATAAATTATCTTTATTAAATTATTTACAAAATATTATTCCTTTTTCATAATATATACCATTTATAATATTTATTTATTATATTTTGTTATAAAAATTTTATATAGTTGTACTTATTTTTAATAAAGAATGTTAGATTGTTGTTTTTTATCCTTCAAATATCATAGGGATAGATTTGGTAATTACTATGTTCTTTAAATTCAATAATTCATTTATTATTCATGTTATAAAATCATTTTTCTTTTTTTTACTTATGTAATATTTTCATTAAGCAAATGGATTGAATTTTTTATTTAAAAATTAGTAACATTAAAAACTATTTTCATTATTCCTAACGATCAAAAGTTTGAATATTATTAGATATTTAAAATATTAATTAATAATATAGCTAATAATTAATAAATATTAAATGAATTATTATTAAATATTTTCACTATTATATTACTTCCCATATATATTTATGACATAAAAATTAAAATATTGGACAAAGAGGTGGTTAAACGAACCAAAATGGTAATGTTTTTCAAATTTTTCATGTGCAAGGGAATGTATTTAGATAATGATAATATGATATAGTCAACAATTTAAACATGTCATAATTATTATATATCCAAATTAAATCCATTATTATAACCATCAATGATGGTCATTGATTGAAAACAAAATTCATTGCTCATAAAGGAGGTTATCCACCAGACACATGATTAAAGATCCATTAGTCAATGATTTAATGGAATTATAGTATATGAATAATATTAATTTAATAATTTTATTTGTGACATTGACATTGTACTTAGTCGTCAAATTTACCCTTATTATTAACATTGAGATGCAGTGATAAAAATAATAGCATCGTTTTGAGAAGTTATAAATATGAACATACCCATAATTAATTTTATATTATTTTCATATTGGAGGGAGAAGATTTGATATTTTTTGTATATTTAATTTAATTATTTTTAAATAAACTATTTATAATTATTTTATTATACTAATAAGTTTTGATATGTTAGGGTAGTGAAAATTAAAAAGGAAACTCTATGAAGGATTGGATACTTTTGTTGTGAAGATGAATTTTCAATAGGAATTATCATTTGATTTTTTGGACATAGGAAAAATGATAATGACTAAAATATTAATGAATTTAGACAGGTCTCTTTTCGGATTATTTTTCACATTTTTATGGAGACATTTTAATGTAATTTGTGTCTTAATGTGGTAGATGTTTCAGCTTTTAAAATGGAAAGATAAGGTACATTTGGATGTCAATATTTAATTGTAAATAATATAATGTTTTATTCAGACATAAATGAAAAAAATATAGACCCAAATGGTTTTCAAAATTGGTTTGGGAAAAAATGAATCATTTTAAAACTTATTTCAAACATATTTTTCCTTTCCACCATATTAAAATAATTTCTAAAATTGTTACTTTTTACTCGAGAAAATAATTTTAAATATCAGTAATAAATATTAATGAACAAAATTAAAATTAAAATTCAAACCAAATGTGAACATTATGATTTAATACTATAAAGTAATTTTTCAATTTATCATTTCAAAATCTATGAGTTTTAATTTTAAAATATATTCACATTAATAGATAAAAATAGTTTTTTGAAATAATTTATTTTTAATTTAGATTAATATATCAGATTAAATAACCATTTTCAGTAATTTTAATAGCCTATATTAATTTAATATAAAAAAAATAAAATATAATGGGCTTCAATTTCATTACACAAGAGAATCAAAACATGAAAAATACTATATTCAAAAAAAGAGTGAGAATAATGAATTTGTTTTAAAAATGTTTGAGATAGGATTTATAAGATCAAAGAATATTTCAAATTTTAATAATTTAATAAATATATTATAACATAAATGTTTTTTAATCATATAATATATAAATAAATTAAAATAAAATCATAAAATATATAATTTTTTAAAAAAAAGTTCAACAAAAAATCAATAATTTTTGAAAAAACCCATAAGATAAAATTCCAAAATTTTAAATAATATATTTTAATAAATGTTAATTATATAAATAAAAAATATTTTTTTATAAATTTATCTTAATTTATTTATTATATTAATTATTTATCTTCCAATGGTAATAAATTTTAATGGTTTCCATATAATAATTTGTTATAGATTTTTTAATCTTATTCTTAAAATATATTATGATTTTTATATTGGATGTAGTGTGTAATTAATTTAAATGACTGCATCAATAGTTTTTACATGGTCAATAATTTCATGTCTCTAAAAAAATCTATAAATTTACCATTTAACTAAAACCATGTAATTCAGGGAAAACGAATTTAGTAAAATATAACTACTCATTTTTTAATTGAAAACATTTATAAAATTATTTATAATACTATAATAAATATGCATACATATAATTAATACCAAAAAATCATAAGATTAATTTATTTCATTTCATAACTGGGATTTTACTTTATTACTAATATAAGAAATTATTTTATCAAAATTTATTTTTTTACATATACAATCATGTGTATTTTTTCCCAATAAAATTTTCCTATTAATTTGTTTCATCATCATTCATGTGATCCTTCGAAAATATAATTACTATGAGTGTAACCTTATTTAGTAATACATCCTCTATGAGACCCTAAATATGATCTATAATTTCTTAAAAATATAGATTCTGGTATGATTTTATCACATTAGGACTCAAAACATGAGATTCCTCGGGAACATAATTTCATAGTAAATTCACATGAAACACATCATGAAATTAAAGAAAACATATAAGTTTAGTTACTCTGAATGTAACTAATCCTATGTTTTATAGAACATTATACAATCTAACAAAATAGAGTATTAACATTCACTTTTTGTTATAATGAATAATATATTTCAACTGTGATACTTCTAAAAAAACAAGACCTCCTAACTCAACCGAGAGATTATTACTTTTATGATATAAATAACGCTTAAGCATACTCTATGTTATCCTAATTTGTTTCTAAATCATCTTTAATTTATCTACAATTTCGTCTAATAGTTAATATATAAATAACAACCTCTCATTATATTAATCATAATATAATGGATTCTGATACTTGTTTGAATATAATATAAGAAAATGTTCAACCTATATACTCAGGTAAAAATTGTTATTTAAATAAAATTTCACTAATGAAAGATGGTTGTTATAATAATTTTGATACTCCAAAGAGAATTCCTTTTGAAGTCTTCTAATTTTGTAATTTTCCATTCTGATAATTCGCCTGAACAATGATAAAATGTTTAATTGAAATTTACTACATTGCCCAATATCTTTTGGTGTTGTTAAAATAATACTGGGAAATAAGGGATAGTAGTTTGATGTTTTCGAGAGTGGGACTCCAAAAAATTTAATTATCTCTTTATGTCAAATATTATATTGTTTATCCAAATACATTGTATCACTAATATTAATAAAATTCACTTATTTTATAAAAATGTTCACAATAAACTAAATTGCATTACTATCAAAAGATAATTTTGGTAATAAAAGCAAGATATCCATATATATATTCTTCTATTTATATTCCATCACTTCAAAAGTATGAATTATCCCCCTCAGTAGTTGTTACTCATCTTTGACCTACTATCAATTAAAAAACATTAACGTAAATTTAGTAAAATGTTTCTTCATATTATCCCACCAAAAATATTACGAAAGATATATGTACGTATTAGTACATATAAGATGAAAAGAAAATATAGAGCTATGAGATTCTCAAAACTACTACTTCTTCAACTGATAATCACATGCCACATAGAAACTCATTACATATTTGATAAATCATTATTTATAAATATTAATCCTAGGAACTTATATATTTTTAATGGTTCTATGCTCACTCCCAAACCAAGATTTTCCATCAAGGCATCGTTAATTCTTTCCTATAAGGATGACTACATTGATACTTGATCCATAATAGAGAAATAATCTATATAAAAAATTTATAGGCTAAAATTAATTAACTAATTAACTAAAGAATAATTTTCTCATCATATCATAGCTATGGATGAACCATATTTTCAACTCATGGAATCAAATTCCTTCTTTTCTTTCCATCGATGCTAGATAAATTTGAAACCATAATAATTATTTAGATTTATCCATATTCTTTATTGCAAGTTCAACACTTTTGGAGTGAAAATATAAATAAAACATTTTATGTTAATATAAATTTCATATTTTCCCTCGTATTTATCTCTATTTAAATTATACTTCTATATTTTTTAATAAATAAAAACAAAATCCTACTCAATTTTATGTGTAATACAATTTAAATCATGGGATTTAAATTAAATATATGAATATTTAATAACATATTTATTTTACAAAAATTGAAAACAATGACACTTAAATGAATCAGAACTATAAATAAATAATTCACCATTTATTAATAGAAGTCATAAAAATAGATAATTGACCAAATTTATTTTAAAATCACAAGTACAGTCATCAAAATATATTATCAAAATTAATTTTAAACATTTTTGAGTGAACATAGTAAGTGGGCTGGGTAACCATGAAACATTCTCGACAAAATATCATTAGTCACACACTAGTACTAGAAAACATCAAATATTAATGAAAATTGTGGGCCTTGGAAACTATTTTATATCATGGATTTTTTGAATCAATTTTTTCAAATATAACAATAATATACAGATAAAAATAATTTGGTGTCATCAAAAATTGAATATTACTGAATTTTCTTGGTGACTTCTTATCATTTAAAATTTCGTTGAAAATAAATAGTTTTGTCTCATGTTCTTTATACCATTTATAGTGTACCATAATTTCATAAAAAATTAAAACTTTACTAAAATAATCCTTGAATACTCTATTGATTGGATGCATAAATTTGTCCTGTGTCCTTGTTAAAATAAAAAATATAACCAACAAATAGTAATGAAAATACCTAGTAACAAATGTCATACATAGAATTTCCTATTCTCGCACTTTTAGTAGCTGGTTCTACGACAATATATCAATAATTTGAGAAAACATTACGTGAAATAATTTATCATCCAATTAATCAATATGAGGAAATAGAACTTTTTCTCAATAGTGATAATTTTTAGTTCCTTATAATAATTGAAAATTATTATGGAACCATTTTTATTTTAAAATATAGAATAATATCACCCCACAAATAGGTTCTAGGTTATATGAAACCCTTATCAAAAAACCCCAATAACTCAATTTTCAATTATAATAACTCAACTGATTAAATTTGACAAGGAATTTTTGAAATGGGATTAGCATTAAGCACATATTTAATTGAAAAAATATCCTTCTTATTGGTAATAACAGTTGGAAAATCATTAAGAAATGCATCCATATATTCATACAATATTAGAGAATCACTAATTTTATTTATTTATTTATTTTCAAAGATACAAGAAAGATAAAATTCACTTTCATATATAGTTTGTTTTTTAGATTATAGAAAAATTATCAATGGGTTCAAACCATTCTTATATATAAATTGAAACTCACACTGTAGATTGAATTAAAAAATTATCTCTATAAATCATCAAATAAATATAAATTGAGAGTTACTCTATTCACAAAATAATATCAAACTCAACAATAGTAATGAAAACATGGTATGTTGGAAGAATCATTCCTAATAAGATAACATAACATTTTTCATAATTTATTATTTCGTTTATACTACCTCGTATGATTTTTACAAAACTAATGTCTTTATTTCTTGAGATGGAAATTCCAATTTTCATTAATATTTACCAAAAAATAATAATTAATAGATCTAATATAAAAAAACAAATTTTTGTAATTATAATAATTTTTTTACCTGAAACTAATTCATAGGATAGTGTATAATGTTTCATAGTCATATCAAAATTCTTAGATATACCTTTCATCTTTCACTTATGACGATTCCCACATATAGAGACAAACATTGGATACGAATTATCATAATAACCCAAGTAGTTGAAAATAAAACATATCACTATAGGATAACTATCTAATTTCCCATTTTTTGTCTAATTAGAATTTATTTCCTTATTTTCAAGGGCCAAATGACTGGGAATACAAAATTAGAAAAACATTTCTGATCCTTAAAATCCTTGTTTATAATTCCTTTTATAATATTTTGAATATTTAGTTATGCATGGTTACATATGAATTTTTTGGTTGACTGATTATCAATTTCCTTCTATAATAATCACTTATTACATTTTTTATCATGAAGAACATATGTTTTATCACAATTAATCCCAACATTAAAAAAAATTCATTTATATTAAATTCATAAGAGGGTAATAATATTTGTAATGTTAGATTTAAACCTATCTAAAATTTATCAATTTAGTTCTCATGGTCCAGAAAAAAAAAGGTTGGTTTAGACCTATCCTTTGTTGTATAATTTTCCTCATTAGTCACCACTATGTCTTTATCCATTAACATGGTCTCTAGAAATGGTGTTTGCACTTAATATGATGAACATTAAGAAAATTATTCTATGTAAAAGATTTATTCAATTCAATCCACTCCATGGAATCCATCTCATATTTTTTCAACAATTTTTAAATCATATATCACTAATGATCGGTTTCACCATAAAATTGTTAAATAGAACGAGTAACCTTTTGAATTTTCATACATAAACAAGAAATAAACATATTTCATAATTAATTGATCTATCCTTTATAATTCATTGGGTCTAATGAAATATTAATTATCACCAGGTTCTACTTCATGAAATACTTTACTATATACATATTCCTTAATGGGAAATTGGGTCACTCTCTTTCAGGGTGGATACCATTAATATCAGTATTCAACTATGTTAATACTTCCAAAAACCTACTCTATTTCAACAATTCAAGGTTACTAGTTTAGAAGTTTATTATGCACAACCTTTCACCATACTTTAGAAACCCCATATTCTCTCGGAAAACCATTCTGATCAAAAATGGATTAGATCAATCAACATTGAAATTTAATATTTTATCTTACTATGATTCATTAATGTGTCTTTTATTATTATCTTAACCACACAATGTATCTACATATTTTTTAATATTCCCTTTTATAATGACTCAATCATTGTCCAACTCATAAATGCATGATTTATAAGAAAGGGTTCACCTTATTTTATAGTGTTGATATATTTGGATTATTTTTTAATTGAATTAGGTAAAAGAATTCCATAAGAAAGAGAAGACATTCATAGTGGATAAATTTTTTCACAATTTTTTTTATATTTACATCCATGTTACATTAAAAACACTTTAGTTTCATTTAATATGAGTCACTAAAAAATAAATATTAAAATTTATAAAATTTATAATCATCCTTGGACACTTTTAAAATATATTAAAGTGTGTTATGAGAGAAAAATACTCTTAAAGGGATATAAATTTAATGGAAGGTCATCAGTAAAATTAATGAACTAAAAACACAAGATGGAATTTAACTATTTCATAAAAAATATTAAGAAGATAAATAAAATATATCTACAAGAAAAAATAAAACATTTCTCAGAAAAACACTAGAAATACATTAGATATCCTAGGAAAGATCAATAAATAATCCAAAATCATATTAGAACTCCAGAAATCATTTCATTGAAAAACTCATTCACATTTAAATTTACCTCAAATTAAGAAATAAATTTTTGTCTATAAACTTATCCATGAAATCATAATATATTTATATTAGATAATCATATTCATAGCCCATGTTCATTAATTATTTACATGATTTAGAATAAATGAATCTCAGTTTATTCAATTGGAATAACTTACATAGTTATCTCCCTCATTTTACACATTAAAAGATAATTCATTATAGAATGCATTGGAGTGCTCTTTCATGCACACCTTTTCTTCATGTATATATCAGCCTCACATGTCCTTATATATTATTCTAAAATACCATATTATTAATAATTAATTCAGTAATTTTATGCATTTTATGATAATATTATTAAAATATAATTTAAGATCATATGAAATAATCTTTCCATTATTTCATAATCATAAATATGACTGTCATTTTTCTGAAGAAAAAATTAAAATTGAAATAGTACAAGAAGAGAAAGAATAAAATATTCCTTGAAAACCAATGTTAATAATTACAATAATATAGATATTTAATAATAGCTATGATAGTTTGAAAATTCCGTCAATCCATATACAATAAAAACATTCATTTTTCACTATGGTAAAAATAAATTCAAAATATCACTTATAGTAAATATTTAAAAGATTAATTTTAATAAAATAAAAATTAAATTAAAATTACTCTACATTTAATTTTAACAGTATTTTATATAGAAAAATTATTAGAATATTTTTATGAACACGGATATGGTGAGGAAGAATTTGAAAATAATACTTTTGAAAAATATTTTTAAGAAAAATATCTTCCATCGAGTCCAGTTTTGTTTCATTCCTACATTTGCCCTCTAGATAAATAAAATTAATTTATATTTATAATTTATTAATATTATTTGAATCGATTACCATTATTTCATTTATTGAATTTTTTACCTTTTTTATTTACTTTTTAAAATTCTTATCTTCGTAGTAAACACATTGGGTCATTTATTTTGTAACCTAAAAACCATATTTGGCATGTTAAATATTGTAACAGAGGATATGGTACTATTATATTGATAATCATAAACATATTATATTTATACTTTTTATATATTAGTTATACTTTTTGAAAATATCATGAAGGTGATCATGATAATTTAACTACCCCATCTCATTGATATTGTAATTTATATTTACACATGAATAATGATTCAATTTTTGATTAGTTTTGGAAAAAAAATAAATTAGATAATATTTTTATTTCTGCATATCATAATTTTATTATAATTATCTTATTTATTAATTTTATAATCAAATTAACAATCAATATTATCGGATGGTGGAAAACAAAGGACTTCAATTCATGGATGTGGTAGTTCACATATATGCATGAGCAAGGTTTTTATTTCCCATAAGATTTAAAAGGATATGAAAAAGGGTTGCACCATAATCATTATAACATTTATGTATATTGAAGATTCTGATTTTTTAATTTTATCATGTATGAAGATGATTTCAAGGAGGAATATATGAAATAAAATTGAATTATATCAGCTATCACATATACTTTATCCTCAGATATATTTATTTTACTCACATGATATGCCTCTTAGGATTTGTACATTGTGAATTAAATGAACTATAAGACATCATCATGAATTATTGGGGGATTTTTGAGAATTTATTTTATATTGTATATGTCAAAAATATATTGGTTAAAGAACGACATGAAGTGGTATTTTTTGACTTTGGGGGTGGCACACTTGTAATTTTTTTTATTTTTTTAATATTATAAAATCATATTATGAGGAATGTATCTCAAATAATATCCAATTTACAATATATTATTATAAGGATTTTAATCTCATATTTAATATTAATTATGAAAAAGAATATTTATCCTTATCAATTACTTTTTTACTGAAATATCATGATGTATATGTTACCGTGTTGAATTTTTTTTACCATATTTAATATAAAAATTAATAAAAATATAATATTAATCATTTAAAAAAATACCGCTTTATATAAAATAGAGAATAAATATTTCATTATTTCAAGATGTGGTTGCTATTTTTATTCCTGGTGATAAAATTATTAGATTAATGTTTTTTTACCATGTTCTTTATTTTTGATGGATTAACTTATCTGATAATTTTTTCCACTTCATTATTCATTTCTTTTATGATCATATTTATTGATCCTTGAATCCTTTGTGAGGGGGTGGTGGTTTTTTTGGTCTATTATTACTATTTAGGGCTCCTGGGTCTTGTTGGGGTATGTTCTAACCACTGTGATCAAGTGAATTTGTTTCTCATTGGATATCAGATATGTTTTTATCCTTATAAAATCATTTACTTTCTAATTTAAGGGGTTTGCAGTGTTCAAATTTCAGTGTTTTTCATAAGTATTTGAAACCATCTAAAATGGTTTAGGGTTTCCCTTTTCAAAGAAATATTCAAAAGTATGCATAGGTAGGAATATAAATATTAATGATCACCCATATATTTATTATCACATGATGGTAGGAATATATATATATATATATTGGGGCTATGTGTACTTGTGAATATATATTAAAAGTGAATATGTGTCTAAGTTAAACGAGTATATCCACGTATATGAATATATGTAAGGATCCCGTGTAGATCTTTTTCAATAGAAAAAATGTACACTGGGGATATGGGTACTTATATATATATGCTAATGAGAACATGTATAAATGTGGTAAAGGGAGTATTTGAGTTTAGATTGTCATAAGTAGATTCCCTTTAGTTTGAGGTAGCTTCCCTTATGTATTGGCCATTATGTTTAAATGATAATTTATTACATGTGTATGAAACCATGTTTTTGTGTTAAATAGTGATACATATTTCATAGAATAATTTTCATGAACAGAATCGATGAAAACAAAACTAACCAATATACAATAGTGATACATTGAATTTTACTAATATGAATGTAATAGAACATAATATAAGTAGGAAAAAACCAAATAATCTAAATTTAATTTTCCTATAAAGAGTAAAACACAATAATATTAAATGATTCTTGAGAAAAGTAAAATTATCTTATACAAATCAAATTAAATAAAATAGACCCAATCTAAAACAAATCATATCATGTTGTACTAAAGTGAATCATACATAAGCCGTATAATCATGTTCGACCACTCTTAACCTAGATCAATGAGGTTTACATTGAGAATAATGATATAAGATGAACTATAAGAATCTAAAACAAATAATATTAAAAATATTAAACAATGCATATGTTTAACTGAATAATGTTGAAGAATACAAACCAACAATGGATTTAAAAAATCCAATAAAAATAAAATCAACCATTTTAAAAAAAAATAACAAACTAAATGATCCTTACTTGTATAAATATAAATTAGATCAAACAAAATACATTTATAATTAAAAATTTCAATAAAATATAATTCAAATAGAAAAAATTTCATGAAGATAAATTGGACCAGTTAAAAATAATATTACTTAATCTAATAGGATATTTCAAATGAGGAATAAAATTGGGCCAAATAAACTGAATTCAAATCAATATGACTGCAACTGACATCAACTTAATTGAACAAAACCAAACTAATATGAACCAAAAAAAGTAAAATAGAATCTATTAGAACCCAAATGATTTTTATTTACCAATATAATATAAATAAAAATAAGAAAAATCAAATATATTGAAAATGTCCCCAAAAAACATTTATATAATAAAATGACCCAATGTTCCATGTATTATGATATTTAAATGAAAAGGAAAATGAATATCAAAAAGATAAAATTAACCATAAATTGAAAATACATAACTAAAAAATCGTATTTGAATTGAATTAAACATAAATAATTAGATTTGGAAGGAAAGAACTAAAACAAAATTTATGTGTACCAAACTAATGTAATTTTAATTGGACCAAATATGAAAAACAGTTATTAAAAAATTGAACTATACAAAACATAACCAAGAAAACTCTATTCATGTTTAAAAAAATAAATTAAATTGACATAAACATAATCAAACTGAAATGATCATAATAAAAGTAAAATATAATAAATTATAGGATATAAAAACAGACAGACTAATTGGATTGTACTTAATAGAATCAAAGGCAACCAAACTGAATCACATAAAATTGGGCTACATATATTTTTACTAAATTTAATGAAATAAGAAATCATATAAGTAGGAAAACAATAAATATTAAAATTTAATTAACATATAAAGAGTAAAAGTGAATATTCTTAATTGATTCTAGAATAAATTTAATTATCCTATATCGAATTTCTAAACTAGAACTAACCAGATCTAAAGCAAATCAATTAATTTTATACGAAAAAGAATCATGTGTAATAATTATAATCTAGTTAGACCTCTTGAGTCATGAATCAATTATAATTTAATCAAACATAAAAACCAAGATGAAACATATGAAACAAAACTAAATATGATTTAGAAGAGTAAACCCAGAAGAAGTTGAACTAAATAATTTGGCACCATGAAAACCAATAGTGGATAAAATAAAACCAAATAAAAATTGGAATCAATCATTTTTAGGAAAAAAATAAAGAACTAACTAAACCATACTGATATAATCGTTCATCTAATAAAATAAAATAGATCTAAAATGTTTAAAATCATGAAACTATAATTCAAATAGAAGAAACGTCTTGAAAATAAGTTAGACCATGTAAAACTATTATAATATGAAGTTGTATGATATTTTAAATGAATAATCAAATTGAAATTAATAAATTGATGTCACACCAATATAATTGAAACTAACATGAACTAAACTAAACTAAACATAATGAACCAAATATAATCAAACAAAATCGATGGGAATCCAAATAAATGAAATTATGAAAGCTAATATAAACAATGACATGAAAACTGAATATAATAAAAATTTCTCATACAAACATTAATCAAACAGAATCGGAAAAAATTTCATAAATTATTATAATTCAACTTACACTAAAATGAATGGAAAACCTAAAAAGATCCATAAATTGATAATACAAAACTAAAATATAATATAACATAACTAAATCAAACATAATAAATTAAAATAGGTATCCAAAATTTAAAATAAATTGAAGTGTTCCAAAATAAAGTCATTTAATCTAGGATAAATAGTAATAAAAAGCAACAAACAAATGAATTTATACATAACATAACAAAAAAATCAATCATAGCTTAATAAAACCAAAAAAAATAGATTGAACCTCATCCTCATGAACTACTCTAAACTGTGTCATCCCAAAACAAAGCTGAAAATCTATCCAAAAATGTGATAAAGACTAAGGGATGAATCCATGGCACATATATTTGAGGCCGTATATGATCAAATAAAATAACATTTAACTCCTAAAAATATTGAACTGAAATAACAAGAATTTATCCATAGAAATCAGTGGGATTTACATGAATAATATTTATTAGATAAATTACTATATTAATTCTAAACCTTTTTTATTCTTCTTCGTTAAAAATGTTCTTGATTATTTTTATTTTTCATAAAAATTTATTATATACCATTATTACAAAGTTTACTTTATAATTAATATGTTTGTTCTTTTACAAAATCGTTTTTGGAACATTTAATTTCCCCCCACCCTTTCATTCGATAACATGTTTTTGGGTGAATTGATTTCCCATTTGTTGTTAATTTGTCTATTATGATGATATGTTCCCAATATGATTAGAATTTGGGTAAATAATTATAAAATTAATCTTATAATTTGTAATTTATTATATTTTTAGATAGATTATAAAATTATTTTTCGTTATATTTTTCATGTTGATAGGTTAAATATGAGTTATTTTTAACCATGTTTATATGTAAATTAATTAAGATAAAAGTTGGTATGCCAACTAGTTTCATTCACTCATGATATTTACCATGTTTTATGGTTTGTATGTGGTTAATATTTTTTATAGGTTTCAAAACACAGGTTCATGATTGTAGGGCTATACTCATGTTTCAAAACAGTGGTTATAGGTTATGTTTCCAGTATTGATAATGATTTCATTCCTTACTATAATAATGTTATTAATGGGATAGAGTTATGTGAAAAGGTATAGAATACATGAAAATAAATTTATGGGATTTCATGAGGCATTTAAAATCAAATTTTCAATTATAATATTCCATCGTGATTGATTATACTTAGTAATGTCAACGAAATTGATGTTTTTCGAGTTGAAATGCTTCGATATGCTCTAAAACACCCAAAATACAATATATAGATGATATTATGGGTATTTATTAGATTTAGGGTTCATGGGATTATGAAGATACATTATTGATTTTGTGAACATGGAGCTTTGACTTTTTATGGAGCTATGACTTTCAGTATTATGCCTGATGAGTTCTTGGAGAGTCTAATAGATTTCTCTATTTTTTCAAGGTATTTGTTCGACCTTGATCTTTATACAAGGTGATACTGAGATTCAGAAATCATTAATTTTGTTTTCATATTACATTTAGCATATAATTATTAATAATTATTTTTCATTGTAAATTTAATTTTAAATTCCTTAATACCCATATATTAGTTGTTTACTGTTAAAGTTAATATTCAAGCATTATATATTCCATTTTTCATGAAATATTGGTTGGTGATTATTGTACTTGACACATAGACTATTTAAAAAAATAATTTTATAATGATATAAATTATGTTTTAAATTTATTTTTGGGTTCCCATGGTGAATTATTTGATCTTTTGGTGGATGTTTTCTAGGAACACGTAAAATTATAATTTTTGAAAATTAATGAATTAATAAAATAACATAATTTTTAGGGAACATAACTCAAAATATTACTACTCCAAAATATTATAATCTTGTTAAATTTATAATTACTATAACATATTTAAATTATTTTTCTTTTTCAGTTATTTCTGATTTTTATCTTATAGCACTATTCTTGTAAGTGATAAAAATTTGCAAATAAATGTAATAATGGTTAAATGAGTAAGAAAATGATATTTTATAATAATAATATCACTTTAATAAAATAATAATTATTTATAATGCATTTTAATAATTTGGTATATTATATTTACCTATATTATGATAATGACAAATAAAAATGATTAAGTATATAATAACGCATATACTGATGAATTGAATCATTTATTAGAAATAATGTTTTGAAAAGAAATATTTAATATTTGTTACTGTTACCAAGGGAAAAAATGGGGGAGGAGATTATTAATGAGAGAAATTTGTAATTAATTCAAGATGAAACTGCAAGAATGGTTTAGGTTATCAGTGTATAAGAGGGCTCCTTATATAGGTGATCTTGGGGGTAATTTCAAGAAATTTCAATTTGTTATTGAATAAAGAATTTAACTTATAAGAAAATTTGTGTACAAAGTGGAAAAATAATGGTGATAGGAAAATGGGATATTTACCAATCCTTCTTATACTCATTTATAGATTAATTTTTCTAATATTTGATGACAATACCCAAAATTTTAAACTTTTACACCATTTTTCTTTTACAGTATCATTGAAAATTTACCATATTAACTTATATTTAGGACTAAAAATTGAAATATCCATTTTACATAATTTTAATTTTATGATTCCAAATTTAGACACATTTTTATTTATTCAATTTTTAAATATGTGAAATTTAGCTCTTAAATTTAAACATGAAATAAAAAAAATTATAAAAATATGAACATTCAAATATTAAGTGATCTAAATTTTATTTCATATCAATAAATAATTAGATTATTTTAAATATTTTAATTTATACATTTAAAAATTTATTAGATCAAGTCATTAAAACCGATTACATTAATTTATTATGATAAAAATACAAAATAATAATGAAAAAATCAATGAAAAAATCCAGTTTTTAGCATTAAAATATTTCAATAAAACCGTTTATTTACCTTTTAAAAATAAAATAATTATCCATGCATTGGTTTTTAATTATTTTATATGATAATCAAAAACACATAGAACCATTAATTTCATAAATTAGAATATGTAGTGAATAAAAACAAATTTTTATACCAATTCATCATTCTCATTTTAATTTTTTGTTGAATAATTTATTATATAGGAAATATGTTATTTTTATTTTTCAATTGAAATAACAGAATTTCAATGTACCAATTAGATAAAATAATATCAAATGGATATATATATTACTTCCATATATCCAATGACTATATTTTCACTGGAAATTTTTTTTATACCTATATGTTCTAGGTTTTTGTGTTCAACAATTCCGAACAACTATATATATAATATTCATATTAATTTATTTTATATACCATTAAATATATTCGAAAAATCAGTAATATTATTTTATAACTAAAATTTAAATAATTTTTCTATATTTATAATATTTTATATTCTTTCTGTGGTTTTCATAGGTCATTTGGCCATCATGGGATCTCATTATTATGATAATTTAAAAAATTTACTAGTTTTATTTACTTTCGGTTTCATTCCTTTAAAAATATTATACATTAATTAGAATTTAGTTATATAATATTGAATTAATTTTTTATTTTAGTTTTCAACTGAACTGAAATATATATTTTTTCATTTACATCATTTGTATATGGTTAACAAGCTATAAAACAAATATTACTTATTTAAAGGGGTATACATACTATAATAGTGGGGGGGAGGGTGGACACATATCTTATCATGTTGAAAATTATAATAATCAGTCTTTACACTATTTAATATACTATGATACACATCTTGTAGTACATGAGATATGATTATAGGGGTTTTCAATATTGTTAATATCAATTTTTATGTGGCACTTTTTCATACACCATGTATCATTAAAAACATTCATTGTTGTTTACTCCTCATACATTTCATTTTAGTTTGGTGTACTCACTATTCATGTATCATGTCACATATTTAAAGTATTTTAAAAAATAAATCATGAAATATAAATTTGATACACACCTAGAATCTATGTAGACCCATGAATCAATTGTTTCTATGTGACACCAAGTAAATATGGATATGTTACTTAGAATGTATCAAATGTACATAATGTCTAACCCATGTTACCAATATATGTTATGTATCGTATTATAAACATTATGTGTTTTCAATTCACATGGATTGGGAAGTAGTAGTATATGAAAATACCTACCCCAAGGACCTACACATTCTGTAACCTATATGGAAATGTCATGTTTGGGAGAGTTTCTATTATATTATGTGTATTTTATCCCATGTTCCAATTCAGGACATCTGAGTAGTTTTTTCTATGTGTTTTTGTATGTATATTGTGAATGTATCTAAATATTTATCATCTAAATATTATATTCATAGTCATAATGAAGTTTGAGTTTTGTAGATGTATAACGATAATGAGTTTTCTGTATACTATTAAAAAAAATTGATCAAACCCCTATTGGTAGCATGATTCCTCAAGGGAACATTATATTTCTTTTATTTTTTTAGAGTAGTTAACAATATTGTTATTTTTGGGAACATGTTCCCCACTCATAGAATATATAACCAACTCAGTCATTGTTCACTACACATACTAACGTGTAGTTCCTCTATTGGGGTTGGAATTCCTGTTGACTAATTAATTTTCCAATGATTCATTGGTCCCCTATTACTATTTATACTAATGCATGATGTGGAAGTACGTATATGGTATAATTTTGTTGTTTGGGGTGCATCAGTACTCTAGAAAATGTCAAGTCCCATTATGATAATGAAGTCAATAGAGTTATGTTGTGATGACTGATAGCCTTTTTAATACTAATTACAAGAAGTCTAAAGTGTATATCTAGGATTATCTGAATGATACGAATATCTGATAAATTGTTATTATTATTCTGTAATATTAATATGTGTATTTATAATCACTCTTCTATGCTCATTATTATAAATGCTTTATTTCTATGCTTATGATGTATTTTTTGAGTATGGCCATATTGGAAGAATATATAGTTGATAAGGTATATATATGAGCATAATGGTGTTCATTACTGGCGGTTTTTTATCAATATTTTCATGACACCGAGTTAATTTTCTATAGTCATTCATGGTTGGTCTTTTTTATGGTGTATTAAACATTTATACATTTCCTTGTTTACACTCTTGGGTTTATATTATATTTTTTTAATATATATTTATGTGAACATTATATTGTAATATAGTAATAATATTTACCTTCATGGGTTATATTTTTATATACCTTTTCTTTGGGTCGTGTTAATGTTTGTGGTTAATATGTTATGGCCTCCCATATGTGAAATATACCATCATATTTATTTTCACCAATCCGTATAAAACATGAGGTGGGTTTAGAGTGTCACACTCAACCAAAATCTAGCTCATGTGGGGTCTTAGTGGGATTGGTAAGGTCCACATATCTAACAAGATAAAAAAACCGAAATAATGATCAGATATCCAACCTATATCTCGATTTTTATTTTTCTATTTTAATCTATTGAACATATCATAAATATATGTTATAAGATATTGGTCATATGCATGTTGTTTTATAATTACCCTCAACAAGAGATGAATTATTTTGTGTATATTTTCATCTTTTGGATAATATACATGTATTTTTCATTCAACCACATCATGAACCACAGTAGTTTTCCTCATATCATCACATGGTTGGTATATTTGATCATTTTATAAATTACATGAACCATGAACAACCTAATCCATGTAATTTCCTCCTCCAACCACGGTATACTGATTATCCATTGTTCCCATTTTATGTATCATTGTGTTTTAACTCTATAAAATAATTATAAATCGTCAATTTAAATGTTATTTTTCACATTTTCTTCTCATTATTTTTTGAGAAAAATACCACATCATGTTCTAGAGTTCAATTTGATCTAATCATTTCATCGAAAAATTTTATCTTTGTTTTTATTTTATATTAACTCATATAATCTACAAACACATCTATCAATATATCTTCAATATAAACAACAGAAACTAACTACAATACTCAATAAATAATTAATTCAAGAAAAAAGTCAGAATATTATTAAAATATAGAATCATACTAAATTAATCATCAGAAAATAGAATGATAATTTAGAGAGTGTTTTAACTCATTATATAAGTATATATACTCTATTTATGGTTCCATAATTTATCTCATCCCAATGCCCTCCTCTATTACATGAGATCATGATGACTCATCAATACCCTTAACCATATAAATCTGTTCAGTATAAATTTTACCTATTGTCAAAATGCTAAAATAATTTCTATAAAATAATGTTAAATTAATGAATAAACAATTTTAGTACAATAATTTAAAAATCATATAAAACAATAATGATAGAAAAATACTTAATATATTTCCATGAAAACAATATATTTCCCAATTTCTCATTGGTCAACTTATTAATTTTGTTAAACTTGTTTTCCTAATACCATAATTGAAAAAAGAAAATCTACCTACAATTAACTCATAAAACATAATAATTATATTATTTTGGAATACCAATATATAAATTTAAAAATTTATTTAATTATTTTTTTATTCAATGAAAAAAATATTATATATGTCAAAATAGTAATTACATTTCTTCCCTTGATTGGATTCTCTCCAACAGTCACCCTTGTAATTTATATTTTAATTTATCATATCAATGACCTATAAATTTTTATATGTCACATCTTCCCCATTTTTTAATCACATACATGATTTAAAAAAAGATTCATCACTATTATAGATGGTGCTATTTACCATTAGTATATAAATAGAAACATTTTTTACTCGTAAAAAAAATTTAAAATAAAAATGATATATTATTGAAAACATTTATATATCTCAATATTTGTAGAACATCCATATCAGAGTAATAAATAATTTAATTTTTAGGAATATTAATTATAAAAATATAAATAGCTATTAGACACATTTTAAATTGGTATCATCACTATTATATAACTAAAATTATATAGATAACCATATACATTGTGTAGATCGAAAAATAATTATCATTCATAAATTTGTCTTCTTGTTTGTTTAAAACTGAGTGACGCTAACTTAATTATATTAATTTATGAAATAATTTTTTACATAGAATGAAATTAATTATAAAAATTATTTATAGTATCACAATCATTTATATAAAACATAGATAAATATTTCATATGGTTTATAATTTCACTTTAAATATTCTATGATTATCACATTAATAGATTATCAATGTCTTACTCATGTTTGACATTAATTAGATGATTCTAACTAAATAAACGTGTATATTAAATTATTGTATATTTGTATAAAATATTTGATTAATATATAAGTGAATATAATGATAAATTAATGTTTATAAAAAATAACAAATGTGGAGATCATGTTCTTTTCATATATTCTAATAAAAATCCATCAAACCCATTAATACTATAAAGTTCTCATAAAATATCTATACAATGTCTCAATAACATCATGTGTATTCATTTTCGTTTAAATTTTTTAAATTAATATTTAAAATATATATAAACTACATAAGTGAAAAATTTATTTTAATCTCACTTATTCAATTAAAATGTTTACAAAATATATCACTATTTTACTATTTCATAAATCAAATAATAAGTGTATTAACCATTTTATTTTATTTAAAATATTTGTAAGGATAATAAATTTTTTAAGATAAAATATATTATCAAATAATATATGAAAAAATCAAAAAAATAACAAAAAAAATTTATCATTCAAAGAGGAAATGTAAAATGAATTTTCTCTCCAATGTACTCACCATTTTGAAAATCCCCTGAGATGCATGGAAATTAAAAAATAACTTTTTTTAAATATCAAGTAAAAATTCATTTTCTATAAAATCATAACAACCCTTTTAGATATATTGTCTTATAAATAAAAATAACATTTATATCCCTTTGTGAATGATTTTGAATGTATACTATAAATACATCTCCCCCTTTGATAATAATTCTCCTCATTGATCAGAAATTAGTTAATGCTATTTCAAAGTCATTTATCCATATTTGAAATATATTTTTCCTTTGTTGTTTTAACAGATAATATAAATTAATTAATGATTGTGGGGAAAAAATTATAACATTATATGGATTTAACAATCAAATAAATGAAAAAATACTCCCCTCGGGAATTTCTAATAAGTATCTATATTTCATGAATATTGCCTTTTTATATTATAATTACATCATAAATTAGAATATTTTATACTATAAAATTAAACAATATTACACTCCTTATTTCTGGAATGAAAATATTATACATATAATAAAGGAACATTCAAATTATATATTTTAAAAATTAGTTATCGGTGAACTATATTTGTGTAGTCTATGGTCCACCAAATTTATTAATTCAAATTAATGAGTGAATGCCACTTTTAAAAAAAAAATTATATTTGAATACTTATATTTTTTTTCACAACATATTTTTGATTTATTTTCAATTTTTCCTACAACCGAAAAAACATTCATTAAGAGAATCCATAATATTGTTCATCTCTTTCTTAATCTGAGACTATATTTCTAATATCTAGTCTTGATCGTAAGAATTTTGATATTCCACCTCAATCCCTTCACTCATCACTTTAGAAAAGACATTTTTCTCAATAGATAACTACCCATATTCTCAAAATATGTTTCCCATAATTAATATTGAATATATAGATTCTTATTAAAACTATTCAGTGCATTATCATATTTTTTACAACTCTTAATGTTTTTTGAATAAAATTATTATTCACTATTTATATTCTTATAAAATATTTAAATGTCTATAATAAATTATAGAAACTATTTCTAATGTTTTGTGACATTATGAATATTATTTTTAGTATGTATAGAATTAAACCCCGTACTTATATGTAAAATCTCATCAATCATCTTATCAAATTATATAATTAACACATCATAGTAAACCTTTTACATTTATAATCCTTGATATTTTTTCATTAAATAATATATAACGAAGTCAATGTCTCATATTTATTCTATAGTTTATCACTTGTTTATACTTCTAAAAATTTAATTATTCAGTAATAAAGTCGATAATATTGATTAATTGATTTAGAATATCAATATTTATTCTATTATAACAATTATAAAAATATACACATGGAATTCTATTTATTCATTATAATTTTATATCCTTTTCACTATCAGAATCATTAGTTAGTGAATATTCAACTTTTGAAGGGTTTTTTCTTTTTATAAACATCTATAAGGTTTTTTTAAGGAATGTTGAATGAATATATGTTTCAAAATAATAGAGATTCTTTTTAGCTTTATTATCATTTCTCATATCAGGTATCACAACATTCATAGGACTATCATGAACTTCTCCTCCATCAAAATTCATGCATCTATAGCTTTAACACATTTCAAAGACTTCCCAATATCTTGAGGAGTATTGGATGGAGATGAGGACATCTCTAAAAATATCGCTAATATATATTATTTACTAATAGTATAAGAATCTATAATAATAACATTCATTCATATGGTATTCTATTCATCTTTAGTTTGTTGAATTTTTAACCAATTAATAATAAATATAACAATATGAAATTTTATAATCATTAGAATATTCCACTTTTTATTCTAATCCTGTTGAAATATTCTCCTAGAATCCCACCTAATATCATTAAACATTTCTTTTTAGATAATGAAGATACTAGTTTCTGCAATATCATGTTATACCTTTTACTTAGTATTTTTCACAAAAAGAAAATTCCTTCATGAATCACTATAATTCTAAAATATGTCTGTATTTTTTATATTGAAAAATATTTTTTTCAAAAATTTAGTTTTTCCTTAATTCTTATTCATGTATGTTGAACGGTGTACTGACATTGTTTCTTCTAGTTACTTTTTTTCTTCTACAAAATTTCAACATATAATACTTTTAATCATTTACCCAAGTTCATTATAATTATTTTTCAACCAATATCTCACATACTAGTTAATATATCATTTTGATTCTAGGTTTTTTAATATAAAATGGATTTTATTAATTTCATTATACTACGAAAATATTCATTACATCTTTCTTTGAATAAATTATTACAAAAACCCTACTCAGGGATATCATACGGTGTTATATCATCAGCTTTACCATCCCAGAACATGTTTCCCCAATATAACCCACAATTAAAATTAATAAAATATTCATCATTTGATTGACCATAAAATAATCAAAATAATGATCATGATTTTTTATTATCATTTAATTATTTTTTATCATATTATAAATAATTTAATCCACTTAAAAATATTCTTACTTCAGAAAAAATATGGTTCATCGTATGAAAATACTTAATATCTATATTTTTAGTTCCCACTTCATAGTTATTACTAAATTATCCAAGAACATTAATTTTTTTTTGGAATAAACATGTCATCTTCTTCCAGTGAGATGAGAAGGAATTTTACTTTATTCCTTAAGAATATAATGAAATCTATCTAATATACATCGAAAAAAATATTATTTTTTGTACCTACATCATCAAAAAAATTATAGTGCATACTACTATTTAACAAGTTGTGGATAAAAATTTCCATGCCTTCTTTACAAATGAATTATGGTTTCGAACCATGAAATATTATAACTACATTAAATAAAAATTCTGGTATATTAAATGAGGTATGACCCACAAGTGTTTCTATAAAAAAACTCATGGGTATAAATGTCACATGATTTTACCTTACAGTTTTCATATTATTAGAATATAAATGGAATTTCATGTCTCAAATAGGTATCACTTCATATTGAATTCATCGATACATTGGGTCTACAATCCCTTATAGTGGAAATAAATATGATAATAGGTATTCCTTGATAAAATGGTCTAATATGTGTCCCACTAAAAGAATAGGACCCGAATGAACCTTTTATGAAATTAAATTTTAATCTCATAGAAAAAATTTAGTTCCTTTATTATAAAAATATCTCATAAAAAATATTTCTCAATTGAAAAAATCAACTAAATTATTCAAATTGGGATCCTCCATAAGTTATCTTCTTATATAAATAGTACTATATTATTTCATTGAAGATGGTTCATGAAAATTTCTTTAATAGATAGAATCCTAAAAAAATAAATTATTCCAGAAAAAGAATTAGTCAGAAATTATCTTTATTAATGTATTTTACAAATCAATTTATAGATATACTCAAAAAAATTAGCATATTTTGTTAAAAAAGTTTACCATGAAATAGATATAGAATTTTTTATACTGTTGTGCAGTGGTTTTTGAGTTATATGGTATTAATATAATGAAATATTAAATATCTTTGGTCTCAATATATTTTTAAATAGACATTATAACACCGATATTTCACATTCATACCAATAATCCAATGATATAATCTCCATAGATAATTATTGTCTTTGAAATCTAAAATATAGAACATTGTTAACTAAACTAATCATTTACCAATTATCTCCTCTATAAAACATTATATAGATGGGTTAATTGTATGGTACAAATTTATTAGAATGTTACAAATTAATTAGTTATGATGATTCACTAAAAATTGATGATGTGGTTTTATTGGGAATAAATTTCATAAACATCATCTTAGATTATTCATAGAAAATTGAAAAATTTATCAAAAATTAATTTATGTAATTGAATTTATATTTTTTTGGTCTCCATTTCTCATTTTTCTTTAGATGTTATATAGTGAATCATTGCCTTAAAAATAATATTTATCTTTATTTTATTAATGAAAAAAATAATTTCATTCTAATGGGAACATAATTCTTTATCCCATTATATTAGAATCTAGTTTTTTAAATTTTTCCTTTACCTCAAATAATGTATCACTTACCTTTATATTTTCATTTATTGTTTTTAAATCATTATCATCATTTTTAGTAATATCAGTGGTTAATCTATAAGATTTATAATTTTTTAATAAATTCTTATTTATGACTAGCCATATTAGATATCATATCTGTATATAATTTTATGGGTCTTCTATTATATTTACAAACATTCTGTGACATTAAAATTTAATTTAACACTAGATATATGTAATTTTTTTATCTAACAACCATATTGAAAATACTAATCATCTTCTTATGAAAAACATTAATTTTCAGATAACATTAAAATGTTTTAATAAGGATTAATATTAATAAGTGACTCAATTGTCATCTTCCCCATCTATAATTAAATTTAAAATTGAGAACTTTCATAAAAACACATTATGTTTTTTTCATTTCTATCTTCTGATGTAATATATAAACCGGTGAATCCTTCTCTGGAACATTATGGCTCTAATAATTATTAATTATTATTAATTATTCTTTTATAATAATTATTATTTTATTTATACATTTCTTTTGTTTGTGAAATTCATTTTTACTGTAGCCATCATTCATAAACTCATAGAAAATAACTTTTATAGAATCATCATTCTTTCTTGATATTACATGTCTCTCAATTATTTATTCCTAATATTTTTGAAAGAATTTTTTATTCTGGAATATAATTTTTTAAATGTTAGCTATTTATCTATCAGTATGTTCCAATTCATTATGATATGGATAATTTTTTACTTACCATTATATACACTATTTTTTTAAATGTTAACATTCAAAATCAATAGCTCCTAAAGTAGAATAATAATTTTTCCCATGATTCATTTTTTATTTTTTAGAAACAAATTTTAATTGGATTTCATAATGTGTCGGATATCCAATAAGATCAGACATACATAATTTTCTAGTATTATTCTATCATCAATGTGCATTATTTTTATTACCACTTTTTAAAATGTTTTTTAGTGATTTATATACATATTATTAAACAAAAAATTATTTTTTAAATTAGAATAGTGGCATTAAATTATATTCATGAATCTATGTGTATATACACAATGGATTCTCTATGAAATAAATCCAAACAATAAAATCTTTACCTTAGTGATTTCCTTTTTGATTCAATAATATTAGATGTTCCAAATTGAGTGATCTAAATAATAATACAAAACCAATTAGTTATTACACACAAGAAGAATTTACTATATATATTTCACATAATATCACCCCAAAGATTATTCCGGACATGTCTATTTGATTTAATTTTAGTATTATCATCTCTATTATATATAGATATTTCCATTATTTTAATTAATTACATTTAGGTATGTATTGTAATGTTACCATATTAAATATTTACTTTAGCACTCTACATCAAATAATTAAAATATATATTTCCATTAACATTAAATAATAGAGTTATTTTATGTTTTATATTATAAATTCTTTTATTATATAGTCCATTAATATTAAAAATAATAGATATAGTATCAAATATACATTAGTTTATGTAAATTCGTTGAGTGTATAAAGAAAAACTATAGAAAATTCATTCATAAAAATTAGGCTCTTTCCCAAATATAGATACATGAACTAATACGATGTGTGGTTCTATCAAGATGGAAAAAATATGGAATACTATAAGTGGGAGATGAATTTAATCTAAAAACTTATTATTTTTGTCACTACATGAAATTTTTTTTTACTATAAGTACAATGTTTTAATATACTAATAGAATTTGAGTTTTAATAAAAATAAATAAAATATTTCCGGATGATAAATGTGTGCAAAATGAATATAATGTAGTATGATATATCATTATTGATAATAATGTAAAACTATATAGAAAAAATTAATCATCCCACTATATTTTTAAACATAACATGTAATCTAAAATTTGATTTCAAATACTTCAATAAACTATATTGTCATATCCATGATTTACATGCCCCATCTTAGGTCATGACCATGCTAGAAGTGACACCATAATCATTAATCTAATAGGACAAGGCTTGGTGATAAGCACCAAGAAGGAATATCAAACATTTGGGAAGATATAGACAATTAAAAATGTAAAAAAACATCTACATACATGAAACAACAAAACAGGAGTAAAAAAACAATCAAACATAAATGTAATAACTTCATTTAAAAAGTTATAATATCATAAATCAATATACAACAGTATAAATGATCCAAAATAAAATGGATAAAATAAAATCCCAACACCAAAATAGGTCAATCCTATCATATATCATGTTAAACTCCACTATATGTTTTGGGGACAGACATTCACCTAAAAATGAACCACCAGAATCCACTAGGCACCACCCATTCCTCATTCTATAAAGTCACCATTGAACTATCTATCACTTTCATAAGACACAATATGTTTGGCCAAATACTATACATGGTTCAATATACACATACTCAGTAAGACACACTAAAAAAACATATTAAATAAAATTAAAATATTTAACTCTAACAATCAAAAAAATCTCCAATGAAAATTGTACAAGGGATCCAATTTTAAATATCCAAATCTAGTTAATAAGGGTATCCGTCATAAAAAATATTATATTAGAAACAAAGCCCAATAACCCATTTAACCTCTCTCATAATTATGTGGAGGATACCACAAAAGTAATAAGTATAATTAAATAATTTAAAAGATATTGTGGATCACCATATATCTTTAGATATGGAGTATTACAGCTTTGTGATAGAGGATCTCAATGCATATATCTTTGGGAATGTGTATGGACATATCTAATCCTATATGAAGATTATCTCATTCACCTATATCAATGAGGAAATATCAAACCCAACGTAAGGATGGTCAAGGGAAACTGGTCCCTATAATATCCTCATTTCTATGAGAAATAATTAATAGAATATACTACAAAAATAAAGGGTCCTCATATTTGGTCCATCTGCACAGATAAAGATCATCCATTTTTGAGGTCTTATAAGAGACATATTTTTGTTCCAAAGTTGTATAGATGTATTATTTGAAGTTATAAATCTATTCTCAATGTTGTGAAACATCTCATTGGGTCCTCTATATTTAGAGTAAATGGCGTGTGACCTTAGGTACATGAAATGTAATCCAAAAAGAGTAAAAACCCATGTATTGGTCTCTCACATTGAAAATAATCAATAATAAAACATGTATTATATATTATAATTCATTTAAGACCTTGTATAAACTCATTGTGTATCTCTCTATCTACGTCATGTACATTTCATCATATATTTTATGTGGTCTTGACACACTATACATTTAAAACCAGGTGAACTTCTGAGTTTGTTTTACATATTCGAATTGAGGGGTCCACTAGTAGTCAAATGATGTGTATTATATTAGAAAAATGTTTGTGATATAATACTCACAAACAATCCCCAATTAAAATATATTCTATATTACCTAGACTGTGTGTGTATTGAGCAACATGTTTTGTTAGGAACTTTTTATACACACTACGTATTATCTCAGTATTCAACAACTTCCACCAAATTGACAATAAATATTTCAACATCAATGTACAATACCATTGACTATTGTTGAAACTATACTAAAAACATATTCCAATATTGTTTTATTTATTATTTAGACTCCAATTCCATTCCAATATTCACACGTGAATATATGTGAATGGAGAACCCAAATTGATCGTCACTAGTGTTTTACCACTATTTAGATGGAATCATTGCATCAATATGTTGTAAAATAAACCAAATTTAATTATCAAAAATCTAATATTGATTTGATAATGATATCATAAATTTTAAAATAATCAACACATAGACGAAGTCAAATGACATTATTAAATACATAAATAATAATGGATGGAAACAATTAAATAACATGGTCTTCAAAAAGACTATATGAGAATCTACGAAGATCTATGATTGAAAAATTTTAAGAACTAAGAAATATTTGCATGTTTTATCATATAAAATATCCAAATCATATTTTCAATAAAACATTTATTTTTTTGTGATATGAAATAAAAAAATATAGATTTAACATTCATTAAAAGTAGTCTATATTCACAAAAATATCAAAATAATGGAAATAACTACATGAACAATTCCCTACCAAACAAACATATCTATCATTTGTAAAGAAAAATATTTCATTATATGTTGTTACCGAATCCCCTGTGATAGTTATTGGATCAAAAAACATAAATGATCAGATTTTGTAGATCCAAATTCAATAAATCATTAATTCATTTATTCATCCTAAAGAACAATCATTCTGGATATCTCAATTTTCATGTGTTGTGTTGTTATCACAAGATAATTTATTTAGTGAAATATTTTTAGAAATAAATTTTTCAATTATGAATCAAATAAATATTAATTAATTATTTAATTAATTTTAATATTTCAAGTGATTCAGCATCATCCTAATGTCTGATTCGAATGAAACATACATTGTGCCTTGGGTATATATTTTATCATAGAATTAATTGTTGTCTTATATATTCCAATTGATTCTTTTTTTAAAGGAATTGGAATTATTAATGAAAAAATCCCTTCACTATGTAACTATATTTTTAAATAAAATTATATTCTCAATATAGAGGTTTCAATGATATGAGATATTCATGCCATCAATGAATTTAAATTCATGGAAATATCTAAAAACACCACCAGGGTTCAATCTCGATAACCATAGTGGGTATATTCACCCCACCTACATGGTTTTCTAATGAAATTGTGTAACATATAAAAAATGGTAAGGGTACTAAGAAAGTATCTAGTTTTCACATTCCTATAAACTATGATTGAGATTCTCATCCCACCACTGGACTCGCACTAATGGAATTAATCACCATAAAAGTATCCTCTCATACTGATACTCAATCGCCATTGAATTCTCTAGAAATATATATTTTCCTTCAATTTCCAGCTCACCCAAATCAATAATGTGGTTCAGATCATGCATATATCTCTTCAGGAATGACAAATTGAAACCATTAGAGTCTTCTCCAAATTATCGGGGTTACACTATGAAATATCCAACCTCATATATCCTCTATAGTATCAATAATGGATTTATATAAATAATATATATCTTTCTACATTTTTTAATTATTAATATACTATGTTGTGGTGAGAATTTTTAGATTACATGTACACCATCATCAACCCCCATCAACCTCTGTCATTTGTTTATATATTAAAAAGTAGATATATATATATATTGTAATAATCCATCACTAGATGATATTCACCTTCATTGATATCGACTACACCAATTCTATCCCTATTAGTGTTGAATCTCCCATCTCTAGAAAATCATGGGTGACCTGCATGTTCTCCAATAAAGGGTCTTAAATAGTTCCATACAATTTGTGGACTAATATATTTTTATATGAAAATTACACTAATGGAAAATAAGCCTCCTTGATGAATCCCATATAAAATACACAATCCATTAATATTTCCTCCAATACAAGGATGGTCCACTACAAATATAAATCAATATGTGGGTTGAAGTTTATGCTCATTTGTAACAGTTTCCTGAAATACTCTTTCTATACTGCAAAATTTTAGAATTTTAATAGGGAATCATGGTTACAGACTATTGTTGAGGGTACCCAATGGAATTTTAATAAACCCATATTGATATAAATGTCTCAATTTTTTCATAAAACACTTTTATCTAATAGAAATAATGTAGTCTAACTAACTAAGACAGTTTATAATCACCTAGATAGCAGCATGATCTCCACAAATCATTGAAGTCCTATAAAAAATACTTGATATTCTCTCTATATTCCACAATAGAACCCAGAGGGGATGGATCAACCCAGTTAGAATACAATTCTATAAATTTATTTGTTTATATGTAAGGAATTTGGAGAAAATAAAGAAACACTAACCCTTACTCCATGAAATCAACATTACAGTTGATTATCTTGGTAAATAATTATCACAGTTTGATGTATCATAATATGTGATGAATATAAATTAATTACCACATATTCACTAAATGTGAGTGCATGTAATTAATATAATTATAAAATTATTTTCTCCTACACGCCTTTAGAAAATCAATCAGATGAATCGATTATAAATATTTGTTCATGTAAAATTTTATAATCAATGTTTGATATTGATCCTCAATAACATGATGAAGATGAGGAGTGGTAACAATAATTGATTGTTATTGGATAAATAACCCATATCTAATCATGAATTAGATTTTATACTAACAGAATAAACAACCATATTCTTTTTTCCCATAATATATACTATCTAGAAATAATAATTTTATAGTAAATTCAGCCAATTTCTTTATCCTAGTATAAGTTCCTTGTATGAAAAGTTATACCTTAGACACTATATTTCATAATAAAAAAAACTCATTGACTATAAGATAACACCTCAAAGTATTTCTAGTGAATATAACCCCCACTAGCTCTAGTATATGAGTCTCATAGTTTTAATAAAAAGGTATTAGCTACTAAGATCAATAATTTAATTTCATCCTATATATAAATACAAAATTGATTCTAGATCAAGTGGAATTTAAATATTCCATGTACTCCACTCCATCTGTTATTCAAAGAACGGTCACTTTTAAAACATTCCTATAATATTTCTAATAGTGTAATGATATTTTTTACACCAATATAATTGTCCCCCATTGTGGTTAGGGTTTTTAAGGGAATTTTAATCCTAGAGAAGAATCCAAGAAAAATCTAGTAGTATATATCTAGTATAAGGAAACACTTAAACATAGTAATTCTCCCAAATGGATCCCAATATATCACTACCTTAATAATATAATGGCTTAAAAATACTTCCCCCTTTGAGATGGAATACCCCCATAAGTGAAATTCTCTAATACAAAACTAGCACTTAGGGATCATCCAATGTAACTAATTCTCTCAGAGTATGACTTGGACCAATATGAAATTCTAACCAATCATTAATTTTGATGTCAATTGTGCATGTATGTAATAAATAATGACCAGTAAAATATAATAATTAAATTATTGAAAGATTGGGTTCATAATCCCCATAATCACCATGAAGAATATTTCTTTCCAAATAGAATTACCATGTACTTATATTGACTACTAAGGAATTGTAAAAAAATCTATGTGATATACTCCCTGTATAATCAAATATTTTGTTATCCTAACTAAACTACAAAATTAATTTACCACGTTGATCTTTTTCAATGATCAATTAAATCCTTTGTTGTTTGAATTTTTGTTATTTTTCATAAGTTTCACTTAATTTGAGAATTGTTAGTCCACACAAAACCTCAATATCCCATCAAGTTCTTAATGAAAAATATCTAGTCATACAATGGAGACACACTGGGTCTAGTAAATTGTTTCATATAAAGGACTTAAAACTACCCCATTATCTCTCTTGGTTGGTTGGGGACATATAATATTATTAAAATGATAAAATAGATTTAATATGGTAAAAATGATTATATATTTCAATTTTTAAACTGGGGGAATGATTATTAATTCCTCTATTAATTAAAAAATGTTAACCAGTCCGTACCAGGAATGAAAGCATTTGGGAAAATTGTGACAACCAAAAGATCCCAATAGAAACATTATCATCTAAGTGCTGGGTCACAAATTTTGAAAAAATGGTGAACAGAGAATGTCTTCTAGTGTCATTATCTAACAATAACAATTAGGATAGATTCTCTACTAGAATATCCAACTCCCTATCAAGGGATTTTTCATTGAAGAAATGGATCACAAAAATATCCATGATAATAATGCCAACATAGAAAAGATAAAAATCAACCATTGAGTCTTGTTGTGTATATCCATCTTGAATACCACTATTTTTATAACATCACGTGACCATGTCTCGTTGTTAATTATCCCCAGATTATTCCTCATAGATTTAGTGATGTTGGAATTAAGATACATTAATGAACAACTTATATAGGTCCTCTATATCCACAACTACAATCACATCCCAAAGCGCTATCATAATCACATCTAGGTGGGTCATGATAATGACTCTTCCTATGCTTTGGATGCTGATCCACTGTATATTTTTCATCTACTAGATGAATAGTTAGTTAGTTATTATCAACATGTTCATATCCTTCAAATGTGTAACATTTTGTATACGTCGTATGACTTGATTTCATATGGGACCTCTACATTGTTCTTCCCTAAATATGATTCATGGAATGGGATTTTCTCAAAAGTTATGATCCAGTAGGATCTTGAATTCCATTAGTGGATAATGACTCTACTCTAGGGAATTTACTTAATCCACCATCAACCTTTTACTCTAATGATGGGATGTTCCCTACCTATAATTCCATATCCAACACCCTGTAAAAGAGGGGATATGTTGATGTATAACTACATCAAGAATATATCTGAATAACACTTCTCAAACATTTTTGATATGATGTATCTACCATAGAAAATATTAATGGAGGTTCATATGTTATCCTTGAAAATTGGGAAATATAATAACTTTGTTATTCTTCCTTTTTGCATCATTAAAATATCATATATAAGAAATGATCATAACGTCACTATATAGTATTTTTGATAGAAAAGGAACCAAAAAATGGACAATTATAGTGTCTCATACTCATGAATCGGGAATATAGAATCCAAATATGTAAAGTGGTTACCTAAAAAATATTTTCTAGTAATATCATAATATTTCTATGAGGGGTCCACAAAACCATAGAAACATGACCATTTGACTCAATCCAATTCGTTTTTTAACGTTCTTTTGTATCACCACCAATAATTGAATGTCCCTTCCATGATAACTCCTTCATATGATTTGGTCTACACGAATCATCATTATGCACCACTGGCACCACATAATATTTAAGATAATATGGACCATCCCCTTATTAGTTTAGAGGTGGGTATTTCCAATGCTTGATATGTGGAAGCACCACTCACATTCTTCACAGAGGAAACAAATCATGGAATACAACCTAAAAGGAATCCTCTTTACAAATTTATTTCTCATCACATCCCTAATAGATAACCTACACTATTTATATGCATATCACCAACCTGTAGTTTGATACGATTTAATAGGGTTAAAGGAGAATATCTCTAGATCATGATCAGAAGGACATGTAAATAATACACACATTCTTATATGATGCATGTACCTTTGTTTTCCTAGAAAATGGTATATCATTAATACATGTAAAGTAGAATGTTATTAGTGTTATTTTGAAAACATACATCATTTACCACACCATTAATGAGTTTACTCACTGGAGAGAAAAACTCTAGATACATTGACATTGTTTCCCTAGTCCTAAACCAGACCGCACATATTATTTAATAGCAAACTCATTAATAGGGAAACACAATCTTTTATAACCATATTTAAAATCCCAAATAACTATTGACCAGAATGGGATGAATTCATATTGGTATTTAATCCCCAAAACGAGATTCAATAATCTAGGGGCTAGAATCAAACACTGAGTAGGAATATCACACATATGGGAGGCGTTATCCTAATAAAATTATAAAAAAGTATCTACAAACATGTTACAACACAAGTAGACTAAAATTACCAATATAAAAGATATGGAAATGGAATCATAAAAAACATGTATTGTTTCAAATCATATGTAGTAATATAAATGAAAAAAATGGGGGAATGAATTCCAACACAAAAAATGTTCTACCATATTAGTCATCAATCTACACGCTTTTAAAATCTCTAGGTACTTCCTTTTTCTATAAAATAAACCACTAAAACTACTGGAAACCACCCACTTCATGCCATCCATATTCATAGAAAATATTATATCATATCCATAAGAAATGATACATGAAATAAAATTTGACACTGAGGTGATTATTAACATACCCAAAAAGATTTATCAAAACCAAAAAAATAATGCATCAGATATAATATATCTTCTCCAACACAACAATATCATATATGTGATACAATGAAAATACAATAAGCTAATCCCATATAGACCTCCATGATTTCCTTCCAAGTATAATAACCCATGAAACCTCTCATATAATATTATGGGAGATCATTGTACCAAAATAGGTAGGGTAAATAACAACTCCAATGTATGATCCAATTCTTGAATGATGATCATTAGAAAAAGGGAATAATAACACTAATAATAGAAGACCATACACCATATATATGTGGATTAATAGTTGACCATATTAGATCTTATAGGTATAGAATATAATGCACTAAACCCGTGATATGAATAATAGACCCCACCTGATTATAGGGATGTAGAACTATAACTTATCACAGTTCCAACTCCATGGGTGGTTATTCTGTCCAAGATATCAATCAAACCATGTTGTTTTCCCCATAATTGGTCCCAGAACATAGATATGGATGAAACACCTATTTTATTAAATATGTTACACTTTTTTTCTAGTACACTCACATGTGACTTTTTACTTGTCCTACTTCGAGATGAATATAGTTGAACATGGATTTATATCATATCTATCTATAATACAAGGAATTACCTCTTAGATATGTGGTATGTATTTCTAAATAATTAACCTTCCCATTTTTTGGGAAAAAGTTTTTGGTATAAATGATCCACTACATGGTGTATATTTCAGTATACATGTTGTATAAGACCTAGTAGATACATTGAATATACCTCACTATATACATCTTACAGTTTTCCTTGTATATGGTGTGTGTTCCATGCCCACTTGGCATTAAATAATGTTAGCCTCCTATGAATATATTTTCTATAAACATGGAGTTTTCCACTAGGTATAACTTTAAATATATTCCCACATCACACGACATGTGATACTTATGTCACCTAGAAACCCTAGGGTTTTATCAATTATATTACATGACATTTTTTATTCTAAATTATATATCAAGTAGATTTTAAATTTCTTAGAATATTTATTATTCTCTTGATCATTATACATATGTACTTAATTTTAAAAGATATTTTTTCACTTTCTTATGTTTTTTAACAATGTCAATACTTCAATGGATGTTATTTTCTCTTTTTTTGTCAAATATTTAGATTTTATTTACATTATAATCAAAATGAATACAACACCATACATGGAAAAACCTGTCTCTATAATAACTAGAATTTTAAAAATATATGGACTCCGTTAATTCATCAATATCATATATGTCAAACAAAAAAAGGATCACAAATTGGATTTTCACTTGACAATGTTATTGAAGAATAGAAAATATAAACTATACGACCCCATCCTTAAATATTACTTAAATAATGGATTATATCAATTATTTTACATTCATTCATATCAAAGATAATTTTAGGATTAGATCATTAGATAATTAGTACATAAATCATACATAACAACTAAAATATAACAAAGTAGACTCTTCTACACGCTGTTTATTTTTTTTAATAAACCATTTAAAAAAAAATATGATGTCATTAAATTTTTTAACATTGTTAATTTTCCATGATCCCATCCTTTACTATATTATTCATTAAATACTATGAGAAACATTTCCAAACATGGTATGAGAATAATTATCTTAATAAGGTACATAAAAAAGTAAATAAAACCAATAGTTTAGTTAAAAATTGGTAACCCATTTAATGTTATTTGAGTGAAAGAAACAAAAAATCATCACATGAATTACACGCATTCTATTTTCTCAAAGAAAAACATTAAAACCAATAGTAAGAAATTAAAACACCATTTTTTGGCTTAGACCATCAGATACATAAATCCCATTCAAACCAATTTCTTATTAGAATAACCATATGGCCTACATAAAATATTATTATCAACCAATGAATATTAGATATATAATGAGTATTTCCCTTCATATAACCTATATCGGGCTCAACGGTAAGCTATAATTGGGATCATCCCTCTATAAAAGGTATAACTCGCTCACTCTTAAGCAATAATAGTGCTCAAAAAATCGTATAATCTTGGACACACTCACCTATTAGCTCTAATAGTTACCAATACATTATATAAGTAGTATATGGATCACCAGTTTCATGTAATCATCAAGTAACAATTCATGAATATCACATTATCATGACAAACCCCTTTTTAAAAACTCTCCATTCCCCTTATAAAAAACATATTCGTATAAAAATAATATTTTCATTTAGGAATAAATTTTCAATACCAATGTACCCATAAAAAGGTAAATACAAAATTTATTTTTCTTTTAAATGAAAATTAGTCTTATAGAGGAATCAAAATATCAAATAAGGGTTACAGAGATGGAGAAGTCCTTGTTTTCATTGTAAAATAACTTTCTTTTCTGAATTTTGTAATAAAAGAAAAACACACCATATAAATGTATTAATTTTGAAAAAATATTAAGTAATTTGAGATAGACATTAAATTTCTCATATAATAATTTTATATCCATTTTAATATATATGTTAATTAATATCATTTATAAAAATATTTTGAAATTAAATCATGAATCATTCACGGTGCCTCATACCACTTTGAACATTTAAATCATAATAATTATGAAATATGATAATTAAAAATTGTTAAATGGACATATTATAGATAAAATATAGATAATAAATTTTATAGAATCTATATATATAGATTATTAAAGTATAAAGGTTCATATTATCGATAAATACCTCAATGAAAGGAGATTGAGACGAGGTCCAATACCTCCAGTCTGAATCTTCTTGTAGGCTCATTATCATCCTAAATAATAAAAATAGGTAAATTTCTACATTCTTGTGAATCTTTTCACATTAGTTATTCATTTTTTATCACCTATTACCATTTTATAACAAATTATCTAATTATTTAATTTCGCGTTATATGTTTTATAGATATTTGGTAATTGATTTGAAAATTAACTTCATACAATTTTAATAGTCCGTGTGGTCATAATTCATTAATATCTAGAAAAATATTCATTAAATAAAAATCACTTTTGTGCATCCATCATGATATTCAATCAAACCATTAATTAGGGTAATAAAAAATGAACAATGTTACATTCATTTAGACAGTAGGTCATACGTACCCATGAGTAACGTTTCCATTTTTCATTGATCATTAAGAAATAAGGTAATTATAATTTTATATTAACAAAATTATCATAATATTATTAACATAATAATAATTATTTAAATATAATTATGTATATCATACATGTTATATAATCTATAAAAAGGATTCACATCGCTTCATCGAGGCGACAGTTCCAACGTACGCACGAACAACCTCATCATTTTTATGTACACAGAAAGAAAGATTGTAATTGATGTATTATTATCATATAATAATACATATGTAATTAGTATCACACATGATCATTAATTCAGTTATTCTTATTGTTCATGTCATACTGTTATGAAGATTGAATTTGATCGGTTCGTGGAGGTGGTAGTTCACACATATGCATGAATGATTAATCCTTTTCCCATTTAATGGAAATGGATATTCAATAAGGTGATGCTAATATAATGATAAAATATATGTATATTGGGGATGCATTTTATACTATTTAAATTCGAAAAAAAATTATTTTAAGGAAGTGAAAAAAAACTAAAATAGAAATAATGTATGAAAATGATACCACTTATAAGTTGATCACCTACAAAAAACAGCTTAACACCCAAGAGTACGTTCTTATATCAAATCTAATTCATAAAAACATTTTATGGGATTATGAAAAGGATTAAGGAAGATATTTTTCCAACGAAAAGGTTTTGGAGGTGTTATTAATAGAGATGAATGAGTTCTTTTTATAGGAGAGGGGAGTGGAACCCAAATAATTATTAAATGTAATGAATTCATATGAATTATTTTTTGATCCCAAATGGGTAAAAACTCATTTAGTTATATGAATGAATTATTATGGTTCAAAATATAATCCAAAAATGTAAATTAGATAAGATTTATTATTTTTGAAATACTTGTCTTTTTTCTTTAACATCTTTTTACTATTACCAATTTATCAAGTAATTTACATTTTGAGAGTTAAATTAATTAACACAACTTGTCAAATTCCCAATAAATGGTAACTTAATGTAATTTATAGAGTTATCTAAATTTTTTGGTATAATATTATATTATTATACATTTTATATCATTTAATTAAATATTTTATTTCATAAACTGTGAATTCTATCAATTTTGACATGATTCATTACATGACATTTTGAAAAATTAATAACAACTTGATTACTTTGAAAAAACTAAAATATCTCAATACTAAAATGTCATATTCATCCATAAAAAAAATTTATATCATAAAACATTTCAAATAATATATTTTTTATTTTGTTAATATCATTTATTTTATTCTTTCATTAATAAATCTATTACTGCTTCATCGTTGTGTCATAATTAAATCTAATTATTTAACTCCTATAAACTATAAATAAATTAATATTATTTAGTTAATATGATTTTATTTTTAATGACTATTATTAGTCAAAAATATCACTTAAATAATCACATAATAAAATTTTTTTAGTATGAAGAGACATGTTCATCACATATATGTCTTTAATTTAAATTAATGTTTATAAATGACGTAATTGCCCCCAAGTGGATTCCACATGTAACAATTTCGGACCAAGGATGGAAATTGTTGATAATATGTCATTAAATAATATTATTACAAGTGTTAGGGTAATTTTAAAATATTATAACATTAATTTTACCTTTAATTACAATATATACCTATTACTAAGGTAAATAAAATAATTATGTTACTATTCATAAAAAGCATTGGACCCCCTTGAACAAAATTTTTCATACATATTACAAGAATTTATATTATTTTATAAAAATTAATCACCAAAAAGTGGTTAAATTAGGTTTAACACTAATAACTTTGACGGATTGAGAAAACTGAGTTTTTATGAAATACGTTCAAAAGTTCACATAGTTTTTTTATTTAATTTTAATTTGAAAAAGTATCCAGTAAACTAAATTTGACTAAATAATTAATATACAATATAATTTTACCATAAAAAAATTTAAAATTACAATCTAAAAATATAAATAATTAGTTGAAAAACCAATATTGAATTAAAATATAGTATTTTTCACTATTCATTAAAATATTAATGTTATCTAAAAAATACCAAATATGTGTCCAAACAAAATTTTATTTCCTACATAAAATTAATGTGTTTATTTTTTTAAATATAATGTATATTATTTTCAAAAATATATGTAAAACTTTTTCTCCATCAGAAAGAAGCAAAACTGTTTTTTTTTCTAAAAATAATTCACTTATCATAAAATGTGGATTTTGGTCTTATAACTTGTCTAGAACACATATAAGATGATTTTATAACCTTAAAACTAATATATGAAATTTATATTTCCTTAATAAAACCAATTAATTTTGATTTTATTATTTTGTAAACTCGTTAATTTTAATTTAAGAAGTTTTTTTTCAGAAAAACGCATCCTTTATATTCAATTTGTTTTTATTTAATTTTATTTTTAATTTGGTAACATATGAATAATTATATAAACCTTTGTAAAACATATTTTAATAATTCATTTAATCCTTTTAATTCCCATTATTCTAATAGATATGTGATAAATATCATATTAAATAATAATAGTAATTTTTTCATTTAAGGGAAATGAGTAGAATAATTAATGTTTTTGAATATAGGGTTTCATTCAAAATATGGACTTCCCATAGGCCAGTGGTAGTAGATATATCCATGTCTCTATTCTATTGTGGTTTTCATTTCCCTATCATTGTCGGACGCAATTCCTTGTCACCCTTCCTACAGTTTTTCCTTTTCCTAAAAATATATAATTTTATATCATTCCCAAAATGATATAAAGAACTCTAAAATAACCATAACATGTTTTATAATAAAAATTTTTCTTATAACATTAATTTTGAAAATAATAATATAATAACATATATTTACCTCAAAATAAAAGATCATATAAACACTAATGGTTATCCATACTGTTGTAAATATTTCCACAAAAGATAAGATAAATATTCATAAAATAACATTTTCACATAACAAAATTTAGGGTTTCAGAAACTAGAAAAAAGTATTCCCATGTAATTTCATTATAAAATATCATTAATACATTTAATATTTTCATCATCTAACTGTCTACTGTAACTATTCAATCTATTATATATAGACTTTTTAATCATTCATAATTCATCACGATCCTTTAACCATTGTTTGACATATTATTCCTTAATACTTATTTTCTAAAATCAAAAAAATTATCATTTATTATGATTAAATAATGTTAAAACATGAGACAATAAATACTCCCTAACATTCATAGGCCATTTTCAATTTCCTCATATTCAATTGTAACGGAATTATGTATTTATAAAAATATTTTTGTAAAGTCACCAATATCCCAATAATGAAACTTATTAGTATGAAATTTATTGTAATAATTACCATACTATCCCAATTTAAAACAATCAATTGATAAGTCGGTATGAACATCCTTCCCATTCATATAGTTAACTGAATGATACCATTTTCATTACCAGATTATTTCTTTATGACCTTCCTTACCAAATCAATTATATCTTCTAATCATTTTAAAACATATTTCATATGTTTTATTTCCATATCCTAGAAACTTATTTTGTTGAATACACTTTCCATTATTATTATTAGCTAAACAACAATCGCGATTTCATTCTCTCGTATATGATGCATTAGGAAACTCACCAAGGTTCAGGTGGTTTGTAATGACTCTTGATAGTTGGTTTACAATAACCATGAGAGTTCCCGTTGTAGATAATATTTCAGTAAGTTTATTTTTTATAGAACCAAAACATTTTCCTTTACATCCATTTTACTGTATAATTCCTTCATATCCATTTAAATAAATATGTTAATTAACATCATGAAGAAAACTATTTGAAAATTAAATCTTTAATCATTTAAGGAGTCCCATTCGACTTCAAACATTTAAATCATAATATTCATAAATCAAAACACATACTAAATCATTAAATAAAATTATTATAGATAAAATATAGATAATAAATGATTGATTGGCTATATATAGTCCTTATAAAATCATAAATGTGCATATTATCAAGAATATCCTCAATGAAAGTAGATTGAGACAAAGTCCCTTACATTGAGTCTGAATTGTCTTGTACATTGTTTATATTTCATAATAAGAAATTAAGGTGAATTTAAACTTTCTGATGAAACTTTTCCAAGTTAATTATTTATTTTATATCATTTATTATGATGTTTTAACAATTATATAATTGTTATTTTCACATCGTATGATATGTGGATATTCAATGCTTGAGTAGAAAATGACCTTGGTACAATGTCAATAGTCCATGTGGTCATGTGTTATTAATCTCAAGAATAATATTCATGGAATAAATATCAATTTTATACATCCATTATTCATTTCAATTGAACCATTAATTATTCTAATAAAAAAATGAATAATTTTATAATCATGGAGACATTAGGTCGTACGTACGCATGAGTAACATTTCAATTTATCGTCGATCATTATTGAAATAAATTGATTATAATTTTATATTTATAGAATTAAAATAATATTAATAACATCATATAAGTAATATAAATATAACTATATATAAATCATAAAATTGATATAATTAATAAAAATGATTTATATCGCTTTGTAGAGGTGATTGTTCATACGTACGCATGATGAACATTATCATTTTTATTTTCAATGAAAGTAAGAACGTAATTGATATATTATTATCATATAATTATTAATATTTCATTAAAATCGCACATGAATGATAATTCCATTTTTATAACTATTCTTGAGATATGGATATAAAAATTAATTATATCGATTCATGGTGGGGATAGTTGACACGTACACACGAACGATTAATTACATTCCCATTAAATGTAAGTAGAGATGGATATATTTGATGATATTAAAATTATAAAATATCAGTATAATTGGGGTTATAATGTTATTACATCAACTAGGAAAAAGAATATTTTATGTAAGATGAAGAAGAAGTAAAATATAAATACTTAAAGAAAATGATACCTCTTATTTGTTTAATCACCTTTTAAGAGCACATTAACACCACTAAAGATGGTGTTCTGCCTAAAATAAGGTCTCAAAAATTTGTTTAGGGAATCTATGAAGGTTTTTGGATAGATAATCTCTAAACCAAACTGTTTTGGATGTGTGAGTAATACGGAAGAATATGTACCTTTTTTTAAAAGTGGGTAGGGAAACCCTTAGAATTATTCGAATTAACATATTAATATAAATTCAATTTCAATTACAAATGGGTCCAAACTCATTTAGTTATATGAGATGATGAATATCTGAATAACTCTAATCATCTAATTTATAATACTTTTAGTATTTTATAATCCTACTCTTATTTACTTAACCCCTTTTAATCCTTAGAGTTTTATCATGTAATGTACACTTTAATTGTTCAAATAATTACCAAATAATGTCAAAAGACCCCTGAATGATTCATTTATGACATTTATAGAGTTATCTTATTTTTTTTGGAATTTTATATTTTTAGAAATGATATACCATTTAATTAAATATTTTATATTTTAGACTATGAATTATGTGAATTGTGACACTATTAAATACGTGGATTTTTAAAAAAACATAACATGAATCCTTCCAAAAAATTAAAATAATACTAACATATCATAATAATCAACAAAAAGTATAGGATGGATTCAAATCATTAAATTATATTTATTTTAGTTTTATTAATATTATTTATTTTATTATTTATTTAAAAAATCTATTAAGGCATTATCATTGTTTCATAATTAAATTAAATTATATAATTCCTAAAAATTTTAAATAAATAACCATGATATAGGTAATATGATTAAATTTTTAAGGACTATTCAAATTCAATTATACAACTTAAACAACGCCATATAAAATTTTTTGTACTAAGAATTTACATTTTTATGACATATTTGTCTTGACATTAAATTAAATGTTATAAATGTAATAATTACCACAAAGTGGCTTAAAAATGTCACAATTTCATACTAAGGATAATCATGGTCGATAATAAATAATCTAATAAAATTGGGACATGTTTAAGTGTAATTTTATAATATTGTAATATTAATTTGACCTATAAATTCTCTTTTTACCTTTAGTCGTTGTAAATAAAATAATAATGTTACTATTCACTGAAAATTATTTTGATCATATTGTTCAACATTCTTCATAATGAATACACCCATCTATTTAAATTTTTATAAATTCATTTCACATAAGTGGTTTAATAACTTTAACTCTAATCCCATTGTCAGATCGAGAAAATTTGGTTTTTTAGTAAAACATTCAAAAGATCACATAGTTCTCTGTTTAATATTAATTTAAAAAAGAATCCAATGAAAATAATTGAATTAAATTTTAAAAAATTCATATATTTATAATGTAAAACCATATAAAATTTTAATCTGAAAATATAAATATGTATGTTGAATATAAAATATTTTATTAAAATGCAGTATTTTTACTGTTCTTTAAAATATAAAATTTATTATAAAAATAAAAAAATATATCCATACCAAATTTTGATGTCTCACATCCAAATAAGATTTTTATTTTTTAATATATAATATATAAAATTATCAAAAACTAAAGTTCTAATTTGATCTCGATTAAAAGTAGGACGAACTACATTTTTTGAGAAATAATTCTTTCATCCAAAACAATGAATTTGTTCTTATATCATTGCTGAAAAAATTAAAGTTTAATACTAAAAATTACATTGAATATATTAAATAAATATATAATAAATATAATTCATAATGAGTGATTTTATTATTTTATAAACTCAATTTTTATCATTTGATTAGTTTTTTCAAAAAAAAATCCTTTATATTCAATTTCCTTTTATTTAGTATAATAATTAATATGGAATCCAATGAATATTATAAAAACATGTGTAAACCACATTTTAATAATTATATTAATCCTTTTAATTACAATGATTCCAATGGATATGTGATTACTATCATATAAAATAATAATAATTAGTTTCTAATTTATGATATTTGAGTTGTATTTTGTATGATATCAAACAATGTGTTCACTTTTAAAAAACTAAGGATGTTAAATTCCCCCCTATTGACAATTTCATCCTCTAAATTTTAATTTGGGGTTGATAAATATGTTATGACTTGTCAAAATTATTTTATTGCAATCGCATGTTGAAAAAAAGATTATCAAAACTTCAATATTAAAAGAAAGAAAGGTAAGTATGATGGTCACCCGAGATGAAACATAACAGGGTTACATGTAGGAAAACATGGATATTTAAGAGCAAAATAATGATCATTTTCTGATAGATAATAATATAAAAAAATTAATGATAATGTTAACAATAAAAAACCCTAAATTTTGGACTGGTTAAAAAATCTTTGATTTCGTAGTAGAAACTTTAAAGAGAAAACATGTTTGTTTTATGATCCTTTTATTAATTTTGTGTAATTCATTTACTAGATATAATTAGATCATATGAAAATACAAATTCATTAAAATTATGGTTTCATACTTTAATCCTATTCATCAACCAACTCTCCTTTTTTACCCAAATGAAGAGTTTTTATGTATATTTTTTTTCACCACTGCAACACTAGAATCAACTTTTAGAGAGTCATATAATCCACAAAAGATTAACTATGTATTCATTTTTCATGAAAAATTATCCAAAACAATTAGGATAAAAATTATATAATTCTCCCAATATAGAAAACCTGAAAATAATAACGACTAATTTTAATCTCTAAAATTTAAAAGTAATACCAGAAGTCCAACATAGACCAGTCAAAAAATAAACATCCTAAAAATTCCTCAAAAAATATAACAGAGTTTAAATCCCAAAAATATGAATGATTTTATAAATTAATATTCAAATATAATATCTAACGATATACATCAAATAACATTAACCAATCTTAATGCCTCATACCAAAAACATAATTTCCTAAATCACATATTCTCCATGATATATTTATTTTTTTCATGTATAAACCAAATCACTATAAGACCACATTAAAAACAAATATTATTCAAAAATAATATTTAACCATTACTCCTAAAATTAAATCCATTAGTATTCTATTTTCCTTAATAATGTGTTGTCCTGAAAATAGTGAACATCATTAAAAATAACATTTATCACATAATCCCAAAAATAATTTTCAATAACAAGGATATCCTTTCGATAAAACAAAAGTTCCCAAATCAACGTATTGTTATTACATCAACTCATTTAACTTTAAAGAAAATTAAATACACTCTAGGTGATTCTTTTAGGCCCGTGGAAAATGGTAATTCCTTGTCACACTTTAATGGTACGATTGATTTTTATATCCTTGTTCGACATGATGGTTTTTTACCCTTTCTATAGGTTTCCCTTTTCATAAAATCATACAATTTTTTAACATTCCCAAAATGAGATAAAATTATAAAAAAAATCATAACTTCTTTTATACTCAATGTTCATCCCATACCTTTAATTTTGAAACCCCAAATATAATAACCCATAATTACCTCCCAATAAAAGATCAAATGAAACCTAATGGTTATCTGTAGCGTTGTAATTATATCCAAAAAAGAAATGATAATTATTCTTCAAATTATATTTTCACATAAAAAAACATCACTATTACACATACTAACAAATATTATTCCATTGAAATATCATTATCAAAATATAATTAAAAATTTTAAACATTTCACCCCCCTATAGTCTACCGTAACTATTTAATCATTTATATGTAGATTTTGATTCATTCAACATTCTTTGTGATCCTTTAACCATTCATTTCCATATTTTTCCTTAATTCATAATTCCTACTAACAAAAAATGGAATCATGTCAAAAGATTTAATAATGTCAACTAAAAAGACATGAAATAATTCATAACATTCATAGGACATTTTCAGTTTTCTCTTATTCAATTGGAACTAAATTAGTTATATCTAAAAATATATTTCAATGATCCACATAATCCCAATCTTGAACCTTCTACATAGGAAATTTATATTAATAATTACCATACTCCCCACAATAAAAACAATCAACTAATAACTCAGAAAGAACTTATTTCAATTTAATTAAGTCAACTAAAGGTTTCTTTTTTTCCTTGGTTAGTAGTTGCTTTAGGACTTTCATTAGCACATCTATAACATCTTCTGATCCCTTTAACCCATTTTTTATGTGTTTCATTATACATCCTTGAAATATATTTCATTTAATATACTTTTATTATTTTTTCCAACACATCCATGGGGATTCATTTCTCTCATATATTTATTATAAATCACACTAATCATCCAGTAGTAAATCAAGACTTCGGATTGTTAGTAGACAATAGCCACGAGAGTTCTCAATGCAGCTCATATTTCATTCTATTTAATATTTAGAGAACCACCACATTTTCCTTAACATCCATAATTTCTTTGGTGCCTGCTGGATCCATAAATTTACTAAAATAAAATGGGTTAGTATGAGTATGGCAATAAAATAATAATATATTATCTTATGAGGAAGAAAAAGACTAATATATAAATATTCATGTGATATAAAATTCATTCCTTTTTTTAAATTATATATGAATCATTATATTAAAAAAGAATATATTTATTAATTCTAAGTTATACATAAATATCACCATAACCACTAAATTTTCCTAAACCAAACTCTAATACTAACTATAGGGCCCCACACATAAAAATATTACTTAATCTTGAGATAATTTTTTTTATTTTACAATCATTCACCTCACGGATATTTTGATGATTAGAGATTTAGAGAATTTGGATGTAACTTATACATAATTACTCAAATATTACAAATTGGATAGTTCTACTTATTATCCACTTTTTTATAAAACAAAAAAAAGAAACATGGTTTTGTTTCATGTTTCTGCATTATAACATTCCGTTGATCCCATCCTTCACTCTATTCTTTATTAAATATTGTGAAAAATATTTAATATACTAGGATGAGAATAAAAACCTCAGTAAGGTAGATAGAAAAGATAGAAAAATATTAGTATAGTTAAAACACGGAAACCCATTTAATTTCCTTTAAGTGAATGAAACAAAACAATTTCACATGAATAACACCCATACATTTTTCTCAAAGAAAATCATTAAAATATATAGTATGAAATTAAAACATAAGTTGGTGACTTTGAGTATCATTTACATTAATCCCAATCAAATACATTTTCAATTAGATTAACCAGGTGTCCTACTTCCACTATTATTTCTACCCCGTTAATTAGAGATGTAAAATTTGGATCACCATTCACTAAAGCTATATCGGGCTCACTCATGAGCTATAATGGGGCTCATCCACACATTTAAGTTATAACAGCCTCACCCGTGATATATAATGGGGATCATCCCATTGTATATATTGTGTTGGTCTCTCCCATGAGCTATATTGTGGATCAACTCTTCATATATGTTCTACTGGTCTTACCTATTTAAAATAAGAGTCATGTAAAATCTCTTAAATAAAACACATTCATTAGAAAACAATTTTTAAAAACTTTTTTAATCCCGTACGAAAAATATATAAAAACAAAATTTTCATTTAAGATCAATTCATAAAAACCAAGACAACCAAAACTTGGGAAATAATAGATTTATTTTACTTTTAAAATTAAATAATTCTTATAGAGGAATCACAATACCAAATAACTATTACGACATCAGATAAGTCATTGTCTCCATATAAAAAAAATATTATTTTTCATTTTGTGAATAACGTAAATAACATCATAAAACAATATCCCATTTTATCATTCTAAATTAAAATTCAATATAGACATAATATTTAATGTATAATATTATTATATCAATTAAAATAAATATGTATCTTAATATCATGAAGAAAAATATATTGATAATTAAATATTTAAATGTTCAAGATGTCTCATACCACATGGAATATTTAAATCATAATATCCAGGAATTAATATATTTAACAAAACATTAAATAACATTACAATACACAATATATGTATATTAAATTTCATAGTTTCTATATATAGACCTCATAAAATAATAATGGTGAATACTATCACAAAATGTCTCAATAAAAGATGATTGATATAAAGACCCTTACCTCGAGTCTAAATTGTCTTGTATGTTATTTATATTTCTGAATAAAAAATATTGGGTAATTTATACTTCATTGAAAAAAATCATGTTTATTATTCATTTTATGTCACTTATTAAAACCTTATAACAATAACATAAAAAATTAAGTTCATGTCCGATGTTTTGTCAATATTCAGTATATTACTCGAAATGAACATGGTATAATATCAATATTCCATGTGGTCATAATTTTTTTATCTAAAGAATTGTATTCATGACATAAGTATCACTTTTATACATATATTATACTTTTAATTTAAACCATTAATTATGGTAATCAATAATGAACATCTTTATAATCATGGAGGCAGTATAACATACTTATGCATGAGTAACTTTTATATTTCTTGATTGATCATTATGGAAATAAGGTAATTATAATATTTTCATTCAAGAACGATGATTATATTATTAAAATCACATTAATCATTTAAATATACTTATATATATATATAATATAGGTGATATAAATAATAAAAACTAGTCAGATCACTTCGTGTAGGTGATAGTTCACAGATACACATGAACGACGTTGTCATTTTTATGCGCATGGATGGTAAAAACATAATTTATATATTATTATCATATAATGATCAATATTTCATTATTATCACATATTGACTATGGATCTATTATTATAATCAATCATACAATATGGTAATGAAAAATGAATTAGATTGGTCTATGGAGGTGATAATTCAATTGTACACATGAAAAATGAATTTCATTCACATTTAATGGAAGTGGGTATCGACATAGGTTATGATATTATCATGATATAATCTATATATATTGTGTATAATTTATTTTTTATTTCATCTACAAATAAGTTTATTTTAAGTAATTGTAAGCGGAAATAAAATAGAAATACCTAATGAAAATGATGTATCTTCTTTGGTTGATCATCTTTGAAGAACACCTTAAAGTTGGATCGATATATAGATGTACATGTATTTTGATTGAACAATACATGTGGGGTGAATTTTAGGTTTAAAAACATTTTGTTTAAACACTTAAGAAATTAGTTTAAATGATCTTAAATTAATACAATTCACAACAAATACAATTAACCAAAATTTCCTTGGAAATAAAGGTATTATATGATTTAATACTATAAAAATGTAAAGAAATTGTATTCAAAATGAATAAAATAATCAGAGTAATGTAGTAGTGAAATATTCTCCCATAAATCGTATAGAATAAATCGATACAATATGTAATAGTATGATAGTAATAGAAACTATTACAATTGAATATGAAAAGATGAAATGAAACAAAACAATTCATATTCTAATACAATCAGCATAGGAAATGTAAAAGTATTACAATTATTTTACCCCATAGAGAAGGGTATCCTTTCACCGTGGATAAGAGGTATTTCCTACAACCACCTTGGTAATCCCATGATAAGATGATCAATTCGTCTGTCTTACTATCCCCGAAAGCCCTAGATTTTGCAGGTAATCAGCATCTCTATCTTTCAAACACATGAAAGCCCTCGATATGAAGATCGGTAGCACCCGCTGGCTATCCTTAGCAACCCTCAATCGTTATCACCTAGTAGGTTTCAAAAATCGAGACAAATAACTTATTGAAATACAAAAACTATGAGCGAGTCATTCAGGTATTCTAATATCAAGGCTTTCGTATGAATCAAGGGATAAGTCACAACGTCTCTCTCTAGAACTTGATAGTAGAAAATAATGATCAAGGTCTCTCAGTTGTTCTTATCAGCTTCAAATGACCTCCTGTTTATAGGACTCAGGTTCCAATGGTCATATTTCTTCCAACGGTCATATTTCTTCGGAAAACTCAGAGGGACTTTGACACCTGGCATTATAATGGTCATATTGAAACATAAAACATGACATCATTTTCATTAGTTTATAACTAACTCCATGACATCATTTTGGATAAAACAATATATATATGACGATGATAAAAATGACTATGATTGACATGTGTTTCTAAATGATAAAAACAATAATGTGATAAAAATACAAGTATGTTACGTATTACATATTGTAAGGTATTGATATGACACAATAGTTTGTACAATTTACAGAGTTAGTATGATTGCTAGAGTCTGTACGATTGAGAGTGTCAATATGATTGACAGAGTCAGTATGATTGACATAGTTAGTATGATTGACATAGTTAGTATGATTGATAGAGTCAGTATGATTGATAGAGTCAGTATAATAAACATAGTATGATAAGTATATATATGAATACATTTGTGATTTCCAAAAAAAGACATAAAAGACAAAAGAGAACATTGGACTCCACAATCTTACCCTTTTTGGAAATCACAAAATATAAAGTAATAAAAGGAAAATCTTATCTCCCCATGAGTTATTGGACACTCATTTGAATAAGAAATTGAATACAACTAACTCCCCCTTAGGTATGTACATTTCTAAGGAGTGTATTCATAATTTTTCCTTGATTTAGAAGTATTTGATTAAAAATATCTCCATTAATAAAACATTCCCTCCATTTGTGATTTAAAAAATGAATGGGGTAATTTTGTGTTTCCTGAAAGAGTTAGAGAAAAGAAATGCAAGTCAATGGGAAAGATAACATAAATCTCATTGAGAGAATTAAAGTCTATATAATTCTAAAGGCGAACAAATAATGATATAACAACACTCATATGTTTTCTATTTCCTTTTCTTTCATGATGATGTCATGAAGAAAATCTTTCATATTTTTTATTTATTTCTTTTCTTTACAGATAAAATCACCCTGGGATTTTAGATGCTCTTGTTGATCGAAAAAAATCTGATCCGGATTCTTGATAGTCTCTTATTGGACTCTGATTACTTCTTCAAGAATACGATTCTCTCTTGCAAATACTTATTGTCTTTAGATAACACATAATTTTTCTTCTTCAACATTACTATTTCTTCGTTGAAAGATGAACCCTTCGATAACTCTAACTGGAAAGCATTCATTATCTCTTGTGGCTCTTTTATTGAAGGGATATCGAATCCATGAGTTTTTAACATCTAATTCATCCTTTCACTGGTTTCTTTGTCATGCTTATTGAGAGCAATAGAAAGATCATTTGAAAGCTTCCTTAACTCCTCAATTGATATTTCATGATCATTCATTGAGCTCTCTTTTTTGTATGACCACTTATTCAATCTAATGCAAGCCTCCTTATGAGAAACCAAACTTTCAGATAGTACTTTTAAATCAGCTTCAATTTAAAATACTCTCTTTCTCAGTTTTATTAAAGAACCAAACTTCATCCTTTGATTGTCGGTGATGAAATAAATTTCCTTTTAATTCTAGGAAAAAAGGAATTGTCTTCTCAATCCTTCCTCAAAACATGACCAATGTAATCACTGTTCTTGAGAGAAATTATGTGTTCTAAATTAGTATTCTCTTAATATGAATCTTGTTCATTTGATCGGATTGAGTCTTCAACTAGCTGTTTTCCTTTTGATTTTTATTTCTCCTTTATTTCTTCTTCCACTTTGTCACTAATGAGGATTACTTTTTTCGTATGAGAAGATTGAGAAACTTGCTTTACATGATAAGGAATTCTATCTGGTGTTTCAAGAGATTCAACTGGAGCATGATCGACATGATGAACCTGATTAATATCTTCAGTTTTCTTTTGAAATGATTCTTCTATACTCTTTTTTGAACTCTTAAGAAATTCCAAATGAAAATGTTCTTCCTCTTCTTCAACTTCCTCAACATCATGTACTTATTTCAACAAAAATTCTCTTTCTCTTTCTCTGGATGACTCTGTATAATATGTTCTTTATGCACATCTTCCATTAGTTGAGCACTAGCCTCCTCATCCATTTTCTTATTCATAGAAACAGCAATGTCCTGATATTTCATTCTCAAAAGATCCTTCTTTTTTTTTCATCCTAAAGAGTATCTTCTACCATTATCCTCTCAGAAAAATCTTCTTCTGAATCAAACCAAACATATGATCTCTATCTTGTATTTATTATCTATCTTTCCTATATTTGTCCACAAACTCCTTGATGTATATAGGTTTATTCTATGGATTATAACTAGTTTGCGGATATTACTTATGAGGGGAAGAAATAGTTGGATTATCTTCGATTGGCAAAGGTTTCGATTGATTTTGTATCGATTGATTTCATGGTGATTCAGCTTCTAGATCTTTGACAAAGTGCATTGAGTTTTCATCAAAACAAACATACAACTTCTTCAACATATTATAACGTTTCCAAGAAGGATTTAGCTCTTTCAATTGCCCTTTCAATGGAATAATATAATTCTTCAACCTCTCAAGAATTAACTTTGTAAGAATATAGGGATAGATAATCAAATAGGGCATGATGGATCCTGACATGACATTATTTACTGTTTCAAAGTTGTATCTCGTGAGATTGACCTTTCTCATGTTTACAAGATAATATAGCATAAAAATATAAGAGACTTTATGATTTTCTCTTTCCCCATTCCTTGGGATAATAAAACCTTGCATCCAAATAACCAAGAACCTTTTATCTGGAGATAAATGAGTTAATTTTATCTTCACTTCATTTATAAGTAATAACAACATTTCAGCAATTTCTTTATAAAACGTATCAACATCCTATAATAGTTAATGAGATGAAAAAAAAGAATCACCTTCTATTGATATATTTAGAAAGTGGGCGACTTGTTTCACAGACATTGATATTTTTCTATCATACACAAAAAAGTTGATCATCATATTTTTTTTCAAAATACATAGTTTTATAGAATTGACTAACTTCTTCAACAAGAATTGGATCTTGAGATATAGACTTTTCAACCGAAAGATGTTCCCAACATTGAAAAAAAATCCTCCTGATTATTGAATCATATGTGCCAACGAATTCCCGAGAAACTATCGTTTCTCTAAATAATTCCTTCTCGGAAAATGTTTTTGAAGGAATTTCGGCAGGAGTGTTGGTAGAGGACTGAGACATATAGATATATCAAAGAGAAGATCGTATGGAGTCTTAAAGAAAAGGAGCATAGCTTCACCACGAGATCTGAAAAAACGGTGTGGGTTTTGGTAGGGGGTCTATTTATAGGAAAAAAATGATGACCGTTGATCATCTACGGTTGATATTGGATGAAAAAAATCAACGGATAGATTTAAAAGGGTGTTTAAAAAAAATAAGAAACAATACAAAGTAAGAAAAACAATACAAAGTAAGGAATGAATGTACCTATCATAGATTGTAAGGAAATTTTTGGTTTTATAGTATTAACATAGTGAAAAAAATACAAGCATATGAGGAGAAAGATTACGATCGGATGAGAGACCGATGGAAAACAAATTCATTACCACAGGTTGTCAAGCCGATGGAAATCAAAGTCATTACCAAAGGTTTTCATGTCAATGGAAAACAAATTCATTACCATAGGGTGTCAAGCTGGTGGAAAACAAATTCATTACCATTGGCTGTCTAGCTGATGGAAATCAAAGTTGTTACCATAATTTTTCAAGCTGATGGAAAGAAAAGTCATTAACATAGGTTTTCAAGCCGATGGAAACAAAATCAATACCATAGGGTGTCAAGCTGATGGAAAAAAAATTCATTACCATAGAGTGTTAAGCCGATGGAAAAAAAGTCATTGCCATAGGTTTTCAAGGTGTTGGTAAACAAAATCATTACTATAGGTTGTCAATATGATGGAAAACAAAGTTGTTACCATAGGGTGACATGCCGATGGACAGAAAATCAATATCGTAATTAGGAAAACAGGATAAAAAACAGAATGTTAAAATAATAACCAGACAGTCAAGATGAAAATTAAAAAAACCAATAGAATAAACGAATATAGAAGGAACAATTAAACAAAATATATAATGTAAGGAAATAAAATGATTTTCCTCCTTATTTTAAGAGGAGTTTAATGTAAGGATAAGTGTAAAACATGAAGTAGATATTAATGATTATTTTAATGTAATAATTTCTAGATTCTATTATATAAACCCAAATCTAATAGAAGGTAATGATTTTTTAAAAATGTCAGCAAATTATTCTTGTGTTCCGATTAATTATAAAATAATATCTCCTTTTAGTATGTGATCCCTAATAAAGTGATGCCTAATATCTATGTGTTTTTCATGGGAGTGATGTGCTGGGTTTTTACTAAGAGTTATGGCAGTTGTATTATCACATATAATTTGAGTTTTAGAAAATCTCAATCCATATTCAGTGAGTGTGTGTTGCATCCACAACACTTTAGCACAACAACTTCCAGTTGCTATATATTAAGCTTCTGCAGTGGAAAGTGCTACTGAGTGTTGTTTCATGTAGGACCAAGAAACAAAATAATCTCCTAAGAAATGAAATTTTCCAGATGTACTTTTTCTATCTATTCTACACCCACCAAAGTAAGAATCTGAAAATCTTTTTAAAACAAAATCATTTCCAGGAGAATAAAAAAGTCCTAAATCTAGAGTTCCTTTTAAATACCAAAAGATTATTTTTAATGCTTTTAAATAAGACTCTTTTGGATTAGATTGGCATCTTTCACATAAGCATACAGAAAACATTATGTCTGGTCGATTATCCATCAGGTATAACAAACATCCTATCATACCTCATAATGTTGTTTGATCTAGTGGTTTCCCAGTTTCATCAAGATCATGTGTATTTGAAGTACCAATTGGAGTTCTAATACTTTTAGTATTGTCGAATCCATAATTTTTGAGTAAATATTTAATATACTTATGTTGAGATATATATATTCCTTCTGGTTTTTGATAAATTTGAAAACCTAAAAACAATGTAAAATCACCCATAAAATTATTTCAAACTCAGATTTTATTAAATTTGAAAAAGAATCAGTTAATCACTGCTGAGTTTATCCAAATATGATTTCATAAACATAAGCTTGAACAATCAAAATATTTTTATTTTTCATTTTTATAAAAAATGGTTGGATCCGTTGTACATTTTGCATAATTTTTTCGTAAACGAAATCATGTATCTCTATCATACCATGCACTACAGGCTTTTTTAAGGACATATAACACTTTGGTAAGTTTAAAAACTATATTTGGATGTTTTGGGTCTAGAAAACATGGGGTTTGTTCAAAAAAAACTTCTTCATGAACAAAAGCATTTAGAAAAGAACATTTAACATCCATTTGAACTAATTTGAAATTAACGAATAATAAAAACGCTAATAGAATATGAATAGATTCACGTCTAGCTATCAGAGCATATGATTCTTCATAGTATATTCCATCTTTTTGATTATAGCCCTTACCAATAGGTCTTGATTTATTTATTACAATGATTCCATTTTCATCATATTTAATTCTGAAAACCAATTTTAACCCAATTACAGTTGTTTCTTTAGATCTTTCAACTAATGTCCGGACGTTATTCCATTCAAATTAATTTAGATGATCATGCATTGCTTTAATCCAATAATCATCACCTAAGGCCTCACTTGGACTTTTAGTTTCGAATTGGGAAAGAAATGAAAGATGTTATATTTCATTTCTCAAGGAATTTATGGTCCTTATGGGTTGATTTACATTTCCAATGTTGTTATCACTACGATGATTCCAAAGAAGAATTTGATTTGAGTTTTGTAAAACATGTTCATCCACGTATTGTAGAAAATCATTTGGGGTAAGATTTTTAGAAACACTTTCTTGAACATTTTCCTTATCATAAGGATCTTCTTATAAAGTTTGATGATCAGTTTTTTGAAACACATCTGAGGATGTAGGTTGGGGTTGTTTGAAAAAATAATTAGTTTCATCAAATTTCACAAGCACTGTTTCTTCAATAGTACATGTATTTTTATTGAAAACTCTATTAGCCTTAGAATTTGTAGAATAGCCAAGAAATATTGCTTCATCAGATTTTGGTGAGAATTTGTTTAGATTCTCTTCAGTAATAATAATTAATAATGTACACCCAAAAACCTTGAAGTATGAAGCTATATGTTTTCGATCAGTCCACATTTCATATGGTGTTTTATTATGAAAATTCCTTGTAAGAACACGATTTGTAGTATAACATGCAGTATTAATAGCTTCAGATGAAAAATGAATTGTAATTGAGTATTCACTCAACATGGTTCTTGTCATTTCCTGATGAATACGATTTCTTCTCTCAACAACAGCATTTTACTGAGGAGTTCATGGTACTGAAAAATTGTGAGTAATACATTTCTTACTAAAAAAAGTCTCAAAATCTGAATTTTGAAATTCACGACCATGATCACTATGAATATTTTTCAATGGTAGGTTTTTCTCATTTTTGAACTGGGATCTAAATGTTTTGAAATAGAAAAAGGATTCATATTTCCATGTTAGAAAATAGACCCATGTTAATATAGTAAAGTCATCAACTAAAACAAATACATGGTATTTTCTTCCAATGGTTACTATTTGTGAAGGACCAACAAGATCCATGTGCAATAGATGTAATTCATTATATGTTGAAACATCATTAATTGATCTAAATCATGTTTTATGTTGCTTTATAAATTGACAAGTGTCACAGACCTTTGAAGAATCATATATAAGATCTGGAAGTCCCTTTACAAGTCTTTTCTTTGAATGTTTACAAAGGTTTATTATGTTTTAGTGTCCTATTATTCTCCACTATAGACATGGTTGGTCTTTTATTACACTTTGAAATGGTAATTTGTTGCTCTTACGGTCTTCTAAGTTAATAGTGTAAACATTCTCTTGCCTATGGGCAGATAGAATGAACTCATCCTTGGAATTGTGAAGTAAACAGTTATCATTTCTAAATTTCACAAGGTATCCTTCATCACATAATTGAATTTTTCTGGTGAGATTGTGCTTAGGACCTTTAACAAAAAAACAATTTAAATAAGAACATTTCCACGAAAAAATATATTACATATTACAACAATAATTCATTGAGAATTATCTCTTAAGGTAACCCTTCCACCTTTTGTTTTGATAATATTTTCAAAGAAATCATTGTTTCTGGTCATGTGTCGAAAAAACCACTCTCCATGTACCAAATATTCTTGTTGGTACACTTTTTATTTTCCTAAAAAAGAAACAATTAGTTTTTCAGAATCAAAAATTGTTTGGATCGAGAGGGGTTTGATAAATGAATTTTTGGAATCAAAATTTATTTTTCAAAATGAGAATTATGAAATCCTAAATATTGAGTTTTATTAAGTGAAAAATCTATTTTCTCGTGTCTACCACATTGATAGTTAGTACACAAAGAGGTATTTTGAGGAACAAAATAGTTATTACTAAAAACGGGTTCTAAATGACTATAACCAAAACCATAAGGATTTCTCAATGGTCTATTTTGAGAATACATGTTATCAATGTTTTCCTTACCATAAATAATGTTTGACTAAACAATTTTCAATGACAAAAATTCTGAATTTAGTTTTATAACTATGTTTTTATCCTCCAAAACATATGATTTTGAACTAGGGTTAGTCTTGAAAACATTTTTCTTAGAAATTGCATTTTATATATCCTTAGAGAGTTTATTTAATGACCCTGAAAGCACAAGGAAATTTTTTTTCTTAAATACTTTGGAATTTTTATGAGTCTGTAGCTTCTGAATCCACTTGATTCTGAGGCCCAGTGTGCCCGAAATCAATTTCAGATGTTTAGCTCAGGTAAGTTCAGTGAACGAACTAGTGGGTTTTTCTTTCAGGTGAACTGGTTTCCAGAATTAAAATCGGAGGGCACCAATGAACTCGTAACACCAGTAATTGCTTAACATTATCCTTACCATAGTTGCATTCACAATGGATGAGAAGATATTTATTGGGGGTTTATTTAAGAAGTAAACAAAAATTGTCGGTAATTTTTTTATTTTATAAAGAGGTTATTCCCTCCGATAGGTAGTTAAGGGTGGGGCCCACAGCCACCTATCTACCCAAGTGTGGATGTTAGAGAAGTGGGGCCCACAGGATCTCTAACTATTAAATTTCTTCTAAACTCATTAAAAACCCTTCATTAAATTGGAAACCCCCCCCCCCATTAAATGACAATCTCTGCACCACGTTCCATTAATTCATTGCAGTCCCTAATTTAATGGGTATCCTTCCTCTTTCCCCACATTTTTTTTAATTTCCAACACATTTAGTAAATGGGGACCTTCCCTCTCTATTCCTTAATTAATTGTCAACACATTTTATTAAATTTGGTGATTTAATTTTGGGAGAGTTGCTTTGTGTGTGTAATAAAATAATAGGAGGATCCTATTATTTTATTAAGGGGGGAAAACTTTCATTGTGGGAGGATGATCAAGATAACTCTTGAGGTTTTGGATGAATTTCGTCCTCCGATGAAGAACGACAAAGAACACATGTTCCTCGAAGAACAATGACGTGCCACTAATCCTCTTCTTCGCGACAAGAGAGGAGATGCCACTTCCTCCTCGGCGCACTCCGGAGACACCTATGAACCCGTTCCCCACGACGACATCTACCATGACGCTGACATTCGTATTCAATTTTTGAGGTAGGGGAATTTGTTTATATCTCATTATGTGATTTATACCATCGACAAGGTGTGTAATTGTTGGGTGATGTTTTGAACCACTAACGCGGTGGGTACAGACTATCTAACAAGTCCGAACGCACCTCTATTTTGTACTTGATCCGTGAAATTTTGGCGACAATGAAGCAGGACCACGATGGAGATTGGAAGCCTTCTAAGTGATGTACGGGTCCCTAGATGACCACATATGCAGATGGGAGTAAACTCGGACCACCAGAATGACTCTGGTAGCCCGCGGAGGCCCCCGGCAGCGCGGGTCTCCTGCACGGAGGCGTCGGATGGCTGCAAAGAGGAGGCAGCGCCCCGGCGTGCCATCGTCAGAAGCCCACCTCAGCTGAAGCTGCAACGGAGAGGGTGGGATCCCGCAGTCGCATGAGATCTAGGGGAGCCAGCGGCACCACCCTAGCGCCGCGTCCACGGAAAGCGGGGGGCGTGCCCCCCCCCCCCCCCCCCCCGCTCATCTTGCTGGTCGAGCGAGCGAACCCCCCCCCCCCCCTCCAGTCGGGATATGGTGGGTCATGCCAAATGAGCCATGCCATCCGGGCTAAACACGGACTGGTGTCGGGTCTACCCGGTTCGGGCCGACCATGGGGGGTTGGGCCGGGTCGGACGGGCCAGGACCCCCACTTCGGAATTTTTTTTCAGTCTTTTTCCCATAACATGAGCTACGGAACTTTGATCGACGCACCTTCAGTTGTGTATAAATACTTGATCGATAAGTTCTTTTCGGTATATTAAACTTGAGGTTTTGGAAATGTTTGTGTATGGCCGGGTTGGTTCGAACCTGAAACCAACCAGGCCATTGGAACAGAAACACTTATAACATAAGGACTAGATGTCTGTTTGATGTTCCGTCAACTTCGTTGATTTCCTCTTGATGAGAGGGTCCTTTTGGATTACTCCTCTTGAGGTTTGGATGTTTCTGGAGTATGGTTGGGTTTGTTTTATCTTAAAAACCAACCGGGCCACTGGAACAGAAGGGCCAATAACTCTCGGACCGGGCGTCCGCTTGACGCACCGTCTGTCGCGTTGGGTTTAAATTGACCAAATGGAACATGGGATACATAAAACATGTACTTTGTTATAGTTTATGTATGTAATATCTTCTTCTTGGAGCAGACCCTCTCGGAATCTAGCATACTATGTGCGGGAATCCAAGAGCTAGCTGCGACCGCATCGACTACTATACTGGAATCCTCTGTGCATTCAACTGTGATGTCTACCATACTGGGATACTCCGTGGGTTTGATGGTGATGACAATTGTACTTGTATCCTGTGTGGGTCTGGCAGTATTGACCAATGTACTTGTATCCTCTATGGGTCCGGTAGTGTTTCTAGTCTTGTATCCTTTGTGGGTCCAACAGCTTAGATGGACTTGTATCATGTGTGGGTATGATAGCATAGATGAATCAGTGACTACATCTGATAATATCTATCTCCATACGAAAGATTTATACCTGTGTGTGCTGAGTCTTGATCTCCACTCATTATCATTGATGTGATTGACTTGACTTCCAGTGTGGACTGGGTTGTTTTTTACTCTCGGGAATGGGTTGTGTTTTCCTGTGTGGACTGGGTTGTTCATAGGCTTGATCATTGGAGCCATTTATTAATTTATTACATAGGTATATGTATAAGAATATACCATGTAAAGTTGGTTGATACTTCGTGATTGTATCATTTTTTTGTGTTTTATCCTTCGTGGATTCTGTGAGATCTTCGGGGGGTCTCAGGGTCCCTTCTGAGTATCGTATACTCACCCATGCATGATCTAGGCCCGCACTACATTGTGTTTGATGTAGAAGACAGAAAACACTGATCGAGGTGGATGTTTGTGGAGCTGGACGGTACCCGGATCTGGACCACTTGGCGGGACGTACACGGAGCAGACGACCGGACCCGGGGAGCTAAGGAGACTGTCGGTACCCACCCTTCAGGTGGTATTTCCAGAGGATTACTTGTTTTTTCTATTTTTCTTACTACTGTTTTACTTTCCTTTCAGTTGTATTGTACTTTCAATTTGTTTTGTATACTGGACCATTTAATTTTTATCACTTACCTTGTACATAGTTTTACTTAGTTCTTACTTCACTTGCGTACTCTGTTTTGTTTTTGTTTACATTATTGAAGGCAATGCCTTCCATTTTTAACGGGATTTATGCCTATGGTGCTAGTCTCCAGCCCTTGGCCTATGGAAGGTGGGCTTGGGATAGTCACGTCATAGGCCACGAGGCCGGGTCATGGCAAATAGGAATCAGAAGGAGGTTGGTTCTACCGCAGAACTCAGGACTCTGATATTTCCTTTCTGTTATGTAATAGTGTTAGGAGTATTGAGTGTGGTTTTCAGTCCATGGAGTCCAGTGTCGGTGTGGTGGTCGACGTATCCACACACTAGGACTCTTACCTCTGATTTCCAACCTAGTGCATGAAAACACAGATTGGGTGTGTGTTTCCTTTCAAATTTTTTCTTTGTGATTACATTGTGTTAGCTCACTAGGTATACTATTTGATCGTGGTGCACCTATTTCTTTTCAGGATGGCCCCAGAAAGGCATCCTTCTAGGGTTCCTAGTTACGTGCTGGATGACAACCCACCGAGCGACAGGGCCTCAGTGCAGTGCCCCATTACAGTGGAGGCACCATCGGTACCACTACCCGGTGAGCCACCGATGCTACCAACCATAGTGGAAGAGAGTGCACGCCGCATTAGCGCGTTGCATGAGTTTCAGAGCCAGATTCTTCCCACGTTCAGTAGAGAGACGGATCCTCAGGAAGACAGGGATTGGTTGGAGGCTATCATCAGAGTCTTTAGATTGTTAGGGACACCAGCAGACCATATGAAGATCCTTGTCATGACTCTCCTATACACGGCTGCAGATAGATGGTAGAGCCTAATGATCCAGGTGCACGAAGAGGAATCACTACTTTAGATGGACTTTGAGAACCTCTTCCGCTCGGATTTTGTTCCATCCACCCTCCGCAGAGTGCGCATCTAGGAGTTACTTCAGCTGCGACAGGGCAACATGACAGTAGCCCAGTTCATAGTGAGATTTACAGACCTCTCGCACTACTCCACAGACATGGTTCAAAACCAATTCTTCTAGGCCCAGACCATTGATCAGGGACTAAGGCATGAGATCAGATCCTCGAAGATTCCCCTTAGTATCCCGATGTAGGCGGGGGTTCTAGAGAGAGCCCTGTTTCTGAAGAGATTTCCCGCTGAGCAGCCATCAGCAGCGAGACCCACTGCAGGATGGCACTGAGCAGAGTCTTATACAGCTGACAGTCGACTGATTTCGCATGGGTCCAAGCAGACTAGGCCGTCAGGTGGGTGACCTCTGGATACAGGTTCATCTTTTTGGGGAACACAGTGTCGAGCTATCCTTACAAGGAGCAGATAATGCTATGCATGATGCGGGCGGGGCTATATGGCTCGTGACTGCCTAACCCGCCATGCAGACGAGTAGCAGACAGTGGAGGGACCTCCCAGGAACATGCAGAGGATCAATCATGGCAGTCTGAAGGGAGAAAGAGGGCGAGACAGAGGAGCTAGCCGAGCAACGAGTGGTGGAAGATGCTTCGAGGCTCTACCACCACCACCCCCAGGAGGACTACCCCGACCACAGGGAGCTGGCGAGCTGAGGCAGGCTCAGCTCTAAGCAGTAGAGGATTATGACCACGGCGCACCTGAGATGATTCTAGGTACTATATATATATATATATCTACTCCACCCTTTCTGCACTTCATATAGACACATGTGCAAGTCATTATTTTATTTCAGCTGCCCTTTTTCGGAACTCGGTGATTTCGATGGAGTCGTTGGCTCGATCCTTATGGCTAGAGACTCATACGAGAGAAGACTCGATGATTACACACTGGTGTCGGTAGTGTTATCTTACTCTAGGAGGCGAGAGCTTCGGCTGGGGTCTTCTTTTAGTGGCGTCGAGGCCTTACGACATCATCTTGGGTATGGACTGGTTATCTACGGTCCATGTTCAATTCGACTGTATTAGGCGCGAAGTGTTGTATATTCGCAAGAACGAGACCCAGTTTACCTTCACTAGTGAGAAGGAAGCCTTTTCAGCACTGGATGGACTTACTCAGAGGAAGAGGCAGCCGATCACACATCAGTTGACTAGTCTTATCCTGAGATCATTTGAAGAACGGAGCCCTTGTTTTCCTGTTGTGGTGGTTCAGTATGTGGACATTTTTCTTGAATACATTCTAGGACTACCTCATCATAGGGAGGTATATTTCTACATAGACCTATACCCTGGGACATCACCGATATCTACTCCAGTATATCGGATGGCTCCCACCGAGCTTCGTGAGCTATGGGTACAGCTGGAGGACTTATGGGGAAGAGGATTCATCTGACCCAGTGTTTCACCATGGGCATCTATGGTCCTGTTTGCCAAGAATGTAGATGGGAGCATGCGATTGTGTTTCAACTATCGTCGCCTGAACCAGGTGACTGTGAGGAACAAGTACCCTATTCTGAGGATTGTCGATCTCTTCGATCACCTAAAGGGAGCACGATGGTTCTTGAAGAAAGAACATAAGTCAGGCTATAATCAGCTCAATTTTTGGGACGAGGATGTGTAGAAGACGGCCTTTAGGTGTCGCTATGGCCACTACGAGTTCTTGGTTATGCCCATTGGTGTGACAAACGCTCTCGCAGTGTTCATGAGTCTTATAATCATGATCATTCAGCCTTACCTCGATCAGTTTTTCGTAGTCTTCATTGAAGTCATATTGATTTACTCGACCACCGAGGAGGAGCATGCCTACCAATTACAGGATGTACTTGATACACTCTGAGAGAATCATATTTATGGTAAGATTTCAAAGTGTCAATTCTGGGTTCGAGATTTTCACATCATGGGGAACGTCATCTCAGAGGTGGGAGTTGCAGTGGATCCCTCCAAGATCGAGGAAGTACTTGCTTGGGAGCCACCCTGGAGCGTGACGGAGGTGCGGAGTTTCCTAGGTCTGGCTGGGTAATATTGGATATTTGTGCTGAACTTATCCAAAGTTTCATCACCACTTACAGGTTTTATGAAGAAGGGGAAACACATTGTGTGGTCAGATAGATGTCAGTAGAGCATTCAGAAAATGAGGCAGAGATTGACCAGTGCACCCATCTTGCGGCTTCCAGAGGAGGGAGTAGGGTACGTAGTTTACTGCGACACATCAACAACCAGGATCGGGTGTGTCATGATTCAGGAGCGAGTAGTGATCACATACATTTCACTGTTGTTGAGGAAGTATGAGAAGAACTACGCTACCCATGACCTGGAGTTAGAAGAAGTGGTCTTCTCCATGGAGATGTTGTGACACTATATGATGGGAGAGCACTTTACAGTCTACTATAACCACTAGAGTTTCAAATACATTTTCTTATAAAAGGACCTAAACCTGAGAAAGCGGTGATGGCTCTAGTTCCTCTAGGATTATGAATTTGAGATTTTCTATACCTCTAGTAAAGGGGAACATTGTGGCTGATGCTCTCGGAAGGAGATCGGGCATTCAACTATTTGGAGAGGCGACTGAGCAGTTAGACGGTTTGCAGATATCCTTTGTGGATAGAGATGGAAAAGCCTATCTACACTCCTCCACTTCTTCAGTGGGCCAGAGCGGCACATCATGGGGACGTTGACTATGAGGTCTAACGTGCTCAGATATCCTCAGGGCTAGCACCCGATGGATTTTCTTAAGGCAGGGAGCAAGGCATCCTCATCAGGGGACATATCATGGTACCAGTTGCACTGCAGGGGGAGGAGCTAAAGGAGTTCCACACATCCGCTCTAGCGGTACATCTAGTATTACTGAAGATGTATCAGGACCTCAGACATTAGAACTGGTGGTCAGGTATGAAGAAGGATGTGGCAGAGTTCGTTTCTCGATGCCTCACTTGTTAGCATGTGAAGGCAGAGCACAAGGTACCTGCAGGCTTTGTACAACTTTTAAAGGTCCCGAAGTGGATGTGGGATGGGATATCCGTGGATTTCGTGATGGGGCTTCCATGTACTTCCAGAGGTCATGCCGCTATATGGGTGATTGTCGACCGACTCACCAAGTTTGGCCACTTCGTACCGATGAGGGAGCAGGGCTCAATAGAGATCCTAGGACACCACTATGTCTAGGTGATCGTACGACATCTTGGCGTGCCATAATCTATCATATCTGATCGAGACACTCTCTTTATTTCCCGGCTTTGGAAGGGGTTACAGGAGGCTTTGGGATACAGCTACATCTGAGCACTGCCTTTCACCCTTAGATGGATGGATAGATGGAGAGGACCATTCAGACACTCGATGACATTCTCCATGCATGTGTCCATGACTTTGGTCACAGTTGGGAGGATCACCTACCCTTGGTGGAGTTTGCATACAACAACATCTACCACTCCACCATCAGGATGGTGCCTTATGAGGCACTGTACGGCTGACCATGCAGATCACCTCGGTGCTGGACTAACCCGGGGGAGTCAAGCACTCATAGGAACAGAGATGGTTCAGGCTACGATGGAGAAGGTGCAGATCATCTAGGAGCAGATGAGGACTGCACAGAGTAGATAGAAGTCATATGCAGATAGGAGATGGAGGCAACTGGAGTTCGAGGATGCTGACCATGTTTTCTTATCGGTCGCACCTTAGTGTGGATTGAAGAGATTTGGCCGGGGTGGTAATTTATATTTGTGGTTCATCGGGCCTTTTCAGGTCCTCAGCAGAGTAGGTGAGGTGGCTTACCGCCTTTCCCTTCCACCTCAGTTGTACCGGGAGCACGATGTCTTCCACATATCTCAGTTGAGGAGATACGTGCACGACCCGGCGCATATCATCGACCACGGGGAGATGGTCATCGATGATGGGGTGACATTTGCAGATGTCTCGTTGGAGATAGAGGATCAATAGGATCAGGTCTTATGTGGATAGGTGATTCCTCGTGCACGCTTTCGTTGGATGCACAAGAAAGTTCAGGAGAGCCCATGGGAGTGGGAGGCTCAGATGCGTGCTCAGTACCATAATTTGTTTCCCTAGTTTATGTTGTTCTTTTATGGGGACGTAAATCCCTGAGGTGGGAGTAATGTAAAGACACTAAAATTTCAAAGGAATTTTTTTTCTTAAATACTTCGGAATTTTTACGAGTATGTAGCTTCTGGCGGCACTTGATATCGTGGCCCGGTGTGCCCGGAATCAATTTCTAAAGTTCATCTTGGGTACGATCAATAAATGAACGAGTGAGTTTTTCTATCTTTTAAACCGGTGCCCGAAATTGAAATTTGAGGGCACCGATGAACTCAAAACATCAGTAATTTCTTAACGTGATCCTTACCGTAGTTGCATTCATAATGGAGGAGAAGATATTTATTGGGGGTTTAATTAAGAAGTAAATTAAAATTGGTGTAACAATTTTTATTTTATAAAGTGGTTATTCCCCCTCATGGGTAGTTAAGGGTGGGGCCCACAACAACCTAACTAACCCAGTGTGGATGTTAGAGATATGGGGCCCAAACGAGCCCCAACTGTTTTATTTCCTCTAAACTCATTAAAAACCACTCATTAAATTGGCAACCCCCATTAAATGTCAATCTCTCCACCTCACTCCATTAATTCATGTCAATCCATAATTTAACGGGTATCCTTCCACTTTCCCCCATCTTTATTTAATTTCCAACGCGTTTAATAAATGGGGACCTTCCCTCTCCCTTGCTTAATTGACTGTCAACACGTTTTATTTAATGTGCTGATTTAATTTTGGGAGAGTTTCTTTGTATGTGTAATAAAATAATAAGAGGAGCCTATTATTTTATTAAGGGGGAAAATTTTCATTGTATATGGAATATTGGTAGAACTCGTGAGGATTTGGAAGAACACTGGCCTCCGATAAAGAATGATGAATAATGTCGGTTCCTCGAAGAACAACGATGTGCCACCAATCGTCTTATCCGCAACAAGAGAGGAGACATCGCTTTCTCCTCGGCACACTCTGGCGATTCCTACAAACCCTTTCCCCACGCCACCGTCTACTGCGACGCCAACATTCATCTTCAATTGTTGAGGTAGAGGAATTTTTATATATTTCAGTATGTGATTTATACCCTCAGCATGGCTTGTAATTGGTGGGTAAAGTTTTGAAACTCTAACATGGTGGGTACGGACTAACGAACAAGTTTGAACCCACCACTATTTTTTTATGCGATGAATTTATGGAGACAACGAAATGGGACCACAATGGAGATTGAAGGCCTTCGTAGTGATGTACGGGTCTTGAGACGATCACAAGCATAGACGGGATTAAAATCGGACCACCGGAATGACTACGGTGTCCCGCGGATGCCCCCGGCGGCGCGGGATGCCGGCGGTGCCCCGGTGCGCCGCCGGAAAAATCCCACCGCGGCTGATGCTGCAGTGGTGAGGGTGGGATCCCGCGGCCATGCGGGATCTACTGGAGCCAGCGGTGCCACCCTGGTGCTGCTTCTGCGGAAAGCGGGGGCCGCGCCCCCCGCTCGGCTCGCTGGCCGAGTCGGTGCACCCACCCCCCGGCCGGGCCATGGAATTTCACACGGACGGGGCTACGTCGGCCGGCTCAGGCCACACCCAGCGGGGCTGGACCCGAACCCGGGTCGGCTCGACCCAGTTTGGGCCGACCCATGGGGGGGTTGGGCCGAGTCGGTCTGGGCCCAGACCCCCACTTCGGAACGTTTTTCTGTCTTTTGCCCATAATATGAGCTATAGACCTCCAATAGACACACCGTCAGTTGCGTAGAAATCCTTGGATCTAGATATTCTTTTTTAAATTACACTCAAGGTTTCGACAAAGATTTTTTATGGCCGGGTTGGTTCGAACCCGAAACCAACCGGGCCCTTGGAGCTAAAATGCTTATAACTTAAGAATCAGACATCTGTTTGACGTGTTTTCAACTGTGTTGAATTACTCTTGATGAGACGGTCCTTTTGGATTACTCTTCTTGAGTTTTAGATGCAGTTGGAATGCGGTCAAGTAGGTTTTATCTTAAAAACCAACTGTTCCAGTGGGATGGAAAAGCCAATCACTCTTAGACCAGGCATTCGATTGACGCACCGTCTGTCGCGTTGGGTTTATTTTGACAAGATGAAAAATGGGATACCTCAACTATGTACATCATGACAGCTGATAAATCGACTCTGTTGATCAAGGATCGGACCCTCCTGGAATCGAGCATACTATGTGAGGAAACCCTAGAGCTGGTTGTGACTACATCGACTACTGTAATGGAACCCTCTGTGGGCTCAACAACGATGACTATCGTACTGGGATCCTTCGTGGGTTCGACGGTGATGACTACTGTACTTGTCTCCTTTGTGGGTTTGGTAGTATTGATTTTTGTAATTGCATCCTATGTGGGTTCGACAGAGTAGATGGTCTTTTATCCAGTGTGGTTCCGACAGATTATATGGACTTGTATCCTGTGTGGGCCCGACAGCTTAGATTAATCAGCGACTACATCTGATCATCTCTATCGCCATATGAAAGATGTATACTTGTGTTAGTTGAGTCTTGATCTCCAATCATTATCATCGATGTGATTGACTTGGCATCCTGTGTAGACTGGGTTGTGTTTTCCTGTGTGGACAGGGTCGTGTTTTCTTGTGTGTAATGGGTTGTTCTTGGGCTCGAGCATTGGAGTCGTTTCATAATTGATGACTTAGGTATTTTTATGGGCATATACCAAGTAATGTCATTTTATACATCGTGATTTTATCTTTCCTTTTTGTTTTATCCTTCATGGATTCTGTGAGACCTTCCGGGGTCTCGGGGTCCCTACTGAGTATCGTATAGTCACCCATGTATGGGCTATGCCCAAACTACTTTGTGTTGGATGTAGACGACGGACAACAATGATCGAGGTGGAGTCTTTTGGAGATGGACGGTACCCGGAGGTGGACCACTTGGCGGGACGTACACAGAGCAGACGGCCGGACCTGGGGAGCTGATGAGACTATCTGTACCCACCCTTCAAGTGGGATTTCTGGAGGACGACTTGGTGTTGCTGTTTTAAATACTTATGTTGTGCTTTTCTTTCAGTTGTACTATAATTTTAGTTGGGTTTCTATACTGGCCCATTTACTTTTCAGCACTTACCTTGTACCTAGATTTACTTAGTGCTTACTTCACTTGTGTACTCTGTTGTGTTTTCTATTACTTTATTAAATGCAATGCCTTCCTTTTTTTGGAATTTACGCCTTTGGTGCTAGTCTCCATCCCCTGGCCTATGGAAGGAGGGCATAGGGTAGTCATGGAATGGGCCCCGAGGACGGGTCATGATAGTTTATTCTTCTCAGAATTGAATTTATCAAGGTTTTTTAAAATTCATTCAAAATCAGAAGTTTTCATATCAATGCCATTAGAAAGATCTGATACTTCTTTAGTTAAAATTGAAATTCGAGAATTTTCTTTATCAAAAGTTTTCTTGAGTTTAGAATTTTCATTCTCAAGTAGTTTAGCAAAACTAGCCACTTCTTCAAAAGAAGGTAATGTATTATCTATTGATGACAAAGACTCATCATTTGAAAATTCATAATATTTATTATCAATATAATTTTCAATCATGGAATCATATGTAATAGATTTAGCATTGTGTACCTTAGCCATGAAACAATGTTCTTCAATTGGTAGTCTGGCTATGAGTCCAATATTCCTTTGTCTTGAAAATTCATATTCTGAAGAATCATATGATGAATTGCCATCACTTCCACTCCAAGTATCATTTTTCTTCAAGACATTCTCTGTCTTTTTCTTGTAATACGTTTTCATATATCTTTCATAATGTTTCTCCTTTCTTTTTTCTTCAGTAAAGGACAATCAGATCTTATATGACCTACTTTCTTGCATTCATAACAAGTTACCTCTGAATCATTGTTATCTATTCTATATTTATTTTTGAATCTGTATTGGATGTCTTTCATTCCCAAAATATTTTTCATCAATCGAGCAAGATTGGATAACTCATTATCTGAATGATCACAATCACTTGATTCTGATAAAATAACCTTAATGACATTGGATCTTATTATCCTTTCAGGAGTTTTATCTTTAGATGTAGTAGTAAAATCTATACTTCCAATTACATTTTCTTATTGAAATCAACATCTCTCTTCATTCTTGTCTCAAGTTAAAGAAGAGTTCCAAAGAGTTCATCAAGATTATTTGGAGAAACTTTTCTGTTTTCATCAATAACTGTCCTTTTTGAGTCCCATTCATTCGGCATTATCTCAATAATTTTGTCTACAAGAGATTTATCATCAAGACCTTTTTCTCCCATAGATTATAAACTGCTGACAATTGTCATCATTATTTATTGAACATTACATATTGGATCTCTATTTGGAAGAAGAAACCCATGATACTCTCCTCGAAGCATTTCTCTTCTTGTTTCTATAGCCTAGATGTACTAAAATGTGTGACTTCCAGTTTCTTCAAAATATAGTTGGATTCTTTAAAATATGATATTTGGAATTATATATTCCTAGTCACAGAACATAGAAAAGTATTGAATACCTTGTAATTCAGTTGATATTTTGGCTTCTCTTGATTAGTAAAAGTACTGAATTCTTTATCATGAATTTTGTAACCTCCAGTAAGGATAATAAAATTGTCTACACTAGTATTGATAAATAATGTCTTCATTCAATCTCTCTAGTACTCATAATCATTACCATCAAAGATAGGTGGTCTAGTTGGGTTTATATAATCTATTGATCTAATATTCATCCCTTCCATCTAATAAAACAAAATCTTTTCCACTGCACACGTTAGTGCAGTAAGTAGTTGAAATAGAAATTTTAAAACAATTTAGTGGAAACCTCCTCTAATACCAATTGTTGGATCGATATATAGATGTATATGTATATTAGATGGAACAATACCAGAGATGGGTAAATTTTAGTTTCAAAAAAATTTTGTTTAGAAACATATGAAATTATTTTAAATGATATTAAATGAATACAATTCACAACAAATACAATTAACCACAATTGTCTTGGAAATAATAGTATGATATGATGTAATACTATAAGAAGTGAAATGAAATTGTATTAAAAATGAATATAATAATAAGAGTAATACAATAGTAAAGGATTATACCATAAAAAGTATAGAATAAATCGATACAACATGTAACAATATGATTGTAATTGAAACAATTACAATTGAATATGAAAAGGAGAATGGAAACAAAACAATTCCATTTCTAATACAATCAGCAGCGAAAATGTAAAAGTATTAAAATTCTTGTATCCCAATGAGAAGGGTATCATTTCAACTAGGATAAGTGTTCTATCTTACCACCACCTTGGTAATACCTCGATACGATCATCAATATGTCTGTCTTTCTATCCCCGTAGGCCCTCGATTTTGCAGGTAATTGACACCTCTGTCTTTCAAACACTTGAAAGCCCTCGATACGAAGATCGGTAGCACTGTCTACCTGTCCTCTTCAGCCCTCAATCATTATCACCTGATTGGTCACACAAAGTAAAAAAAATCACTTATTGAAATAAAAAACCAATGAATGAGCCATTAACGTTTTGTAATCTCAAGACTTTTTCAAGAAGCAAGTGAGAAGTCACAGCGTCTATCTATAGAAATTGATAGTAGAAAAGAATGATCAAAGTCTCTCAGTTGTTTTTCTCAGCTTAAAATGACCTTATATTTATAGGCCTTAGGTACCAATGGTCATATTTCTCTAGAAAACATGGAGGGACCTGGAAACCTGTCATTATAACGGTCATATTGAAACAGAAAACACGACATCGTTATGATTAGTTTATATCTAAATCCATGAAATCGTTTTCATTAAAAAAAGATATATGAAGATGATAAACATTAGTACGATTGACATGTGTTGATAAAGTATAAAAACAATCATGTGATAAAAATATGAGTACTATAAGTATTACTTAGTTTAATGTATTGATATGGAACAAAAGCCAGTACGATTGATAGAGTCAGTATGATTGAAAGAGTATGTACAATTGACAGAGTCAGTACGATGGACAGAGTCAGTACGATTGAAAAAGTCAGTACGATTGAAAGAGTCAGTATGATTGACAAAGTCAATACGATTGACAGATTCAGTATGATTGACAGAGTCATTTTGATAAACCTACTCTGATAAGAAAATATGAATACATTTTTGATTTCCAATAGAAGACATAAAATTCCAAAGAGAACATTTGACTCCACACATATCACATAAAAGGAGGTTTCTCCCCAAAAATTATAGACTCAAAAAACTGGGGAGGGATTATAGAAATTGGTTTGGAGTTAGACTATATAAAAAAAGGTTTTGGAAGTGTGAGTAAAAGAGGGGAATGTTTTTCTTTTATAAGAGAGGGGATGGGAACCCATCGATTTTTTAAAAGTATTACATTAATGTTAATTCAATATATATTAATGTTGGTTAAAAACTCATTTATTTTGAGGATAAGATAACTGTGTGTCGAAATATAATAATAATAATAATAATAATAAATGAGTCTTCTTTTAGTATTTTTTAATCCTTATCAGTTTTCATTAAACCCTTGTAACTATTATCATTTTATCATGTAATTTATGCATTGAGAGTTAAAATTATTACCAAGGAATGCCAAACAACCCCTGAATGATTAAATAATGTAATTTTTAGAGTTATCTCAACTTTGTGTCTAAATAATAGATTTTTATATATTTATAAAATTTAATTAACTATTTAATTCATTAAACTATGAATTCTATCAATTTTGGCATTATTAATTACATGAATATTTTAAAAATTAATTTAATCCATAAAATTATAAGTAAATTAACATGATGTAGGTATTATTTATATATTTATATGTATGATTCATAGTCTATGATATAATTTACATAATCCCATATTAAAAAAATTGTTAATGGGAGACTTTTTTATGCCATATGTCTCTTTACATTAAATTTAATTTTATAAATATCATAATCACACCCAATTGGATTCTAATGGTCACATTTTCAGCCCAAGGTTGTACTACTGGGAATTTGTTTTTCCCAATGCTTTTATTCTAATGGTTAAACAGAACTGTTGGTATAGGGGTCCTTTACCAACATTTTGAATAAACCATTGGTAAAGGTTGAGTTAGTTAAGGATTTTCCAATGGGTTGAATAAAACATTGGGAAATCTACAAAATTTAAACCCTTTACCAAAATTATGTACAAACTTTTGGTAAAGTCCAAGATTTTGCGAACGGTTTTTAAAAACCATTGGGAAATGTCTACCCAAATATAGAAAAAACACCCCTGATTCCCCCCGATTTCCATAATCCCCTATTTCCCCCAATTTCTAGAAGCCCACACGCAGGTGAAACCTAACCCAAGGACATTCGTCCGATCAACAGAATCCCCCCAATAAAAGTTAGACACCTTCATCATATTCCCAAATAAAGACATAAAAGCCCTCATTCAGGTAATTGACATGGTTGGTGTGTGATCCACAAAACTCTATGACAAAACATGGTTACTTGAGGTTTCTTGTCCATTTTTAGTGTTGTTCATCCCAACTATGAGCTAGTTATAAGGATACCCTTCTATTATCAACCTTACCCAATTTATTTCACTATGTAGAAAGATCACGTCAGTATTCCACATTCCTAGGGATTTTGAAAATTTTTATGATTCAAACTCTTTGATATTGAATCAGTGACTAATACTTGATTGGTAGATGTCTGTGAGTATATAGAATATGGTTAATAAACTATCCCTTAAAAGTTTCACTGTTTGGTGTTCTTTACGATCTGTGGTATCATTGACATAAATTATTATTAATCTCAAATTTAAAAATAAATGTTTTTGTCTATACTTTATGAAATTAATCCTCTTTACGATCAATGAACAACCTATTAGTGTAGAATCCTAAACTTTATTCACCCATGGGGTGCACTTGACTTGGGGAACTAATTGTGTAATGAATGGTATGACCATAGGGGATCCAAGAATGAGTTATTGAAAAAGATTGAATGAGTGGGGATTCTTATAACACATAATGGGACATGAGGCATGCACCTATTATATGAGACCTATTGAAAATGAATATAAATAAATTTTAATTTATTTTTTGAGTAATTGTTAATTGATTAATGATTTAGAATTCCCTGAATAAACCAACCAAGGATTCATGTTAAAAACATAGAATTTAATTATATTTGGAAACCCCCTTGGATTCATGATGAATTGGTTTACAATATCTTTGGGAAATCTACCTTGGATTCATAGTGATTATGATTTAGGTATCCTTGGGGATGACCCCCATGGATTCTAAACTAGATTCCTCTCTATTTATATAGGCTGGGAAATCCTTCCACACTATAAATCCATCTAATTTTAATCAATGTTTTAGTTATACAATCAAAATCTGTAAGGCATAACTTAGTTTTAATGGTTTTCTTCTATTAATCATTGTTTCTATTTTGATTTTTCTTAAACCAGGTGGTGACGTGTGTGGAATGACATACCCAATAACTGTAGTTGGATTTGTTTTATTTTTTCGTTTTATAATTTTAGTGTCTTTATTATATGAATCAACTTGAATTGAAGTCTTCATATCCACTCCTTTTATGTGTTTAGTTAATCATATTGACTAATAGTGGTGTGGGTGAGATGTATCCCCACTCAAAGATGGTAAATGGTTTGTTTAGTCATATTTTCTTGAGGTGGGTAATGGATATAATGATGATCCATGTGAAGCGATTGGGGACTGTTGGGGTAGTGGGGTAGGTGGTTTTCCTTTTTTTAGTGGGGTGATATGGTACTTTATTTTGAATTTTGTTTGGGTGTTATGAAATGTACTAACTTTTCACAATATTTCAATTTTTTAACATCAATAACTTATTTAAAAAAACTCTATTTCCACTTTCTGCATGTTTTTTGAAAAGCCTTCACTTTGTAATATCTTGAACAATGTTATGTCAGGTCGTTGGTTTCTTCTTTTATGTGATAAATAAATATATTACACAACACATCTCACCTCAAATTTAGGCACACCTAACTGAATTATTATATCTTTAGAAAGTTTTAGTAGTTCACTGTATTAACTAGAAACCCCTTCATTTATTGTTAATTAAATATATTTTCGATTATACAACAATATGATAGAATTTCATATAACTAAATGAATTATAACAATTATTTTTTATATAATGGAATGAAGTTGGAAGTCTGCAACTGAACGGATCTCAAGCGATTTTCAAAACAATTTGGAGAGCTTTTTAGATTTTTCATTTCACAATGCTTCAGATAGTGGTCACATACACTACCACTGTAAAAATTGTGTTGGTAATCCATGGATGTGCCGTTAAGAAATCAGCTACCACATATCCAAATATGGTTTTCAAGCAAACTACTATGTGGTGATATCACAATGGGGAGAAAATGAAATCTCAAATTGTTAATGATTGAAATGAAAGGACTGGACTGGAGAATTTGTTAGATGACTGGTTTTTGTTTATTTGCAATCATGAAAAAGAAATAAGTTCGACTCAAAAAGACTTCTATATACGTATAGATGATGAATTTAATGAATATGATGATATTATCAGGGTGAAAAAATTGAATGATGTTGCAACGACTCCAGTATATTAACAATGCGATAAAATGAAAAAGCTGGAATTTTTAATCCGATTGTTTCATCAGAAAACAATGTGTGGGATTTATAATATAATAATAGATTAAATTCTTACCTTATTAAAGTATTTACATCCAAATGATGTATATATTCCCTCGAACCACTATATGGCATGGAGGATAGTTGAGGAACTGGGATTTAAAAGAAAGAAAATTCATTTTTTCCTAAAAGATTGAAGTTTATTCTGGGAAGAAACCACTGAATTAAATGATTTTATAAAATCTAGCACATCCTGAAGGAAGTAAAAATCTCATGGAACACCATCCCGCATGCCAAAAAATGTAATGTGGCACTTTCCATTGATCCCCAGACTCCAGAAATTTTTTTATTTCTAACGAAATATCAATAAAAAAGAGGTGGCATGATTCCGAGTGAAATAAGACTAATAATGAGTTGGTTAATCCTGTATATGGATTTTCATGGAAAATATTTGATGCTCGATATCCTTATTTTGGAGCTGACGTGCATAATGTGAGGTTGGGTCCTTCATGTGATGGTTTTAATATGTCTGGGCTGATGCTTACATCACTCAACACATGTGCAGTTTTTATACACATTTATAATCACTCCCCATGGTTTTATATGAAAAAACATTTCACAGTCAAAAGTATACTCATATCTGGCCCTTCTGATCCTGGCATTGATATTGACGTTTAAATGCATCCTTTAATAAAGAGTTGAAACTTCTTTGGGATGTGGGTGTGTGCACATACAAGGAAAATTCGAAAGACCTATTTAAGATTCTTATTACGCTTATGTGGATGATCAATGATTTTTTAGCTTATCCAATGATGACTATTTGGAGACCGTAGGGAAAACTGGTATTTCCTATTTTTGTGAATAATACATGATCCATAAAACTGAAACATTTTTGTAGTTTCAGTTTTCTATGATATCAATGATTCTTGACAATCGACCATCCATATAGAAATAATGGTTAAATATTTGATAATAAAATAGAGACTGATGATCCACCTCAGCGTATGTATGGAACTGATGTGCTTAATGAATTGATATATTTCCATTTTTAATTCGGTAAGGGTCAAATGAAATATGGAAAGAGAAAGAATGTTTCCACTGAAACCTGTTACAATTGGAGGAAGAGGAGTATCTTTTTTGATTTCCCTTATTGTTCAACCAATAAGTTACATCATTTAATAGACATAATTCAATTTCAAAAAATTATATGTGAAATGGTTCATTTTATACTTCTAAATGTTAATCGAAATACAAAAGATAACATAGAGGTTTGACGTTGCATGGTGGATTGGGGCATCAGACTGGAATTGTATCTTGTGTGTATCAGGGAAAATAAATGGCCAGTTCCATGTGATTCTAATCTGATGACACCTAAGAAGAAAAATCATTTCTAGAAGTATTACAATCTATTAAATTTCTTGATGGATATTCAATAAACGTATCTAAACGGTTCATTATAATATTTTTGAAGCTAAAATCTTTGTAGACTCATGATTATCAGGTTCTTCTACATTACTCTATTCTAATATCATTCTGTCATCGTTTTTCTAATAATGTAAGGGTGATTGTTCTTCAGTTGTTCCATTTTTTTATAGATTTTTGGGCTAAGAAGTTGTCAATGTCTTTCTTGTAAATAAAGATGATAGATGGCCCCATTAATTTTGAGTGAGTTCGATAAAATATTTCCTCCATCATTTCTCACATGCATATTGCATCTGATTATATATATTCATACTGAAATACTTCTCAGAGGACCTGTTTCATTTTTTTGGATGTATCCAACTGAAATAAATATGTACACATTAAATTATTATGTCCAAAACCAGAATCATCCTGAAGGTTCAATTTTAAATGGTTAAATTTCACAAGAATATATGGATTTATGCTCAATGTATTTGTCTGATCTTACTACAAGAATGAATAGACCAATGATAAATGATGATGAATAGTATGAAAAAATTGAACCCACTTTTCCATCACTTCCTCAGACAGGAGAAATTCCTCAATCATATACACTAAAGACATTAATCCTTGATGAGCAGGAGATGGCGCATCACACCGTTTTGTTCATTTATGGTTTGTTCAATGACTATATCATGTAACTAAATTGAATATTTATATCATACATATATATCGACTAAACTATTAAATTTTTTATCTATAGGGAATATAAATAAATGGTAAATAGAAAGCATAATTATTTATCTTTGAGAAGGAGGGATACTTTTCATAGAAAATAGTTTTATTCTTGGTTAAAATTGAAGGTAAAAGTATTACTGTTTAAAATAATTAAATCAATATTTAATTAAGTTTAATATTCATTTATATTACTGGTACTGATTTTTTCCTGATGAATCTCTCTTGGAGGAAATAAGAGCTTTGGATTTTGGTCCTAATACAGTGGTTTGTGACTGTAAATAAATTGTTATCAATGGGTACAAATTTATTGTCACTTAACAAGAAAATAACATGAGAACACAACATGGTAGTGTTATCTTAACTATCACAATAGATTGTTATGCCAGTGCATCAGATAGTAGACCACAATTTGAAAATGTGGGTTATTATGGAGTCATTGAAAAAATATTTATATTTGATTATTACTCTCATAGACAAGTCTCGATGATGAAATTTAATTGGTTTGATTAGATGACGAGACATGGACCATTTATTGATGATTTCAGATTTCACGTAATTAATATGAATCACACTCTTACTACTGAAGAACCATATGTATTTGCATCAATTATTAAATATGTTTTTAATGTGAAAGACAAACTTCAACCGGAATTTGGCATCGTAGATGAAGTTATTACAAGAAATATTTTTTATGATGGTGGTGATGGAATTGAATCTTTCCCTACTTCCATTGGAACCAATCCATTTATTTCTTTTGATGACTCTAATAGTGCAATTTTTAGAGTTTATTGTGAACCTAATGTTGTTGTGGGAAATATATAGAATCATCCATCCATGTTATCAATTATTTTGGTTTACCTCGAGTTGGGTTGTTAAGGTTGGTAATATTCAAATGGATTTAATATTGATTACAAATATGTTGTATACAACTTGATCTTTATGTGAATTTTCAATGTTTAATTGATAGAATATAAATTTGAATAGCATTTTCTTAGTTGGAATTGAAATTTATTTAAACCTATGAAACCATTATTTCTAACTTGGTGAACATTTAAATTCTTCAACAGTGATTTGTATAAAATTTTTATTAATCTAAGACCTCTCTTTAACATTTTACTAGGTAATGAAAATGACGGTTTTTATTCTTTTGCCAATTATGTATTGAAACCTGCATCATCTACCTGAGGTAATGAAATTAAATTTTTCTTAATTTTGACAACTCCTTGACCACTTTTGAATCTAGTAGAATCAATGTTCCATGGTTTTAATAGACTGAAGACACATAGTAAATAATCATCCTACTAAAAATTATATTTCCTTATTACATCTTATATGATTTATTTAATTAATTATATATTTCTTCAAACTCACCTAAAACATTGGTTAGTTAAATTATCCATTAATCCTTGTATTCCATATCATTGATTTTATTTTTTGGGTCACACATTAGTTATCCTTTTCTATTTACATCCACATTTGTTTTCAAATGTAGTAAGTGAAACCAACTGAATATCGGTGATGAAAACAGATTATGGACAACAATCGTCGCATGACTTAGATGTGATTTCCACCACTAGTGCCTATAGTGAGTATTTAATTTCAAATATATTTATTTAAATAATATATAATGTCATGTGATTAATTTTTTTAATAAAATATTTTGGATCCATCTACTAGGTGAATGTTATTTAATGATAAGCCTAGTAAATGTCCCATTACTCGGGGTGTTCGTATGAGGGGGGTGGTACAGGAGCTAGACGATCTAGTCGTCATACCTGATTAGACCCTTCCCCTCCCACTGACATATCATCCATCCCACATTCTGATCCCACTATGCCGTTAGGGACACACAGGATATTTTGGCCTCCCATTTTTTCACCACATTTACATCGGAGCCTCCTCACCTGTTTGTTACATATCTGATGATGATTTCCACTCCATATCCATCATTTGGAATGTTATCCCTGTCATCTTCCATTACGTCTTCCTCCTTCTCTCAGTGCTTTTATATTCCATCTTCTTCAAATCTTGCTCCACCAGAGTCTATCCCTATGGAGAATACATTGGGACCCACTCCATTTGTACAGGGTGTTCTTCAAGTTTCTTCCGGTCTAGTGGCGCCCATCGATCAGACCAGCACAGGTATAATTTTACAACCCTAGTAAATTATTATACCATTATTGATTTTCATTTGATCATGTATTGATAAAATATTTTTTTTCATTTATAATAGAAATTTCAACTTCTAGGAGGCGGGGGTAGGGGTGTAAACCCATTTGGGAAGTGTGGAACCACCGCACGCATTTGGTAGTGGACTATAATGAAGATAGTTAGATGATTGAAAAATCTGCACAGCAATGTCAGAGTTTTTTCATGATGCTTTCCAAATACTCAGACATAATTCCTATCAGCACGCTCTCATGGAGACTACTGCCAAATGAAGTCAAGGATAAAGCTTGGGAAGAGATATGGGTAAAGAAATATGTGTTATTTAATGGAATATATTAATATTTGTTTTTATATGAATTAATATTTTGGTGCCAACTGTGGTTTAATTTCCCCGATCGTGAGGGTGCATGGACAACATGTCTAAAAGATTTAGGCAAGCTTTGGAGAGCTTATAAGCATGATTTGTATATTGGATGGCCAGATAGAGTGCGCACATAGTTAGAGGCAGTCCCAATCATGGATGATTTCACATTAGAACAGAACCAATATATGATTACTAATTGGATGACTAGCCAAATTTCGATATTAATCAAATTATAGGTATTTAAATGAAAATTTTAATGTTTTTCATTAATATAAATTACTTAATTTTATTTAGGATCCATATAGAAGAAATAAAAATACATCGATGCTAAAAAAATATGTCCACACACTAGGACGTACTACGATGACAGATCATGGGAGACAGAAGGTGTGGCAATTTATAATTGTTCATTATGACTTGAACATTCTATTTCATCCTCCTTTATTAATTCTATTTGTAGGGTTGTTATATAATTTTAATTATGAAATTACTATATTTTTTGTATCATATTTTTTGTTATGAATTTTTATATTCAAAGTCATTATAGAGGCAGAAATTGAATATAGATGGACATGTACCTCAAGAAAAACCGTTTAACTCAAGTAGAATGAAGAATGATGGAGGTGTGGTTTATGAACTGACTAAACATAAAATTGTAAGTATTATATTGATGATTTAAAATTTTAATCTCTATTTTATATCACAAGACTCTATATATATTTGTAACAGGTTTCTTTAGATACCCTTGATGCCAGGGAACCTGTAAATTTTGTGCCAAACGATCACTTAAATTAGGTTTTGGGAGATGAGAACCTCAGTAGATTATGTTGCTTTCCTTGGAAGATTATAGTTATGACAAGGTATTTTCCCTCCTCAGGTACGAGTTTTAGTGCCACCGAGTTGCAGAAGGTTATGGAGCAGGCAAAACAGGCTGATGAAAGGGCCACAGAGATGACAGAACAGTTTGCTAGGGAAAACACATCATTTATGAAACTGATAGACATTTTATGTCCAACACTTCCACCAGAGGCCATCACTACATGTCTTGAATATATGTCATTAATGCCTTGTAAATATGGTGCACCAGGTGTCTTTTCATGTGTTGGTCAAGATGATGGTGAGGAGGAGGTTGAGTTGGAGGGGGAGGAGGGAAAGGAAGAGGGCGAGGCAGAGGAGGAGGGCGAGGAGGAGGCTATGGCGGAGGAGGAGGGTGATGATGAGGCCGAGGCTGAGTATGAGGGTGAGGATGAGGGTGGGGATGAATATGGGGATAAAAACGAGGACAAGGGTGAGGGTGATGGTTGTGGTGATGATAGTGATGGTGATGAGGGACAGATTGATCTGTTATATTTTTTACGGATATTACTGACCTTTGATGTTTATCGATTTGATGTGCCATAATATATGTGTGATTAGGTAGGTCACATTACCTTTATTTTTTATCAATAAATAATAATACATGACTTGATGATTTCTGTGACTGATTCACCCCTCCCCTAGACAACCTCCCACACCCCTGACACCCCACCCCCTAGACTACCTGTACCCCCTAGATATCCCCGCCACCCCGATGGACAGCACGCCCACCCCCTGGACAACCCCCCACCCTCTGTTCATGGGTTTTGTAGTTGTGGTTTCTAATTTGTACATTGATAAAACATCAGTGGCTCCATAATATTTTTATCCATAAATGAAAACATAAATTAAATGATTGATTGAAAATTAGATTCTAAATGATTTAAATGGTTATTTATATATTATGACTGTTTTATTCTTATAAATCATGGATGTTGTGAAATCCTCCTATTTTATTGAAATTGGAATTTTTAGTGGAATTTAGAAAATTGGTGGTCTGATAAGAAATTGATATTATGAATTTTTTTATCCTTGAAATAGTTTTCTTAGAAATATGTAAACACCGTCCCATGTACTTGGGGAACCCCTCAGATACCCCCCCCCCCATCCCCCTCCCTAGACCCCGGATAGCCCCCCTGACTGCCCCCCGGACAGCCCCCTAGACAGCCCCCTGGACAGCCCCCCACCCTCCTCCCTGGACCCCAGATAGCCACTGAATAGCCCCCTCCTCCCTGGACCCCAGAAACCTTCCACCACCCTCTTCCCTTGACCCTAGACAGCCCCCGAACAACCCCCCACCCTCCTCCCGGGACCTCGGATTTCCCCCCTCCTTCTTGGACCATGGACATCCCCCTCCTCCCAAGACCCCAGACACCCCCTCCCCTCTCTCTGGACATATGTGTTTTTTGTGCTATTGATGGTGTTTTTTATGGTGTTTGGATTATGATTTTATATGTTCTTTGTGTTGTTCTTTATGTTGGGGTATGTAGTGAGGTGTATGTAATGTATTATGCATTGTGTTATGCTATTTGTTTGTTTTTTGATCCCTTTTTATGTGTGTTTTTATGTAGGCGTATACAGTGTATTACACATGCTAGGATGTTTTTATGTGTCTTTTTTTATGAAAGGATTTTTGTGTGTCTATTTTTGATTCATGTTTATCTTGAGGATGTTTTCAAAGTTTTGTGTGTTTGGGATCTCCCAAGACAGGCCCCATCCATCCGATATCCTGGACACCCCCTCCTCCCTGGACCCTGGACAGCCCCCCACCCTCCTTCTTAGACCCCATATAGCCCCCCACCCTCCTCCCTAGACCCTGATGAACCCCCCGATCCAACACCCCAACATTTGGAAAATGGCGATTCGGCATATATAAAACATCACGATAATTCACAAAAGGGTAAGAACCACTTACATTGTTTTCTGAGACAATCACGCTCTTAATTTGGCATCTCAGATCCCAATATAAGATGTCTTCAAGATTAACCATAAATCCCAGTGAAAAATAGGGATTTAGAGCTTTATAAGAAGACAAAAGAAGAGTGCCACCCTTAATCGAAAAAAGGAAGCATAGAGGGGATTAGCCTCACCTGGATTATCAATCGAAACTAGACGGCACTCAAAACACCGAAGGATCGAAAGAGATCTTCCCTTAAGAGCTCTTGGGAGATTTGGATTGTGTTGGTACTTTATCACAAGGATAAATGGTTCATTTGTGATGTGTACGAGTCAACCCCGCCTCAACTTGAGGCACGGTGTGGCCGGTACCACTCAATGTGTCACACATTTATTTGAAATGTACAACATATTAATTGAAAACAACATCTGGGATATGGATAGCTGACTAAACGCATTCAGATTCTATCGATACATTTTGACAACGATCCATGGGTCATTGGTGACATGTATAAGTCAACTCCACCTCAATTCGAGGAATGGTGTGGCCGGTACCACTCAAACTATCTCACTTTTATTTGAAATAGATACGTTTTTTAGTGAAATCAACAACTTGCATACGGAAAACCGACCAAATGCTTTCTAATTGTATTGTTAGTTCAGAAAAATGATCCATGGGTCATTTTTTATGTTTATGAGTAAACCTTGCATCATTCCAAGGCACGGTGTGGCCGATATCACTCAAAGAGTCTCTGTTTTGTTTATAATGGTCACGGTTTTTAGTAAAAACAACAGACATATGGAAAACCGACCAAACATATTTTGAATGTGTTGATATTTAGAACAATGATACATGGGTAATTTTTTAGGTTTATAAGTCATCCCTGCCTCATTCTGAGGCATGGTGTGGTCGGTACCACTCAAAGTGTCTCACCATTATTTGAAATGGACAACATTTTAAGTGAAAAACATCAACTATCATAGTGAAAACTGACCAAACACAATTAGATTCTGTTGATACATTTGGAAAATGATTCATGGATCCTTTTTGATGTTTATGATTCAACTCCACCTCAATCTCAGGCACAGTGTGGCTGGTTTGACTCGAAGTGTATTTCTTTTGTTAAAAATGGAAACCCTTTTATGTAAAAACAACTCGCATATGAAACACTGACCAACATTTTTGGATTGTGTTGATACTTTAGCACAAGTATCCATAGTTTAATTTGACGTGTACAAGTCAACCCCACCTCAATCAAATGGCACGATGTTGCTGGTACCACTCAAACTGTGTCACTTTTATTTTAAATGGACAATATTTTAAGTGAAAACAACAACTGACATATGGGAAACCGAAAAAATGCATTTGGATTCTATTAATACTTTAAGGCAATTATCCATGGGTGATTTTTAATGTTTTCAGGTCAACCTTGCCTCAATATATGGAATGGTGTGGCCATTATCACTTGATGTGTCCTTTTGTTTAAAATGGATGTTGTTTTAAGTAAAAATAACATGCATACAGAAAACCAACCAAACAAATTCAGATTGTGCTAATACTTTAGCACAAGGATCCAATGGACATTTTTGATGTATACGAGTCAACCCTTCCACAATCTGAAGAATGGTGTGGCTGGTATCACTCAAAGTGTATGTATTTTATTTAAAATGGACATCATGTTAGGTAAAAACAACTGGCATATAGAAAACCAACCAAACATTTTCAAATTGTGTTGGTACTTTAGAATAAGGATCCATGGGTCATTTTGGATGTGTGTGAGTCAAAAATGCCTCAATCTAGGGCATGGTGTGGCCAGTACCTCTGAAAGTGTCTCACTTTTATTGGAAGTTGACAACATTTTAAGTGAAAACAACAACATGAAGATGAAAAACCAACCAAACACAATAGTATTGTGTTGATAAATTCATTCAAGGATCCATGGGTCATATTTTATGTGTACAAGTAAACCCCACATCAATCTGAGGCACTGTGTGGCCAGTATCACTCGAAGTGTCTTCTATTTGTTTAAAATGGACACCCTTTTACGAAAAAACAACTAGCATATGGAAAACCGACCAAACATATTCGGATTGTTTTAATACATTATCACAAGGATCTATGGGTCATTTTTGACGTGTACGAGTCAACCTCGCCTCAATCCAAGTCACAGTGTGGCTAGTACAACTCAATGTGTCTCTCTTTTATTTGAAGTGGAAAAAAATTTAAGTGAGAACAACAATTGTCATAAAGAAAACAAACCAAACGCATTCAGATTCTATTGATTCTTTAGTGGAATGATAAATGGGTCATTTTTGATTTGTACGAGTGATCCCCATCTCAATCTGAGGCACGGTGTGTCCTGTAGTACTCAAAATATTTCACTTTTATTTGAAATAGATAGGATTTTAAGTGAAAACAAAAAATTACAGATGGAAAACTGACTAAACGCTTTTAGATTGTATTTATACTTCATGGAAAATATCCATGAGTCATTTATAATATTTACAAGCCAACCCCAGCGCAATCCATGGTATGGTGTGGCTAGTATCACTCAATGTGAATATTGTTTTTAAAATGTACATCATTTTATATAAAAACCACTGCCATATGGAAAAGAAAATATAAGTATTTGGATTGTGTTGATAACTTAGAACAAAGATCCATGGGTCATTTTCAGCATGTATGAGTCAACCCTACCTCAATCTGAGGCACGGTTTGGCTGGTACCACTCAAAGTGTCTCACTTTTATTTGAAATTGACATCATTTTAAGTGAAAACAACAACATAAAAATGTAAAACCGACCAAATGAATTCAGATTGTGTTGATACAATAGTTAAATGATCCATAGGTCATATGAGACGTGTACGAGTCAACCGCGACTCAATACGAGGAATTGTGTGGCCGAAATCAATCAAAGTTTCTGTCTTTTGTTTAAAAAGGACATCATTTTAAGTAAAAACAACTAGCATATGGAAAACTGACCAAACGTATTCAGATTGTGTTGATACTTTAGCACAAGGATCCATGGTCTAGCCTCACAAAATCCACTTCTCTTGTGAGGAACTCCTTCCCCTATTCTGAAACACATGAAATTTAATATACCCTCGACAACTACATTTTTAAGTGACACAAGATCATTAATACACACCCATTATACTCATCACTAAGTCCAAAGACTCCCGTCCTAAACTATGGGACATTATATTTCTGTTTGGTTTTGCTCATTTATTCATTTCCTTATTTTGGGGTTATTGGCTAGTAATTTTTGAATTCTATCATGTATGTGTTATACCAAAATGCAATTCTTACTGTATTCTTAATTTTGTGTATCACATATAATTACGTATTCAGTTTTTTATGTATTTTATTCATAATTTATAATTAAAGTATGTATTTTTTCATTTTTTTTATTCAATTATTAATTGAATTGAGAATTTCACATGTTATTTTGATCTCAATTTTGAATTGAATTATAATTCATTTATGTATTTTTATAATTACCTAATGAATTCTGTTTTAATTCTGTATGTGTATAGTTACAGGGTGGATTATGTTTTTTTAATATATATGAATTAATTGTGTATATGTATGTGTCATAATTGGTTATTGTAGGTAATTGGAGTTGGAGAAGCTGGAAATTCTAAAAGGGAAGCCTACTAATGGAAGTCACTTAGTAGCACAGAGCTGGAGGCTGCTGCTAGAATTTCACAGCAAAGCTTATTCCAATGGTTTAGAACCATTGGCGTAGGGCTTTGAATGTGTTTTATACCAATGGTTCTAAGAGAACCGTCGGTAAAAAAACTTTCCCATCAGTTTACAAACCATTGAGATATAGGTGAAATGGTTAGATATACTAACAGTTTGTGTAAAACATTCGTAAAAATATTTTCAGAACTATATTCCAATGGTTTGAAACCATTGGAATAGTATGTTTACCAACAATTTCAAACCATTTGTGAAATGTTATTCCAACAGTTTGACATAACCTTTGGTATAATGTAGATTTTGTAACATGTAGCAACGGTTTTCCAGAAACCATTGTCATATGTTTTTCCCTTCGGCTTACTTCCCTACTGGTTGGATAACTGTTGGTATATATTATACCTATGGTTATCTAAACATTACTAATGGTTTGGAACCATCGGTAAAGGGTTCATTTCCAGTAGTGATGGTCATGGTTGATAATAACTCATCTATTATGTTTAGACCATTTATTAGGTAGGTTTATTATATTATAATATTAATTTTACCTTTAATTACCATATTTACATTTAACAATGGTAATTAAAATACTAACTATACTATTCACCAAAAATTAGTTTGATCACATTGGACAAAAGTTTTCATACATCATACATCCATGTATGCCAAATTTTTAAAATTCAATTCACATAAGTGGTTAAATTAGTGTTAACACTAATATAATTGGCAGATCGAGAGAATTTGTTTATAATGTAAAATGTTCAAAACATCCAAATGATTTTCTATTTAATATTATTTTTAAAAGGCATCCAATGATTACATTGGGTTAACTGATAAAAACAGATTCTAGTAATACCATAAAACCATGTAAAAGTATTATGTAAATTAATAAATAATTTACATGAAAAAGTAGTTTTGAATTAAAATATAGTATTTTTTCTATTCATTAAAATATTAAAGTTATTAGAAAAATAAAGTAAAAAATATCCAAACTAAATTCTAATGTCCTTTATCCAAAATTTTTTTTTGTGGAATGAGACATAAAAAAGTGTCAAAACTAGATTTAAAATGGGGTTTCCATCAAATGGATGAAAAACATCATTTTTTTCAAAAATACTTCTTTAATCTAAAAATTCAATTTGTTCTTATATCATGTCTAGAAAACATAAAAGATTAATTTTAACAAATAAATTTAATATTATATATATAAATATATTTCATCAATAAAATTCATTAAGAGTGATTTTATTATTTTATAAACTCACTTATTCATATTTCAATAGTTTTTTATTAAAATACATTCTTCATATTTAATTAGTTCTTAATTAATTTCATAGTAAATTTGGTAACCAATTAATAATTTTTTAATCATGTGTTTCCAATATTTTAATAATTCAATTAATCATTTTCAATCCCACTATACTAATGGCTATGTTATAAATACCATATTTAAAAATAATTTTAAGTTGTTCATTTATGTTAAATGTGGTGTATCGTGTATGCTATCAAACATAGTGTTTCCGTTTAGAAAATTCGGTATGTTAAATCAATGAACCCCTATAAAATTATTTTTTCGACGAATTCATGAATAGATGATAGTGGAATCCTTGATAACCCAAATGTTAGTGGAAGAAAAGACCATTCCTATAATGATCATCATATACATTTATAAAAAAAATTTAACCAAGAAACAATCACAAGTTAAATCATTCAAAATTCCCAAATCACAATTTTAATATTAATTATAATATGACATTGTTACATGATTCTTGAATATAGATTTAATTTTATGAAAAATTATTCCTAATTCACAAATATATCATAATTATTAAAATAAAAACAATAGAAAATCCATAAATTAAATTAAAAATGATCATTGTTGAATAACACACTCATAAGAATGGTAATTTTGAAATTTTGGTTCATTAACAATTGAATCCAAGAATATACATGAACATTCATCAGTGATCCCCAACCCTGATAACATTCTGCACCACGAACTCTCCCTCAATCACTCTAAATTCCCTATGTTTGTGTGAATAATAATAGATAATTCATTATGATAGGATCATATAGATTAAAATTAAGTCAATGAAAATCTAAATCCAAATAAACTAAATGTTTCATTTATTAATTTTAATATGTCTTATGAATGTTAATCATTTTTATTCCAAATGATAATAGAACATATAGTAGACCTATGGTAAATGTTGTATGCTATACTCAGCCACCATCTTGGATTTTCTATATGAGACTCTAATTATGTTATACAACATTATTTCTAAAAACATAAACATATATATTTAATGAATAATTAAATAAATTAATATACACAATAAATGGGATCCAAAAATACCTGATACGTCAACCATCCGTGAAATTAAAATCAAGGATAATTAATATATTAAAAGGGTTCAAACCCCAAAAGGTTATTAAATATATAATAAAAACTATACACACTCTAACTGGAGAGGTCTTATCATTTAACTAAAGTATAAGGTAGGTATTGCAAAATGAAAATGGGTATCTCAATTCCAAAAACTAGAATCCTGAAGGAATTAAGATATTGAATGGTGTGACATTGATGCATTGGATGACCATGATATCAGTTATCAAAAATATATCGGTCTTTCTATCAAAAAAATCCTTCAATTATAAACATTATGGAATGTATCTTTGAATTCCATTTGGAATCACTTCATCAAAATTTTTGGAACCACCTTGTTTTAATGCTCACAAATCATTATTATTAGGTTTCTATTGATATTACTATTTTATGATAGTACATCAATTTTTAATGAATATTTGGCATAGTATAGATATACAATTTTTTATTGAGTTCTGATGTCACATTAGGGGATCTACCATTGGAAGTGAGGATCCAATATTAGTTCAAAAAGATATACTTTAAGGACATACAATCTATTGGTGACAACATGTTTTGATGACTACATCAACCAATGACATCATTTACCTATGAAGAATTCTACTTCCATACAAATTATACCACCAGATTTGATATTTTCAGAGTTATACTACATCCATATGTTCTTCCACTGGATTGTGATACAATTTGAGCTAATGTACAATTTTCAACTCAACCACACAGCCATTCTATAACTAGTTTAATCAACTATTGGAATATTCTACCATTGTTGTTCTATTTTTTTAATATAACTCCTCCAAAAACTAGTTTATGTAATTAAATATGAACAAACAAATAGTGTTATGTTAATCATCTTTCCTAAACCACACCATTTATGCATTAAAGAAATAATCATTGATATCATAATTTATTACCCAGTATGAGGATCCAGGATATCAATATTATTAATATTTAATGAATAATTTTGATCTAATTATTTGTATGTTCAAATGACCTCCCACGTTCTATATTTCATATCATATAATGATATTTTAGTGAGTGTGAATTATTAGAACATACAAAAGATCAATAACATTTTATACATTGAATCAATATATTTTAATATATGTTTTTTAGTAAATCAATAAAATGAAAGCAGAACAATGTGAATTTGTTTTTTTACACTTTCATTGAAACTTGTTTGAGGTACTCCCCTTAAAAAATAATGACCACAAGAACCTAAATATATTTTAGCCGAGATAAACCACATATTTTTTCCTCTTCATATTTTCACTATTTTTTATGCTTTACATTTATAAGGTGTTTTGTACTTCTCGGTTAAATTGGTACACACTGCTTCATGAGATTTAACTATAGTTTTCTATACACACACTCTCAAATTTCTTTATTTTTATACCAAATACAACTATGGAAGCGGTCTTGCATTATGTTTATGATTTTTATTTACATCATAACCATTATAGAGGATTTGATATTGAACATACATTGTGTTGTTGTTTCTAAAAATTCAATCTATGTTGTATATGTGATTATTTTTATATTAATATTCTCAGTTGCAAGTGGTTTCAATGTTGATAGGATTATGTCGTGGCTTGAGACTGAACCCCATATCTTATTATACAGTGATATAATGTTTTTTTCATTATTTCAAAGATAATATTGATTTTTTTTATCTAAAAACAAAACATTAAATTGTTCGTTCGAATTAACTTGTTTTATTATAATTTTTTGGATTAAGTAGTTTAGTTTCAAATGATAAAGTGTTTTCAAATATTGTTTATGTAATCCCTCATCCCTCATATGAAATTTTATGTGAGATTTGACTTATAAATTATAACATTTTTATTAACTAGTAATTTTAAATTAACATAGGAGATTTCATTTTAAATTCATAATAATAGATATTTTTATTGGGTACTAAATTCACCACCCTCTTTAGTAACACACTAAAACAATAATTTCGTATTATATACTTTTTAAAGATCAATTCAACAATTAATTAGTTTCCTTTTATAGATACTAAAATTATATTATTGTTAATTTCCATTATTTACGGATAATAATAAACAGGAAGGATAGGCTAAAATAGAAATAATAATTTTATGGAAACAAACTATGCTCAATGGATGATTAAAATGAATATTAATATTAAAAAAATGGGTTTTAAATTATAGGTTATCATTGATGGAAAATATGAATTTCCCCAAACTGCTATAGTTAAATGTATTGATATTACTAATTTATGTTATAAAAATAATTTTTATGATATTAATGGTTTATATGATGCTTTGGATGATGAGGAATTTAAAATTTTTCACTATAAAATATATTTTGAGATTTTTGATACATTATATGTTTCTGATGAGGGAACATCAAATGCCAATGAAATGTGCTTAAATTATTATAACAATAAATCCAATAATTTCATGATGAAACATGAAAAAAATATTTTTGATACTTTTCCCGGGATTAATCATATCCGAAACACAATGCATTAACCAGTATAGTTAATTCCTAATAAATATCAAGGGATGTTCCTATTGAGGTATCTACTTGATAGGAGACAAACCTCAGTCTCAATTTCGAAATCATGTGATTGAAATAAATTTCAATTTAAGTAACTCATAGGATATATTATGGTGTATTATAAATAATTAAAAGTAAATATAGAGTAATAGAATGAACTAATGAGGAATTATATAGCCTTCAAACCCACTATTTCAAAACAAAAGGAGAAGATCAAATGAGACATCTCATGATATGAGGATTCACCTGCTAAAATGATGAAGGGATGTACCAATAGTCTGAAATAAAAAAATATAAAATGAAGATGTTATTTTGGAATCCTAGTTATAATGTAAATTATGACAACATAGGTAAATAGAGATAGTATTAAAAGAAGGATGATTCTATAAATGAAATAATTTTTGATGAATGTAAAAGAAATGTTTATGTCAAGTGTGACTATACTAAGATAAAATTCAAGAAGAAAATAGTTATAAAAACATATCTAATGGGGAATTTTTTTAATTTTTTTTTATTTCGGAAGATAATTTTGTGGAAATAAAATTCAAATATAACATTTTAACGAAACAATATTCATTTCCTATTAGTTTCTAGACTAATATTACTATTGAGAAATATATAAATGATCAATTATTAAAAGAGAACAATGAGTTAAAGTCATATTATGAAAAAAAAATCATTTGGAAAGATTAATAAATTTAAATAACAGTCTGGCATATAGTATGGGAAACCAAACAAAACTAAAATATACTACAAGAATAGCATATCAACCTGGATGTGGTAGGATCATTAAAAATAGTTCTCTTTTGACTCAAGTTATTCTACAACTAGTTTGTACTATTCCAGACCTAAAATGTGTTTATTTATAATAGTTTAAAATAAAATTATATGAAACGTGTTATGATATTATGGAGTCCTAAATCATTAATTACTAAAATTTCATAAAATAATGTGATTTCAGTACCAAATCCATTTTTTGTTTAAATTGTTTTTTATTGGAAGCCAAATTTAGAATCTCAAGTAAGAATATATTGTTTCTAGTTAGTGGATATTATAGAAACATTACTAGAGAATATTTAATTTTAAATAACCTAATCATGTTTGATAATGTCCATGTATCCATCACTGAAAATGTAAAAGGGAATACAATAAGTCTATGGAAAATTGATAAGTCTAACACTATTTTAATTTATATAATTTTATTTATAGATGGATTAATATATACACTTTTTAGAATCTCCTAGATATATGTTGATGATTTAAATTTCAAATTTCAAATTAATGCCTTTAATGTTTTTGATTCAATAATTATTTTATTTTTTATTGTTTAAAAATTTATAAATGTTGTATTATTTATTTAAATTCACTGATTTTTGGGAAAATAAATTCCTGTATAAGATCTTTTTCCAGTGAATAATAGATTTTGAGTTGTCTAACAGTTCATTTAAATATTCATTCACATAGAATTATTAGTAATAAAGGAACATCATAAGCTATAACTAAACTTTATTTCAGAAATGATAAATTTTCTAACCCATATCCAAAAGTAATGAATTGAAATATCACTTTCAAATCAAAGAATGAAGATTCAACTTCTCAACCACTATAGTTGGTCCACATTGTCATTTTTGGACCATATAGAGTTTCTATATTAATTTTATACCACTGCGGTTGACTGATTGTATATGAATTTTCTAGATATACTTTTGTAATATTTGTATCTCAAAAAATTGCAGTATGTTCTTATTTTACCAATTATCATAAATCTGGAGAAAATTTTAATGGCCTTAGAATAAAGATCTTAGGAAGTAAACATGATCATAAGTTTTAAAATAAATACTTTGAATATTTTTTCTTCACAAAATGGCTATAATAATATCTTTTATGCTCCTAGGACCCCACATAAGTATTGTGTAGTAGAAAGTTTTTTGAAATTTCCATGACCATACCGTATGTGTTAAACATACTTGGTTATTTTTAGGTATAATATATGTATATATCAGGTCTTTTAATGATAATAGTAAATATTACACCCCTCTTAAAAAATTCCATATGTAAAATTCAATGGTATAAAACCTAGGGGATAATTACTTTAGGTTTTAATAATGTTTTTTTATTAACACTAAGAATACTATTTAAAATTTTGGTTCCAAGGGTGACAAATTAATTTTCCCTGGTTCTTCCATATAGAGTAAATCCTATTGGGTGTTAAATAACAAAAATAATATTGTAGAAGCATTTCTTCATATAATATTTGATGAAGTTGATCCACATGAGCCTAAAGACCATTTAAAAACCATGAATATGGGATGTCAAATATGAATATAAATTCAAAACTCTATGATAATTCTTTGAAATAGGAAAAAAATAATCCAATTATGAGGAACAACCTAAACCTGAAGAAAAACCTATATATGATAATGGTATCTCTATAAAATATTTTTATATCACTATTAAGACTTATAAATACAATCATTTAGATGTTTTTGACGGAGAAAAAAATATATTATCACAAACTATGTCTTCTCTTAAAAATATGGTTGTACATTGAACATTATTTTCATACCTTGAACTAAACAACATTAATGAAACAATAATTGATGGATTTATGGTGATTACAATTAAATAATTACTTAATAAATGTGAAATGAGAATCATTTAGAAACTAGTAGATATACCGAAATATATTATGACTATTGACACTAAGATGGTGTTCAGAAAAAAAGTTGAGGACTCAAACACTATATTCAGAAATAAAACTATATTTGTTGAACAAGGATATATTCAAGAAGATGGTGTTGAATATAATAAAACATTATATTAAGTCACTAGGCAATAATCTATTGTAATAATATTTTTATATACCGCACATTTGGACATTAAACTATATCAATTGGATATAATGAGAGCATCCTAAAATGGTTATATATTTGAGGATGATTTTTTTGAACAACCCCTGGATTTTAAAATCATCATTTTCCAAATCATGATTTTTAATTGAATGAAAATTATATCGTTTAAAACTATATCTTCGGGACTTTTATGATAAACTCATCTATTTGAAATTTCTAATTGTTTCATAGAAGTAATATATAATATAAATATATTTATAGAAATAATTTAAAAATATAATTTTTTATTTCAAATTTATATGATGATATTATTGATTCATCTTCAAGAAATATTTATGTACTATTTCTAAAAAAATAATGTAAGGTGAGCTTAAAATAAGATGAATGGGAGGAAATAAATTCATTAGTAGTTTTGAAAATATTTCACGATAAAGCTTTAATTATTTTCAATCAATTCAATTACTCTAGAAACATCTAACATGTTTTGGTATGGATATAACTAAATATAGTGATTCTAACATGAGTAAAAAATAATAGATATATCTTGATAAAACTAGAAGGTCAGTAGATTAAACCAGTTATAGTGTTACGATTGGAAGGTTTAAATACTTCACTATAGGCCTTATATATATTATTTTTACTATCTTTATATGTTCTTGTTTTCATGAAAATACTAAATAATCTAATTTACATTTTTTTTCAAATAATTTTCAAATACCTCTATTAGAGAAAAAATTTAAAACTTTTATATCCTATGGGAAAATCATTTAACTTCATGAGTTATTCATATGTTAATATCACTAGCTACTTGTTATATAGAAAAGGAACCTTTGGCTATATGTCTTGAATTCATATTTAATGAACATAATCATGATGATATTTTTAAAACTATTTTGAATTCATAGATATTGAACTATATCAAACATAAACTAGGATTTATATCCCTTGGTTAAAATATTTCTTCAAAATTCCACCATTGAATGATCTGTATTTAGAATATCTACAATGGGAAGATCTAGTTTTTGGAGATCCACTATTGGTGATCCACCATTGGTTTTCTACTATTGGATATCTACCATTTTCAATTGACCATTAGAGACCTACTTTTAGTGATCCATTGTTGGTGCTCCATAATTGGAGATCCACTATTGGTAGGTCCACCAATGGTGATCTACCAGTCGAGTATCTGTATATATTTTTTTACTAGTCCAATTTCCTTTGTCAATATTTTATTTGAAATATTATTTATATATTTCATTATTTTTTAGAATATTATATCCCTAAATAATGAAGAATAACATTAACCTAATTTCATAACACTCACTCTCCCTCACTTAACTTTAAAACCATTCAGTTTACATTCACTCTAGACCGTCAACCTTCCTTGTGCTATTCATTCACTATATGATTCAGTAAAATGGTGAGAGTGATGAATTATTTAACAGCATCATTATAATAATCGATTCATGTATATAAATATCTTAAATAATTTATTTCTGCTATAATCAAAGGAAAATATATTTCTCTTCATAATCCTTTTTTGGTTACAAAGATAAAAACATAATCGAGATGGATATTTTTAAAACATTTGTTGGTTCTCAAGGTGTTTCAGGAATACGTATGCTTAGAATAATTCTGATGGAATGATCAACCATTTTATTTGAGTACAATTTACTAGATTATTCAATTCAATGACTAAATCTTTAAGGAAAAAATATTTAATTCATAATATGATAGATGGAAAATAGGATATATTTTCATCAATGCGATGGGATAGTTGTACCAATTTTCCTCACAGAAGAGTCTATGATGACTATCAATGACATACTGAAAGTTACATTGGGATGTTTTTCTATGAAGATAAATTTTTGGAACTAACATGAAATGATATAGTGAGAAGGGATACTACTATAATACTTGATGGCGAGGGTAGACTACTATTCAAAATCATTTATCCCATGTTATGTCTTAAGAAAGGGGATTTTTTCACAATGATTTACTAGGATGAATTTAATTTATTAACTAATAAAATAATTGATTAAATTAATATTTATAGATATCTTATGGTGCATATGATTGAAATGAGTAAAAACCCATCCAGGTAAAACTCAAATTTTTCTTAAGATGATATTAGCTATGCTAGAATGAATGAAATTGGTTAACGATGAATAGGAATCATAGGTAAAATTTGGTGATTTTTAGTTAATAAAATTTACTTATGAAATAATGAAAGTAAAAAATGAATCCATTGATGAATAAAATGGTGGAATATAATGAAATTATTTATGATGATATAAATCATGTGGAATAGCATACTAGACCTAAGAATATATGCTATGTTTTATTAAATCTAGAATTGATTATGAATTATTCTTATGAAGGGTGTGTAGAAGAAGTAGTAGTTGAAGATAAAAAGAATGTATTTTTATCTATTGAATAATTTAGGTATCCATAAATTACTATTTTCAAAATTTTATATAATGGTTCTATAAGTCCACCGATTTTACGCTCTTCTAGAAAGACACTTTTGAGTAGAAAATAAGAATAATATATAATATACTTAAGAGAATATCATGTTTTGTGTTCTTATGAATCCTCAAGGGAAGTAGTGTAATTGTTCCATGATTTTGATGATTGGAATAATGATAGAAATCAAGACATTGAAGGTCATAATGATGTCTATGATGGTGTTTAAAGGGAACAATTTCATCCATATCATATTATTTCAATTATAGAAAGGTATGTAAGTGTAAATAGATCATGATATTTTCAGCCTATTGGTGATGCTACCTTTGTTATAGATTAGTTGGAGAAATGTTTTCTTGGGGAGGAATCCATAGGTTCTATTTTCAAAACAAAAACTATTCATAGGAATTAACTATTTTCTATAGTTGATGATGGATTTACATCCACGTGGGATCCATCTCTTAATTCCATGCTAAATGGAATTTCTTACACTAAGTTATATTATGGTGGTGATATTGATGATGGTCATATAATTACACTACATTATAATGGACCTTCTTTCTTGATTTCTAGAATGTGTCCTAAGGGATCATATATATAAATAATTGATAATGAAGGGAATTTGTAAGACGTCACCTCTGATGATCATTTACATGGACAATAGTATGAAGAAGTTTCTCAATATAATATAGAGAATGTTCCTTCCCCTATTACAAAAACATCTATAACATTAGATTATATTCTGAATAATGAATTAAAAGACTTAAAAGTGGGAATGATTTCTGAATTTAGTTAGGTTCATAGATCTCAAGATCATGGTTTCAATTATCTCAATGAATTTTATACGAGGCATATCTTTGATCTAGTCATTTTATATATTCATCCCTAGATGATATTGATGAATCGAGATATTGATATTGATAATACATGGATTGATAATGATATAAAATATAGAAAACATATTATTTAGTATATGAGATCCATTTTTAAAACTACCCATGCATATCTTTTGGATAGTATTGAGACTCTACCACCAATGTTTACCTCTACATCCACTATTTCACCTCTTTCATCTATTTTCGATGGTGTGATGATCTGATCTATAACAAAATATGTGTTTCATTCCATCATTTATAGTCTCACTGCATCTTAATAGGATGACCTCTAAAAAATAGGATATCATTGTGATCATACATATTAACTAATTAGGGAGTCTCTAAAAAATATTTAAGTGATAGATAAATAATAACTATGGTTATAAAAATAAATCCTTTCCTAATATTGGACCAATCATCAACTAAGTTATCATTTTCCATATCTACTTGAGAAATTGAAGATACATTATGTGACTTAGTCCATCTAGAAACATGAAATGCAGCTTAATGTCTAGGACCCTTTCTTAGAAGAAAGAATTATTCAATAAAATAGAGAGAGATGGGAACATCATCGTGGATATTTTGAACCTAATGATGTTCATTTTGTATGTATCTAGCATAGATGTTGTGGAATGTGTGAACATTCTTATGTCTGACCTCACATCCACACCAACCTCTACACTTATACGACATGAGTTTCGACCCTTTAGCATATCCCTAGCTAAAGCAGTTAGACATTATAGAAAAATGGTGATCTTTGAGCATCCTCAGAATATATCTACATCATTTTACACTATATATATTTCCCCTATCTCTGGGAAAAGAAATGGTAATGTTTATCTTGCATCTCCAAGAACATAGAGTGGTTCTTACTAGGATTTATCTTTGATAAGGATTACTTTTCATTGTATCTCTTTTTTGGACTAAAATTTTTGAATGATATATTTTGTCCAGTTCATCTATTATTTCATTCTATCAATGCATGACTTAGCTTTTATTCTCCTTTTGATAATCCCATCAAGGATAGAAATTGGTTTTAAAAGAATATAATTTCAATGATTTTAATTTAACTGTAATTCCTTTTTTTCCAACTGCATACATCAAATGTCAAATTATTAATTTGAAACGTTTAAATTTTTAAAAACCATTACTTTTCACATTTATCTATTTATGCCTATATTTGTTTTTATACATGGTTGTAAAATTGAATGATTTTTTATCATCAAAATGGAGATATCATTTTAGCCAAATTATTTTAATTATTTAAAATAATTATTATTTGGATTCTAATGAGGTTATTGTTTCATGATGGTATATCACACTATAAAAAATACTTGGTTGAGTATATATCTAATATTACTTATGGATAACTACGTTCAATTTAGTGGATATACCATTGGTAGTGATGGTCCATTGTTAGTTCAAAATGATCAACCATTAGGTCATACAACATACTAGGGACTACATCTACCATTGACTAGATATACTAGTGACATCATATACAGGTGAAGTGTTATACCAAAATACATATACTATTTCTAGATATGTTGCCTTCGGATGTGCTCTTTCCAGGTATTCCACCACTAGAGTTTTTTTACCACCAAATGTGCTACTACATTATTGTTCTACTACTATTGTTAATATACAATTTTCAACTCTACTACATTTTCATGTTATCTTTAGTCTAATATACCATATTTATAAACTACCACTATAGTTATATATTTTAAATAATTTTATTCCTCTAACAAATAATTTAAGTAATTTGATGCCTCAAATGGTTTTAATAATCATAATTGAAAAACCAATCAAATGATACATTAAAAAAAATTCAGATCTTATGTAATTTAGTTCTTAGAATGATGATAATGTATATTGTTAATATTATTCATTAATGGATAATTTTTATCATCATGATATTTTCATATACTAAGTCAATATATTATTGTACAATATTCTAAAAGAATCAACATGAATAATACAGAACATTACAACCCTAAATCTTCTTACACTTTTAGAGAAACTTTTTGAATCTCCCCGCTAAGCCAAATACGAGGACCTCGACCATCTAAATCTATTCAAGATGAGAAACACCACATGTTTCTATTTATTCTTATTTTCTCCCTCAATTTTCTGATATTCATTGGAGAAGTGTGTTTTAATACTCTATATATTTTTTATATGCATTCTCATGTACTTTAAAAAAATTTCTAGACACACAGTCTCTAAATTATTTATATGTATACCCATGAAAATTATAGAAGAGAACCTTCAAAATTATGGAAAACAAATTCATTACCATTGGTTGTCAAGATGATGAAAAACAAAGTCATTTCCATGGGTTGTCAAGCTAATGAAAAAAAATTCATTACCATAGTTTGATGTGCCGATGGAAAACATAGTTATTACCATAGGATGACATGCCGATGGAAAACAATGTTCTTACCATAGGTTGACATGCTGATGGAAAACAAATGTGTTACCATAGATTGATGTGTAGATGGAAAACAATGTCGTTACCATAGGTTGATGTGCCGGTGGACAGAAAATCAATATGGTAATCAGGAAAACAAAATGACAAAAATATTGTTAAAACAATAAACAGTTAGTCAAGACTATAATCATGAAAAATAGAAAACAAAATAAGGAAAAGATAAGAAATAAATAAGGAAACGAAAAAAAATGTTCTCCCCATTTTATGAGGAGTTAAATGTAAGGAGAAGTGTAAAAATGAAGTAGATATGAATGATTATTTTAATGTAATCATTCTTATATTATGTTTTATAAAATAAATTCTATCAGAAGGTAATGGTTTTGTTAAAGAAGGTTTTTATTGGGTCATATAGAATGTATTAAAGTAGAAAAAACTAGTTTTAAATAGGTTTCTCCCTTAAAAGGTGATAATTTGGCCTTTTAATTTAAATTATTCTTAAAATTATATTCATTCACATTTTAAGCCTATAACCTTTTATTGGATAATGTAAATACATTTAATAATAATGTACAATCATATTGTAGTTAGTTTTTTAATTCCCACCAATACAAATTCTAGGAGTTAACTACCATTTAAAATAAAAATATTATATCATTAGTGTGCAATGTAAGATTTCAAAGAAACCCGTTGTTACATATCGGGTACGCTATCAAACATAGCAACCCTTTTAATGTAAAATTAATATTTACTTAAAAAATATTATAAATATGAAATTCTATTATTCATCAATTACGTGGGAGGTTACATCCTTCCCCCCTTTTTGAAATTGCGTCCTCATAATTTTTATTCACTTATCAAAATAAGTGGGGGTATTTATACCTCATAGAATTTTTAGATTCACACGTTGCATCTTCAATCATATGAGTTTTCCATAAAACCATTAGATGGTGAATTATGTTATTCTACAATATATTCTCTATATGGTTAAGAATCTGATCTGGTTGTTCTTCATAGGAGAGATCTTTTTCCAACTAAACTACCTCTGGGCTCAAAACATGAGATGAATCTGGAATTTACTTTCTCAACATCAAAACATGAAAAAAAATTGTGTACCAGGGATAAACATGGATGTAAAGCCACTATATACGCAACTGATCCAACTTTCTCTAGAATTTAATAAGGTCCAATAAACCTCGAACTCAACAATCCCTTATTACCAAAACGCATCACACTTTTCTCAAAGGACATGATCACCTACCTCAAAAGAATGATCCTTCCTCTAGTTATCTGCATAAGTTTTCTGTCTTCTCTGAGAAGTTCTCATATGATTCTGAATCAAATGAACTTTCTCTACCATCTCTTCTACCAATTCTGGTCCCGTCCACTTCCTTTCACCTACTTGATCCCAAAATGCTGGAGTTCAACAATGATTTCCATATAATTCCTTAAATGGATCCATTTGTACACTGGAATGAAAACTGTTATTATAAGAATATTAAACTAAAAAAAGATGTTAGTACCAACATCCCTGATAATCAATCGAGTAAGCACGTAACATAACATCAAATGTATGAATTTTTGTTCTGATTTCCCATCTGATTGAGGGTGAAAATCTGTACAAAAATTTAATTCAGTACCCAATGACTTCTAGAGGCCTTTACAAATGTTAAATCAAACTTGGGATCACGATCAGATATAATGGAGAGGGGAAATCCATGCAACATTACTATCTCCTTAACATACAAACAAGAAAGGTGATCTAGAGACAAAGTATCTCTAATAGTAAGGAAATGAGAAAATATAGTCAATCGATCAACTATAACCCAGATTTCAATATTACCTCGGGGATGTTGATGGTAATTCCAAAACCAAGTCCATGAATATATTTTTCCATTTCCACTATGGCACCGGTAAAGGCTGAAAAATTCTTTTCGGTAATTGTCATTCTTCTTTAACTTGCTGAAAAGTCAAATACTTTACAGTAAAATCAGCAATATCTCTATTCATTCAATCCCACCAGTAATACTCCTGAAGATATTTTTACATCTTAGTACTCCTAGGATGAACTGAAAATAGAGAACTATGATCTCAACATAACAACTCATTATTCAACTGTGAATCACAGGGCACACATAATCTCTTTCCAAATCTCAAAACACAATCATTATCAATGTTAAATTCATGCAACATACCCTTTTGAACCAACTCTACCTTTTTTTTCAACTCACTGTCTTATTTTTGTGCTTGCTTTATTCTGTCTGATAGAGATGATCTCAATGACCCAAGATACAAAACAGAAGAATTTCTTACACCAACAACTAATATGGCATAATTCATCAATTAAAAATCCAAAGGATCTCATTCCAAATTTATCATGGTTAATGAAGTATTACTTTTCGACACAAAGCATCAGCCACATTATTTTTTTCCCATATGATAATGGATCGTTCAATCATAATATTTTATTAATTCCAACAATCTCCTATGTCTCATGCTCAATTCTTTATGAGTTATTATATGCTTCAAACATTTTTGATCAGTATATATTTCACACTTCAATCCATAAAAATGATGCCTCCAAATTTTTAAAACTAAAACAATAGAATCTAATTCCAAATCATGTGTAAGGAAATTTAATTCATGAGGTTTCTACTGACATGAAGCATAAGAAATTACTTGATCATTCTGTATAAGGACACATCCAAGTCCTTTCAATGAATCATCATTGTAGATAACAAACACACCATTTCTGGATGGGAGAGCCAAAACTGGATCATTCACTAATATTCTTTTCAATTCCTAAAAACAATCATCACATTCTTTTTTCCAGATGAACTTAACACCTTTTCGAGTTAACATAGTCTTTGGACTAGATAACCGTGAAACATTTTCAACAAACCTCCTGTAATACCCTTCCAAACTAGGAAAACTATGGATCTCGGTTATATTTATGGATCTTGGCCATCCATCAACAAATTTTGATTTAGAAGGTTCAACTGTTATCCCATTTTTTAAAACAATGTGACCAAGGAAAGAATTTTTTTGCAACCAAAACTCACACTTGATTAATTTCCCAAACAATATCTTTTCTTTTACGGTTTTCAAGACAACCCTTAAATTAATTTCATGTTCCTCCTTACTTTTGGAATAAAACAAAATATCATCAATGAAAAGAACAACAATCTTATCCAAGAACTCACAAAAAATTATATTCATAAGAACCATGAATACAACAGTTGCATTGGTTAACCCAAATGTCATAACTAAAAATTCATAATGTCCAGATCTAGTATAAAAGGCAGTCTACAAAACTTTTCTTCCTTTACTTTCAACTAATGGTACCCTGACCTCAAATAAATCATCAAAAAATACTGATATCCATGGAGATAATAAAACAAATCATCAATATGAGTCAATGGATTATTGTTCTTAACAGTGTTGTTATTAAATGCTTTGTAATCAATACAAAGTCCGATTGAACCAACTTTATTTTTTACAAACAAGATAAGAGAACCCCATGGTGATTTTCAATTTCAAATGAAGTCTTTATCTAATAACTCCTACTATTGCTTCTTTAACTCTAAAGGTTCAATTTGAGCCATTCGATAAGGGGGTTTTGAAATTCCCTTATCATCCGGAACTAAGTCATTAGTAAATTTAACTTCCTGATCTGGTATAATACCAGGAAACCAATTAGGAAAAACATAAAGGTACTCATTTACCACTAGCACATCATCAATCTGAATAGTTCATTTATTTTCAACAATATGTTCAAGGTAACATTCATTTCAAAATTTTACTAGTTTCTCAGCTACCTGATATGTTATCAAAAGCAAGGGTTCATTCTTGTAAAGAAACTGAAATCATTTTGAAGAGAACCCTCTTTAGATCTGTTGTCAATAATATCATGATAAACTGAAAGCCAATCCATTCTCAAAATAACATCAAACTCTACTAGAGGAAAAACATTAAGGTCCACTGGTAGATTCTTTCCACACAGAAGGAAATGAAGGTTTTTATAGTTTCTTTTGGTCTCAACATTTCCTCCAGGTGTTTTTACCATATGTTTAGTATTCATATCATGAGATGAAATTCTCAATTTACTAGAAAACTTATCATAAATGAAAGAGTTTGTAGAACCTGAATCAAATAGCACATTAGCATAATCTGAAAAAACAAATAGTGTACCTGACACAACTTAATTTAATGGACCAACATCTCCTGAAGTCGTTTCAAAGGATTTCACCGCCCCTATCTTCTTGTAGTCTAGTTTCATTCCTTAGGTTGAGTTCTTTTTGGAAACTCCTTTGTATAATGACCAATTTCATTGCACTTAAAACATTTTACTGGTTGTAAATCATATTTTTTCTTACAATTAACCTGACCTTTTTCAGTGCAATTATGATCCTTATGTACCATTTTACCACATAAGTAGTTTTTACCCGAATTCAAAAGACATTCCCCATCATGCTTTGTACCACATTTTTCACAAATTGTAAACTTACGCTTCTTACCATCATACAATTTTGAGGAGTTCTTCCCTTTAACCTACCACCTAGACCTCTTATTATGTTGTTTTCCAAATAACACATGATCATCGTCAAATTCCATTTCCACCTTCTCTGCACAATGAATAAGTTTCTCATAACTTTTTAACACACAAGAAGCTAAATACCTTTGATACATTGGCTTTAATCCCGAGTAAAAACAATTTATTTTACTATCAAGATCTCGAATGAAATTCGGAACATACCTTGACAGTTGTGTGAATTTTTCTTCATAAGAAGCCAATTTGTCATCCTCCTTCCTCAATTCGAAGAATTGTTTTTCCATTCTAACATGAACCAAATTAGGATAATATTTCACCAGACACATACCTCTAAATTCATCCCAAACAAGAGCATCAATCTCCTCACAATCGCTGATATTTTTCACCATCGACCACCACTAATCCACATCACCTTCAAAACTCTAAATAGTGAGACTTACCTTTTGATGTTCTGAACAACCCATGACTTCCAAAATCCTTTCCAGTGATTTAATCCATCCTTATGTTAGCACCAGATTAGATGATCCTATGAATGATGGGGGATGTTGCCTCATGAAATGCTCCACTACTAACATGTTCCTCTGAAGTTGATCTGGCCTATATTGTACATGGATACCACCACCATTAATATTCTGAGTCAACTGTTCCATCACTTCAAAAAACTATTCAGTTCCGATTTTGACCATATCAGGTTGCTGATTTGGAAGGTTGTTTTCCTCCTGATGTCATCCTAATATAGGTTCCTTGTTTCTTCTACGGAAAACCATTCTAAACATATAAATATCTTAGGCAAAGCAACATGGTAATATGTAAATGCTCTATAATATCAATACTATCATAAATTTCTTTATGGATATTAATTTAACAATACCCTAACTCCTAATTGTATCTAAACTGACCTCTGATACCAACTATAATGACTTGTCTTTAAATCATTACGTCATATAGAATTAAACAAATAATTTACCTTGAGGATCCTTTCAGGTTTAATGTTTTAGAGAATGAGGAAAAAACTATTACATGACAAAAGATTACACGGTAGGCACTTATAACCAGTTTAAATTTTTTTCTTAAAATAAAAACTCTTGAAAAAAAAGAGTCATGTCTAGTTCCATGTTTTAGACAACATGACTTTTCCTTTATCCCATACTTGAACCTATTTATCTTTATATCCGGTGAAAACATTTCAAAACTTGGGATGAGCATAAAAATATCAGTAAGGGTTACAAAACAAAGAATTAAACCATGTGTTCATCAATACATTTAAATCATGAAAAATTCTACTTACCTCAAGAAATCATAAGATTTTTTGACTAACACATAGAAATAATAAATCATAAAGATAACTTGTGGCATTCATATCATAATTACATTTTTGTTATCACAGCTAGGTAGGGTGTTACATTGGAATAAACATCACAGTATATTCCCTAAAATATCTTAGGAGAAACATTCACATTTATCTCTGTCACTTTACCCAATGCATTGGAGAGCTGTCTTGGGATCACCCACCCTAATTTTATCATGGAACCACCCATATACGTAAATAATTCCCAATAACCGTAACATGATCATAACACATAACATAAGCATAAAGTAATGATAACATTTCCACATTTCAATAAAAATATATCATTTCAAGATATTAAAATAATAAATCCATTTTAAAAATCATTTTCGATTCCAAAATACATAAAAAGAGTATATGGTATTTATTTTTCCTTTTAAAAACATTTCTACTTATTAAGGAAGCCAAAGATCAAATAATACTCACAGTGGCGGAAAGGTCATTGTCACTGATTACGTAAAAGAAAAATTTATTTTTGTCATTTAGAAAAATTATTCGTATAAAAAGATTCCCATTGAATGAAATGAAAATTCAAAGGTGTTTACACATCTTATAAAATAAAATCGTGTATTAAAACAAAATATGCCTCAATGAAAGGAGATTGAGACGAAGTCCCTTACCTCGTGTTCCACCTGACTCGATCATTCTTTAATCACTTGAATAATAAACTAAAGTTAATTTCTACTTTCTTAAGAAAATTTTTCAAGTTTATAATTCCTTTTATATCACTTAATACAATTTATAAACACTATTTAATCATTTATGTAAATAACATCCATTTTCTCGATATTTGGTACTTAGGTAAAAAATGAACACCTTATATTTACAAGTTGTCCATGTGGTCAATTTTCCATTATATCCAGAGTGTTATTAATGTTTTAGATATCATATATTTAATATATATCCTTTATATACATGTATTTATAATAGTACATAACATTTGGAGGTAATAAATGAAATGCACTGTTCATGGAGACGGTAAGTCGTACATACACATGAACGCTACTTTCATTTATATTTCTTATTTTAATGGAATTAAAACATAATGATACTTATTTATATTATAGTTCTAGTATAATATCATATAAAATATCATTATCTATATCCTTTATACATCCCACATAATGCATTAATGAGTTACATAACTTTGAGGGGACGATAGTCCGCACTTCCTCAATTGAGATTATCGTATTTATCCACTATCAAAACCATAAAGGCGTGATATAAATTGGAATTAGAGAAGCATAAGGAAATAATAAACATAATATATATCATATATAAATATAGTTCCATCATAATGGCTACCATGAGAGGCGGTAATATGTAATTGAATAATCAGCGTTTTGTGAGGGGTTACTTTTCCATCCACAGAAACTTTATGTTCTTCGTCAATTAGATAGAGGTGTGTCTAAGTGTATTTTAAAATATTCTCCTAAACACATCATAGAATATTGAGTATACTTTTCTTGTTACAAAAGAAAGGAATAAAAAGTGTTTATGGTTTGGAGAAGTAAAATAAAAGTAAAAAATTTAAGAGAAACAATTAACTTTAATTCGGGTAACTCCCTTTGGTTTGAACCAAATGATTTCTTGAAATTCCTTCTGCCAAAGGTAAGGCTTTTTTGAAGTTGATAGGTATGTAAGGAGATTAATTGGGAAGAGTTTGGGTGATCCAAATGGCTTGATAGGAGTGATGAATTTGATAGAAATAATCATCGTTTATAAGGTAGAGGAGGGGCTCTTTAGGAATATGTGAAAATATTATTTTATTAAATAATGATATTCGGTTTATAAAGGTCCAAAAATCATTATGGTTGAATATAAGATGAATCATATTCGAAATAAAATCATCCAATCAATATTATACTTTTTTTGAATAATATTATAATCATTATAATCTTATTTATTTCAATCATTTTTAATAAGGTAAATACTGCATCATTATAGTGTCATGAATAATTTAATTTATTTTATATCTAAAAATTATTTAAAAAATACTATCATGTAAGAAATATTTTCATATTTCCAATTAATATTCATAGTCAAAAATATGGCTTATATATAACCATATAAAATTTAATTACTAAAATATTTTTTATAATGTCAATTTTGTCTTTACATTAAATTAATTAATCTAAAGTCTCATTATCTTTCAAAAGTGGCACCATGGGGTCCCAAAATAGACCCAAAGATGCCCATGGTCAGACAATACTCATAAAATATGTTTAAGATAAGTGTTAAGGTACTTTAGAATATTTATAATATTCTTTTATTCTGGAATTACCCTATTTTTCTTTAACCGCAGTAAATAAAAGTCAAAAGGCACTATTCACAAAAAAGTATTTTCTTCTTAATGAACCAAATTTTATGAAATAATAAAAACCATGTATTTTGTAGTTTTTAATTTAATTCATAGATGTGGTAGAATTTTATTTAAATGAAAAAGTCAATTTTTTTAACTACTACTATGTTATTTCATTATTCTCCAAAGATTGAAGTTCTTCAGAAAAATACCAAAAATTCAGCCTAAGATATATTTGATATTACAAATTCAAAAATGATGTTTATTTTTCCAAATTCAAAACATAATAGTTCATTAATTAATTTTAAAATTAATTCCCATTGTTAAAACAAATAGCGTGTTTTAATAAACAATAATTATCAATAGATTTGACACTTGTTTATGTCCAATTTCAAAGTGAAATTAATTATAATTACCAACATTGTATTAAATGGTAAAAATATATTCTAATTACACTTTAAAACCTATTAAAAAGATAATCTAACAATATAAAAAATTATATGAAACATAGTTTTGAATTAAAATACAATATTTTCCATATTCATTAAAAAATGAACTTTATCGGAAAAATTTCTTAAATTTACACACAGTAAATTATGATGTTCTCATTTTAAAGAAGGATTTTATTTGGTCATATAGAATATATTAATGTAACCAAAACTATATTCAAAGAGGGTTCCCCATTAAAAGGCCATAAATAATCCTTTTAATATAAATTATGCTAAAATTAGATTCATTCACATTTTAAGCCTCTAACCTTTTATTGGATAATGTAAATACATATAACAATAACTTATAATAATATTTTAGTTAGTTTTGTTCATTCCCGCCAATAAAACAGCTAGGAGTTAACTACCATTTAAAATAATAATATTACATTATTAGTGTGCAACATAAGATCTCACAGAAACCCGTTGTTGCGTATCGGGTACTCTATCGAACATAGCAACCCTTTTAAAGTAATCTGAATATTTAATTCAAAAATTTTAATAACTATGAAAATCTTTTATTCATCATTTACCTAGGAAGTTACACCTAATTCATCCTATAATATTTCTCAATGTGTATTCCCGATCAACATAAGAAACAAAGTCGATCCATACAATCAATGTAAACATCAATGGGAAGAGTAGTTCCATATAAAAAAATGATAAAAGTATACTTCAACTCAGATTTTAAGTATGATAAATCAATATTTCAGAGTAAGACATGAATAAAATTATAAGTTCCCAAGTAAAAATAGAACTAAACATGGAAAATCAATAAGGCATAACAACATTTTCTTACATAACTGTTTCATCATTTTTTAACAAAACAACATATAGGTAATACAATCTAGGAAGGAATGGTTTAGTATCTTGAAAAAATTAGGATCATACGTCACTTTTACATAATAAAACCTAACGGTTATTTAAAAAAAATTTATTTATCCTCATAAATTTATCATTTTCTTCTAAGAACATGTAATCTCATAAGGATATAACTCAATAAAAAGGGTGAACAAAAATCTATATAAATGGAAGAATAATAAACTTGTATCAGTATAGCATGGGTGGGAATAAGTAACATCAACATACTATAGGAATATAATCATAATCATAATATTGAGGTAAAAAATTTAACTATATGAAATTTTTCATAATATAAAATTTGAAACACTATAACATAGTGCTCAAATACCTCCCCCCCCCCAGTTGTGAAAAAACATAGCATCATGTTCATGCCTAACATATATGCATAAATCATAAGAACTCATTAGATAAAACACATAATATCATAAGATATAACAAATTTAACAATGAATTGGAGGGATATATATTTTGATCCCCCTTAATGACATCAAAAAATTCACATAATTGTGGAAGACACATCAAAATATAACATAATATAATCATACTCTGGAAATAAAACCAAGGAAAAAATAGAGTTTTATAGCCGATTCCACATATCAATGGTCTTGGAACAACCTTTTCATTTCCCAAATTTAAATTGGAGATCATACATTTACATAAAAGATCACTTTTCTTTGAATATGAAACAAATCCAGCGGATTCAAATACATATTTTGGAAAAATAAATGTGTTGTTATAAATCATTATATTTTGATTAGAAATCATTTTTCATGTTATAAACATGTATATACAGGGAAATATATGGGTTAAATACTGAAATTTTATATTAACAATTTTATATGAATAATTATTAAAATAATAATGTGAGAGGGCCTAACCCAAAAGAGTGTGAGTTGGTTTTGATAATCCAAATACATTAAATCCTTCTTTAGTTAATCATTTTACCCCCTGAATAATAAACAAGGGTGTATTAAAACATGGATCCAAAGATGAATTATGATTATTTTTTATACAATTGATCCATTATAATTATTGGATTCTGTTCATTATTTTCTTTCATCTAATGTGAAATGTTTTGATATCATATTTTCTTTAAAATGTCCCATCTTGCTTCGATTTAATGATCCTTCATAATTGATATTTATATATTATTAATATTAACTATAGAATCTTATAAATTCATATATTTATACATTTATATATTTTAAAGAAATTATTATTATCATCCATAATAGTTTTTATTATTAGAGAGTTGGAAACGACCCCATGGATAGTTAATCGACTGTTAACAGTAAATTTTCAAAAGAGGAGGAAAGAGAAGTATGAAATATAAATACATCATAAATAAAATCATTATAATAGGTAATAATTAGAAATATTATATTAAATTACTTCATAATTGACTTTATATGTGTTGGCTATAAAAGAGATAATGACATAGAGGAATAGATGATGAAAACACAGAATAAAAGTTGATGAAAACTTACCCTCCCTTCAGTGTTGATTTTTTCCTATGAAAATACATTCTTTTATTTTTTTTAGTTTTTTTAATAAAAAAATATATATAGATGATTGTGGTTTTTAGAAATTTTATTTATGTAGATCATTGTATTTTTTATGTCGGGGAGGAGTGGTCTTCCAATGGAGGGGTGATTGGTTATTTGTAATTGAGGAGAATGGGTATGTAAAGGATTAAAGATTAAATAATGTATTATATTCATGGTAAATAATTAAATACTAATATTTTTAAAATTATTAAATCTTATTGAATAAAATGCATTGATAAAAGGAATTATAATAACAATGTAATTCTATTTTTTTACTTTAATCAAAAGGAATGAATAAAAATGAAACATAATTAAGGGACAATTTTGACATATAGACATGAGAAAATACTTTTATATTTGGAATTTGTATTTCATGGATTATTAATAATATTATAAATTTGTTTTTCAATAGAAAAATAATATAATTATTTGGGTCATTATTTTATCTTGATTACTGTAATATAAAATATAGATATTAGAAAAAATATATTTTTACTATTCAAAAAAATTAATTTATTTCATAAAATTTCAAAAAATAAATAAACCATAGTAAATATAGTCATTATAATTATAAAAATTAAATTATTTTTAAGTAAATAATTTCATAAAATACTTAAATTAAAATATTAGCATAAAAAAATATTTTCACTGATACATAATAATACATTTTATTTTAAAATGTGCTTATACTTTCTTCGGTATTTTAATATTGATATTAATTTAATTTTACTATAATATTTTTAAATTCCTTAATTTATCTATATAAATATTATTTATAATAAATTTTATAATTTATTTATGAAATTAAAATTCTAATGGTAGGGTTATCATTATCCATGGTCATGAAGTTTTTACTAATAGTCAGGTTTCTATTCGAAATGGTCACATTTACATTCTAATAGTCATGTCACCTCTTGTAAATACCACTTCATTCCTTTATTAAACAATCGTTGTAATCCATCCCATTGATCGATATTTCCCTTTTCTAATGTGTTGATTTGTTTACTATAATTGGGTTTCTTCTTCATAGTTTTTTTCATGGGGGTGATGATTTTATCATATTGAAATAATCTAACTTTTCCAATTATAATTTTTTAATTTTATATTATTCCTTTTGTAATGGTTATAATTCTCATTGGTTTATTTTTGAAAAATACAACATTCATAATAAATTAAATAATGTATTTTTTGTATCTCTATGTGTTTTATTTGGATAATATTATATAATATTACACACATTTATTAAGGAAAAAATGCCAAAAATAAAATTTGGGTCAGTGCATTATTCTCCCAATTAGGAATTTCATAACTTGAATTTAAAATCATATTCACGATTGAGAATATATTAGGCTGTATCTATTTCTTATTTTCCTCCAGTAATTTTATATCCTCATTATATTTATAGTTCCACCACCACACCTTTACAAGATGAGTTATCTTATTGTGTAGAACTTTGTATCGACATTTTATGATATATACCAACTCCTCTACATGAAATATTTAATGCTTCAATTTAACCACCGTTATATTATGTACATTATATAGATAAAGTATATACTTGTTCATGGGAGATACACGGGACACATCACAATCTTTACTAGTGTTTCGTGTAAGTCCCAATTGATTGGACACTAATCTTATAATATCAAGGATCTCAAAGGGTCCAATATACCTAGGGATAGTATTTCATTTCATCTAAAACTACATGACTCACATACATGGTGATATTAGAAGGAAATCATTATCTCAATCTTCAAACCCCAATTCCATTTTATGGGTTACATCATTATTTTTTAAACTCTGGTAGCTTTTATATACTAATGGATGCCTTGAATATTTTTTGTTATTTATTGAAAATGATTGGGGCGAACCATATTTAGTTCCCTAACATCATACAAACAAGTAGGAGTTCTAAATACCCTCTCAACTATTGCTTCACATAGTGATATTTTAATACTCAATTAAATGTTTTTGTGCTATGAAAACTCAACTTATGGGGAATGTTGATCCTATAAACCATTATATAACATGGAGAAGGTTCTCTATATATTTTGGAGTTTTTTATTGGTCCATTTATATTGGATATCATTTTAGTGGTGACAATCCATACTAAAAATAAATTCACTATTTAGTAAATATTGAACACTACTCTAGAATATATAATTAATAAAAAGATCATAATCAATGATGATTGTAATTGGTTCCCCATATTACCTCACCATTTCAATTACATATGTCATAGTATAATTTTATTGTGATAAATTTAACTAAATGATAATGAAATAGGTAGTCTTAGTAATTTTATCCACCATAACACATAACATAATACATCATTTGGAGACTAGTTAAAAAGTACATGGTGATGTTCTCCCATTTCCATTAGGGTATGTAAAATGGTTTTAATATCCCATTTAACCTCTATCAATATTATTTATGATTCTATAATACCAATCCCTTTTAGGTGTACTCAATGATCTTATTATTATTGTATTCCCACCAAAATTACTCTCAATTATCATGGTACATATTAGTACTTCCATGATGGATTGATAAATATTAGATATGTGAATTATCTAAAATTTCTTTCATTATCATCGGTTATGTAGGCACACATTTTTTAGTTCAAAACTGAAAGACAATATCTTCATTGATTTAATATTCAAAAGGGTTCCCCTCCTTTACGACTTCCACATTTCTTGAATCTATATATTCTCCATTCTTACCTCTTTAATATTCTCTTAGATATATGGATGGGTATTTATATGGTCCAACTATTTTTTTATAAGGTTATAAAATTTAAAACAAAAATTTTTCATATCTATAATGTTAGAGTCATTATTAATTTTCATCACGGATAGATTAGTAGGTTTTTTCAACTAATAACATCATCTACCATGTTCGTCATTCCATGATGGTAGTGAAGAGAGAAATCATAGACATCAATTAGCTCAAACATACATAATTGATGAATTTATAGATATTTTTGTGATAATATATAATTTAGACTCTTATACCTTGTTTATATGTTACACTTTTTAACATAGAGGTTGTGCCAAAAATATTCCAGGTGAATATCACATAATCCAACCCAATAATTATTTAGATTAGTTTTTTTCATGTATCATTATCTTTCATGAGGTATATTTTATCACATTATCATTCATCATTAGTACAAAAACTAATAATTCTCTTGAAGCATCAATATATATTAGAAAATCATCTCTACTTGAAAGTAGTATGAGTACAGTGAAAGTGATTTGTCTCTCCTTGATCTGTATAAATCATTCCGCACATTATTATATCAAAACAAACATTATAACATTTTATTTTATCATCTTTAGAGATCTTGTACATAATGTTAAATAACTCAAAAAAGGTCAGTAGCACAAATATATGATATAAAAACTATGAAATTCTATGAGACTTGAGATTCTAGGAAATTCCACAATTATATTTTTATTTTAAGGTTCAACATAAATTCCCTCACCTATGACAACATTCCCAGAGAATATGACTTTCTTTATCCAAAAGTCAAACATGATGAACATAGCATACATTTTCATAGTTCATAATATCTCCTCCAGAATTCACTAATTCCTATAATGTTCCTCTTTTAACATGGAGTAAATTATAATATCATAAATAAATACTAAAAAAATTAGTATATAAAGAATATGATCCTTAAATTTATGATTATTTTTTGTTAACATCAATTTCCAAAGGGAATCACTATGAACAAATATATTCCATACCTTTAATTAAAGGTTTTATTCTAAATATTGGCATTCATTACCTAATGTTGATGATATCAACAATGAAGATCCACCTTAGAGAGGCATTTATCTCCTTTTTGTGAATTTAACATGTCATAAATCCAGGGTAAGGGATAAATTTTCATTATATTGATCTTGTTGAGTTACAGTTAATTGATAAATAGCTACATTGATCCATCATTTTACAAGATACAGAGAATTGTTAAACCCCAAGTCGATGCACTATGGTGTTTAAACCTTTTTTCCACATGATATTTCATTTTTTTTCTTTAACTGGTATTGATAATTCCGTTTCATCCTATAGGGGTATTTTGATATAAAAATTAAATTATATATAATCTCTTTTGTCAACTATACCACATAATCAAGGGGTGGTTGGGTAACTACTTATAAAATACATCAGTATAATCCTTTAAAATAGTAATTTCATCAAGGTTGTTACATTACATTGAATCATCAATTTATTAAAAGCATTATTATTTTTTATTTATCAAAAAACACACTATTGAATAAATTTTAAAGGAGACTCATGATATTCCTTTCATTCTTATAGGAGTATAGGATAGTTTATAATATAGATAACAAATTCTTTTTCCCAATAGTTGATGCGAGTACTATATAAAAAGATAAAATAAAAGAATATTATAGCATTATAATATACCATGGGAAGGATTATGAGATTCAATGGAAGAATCCTATCACATGTGTTAACAGGAGAATATATTAACTATTCTGTTTTATTGATTAAACCACTAGATGTTTTTATAGATATCTAAACATCAAAGTATTTCTATTTTTATTGAATGGTTCTGCAAAACATGTAAGATATATAAGAATGAATCAAACAAGAATAAAAAAATGTTTCATTATCGATGGAATAAGAAGTGTACATTATACAACTTCATTTTAATTTACCACCTAAGTGGTTGAGATTTCATAAGCTTTCACTCGTTCCTTCAGCATTGGTGGTTTTTGAATTTTATTACACTTGATGACCTATTTTTAGTGAATTGACATACATAATTCTATTTCTACATGAAATGTTGAATATCCCCATGGGTGGTGTACTTGAAGGTGTCATCCACTCCACTTAAATGTTGTCTTGATTCCTCATATATCTTCGACATTAATAAATTTTGTAGAATTATCTCCCATACTTCAAGTATTTCCCTGTCCCTTTGATGAAATTACCATGTTGTATCATCCCAAATTTTTAACATGGAAACAGAAGTGAATTTTTTCATTTTTATGAATTGATCAATTTTAATCCTTGGATTCAATTATTTATATAAATTTGTTAAAGGTGAAATATTTTGATATCATGTTTTACTTAGAATTTCTGATGTTTATTTGATTTATTAATAATTCTTAAGAGTTATTTATACATTACTATGATTAAGTAAAAAATAATAATAATAATATTATTATTATTATTATATTATATATTATATATAATTTACAATGATCATCTATAATGGTTGTCATACTTGTATAGTTGGAATGTCCGAAGTGGGATGTAAACCAACTGTGTATAGGACATCGTCAAGAGAGGAGGAATGTGAAGTATTATAAACATTCGTATCATAAATATAATCCATTAAGTTGGTTAAAATAAAAAAAATATAGTAACGTACTTGGAAATTAATCATTGAATATTTGGATTTGAAACTTATAGAGTTAAATGGGAATATAAGATGAAAATTTCAAGAAAAGTTGATGAAAACATACCTATTTTTGTTTTTTTCATAACTATGAGACTACAATCCTTGAATTATTTTTTGTTATTTAATCCATAACATCCAAAAGTATTATAAAGTAATTAATAGAGGTCATTTGGGTGTATTGTTTTCTCATTTTAGTGAGGAAGTATTGGTTTTCCAAGGGATGGGTGAAGGGTTACAAATACATTAAGAGAGGGTTATTTTAATAAAAAATAATGAATAGATTATTGAATCTATATGAAACCTTTCTATTGTAATATTTCTTTGAAATTATGAGCCATATATGAATGAAATTGTAAATAATAGTTATTGGAATAACATAATAATTAAATATTTCCTCTTTAAACAAAAAAAAAATTACAAGTGAAAAACTATTTATTTTTGGGGACACATTATACTTGAGACTACTAAATATAATTCAAAGGTTTTTCCTTTGAATTCCATTGAATATTTAACTTATAATTACAATTTGGTTAATTTAAAAATAGTTGTATATTTGGTCATTATTAAATCATTGATGAGGTAATATCAAATACAAGGATTATGAAAAAAACTTTTTTACTGTTCAACTAAAAATTGATGTATTCGATAAAATTACCTAAAAATCACCCTTTGAAAACCTTCATGTGGTGTTTTTTAATTTTTAATTCATTTTATCAAAATAATTTTTTAACATTGTTAATTTAAAATATTAATATAAAAATTATTATTTTTACAAAACATAGTAAAATAAATTTTATTTAGAAATACTCTTATAGTTTCATTGATTTTTAAATATTGATAATTATTTCATGTTTTATAATATATATATTATTATAAATTTATAATAATAAATTATATATATATTAAATTTTATTATTTTATAATCAAATTAATTTTATAATGGTTAGGTTAACATTCCCCATATTCATATTACTTTTCAAAAAAGTTATGATACTATTTCTAATTGTCACTTTAATATTTCAATAGTCATATTACCTCCTATAAATACCACATAATTCCTTCATTCAATGTTCACCAAAATTACACCAATCTCTTTATGTATTCTTTTTCAATGACTTTGATTAGTTTAATATTATTCAATGTATTTTAATCATTTTTTTCATAAAATTGATGATTCTAGAAGATTCAAATAATCCAAAATTATCCACCTTTGTATTTCTTAATTTATACTTTTTGTGGCATTTTAATTTTTATAATTATCATAGGTTTAATTTTTGAATAATGTAATCATATATATAAATGAATTGATGTATTTTAGGATTCTCTATATGATGTATGTCTATAATACTATATAATATTACCCACATTTAAACATGAATCAAATGTCACTAATAATTTCGGGCCCAATATAATTAATAAAAAAACATAAATTGAATATAATTATAAAAAACATTTTCAATGAATAATCCTAATTATAGAAACAAACACATGTAATGAATAAAAAAAGGTGAATGATAATGTGGTATGATACTTATGATAGATAAAATACCAAAATAAAAATAAGTACTACAACCATTCATAAAATTTACTTCCATTTTTCAGGGGAATATCATCACCTCCTACATCCATAATCCTGACCAAGAAAGGTTATGTACCATCAAATATATTAAATAATGTATTATATTGAAACATTAACGAAATATGTTTAATAATATGATTCTATGTATAATTCATCAAAACACCCAATATAAAGCCTTTAAAAGTAAATCAATTTCATACTAGTTTGAAGTACTATATTTAAATTAAGCTATTTCTATTAATATAAACAACCACATGTGATCATAAATTAAGATACTTTTTATAGGTAAAAATTTAATTAATTTTTAACATTACCAATCCCTGAAAAAATTTCATGAAAAGTATAAAATTTAGATAATATTAATGATTTATTTCACTTGATGAATACTTATTTTTTGTAAGTTAAGTATTCAATGTATAAATTGGTAAAGTAGATTTAAACACTGTAAAAATAATATTATCAATAAATAAATGTTAAGAAAACATGTGATGAATATATGTAAACGATAATCATATTTTTTGAATGTAAAATTTCAAAGAAACACCTCTAAACCATCTTACGAACATAGAAAAACATAATAGTGAATGATTCTAATTGGTTCCTCAGATGACTCACTACATAAAACCCAATCTAACAATATTCATTCAAACCAATATTTAAATCCTATAAAAGGAACATAGTCTAATCATAAGTCTATTGGCTAGAGAGAGATCAAATCCTTGTATAGTAATCCTATTCATACTTCCCATTTAGATGCATAGGGTTTTCATGAAATAAAATGTAGGTGAATAAAAAATAACTTTTATGTTGTAACATGTAAAAAACACGAACCATAACTTACCACCACCAATAAAAACTAGTCATAAATAAAAAAATATTTTTAATTATGTATAAAAATATTATAATAATTTACCCATATAAATATAATGTCTCCCACTTTAGGCACACATTTAAAAAAATTAAAATTTTATATATAATATTGTGGGGGATTAGTTAATCGGTACATTAATATCAATAAATATTTATTTTAATAAGATATGACTCAGACTTTGTAAAATCTCAAATGAAACTAATTAATAAAATAATCTCTGAAATCAAAATCAATGAATAATAATTGAAGAATATTAAATATAAAAAAAATGAATATGGTGAAACATACATTATACTCATAGAGACCCTCTCATGGAATATATGTTGCAAATTTTATCTCAAAATGAAAAAAATGAATTTGATGCGAAATCATAAATAGTTCATAAAAATTCATCACAGGTGTGTGAATAATAAATCTTAATACATATTTATATAAAAGAAAATTGGAATGATGCACTGAAAATAATCTATCATTCATATCATTATTAACATTAATCACACAACTAATGATAGAATAACTCTTCTATGATGTGAAAATGTGGAATGGAAATTAGGGCAATTGGTGTTCCAATAGAATAAATCTAAAACCCTCAATATTATCCTTAAATTTAAAAATATTTATTTAAACTAATTTTCTATAAAAAAATCCATCTACTATGTTATACTGTGACCATGTTTCTCATAGTGGGGTGACCCATTATGGTATTTACCAAGACAAGGTTTCCCTTGTTAAGAAATTATTCACCACTCCTAGAAAAATGCATGTTTCTTCACCTTAGAAAATCAGGGAAAAAAATCCTTCATCATTGTGAAAATTGAATCCTTGGCTTAGTATTATGGTGTGTCCTTCTACTTCAACTCCCCCATCACGGTGTATCAGATAACCATCACTATATTATTAAATACCCTCATGAACGTTTTATGATTAAAATACATAATATTTTTCATGGAAAATACATTTGAAATTATATATAAAAATAAAACATTCATTATTCTTGTGTGGAACCCTTCAATATAATATAACAATAATATGAAATATGTCATTCATAATTTTATTCCCCTTTCAAAAATATGATTTGTACCCTAACTCAATTTTTCAAAATATGTAATTCTAACACTTATAATGCAGCTAATATATAAGAGTACCTTAGTACCTCATTTGTATGATTACGTTTTGTATTGAACTATCCCAAATATAAATCACATTATGATACCTCAGATCATTACATTATCTATTCCTTAAGACATAATTATTCACAAAGTTAAAAACCTTACCCATAGTCATATTGTTACCTCCCTTCATTATAACATGACCTTTATTTCACAAATGTGGAAAATTAATATTTCACATTGTGATATGAATACAATAATATTTCATATATAACATACATAAATTTCCATAAAACCAATATATAATATATTTCCAGAAAAAAAAAGATGAATTCTATTTATACACCCATCACACAATGACTCCACATGGATATAAAATGATGCTAAACTATCCTCATCTAAAAATTGAACTTTATCACCCAACCCCCAAAAAAATGTATTCCTCCTCCCCGTGGTGTGACCCAAAACCAACCAATAAAATTAATTAATACTGAAATCACTAAAATATAAAAAGGGTCCACAATATCACATCCAATGCATAGTCAAACCCAAAACTAAAATTAATAATAATAGAAATAAATAAAAAATTAATAAAATAAAAAATTTTGATATTAAATTGTGAAAATTATCCATACCGTATAACTTTCTTCCATTAATAATTACAAAAAGAAAATATTTCTCATGTTCTAGATGCATTTTAGGATCTTTATTAAATTTATGATTCTATAAACTCATGGCACACAATAATGTATTAAAATAGACATGATAAATTAAAAATAATCAGGAATACTAGGGGTAATGAAAAATTATTGGATTATCTAAATGAATCGATGTCAGTGGACTATAATCTATTAGTATCATAAGGTGATGATAAATTTTTATTATAAAACCTAAAATTTTAGTATAACACCCTTCTAGGGGAAACACAAAAACATATATGATATCTTATCACCAAAATTAAGATCCACCATGGTGGTATCCCTAAAAATATTTAGGGATCATATGATACATTATTATTCAAAATTATAAATTATTCAAAGGATGAGGTAGAAAAACACACTCAATAGGTAGTAGGTTAAACAAATATTAAACTGACTAGGTCTCTATATCATGCAAGTAAATGTTCATTAGCAACATAAATAATTCTCAAGAATTGCCTATAATGTATCAAAAATATAATGATTTTTAATCAACTAAAATAAAAAACACATCCTCTAAATTAGTTTCTTAGGAAATATATCATCTAAAAAAGGATACATATATAGATTTGGAAAGGAATGAAAAAATATAATAGGAAATACCTTGAGAATCCATTACATTAGCATTATGTCGAGTTTTTAGAACCTCTGGATCCTCTAAAGGGTTATGTCTAACTCCACCTCTTTAAAACAAAAATCTTTAACAAAACCATTATTGATGACCCACACAACCATAACTATGATAGGTATTATGATCATTCAACCAGAAGGATTAATGTAAACATTTATTTTATACTAACCAAACACCATGAAATTACAACAAGATTAATGTAATGTGTAGATGAAATTTGATTGTAACATCATGGACGAGTTCAGTCAAAATTTACCATATTAGATTACAACATAAATGTTTTTTGTTTCTCCCCATATGATATAGCCTATTAATTAGAAGTTGGGTTTGAAGTAAATATTGTTGTTAGACTATACCCTCATATAAAATTAGTGAAAAATATATTAATGTAATACATTTAGTATTGAAGAAAATAAAAAATAATAAATAAGCTATATTTTAATGATACAACATATAAATAATATACACATATTATAACAAATAAAATTTTATGATATGTTACCCGAGTTTGATCGAAATCAACTAGATCTAATTTAGGTAGATCATATAAAAACAAAAAATATATATATAAACTAATACCATATCCTAGATATATGTTCCATCAATGTACCATATTCTATATCCACCCATGTTATCTAACTCATTCATCTTATACCGTGCCACTAACATACCTGTACAAGAAATCATGAGATCTTCTCTTGTACCAATGTGCTTAGACCACCCAAGTAGTGTGTGGTTATTTCCTACTATTCCACAACAAATGTTTTAACTAATTAACCTATATTTAATGTTTATTTATAATTTTATGTGATAAAATTAATAAATAAAAAAGTATATCATATTAAAATAACATTCCATTAATTATCTAGTTCTAAAGTAAAACCCAATATTAACTACAAAATTTTTTCCCAGCGTCGAATTTCTCTGAACATGCTATGTAACACAGAGGGTGTGAGGGATTTTGTAACACCCCAAGATTTCATAGTATGTTATCTCCTTTAAAGTAATTCAATAGCTTAAGATACACCCAACAACGAGTTTGAGCGCACCCCAACATACCAAACTAGATGTCCAAAAAATGGTTAGGAATAGTATTATCTGAATTTTGAATTTTATATACTATATATAATTTTAAAATCCATATTATGTCTTTTTTTACACATAATATAAGGATAAATTCAAATTTTCAAATAAAAGATGTATTATTCAGAAATGCAATTTTACCATATTTTCATAATGAAACTTTTTAAATACAATATTTGACACTTTTTATATTAGATTTGACCAAATAACATTCTTATTTAGATTCAGGACATAATAATTTAGTCTTGATAAATTTTTTGTGTTTTTCTGATAACTTTAGTATTTGGGTGAATAGGGAAAAATAGTAAATATTAACTGAAAACAACCTTTTAAATCAAAATAATTTATTGTGTTCAATTATAAATTTAAATGGTTTGGAGGTATATTTATATAATATTTTTACCATTTAATACAATTTTGGTCATTTAATTAATTTCAATTTGAAATTACACATATACTAGTGTCAATATTTTGATAGTTATTGTTTCTTAAAAATACGTTATTTGTTTTGACAACAGAAATTAATTTTAATTTAATTAATACAAATTATATTTTTTGAATTTGGTAAAATAGAAATAATTTTTGAATTCGGAATATCAATTATAGACTCGGCTTAACTTTTGGCATTTTTCTGAAAAACTTCAATTTTTGATGAATAGTAAAACCTCTTAGTAGTAGTTAAAAAACTGAATTTTTAATTTAACTGAGATTTTACCACTTTTGTGAATTGGCTTTAGAAATTACAACATAGATGGTTTTTATTAGTATGTAAAATGTGGTTCAATATGTTTAAAATAATTTTTGGTCAAAAGTAACATTGGACTTTTATTTACCACACATAAAGGTAAATAGGGTAATTCAAGGTAAAATGAATATTTTAATAATAAAACATTACCATAACACATGTCCTATACATATTGGATAGGTCATGGAGTACCATGGGAATCTTTGGGTTGATTTTGTGACCCCATGGAGCCACATAAAAAAGATAATGACACATTATTTTAGTTAACTTAATGTAATGACAAAAATGACATTAAAAAATATATTTTAGTTTATGAAATTTTTCATGGTGTCATATAAGTCATTATATATACTATAAATAATCAATGGAAAGATAAAAATATTTCATAGATTATGGTATTTTTTATATTTTTTAGAAATCAAATAAATTAAAGTATACGTGACACAATAATGATGCAGCGTTTACCTCATTAATAAACCGTTTAAATAAATAAGATTATTAATATTAAAAAAATATCCAAAACCTATCCAATTCATTTTTGATGATTTTATTTTGAACATTAGTCTTATTATCTTCAACATGAATGTGTTTTTGTCTTTTTTAAACTGATGATATGTCTATAATAAATTAACAATTCAAACATTCCTAAAGAGCCCCTCCTCTCTCTTATAAAAGGACACCACTTAAATCCCATTCCACACACCTATATAGCCACATGGCTCGTCCAAAACCTACCCAAATATTCTATCAATATCCCTATATTCCACCTAGAGGTCATACCTTAGGTATAAGTCATTTCCAGAAGTCTGTTTGGTTCAAACCAAAAGGAGCTACCCAAATTAAAGGTATTGGTTTTTTTAAACTTCTTTTCATTTATTTTGCTTCTTCAACCCTGAAACTCTTTTTATTCATTTATTTAATTACAAAAACATTATAATAAATATACTAGGATTTTTATGAGATTTATTTTAACTACACTTACACACCACGCCATCTAATGGGTAAAAACATATTGTTTCTGTGGATGGCAAACTAACGCCTCACGAAACGATGATTGTTCAATATATCCTACCACCTCTCAAGGTGGACAATAAGATGTATCTATTTTTATGTAGGATATATATTATTTTTATGTTTTTTAATTATTCTGTATCTTCCATTTATATCATTATTTTTTTGTTTCCATTATGGGTAAAACGCGATAATTTCATTTGACAAAGTGTGGACTACCAGCCCCTCAAAGTGATATGTCTCATTAATGCCTTATGTGGGATGTATAAAGTATAGAGTTAATGATACAATATATGATATTTTTCTTTAATTATAATATATGTCTGTATCATTATGTTTTAATTCCATTAAAATACAAAATAAAAATGAAATTAGCGTTCATGCGTACGTACGACTAACAGTCTCAATGAATGGTGCATTTCATTTCTTATATCCAAATATAATGTACTATCACAAATATATATATATATATATATATAACGGATATATAATATAAATATTCTATCTAAATCAAGTATATAATTTTGGTGATAATGTACTTTTTACCACATGGAAAAATTTTAATTGTAACAACTACATTTTTTACTCATGTTCCGAATGTCTATAAAATATCAAATATGAACTCAAATAATAAACTAATTTTTATAGAAAGGGTATAACTGATATAAAAGGAATAATAAACATGAAAATTTTCTTAATCAGGTAGAAATTAACTTATGTTTATTATTCAGGATGAACAAGGAACATACAATACATGTCGGACTTGAGGTAAGGGGTTTCTTATCTCACTCTTAATTTCGTGAGATTTCCATTTTTCAACACCTATTTATTGCATCTGGTGTATTGTGTACTACCATTTGAAATATATTTTCATGATTATCATTATATTCATGGTATTATGTGAATCAATTGGCGGTTATTAACTTTTGGTCATACGAATCAATTGATTACCATGTGGTAAGGGGATTTCATCTCACTTCTTATTCCCGTGAGATTCATGTTGCATTGATACTATATTTTTTGTGTGGTGTTTTTACTGGTCATGATTTTATTTCTTGTGTAATATAATTTAATATATGTTTATTTACAATTTAATTGGATAATATTTATTTCATGGGGTGTATGTTTTTTGAGTTACCAAATTGGTAAGGGAATTTAAATTTTCAATTTACACTCACTGTGCTTTAGGCATACTTCAGTGATTATTTTACTCCAAGAATATGGCTAGAATCACTATATATTTAATTTATCAATTACCACTCCACTTTGTTTGGATATACTTTTGATAAAAATAATCACTCCATTAAATATATCTCAAGTCATTGATATGAACTTGATAAGAGTAATCTTACCTCGATTTCCATTAATTGATTTAAACATCCATGTCATTGGTGTTGTTTTTAATGGAATATGTGTGCATTTCCTCTAATTTATTAACACTAAATATCAAACCATATTTACTGTATTTATATTTTTCACACATAATTATTTCATTTATTTATCCTGACCCTAAGGATATTGTATTTATAAAGGATTATATCTCAACTAATATTCCATTGAGATCTCTTTGTTGTTAAGCACCAATTTGCTTTTATTTGGAGTATATATTATACTTTTAAATAATATATCATGAATCACCTTATTCTCATGATATAATTAGGTTTTTATTACCTCAATTATTTGAGTTCAAGAACCTCTCATTTTGTTAAAAATTCTAACTAAAATATCATTTTTAATGTATTAAAAAAACATATTCTTCTAATTATTTATCATTAATGTTGATTTTTAAAAAATGGTTTTAATGATTTATTTATATGGAAATTAATGTTTTAAAATGTTAATTCATTTCAAAAGTCTCAAAGTGGTATGGGAAACTTTGATTAAAATTCTATTTTAAATAGCTTCATGATAAATAGTTATACTTTTTAAATGTTTTAATGAAAAAGGGGGATATTTCACTCAAATAGTATTGATGATTATTTTCATCTATGTCAATATCCTTCATTATTCTCGATTAAGGTTAATCTATTATAATAAAATAGTCCATATTATATTGAATGGGTTATGTATGACTGTGGATTTGCTATTTTTAAGCCATTAATGGTTTGGGGTTAAAATATTGACGTTTCATAATCTAGTTTTAATACGGATGTTTAGATTATGTTTCAACCATTTCATATGAGGAATGAATTAGACTTACAAAATGATAGGTGGAGCCCTCTATAGCTCCTCAATGAATCAGTAGGTCTCATGAGACAAACTAGTGTCCTGGAAGAAGGCCTTGACAAAATCTTATTTGTACTCTTGGAATGAGGCCTTGACTATGTAGTTATGATGTCTGGAATTATTCCTTACATCATTATGAGATTATCTATTGGTATTTCATTAGGTTATTCGACTAGTAGAATAACCATGACTATGTTTTATTAAGGCATTATTTAATGAGCTCATATTCCATCCATAATGTTTTCTTGTTTACTATTTGCAAAGGCAAGTGTTTTTTATTATTCAAAGTGCCTAATGTATATTTTATCTTACAATGTATTTCTTACTCTTAATCAGCATTTGATCACACTCATTTCTTATGTTTCACTTTCCCAAGATATGAATAAGTTAGTTATGAGTGACTTGCAGGAATAATCTTGGAATCTTGGATGTTTCTAATGGAATAAATTATTTTTGTTTTAATTTTCATGTTGTAATGTTGAACTTATGTATGTATCTTGTTTCCAAGACTACTAAATAGATTGGTCTTTTGGGAAATAATTCCATGTAATCATTCAAAATTATTAAAATAATGCACTGACTCTTGGATTCTAGGGTCGGGGAATTATATATTTTTCCATTCCTAAAACTATATTAGTATCATCCAAAACATCATAATTTGTAAAAAAATCATGTCTTCATCCATCCATCCCATTTAGTTACCCTAGGGAATGGTTACTCTCCTTACATACATATCATCTCTTCACCTAAAGGGATGGTCACCATTCCCTGAATCCATATAATCTCTTCAAATAGTTTTGAATGGTTCCCTAACCTGCATTCATATCTTCTCACCATATAGGGGAAAGTATCCCAAATATATGTTCATCAAACCTCTTCTCCCACAATTGAATGGTTCCTTTCCTAGATTACATCTCATCTCATATCCCATGGAGTGAATGCTTATTTGCTTTTATACATATCATATAATCATACAAGGGGGAAAATAATCCTTCTTTATATCCATATCATCCCATCCTATTGGAGTAATGGTGTGGTTTGTTACCTTGTACCATATCATCTTTTCACCAAAGGAGGAATGGTGGCTGACCCTTTAATCATTTCATATAATCCCCTAGGGGGTGGGGACCTTAAATATGTTAATATCTTCTTAGTCAATTGAACAATTCACATTGGATAGAGTGATCAAAGTGTATAGTTTAATATATACAAAATTAAAAATTAAAAATTTACTATTATATTCTTCATAAAAGTTTCATGACTCAACATATCATTATTCATTCAAGGGGTTTGAACTCTACCAAAAATTATTTCCTAACCCATACCCACGTAGGGTTACCACATGACAGCCTACATCCACCATGAATTTTAATCCACGATATATTCAATGGAATCTTTGTCAAGGCTATTGGTCACCATTTTATTTTGAACACCCATCAGTTTACATCAAATAATATCTTTTTTAAATAACACCTCACTTTCTAGTAAAAGGATATGACTCTATATTTATTATCAGATAAATTACAGACCAAATAATATAAATTTTCTATAAATTTAAACCATGTACGATTTAATTTATTTCACTTATCAAAAAATATAATAATTCAAAATAACAACACATCACATACAAATTAATATAACCAACATCAGGACCCTTCATGTTTGGTTCCTTGAATTTATATCTCACTATAGACTATACATCAAATAGAATATTTTGATGATCAAGCATTTGGTTATTGGGATCTCGATAAACATTATTATTATTCAATTATTATCATGTCCTTAGAAACACTCATTTGACTCAAGGGTATTAAATCAATGTGATTCACTTGTGTTTTAAGGAAAATCAGAACAATGTGATGAGACCATATATCTCCAACTTAATAATATTTTCATGAGAAATATAGAAACATATAGGGACCATCAAAATTATTTTATGTTACTCCTCTTAAGATAAAATCATCCACCCATTTCAATAATCTTCCATGAATGACTATAAATCATCTATAAACATGAGGGCCTACCACAAAAATAACCATGTATAAAATTATAATTCAATTAATATTTACTAAAACACTTATTGTATAATCGACGATTTAGTAATAATCATTAAATACCTCACTTATTGGAATAATGATGGTGACTCCCCACGGATAGGGTATTAGATAATTCTAGACACAGGATTGAGCCCATGTATAGTAGAAAAACAATTTCTAATCAATTAATCATTTTATAATTGTACTAAAAATTCATAAAAACTAATGTAGTGTGCAACTTCATTGAAACCATATGAAATAAAAAAAATTAATCCATCTCAGATCCCTTTTAGATAATAAAATTCAGAAACCGATAATATCATCTTATTTCTACATTTGGATCATGGATTCAACATCATATCGATACAAAAGTCACAAGAAATTGGAAATAAATTAAAAGGAGGACTAACTGATTGAGAAAGAGTAATAATAGATAAATGAAAAGATAACCCACCACAACCATCACAGATTAATGGGGCCATTGGAAAATATTTTATGGGAATATAACAAAATACTCCTTATAATTTCATGTCTTATAAAAGAGGAATCATAAAGGGGTATTTTATTTTATAGTCTAAAAATGAATATTCTACCATTAATTGTAAAAATGGAGTGTATAATGTAATTAACCTATTCTTCATGGTGTTATGTTGTAAAAACACAAGAAATTGTAACATAATTACTTTTCATTATATAATTAAATATTCAAACTATTTATAAACTATTAATGAAATAAGGGGTATTTGTTGGAAATTATGGAATTTATACTAATGGAATGGTAATGTGGCCTTGTGATAGAAAAATGACCATTAGGAATATTAATCTACCTAAATGAATAGTAACATCACCAATGAGAGTATAAATAAAAAAATTATATTATATTTGTAATCATGATATATTAATATCTTCTAGTTAGTAAATAATTGCTTTGGAAATGTTAAATTAAGTGTTACTATTTTTGTAAGTCGTAATGATATAAATAAAATTATAAAATTATTATAATTATTCAAATTAAAATATATTTTCATAAAATATATTTATAAAATATTATTTTTAATGTATTAATATTATAAGATATTTTTATGAGACTTTATTTTTTTCAATGTGTAATAAAATCAATTAATGTTTTAAAACTGGTATTTTTCAAATAATTTAAAATTTTAATTAAAAGTGATTTTCTCTTACTTTTAAAATTATTTTCTAAAAAAGGATTTCATATATGAATTATAAAATTCAAAATATGTTTAGGCTAATGTATTTTTATTTTTATGAAATAGTTGATTTTTTTATGAATAGTGAAATGCAATAATTTATGATATAAGATAAATACTTGATTTATTGAGTCATAGATTATGTAAAGCAAATGTAATAACAAAATATAAAACATTAATTCCTTACTTCAATAAACTTCATGATAATTCTAAGACAATATATAGTCTTGAGCCAAATTAATAATCTAATGAATATAGTAATGAGAAAACACCCCTCTCATCCACTATAAATACCTATTATCATATCCTCTTCCAATCACATCTCAAAACATTGTAGCCCAGTTAATTTCTTCCCAAATACCATTCCAAGACTCTTACCCATGTCTAGGTCCTGCTGGTATCGTGAAATATCCTAAACCATGGGGCTTAAGAACGTTCACATGGAAGATAATTAATGATGTAAAAATCCTCTTTCATGTTCTATGATTTTGATTTCAATTATTTTTATTTTAATATTATCTATTATCCTACCCTAATACAAGAAGAATAAAAAATACAGTATCAAATATCTACAATAATTTTATCATGTTTATGAAAAAAAATCATCCTAATTTTTCTACTCTCTATTTTATTCTAATAATAATAACATCCTATGTGATGAGTCAATTTACCAACATTGGGGACGATGTGTTTTCAAGTTCAATTAACACCCTCAAGGATGGTATTAAAAACATTAATGTGGTTAAATAATATTTTATTATACATATTATATGTTATATATTGTTCTGGAACATTTTTTATATTTAATTATAATTAAGAAAACAAAAGTTGTTCATAATGATCAAAATTCAGAAAAATAAACTAACGTTCATCACTAATGTTTTATCAAAAGATTAATACACATAAACAAAATCCAAAATTATTTATGAGGCTATTTAATAATATTGAAGTTAATTTATAACATTTATATTCAATTTTTTTATTTGTTTAGCCATTATAACATAAAAATCTATAATAAACCAACCACGGAAACCCTGAAATAAATGCACCTAAAATAATGGATTTACTAATGTATTATTAATGAATGTGTGGAAATATGATATTATAACTTCATAAAATAAACGAAATATATATATATATATAGTTCTTCAATATTTTAATATCAATCTTTAAATCATTATGCATGTGGTTTGAACACATTTTATATACGAAATCCCCATGGTAGGGGAATTTATAAATCTATTTTAATTCTTTGATTTAACTTTCTACATCATTTATTATATGGTAATAATATTATTTATTGAATTAGTTTTGTTCATAATAAGTTTTATTATATGTATTTATAGTTTATAAACATATTCCATTCATTAAATAAATTCTCATGTCAATTATAGTATATTTTTATGGAATCTTCTTTTAAAATCCATTTAAAAATTTCAATTTCATAATAAAATCCAAAGAAATGTTTTTATAGATGTATTATTGTTTTATTATTATGGTTCTTGGTAATTTTTTATGATTTTTTGTTATAACTATATCTCCTTCCAATGCATTTGGTATGCTTATTTTTGTGGACGGACAATTGGTCACTCTAAGTGTAACTACTATAGTTACACCATAAGGTAGGCATGAGAGTTACATTAAAAGGTAGTTGTGAGGGTTACAATGTAAGGTTTTTAATGTGGCTTAAAAATTATATGGTAATTGTTAGTTTTACCATCTTAAGTATGTAATTCCACATGATGCATTTATGGTATTATATTTTACTTCAATTGTTTTTGGATATTTGTAACATCACAGGTAAATTAAGAACATGAGATTTTAATATTTATTAATATTTGTCTATTAAGTATTAATTTTACTCAAAAGTGGATTCAATGTTTGATGGTGTACATGATACGCAACAATGGGTTTCATTGAAATCTTAAGTTGCACACTAATAATATAATATTATTATTTTTAATAATAGTTAACGCCTAGTCGTTGTATTGGCGATATAGAACAGAACTAAAAAAATTATGAATATATATATTTGCTAATTTTTTTTACATTTATCCCATAAATTTTAGATGCTTAAAATAAATAAATAACTATATTTTAAGCATATATACTCAAATATTAATTAAAAGGTCAATTTACCACCTTTTGATGGAAAAAACTCTGTAAATCTAGTTTTAATCACTTTTATATGGTCTATTTGAAAAAATAACATTATTCATTATAATGAGGACATCAAAATTTACTTTGGAAAATTATTGGTAATTTTCTGATAAAATTCAATTTTTTTATGAATAGTGAAAAATATAGCATTTTAATTCCAAAATACCTTTTAATATAAATTTTTTTATATGGTTATATTATATTTCTAAAAAAATTTAATGTGTAATTAGATTTTTTTTACCATTTAATCCAATGCTAGTCATTGGAATAAATGTCACATTGAAATTAGGCATAAACCAGAGTCAATCTTTTGATATATATTGTTTCATAAAAACACACTATTTATTTTGACAATGGAAATAAATTTTAAATTAATTAATGCAAGTTATATGATATGAATTTTTTAAAATAGACATAATTTTTGAATTTGTAATATAAAATATAGCTTCGGGTTAAATTTTTTATTTTTTTCTAAAAAACTTCAATTTTTTATGAATAGTCAAACCACTAAGTTGTAGTTAAAAAAACTGAATTTTTTCATTGAAATGAAATTTTAATGCTTATGTGAATTGAATTTAAAAAATCCATAAAATAGGGTAGTTATTAGTAATTTAAATGATATTAAATAAATGAAAATAAATTTTTGGTGAATAAGAACTTTTAACTTTTATTTACAGCGGTTAAAGGTAATAGGGTAATTCAAGGTAAAAAGAATATTATAACAATAAAAAATTACCTTAACACTTGTGATATCCTTATTAGTTGGGCCATGGCTGACCATGGGCATCCTTGGATCAATTTTGGGACCCCGTGGAGCCACATGGGAGTGATAACGACACTTTATTTTAATTAACTTAAAGGAAAAAATGACATAAATAAATAACATTAAAAAAAATTAAATTTTACATGGGGTTATATAAGTTATCTTATAGACTATAAATATTCATTGTCTTGATAAAAATAATTCCTTCATCATGGTATTTTTTTAATTTTTAGATATCAAATAAATAAAATTATTTATGACCCAAAAATGATGTAGTGTTTACCTCATTACTAAATCATTTAAATAAATAAAATTATTTATATTAAAATAACATTAAAAAACTATTAAATTCTTATTGGATGAATTTATTTCGACAATGAGTCATCTTATCATCTTCCTTGATGAGTTTGGGAACTTTATAAGAAAATCATTATATAATAAAATAATATTTTAACATTTTCCTAAAGAACACCTCCTCAACATTATAAAAATGAACTCACCTATAACACATTCCTCCGACCATTCAAGCCCCTTGTCACATCCAAACCCAGCCCAAAAATGCTCTCAAGACCCCCCCTCAACCTTCTAAAAGCCTTACCTTAGGCAGAAGGCACTTCAAGATGTTCTCTTGGTTCAATCCAAAGAGAGTTACCCAAATTAAAATTAACAGTTTCTCATAACTTGTTTTCTTTTATTTTACTTCTACAACCCCTAATATCTTTTCATTCCATTTTATGGAGAACACTATTATCCTCAATATATGTGTTTTTTGTTATGTTGATTATTTGAACTACACTTTCTCACAGCTCCATCAAATTATTAATAAACATACTGTTTATGTGGATGGAAAACAAACGCCTCACAAAATGATAATTGTTCAATTATCTCTTACCACCTCATATGGTGGCAATTATTATGAAAATTTAATTATATATGATATATATTATGTTTATTTTTTCTTTATTCTTCTGTATTTTTAATTTATAGAATTAATTTATGGTTTCCATTATGAGTAAACGCGATTATTTCATTTGAGAAAGTGCGGACTACCACCCCCTCAAAGTGATATGACTCGTCCATACCATACATGGGAAATATAAAAGATTGAGTTATTGAAATTATATATGATATTATACTGGAATTATAATATATCTATTTATCATTATGTTTCATTCAATTAAAATATGAAATAGAAATGAAAAAGTGTTCATGTGTACGTACGTCTTACCATCTCCATGAACGGTGAATTTCATTTCATATCTCCAAAGGTTATGTACTGTTATAAATACTTCTATATACTAGATATTTGATATATAAATAAATAATATAATTTTGGAGATAATGGACTCTTGACCACATGGAAAACTTGTAATTATAAGGTGTTCATTATTTACTCAAGTACCAAATATCGACAAAATGACCATTGTTAACAAAAATGATGACATATTGTTTATAACATGTTAATAAGTAATATAAATCAAATAATAAACTTAAAAACATTTCTCAATCATGTATAAATTAACTTCTTTTTATTATTCAAGAAGAACATTGAACAAACATGTCAAGTCAGACATGAGGTAAGGGGTTTCTTATCTCACTTTTAATTCTGTGAGATTTCCATTATTCGTCAGTAATTTATTGCATTGGGGTATTGTGTACTGAAAATTGATATATATTGTCATTATTCTAATTGTATTCATTTTATTATATGAATCATTTGGTGGTTATTAACTTTTGGTCATACGACATAATTGATTACAACGTAGTAATGGATTTCTATATCACATTTTACTCCTATGAGATTCATGCTATATTGCCACTATTTCTATTTGTGTGGTATATTTACTTCCCATGATTGTATTTATTGTGTAATGTACATAAATTTATGGGTATTTAAATCTTAATTTTATTATCCTTCATTCATGGGTTATATGTTTTGTAAGTTACCAAATCGGCAAGGGAACCTTTTACCCCAATTTCCATTTCTTGAGTTACTCTTTGAATTCATATTTATGTCATGATATGATTATGTGGTGATCAATAATTATTTATTTATTTTTAAATTTCCACTACCATTTGTATGGATATACTTTTGATTCACATAATCACTCCATTGATTAATTCTCTCGTCATTAATATGAACATGATAAGAGTAATTTTAACTCCATTTCCATTCATTGAGTTAAAAATAGAAGTTATCAGATTTATCTTAAAAATAATGTGTGTTAATGATATCTGATTTATTTACACTAAATATCTAATCATATTGAGGGTATTTATATTTTTCACACATTATTATGTAATTTATTTATCCTTAATCTAAGGACACAGTTTTTATAAGGGATTGCGTCTCAATTTACATTCCATTGAGACTTCATTGTTGTTATGAACCAATTCAATTTCATATGGTGTATATACTATAATTTGTCTTATTATATCATGAATACCTTTATTCTCATGATATTAATTTTTTTATTAAATTTTATTCATCAATTATTTGTATTCTTACATCTCTCATTTGGTTACGAACTCCTAAACTAAAGTATTGTTTTAATGATTTATTCTTCTAAATAATTCTCATTAATGTCCATGTTTCTAAAATGGATTTAAGGAGTTATTTTTATGGAAATTACTGTTTTAAAATTTTAATTCCTTTAAATTCTTCAAAGTTGTATGGTACAATTTGATTCAAAATATAAAAATTAAATTTTTTAAATGGTTTTAAAAATGGTATGATAAAGAATTGATTATGTATATATATTGAAATTGTATTTTGGGATTGCAATATGGAAATGTTATAATTCCTTCATTATAGATTTATGTCTTATTAATATGTTATGATTATTGGGAATTGTTTACATATACGGGTAGTTTTGTTATAATCCTTGGGCGGGTGAGCCTGAGATAGCTCTCTAATACATTGGGTAACCTGAAAGAGGTAGATATTAATGTTTCTTCTACGAGATTAAGGGAATATACTATGATGGGTATTCCAAATGTGACAACATATGTAGATGTGATAACTATAATGTATGTATGTTATGAATTCCATATGTTAACTTTATGATTTATGATTTCTGTATGTTATTCATAAATCTTATGATTTCATATGGTATGTTATTTTTGAAAAGTATGGTTTTATATTTTTGTATTTAATGATGGGATAGTTTTTTCCTTAGTTATTTTATAACCCTTACTGAGCATTTTATGCTCATCCCTAGTTTTTGAAATGTTTTCCAAAGGAGTTAAAGATGAATTGGGTCAAGTGTGGGATTAAGAAAAAGTCATGTTGTCTAAAACATGGAAGTAGACATGTATTTTAAGATTTTTTATTTTATGAAAAAATGGATACTAAGTAGTAGTGCCTATATGTAATTATCAAGTTGATATGTTACAGTTATGGTCTAATTCTCTAATACTCTAAACATAAAAGATCCTCAATATAAATTCTCGACATAATTCAAGATTATGTAATGTTTTAGGCCACATCCTTATAGATGGTATCAGTGGTCGGTTTAGATAACTTTAGAGGTTAGGGTGTTATTTAATAATAACTCACATAACCATAATAGTTATAATATTGGAAAGAGTCATAGTTTTTTAGATAAATCAGATGAGTTTAATATTATATGAAAAATATTTTTTAGTGTTTACCATCCTCATATGATAATATATGATGATTTTTTTGATATAATCACACTATCTATTTTAGTTTTACTCATTGGATGGATCTATTAGGCATCAAAGTAACAATGGATGTGATGAAAATAGTGACAGTTTTCTGAATTAACATTTGAATGAAATAGGAGTTGCAATAAAACTCTTGTGGTTACTCTCAAACAACTATCTGGATTCATGACTGACGACCATATCCTTGGTGATTTCTAAAAGTAACCACATATGCAAGAAACAAATCCCCATGGATGTTCAGTTAATAATCATAAAGGTATGTATATTCCAAATCCTATGGGTCAAGAATGTGGAAAGAAACACATAAGAAATTGTTTCAATTAATGGGAAGATGCTATAGATGTGGAAGTGATGGTCATAAAGCAAGAACCTTCCATGAAAAAAGGAAGTATCCAGTTCACTCAAGGAAAGGGATTGAAGTTATTTCTGAGGGGATCGATTGAATTTTTTTAATGTGGTGTGCATGGTCATTATACAAATATACGTACTATGAAGATGTTTCGGGAATGGGATCCTCGGGATCATACAAATATATGTTTACCAATAACTAATTCTATTCCGATTGTGGATGAAGAAACTGACAACGACCAATGAAAGGTATGGATTATTTCATAAAATATATTTTGATATTATTGAATCTTCAGATATGATTCACGATTTTGTTTGTAGGAAAGAAGTATTTCAGAATAAGTTGGAACAAAATGGTTAATGGATCCTGAAGATAGTTAAATGAGTATGAAGTCAACATATAAGGGATTCAAGAGTTTTGGAAGATTTTAGGATGGTGAAATTCATAAAAGTATTAAGGCTCTTTTGATGATGGTATTACATTAGAATACTTTTTATAGTATGTGTAACCCTGATGTTTGATATATGAAAATGATAATTCATGGAATAATTATCTTTTCTTTTTATAAGTAATGGTTGAATTTAATTTTGGGATAATCTATGTTATTATTATGGACATATGGTGATTTGGGGTTTTTATGGAAATAATTATACTATCATAGAAAATATGGGATTTTGTTAATTACACTTTAGTTTGAGACATTAATAGTAGTCAATTTTATTTGGAGATAAATGTTAAGATTTAATATGGCAGACTATGTGATTAGATCCTTCTGAGTTTTGGGTTACAATCTTTAGTTGCATTATTTTTAAATAATATTAAGGAAAATTGTGTATTGAATGGTCTATGTTGAACTTAGAGTACTTCTTGTTGAATTTTGGTGATTAGTAATAATATTTCATTATATAAAGGATTATACATTTTGGGGATTATCTAATCCTGTACTACCCTTTTTGGTTATGGATAATCACTAGTGACATGGGAAATATATGGTTCATCCTTTTTGGATCATGTGATTCTCTAGAAGTTGATTCATGCATTTTAGGTTTGACCATGTAATCTTTAATACTCATCATTTTGAAAAAATATGAGTTTTTGGTAGAAACTTATTAATGGATGAAACTCCACATGAAAAAGTATGTATATTTCCCTACGTTATTATTTTATGTAGTAAAATAATTCCTATACATAATGAAAATTAACTTAAAATAAAATCATTTTCCATTTATTTTTTCATACTGGGTAATCAAAGATCGTTTAACATATACCATGTTTTTTATTTTCTAGCGGTTAACTTTCTCGTAATCATGATTTCTATCACACTCCCTCAGAATGTGATGGTTTGTTTTGTCTTCTATATCCATGTTTTTTTACATGTATACCTTGTATAGGTTATCTTGGGTAACCTTTATGTTTCTTTTTCATTATTTTTTAGTTATAATTTTATTGACTCTTTTTTCGGACGTGGGACTTTAAATGATCTTTCTGATCCCACTTTTATAATTACAAGGATGTAATTTCTAAAAGGGGGAAGGATGTAGCATCCAAGGTAAATAAAGAACATGACAGTTTAATATTTATAAATTTTTTTGGATTATGTATTAATTTTACTCTAAAGGGGATGCTATGTTCGATAGAGTACCCGATACACAATAATGGGTTTCTATGAAATCTTATGTTGCACACTAATAATATAATATTATTATTTATAATGATTGTTGAAGCCTTGCCATAGTATTGGCAATAATGAACAAAAATAACAAAAATATGAATATACATGTTTGTTAAATGTTATTACATATATCCCATAAATTTTTGAGGCTGAAAATAAGCAAGAATTTTATTTTAAACAAAAATACTCTAATATTAATTTAAAGGTCGATTTACCACCTTTTGATGGAGAAACCTCTTTAAATTATGTTTTGGTCACTTATATATCTTCTACTTGAAAAAATAAAATTCTTCTTTAGAATTGCTACATCAAAATTTACTTCGGGTAAATTTTTGGTATTTTTCTGATAAAAATCATTTTTTGAATGAAGAGTGAAAAATAGTGCGTTTTAATTCAAAATTGCCTTTTAATCTATCTTTTTTATATGGATAGATTTTCTTTTTATTTTTTTTAAATTGGAAGTATATTTTATTTTTACCCTTTAATCCAATGTTGGTCATTGAAGAAATTTCACTTTGAAATTGGGAATAAGCAAGAGTCAATCTTTCGATAGATATTGTTTCTTAAAAACGATCCTTGTTTTGACAACGGGAATTGATTTTAATTTTACTAATGAAACATATATGTTTTGAATTTTTTAAAATGTACATAATTTTTGAATTTAAAATATCAAATATAGCTTAGGCTGAATTTATGGTTTTTTTTGAAAAACATCAATTTTTGATGAATAGTGAAACCACAAAGCAGTAGTTAAAAAAATGACTTTTTCATTCAAATGAAATTTTACCACTTCTGTGAATTGAATTTAAAAAATAAAAAATAATTTTTTTTATTATTAAGTAAAATGTGATTCCATAAGATGAAACTATTTTTTTTCTGAATAGTTACTTTTGTCTTTTATTTACTATGGTTAAAGGTAAATAGGGAAATTCTAGGTAAAAAGAATATAATAATAATAATAAATTACCTTAGCACTTGTCCTAATGCTATTGGACGATTCATTGCTGACAATGGGTATACTTGACTCAATTTAAGGACCCCATGGAGCCCCATGGGAGTGATAATGACACTTTATTTTAATTAACTTAATGTAAAGGCAAAAATGACATAAACAAATAACTTTTAGTAAATTATTTTTTACATGGGGTTATATAAGTTATTGTTTTGACTATAAATATTTATTTTAAATATAAACATACTTCCTAAATCTTGGTATTTTTATTATAATTTTTAGTCATCATATAAAGAAAATTATTTTTGACACAAAAATGATGTCGTGTTTACCTCATTAATAAATCATTTAAATAAATAAGATTATATATATTAAAATAAAAACCAAAACCTGTCCAATTGTTATTGGATGAATTTATTTCTACCATTAATCATTTTATATTTTACCTTAATGTGTTTTTAACCTTTATAAACTAAAAATCATTTTATAATAAAATAATATTTTCACACATTCATAAAGAACCCATCCTCCCTCTTATAAAAATCCCTCAATTCTATCCCATTCCTAGAACCATTAAATCCCCTTTTCTCAGCCAAAACCTACCCAAATAAGCTCCCAAGATCCCTCTACTCCTCCTAGTGGCCTTACCTTAGGCAGAACGCACTTCAAGAAGTCCGTTTGGTTCAAAACAAAGGATGTTACCAAAATTAAAGGTAACAGTATCTCTTAACTTCTTTTATTTTATTTTAATTATACAACCCCTAAACCCTTTTTATTACTTTATTTTATAACAACCCCATTATTCTAAATATAATACGATGTTTTTATGAGATGTATTTGAACTAAAAATCCACACACCTCTTTCTAATGGGTAAAAACATATTATTTCTATGGATGACAAACTAACGCCTCACGAAACGATGATTGGTAAATTATCTTCTACCACCTTATATGGTGGCCATTATGATGAAACTGTTTTTATATATGATATATATTTTTCTTATTTTTCTTTTTCTTTTTGTATTTTTAATTTATAGCATCCCTATTCCATTATGAGTAAACACGATAATTTTATTTGAGAAAGTGCGGACTACTGCCCCCTCAAAGTGATATGACTCATTCATACCATACGTGGGACATATAAAGGATAGAGTTATTGAAATTTTATATGATATTATATAGTAATTATAATATTACTATGTATCACAATATTTTCATTCAATTAAAATAACATATAGAAATGAAAGTAACGTTCATTCGTAGGTACGGCTTACCGTCTACATGAATGGTGCATTTCATTTCTTAGCTCCAAATGTTATGTACTGTTATAAATAAATATATATACTAGATAAATTTGATATATATGATATATTAATCATGAATATAATTTTGTATATAATGGATTCTTTACCGCATGGACAACATGTAATTATAAGGTGTACATTTTTTACCCAAGTACCAAATATCGACAAAATGACCATTGTTAACTTAAATGTTTAAATAATGTTTACAAGATGGAAATAAGTTATATAAGAGAAATAATAAACATGAAAAAATGTTCTTGATCAATTATAAATTAACTTCAGTTTTTTATTCCGGAATAACATGGAAAAAATAAGTCATGTTTGACACATGGTAAGGGGTTTCTAATCTCACATTTAATTCCGCATGATTTCCATTGTTCGCCACTAATTTATTGCATGTTGTGTATTGAGTACTAAAAATTGATATATATTATCATGATTCCGGTTATATTAGTGTTATTTTATGAATCATTTTATGGTTATTTATCTTTTGTCATACGACTCAGTTGATTACAACATGGTAAGCGATTTTCATTTCACTTTTTATACCTATGAGATTCAAGATATATTTTTCCCTTTTTACTTCTGTGTGGTGAATGAACTTACCATGATTTTATTTATTTTGTAATATAATTCAATTTATGGTTATTTACATCTTTATTTTGTGATCCTTTTTTCATGGGTTGTATGTTTCGAAAGTTACCAAATCTGTAAAGGATCCTTTTAACCCAGTTTCCATTCCTTAGGTTAATCATCTAATTCATAATAATGTCATGATATGATTATGTGTGGAATCATTATTTATTTATGTATTTTGTAATTTACACTCCCCTTTGCGTGGATATACTTTTGATACACATAATCACTCCATTGATAAATTCTCAAGACATTGATATGAAGTTGATAAGAGTAATTTTAACTCAATTTACATTCATTGAGTTAGACATCCAAGTCATTGGTTTTGTCTTAAAAAGAATGTTTTTAATGTTATCTAATTTATTTACACTGAACAACCTATCATATTGAGTGTATTTTTATTTGTCACACATTATTATGTAATTTAATTGTCCTTAATATAATGATTCAGTTTTTTAAGGGATTGCATCTCAATTTACATTCCATTAAGACTTCATTATTTTTATGCATCAATTCAATCTTATATGGTGTATATACTATCCTTTGAAATATAATATCATGAATACCGTTATTCTAAAGATTATATACTTTTTTAATTAAATTATATTCCTCGATTATTTGTATTCAAGCATCTCTCATTTGGTTAATAACCCCTTAAATAAAATATTGTTTTAATGATTAATTCATCTAAATCATTCTCATTAATTTCCATGTTTTCAAAATGGTTCTTACAATTTCTTTTTATGAACATGGATATTTTAAAATTTTAATTTCTTTAAAATCATGAATGTTGTATGGAACACTTTGATTCAATAATCTCTTTATTAAATGATTTGAATGGTTTTGATGGTTTTGAAGATGGATTGATAAAACATAGATTATTTATATATCATGAAATGGTATATTGTGATGAAAATGTTGAAATGTTATATTTCCTTTTTTATATATTTATGTGTTATGGATATCTAATGATTATTGAGAATTGTTTATGTATATGGGTGGTTTCATGATAAACCTAGGGTGGGTGAGCCCGAGATAGCTCTCCAATGCATTGGGTAGCATGAAGGAGGTAAATGTTAATGTTTCTCCTAAGAGATTTTGGGAATATACTGTGATGGGTATTTCTAATCCAACACCCTATGTAACTGTGATAGATACAACATAAGTATGTTCTGACTACCATAATTTACCTTTATCATTTTTGATTTAATTATGTTATTCATGAATCTTATGATTTCGTAAGGTTTGTTATGATTGAAAAGATTGGATTCATTGATTTGTATTTAATGATGGGATAATGTTTTCCTTCTTTATTTTTTAACCCATACTGAGATTTTTATGCTCATCCCATGTTTTTTAAATTATTTCCACAAAACGTAATGAAAAATAATATCTAGGATGGTATCAAGGAAAATTAATGCTGTGTAAAACAAGGAACTGGACATGTTTCTTTTTAAGAGTATTTATTTTATGAAAAAAATAGATACTGAGTAGTAATGTGTTCATGTAATTTTCAAGTTGATATATAATAGTTAGGGCTTAATTCTCTAATAATCTAAACCTGAAAAGATCCTCAATGTGAATTCTTGATATAATTCAAGATTATGTAATGTTTATGGCCAGGTCCTTATAATATCTCATGTTTTCACAAAGTAAATATATGATATGTACTAGGTGAGAACTGTGACTTTGTTAAAATGATTTCACAAGTTTATAATTATTCATGAACTAATGGTTTCTATCATTATTTTTATATCACTTATTTATATTTTATGATCATCCCATGTTTTAAAAAATTTCATTGTTTTTAAGGATGAGTAAGGGAAAGGGAGACTCGAAGAGGAATATTGTGACCACTTTTCAGGAATAGATTTCATGTTTTTATTAAAAACTTTTGTATTATGAGAAATAGTATATTTTATGTAGTATCCAATTTTTATTCCTATGAATTTATATATATGAATTATTTCATAAAATTATAAAACTGTATACTGAAAAGATCATTGTGAATGTAATGCATTGAATTATTATGAAATTTACTAGATTATGTAATGCTTGTGGTCAGGTCCTTATAGTTGATATCATAAAACGGTTTAGATAGTATTAGGGTTTTGATCATGTAAATATAATACCATAAAATATTGTTTACTTATTTTTATTCTAAAATGATATAGAATTTAAATATTATCATGTCTTTTTATCTATGATATGTGTGTTCAGTATGCTTTTCCATAGAATAAATATGGGACATAAAGTAGGACAATAGTAAGAGGATGTCATATTTATGAATCCATAACCTGGAATTGTGGGAATTGAAACTAATAATTTTGTGACAATATGGCAACAGTAGACTTAGGTTATAAATGTCTATGTAATCCATAGAAGGGAATAACTTGAGATACCATAATTGAACATGTTTATATTGGAACATTTTAAGAGGAAACACCCTCCTTCTTTCAGTTGATATTCTAGCCTAATAGTGGATGAAGGATGGATTAAATCCATGGAAAATATATTATATGTTATAGGGTGTTAAAATAATAATATGTTTAGTCTTTCCATTTTTCATTTTTTTACGTGAAGCTGACCAGTGGAGGATATTGAAAAAAATATCTAGTATAGTGATGATATTTATGCCTTATAAGGGGATGAATATAAATATCTTTTCCCTGAAATATATATTCCAATGCTGGATCGACATTGATTGGAAATGAAATTCATTAATTGGAACAAAATGGAAAGAATTCAGTGGCAGTGTATGGAGAAATCTTCAACATATTGGAAAGCTGAACTCCATTTTTATTCGGGATCATGATATAAAAATCTTTCATAATTACTCAGGATTGAAGGGTAGATATATAAGGAAATATTTGTCCAGTGAATTAAAAAGTTATGAAATACTCTTTTAATGTGATGAGAGGATATAAATTTAGTTTCTTGATGATCATGTTTTCTTTTAAAACAATCAGATGAAGAGATCTAAATGGAAAGTAATGTGAAAGAATCAATCGTAGAAATATGAAGGTAAGAAATTAAAATTTCTAGTTTATCAAAAGTAGAGTAAAAAACAACCTAGAGTATGTCCTAGAAAAACTATTAAATGTTTCTAATGTGATATGTTTGGAAAAATGGCCTGATATTTTAATGAAATTTATCATAAGATAAATTATGATAAGAATACTATAGGGAGTTACAAGGTGGTGAGATGGGTCATTATGGAAATACTTACCCACAAAATGATCCAAATGATGTAAATCAGCTACATTATAATTAGTAAGGTGTAGTGAAATCCATTATGACTACGTCAATAAATCATGGACCATAAAATGAATTTTTATTAGGTACGTTGTTTTTTTGTCAGATTTTTCAAATGTCTTATTTGATTTAGGGACTACAAATTCCTTCTAGAAATTGGAAATTTCATTCCATGAAATAAGCCTGAAACTAATAGTAGAAACACTAAGGGTGATATTTAAAGAAAAAATGAATTATAATAATATTTATATAGTTTTGTGCAAAAATAAATTTCATGCAAACAGTTTTTCCCTGACTATATTTTGATATCATTTTAGGTATGGATTGGATTGATGTTTATTATGATATAAATTATTTTCTAGATAAAGAGTTTTTTCAATAATGAGTTTTATTTTTAATAATAATTAACCAATAAAATTGATAACATGTCTGGAAGTTGTGAAACTACTAAAATATTAAAATGAATGTTATCTTTCTCATATTTATGAAAATAAGCGAACTATTTAGATTAATGATTTCCCATTTGTATCTTTTGACTCATATAGATTCCTTTTTTCCATAAAGATAAATATGGTTCCATGAGACTATGAGTTGATCATGGATCTGTAAATAAAATTACTTATATGAATAAGTATCTTTTGACTCATATAGATTCTTTTTTTGATCATCTCTAGGGAGATCAGTTTTTTTAATATTGAATTCAGATCTAGGTACCATCAGATAAAAGTGACATAGTTGGACATCCTGGATAAAAATTCGTACTAGATATGGGAATTCTGAATTTTTTTTATTTTGATTAATTTTAATAATTCCACTATTGTTTTCATGGATATTATGAATATTTTATTCAATAAATATTTGGATAAGTTCTTATTATTTTTAATGATGATATTTTTTTTCAACTAGTTATGATGATTGTGAATTTTTTTTGGATTTTCATAAAAACTCTCAAAGAAAATATTTTATATGGAAATTTTAAAAAATGTTATTTTAGGTTGGAAAACAATTATTTTCATGGAAACATTGAAAATAATGTTGTAATGATAGTTGATCCTACCAACAAAATTTGTTTATGAATGGAAAATACCAAAAAACGTTATATAGATTCATAGTTTTATTGGAATAAAAGGTTATTACCAATGAGTTGTTAGAAAAATTTCATAATTATCTAGCCTGGAAATTGAGTTAATAAGAAAAACGTTTATTTTTTCTTGGACAGAAGAATATGTTGTTTTTTTTCATGACATGAAGAAGAGATTGGTGAATGCTCTAGATTTTTCCCTACCTTCCAAGAATTAGGTAATTTCTTATCATCATCAATGCTTCATTAAAGGTACATGGTTCTGTTTTGATGCTAAATGATTACATAATTAATTAATATTTATTAATCCTAAAAAATCATCAGTTAAATTATCCCACACATTATTTTGAATTAGTAGTTATGGTTTTTTCTCAGCAAAATTGTAGGTGTCATTTATATGGATATAAATGTGAAATATGTATAGAAGATATAATTATGATGTATATACTAACTCAAATAAAATTAAATAGGTGGTATAGAATATTTCATCAACTAATAAATGATTATGATTGCCTGACCAATATCCATAATAGAAAGGTAAAAAGTGGGTAATTCCTTGAGTAGAAAACATCATGCATAATTAACAATGATATATTTCAAACAAGGCCCCTTGATTATTGATTTGATGAATTTTTTCATGGAAGTTATTGGTATGGGAAAATCCTCTGTTTTTTTGTGTCAGTGAAGTCATCTCTATTAGACAAAATTATGCAAGAGGAAAAGGAAGAATATGGGTTATATAAAATTGTAGAATTAATTAAGAGATTTATTTTTATTGAATTTTACACAGAAAATAATTGTATTTAAATATTTGGAAAGATATTATGTGTTCCATGTGATTCTCACCTAAGGAATGAATTTTAGTGTGAAGCTCATAGTTCTCCATTCTTAGTTCATCCAGGTATTACTTATATGTATAAAGTACTTTTTGAGTATTACTTTTCGGGAGGAATCAAAAGAAATATTGTATATTTAACAATGAAATGACTAACATGTTAAAAGGATAAGTAGTGTGATAACTAAAAAAGTGGATGATTTAAATTTTTTCAATTTTGAGTGGATATGGGACAATGTATCCATGTATTTTGTGTTAGTACTACCAAAGACTTCTCAAGGATACAATTTGATTTGGGTTCTTTTCAGTCGGCTAAATAAATCTACATATTTCCTTCCTATTCAGGATATCATGCCTTGGGATCGTTTATATCAAATATACCATTATTAAATTCTTTTTATAGTGATTTCCTCTTTCCATTGTATCTAATAATTATCGTAGGTTCACTTATCTTGTTCAGAAAGTCGTTCAGAATTATTTAGGCATAGAAGTAAATGTCTTCCTTTCATTTCATACTCAATCTTAGGGAAAGACCGAGTCAGCAATTCAGACATAGGAAGACATTCTTCAAGCATGTTAAATATATTACCAGTGAAGTTTCAATAATCATATTTCGTTATTTATGTTTTCTTATAATAAATGTTTTCAGTTCGGTATAAATATGTCACCTTTTGAGGTGTTTTATGGGAAGCAGTGTTGAACTCCATCATATATGGATGAGGTTAGAGAAATGGATTTTATGGGAACATAATTATTAGAGGAAGTGGAATAGAAAGTGAATGTGGTCTTGAATCACAATATTATAGATCATAGTTGGAAGAAAAGTTATTCAGATAATAGGAGTGAGGACTTTTTTGTTGTAGGCAGTCATGATTATCTTAGAAAATCACTATGTACAATTGTTATCCATTCATGTATGAAAGGAAAAATGATTCAATGGTTCATTGGACCTTATGAAATCCTAGATAAAGTTGGATAAGTCATCTACAAGTAAATTCTCCTCATAATTCATCCTAGGTATACAATTTTTTTTGGTATATCTGTTGAGAAAGTATATTTGCGATCCATCTCACATTTTGAGCCCAAAAGTAGTTTAGTTGGAAGATCAAGTTTCTTGTGTGGGAAATATTATTCATATAATTGTTTATAGAGGGCATGTATTCCTAGGAAAAGCTAATTCACCAGGTTATGGTTTTCTGGAGAAACCACATGGTTGAAGAAGAAACATGCAAATCTAAAAATGTAATGAGGTAAAGGCAACCTAACATGTTTAATAAGTAAATGAAAAATTTTTAGAATGCAATTTCCCGAAGATGGGGGTAATGTAACAACTCATGTACTTATGAAGTAATTTCCTTTAATTTTTGTAATTAAATAGTCAAATTATCAATAAATTTATTATTAAATAAGTAGTATTTATAGAAATTAAAGAATTCATTAGGATTGAATAGTTTCTAGACCTACAAAATAGTAATATGACCATTAGGAATAGTATTATGTCCAATAAAATAGTAACCTCTCCTAAAAGATAATAATCATTTTTATGTTTCTTATATCGGTAATGATGATTTATTTATATTATGTAATTTGTAAATAAATGTTTTGGGATTAATAAATTTAGTGTTTCTATTTTTGTAAGTCATACATATCTAACTAAAATATTATGATTAAAATAATCATTTAAAATAAAATTTATATTCTAAAAATAGATTTATAAAATATTATTTTCTTTAATGATTATAAGAAAATTTTAAGAGACTATAATTAGTTTTTCAAACTTTTATAAAATCAGATATAGTTTTAAAACTATTATTTTTAAAATAAATTATGAATTTAATTAAAGACTAATCTCTTGCTGAATATCCCGAAGGCCTTATTTTTTATTTATTTTTGATAACCCCACATTCAAGGGATTAGGGGAACCCTTACAAGTCACATAGACCTAGAGATTAAATTTATCATAGGCTAGGAGACATTACAAGACTCGTAGGTATTGTGGAAATCATACATAATATGAATACTTGAAAACACCCCTCCACAACATCAACATCATGATCAGATCTCCACCTTTGCGTGGATGTTCACATAGAATTCATGTGCAGTGATGCAAATGCCTGGTATCGATGGCAATGTTGTACCCTCTCAGTCTTCAAAATCGGTTAACCCTGCTCTGGTGAATGTGTCTTTCTCTTGTATCCTCATCTGGAGCTTGTTACTTGTTGAATATATCTCAAAATCATTATATCAGGTGTCCCTAAAGGCCTTCAGGTGGACTAAAGTCCTTTAAGGTGTCCTAAAATCCTTAATGACCTAAATACATGGGTTGTCCAAAGGCCTTAAGGACTGCAACCCCAAACTGGTGGCCCGAGGTTAAGAGCAATGACTGCTATAGTACCAAGAATTTTCTAATATAGTAAAAGCTATAGTACCTTCTATAGTACTGTTACAGTAACCAAAATTATATCACTTCCGGGTTTCGAATGAGGTTCGCGTAAATGAACATAGATAGAACACAACAACTAGGATGAGTCTCACTTAAAGAATGATATTTTCAGTTAATGGAGATCATTTTCAAATTATACGTGTCAAAAAATGAGGAGAGTGAATTTCTGGAATAGTGAAACACGGTAGTTTAAGATATAATCAACATTCATGAATAATGGAGTCATCGAATATGTAAGGATTATGTAAGATAAAAATATATAACCCTCTATAATTATTTTAATATATTTTATTACAATTATCAATCTATTCATTTTCTAGTTCCAAATTAGTAATATAATGAATAAACTAATGAGAAAACACCACCTCCTCCACTATAAATACCTCCCTTCATCACCTATTCCCATCATCGTTAAAAGACTTTTAGATTACTGAATTGTTTTCCAAATTTCTTACAGGCCCCTTCCCCATTTCCAATGCTTTCTGGTCTCACTAATTGGCCAAAACTGAATGCCTTAATGATGTTCTATGGGAAGAGATTTAAAGAGGTATAAATCCTCTTTAATTTTTTTTTCCTTTCAGTTAAATTATTTTCCATCTACCATCTTCACCAACCCATTTCCATGAGGTATGAAATATATAGTATCTTATATATACAATTATTTTTCATTTCTATGTAAAAATTCATTATCATACTTCTTCCACTATCCCTTTTATTCTAAAAATAAAAACATTGACTATGATGTGTCAATTTATCAACATCCTGGATAATGTGAATTCAATTTCCATTACCACCTTCAATTCTGGTCATAAATAAATTAATATGTTTTATTAATATTTAATTATACATATTATATGTTATATTAAGATTTATTACTATTTTTTATGCATCACAATAATAAATAAAAAAAGTGGTTCATAATGATGATAATTCAGAAAAATAAACTAGCATTCATCACTAATGTTTTATATATTGATTCATAGTAATAGAATATAAAAAATATATATTATAAAATTTCATATTATGAGTGTTTATTAATAACATGTAATCTATATTCTGGACATTTTCTCTCCTCTGGCAAGAAAATACAGAGTAATCCAACTAGGGAAAACATGAAATAAATGCACCTGAAACAATGAAAAAAAAACCAAATATTTTTAACAAATGGGTGGAAATATGTTAAGATAATATCATACAATAATGTATAAATATGAATATGGTTCTTTTATATTTTTATAAAACACCTTGAATCATTATTTAGGAGTTATTAACACGTTTTATGTAAGAATACTCCAAGGTAAGTGAATTCTTAACTCAATTTCCATTCCAGGGGTAAATCTTCTACATCATAATTATGTGGTACTAAGACTATTTGTAAAATTATTTAATTTATATAATTTTTAATTAGGTGTGATTATTTTGTATACACATATTCTATTCATTTTATAGATTCTAACTTCAAATATATGATATTTGTAATAGTATTTTGTTTTTAAAAAAGTCTTCTTCTAAATTTCAATTTTATAAAAAAATAAAAAGGAATGTTTTTATGAATATATTTATATTTTATTATTATGGTCCCTAATAATTTTTTACAATGAATATTAGGGCATATATCTCCTTCCAATTCATTTGGTATGTTTATGTTTAAGGTAGACCGTATGGTTACTCTATGTGTAACTGTTATGGTCACATTATAAACTAGTCATGAAGGTTATATCATAAGGTAGTCATGATGGTTACATTTTAAAAGGGTCATGAGGGTTACAAATAATATTATATCCATGAAGGATACAATATTATGTAATTAATTACCCATGATACCATTATGGTATTATTTTTTTCAATGATTTAAGGTAATCTCAGGTTTTCAGAAACTAATTATATGATAAGTATTAGGTGAGAAATATGTATTTGGTAAAATAATCTCATCTGTTTATAACTATTTATTTATTAATGGTTTCTATCATTATTTTTATCCCTTACTGGGATTTTTGTGCTCACCCCATGTTTCAAAGTGATTTTGATTAGGTTTAAGGACGGGTAGTAGAAAAGAAGAACACAAGATGAATGTTATGAAGAGTATATAAGGGTAGATTTTATGTTTTTATTAAAAACATTCGTACTATGAAAAAAATGGATACTTTTTTAGTAGTATACACTTTTTAATATTATGGGTTGATATGTACCAATTATGTCATTCATTCTAAAACTATAAACTGAAAAGATCATTGGGAATTTAAAAGAGTGAATTCTAATGGAATTTACAAGATTATATAATATTTGAGGTTGCGTCCTTTTATTTACCCAAACCTAGGGTATTGTTGTAGTATTACAAAAAAATTTAGATTATTATTTTACACAATTTATCACAATATATTGTAAGATATAAATGGTTATTCTATGGTACACAATATTCTGGTATACTAGGAAATTATAATTTATAAATAACGTCATCCGCTGTAGTTATATACCATACTCAACGGAATTACCATCATGCATAAGAATATTCCCATAGCCAAAAAATCCTAAAGGGACCCATAATAGAGTTAGCCTACCATTTTTAACTGGATGGTCCCATATCGACCCTCATTATGGCACAACCCACTTCCATCATGTAATGAAAATCCACCTACTTGGAAATATCTACTATGATCCCACCGTACCCCTATTTGGGATTTAACATGAGCACCCAATAAACCTATTAGACTTATAACCCCTTCTAATATAATTCAATAGATATCATACTACTCCTAAAATTCAAATAAAACTTTTAAATCATGAATCATCATATACCTTTGGACTAAAAAATAAAATTCCTCCAAATTTCACTAACCCATATGATGTGGGTCAATAAATCCTTCCCACCATAATACGTCTCATCATATGAATTCCTCATTATAAATCATATATAAATCTCCCCAATTCAAGGATTCTCATTGCATATCCAAAAATATTATACTTCCCAATAGTTATGTTCATTTTACTACTTCTCCCAAAACAAGCTCTAATGTAGAAAACATTGGGAATCCATCACCCTTATTACTCCTTATATCAGTTATTCCCTAACCAATGTGCATAATGATTTTTGAAATGAATCACAGTAAACAATATTTGAAAACATTATCCAACATCCATTCATACCATCCATACTAAAATAACCACCAACCCACATATAATGTGTCAATAAATTCCACCATCTTTAGGATGATTTACTACTGAAGATGGTATTCATGAATAAAATATTAATTTATGTCACACCCAATATATTTTTGATATTTTCCTACAATATACAACCACTCTATATATTTCAAAATTAAGTATCAAACTACAATTCTCTTCATATAACATTTTCTGACAGCTAATACTACATCTACAAAAAATATCCACTTAAACACATTGGCCATCATAATTCTTTATGAGTACCGGTGTTCTAGGAACCACATTATACAATCAGTCTATTTCTCAAAACAATTACACGGTTAGACCACCAAAAAATTATATTCTATTTTATATTGATTAGTTAGAAAACATATTTAATAAAAATTATTATCATTGATCAACACTCGCAAGTAGTTTTCATAATTCTACCATACCACTCCTAGAAACCATTGTCTAATAATTTTTTGAATATGACAACAACCTCTAGGTGATGTCCAAAAACACATTTATTATGACTTTAAAAAAACTAAATAATAAAAATAATCTCTAGGAACATTGATAAACTACTTTATACCCCCTATCTTATGTCATTATTACTCACTAATCCATGTGAATGTTACTTCCCAATACATGTCTTTAACTAAAAAATGACACTCATATGAACAACATTTATTTCGTGAATGAATCCATATCATACTCTCTCTCTAAATTTCAATTATATTGGGATATTTAATTCATCAAAATTATAATATAAAAAATATTTTGCTGGTACACTCCTATTATAAATTTAATTTATTAAGGTATTTTGATTTTATCACTAATGTGAAACCCTTGTGTTCCATAACACTACATGCCTAAAATACTCCCACTAGAAACACACAATAAAATCAATAAAAAATCCAACATAATAAGTGAAATATCTTGAATCATTATCCATCATCATAATAAAATAAACCTCTCATAATTTCATAAGTAACAATGGTTAACTTACAACTGTTCACTTCATACCAAACGTTTCAACCAATCTCTCTTATGAGCTCTCCATTTGGCATATCAAAAATTATCAAGAACACTATATCACCTCACTAACAATTTAAGTAGATCTCATCACATGATTCATATATAGAACAATATACAATCCATTACTAAAAAATCATACATAAAAATACAATAAATTGACCCATACTCTACCAAACATAAGGCACTTCATCAAGTGTAAAACAACACACCCCATTCACCATATTTTACAACCATAAAAAGTATTCACATTCATTTACATAGTCATTTCATATATGATCACTATCTATATGCGGTGATCCACCAATACGATTTTTCTCACATGAAGTAAAAACATAAATATGATCCAAAAGGTGTCTTGGATATGATTATAGAATATATAAATCCATCAAGGTCAAATCCGACAACATAGGTAACAAGGGAGATAATAGACGCACATAAAAATGTTATATAAACCCAAAATAGGAATAAATGATATTCATAACATATGAATTTAAATTACACTTTTTTACCCCTTACCTTGAGTTACATGACAAACAAAACTCAATCTATCTATCTAATAGTTTTTTCCAAAATCAACCCATCCACATATCAAATGAATCGTCCAAGGCTAGCCATGTCAAATCAAAGACCAATAAAACCTTCCAAATACTAATATGTTATTTTAAAATCCACCTAACACAATGGATAAGAAAAACTCACTCTATATACATGTGGTATTAATGTGCTCATCTGATCATTCTCAAAACAACGATGAACAACCCCCATTACCAAAACAAATCATAACCAAGATGGTGTATACCCTAGTGTTTCCCAATTATACGAATTGAATTATATATTCTTGAGTATTATATATTTAATCCTATTTTCACATTTATAATACATTGACTATCAATTAATTACATAAATGTTTATCTTTTCAATTATGTAGATACTTTACTGATTGACCTGATGAACATACATTTCACGTGTGTTAGACCAATCACACCATAAAATATCCTGAGGAATTCATTTACACAATTTCTAAGGAAAATATATATTAATATTATATACATTAAAATCTAAAATGAATTAATATAAAATATGTAGAATCTACTCATTAATATCACTTATAAAGACACTAATGAGCTGGGCATGACTCCTATATCGGGTAAACAATACACATCAAAACTCATATCTAAAACAACAAAAAAATAAAATACTAATAAATCATAATAACATTTAACCAATACCCTAAGTCAATATCACCACCACTGTGATCTTCTACCTATCCCATAATTTACAAGTCCCACATATATTAACTCAAATACCATTATATCATCTCTAATTCTAAATATCACAAGGAATATGATACAAATGTCAAAGACCAAATCGAGTGTTCTAATACTTAATTTGAATCCATATATGAATATATCCATAGAAGAATAAGGTTATGTCCCATATTATATAAAGAAATCATGAAATTATGATCAACATTGTGTGAATCGTAATTTTTCTTCAATTAAATCAAATATTATTTCAATGATATATAATAAAACATATTAAATATTTACAATATAATTTTATTTTATTATTACTATAAAGTTGAATTAATATTTAATAACTATTATTAATAATAAAATCATTTAGTTTAATTATCTACAATTAAAATAATATGTTATTTTGGAAAAATTAAAATAATTTATTATTGACACATTAAATAATAAAGATGAATTTTCCTTTTTGAACAAGGATCTTTGCCTAATCAAATTTTTACATTTCATAAAAACCTAATATATAGGATATGATGCATTGACTCACAATCTACTTCAACCATAGGATATTTAAAATATCTTGAATAATAAAAAATAAAGAATAAATGATGTTCATAAATAATCAACTCATTAATAACATTAAAAACCAGTAATAATGGTCCTAACACACAAGAAATATTGACTTCGACTCGAGGAGTTATTATCTAGAACATGAAATATTAGCCAACACATCTTCTAAAATTACCTCTCTCTGGTATAACATATCCCAAATATTATGATAACCCATTATAATCCCTCATATTAATTTCAATGACCTAACCTTGTTAATAATATAATTACCATATTAGAGTACCATGTAAAATTTTTGTAGGCCTCCCCATATTCCAGAATTTACCAACGAGTAGATGAATACATAGAGATATTATACCCTCATAATATAGTTGTATAAAAATTATAAATATTGTTCCATAAGTCATGAGGAAAAAAATTAATTAATAAAAAACATACCTATGATACTAAAAACAATATATCCATTATATAACAACAGATCCATTCAAAACTGTGATATGAATTAGGGTGGAAAAAACTAAATCTCTCATCGGTATATCACATAAAACTCAAAATAATCATAAATAGAAGAAAACATAATCATCGTACATATTATGGAACCACTAACATTTCATATAGCATCACTATGATATTTTTTACTTATTAAATTTTACATTTTTAGAATAATAAATAAAAAACTACAAAGATATGAAGTAAATCACCATTGGTTCATTGTATCAATGGTGACACCTAATATCGACCATACCAACTTCGGCTAATGATAGATAACACTAAATATAATATGTTACATTAAAGGTTAATCACATCCCAACTAAGTTACTATATAATCATTATCCACATCATAACATTGGGAGGAATGCTTCCTACACATATTCAATATAATCTAATCACCCATGTGGTAAAGACTACCTTCCCAACATCCATCTCATCTTTTCAAATTGGTTAATTGTTCCATTTATTCCATTAACCTCATCTTAGATATTTAAACAATTCACTTTTGGTATATCAATCCCATTTAAATTATTATTATGAGAAAAATAATAATTCCTAATATGCCAAATCGTTTATCAAAAAATTTCAATACATACAATATCAGTATTCAATATATGGGTATCTAACTTTCCCAACCAAGATTTAAAATTCCACAATCACATCCACTATACAATATTATCATAGTGTCATCCATGGTAATATATCTCGATCTTATAATTAAATTTTCTTTCAATTCAGTCACCATGTTTCCTCCATGAATCACAATATTACTAGTTCATGCCATGCCTCACATGTTGGAAAGGCATGGGCCATATATTTTTTATCCATCTAATCAAAAACAAAAAATTGAGTTTTTAAAACGAAAAAATAAATATTCCCTTTAATTTAATAATATATTAAAGAGAACATTAATTACGAAAATCCACACATCATAAAAAATTTAAATTCATCTATATCATAGTCCATTATGTTTCATTCCCTAAATTTATAACCCATTATTATCTACACATCTCATATAACACATTTGATCTCATTCATTTAGTAATAGATAACTGTGGTTAGAAGCCAATTATTCCAAAGTTAATCATGATTAAGGGAACATTAATCTTAATTATTAATGTTTAAATAATATATTTCATTTATAATTCAAGTGAAATTACACATATGGGATGAAACCACATATCATGTGAAATGTAATAATTTTATAAGAATTAGACATGTGTCTAGAGGATTCCTACCTCACTTAGAGTTTTTCCCAGTGATAAATATTCAAGTAACCAATCTTATGTTCATGTAAGATCAACCAACCATCATCCATCAATATGAGGACCGCCCCTAATACTAAAAACCTGATCGATTATGAACTGATCTCAATTAAATAATGTCTTAAGTAAAAAATTAACACTTTAGGATTAACAAAGAAATGTAGTAGATGATGGTTTACTGATGTTAAAATCTCCTGACATGATATAAAGATAACACATATGAAACACTTGAAACCAAGTCTACAAATATTTATAATAAAAAACATCATATGATCCACCAACTATATCATAATTGAAAGGAAACAATAATATATAGAATATTCTCATAATAATGACACTAAATGAAACATATTGTGTTCATCCACATGGGTCATATACTTAAAATTAATTAAAACTGCATTATATCAGTTTATTTAAATATATCTCTGATGGAATATTCTTTGAACACTAGTTTGAATCATAGAAATTTTTTATAAAATGAAAATAGGGATTAATGAAGAAATAATATTAAATTATAATCATAAGTTAAGATAATAGACTATTAATTAACAGGATGAAGAACATATAAGGAATTATGAGTAAGGGAAGGGTACCATGACCTTTCCATATATACACATTCATTAAATTAGTAAATCCCAAAGGGGAGATAAATTTTAGAATCCTTGAGACTCTATTCTACAATAAATTTTCTAAGACTGGAATTATATATGTGTTGAATAATGCCCCAGTATATATTGGAAAATATCCCAAAATTGGTGTGAGGTTACGGAATTACCATATGTGTCATTTAATGATACCACACTAACATTTTCACATAATGGTGTGATCCTTATTTTCGTGTTTTAGTATAATCATTCATAACTAAACAAGAAACATGAGGTATTTTCCTCAATGGTTTGGCTTCCTATATTAATTATATAAAATACCCCCTTCAATATATGAATTTAAAAATAAAAATATTTAAACATCCATTCAAATTCATTAAATATAAGACACCGGGTTCATGGAATAGATGAAATTTTTATAGAATAAATCACAACAGTGAGTGATAGGTAATGGTCTTAAATGACATGTATGAGTTTCCATCACTGCATAATGCCCACATAAATGATGTTACCATTATATATAAGATTATCTATATATAACTAAAATCACATATGAAATAATCATGGTTGGATTATCCCATGTTTTGGAATAATATTCGGTGTTTTTTCATCAACAAATGGTGATTACCAACTGCTACATTCTGATGAGTCACATGAAACTAAAATTCAAGTGGAGACAAACCTTAACATCCACCTGATCTCAACCAACCCATATTGGGCCTCATATAATATATAAAAATATCAGATTAAAATTTTAGAACACCTGGATTCTAATATGTTACATAATTGTAAAAAACTGATGCATTAAGACTGAAAATTCAAATTCCCTTTGATTTTCACCAACCCATATTACACTAGTCATTACATTGGCCTCTTGATACAACAACCCAAGAAGAAACACTGCAATAAATTTATATTTTAAATATAATAATTTTATTCAACCCTCCCTCTTATCCTTGTATAGTGAATATTTTAATCACTTCATGATTCAATCCATTTTGAGATTGAATGTACTAATCTAATTCACCATATCTTTATTAGAGAATTAGATAAAAATTTACGTCATTAATTGATGATTATAAGGAATTAATCTTCTTAAACTAAATATCTATTTAGTAATCTTATATATCTAGATCAGATTGATATGGTATAATCTTAATTAAGTAACTAATATTATCTAAATGGAATGATCACCCATATCGAGGAAATAAAACTCTTTCAACTTAGACACTTTGATGGTCTTCTGAATGTGATTTTTCAAAAATAAATGGTTATACCAGTACTATGAGTGGGTTTATTGTGGATTAGTCTAAATGAATATCATTCCCACATTCTACCGAGACAATTGAGAATAAATGTAATGAATTTTCCTTTAAGAGGCTTAAAGAGTTCAATAATGTTTAAAGCATTCCTAATATCCCTCAACCACATTTTACCTTGAAGGTATCATTTCTTACAATTGATAAGTGGAGTAAAATTATGAAACTCATCAACATAATTTAATGGATGATCAACTAAGGGATTTACATATCAATTTTTTTTCCTTTTATCTATATCAGAAATCAAAGAAGGGTTAAAGGAGTTATACTTCAAAATGGTAATAAATTCAAAAACTAATTCAAAATAAGTCTCATGATTTAAAAAATCATCACCCATAACATATAAACATATGAACATTGTAAAAATATTAAATACATCCCATTAAACCATAATAATAACCATCATTATCCCCTTTAATAATACTAACTTATAGAAAATTATATATTTTTATTAATAAAGAAATTTGATACATATTAATAGATAAAAACATTTATAAATTTTTTTCCAAATCAGTTACAATAAAAAATTATTCAATAAGTCTCATATCATTATACCAAATCCTAATAAATGTTTCCGAAACACATTTTTTTAGATATATTATATCATTATATGAAATCCCATATTTTATTAATAAAAAACATTTGATAATATCCCATTATAGTCAAAAAAATACTCACCTTTAAATATATTAATGAATATAAATTCATGAAAAAATATAACCAAATTATCCAAATAGTATCAATTTTCCACAAAAAAAAATCCTAAATTCATCCAAAATATTGAAGTTTCGGGGGAAGAGAAGTGTGTAGATTCACAAATAACCAATAATTATAAATAAAAAATATTATAAATTGTAAATGGTTTTTTTTCATGGTCCAAAACACTATTCACTAACCAAATTAATTATTCATGATGTTTTATTGAATTGGATACATATTCTTTATACTATTTTCTACATGAAGAATTGTTCTCCTATAAACTCATAGTTTCATCCCATATTCACTCATATATTTTTTTCTCTTAAATCATCTCACTATTCTTAAATATATAATATAAATACTAAAATAAGGTACAAATACATGGAAAATATTTTAGAACAAAAGTTAATATCAATACAGAAGAATCACAAAAACCCATGGAAACTCATGGTCTATCACATAAAGTGATCGATAGACACAAAATCACATATATATATCTTGTCTTTTGATAATACAACAAATAGTATTTCATCTATCTGTGAATAAAAATTAGAATTTAATACCATTTTATCATAATCAACCATGTGGTTCCCTAAATTGATACATATTTCAGAATGTGATATGGCCTTAAGAGTGTTTTAATAACCACATGGTATAAAATTATGTTTACGTATCAATGTAAACATCATTTGGGATTATGTTTATTAATAAAAAAATAATAGGAGACCGCAACCAATATTTCTGGAATAACAACCTCACTATTTTGAAAACCAAATGAATAAAACAAATAGTTAAAAATAATAAATGTAAAAAAAATATCATAAGAATGTAAACATGACACAATAACATTAAATAATTAAAATAATGAAATATAAAGTAAAATATTTAATACAAAAACCTATCCAAGGATGACAGACTAAAAATAAAAGAGTACTGATATGGCATGATACATTATATTGATAAAATAAATAACCAAAATTAGGGCCTCAAACATCCCAAAAAAATGACACCATCATGTTTCAATTATTCATATTCACCTACAAACAAGAACACAATAAACTACACACTCTAAGAACACTTTTATATATCTATATAGATGCTTTACAGAACCTATAATAAAATGAGAATACAGAAATAATTCCCATTATGAATCCTCCACATTCCATATGAATAATATTCAGTGTAAAACCTCAAAATTATAAAATAATGAAATAATATTTTATACTATGTTTTACACGCAACACTGATCTCAAGAACCCCATGAAATATATTTCATTAAATTTATTCTCCTTCACAGCTTGCTGAACGTATATCCCCAAATTGAAATGAACCATATTTTAGGATACCATTATTATAGAACCATTAATTTTTCAGGTATGAATATTAATAACTAAATAATAAAAATTACATTAATATATTTATTACAAATAAAATAATAATTATTTTAAAGAATAAAATGGTTTCAAAAAAATAGTTTTTTCAATATAAACTATTTTGTGCTCCTTGCATAATAATTTGTAATTAATTTTTACCAATATAAAAATATTTATTTTAGAAAATAATATTCATATTGGAATCATCATATAAAAATTATCAAATGGTTAATTTCATGGATTTTAATTAAATACCTTGTATTTTATTAATAGTGAGAACAATAGAATTTAATTTAAAACAGCCTTTTTGTATAATTTATTTAAAAAGTTTATTAATTTTTTTAATTTTTAATAAAGTGAAATTATTTATGTTTTATTTATTTTTATTCAATTTTTTTAATTCTAATCATATTCATAATTAATTTTGATATTTAAACATTGTAAACTTTTGAACATTTTTCTTTAAAAACCTCATTTATTATCATTTCTACATAACCAAATTGTAATTAAAATTTTCCATTTATATCAATTAAATTTTGAAAATTTGATTCCATTTTTGGAATCATAATAAATTGTGTTATATTATAATGTGAAATTAACTTTTGACCAAAATTAATAGTGAAATTATAAAAATTAATTATCGCAGTTAAGGAAAATAAAAGTTATAATGGGTTAAATTGAACATGATAGGAATTAATGTTATATAAAAATTAGTCTAAAATAAATTTTATAGTTGTATTATGAACCTATAATTTTCATTTCTTGATAATAAACTATTTTGGACTTTTATATCATGTAAAAAACACAAGTACACATTTTTATTTTCTGAAGTTACAAATGTACCACTCCTATAAATTATAAAATGCCAACCCCTCTTCACTATTTTTCACAACATAAAAACATTTGGATCAGATAATCCGAACCCAAAATAGCTTCCCAAATTATATCCTCTCATCCTATAATACTTATTTATTTTATAAGTCCACCATTCTAAGGATTTTCAGGAAAACCTAAGGAGGATGCCCAATGAAGATGTAATGTTCTCCAACGATCATTTTTTTTCTTCCCCCGCACAATTAAATTAATATTAATACCAGATTATTTGAAAACATAATTATAGTTAATATAATTATATATTTTTATAATAAGGTAATTAAAAAATAATATCCCCACTTCAATCAAATAGATTACGAAATCATCATTTATTTTTACGGTATATTATCGCCTCACGAACAGATGTTTTTTTCTCATGACCACATCTCCCAGTTGTGTATGGTTATGTATATAAAGTATATATATATGTATATATGATATTTATTAAATAATTAATCCAATTAATTAAATATATCATTTAATCCTTTTTTCTTTCCATTCCTTAAGGGATATGAAACATCACTTGTGTGTATAGTGGACTACTGCGTCACGATGTGATGTGATTTAAAATTCACTAAATTTTTACATAGAATATAATAGAAATAATGTTTAAAAATTAAATATGATATAAAATAAATAGTTATAATATAAATGAAATATTTATCATTATTAAAACGTGAAAATTAATTTTCTTTATTACCTTTTTACTCACTTAATGATGAAAATGTCATTCGAGTACAAGTAGATTACCACCTTCAGAATGCAATGTTACTCCTTTTTCATCTCCACTCCACATGGATTATATATATATATGATATGGAATTTATGATATTATGATCGTTTTTTTAAGATAAAATACTACTTACCTCCTTTCCATAATGATCATCTGAAAATGGAATCATAGTCATGCATATATAGGGTTTGCTGTCTCCATGATCATAACGTACATAATTTTTAATATACATCGTTGATTATTGTATTTAAATGTATATATGATGTAAAAAATATAATTATCTCATGATTATTATTTTTGAGATTATGGAACTATATAATATTCAATATAATTTTGTCAATCTTGGAAAATCATTAATAAGAAATCCAGGTAATTAACACCTAAAATTATGAAATTAATGAAATATAATTAACAAAAATGTGATAAGATGTCATACAAAAATCAGATATAATATTAACAAAATTAATATGGTTTATATATATTTTAATACTATTTTTAAAACCATTATACATTAGGCTATGGACATTTAACTAAATGAAAGCATTATATAAGGGATTCAATTTCAATTTTCTTTCATTGAGTCACATTTGTATGTTATGCACTAAATTTTTTATATGGTGTATATGCTTCTCATTTTACATTAAATATTTCAATTAAATAATATTTAAAGGTATTTTTAGTTTCAATTTGAATTATTTCTTCCATGGGGGTCTGACATAAAATATAACAAGATGTAATGACTTTCAAAAATCAATTTCCTTTCAATGGGTTATATAATTTTTTGATGTATTTGATATTCTACGATTATGTTGATAATGAATTTTTATTAAATTATGTTTTAATTGCACTTTATTATGTATATCTACATTTTATACACATAATAGATTCATTCATCACTTTATGGTTATGATCAATAGAAAGTTTTTTTTCATAATCACATTGCAATCAAAAAAATTTGTTCAAGAATTTTAGAGGAAGGAACTTTTTATACCATTTAATAATAAACACATTTAATTTCATTATATTATTTTTATTAAGGATATTTTCACGTAATAGTACAATTTTTCTACTCTTTGGTACATAAATTAATTAAAAATATGTTTTATGAAAATTTTACTTCATTACTCTCTTCGGTATGAATTATGATTTCTTATAATATCATATTGGCATTTATTTCCTTAATGGAATTTACTTATAATCATAAATAATTTACTAATCCCATTAAGAAAATTTCCATCATGATTATTTCAAAAAATTTACAATAAAATAAGTATAATTTTATTTCCACCATGGGTTTTACTACTATAATTTATTAAATATTCAATATTTTTCTCCTTGTAATAACCTAGTGTTTAATGGGAGTCCATAGTCTCCCTTTTCAAAATGGGAATGTATTGAATGATTTTTTCATAGATGTTGAAGGATCTTCAAAAGAATGACTTTTAGATATGTGGTTTTATGTTTAAAATGAATATATCAATTTTTTTGTAGTTATATAATTAAACGGAATACATAGAATATAATTCCATTAGTAATTTCCTCATAGGTACTAAGGGATTCTTCATCCTTTTTACTTAGCTCAATGAATTTCTTATACATTTTCCTAATAAATTTGTTGACCTCACCTATTTTGATAATCCCAATTACGCTTTCACATATTTTGATAATCCTAATTATGCTTTCAAATATTTTGATAATCCAAATTATGATTTCACATACATTGATAATCCCAAATAATGTTTATCTATGTATTAATTCATGCAATCAATGACATTATATAATCAAGATGATAATAATATTAAAATAATCTTTGAAATATATTAATCAATGTTTATCTATGTTTATATGAATTTTGAAATAGTTCTAACTCAATTGGATATGTTTTTCATAAAGAAGATAATTGTTTAAGTCACTGATATTCTTATAGGTACTGATACATATCTACCGGTACTTTGTCTACTGATTGACAGAGTCACCGAAAAGCAATGGTCACTAATACAAAGAGCTACCAGTTTGTATAAGTCCACCGGTAAGAACATGTAACTGATAGACCAAGACCACTAATACAAACAACTACTGATAGAAGTAGAGCTACTGATAGAACAATTATACTGATATACACTTAATCACTGGTACAGAATGAAGCTACTGATGTGCAAAATCTACCGATACAAATGATCCACTGATACAAGCGAGCTACCGATAGAGCAAGTGCTACCGATAGATGTATCCACTAATAATTAGAGCTACTAATACCTAGAGTAGCAGCTACTGATACAAGGAGCTACTGGTACAATGACAAAGAGCTACTGATAGGAGCTCACTGCTATAAAAAATCTACCATTACATATCTACTGACAGAAAGATACTGATGAAAGACATACCAGTCACTGATTCCTAAAATATACTTTTTTCAACATTATTTATTTATTAAGAAATGGTCTTATTTGATGATTTTAATGAAATTAATTTTATTTAATGATAGTTTCTGACATATCTGGGGAACATACCTAGAACCCATAAAAAGGAAATAATTCCCATTGTCAGAGCTTGAAAGCTAAAAAAAAGTCGCGTGGAGTGTGCGAGAGAACAAAAAGTGTTATGGGGTCATAAAGGCAGTGCTAAGAAGAGCTAAAGAGTACTGAAAAGTGGTGAATATAAAAAAAAAATAAAGGCTTCATCCATACTCGAAGAACATTGGACATACATGAAGTAATTCATTCTAGAAGAGAACACAAGCTACACATTTTCCAAGGAGAACTACAATGATCTGCGTATACACTCAATCTAATCATGTTGAACCTAAAAACAAAGGAAGAAAACGACACTCTATTTTCCAAACAAAAACTAGAAAAATAATCAGAAGCATTTATGGAAAATCAAAAGGGACCAAGAGCTACAATTCAAATCACTAGAGAATTCAAAACTAATATCTATTCTCTTAGTGATTCTTTTATTTACATTTTGAGCAGTGTGTGTACACTATATATTTTATACACACACTATCTCCTGAGATAAACTGGATGATATATAAATCATCACACAAACATTCCATAACTTTTTGTATCCCACTACGGATAGTGGTAGAGGTCAAGTAAGACCTGGACAGCTAGTGTGATTTTGTTTTGTTTTCCCAAGTAGAACTTTGGTAGAGGTCTTAGTACCTGAACAGTTTCTGTACTGTTGTTTACCCTGATATGGGGTGTGGATAAAATTTATATAAATTGTTTGGTAGGACCAAGTCTTGTCTTGAGACTGATCCTCTTGGTTATATCTGATGTGCTTCTTAGATTAAGTCTAATGTATATTACATACTTTCTTTTCAACTGCTAATTACATTCAAATTCAATTTGTTTTAAAGTTACTTTGATTGTTAATCTAGAAAGTTTTTGTACTTATTATGAAACATTATGTTTGTACCAAATGCTAATTTTATCTTCTGATTAAATTAACCGAGACCTAATCAATCATTGAGAAACTAATTGAACATTTACAATCTATATAAATTCACTATAGTTTAACTTAGTTTTCAAATTGGGGGATATTAAGAGAGTTATTTTTAACAGAAATTTTAATTGGAACTCAATTCTCCCCTCCCCCCTCTTGAGTGTCCACTCCGACCAACATGTGGTATCAGAGGGAGGTTCATTTTTATTAATAAATTATTTCCAAACACTCTTTTTTGAATAGTGATTTTAGTTATATCCTAAAGATCTTAAATTTCTGTTAGTTCATAATTTTATCTCATTAAATATATTTTCTAGAATATGATTATGGAAAATCGGTTTGAAGGTGCTGCTACCAACATGCCACCTTCCATTAATGGTACAAATTATACCCATTGGATGCTTAAAATGAAAATTCATTTAGAAGGTATGGGATTTGACATCTGGACTGCTATAGAGACTCAATATAAAATTCTAGAATATGAAAGAACTTCTTGGTATGAACCTACTAAAACTGCTTACAACAATAATTGTAAGGCATTGAATTATTCATACAATGCTTTTGGTGATGAGGAATTTAACAGAATATCTGCTTGTAATACTGCCTAAGAAATTTGGGATACTTCGGCTATTTCCCATGAGGGAACCACCAACTTAAAAGAAATAAGATTGAATACCTATACTATTACGTATGATAATTTTAAAATGAAGCCTGATGAACCCATTTATGACATGTATCTCGGGTTCAATGAGATTTTCAACACTATGAGGTCACTTGGAAAATGTGTTCCTACAAAAGCTTAGATTATGAGAATACTAAGATGTTTGCAAGAATGATAGAGAGACACATCTGTCTCTATAGGAGAACCATGTGATATAAGTTCCCTAACTGTTAAGGAATTAATTGGTAAGCTTATGATGTATATGAAGAGATGAAGGTCAACAAAGAAGAGGATGATGAACCAAGGAAGAATTCAGTAGCCTTCAAGACATCTGCTTCAAATAGTAAAGACAAAGGAAAAATTCAATGTCAAAGTGATAGTTTAACCAGTGATGAGAGTTCATCTGACTGTGATGCTGAGATGGCTCCGATAGTTATAAGATTCATGATGTTCTATAGGAAGAATAAATTCAGCATAAAATGAAACTACAAAGGTAAATATGACAAAAAAGTTCACTGGATGAAGGACTGTAAAAGGTCTGAAAAGGGTGATGAGATTGTCTACTATTAGTGCAAAAGGAAAGGACACGTTAAAGAATACTGTCCAAAATTGAAGTTCAAAAAGAAGCATGACTACAAGGACAATAAGTATAAGAAAGATAAGAAAGCAACGTGGAGTGCATCAGAGGATAGTTCAACTGATTCTGATTCTACTCAGAATGAAAAATCTCAAAAATCTAACATGTGTTTTTTGACAAACATATCTGAGGTATGATTGGACACTCGTGCTTTAAATTCATATTATTCTGGATTTGACTCTAATTCTAAATCTGAAAACATTTCTAGTGAAGAGTTATTTAAATATTGTAATATGCTAGAAGAAAATTGTAATGAATTGAAGGAGAATTACAAGGCTTTTAAGAAACAACAAGCTTTAACCAACTCTGTTAAATCTGCCTTTGATGTAGAAAAGGAAAATAATTCTCAATTACATAATGAAAATAGTAAACATAAATTTTCCAATGATAAACTAAGAAAGGACTTAGAAAAAATCACAAATAGAAAAGATACACTTGCTCAAATGCTAGGAAGAAAAGTGGCACCTAAATATACCACTCTAATAGGCTATCTTCCTGGATAGAGATAGATTACAAATAATAGATTTATCCCTAAATCTGGACAGAACGCTTCTAGTTCTAGTTCTGGAAATTCATATTGTTCAACTAGTTACTCATATAGTTATAGATCAAACAATGTTTATATTTCAAAATCTATTGATTTTGTAAATTATATGAGACCCATAAGACAAATCTAGGTACCTAAATCTTTGATTTCTAACCTAACTGGACCCAAGAGAATCTGGGTACCAAAATCATTTTCCATCTAAACCTGTTTTGTAGGAAATTTTTTTGATGAGTTCCCATAAGAAGGTATGGTACTTGGAATGTTGATGTTCAAGGAATATTACTCGGGATTACTCATGTTTCAAGAGTTTAATCAAAGTTGATAGAGGCTATGTTACCTTTGGTGATAACTCTAAAGGAAAAATCGTCAGCCTAGTCCAGATTGGTAACACTGATTCCGTTTAAATTTCCAAAGTGTTATTTGTTGAAGGACATAAATATAATTCATTAAGTATTTCTCGGTTGTGTGATGATGGTTTCAATGTTAAATTTGAAAATTATTCTTTTACTATTTTTAATTCTAAAATTGTTTTCGTATTTTCTGCTTTGAGAAATGAAAATGTTTATACTGTTGATTTGAATTCATTAGCTAAGAAGAATATTACTTGCTTAAATGCTTTTCATAAAGAGTCTTGGATATGACATAGAAGATTAGGACACTGCAATGTTTATTCACATAGAAAACAGTCTAGGAAGAACTTAGTTAGATACCTACCTATCCTTGGATTCCAAACTGACAAAGTTTGTAATCCCTGTCAAAAGGGAAAGCAACATAAAGTTTATTTTAAATCAATGAAATAAGATTCTACTTCTCAACCTCTCGAGTTGGTTCACATGGACTTGTTTGGACCTTCTAGAGTTTATAGATTAAATGGGAAGAACTATGTCTATTTCTTAGTAGATGACTTCTCTAAATATACTTTGGTATACTTCTTTTCTCACAAAAGTGAAGCTTATTCTTACTTTATAAAGTATTACAAGTCTATAGAAAACCTGAGTGGACTTAAGATTAAGAGCCTGAGAAGTTACCATGGTCGTGAGTTTGAAAATCATGAGTTTGAATATTATTTCTCAGACAATGGCTACAGTCATAATTTCTCTACCCCTAGGACGCCTCAGCAGAATGGTGTAGTAGAAAGAAGAAACAAAACCATTCAAGACATTGCAAGAACTTTGCTTAATAAGTATGACCTGAAAATTTATTTTTGGGTTGATGATGTAAATGATGTTTGTTATATTATCAATAGAGTCTTGATTAGATCAGTTCTTAATAAGACCCCTTATTTGTTGTGGAATAATAGAAAACCTAAGGTTAATTACTTTATAGTTTTTGGTTGCAATGTCTTTATTCTCAATAGAAAGGATAATATTGACAAGATTGCTTCCAAAAGTGATGAATGAATTTTTCATGGATATTCTTTAACTAGAAAATCCTATAGAGTCTTCAATAAAAGAACCAAGTGTGTGGAAGAATCTGTTCATATCAAGATTGATGAAACTGATCCACATAAACCTAAGTCTTCTTATAAAAATCTTGAAGAAGAACATTCTATTCTGGTCTTTAATGATAATACCAAAGACATGTTGTAAAGACAACCAGCTCTGGACATATTTTAGAATCTACATCTATAGAACTCAAACCTAGTGAAGAACCATCAATTTCTACTCCTACCTTTACTCGATCAAATAGAATTCTAAAGAATCATCATTTATATGTTTTTGTTGGTAATCTTGATAGAGGGACATAGACTAGAGCTTCTCTAAGAATCCAGGTTGAACATCAAGGTTTTCATTCACAGTTAGATCCTAATAATGTCAATGATGCAATCAATGATAAATTTTGGGTAATGGATATGCAGGAAGAATTAAATCAATTTGAATGAAACAAAGTCTGGGAATTGGTTGAAGGAACTAAGGACACTATGACCATAGGCACTAAATGGGTTTTTAGAAACAATGTTGATGAGTCTGGAAATATAGTTAGAAACAAATCTAGGTTAGTTGCACAAGGATATTTTCAAGAAGAAGGAATAGACTATGAGGAAAATTTTTCCCATGTAGCTAGATTAGAAGCTATAATGATTCTACTTGCCTATGCTGATCATCTGAATTTCATGTTATATCAAATGGAAGTCAAAGGTGATTTTCTAAATGGTTTTATAATTGAAGATGTTTTTGTTGAACAACCACCTATATTTTTGTAATCCTCATATTCCAAATCAAGTTTTTAAACATTCAAAATCTTTATATGGTCTGAAACAAGCTCCAAGAGCATGGTATGATAGACATAGTAATTTTATTATTTCAAATGGTTTAAATAAAGTGAATGATGACCCAACTATTTTTATTAAAATAATTTACAAATATGTTTTGATATTACAAATCTATGTTGATGATATTATTTTTGGATCTTCTAAACATTCTTTAATGAGTTATTCAGATGCTGGCTATGCTGGTTGCAATTTGGATAGAAAAATCACATCTTGAACATGTCATTTATTGGTAAAATACTTAGTATATTGGTGTAGTAGGAAACATAATTTTGTTGCTTTGTCCACTACTAATGCAGAGTATATATCTGCTGGTAGTTGTTGTGCACAAATTCTATGGATGAAACACAATATTTTGACTATGGGTATGACTTTAGACATGTTTCAATAAACTGTGATAACACTAGTGCAATTAATATCTGTAAGAATCTTGTGTCTCACTCTAGGACCAAACACATTGATGTAGGGAACAATTTATTGATAGATCATTACCAAAATGTGATATTACTTAAGAATTTATAGGTACTGAACATCAACTAGATGATATTTCACAAATCTGTTAAGTTATGATAGGTTAAGTTACATTAGACATGAATTAGGAATGATAGACTCTGTTAGATAGAAACCTCACCGATATAGATCATTGGCATGAAACCTCACCGATATAACTCACCTATATGAAACCTCACTGATATACCTCCCCAATATGAAACCTCACTAATATACCTCATCGGTATAAAACCTCACTAATATACCTCACCGGTATGAAACCTCACTGATATACCTCACCGGTATGAAACCTCATTGATATACCTCCCCGGTATGAAACCTCACCGATATACCTCACCGGTATGGGACCTCACTGATATACCTCAGTGATTAGTGGACCTCACCGATATGAATTCTCACTGTTATACCCAACCGATGTAGTGATTCAAACTTCTGTCTACCGCCAGAATCTATATCGTTTATATTTAATATATTTTAATTATTTATTTTATGATTCCTAAATGATAAAACTAAGTCCTAATTACTTCTCGATCCACATAAACTCCTTTACCCTCAAGCCTTAGCTCCCGAATCTCATGAAAAACCTATGTTCCTTGTACCAGAAATGGGAAAAACCAAAATTCCTACTGTTAGAGATGACATTGTTGAGCTAAATGCTAAGAAGCAGAATATAGATCAAGAATGAAGTAGCAGTGTTAGTAGAATAAGGTCGGGAAGGCGACCAGTGAACCCACATTTAAAAAATGGAGTTATAGTGATAAAAAAAGAGCTCTGTGTGGAATGGTTGTTATCTAGTAAATTTTTATTTCTATATGTGCTAGAAGACCAGAAGTGGGTAGACTTCTTCTTGAACGACAATGGCCCCTACTATCCGAAGCTGGTGAAACAGTTCTATGAGTTTGTGAGTTTTGAGAAATCAAAAATGAGAACCGAATGATTTCATGGATAAATGGAAAAGAGATGGATTTTTCTTCTACTTATTGGGCTGAATGACTTAAGGTTCCATACTATAGTGTTTCTAGATATTTTTCGATGTTATTACCACCTACAAGCGACATATTTTACTTTGAGACTACCTTTGAGGAGCTCACTGGTAGTGGTACGCAAAGACAGGTGGTGGCTGCTGAAATGGATGGAGAGAACATATTATTGTTCAAATTTGTTCAACGTGTTTTAATTCCAAGAAGAGGTGACTTTGAATATTTGAGATATCAATATATTTATCTGCTACATCTCTTGAGAAATTGTGTAAAGGTAAATTTTTACAGGCTGCTAATGACTAAAATAGAGGATATGATTAATCCAATGTCGTAAACCAATTCTTTATTCTTTTCCATGTTGATCACAGTGATGATCAAAGTAAAAGGAGTAGCCAAGTCTCAGGATGAGACAGTAGTGGTAAGAAACAACTTCTATATTACAAGCACTTTATGTAAATACATGATGATAAACTAGAACCCCTGGAAAGGGGAATGGGTTACTGATGACAAAACGTTATACGATAAGTTCAATCCTGTGGATCATCCTTCAAGGCCAAAGGATGTGATGGATCCAGGTCTGGGAACTGATGATGAAGAGCCACAGTATAGTGATGATTCAGAAGAGGAATATTCCTCTATAGCAAATGGAGGAGTTATAGACTTGCTTTCTAGCCCAAATCCTGAGACTGTATCATAGAAAAAGAAAATTACATCATTGAATATACCCAGTAAAGAAATATTTTTTTGTGTAAGAATTGAAGAAGATCTTGTATATAAGAAAGAACAACAGAGACCAGACTAGGAAAAGGTTATCCCATATAATGAGGAACAATAAAGAGGATCTGAAACTAAAGCATTAGCTTCGTCCACCTTGATCTTAAGTCCTCTGATTGGAAGTTTCGTTATGCCTTTAGAGGCTGTTCTGGATAATGTTAATAGAACATTACCTATTCCTGAGGAACCTCTTGTTGTTACAGAAAAAGAGATGATTGTTATATATTCTAATGAAGAAGACCGGACTGATGAGGGTTCTGTTTCTGCACAAGATAATTCACCTGTTGAGGGGGAGCATCAAACCATGTTTGGTAGTGTTTCAGTGGCTGTTGAGTTTGAAGACTGGGATAAAGACCCAGTTTTTGTAGCTTGTGGATTAGATTATCTGGATTCTGATAATGAGACATCCCTCAAAAGACCAAAAATCAGTTATGAGATTCAGTCTGAGATATTACCTGAAATGTGGTAAGAATACATGATCTGGATAAGCTCAATTCTGATCTCAAAATCAGTTTTGTGGAAGAAATAAGGAAAATTGAAACATCACTTTTTTTATATATTCAATCAATTATGAATGCCTTTGTTCCTTGTATAGTGTCTGATAGAGCACTTGTTCAGGCTGCACCTGCTGATATGATCATCAGGGAGACTTAGCATCTTTAAACGGTGAGATGAAAGAGCTTTTGAGTGCTTCTATTGCTATGTTAAAGAGTTTATTTTTTGAATAGATGATCAATTTGGAAAGGTCCTTCAAACTCTCTCTTGGTTGTAATGTATCAACCTTTATTGTAGAGATATTGGATGATGTTACAGCTTTCCAGACTCAAGTATCTATACTGGAAGAGACTGTTGATGTTCTAAACCAATCAATTATCTCTCTAGAATCCCATATGAGTTCTAAATCCCAAGAAGACAAAGACTTTTCTTATGTCAAATATGTTGTGAGCCAGATGGTATCAATATTTGAGGGATTTAAAACCTCCATGAAAAATCATGTAAGCACCCCGGATTATCAAGTGAAAAATCTTATCAGTGGGTTGACCAAAAACTTCATGGAAACCATAACCTTCTCTATTGGTTCTCTTTCTTCAAGACCTTCAATAGAATTAGATCAAATTAGAGTTGTGATGAAGGAGGAGCTTGGTTCTGCATCAAACAGTGGCTCTGTGGACTCATATAATTTGGCCAAAGTTGTAACTTCTACTAGAGATACCACTCAAGATATCATGAAGATTGTTCATGATTATATGAGAGAATCTTATACTTCTCAGAAAGAGGTGAAAGACAAGGTAGATTATAATTCGCAAAGGGGTTTTAACATGAATCAACTTAATAATAATTTCACGCTTATGTTTGAAAACATGAATCACCCACCAGTCAATCAAGACTCAGAGAACAAGTCAGCAAGCTCAGGGAGTTGACCCCTGCACTGGATAAATTCATGGAGAACAAGGATGACTTTATTTCTGCTATGGAAAGAGGAGGTGGAATCATCATGTATTTCAGAAATCTCATGTTTCCTTTCATGCATGTTGATTCTTGACCAGTGATTATACCTCCAGCTTTACTGGCTTCTGCCCCTACTACTTACCTTGTTCAAATGACTCCAGCCCATGCTACTCGATGCCTTACTCATATGATCACTCAGATAGCTACACAGTACAATCCAAGAATAGTTTCAGTAGCTCAGCCACCTCTGATCATTTTTGGTGTTCCTAATCCTCCACCTGAATCCACTAGACCTGAATCCTCTTCTAATCCAAAATGTAAATCTCATTCTGAGGATGTGGATTGATCTGTGATGGGGATTTTTGATAGGGATCACATATATTTATTTTTGTTTCATTTATGTATTTCTTTGTATCTGGTTTCTCCACAAAATATATCTGATCATACATTATTTTACCCTCAGTTACTTCTCTTTTACTATATTTCATTCTTCTTCCACTTTTTTCTAATCACAAAGGGGGAGAAATACTATCTTAGGGAAATATATCTACGGGAGAACTAATAACTTTTATGAAAAAGGGGAGAAATACTATATTTTATACATTTAATTAATATTCATTTCTCTCTGGTATATTAATTTAATATTTTACCTCTCATATATGTGTCTTGTAATATATTTGTTTCTCTGATACAATTGGATTTAATGCAATATCCTTTGATACATTACTATTTATTATGATTATAATATCATAAGTTTTGATTATAAAAAAGGGAGAGATTTTTGACCTCACATGTATTGATAATCCTAATTATGCTTTAACATATTTTGATAATCCCAATTATGCTTTCACGTATTTTGATAATCCCAATTATGCTTTCACATACATTGATAATACCAAATAATGTATAGCTATGTATTAATTATTTCAATCTATGACCTTCTATTATCATGCTGATAATAATATTAAAATAATCTTTAAAATATGTTAATCAATGATTATCTATGTTTATATGAATTTTGAAATAGTTCTAACTCAATCAAATATATTTTTCATAAAGAAGATAAGTGTTGATGTCACTGATATGCTTATAGCTACTGATACAGATCTACTGTTACTTAGTCTACCGATAGACAGATTCACCGATAAGAAATGGTCACTAATACAAAGGGCTACCGGTTTGTATAAGTCCACTGGTAATCACATGTAACTAATAGATCAATACCACTGATACGAACAGCTACTGATAGAAGGAGAGCTACCGATAGAACAAGTCTAACAATATACACTTAATCACAGGTACAGAAAAAAGCTACCAATGTGCAGAAGCTACCAATACAAACGAGCCACCAATACAAGCGAGCTACCGATAGACCAAGAGCTACCGATAGAAGGAGTTACCAGTAATTAGAGCTATTGATACACAGAGTAGAATCTACCGATACATGGAGATACCGGTACAAGGACAAAGAGCTACCGATAGGAGCTTACTGGTATTCAAAGTCTACAGTTACATATCTACCAGCAGAAAGCTACCAATGAAAGACTTACCAGTCACTGATTCCTAAAATATAATTTTCCCAACATTATTTATTTATTAAGAAACGATCTTATTTGATGATTTTAATACAATTAATGATATTTAATGATAGTTGTTGGCATGTCAGGGGACCATACCTAGTTCCCATAAAAACGTAATCATTCCATTTTCCGGACCTGAATGCTATAAAAATAATGTTCATGAAGTGTGTGAGAGAGAAACAAGGTGTTGTGGGGTGTTAAAGGCAGTGCTGAGAAGTGATAAAAAGTGCTGAAATGTGGTGAATACACACAATGAAGAAAGGCCTCATTCACACTCAAAGAACACTGGACATACACGAAGCAACTCATTCTAGAAGAGAACACAAGTGGAACATTATCCATGGAGAACTGCAACGAGCTGCTCATACACTCAAGCTGATCAAGCTAAACCTAAAATTTAAGGAAGAAAATGACGTTCTGTTTTCCAAACAAAAAACAGAGAAGGACTCAAAATCATTTTTGGAAAATCAAAAGGAGTCCAGAGCTGAAATTCAAATAACTAGAAAATTCTAAACTCATATCTATTCTCTTAGTGATTATTTTATTTACATTTCGAGCAGTGTGTTTACTCTGTATATTTTATACATACATTGTCTCATGTGCTAAACTGGAGGATCTCTGAATCCTCACACAAACCTACCATAAATTTCTGTATCCCACTGTGGATAGTGGTAGAGGAAAAGTAAGACCTAGACAGCCAGTGTGCTGTTGTATTGTTTTCCCATGTAGAACTGTGGTAGAGGTCTTAGTACCTGAACAGTCTTTGTACTGTTGTTTACCCAAACCCAGGGGGTGGATCAAATTTATATAAATTGTTTGAGAGTGATAAGTCTCTACTTGAGACTGAACCTCTTGGTTATATCTGCTGTTCATCTTAGATTGCATCTAATGTTTATTAGATACATTATTTTCCAGTGCTAATTAATTTTAAATTCAATTTGTATTAAAGATAGTTTGATAATTAATATAGGAACTGTTTTTACTTATTGTGAACCCGTAAGATAGTTTCAAAAGATTATTTAATCGTCGGATTAAATTAACTGAGACCTAATAAATCTTTGAGAAACTAATTGATCATTTATATTTATTATAAATTAACTACATTTTGACTTAGTTTTCAAATTGGGGGATTTTAAGAGAAATATTTTTAACAAAAATTTTAATTGGAACCCAATTAACCCCCCCTCTTGAGTGTCTACTCAGACCAATAATTGTTTTTATGAATGTACATTCTGAAGATTAAACTATTAAACTCATCCCTTTAATTTGATTCAACTTACCTATTTTCCCTTTTGTTGATTATCAGATTCATCTATTTGTATGCTTCACCTTCAAAATGAGAAAAAAAACAGGAATATTTTTCATGCTCATTGCACCAGATAATATAAAAGTTTTATTTGGGATACAGACCCATTAAGTATTAATTAGTGGATCATAGGAAAAATTATAATAATTTGGATATTTTCCTATGAATGACTCAATATTTCATTGTTTCATCCTTGTATTTCTTTGATTCTCTACATTTTTCATCTATTTGAAGTGTTCTATCATTATAATAACATGTTTTTATATACCATCTCCAAGGTATATTGATTGATCATGAGGAAAATAATTTCATTTTTTGTCACATTATTTATTAACATATAATTCCTAAAATATATATTTATTTACTAAAACTTTTAATTAATGTTTCATAAATAATAATTAGTGTAACAAATCATATGATTACGGAAATAATTTATTTAATGTCCTAAATTATGATAGCTACATTTCAGCCCTTCACCCATTCAGTTCATCTCATATCACTTTTTGTTCATTATAGGTTTCTTTTTGTTTGATCCTTATATTCACAAAAACATAATACATAATATTATTAAACCATACTCTAATACCAACTAAGGTGATCAGAGAATAAAATACATTGTTAGTTAATCATCTTCGATTAATACTCAATATATATCCTAATATAAGTGATTAATTTAATTATGGACTAGATACATAAACAACTAATTTAAAATAAATCTTCTAAATCTAAATTAAACATCATTTATATATGTTATCCTAATATACATAACATACATATTACCCAACTTCATAACCTGGTGAAAATTGAGACATAAAAGGTGGTGACCTTAGATTATCAGTATGCGTAAACTTTGGAGATATTAGATAATAATGATTTTTTGACATTTTATAATCATTATGTTATGAGAGAATTATCAATGAATATAAGATTAAATTTCATAAGTCATAACTAATGATTTTTGGGTCATAAATCTTTACTCATAGCTAATAGATTATCTGTAATAATAGACATTATTCTTAATAGTTCAGAAACATCAGAAATAAATAGTGTTACAGAAGTTCATATCATTTACACAATACATGTCAATAGAGTTTTTAGTAAACAAAATAATAGAAAATCATTTCATTAGTCAAGGTTGTTTACCCTGAAAATCATTATAAAGATTAAAATATCCAATTAGGGTTTATTTTTTTCTCCTCATTCCCTTTTCATTCGAAGTGGATTGAGTCTTGTACATGACTGAGTTTACTCCACATTATAATTCCTATTATTACATGATACAAAAATCATTACTCAATATATTGGAAGAATATGTTTTACAAACCCATCATATAGATAAAACCATATATATGTGTTACATGGAATCATAAAAACATCATCTATCTCATCATACCATATCAATAGGAAAAGAAACATATTCCAAAATGATTTCATCATCACTTACTCATAATAAATGAAAATAAACAATATACACTATTTTATTATAATGTATAGACAATAAATAATAATAACAACATAAAAATTTGTTGACATAAATGAAAAATACCATTCAAATAATCAGAGAACATTTACTTAAAATATGAATAAATGAAATTTCATTTTTATATCATTTATATAAAATATCATAAACCCAAAATAATGGGAAAGTTATTATTTTGAGAAAAATAATGAAAATATGAAAATCATGGTTCTATTAAAGTATTAGAAATGAATTGTTGAAAATTGTTTCATGAGGTTAATGTTAAAAATATATTTTTTTAAACATTCATAAAAAATATAAATATAACAAGTATATAAAACAAATAAAATATTACTTCTTAATATTTTCTATAATTATAAAATATGGTTAAAATTTATTTTCAAAAATCATTTTAGAATATAAAACATTATTGAAAGATAATAAAAATATGGAAAATGAGTAATAAGATAAGATTTTCATTAAAAAAATTCTGTTAACATGAGAACCAAATAGGGAATTATTATTTGAAAACATTATAATGAAATAAAAATATAGATATAATGAAAATATGTGAGGTTTAAATGATAAATATCATTTAAATTCAATCAATTTAAATTTAACATATGCAATACCGAATTGAAATGAGATTCTAACCTAAATTCTTACTTCAAGTCATGACATTCACCATAGATACTCTAAACTCTTATATAATAAATTTGACATTGTTATAAATGTATTAAAAAATAATAATCATTCAAATATTACCATATTATATTTCCATTGAATAACTTATTACATATTATTAATAATTCATTTTCAAATTTGATATTCTATAAATAAATAATTTTTTTCCATTATTACTTCAGTTCAATGGTCTTCGTCTTTGAACATTGTTAATTGTTTCATCGCCGATAAAATATTAATAATAATATAGATATATTATCATATTAATTATATGTAGTTTTATAACTATCCATTAGACTAATTTATGGAAAATTAAATTCATTATTTATGGATATGGGAATCTACACATAAACATGGATGATATTTTCATTTTTTAATATAAAATTAATAATGATGATAGGAAATATTTTATCATTTAAAAATCATAATTATATCATATATGATAAATATATATATATTATATACATCATTATGACCATCCATGTCAGGTGATAATGAAAAATGGATTATATTTCTTCTTGGAGGTGGTAGTATTCAGGAAATCGTGAGTTATAATTTCGACTACCATTGCATGGAAAGGGCGAATAAAATTATTTTTTCAAAATTCATAAAAAATTTTACGAATGATTATGATATTTGTTTAATTATAATATCATTAATAAAAATAATTTGTTATATATAATATATAGTAGACATTAATTGATTTAGTTGTGATGATTACGTATTCTATGTGAACCATCCTTTGATATAACCCTTAAGACTTATAGGATTGGTCTCTTTTATGACAAGAAACTATATAATGAAAAGGAGTAAATTTAAGAAGTTATTTGGGTAGTTCATGGAAGATATAGAGTCTTCAATTTTATTGGATAAATGAGAAGACGTTTTGTCCTTATTTATGTTATTTGAGTGGCACTCATGAAATTATTCATTGTTTTCAAATAATATAAATTCCTTTTCCGTGGAAATTTTTACAAAAAGGTAAAAAATTAAATGATCGGATATTATGTGGTAAATATCCCCAAAAATAAGAAAATTATATTAATTTTCATGTGATTTTTTAATATATATATCTTTTTTAACACCTCATTAATGATTTTAAAATTTACCATTGTGATAAACGTTTACCAAGGTTATTATTAATTATGAATAAAAAAGAAATTAGCCACATTACAAAATTTGTACCTCATAATTCTAAATATGATATTCATTCTACCATATTAAATTTATATATGTGTAATAAAATAATTTTAATCTTATTAATCAAACCATAATGAGAAATAGATTTTTTAAAAATTTGTTTTTATGAATGAAAATGAATTTATACCAAAATAATGAAAAATAATGATTATCATTGAATTAGTGAGATTTTGTATAATCAAAGTATCCCTATATTGATTTTAAACCAATCCAATACTAAATTAAACATTTTAATTACTCTTTTAAAAGAAATTAAGAGATAGTTTCATTTAAATAAATAATTTTTATTATACTCTCAAAAATCAATCATTTCTAAAAAAATCCCAATATTAAATATAAGACAATTTTTATATAATGGTATAAATGATAAATTAACATTTATCATTTATAAAACTTTTTTTCCTAAATTTTTAAATTTTCTAATTAAATAGAAATATAAAATATAAAGATAAAAACAATTTCAAGAAAAAGAACACATTTAAGCTTTTTGACTTCTCATCTATTTTTAAAATGAAATCAAACTTTTTTAATTTTATTATATTAAATCATATATTTAAATTTAATCATTTAAAAGTTAACTTTTTGTTTAATTTTGAAATAATATATAATCTCAATAAAAATACACTTCTTTGAAAGAATATTCATTTTAACTGTAAATTTTTTTGAAAATAACTAAGCCATTATTTAATGAGAATAGTTAAAAAATATTTATGAAAATAATTATACATAAATTTCCTAATGTGGAAACTCTTATTCCTACTTAATAATTCAATGAAATAGTTAAAATGGTCATATAATATATTTTTCTCTAAAAAATATTAATTAATTGTGTAAATAATTTTATCAAACACTAGTAATTTATTTCACTTGTAAACATATATTTAAAACATTATGTGTCACATTGTATTTTTCCCGTAAATTAGTAATTTAGGGAAGGAGATTAGTTATTCTAATTAATATTCATAATCCTCTTAAATTTATAAATATTAAAAAATTAGTGTAAAAGAGTAAAGTCAAATGAATGATAAATACCCTCATGATATAGAAAAAAGTCTTAAAAAATAATAAAAACTACTAAGGATTGTAAAAGGGTTATATAGGGAAAGAGAAATATCATTTTACAAAATTAAATTATACAATATATTATTTAATCGTTTGATGAATGAAATGATTTAAATATAGATTATGAAAGATAAATCTTCTAAACAAAAAAATTAGAATAAAATTTTTATAAATAATTCTTCAAGTTAAAATTAAAAAATATGTGTGGATTATGACCCTTTTAACATATAAATTAGAAGTCACTATAATATTTTCAAAACATAGGTATTTAATTTTCAACCATATGATTGTTAAATTCATGTAAGATAATTGTTAGAGGTTTCATAATAACTTAAATAGGGATTCTGTGAATTTTTAGAAGAACTATGGATATGATCATATTGTAGTATATGATGATTTATTCCTGTAACCCACCTATGTGACATGGGAAGGTCCATGATACTTATTTTGGGAAACATTTTGGGTAATGTTTCACTATCTGTCCACCTATCAGCCTCAACTATAACATCCTCACTATGTCATGGAAGATAGTGTTGAAAGGCCAAAACGTCCAAGGTATTGACAGAACATCATATTTGGTTTCACGGGCATGGTTAGAATGAGGCCACACAGACTGTGGTGGTAATCACCGCACTACGATTATAGTTGATTAATTATTTCAAGTGGTATATTCATCAATTGATATTATTTTATGGATTCAATAATAATAATGGAAATGTGTGTGTTCACGAAGAGGTGATGGTTAATTTATTATAAACTCATTTTCCCCAAAAGAATACTTTTCCTTTCTCCTCTAGTTAGTTGTTTGTTCTATTTAATTCTTAATAAGGGTTATTGATTTCATTACTTCTTTGAAAGATTCCCTACGGATATTCCATCATTATTATCTGTATTCCTAATAATCTTGTTTTAAGGGGATCCTAGTCTATCAATTTCAAGTAATTTTTTGTATGACAAACTGGGTTTTCATCCTTTGACTAGATCATGATCTATAGTTGATGGTGTTTTTTATTGTCTATGTTGACATAATTATTTTATTATCTCACCATATCGATATTGATTTGTTTTCTAAAACCATGTTTGTGATGAATTAGGACGGGTTTTGGGGACCCTCAGAATGTGGGGTCGGGTCAAGTTGGTGTGGGACCATAATTTCTATATGGACACTCAGAGAACCTCAAAATTTATCTTTAACACAGTTGGTGTAGGATGTTTCATACCATATTCGGTACTTATATGAGTTTTTTCCTGGATGATGGATACATGAGTGTCCATGTGAGGCTCATTTAACCCATGTTTGATATTGATCACATGTGCATACATGTTAATCACATGAGAATAATGTATGATATTAATCACATGTATAACCATATATTATATTGATCACTTCTATGTGTTACCATTAATACATATTCATTATTATGACCAAATGTGTGTGAGTTTTCTAATATTCAGACATGTTATTCTATTCTTCTTCATATTCATTGCATGCCTGTTATGTGTGAATTTATTTATTTTGGAGGTTTTGATTCTAGTAGAATGTTATAGGTGAACCTTTATCGCATAATTAGATATTAGTGGGGGGAATGTGTGACATGAAAATATAATGATGATTGAGTGTTTCACAGGGTGTGGTTAAAATATACTTATGGATTTTCTAATGGAAGTGATGGGAGAATATATCATTGTGGCATGTCTTGAGGTATAGATGGGTTAGAATGGACATAATTTATGTCCCATGATAGAGACTATGCTCAATTTCCTTGTAGAATTATCCAAGACCTTTTGTCCTTGTGGATACTCTTGGATATAAGTGTGGGTCTCATAGTCAACAATTTTCATTACTTATGTTATTAAATTCTTTCTGACATGGAGCTGATTTTATTAGGATAAGGGGTTATGGATTGTTGGTTAGTACATGATAACTCAGAACATTATATATTTTTCATTGTTTTAATATTTACTTATTATCATGGAAAAAATTCTAATGATTATACACATATGTTAAGGATAAATTGGTATTTTCCTACTAGGATTATACATAGACCCAATATGGGAGTATTGATGAATGTGAAGCATTTATCATAATGAATATGGGAAAGGTAAAGGGTCTAGAGAATTGGATCAAAGGATGTTGATAATTGTGTTATAAGGTGTTATTGGGAAGAATTCTAATTTTATTCAATAGTGTCTTGAATTATTTTCTTATAATATTTATTTTACTATATTTGAACATCCACTTTATGGGTCTATACTTATTTTTATATAATGTGAATCTAAGATACCATACATTACATATGTTATATCATTATTTTTATTCACATTTCAAATGCCCATTTATTTTATTATATATTCCATAACATTATTATGATTTATTAATTTGGATACATGAGGTACTGTATTCCCACAACACCATTAAAACCATCACCACTAATGGGAAACCTCTTATGTATGGGGAGGAATACATGGGGTTATATGGAACCCTATCCCATTCTTGGTGACTCAATTTAGGGGAATACATAGTTGTATTAGAGGAAGTTTTCTATTAATATTCATCTTGATAATTATTGGGGAAAGGTAAAAATAATTTAGGGTTTAGGTACCATGGGTATGGGAGATAGTAATGTTCACGAACAAATCTTATGTGGAAGACCTTTAAGTTACCTATGATGTGACTACTATAATTGTTGTGTCTTTATGGTTTCATGTTGATCCTGAGTATATTGTGTTGGTACAATTTTTTAGATTTTGGTGTGTTCATTCATTATGACAAGTCACATAATTTTCTATTCAATATATATTCATGTTTATTACTATTCAGGGATGATTATTTAATTAAATTTCTTGATATGGGATTTGGTGATATACTATGATGAAATTTAGATCAATTGAACCTGGTAATTCATATTGTTATATTTATATTCTTTTTACTAATGTAGAGGTATGTACATCAAAACATTCTCCTTTGGTAGTGATAAGTGGGATTTTCTATAACATCCTATGTAGCCACCTAGGATATGTTCTCCAATATAAATCTATTATTTTTTCCTATAAAATTGTTTGTTTTTAATCATAATTAAATTGCTTTAGGTGTTCAAAATATTATTTTTGGATTGTAGATAATTCCACCTAGAAGATGTATGAGGGCTCCAATGGTTGATGTAGTTTAGAATCCTCCATCATAGGAGAACATCCCATATTCTACTACCATACATGCATGATATGTATACTAATACTTATATTATACCCACTCTAATTATTCAATAAGTAGAGTTGCTTCATCTTATATTCATTTAGATAATACAGATTCAATGTGGAGGGTTTCCCAATATAATGATTGATTATTCCTAATACATTGAACTCTAGTATCCTCCATCCCTCCAAAGAGGTTGAGTCTCTAAAAAAGAAGATTAAGATTAACATCATTGATGGTTTTTTCAGTATAGTAGTCAATAAAAATAGATCATGAGTAAAAATTAATACCTTCATACTTTTGAGACCCTTTTAGAGATTGTGGGGCATCAAAACAAGGATAAAAGACAATAGGGTCTTACTAGGGAGACATTCTATAATCATTTATTTGAGTATATCTTCCCATATATGCTAAAAATGAATCATCATGAGGATTTTATAATGAATCATTAGGGGCCAATTTTTTAGTCTATTTATATTTTTATTTCACATAGATGATGCCATTCACTTTTCAATTAGTGGTAAATGATGATAAGAAGGTCGGGATATTCAAGAATTTCCTCATCCTAAAACTGAGGCATATTGTGAAGTGATTTCACGTGACAATATATCCATATTTTATTTACTTGGAAATGATGATTATGAATGGTCTAAAGGTGTAAAAAGTTATTTGTCTTTTTATACCTTATATATGTGTAGATAATATACTTCCAATTGTAATAATTGTATTATCTTCTTGTAGCATGAATAGGAAGGATTATGATTTGAAACAAGGTGATAGAAGGAAATTAGAGATGTGTTGGGGTTCTTTATCCACCTTTATAGGAGAAGGATGTCATTGGTGTTCCAATTTTTTATATAGTGGGAATAGTTGAATTTTTTTCCCAATACCTCATAAAACATTTCTTATATATGGAAATATTTGGCATCTTTAGCATTTATGTTCAAGGAAGTTACTATTAGGACATTAATGGGGTACAATGAATATCCAAAATATAAACCATAGATCAATCCAAGGTCATTACTAGTAAAATATAACCCCACAAGCTTCAGTCACTCAAAAATTTTATTCAACATAGGGGTGGGCCACTAGAACTAATGTGGGAATATTTTATTTAGTGGACCACGTTCAGCTAAAAAATGAGAGAGATAATCTACTCTTTGAGGTCAATAATCACCCCAAATATATAATACTATTTATTTTTTGATACATGAGCTTCAAATTCAATAATATATATTCAATTTATTTATGGGATCATATTTATGGTAAAATTATCTTTTAAGAAGTTATAATATAACTCAAGCACTGGGGATGAAATTGGATCATCTCTAGAGATCTCATGAATGAACTATGGATTTTTATAGAAGTTAAAATGTATGTGATTTGATGATTCAAAATATGAATAATTTTTTGAATTTCGACATGGATTGGTTACAAATTTATCAATTACATATAGATTGTTTTAAGATATGGGTATTTTTTACATTATAAAGCTGGATAAGTTTGTTTTGAATAGTTAATGAGATAATGTAGTAGGTATAATAGTCTTATACCTGAGTTGGTTTTGGGCTATTACATCAAAACTATTACCCATAGTTCATGAGGAATATTAGGGAGTATATTATATCCCTTTTCTATTTATATTGAACCATTATTATGATGTCTTTCTAGATGTTTTCGCAAGACTACCTTGGGATATAGGTTCTAAATTTAACATTAAATTCATGACCAGAGTTTAACCTATAATAATTCTTATATTTTTATTATGATAGATAATTTGATTGAACATTATGTGAAACTTTTGGATGTTGAGTAAAATTGTTTTATCAGATCAATCACATCTCTCATGGGTGGTAATGATCTCATCACAATGATCAAAGACCATTATTGGTCATTGTGTGTAAAATAAAGAATGCTAAAAGTGGTGAATGTGAGGAATAGATAATTGTTTTTGTTAGGTCCACAAGGCTGAATACCCTGAGAGGAGGGGTGAATCGGGGTATGAGTAAATTAAAATTAAATCCAATTCTGATCTTGTTTTGCTGTAAAGAAAAGCACAATTCTCTCTCTTTCCTGTTGCACAATAAAAATAGAATGTAAAGCATTCACAGGACACCGCAATTTTAATTGGTTCACCGCTAAGGACTACGTCCAAGGAGCATGCACTGACAGGTTGTTTGTCATACCAAATTCCACTAAACTTCACTAGGTGTGGATTAAAAGGATCGGGCTAGATCACTTCTATGCCCAGGCTCACTGCCTTTATAATGTTTAGGGTCAGATCACTGCTTTCCCAAGGGTCACTCCCTGTTTCTCTCTCTCTGGCTCACTGTCGGTGGAGAGGATCACCTTCTTCCTCTTCCTTCGCTCACTGCTCAGGAAAGGATCCACTCACATTTTATAGATCTGTAGGTCTCTTCATTTGCATGAAAAAATGAATCCTCTGTTGTATATGGATGCTCTGTTTAAGGCCAAATTGCACCTGTAGATAAATCCTTATTTTCACCAAAGGTATCGAGCAATCCCCCAACTTCCACGCAGCCCAAAATCACTGCCATAAATCAACCTTACTTGGCTCCCTTCTCTACGTCGGCGTGCAAGTCTCAGCACGCAAGTCAAAAATGGCGCGCAAGTATTTCTTAACACTTGTGCGACTCAATATTAAGCTTCTCCAAAATTGCACGATGTACTTCCTTTTCTTCCAAAACAACCTTAGGCGCACAATGAATAGATAGCGCACAACATCAACACTGGCATGCAAGTCCCTACTTGCGTGACCACACACCACTTGTGCAACTTCCACACCTGTGCAATAGGAGATTTGATTTTTCTATGTATTGAACTCCATGAAAAATGAGGAGGGGTGGTCCAGTATTTATAGGGATTTGAACTACCTGCACGATGGCGCGCAAGTCCCCCTATGGCGCGCAAGTCTCAGCGCGCAGCTCAACCACCCTGACCACTGTCGTGAAACTCACTTGCGCGACCAAACTAATACTTGCACGACCCACCTTCATTTGCCATTTTTTGAATTTCTGATCCTTAAAAACTATAGGGGCACATGTTCGCAAGCCCTCTAGGCATCGGCGCACAAGTCACATCATGACATGCAATTCACTTGCATGGCCTACCTAATACTTGTGTGATCCTTATCCATTTTCCATTTTTTATGTTCTGATATTGAAAAACATTGGTTGCGCAACTTTCCAATCCTCCATGAATGAAGGGCGGAATTAATTTTCCAAAAAACACTTTACTCCTTCTGTCGATTTTCAGGCCCAAAAATTTTGCAAACACTGGAAAATGGCGCCACCTTGTATATGTTCTTTTTTGTACCGCGTCCAGATCATACATATATTTTTCAATGTTCTTGAATCAAACATTGATCGTTGACCACAGCTCTTGAACATGACATCCCTCTAAGAAATCCACTTTGTCAACAAATTTTTATGTCATGGTTTTCTTTGTCAACAATCACATCACATTTTTCTACTTTGTTAAAAAACACAATCACCTCAAAAATGCTTCAATGATCCCATGAGGGATTTTTTCTCCAATAATCTACCCCATTGGGTTTTTTGACAACTCTTCCATAAAAAGATACATCGTTAATTCTTTATCCACCATTCGCCTATTGAGATTCTAAAAGCGATCAAGGATTTACTGAACACATACTCTATGACCACATGAGTAATGCTCAGTGTGAGAAACAAGAGTAAATGAAAATTTCATCAATGAATCACTTCACCTCTGAAATCCATTGTTGACACCCAAATGATACCAATTTTTACCAAACTGATACCAGTTGTTCAAAATCTTCTTACCAAATTCCAACTGTTCTCTATTGCTTTTAACATGATCCTCTACTATCATGATATATGTTCTATGATCGATCACTACTAGCATCATCAAATTTAACACTCTCCCCCTTTTTGTTCACATCTTCATCCCTTGTCAGCTTCAAAGCCTCTTTAGCCATATTTCTTGTGTTGTCCAAGCTATGCTCTGGCTAGGCATGTTCAACTAGCTTCAACTCCCCCTATCTGGATGCTCCACCTGTCAGATTCTCTCCATATCATTCATGATTTATCAAATAGTCATGTTGTCTCCCCCTTGAACAATCACTATTTGTTCCCCCTTTGTCAACAAACCCAAAGGTCACTCCTTTGCAGTCTGTAACAGATTACAGAACACATATTAGTACATTAGAGAGAAACACATCATTCCTCAGGGAGAGAGGGTGGTTGGTTCCCCATACACACTATTTCAAGTGCGGGGAGTCAACTGAACTCCCAGAGCCAGTCGATGCCTCTCAAATTCTTCCTTGGGTAAGGCCTTTATCAGAATGTCTACAACCTGTAGTTCTATAGGTACATACTCCAACTTCACAATTCCCTGCTCAAACTTCTCCTTGATGAAACGATATTTTACCTCAATGTGCTTGGTCCTTGAGTGATCGATGAGATTTTTGCTAAGATTGATAGCACTTGAGTTATCGCACATGATTTCGTTCGGAGACATCACTTCAACTCTCATATCTTCAAGATGTTGCATCATCAACAATAACAGTGTTCTTGATTGACTGGTCGCAATATACTCAGATTCTGCGGTGCTCAATGAAATGAAATCTTGCTTCTTGCTTAGCCAAGAAATACACAATCCACCAAGATAGAATGGACCACCTGACGTTGATTTTCTATCATCTGCTGAACTGGCCTAGTCTGCATCAGTATATCCCAATAAGTCTGTCTGAGATTTGTCAGTATATGTCACGCCAGAATCCACTGTGCCCTGGATATAACGAAGTATTCTTTTCACTTCTATCATATGGATTTCCTTGGAATTACTCTGATATCTCACTGCTTGGAATGTGCCAAAAACAATATCAGGACTTGTTGCAGTCAAGTACACCAAGTTCCCAATAATTTTCCAGTATTCGGTAATATTAACTGTCATGCCATCATAATCTTTTGATAATTTCATCTGGGTAGCAATCAGAGTCTTCATATCCTTGGAATTCTCCATTACAAACCTTCTCAGAACCTCCTGGGCATAATTGGATTGAGAAATGAAAGTTCCATTACTTCCTTGTGTCACATGTAAGCCAAGGAAAAATATTAGCTCTCCAATCATTGACATTTCAAACTCATTTTCATGAATTCAGAAAACTGTCTACATTGAGCTTTATCTGATCCACCAAAATTTATGTCATCGACATACAATAGAACCATCATCCTTTGATTACTTTCATTGCTGAAATAGAGATTATAATCAACTCCTCCACGCTGAAAACTACGCTTCTTCAAGTACTGATCAATCTGTGAGTACCATTCCCTTGGTACTTGTTTCAGCCCATACAATGCCATCTTCAGCCTGAAAATGTTGTTCTCGTCCTCATGAATGAGAAAACCATCTGGCTGCTCAATATACACATCCTCTTCTAGAACAACATTCAAGAATGTGTATTTGACATCCATCGGGAACACATTGTACTTTCTTTGCACTGTTATGGCCAAAAATAATCTGATTGTCTCTATCCTTGCAACCGGTGAAAATGTCTCATCAATATCTATTCCATCTATCTGTGAGTATCCCTTGGACACTAGCTACGCTTTGTTCCAAATGACTATTCCATCTTCATTCGTCTTGTTGCGATATACCCATTTAGTCCTGATGATATTCTTGTCTGCTGGCCTCGAAGCAATCTCTCATGTCTGGTTCTTCTCAATCTGATCTAGCTCTTAATTCATAGCATGAACCCAGTTTTCATCTTTAGCTGCATCAGAAAAACATTTCGGCTCCACCTGAGACAAAAACGATGTTTTCTGTAATGATTTCATTCTTCAAGTCTGAACTGCTGCTGTCGGATCACCAATGACATTGTGACTATTAATTTCACCTCAAATCTTTGGATTCCTTGCAGACACATACTTGACAATTTCTTGTTCATCATTATAATCTTTTTTTTTGATTAAGCCTCTGCCACTTCTAATCCCCCTGTGTTTCTTACATCATCATCACTTTCATCCAGAATCTGTTCACTGGGTAGTTGATCATTCTGTTCATTTTCAACTATATTGACACCATTGCTCTCTCCAATTTTTACCAGACATTTTTTGCAGCATTTATATGATTTTATTTTCCCTGAGTATCCATGGAATATCCCCTCATTGCCTCATGACTCAAACATCTTGTGATTTTTTATTGATAATGAAACACTTACTTCCAAAGATTCGAAAGTATTTCAATGTTGGCTTCTTTCTGTTCCAAATTTCATACAGTGTCTTCCCTTGCATCAGACACAACAGAAAACTGTTCAAAATATAGAACGATGTCAAAACTGCTTCCTTCCAAAATTTCTCTGGTAGGTCCTTTTTAATAAGCATTGTTCTGGCCATGTTTTTGATGATCTTATTACTCCTTTCAAAAACTCCATTCTGTTGGGGAGTTCTTATTGATAAAACCTGATGCCTTATCCAGTGTTTCTTGAGATATTCTTCCACTTGAATGTTTTTAAATTCTATACTGTTATCTGTATAAATTTTCAAAATTTTCTTCCCAAGCATCCTTTCTGATTCCCTCCTGTATTTCTTTATGCAACTGAACACATCTATCTTATCGGTAATGAAAAATACCCAGGCCATTCTACTATAATCATCAATGAAAAGAACATGTACATTTTCCAATTTATAGCTCATGTTGAGATAGGTCCACATACATCAGCATGCACCAATTTGATCACTCAAGTTGATTTCTGTTCTATTGGCATGTATATCATTCTGATGATCTTCCCTTGTTGGAAAGTATCACACGTATGAGTTCAATCACATGATAGTTTGGGATGGTCTCTAGAAGCATCACACTTTACCAGATCCTCCATAGATGGTTGGCATAGATGACAAAGTCGCTTATGCCACAACTGGTTTTCTTCCACTAAGGATAAAATTCATGTATCTTCATCCCCTCTTACAAGGTAAAGATTTCCCTTTGTCCTTTTTTCATGTAGAAAAATATCTCCATCTTTTGCTTTCACAACACACATATTCATGGTAAATCGGATAGAGTGCCTAGAGTCACATAATTGACTGACACTGAGTAAGTTATGACTAAGCCCCTCTACTACCAAGACATCAGCCCGTCTCATTACTTTTCCCCCAAATTTGGCCTTTCCGGAACCAATAATCTTCAGCCCTTCATCATTCCGAAACATAACTACTCCTTCTTTATCATATTTTATGTCTGTAATTAGAGCCTTGTTCGCTGTCATATGTAATGATAAACCACTGTCAAAGATCCATATTCCTGAACGATCTGATGTATTAAGGGCAATTTCCGCAACAACTACCCTTTCTTCGTTCTTATTCTTGATCTATACTTTTTCCTTCACACTTGACATATATTGAGACTTCTGTTCTTTATCAGTGTATGATAGACCGGCTTCATCTTGAAAATACCCAAATCATTCTGCATTTTTAACTCACCTATAGGTTTTTTGATCTTCTGCTTGTGAACGTTTTGATTCTTCTTTGGTTCATTTCTTTGTATGGTCGAAGTAAAGTACCTAGTGATGTGTCCAAATCCTCCAGACCAAAAACTGTGTCATTCGAAATATGTTCAGGTCAATCGTTCTCTGTTTGCCATCCACCTGTGTTCTTGTTCCCTTCGATATCTCTTGTCTATGGAACACACATACTGTGAATTTCCCATCTTCCCACAACAATAACAACTGATAGAAGGTGCATTCCTTCATGTTAATTCAGCACAACAATTTTTCCTTTGGGATCTCTGAATATTCTGATTTTTCTTTTTTCCCAAATAAACCTTCAATTTCCGGATGGGTGCTTGCGGTCTGACCTCAATTGTCACATATTTTTGTTTCTGATTAAGCCCTGCAACAACCTTTACTTCTGAGCTCAATTGATGCTTCTTCCCTGATAAAATACTAGGCACCACTTTCATATTATCATTCTTCGTAACAACCTGCCTTCCCAGTAATGTGTTAGGAATCATAGGTTTTTCCTGGTCTTTGTCCTTTCTCTGCAGACCGACAACTTCCTCTTCATTCTCTTAGATATGCTTGACATGATATTTCAATTTTTCATTCAAGCCATCGATCTTCCTTTTCTATTTTTCAATCTTGAGCTTATTCTCATCAACATTTTCTGTGGTCTCTGTCCTTGAATACACATGATCTTCTCTTTCTTTTATAAGCTCAGACTTCTCGTCTTCCTGCTGTTCCATGTAGAGTTTGGTAACATGTACCACCTTGCTGGATTTCTTTGTTTTTGCTCTCCAAATGTCTATCTCATCAAGAGCTTCTTCTATTTCAGCTTCCATGTCAACTCTACCTTCAATTTATTCTTCTTCTTCATCAGCGTCGGTTTCTTCCTTTTTTTGAGAACTAACGACAATATCCACCATTGCATTTTGTCCTTGATATTTACAATTTTCAAACACCTCAACCTCTTCATCCTCAGACTCATCTGAACTGTCTATTTCTTGTGAAAGAAGATTCTTCTTCTTGAAGAAATATCTCTTGAATTGTTTCTTCCCTTTCACAAATGCTGAAGACTTTTTCTTGGGAATTTCGACTTCATCATCATTATCGTTATCTTGAAACTTTTTGGGGAACCTTGCCACAAGATGACCAATCTTTCCACATCGAAATCATGCTAGTCTATGTTTCCCAATAAACCTTCATTTTCAACACTTCATATTTGAAGAAAGGAATGACATCACCTCATCTGTCTCTTCTTCTTCTTGAGAATCTTTAATAGTGAGCTTCTTCATGGCCTTAAATTCCATCTCTTTGGATTTACCCTTTTCCACAGCATCGTTATCATCATTCCTCATTTCATATGCAACCAAGGTACTGTACAAATTGTCTAATGTCAGATCTTTGGGATCTTTATCTTCTAGTACTAAAACTTTCGGATTGAACCGAGGTGGAAGCTTCCTCAAGATGCGCTTTACGATCATTATGTCTTCAATGACTTCACCAAGTCCTCGCATATCTTCCACAACAATATTTACCCTATCAATGAATGCATCAACAGACTCATTCATGTTCACCTTTAGATCTTCATACTTATTCCACAGCACTTGCAGCTTTGCCTCTATGTACTTTGTATCTCCTTCATATATATTTAAATGTTTTTCCCACATGGAATGTGGCGTTTTTCATGAAATCTCCTTTGTGTATATGGGATTAGAAAGGGATCCCTATAAGGAATTAATTTCATTTGTATCAGTATCTAACTCTCTATGCTCTTCTTCTGATAATGCTCCACTATTAATATCATCTGTGATACCATGCATAACAGGTGAAAACACATCAGTTCCCATAGATTGGAAATACTGTTGCATACAATTCTTCCATATCTGAAAATTACATCTGTCGAAGATCAGAATCCCTTTATGATTAGTGACCTCAATTGAGAGAATAATTGATTTCAATATTTCCCTCTGATTCAAATTGTTAGGTCCACAAGGCTGAATACCCTGAGAGGGGGGGTGAATCGGGGTATGAATAATTTAAAATTAAATCTCGTTCTGATCTTGTTTCACTATTAAGAAAAACACTCTTCTCTCTCTTTCATGGTGCACAATATAAACAGAATTTAAATCAGGCACATGACACAACAATTTTACTTGGTTCATCGTTAAGGGCTAAGTCCAAGAGGCATACGCCGACATGTTGTAGGTCGTACCAAATTCCACTAAACTTCACTAGTTGTGGATTACAAGGTTCGGTCGAGAACACTTCTATTCCCAGGATCACTGTCTTTACAATGTTTAGGGTCAGCTCACTGCATTCCCAAGGGTCACTCCCTGTTTCTCTCTCTCTGGCTCACTACCGGTGGAGAGGATCACCTTCTTCCTCTTCCTTCACTCACTGCACCAGAAAGGATCCACTCACAGTTTATAGACATGTAAGTATCTTAATTTGAATTAAATAATGAATCATATGTAGTATATGGATGCTCTGTTAAAGCCCAACTTTCACCCATAGATGAATCTCTCTTTGCACCGAAGGTATCGGGGAATCCCCCAGCTTCCACACAACCCTGAATCACAGCCGGAAATCAACCTTACATGACTCCCTTCTCTCTATCGGCGCACAAGTCTCAGCGCGCAAGTCAATAATGGTGTGTATGTATTTCTTAACACATGTGTGACTCAAGCTTAAGATTCTCCAAATATGCATGATGCACTTCCTTTGCTGGAAAAACCACCTTAGGCGCACAACAAATAGATGGCACACAACTTCAACATTGGTGCGCAAGTCCCTACATACGTGACCACAGACCACTTGCGCGACATCCACACCTGTGCGACGGGAGCTCTGATTTTTATAATTATTGAACTCCGTGAAAAATAAGTAGGGGTGGTCCAGTATTTGTAGGCATTTGAACTACCTATGTGACGGCACACAATTCCCCATCCGGCACGCAAGTCTCGGCGCACAACTCAACCGCCCTAGCCTCTGTCGCGCTACTCAATTGAGCGACCAAACGAATTATTGAACGACGCACCTTCATTTGAGATTTTTTTATGTTCTGATCCTAAAAAAATAGGTGTGCATGTTCCCAAGCCTCCTAGGAATCGGCGCGCAAGTCACTTCACGGCGCGCAAGTCACTTGCGTGACCTACCCAATACTTGATCGATCCTTATCCTTTTTATATTTTTTTATGTTATGATCTTGAAAAACATAGGTCGTGCAACATTCCAATCCTCCAAGAATGTGGCGCACAAGTCCTTTTCCAAAAAACACTTTACTCCTTCTGTCGATTTTCAGGCCCAAAAATTTGGAAAACACTGGAAAACAGCGCCACTTTGTATCTGTTTTTTTTTGTACCGCCTCCAGATCATCCATCTCTTTGTCAATGTTCTTGAATCAAATATTGATTGTTAACCACAACTCATGAACATGACATTCCCTAATGAAATACCTTTTTCAAAAAATTTATATGTCATGGTTTTCTTTTTCAACAATCACAACACTGTTGTCTACTTTTTCAACAAACACAATCACCTCATAAATGCTTCATTGATACCTTGAGTGATTTTTTCCCAACAGTTTTTGAGGATTAATAAATAATTGATCTATTAGATGGATTTTGTTTTTTCTCTAATATTAACCTATATATATATAACAAATCAATTTGGGTTAAAGATGAGAATATTCCTAATACACAATTCATGAGTGGTTACATATTATATGATTTTACTTTCCTTCATTTCAGATTTGTGGATAAACCAATGGTGGGTGTTATAGTCATCAACAAGATCATCCATTCAAAACATGATCCTTTACTATGGTTTTTTTATGATATCCTCATATACTCAAATATCATGAAGACATTTGTTAGACACCTACAAATTTTGTTGATGATATCCTCATATACTCAATGTCAAAATGTTTCATCTTGGATATTTTATTTTATTAATACGATATATGAGGTTGATATTTTATGTACCTAGAGAAGGTATATCCATTTATATCTTCAGCGTGGTCTAGAAATGTGTTTGAGATTAATAGTTTCCTTGGGTTAGTATGATACACCTAATGGTTTATACCTGAAATCTCCAAATTTAAAGAAACAATATCCGGGGTTACCAAAAAGGATGTGATCATTGAATACACTAGTATATATTAATAGTATTTCATAGCGATAAAAATATGATTAATAAAATATATGATCTTGACATTTCAATGTAATTTGATTGGATATTTAGTTAACTATCATCACTCATATATTTTATTAGGAGCTATATTAAAGCAATCGTATTGGGTAGAATCCTATGTTTATTTTCATCTATGTTCCCATGAGTTGATTTATTATAAACATTACATAAATTTGTATTTTTTTTCATCTTATAACACATTGGCACCATTATCTCAATAGTGAGTTATTTTTCTTGTTCTCAAACATTGAGAGGTTATGTTACATTGTTTATTAAATGAAATTGAATCTCGAATAGTGTTTTTATGGGGTATCTATAGAAATTTACTTTTTAAATGTACTATTATTAAATAAATATAATTTCGTTATATATTATTTTAGTAGGAAAACATTGGATCATGGAGAGGTTCCTTCAAAGGAGGAATGGTGGTTGTTGATATTTTTAACTAAATGTTTGGTGGATTCATATGGCCACTGACTGGTGATGAACTATACCCCCTATAAATCACAATTTATATTGTAGAATGGTTAATGAATATCCATGAGTCATTCCTTGAGTACTTAGTACAGTGGGAACGGCTGTTCGGAAGATAAGAAGTTATAGGATGGTCTATAAATAGTGATGATGTGACTAATTTTCATCATAGAGTTGTTATTTCAACATCCATTTGGGATGGTATGATGAAAGACTCACATTAATCTTAGTGGGTAGTAATCATAGGTTCAAAAAATATTTATTGGAAAATAAGAAGACACTTATAGTGGCTATAAATGAAGAGTGATATCTCATGCTTCATCACCCATTTCCTAACCTGTTAGAATATCAAGGAGGAGAATTATTGACTAGGATAGCTGCTTCAGCCACTTCATGGGCCTATGTGGAAGTGGGTTTAGGTGATAATGATTATAAAGGGGTTTTCCAGGACCAAGAGATATGAATATATTGTTTTTGTAAGAGTCGACCAACTGATGAATGTGTTATGTTTCTTACCGATTTGGAGAAATTAAATCATTAGATGAGTTGTGAAATATTTATGTTTAGGAAATTATTCGAAAACATTGAGTTCCTTGTATTAACATATAGTAAATGATTTTTTTATTTACATTTTGGATTTTGTAGGGTTTGTATTATTCTTTTAGGACTCAATTAATTCTTTGTATGGTGTATTGTCTACAGACTTATGGATAGTTAGAGTTGAAAATAAAAATATTTAAGGATATGCTTTGAGCATGTGTCTTACAAATGGGTGGATCATATAATTATAATATTTATTGGTCTATTTCACCTAAAATAATTTAATCCTTGGTTTCATTCAGATGGAAATTCATATGGATCTTAAGACTTTTCCATGATTCTCGGCATTGTGATGGCATAAGGTAAGTGAGGAATGTGTTATTGGGATGAGAATGGAGATGGAGAGCTCTGAGCGGGTTCAGATAGTAAGGAAGAAATTGGTTTAATCTCATCATAGACAGTGATCATATGCATACTATAGGACCTAAGCTTTTGATTTCATTGTGGGAAATCTGGTTTTCATATTGGTTTCACCTCAGTTGGGACATATTAATTTATGGATGTAAGGGAAGATATAACTGTGGTTATTCAGACTATTTGAGATCATTTGAATTTTAAAATTATTTGCTTACCAATTTTATTTGTATTAATGATATTGAGGTACACATAACTTCTCCCATATCATTAAGCTCTATATGTATGATCCTAATCATATGCATGTGATCAACTGTAGTGATGTTGATTTAGAACTAGTTGTATCAATTACAGAGTGAGTAGTGTTGATTATATACCATATTATGAAATTATTAATTCCGAAATATGGATACACCGATTTGGAATATATGGAAGCATGGAAAAATCCATGAGGAGACATGCGAGTTAGATTCTCAGTTGAACACACTATTCAAGAAGACCTCTAAAGACACTTTATGAGGATAAGAAATTATAGTATGGGGTATCTGAATTATCCCCAATTATTAGGTAATTAGTTCCAACAGTTTTGATGATGAAATCCAGGATAAATAAATTTTTTAGGATTTATAGTGGATTAAATGTTTTATCAAGAATTTTTAGGTTCACCACATGTAGGATGAATCAACGTTGTTTGAAATTTTATATCTAGTTCATTCCTATGTGGTAAAAGTAGAACCAACATGCCCATAGTGTGTCATGTTCCCATGTATTTAGAAATATGAGTGCATGTATGATCTAAATCAATAATATCCTCTATGCGCCATGCTGGAAGGTGTGCAATGTCCAAAATATGATTTTTTTCAACAATATTTCCAGTAGGATCGCTCTATTGGGGTTTTAGGGATTGGTTTTATCAACTCTACCATGTATATGGTGATTTTTTTGATCAGTATGAGGGAATTAATAATGCATTTTTAACCCATTTTAAATCAATCAAACCATTATCCATCCACATATTTCTAGTTATTCCATTCTAAACAGTTCCATGGAAGGGTTCCATATGTAATTTTATCCTTGAGAAATGGCCTTGGGAGATTCTTTCATTTTTGTTCATATTATTATTTATTTAGTCACATGGAAATCCTATAAATTTCATTCACAATCAATTTTTTTGAGAACTACTATGTTTTATTCCATAGAATGGAACGATATCTGGAATGGATGGTGGTTACTATTTTCTATGATGACTTTATATTAAACATATTTCACCAAATTCTTCTTGAATCCTATTATAGAACACTTTTTTGGGGAATTGATTTTCGTTCTTGGGACCCATGGCATGTGGGTTTGATTAGGTTGGTGTAATTTTATATTTTGGGTATCATGACATCCAAAATCATGACCATTGGTTTCAAGAATCTAAAGGTAAAAAAATTTCCTTACTATACATGGCTCCTATATGAATTTTTTCATAGATATTGATCACATTTGTGTGTTTATCTTATGATACTGATGTTTTAAATTAATCAATTTTGTGTTCTTTTATTTTCTATGTGACCCATGTTCGATATTGATCGCATGTGTGTGTATCCTGTGAGACATGTGTTTGATATTGATCACATGTGTGAGTGTTGCATATAATGAATCCTATGCTTTATTGTGATAATATATGTATGTGTGTGTGTGATGATTTTTATAATCATACATGAAATGTAATATTTTTGTATGTTTGGGCAATTCATGTTTCATGTAATGGTATATCCTATATAAAGTTTACTAAAATTATCAAGGGATAGGTGGACCTTCATGTCTTGGTTAGCCCTTGGTAAGGGATCATGTAAGACATACGATGATAAAGATGCATGGTCACGATACTGGGTTAGATTTTCACAACCATGAGACTAGAAATATCATTGTGGAAGAATATAATGGCATTAATTCCTAACTTGTGGAAGGGATGGGTTCTATTTTTCTTCAAGATAAACCCATAACATATATAAGGCTCCACAACCTTCTAGTTTGACCCAAAATATTTTGTCTGTGTTGATAATATTTTATATATATATGGTGTCCTCATGGCCATCCTTTTTCATGACTTATGTTGTGACCATGCTTCTATCATTGAGCTGAAGTAGGTACGTTCATGGTTCATGATGGATTCTTTAGTAAACAATCTCTCCTCCCTTGATTGATTATTTCATGTTTTTTCATTTTCTTATTTTCATGGAATTCACTTATTATGCATGTTCACTTATGGTAAGAACACATTGGGGGTGCCCAACTAGATTTATACTCACACCATGCATGAGCATATAGATGTTCATCTAGACTATCACGAACTAGCCTGGGATGCCCATGAACCAATGACAAGCGTCAATCCATGGCAAGGCCCGAGAGGCATTCTCAATCCTCCCAGGATGGAAAAAGAACCAAGGGCATCAATAGAGATAATAATGGGAACTATTTAACTCAATGAAAATATGAATTAACAAAATCCTTGAAATATAAAAAGTTGAATACAAAAAAAATCATGTTTTTCAAACACTATATCATTTATACTATAAAGTATGGTACACAAAACTAAACAAAAATCTATGCCCGAGTGACCATAATGAACCTGACACCTAAGACATCTCCATGTGACCGTGAGGTTCAATCTCCAATACACAACCGAATATTGTCCAAGGAAATCAACTCGGATTTGGAATCTGCAATAAAAATTAAAAACAAGAAAATATTGAATGTGTGAGAATTAAAAAATAGTATGTAGGCCCGACTAATTCTATTCCCAAGTAACATTCATTAAACAAAGAAACATTGATTAAGAAGTCAGAAATTGAATTTATAATTATATGATTTTCAATAATTTACATTTCAAAGGGAATAAATCATATCACACTCTATTTCCCTCATGTTTCATGACATGGTTCAAGCGAATGAGGGAAAAGGGGACTATGTAAGAAGTGATGATTTTTTATATCAGTGAAATAGTGGTGGAATGCCTATTCTTTGAAAACACTCTTCCTGAAAACCTTTTTAGTGGACTACACATTCACAATTTCCAAGTAAACAACAAAACCAAGCATAAGGATCATGTCAACAAATAATGAGGGAAATGGTACCAATGGTAGTAGTAAAGGAGGTACAAGGGAAAACTATATAACTCATTGTAGAACCAAAACATACTAATGCATGTGACCCCATCCCCAGAATAATTCCCCACATGATGAAATAAAAATTCCCACATGCCGAGTCACCCTAACTCAGTATAGAATGAGGGGCCCAATCCCATAGTAATAAACCCTAATATATATATATATATATATATATATACCTACTATGGGACACTGGTCAGTGTGTGAAATACCAGTGTAAAAATCATTCATATAATTTATATTTGCAACTCAAGGTCCCCATTCTATGTTCCTAAAGGGGTTATCCACATAAAATCAATATAAAATCCATATAAACACATTGCATCATACTTACCATGAAAACAGACACCACTACAACCACCCTAAGTGTGGTCCCTTGCGTTCAAAGAAATTATCTCATATGGGATGTCCCATAAAAAGGACACTCCCATTATATATTCAACCAATTTTAAAATCGACTCACCCCTAAAAATATTTTCCAAATAAAAAAATTGAATAATATATTCCAAATGGGATTTACAACTCTTTTACATAGAAAACCTTTCTTGAAAAACTACACAAAAACAACTTTCATGCCAAATAAATTTATACATCCATTTGGGAAACACCAATCACGATTTTTCAATCACAAATAAATTTTCCCCAACTAAACCTTACCTTTAAAAATCGTAAACCACATGAAATAGTCAGCTATGAAATTTAACATGAACGTGGTGTGAAAGAACCCACAAAATCCCCATCACACATTCAAATCGATAAAACTAAACAATTAATTACATAAGGATAAGATATTTTATTTTTGATACATCAATATTTAGTAATTAATATAGGTTAAAAAATATATAAATCTATTAATCTAAAACTTTAAAGAAGGTTTTAATTGCATCCTTCCTCGTATGATGATGAATTTCTAAAATATAGTGTGAAATTTCATTTAGACCTCAGCTACACCTAAGGGAGGATAGATCCAACCTCAAAGAGTCATAAGAAGGAACAACCCCAAAAACCAAGCAACCCTAGGCTTGTAAATCGGCCAACATGGACACTAGGTTTAGAGGAGAATAAGGAATTGGAATGAAAGTGAATGAGAAGAAGAAGAAATCCATAACCTTTTGATCTGGGTGAATAATCACTTAGAATCACCTTGAATCTGAATTGGATGACATTGAAGGGGCTAAAAACATCCATGGGTATAGCCTAGATTTAGGGTTCTAAATGGTGTGTCTAAGGGAATAAAACCCATCTAAAAAGAAGGAGAAAATCCCAAAATACTCTTTCTAGGGGGGGGGTTACATGATGAGCTCACATAGTTTGACAAACCATGTGAAAATCATGAATTTTGGAATTTTCTAGAGCTGGATGGGATGCACACTTATGTTTCATGGTTTAATAATCGTTTTTTAAACCACGAGACCTCGTCCACACTTTCTGTATTGTTAAACAAACTGTGTGACCTGGAAAAAGTCCCCAAATATCGTCCTTTTCGACCAAAAACTCATTTAACTCATGGGGATAAACCATACAAAAGATATAACATGAAAAGAGGTTCCATTATAATTGTAACAAAAACATTTTTCAAAAAAATCCTCCTCATAAATTTAATAGTAACCAACAATAGGTCTATATAAATAAACCAAACCTCCAAATATTAAAATTTCAATATAGAATACCCAGAACATGGTAGAAAAAAAAGAGACAAGTGATAATATATTGTAATGGATTAAAAAACAAATCTAATTGTGAAAATTATCACCATTGTTTACTCTTTCAACCCCCGGAAAGCCTAAACGTTTTTATGTTGATCGAGCAATGAATAAGGATTCGAAAAACCACAAGATCAAACCCCTTGATCTAAAAACAACCCAACACAGTCAGACATAACATAGGCCTCTTGTCTGAAATATAACAACAAACTGGATCAACTTCCTGAGAATCTATCGTGAAATTAGACCCACAACCTTCACAACCACACTTCGAATAGAACCATTGGGAACACTTCAAAAAAACAATGTTCACCCAAACCAAAAAAAAATAAACTAAAAATCAGACAACTTAAAAAGAAATCCACTTCAATTGGTCTAACACCATGACTATAATAGATCACCAACATGGAGAGTACTGAACAGAATCCCCACCATTGGAAGCAACCTTATACTACTTTCTAACAAAATAATTTTCAATTAGACCAAAAGTGGGTCTCCCCACCATTAAGAACTAATGAGTTAAAAAAATTGAAAACTTCCCTTCACGGAAGAAAAACCCCCACCAAAATAGAAGAAAGGGAAGGGGCCTCATGATTAGAACATTGAAATCAAAATCAAAAACGACCCATGAGTCATCACCTCCAAATTGACACAACCAAAGCCAAACTCGATTCACATGGCCCATTAACACAAGGACCATTAATCAGAAACATGCCTCCAAGAAGGTGTAATGATAGGAATTTCGTGAGGGGTAATTACATCATTCTCATTGAAATAAGAGGTAATTCACAGTGATATATAGGTCATTAAATGAACCTAAAAATAGTATCGCTGTAGTGGTGGAGAGACAAGTTGATATGAACTCCCTACACCCCTATAAATTTCCTAACAACATGAAAAGATTCACTCTAAGGCCTATGGATGGTGCCCAAGTGTGTGAAGCATCTGCTACACTGCAGAGAGGATCTAATTATCACATCACCCCATGAATCTCACTAGCTAAAAAAACACACACATTTAACAAAATAGGTACTCAGATGATTCTCACACCATTCATTATCACTCTAAACAAGGATAAGAATAAACAAATAACCCAATTAAACACACCATACACTACCGATCACAACTTCCACAACCGAGAGAATCATCATAATAAGATGTCACCTTAAATCGATCCCCAACAACTCTATACTCCAAAAAATGGTCTGGGGTATCCTTAGATAGGTATATTTAACTATCTAGACTCAAGAATGAATTCATTAGGTTGATCAACTGGAAATATTTCTAATGGGGGAAAATATGTAGGAAAACACATTGAAAACAGATTACCATGTTCTCTATCAGAATCATCTCGTAAACCCAAACTCACGCCAAATAAACATTGAGCCCCACATTAAAAATAATACAAAACATCCCAAATTTGATTTTCTATAAATCCACCAAAAATCAATTCAAAACAAAATCACCAACATGAATTAAAAATCAAAACTACTCATAATTAAAACTTCCAAATTAATTAGAAAACAATCCAACCATCAACAGGTTCTTTTTTCAAAACATCACAACTTTTCTATGAAAAAAATTTCAAAGAAAACAACATCGTGGGTCAGACACTCGACCATGGTATTCCATGGATCTTTACACATTCACATTCGATGCCACCCATGGAATCAATAAACCCATTCCAATATGAGCTAGATCTAACCACATTTATCATATATTTGTGAATGTGAGCACCCATTGAAAACCAAAGGTCAATTTTTTTTTGCATTTTACGATCAATGAAACTTTTCCAAATCCCTCCGACCATCAAGTCAACCAATTTTTTTTCAAAATCCAAATATCAATCCATGTCTTCATTTGATTTAAATAAATCACCAATATTATATTCAAAATAAAATTTTTAATTCATTTTATTGAAAATACATTTCAATAAATCACAATTCCCATTTCATTAGAATCATTTGATCAGAAACCCACTCCTTTTCATTTAAATTGAAATTTTAAATCAAAAATCTATTTTAAAACCGCATTTTCAATAAACCCCAGCTTCTTAAATTTTTTTGAACTACAGGAACAATGCACAGTTAGGCCGCATGGATTACTGAATCATGAGCCAATCATGTGGCCCTAACTGGACAACCTGGACAACTGCACGGTTTGGGTGCACAATTTTGAAAATTCTGCGTTAAAGATGTGATATGGTTCTTCCTCAAGGTAGAGGATTTCCAAACTCTTTAGACATGGTTTGAAGAACTATGTGTAGATTGTGCACCCTCAACCAATAGAAAAATAAAGCTCGCACGGTTTCCTGGAGAAAGACTAATGGTTTTCCCAAACCTTGCACTGCTCATGTGTTAAGGGAAAACATCCAAAAATTGAACATATAAATCTGAATCACACAAAAACCCAAAAATAAATAATACAAGAATGAACAACCAAAATCTGATTAATTTAATTCAAATCATTCCCACTAATTATAGAAACCACATTTTATCAATAATCCTTTGACTATAAATCATTTCATTTTTTAGAATGAATTCCAAAACATTATTCAAAATAATTTCCTATTTTTACAACCAAATTATTTTAATCAATTGAATATACATATCATCAATATCAAATCCTGTTAAACAATTTTCCTTCCACTAAAAAAAATTCACAAAAACCCACTATTCTAAAGACTCCCGTAAAAATAATTATGAAAATTCATATTCCACATTCCAAAATATAGTCATTATCACTTTAAATTAATCTGTTTATAACCCCTAAATAAGATTTTTTTTATTAAAACAATTTTTAGAATCAATGAAGTCCCAAAAAAATCAGAAGGGGGACTAGTGATGATGGGTGACTTGGACATATGGGTGGTGACCAAATATCAATCACGCCACCACAACAAGGAGACCTTTAAGACCATGTCCCCTATTCCATATAGATGAATAAGCCCTATTAACTCACAAAGTCCACTTTCATAACTCCATATTCATTTTCCAACAAAAAATATCCATAATAATCAGAGGAAACTGACATATTCAAACATCCCATGGTAAACCGATGTTTGGAACAAGCAATGGTTCATGACATCATTATCATTCCTACACCTCGAGCTCGAAAATCCTACTCATTCTACCATGACTTTCCCAAATAATGATGGGTTATCTAAAAAGTAATTTCCTCTAAGAGATTACCTACACTGATACTATTTTGTCATGAACCAGCCCAGGTCGACCCTGAACCAGTTAGCTATGCCAATCCATGGCAAGGACCTAGAGGTGTTCGTGATCCTCCCGGGATGGCCAAAACGTCCAAGGGAATAAATAGAGACAAAAATGGGATCAATTTCTCCCAATAAAAAAAATTAATGAACAAAAGAGGTGAAATACACAAAGGGAAAAAAACTAAACATGTTTTCCAAATTTACATCGTTTAAAATTCAAATGAATGTATTACAAAAATAATTATGCCTGAATGACCAAAATGAACCTAGCACCCATGACATCTCCATGTGACCTCAAGGATGACTCTCCCATACACAACAAACTATCACCAAACGTGATAAATACCATGTTATGACCTACAACATAAGCTAAAAATAAGAAAAGACTATAGGTATGAGTATTGAAACACAGTAGGTATGCCAAGCTAATTCTATTCCCAATGCACATCCTTTAAAAATTTATAGGTTTCAAGTTTAATTTATAAATAGACTTTATTCCCACATTTTACATTTCAAGGTAAATAAATCATATCATAATACCTTTCCCTCATGTTTCAAAACAAATTTCTAGGGAATAATGGAATTAGGGACAAAGTAATAATTGATCATTTTTCATATCCATGAAACAAGGGAAGATTACATATTATTTAGAAACACTATTCTTGATAACCTTTTCAATGAACTACACATTCACAATTTTCAACTAAACACCAAAACATAGAATAAATATCATGTCTACACAAAATGAGGGTTGTGACACTAATGGTACTAGTAACAGAGGAACATGAGAAAACCTAGGAAATCATAGGATATTGAGATCATACTTAAACATATGACTACATCCCCTGTAGCATTCTAAACATGATGAAATCAAAATTCCCAAACTCTCAGCCACCCTAGCTCCATACCGACTGAGGGGATCAATCCCGTAGTAATAAACTCAAATATCAAACTACAAAGGGACACTGGTCAGTGTGTGAAATACCAATATAGCAATCATTATCAGAATTCCTATTTATTATTCTAGGTTCCCATGATAAGTTAATAAATGGGTGTTCCACATAAAATCATGCAACGATCTATATATACACACACACACCATCATAATTACCACACAAATCAGCACCAATCTATCCACCTCATGGGTGGTCCCTTAACAATAAATAAGATATCACACAAGGAAGGTCCCATACTAAGGAAAATCCCATATCATAGTCAACTAACAAGGAAATTGACTCACCCGTTGGAGTGTTTTCCAAATAAAACCATTTTATAAACTATTTCAAATGGGCCTTATAATGATTTTATATAGAAAACCTTTCTTGAAAAACTACACACAACCCACTTTAATACGAAATCAATTTATAATTACATTTGGAAAACCCCAATCACAATTATTATATCACAAATACATTTAACACAACCAATCCTTGCCTTTTTAAATCACAAACCACTGGAAAAAATCCAATTAGTAAATTTAACAATCACGTGGTGTACAAAATCCACTAAATACACATAACATGTTCTAATGGATTAAGAAAAAAAATTTATTGAACATTGAACAAACATTTAGGAATGAAACAACACAATTAAATTACAAATAGATTTGAGTAAATAATGAAATCAATGAAAACCTAAAATTAAAGAAGATGTGCAAGGAATCCTACATCATATGATGAAGAATTTCTAAAATCTATTGAAAAATATCATTCACACTGCAACCGCACCAAAGGGATGCTAGATCCAACATTAAGGAGCCATAATATTGAAAACCCCCTAAAACTGGGAAACCCTAGGCATATAAATCTTCTAACATGAACACTAGGGTTAGAATATAATAATTAAATGTAATTAATGAAAAGGATAAGAAGAATGAACGCCAAACCATTCCATCCGGGTGAAAAAGCACCAATAAATCACCATGAATCTGACTTGGATGAGGTTGAAGGGGCTAAATACAACAATGGAGGTGTCCAAGACGTAGTGTTTGAATGGGGGATGCTAAGAGAATACCCCCCATCTAATAAGAATTATAAAATCCCAAAATATGCTTTCTCGAGTGGGTTTCATTGTTATCTCACACAATTTAACAAATCGTGTGATAATCATGCAATCTTCCACTATCTAGAGCTAGATGGGCTTTAAAGTTAGGTTTCATGGTTTGTTAAACTGTGTACAAACCATGTCACCCACTACAGACTTACTGAGGGGTTAAACAAATAGTGCACCCTAATCTTGCGTCCTATAAAAAGTCTCCAAAAAAACATTTCACCCAAATATTCATCTGACTCAAGGGAATAAACCATCCAAGAGACATTACGTGCAAAGAGGATCCTCTAGAAGTGTTACCAAATCAATTTTAAAACATCATCCTACTTTTAAAATTCATTCTAACCTATAGTAGGTCTAATTAGATGCAGCGAAACCTCAAAACATATATTTTCAATCTGGAACACCCATAACTCAGAAGAAAAACTAAGAGTCAAATGAAAGGTCATTACAATGGATGAAAACAAATATATGGGTATGAAATAGACTACAGGATCAGGGATTCAAGAAATGTGCAGTGCCAAATGATAATGATATTATAATTTTGATATTGGTATTCATTTGATGTACTAGGATTTATATTATAGTGATTATGTAGTGCCTTTTTTTATTTTCTTATTGCATTAGATATACACTTCTTGACCCTCCACACAGGGTCGAATGAATGTTTTTATATTTCATGACTCAGAGATGGCTAATTATAGATCATTATAACATTTCTCTTTTTCTCTTAATGTATTCCCTCTTATGTTATTATTATTTTATTATTGATGATATTGTGTCCCTATTGAACAATTTACCATTTCTACTAGTTGTAATCCTCTTGCTCATGGGGAGGCATGCATGAGGTTATCTATAAATCAAACTTGAAGTGGGTGATTCTTGTATAGAAATTAAAAAAAAAATATTTAGATTTTATGTTTTATGAAAAATTAATTTTTTTTACTACTGCAAGATTAAAATTCAATGAATTGATAGGAATATATAAAATTAATAGATCAACTACTAATAAATACCATCTTGGTTTTTATAGGAGGCTTCCTCAATGGTTTTGAAATATTTTTTTTTTATTTTTAAACTGAATGGATTTTGAGCTGAATTATATCTATTAATATATATCATTTACACTTTATAAAATAATATTAAAAATATATTTTTTACATCATTAAGAAAAAAAGTTTCCTTTGTAGAATCATCATAATATTTTAAAAAGGGGGATATCTTTTGTTGTTGTTGTTATTTCAAAATTAGGATGAACGTTTAAAAAATGTTTAATCTATTAATATTTTACAAAAATATGGAGAATTCATGTAGTTGATTTTTGATTTTTGGTAATATTATAAAAAGGGGATATCTTTAAAGTTCTTACTTAAACCACATTCATTATTTGTGATTTAATAATTACAAAATTTCTTACTTTATTTTTTAAAATAATTATTATCTTCTTCCAATATTTTAATATTTTTTCTTTATGTATTTAATTATTATACTATATAATGAATACTTGTATGAGATAAAATTTCTATTATTTTAAAATATATATTATTATTAATAAATACTATTTATTGAAAAATCCCATGGTTTTTAGTCTTACAATTTTAGTTTTTATTATTATGATGTTTCATTGTTTTTTATAAATGGACATGATTTTTTAATATTATAAATAATTATTTATATTAATACGTAAACTAATTTAATCCTATAAAGATTCCACTTGAAAATTATTTAGTTTCTATATTATTGAAATGATGAATCTTATGGTCTATTTTATTATTTTGTAAAGTCGTATCCTGATTATTTTATAATAATTTGATGTTGTTTTATATTATTAAATATGATATGTTTTATTCTAAAATTGAATCTTAGGAATTATTTTATATATAGGATAAATATTATTAATCTAGTATTATCTTATAAATTATTTCTTTAATCATGTGATGTTTTGAATATTATAAATACTAGGATTAATATTATTGTTTTTAGTTTACTCTGATAATGTTCAATCTATATATCAAGACATTGTTTAAATCATTAGTTAAGGGTTTAGAATAATAACAATTATAGTTTTATGTATTTATTATTTACTTACATTATATTTATGGGTTTGAAATACCAATTAAAATAAGGCTTTTATTTTAATGAAAATCATTTTATTCTGATTTATGGAGAAATTTTCAAGGATAAATTCGATATTAAAAATGAGTTTTAATGAACTATATATATATTTTTGAAATTTATTTATTACTTATTTTATTTTATTTTCTAATAGTACTGGGATTTTTAATATCTACTCTATGTGAATATAATTATTTGAATTTATGAAGAAGGATCATATACTTCATAACCATTAAAGTTTTTATATTTCAAATTTGTAGATACAGGCTAGAATATATATTGTAGAACCCATACAAGTGACATGGAGTGTAATATTATTCCAAAAGGAGTTTTTTTATTCACCATAATAATCTATTTAAATTTTCAGAATTCCCAAATTTCATTATTTGAACATTCTAAAATGGAAGAGAATAAATTTAGTATTTCATCACTTTAGTTCAAAATGTCAATGGTTTTATTTTAATTAGTAATGTAGTTATCTATACAATGTTGTACTAATTTTGGGTTTATGGAACCCATAAAAGGAATGGATAGGTTTTTCCTATATATAAAAAAGTAAATGATATATTTCTGAATGATTCATTTAAAAATAGTATGTTTTGTTATGTCTAGTAAAAATTCATAGGTTATATTTTTTACAATGAAAAATGATATATTCTGTTTGGGTTACACCTTATAAATTCATGTATTATATATGAATCATATATGATTATGGATTAGGACTATACCCCTCTATAAAATCCTTGGTTATTACTAATATCCCTAAAGGAAAATATTTTTTTGAGTAACATAGTCCTATGTTGGAGTGGGAAGACAAAACTATGACTATTTGAATATGATCTAATTTAGAAACATTACATTCTATCATTTATTTTTTATGGTTACACTTTTCACATTCACATAGAATAATTTTTTAAGTCTATGTTGATTCGCCTTGTTTAATGATAACATATTTCATTGTATTTTCTGTTACCCAAACCATTTTATTATTAAAAATGTACCACACCGAAATTTTCTTACTATTAACCTTAGGGGACCTAAAACCTATTTAATTTATAACATTCTTCATAAAACTAATCCAAATATATTCATATTTCATGATATAATGGTATTATAATAAAAAATTATACTAAAATTCTATTTTATTTATAAAATAACTATTATCTACATTCCACACATTTAGTCTAAAATGAATATGTTACCAATATTATCATTTGTTTCATGTCACCACAGGTAATGTATTTCATTTTTTATCACCACCTTATTTTTTAGTTATAATAATCAATTTATTCTTTAATTTTATAATATTATTTGTATTGATATTTATTTAATATCCTATAATCTATTAATAAACTTGAGGATTAAATGAATCCTATTTGGTTCATTTTAGTTTCTGAAATTGCATAAATAAAATAAATATTAAACATTAACATTTATACTCATGGAATTATGGTTTTTTAATAACTATTCGATATGTAAACAATTTAGAATTTATATAGATACATAAAATGCATTAGATTTAACTTTTTTATTTATTATCTTATTTTATAATAACATCTGTCACTATCTAGAAACCACTGCAACCATGGAACCATGAAACAAACATCTTATGGACAATGAAAATGAATTTATTGTCTCGATAAAATGAAAATATAAAATATAAAAAATTAATATAAAATAAAACATAATTGGAAATTTTTATCAATAATGTACTTTATATATTTAATTTTATTGTTTAAAAGGATACATTAATGTACAATGAATATAGAGAACTGAGTTAAGGGATCTTATGAACAACATTTTTTTCTCTTGAATTATTCATTATCTCTCTATGTAAAATTATCCTATTATAATATTCTCATGTACATATTCTAAAACTCATATATTGTTAGTCCAAATAGGTTATATCCCATTATAGGGGATGAATCAGCAAATGACATATTAAAATGACTACCCCTTCGAATCTTGTTATGTTATTAAACCAAACACTCTTTTCTCCATTTTCCTGTAGGAATTTTTGAACAAAAATAAAATCATAAATGAGATATATAAATATTTCATTGTTCAACTCACTAGGGTGTTCCTAAAGATCATAAAATGGAAATGTTCTTATCTACAAAATCCAATAAGGATCATTTCCAAAATAAGGTTTGGTCTAGAGTAATTTTATTCCCATGCTCAATAGTTGTACAATGTTTTGAAAGGACTCACAATAACTCCTATATTAGAACAAATCACAATATTAAATCTCACTTGTCTGTATACTAAATTGAGGTAAATTATGATTAAAAAATATCATGATTTTATCACTTCATTCAGTATGTTTGACACCTCATTTTGTACATCATTTAGTTCCACTTTCAACCACTTGATGAATAAAACATTACCATCCTTTCACTTGGAAATTATTTCAGAACACATTCACAATTATCAAATCCTTTGAAAATATTAAAAGGCATCAAAAAACTACTCAATTATTCATAAATTATTCTGTCTCTCGTGAACCCCACAACTTTCAAAAGGCACACATAAACTTCCCTAAGAAATCACCTTTTATGAAGCTCACTGGTCCTTCTGGAAGCTCAACACTTTCACAAAGATAAAAAATTTCTCCTTACTTAAATATATTTTAAGATTTTCAATCCTATATTGACGATTAAAACTTTTAGTTTCATTACATAGAATTAAAAAAAATCATTTCCTCATTGTCGTTTTTTATATAACAACCTTCATGAATCACCTTCATGAATTCAGAGCCTTTGAATTTTTATTATGGATGGATAATATCAGAAAAGGGTGGTAAGGAACTTTTATGGGCCTTTCCTCCCATTCTATAATCATACATCTTCATGAATATATTATTTTCAAAGTTCATAGAAATTATTTGTGAAAAACCCATTATTCATAAAGTACCATGTAAATTTCACATTCTCAAAGCTTCATGTAGTCAAAAATCATTAACATCAACCCTTCGTGCATTGTAGATTAACATTATAAATGCTCCAAACCATAAAAAATATACCTTCATGAACCCAAATCTTTAAAAACCTCATGAACCTACCAATTTTTGTGAGTCGTTAATGGAAATAAAATATTCGTGTTGATTGATACATCCTCCAAATTTTCGTCCTAGAAAATTTTGAAAACACTATGAAATAGGGACACCCTATACACAAATCATTTTTTACCACTTCTAGGGAATACATTCATTTTTATTTTATATTTTTCAAAATACCAGTTTAGAAACCAGGTATTAAGTCCACAACTATCCTTTTCCACCCCATCCACCAAATACAATCAACCTAAAAATAATAAAAAGTTAACTTCATGGATTTTCTATATGTACCCCGCCTTAAACAATACATAATCATGAGGTTTAATCCATAATTTATTTTAAATAACAGTAATTCCCATTTCATTTTTATTGTTTTTGAAAATTAGGACATAACTATTACAAAATACCTCAAATAGTCAAGTGGGTTAATTATACATCTTATAAAAGAAGGTGGTGTATTACATAAAAATATGTCTCATTGTAAATATATTGATATGAATTCCCTTACCCTGAGTCTGAATCGTCTTTGTCGTTCTTTACCATCCTAAATAATAAACTTAGGTTAATTTCTACTATCCTGAGAACATTTTCCAAATTTATTATTCCCATAATATCACTTATTTCCATTTTATAACAATTATTTAATTATTTACGTTCATATCGAATGTTTTCTTGATATTTGGTACCTGAGTCAGAAATGAACATGGTATGATGTCAATAGTCCATATTATCATAAGTCCATTATACCGAGAATAATATTTCTAAAATAATAATAACTTTTTTATATCAATTTTTCCTTTAAATACATTCAGAAAATATGGTTATAAAAAATTAATAACATTATAATCATGGAGAAAGTAAGTCTTACGTATTCATTAGTAAAGTTTTCAATTTTTCATTGATCATTATGGAAAAAATTTAGTTATTATTTTAACTTTATATATTTATAATAACATAATTAATATAATAATTATAATTAAAATATTTTAATATGTATTATCCATGTGATGTGGGTAATAAAAATAAATCACATCACTTCATCGAGGTGATAGTTCACACTAATGCACGAATGGAAGTGCCATTTTATGTGCAAGGAAAGTAATACCTTAAATGATAAATTATTTTTATTAAATGATTAATATTTCATGAATATCACATATTAATATTAATTACATTATTATAACCAATCATGAGAGGTGATTATGGAAAATTAATTATATCAATTTGTGGAGGTGATAGATCACACGTATGCACGAATGATTAATTATTTTCCTATTTAATGGAAGTGGAGATAGATTAAGGAGATTATATTAATATCATAACGTCTCTATATATTTAGGATACTAGAGTTATTATTTCAATTTGGTAGGAGAATATTTTAAGTATGTGGATGAAGAAATGAAATATAAACACTTAAATGAAAATTTTACCTTTCATTCAGGAGATTAAATTTTTTTTAACACTTTAAAACATATAAGGATGGTTTTCTACATAAAATAAAGATTCATGAATTTGGGGAGGGATTTGAGGATGGGTTTTTGGTAGATGGTGGATGGACCAAAATTTTTTTGAAGTGAAAGGAATAGATATGAATGGGTTCACTTTTGTATGAGAGAAAAAGGGGAACTCTTGGAATTATTAAAATTATTAAATTAATATAAATCCATATTCTATTCAATATGGATCCATGTAGATTTATTTTTAATATAGTATTATAATGGGTATAAAAATAATTATCCAATGAATATTATAAATGTTTAAATAGTGTTTTACACCTAAATTTTTGTTTAAAACCCTTTTAACTCTTACTGTTTTATCAAGTAATATATACATTGAGAGTTAATATAATTCCAATAAAATGCCTAATAACCAATTAGGGTGTCATTATTGACATTTTAAACATATATATACTATTTGTACTAATCTTGGTTTTTTATAAATTTTATATCATTTAATAAAATATATTTTATTTTAACATATGAATTAACTCTATTTTGAAACTATTCATAACATAACATTTTATAAAATCATAACAACCATAAATCCATAATAAAATAATTTAACTCATTTATTACATGTCAAAGTTGTCCAATTTTTTTATGGAATCAAATTTTTAAAATTATATTTATTTTAATATTATTTTAATAATTTATCAGATTCTTTTTAAAATAAAGCTATTACTGCATCATTGAAAATTAAATTTAGTTATATAATGTCTAAAATTTATTATTAAATAATCATGAGAATGATAAAAATAATTATTTAAATTGAAGATTTATAATGTAATTTATAATTTATATAACCCTTTATTAAAAGGTATTTTCATATTAAAAATATGAGTATGACATTTTTAACTTATCTTTAAAATAAATATAATAAATTTCATATTCAAGCCCAAGTGTCTTAAAAAGGTTATTATTTTATCCTATGGTCAATTTCGGTCAAAACCCACTCATTCAATGAAATTAGGACATATTTTTGGGTAATTTTATTTTATTATAATAGTATTTTTACCATTAACTACCATATTTACCCTAAAACATGGTCAATAAAATACAAAAGTTATTATTCAAAAAATATTAAGTTGATCCTATTACATCCAATTTTTCATACTAAATATAACCATATATGTATTTTTTTGAAAATAATATTCTCATAATTTTTTATATTAGGTTTTACACTAATCCCGCAAATGTGGTGAAAAAGACGGTAAAAGAGAGGTTGAAAATTTCAATGAGATTTTATATCTAATTTTAATATAAAAATTATTCTAATAAACAAAATTTTATTAAACTATAGAATAATTATTTAATTATACTTTAATACCAATTTACAACAATATCAAACTATATAAACAAATTAGACGAAAAATCATTTTTGGATTAGAATCTAATATTATCATTATTCATTAATATAATAAATATTATAAGAAAGAAAAAAAACTCAACCAATGTAAATTATTATACTATTATTATAAATATTAAGTTTATATTTTAAAATTAAATTTATAAAACAATCCATAAAAAAATTTAAAATTTGTATGTCATCATTTTGTATTAAAATAAACTTTTAAAAATAGTAGACCTTTTTTTTCTTAAAATTGGATTTATTTTTATTTTAATGCCATATAATTTATTTGACATAAGTAAAAAACATTTAACAAAAATGTTTAAAAAATTATTGTTAGTAATGTTTTTTATAACCAATATAACCGATAAGTAGTAACAACCAATTAAAATAATAATATCACATTTATTTTATTTCTAGATATAAATTATTCTTTAGTGAATCCTAGGATAGAAAATACTAGTGTCTCATGTATGAAAACATGGTAATGGAAGTGAAAACTAACCATCATGTTGCGATGGAGAGTGATAGAAAAAATTTTCTGGGTAAAGGTGACAATCACAAAACAATAAATTTGTAATGGGTTAAATGGTTTTTGATTTCATAATAAGAAATGTATGATGGAAATTGTTTTGTTTTAAGATCTATTTCATAGATTTGAGGAATTATTTTACTGCTTAGACAAATCACATAGACAAATATACTTGCATAAAAGTACAGTTTCATCAACTAATAAAATTCCACCACAAAATCATCTTTTTCTCCAAACAAATGAGTATTCAAGATGAAGTAACATCTCTAGAATTACATAATATACAAAATATTAAACTATATATTTCTTTTTTCGTTAAAAAATAACCAAAATCAAAATCATTTGGAAATGATAAGATTTTCTCCAAAATGAATAAACCATTATATGAGAAAAAACTACCTTAATCTCCAAAATTGAACAATGATACCCATAAATGTATCATACAAAACTTTAATTACACAAATAACATATTCTACCTAATAGGTTAATAATTTCAATAAATAACATAATTCCCTACAAGTGCAGAATTAAAATCTTAGATACACCAGAAATATAATAATTTCATTACTCTTCAATTAAAATCCAATAGTATTATATTTACCTTAATCATATAAGTTCCCAAAATAGTGAGCATATTACAAAATATCATTTCTCACTTATTCCCCAAATCATTTTATAATACCAAGGATATAGATTTGATAAAACATAAGTTCCAAAAATAAACTTATTCTTATTCCATAAAATCTTTTAATGAACCATAAAAAATTCATACTAACGAGGCAATTATTTTTTCTAGTGGTAGGCAATGATGCCCAGCCTCTCTTTGTTTGTGGGTTTTATTCCTTTATCCTTGTCCGACATGATAGGTTTTTCACCATTCATGTGGTTTTACCATATTATAAAATAACATAATTATTATAAAATTCCCAAAATATGATATAATCATTAAAATTAACCATGTAATGTTTTAACCTTAATGGTTATCTCATAATATTGATTTTGATCCAAAATGTCATATCCCACAATTACCTAAAATTCAAGGATCATATAAACCCAAAATGTTATTTATACCGTTATAATTATGTCCACATAAGAAAATAAAATTCATCCTCAAATAAATTTTTCACATAACAACTATTATGGATACACATACTAAAATAATTCATCAAAGTTATTCATGTCATTATAGTATTATTAATACTTTTTAACCATTCATTATCTATATATATAACATGAATCTTGAATTATAAAAAATGTATAACTATAAATCATTTGAAATTAGGCATGTCCTCTTAACCATGTTTTTCCATCTTATATCTTAATTCTTATTTTCTAAAAAAAATGAATCATTTCAATAAGATTTAATAATGTAAAAACATGAGTCAAGATATAATCCATACCTTCAATATCTCATTTTTTGTTTTCTCATCTTCGTTTATAATTAAATTAAGTATGGGTCAAAAATTATATTTATGGTCCTACTAGTCCTATTCCAAAATATTATTCATATGACGTTGATTTTCATAACGACCATACTCCCCATATTTAAAACATTCTATTGATAACTCATGAAAACCCACTCTTAGTTTCATTGTATCAACTAAACTCTTACTCTTTCCCTGGTAGGATATTTCTTAATGACCTTCATTACCACATCTAAAACATATTACCGTCCCTTTAAAACATTTTCATAGGTGTTTTATTAAACATAATAGAAAAATATGTCATTGAATATACATTAATGAATGATAATTATTACCAAAACATCCACATGGATTTGTTTCTCTCATATATGATAAGTCAAAAAAATCAACATGTTTGTAGTGGTTAGTCATTACTATAGATAGTAAGTTTTGAATAAAAAATAGTGTTATAATTGTATCTCCCATTTCATTTGGTTTCTTATATAGTGGACCTCCACATTTTCCTTTACATCCATTGTTAATTTGGTGCCTACGTGATCAACCAATTACCTACACCCAAAAACGTTTGTGTGGGTAAAAACATATATCTATATATACCATAAAACAATTTTTAAGGAATTTAAAGAGTAATATATACATATTCATGTTATATTAATCACATTAAATTTATCTAAAATTGTAATAAATCTTTCTACCAAGATAACCATTGTGGTTACTTAAAACTTGTAACTTATTCTTAAATAACAACATATCCTCTAAAGATATCTATACTAACATTTGATACCAACTATAATTCCATGGCCTTAAACATTACATAATCATTAGGTATAGTAAATATTTTAATTTATTTCACATTTAGGATCTTTAAGGTTTACATTACTATAGAATTAAGTTATACCTGTTACATTAGAACTCATATATTTCAAAGTAAACACTTTTATTTGCTATCCATTTTTTTCACAATGGAAAACATTCTAAAATATAACATGAATTATTTTTCATGATAAGAATATTTATATAATTCATCTTCACTTCTTCCTTTTTATAACCCATCCGTAAAACCTTTGGGAAATATTTAAAATATATGGGATAAGAACAAAAAAATTTGTAAGTGATATAAATAATGAAAGGATTTTTTTGTCCATTAATATTTTATGTAGATTAAAAAAATTAAAAAAACATAATTTTCAAAAATAAAACATAAATAATTTAGATTACCTGATGAATTTATATGATTTATGATATAATACATATAAATCATAATTCATAAAGTTAAATTTTGGATTCATTATCATTCTTACATTATAACCTTCATGGCTACATATGGATTAACCTTCATGTTTATGTTTGGAATACCCATCACAATATATCCCTCTAATATCTTAAGAAAAACGCAACCAGTTAACTTGGTCCCATTACCAAATTCATTGGATAACTACCATGGAATCACCCTCCCTTTTTTATCATATAACCACATGTATACATAAAAATTTCCCAAGAACCATAACATAAACAATAAACATAAAACAAACATAAAGGGAAAAAAATGAAGTTTCCACATTGAAATCTTAGGATATCATTTCAAGATATCAATAAACATAAACCATTCTAAAAAAACATTCAACACCAAAATACCTGAAGATGGGTTACATTATTTTTTATTTTAAAAACAATGTAGGTTGTATAGAAGTGGAATATCAAATAATGGTCACAGTGGTTGAAAAATCACTCTCATCGTATAAATTAAAAACCAATTGTCTTGTCATTTATTAAAATGATACATATAGAAATATTCCTTTTTAAAACATGTTAATGAAATTTAATGTCAAGGTGGTTGATTATAAACCTTATAAAATAATGTGGTGTATTACATCGAAATATGACTCAATAAAAGGAGATTGAGACGATGTCCCTTACCATGACTGTAACTCATCTGATACGTTATTTATCATACTAAATAATAAATAATGGTCAATTTATATTTTAATGAGAACAATTTTAGATTTTATTGTTTCCGTTATATCCCTTATTTCCATATTATAACAATTACATAATTATTAAAGTTCATATAAGGTATTTTTTCAATATTTGTTACTTGAGTCGAAAATAAACTTGTTATGATGTCAATGGTCCATGTGATTATAATTCTATCATCTCTAGAATATTATTAATGATATAATAAAAAAATTATATCAATTATACCTTTAAATATATTAATAAAATATGGATATGAAAAATAAACAATGTAACAATCAATGAGAGGGTATGTCCTACGTACGCATGTGTAATGTTTCTCATATTTCATTGATAATTATCAAAGAAGGTAAGTTTTAATTTATATTTATAAAATGTTAAAAAATTCATTAGTATATTTTTAATCATTTAAATATTATTTTATATAGTATCCATGTGATGAGTTGAATAAAAATGAATCACATCGCTTCATGGAGGTGATAGTCCCCATGTATGCACAAACGAAATTACCATTTTTTGTAAATAGAGTTTAACAATAGGATTGATATAATATTATCATTAAAATATTAATATGTAATGAATATCACATATTACCTTTACATACGTCATTATAACTATTCCTGAGAGACAGTTAGGGAAAACAAATTATATTGGCCCGTGGAGGTGATAATTCACACATACACACAAATGATTAATTATTTTTCAACATAATGGAATTGGTGATGGATTTATGTTATGATATTTAAATAATAAATTCCCTGTATATTCAGGATACTATATGTTTTATTTCAAAATTGTTTCATAATATTTTAAGGATGTGAAAGGGGAAATAAAATAGAAACACTTAAATGAAGACATTACCTTTCCTTTAGAATATCAACTTTTCATAACAACAGAACACATCTAAGAAGGGTGTTCTGCAAAAACTAAGGCATCAAAATTTGAGTTATGTATTTTAGGATGGTGTTTGTACTGATAATTTACTAACAAAATTGTTTTTTATGTTTAAGTAATATAGATGAATGTGTGCCCTTTTATTGGATAGGGGAGGGGCACTCTTGGAATTATTAAAAGTAATAAATTAATATAAATTCATTTTTAATTAAAAATTTGTAAAAGTTGATTTATTTAGAATAAAGGATAATTATGGGTATAAATATATTCATCAAAAGGAAATATAAATTTTTTTATATTGTTTTAATTCTTATTTATTGTTTTAATCCATTTTAAATCTTATAATTTTATAAAGTAATTTATATTTGAGAGTTAAAATAATTACTATAACATTACAAAAGGCCATTGAATGAGTCATTAATAAATTTTTAGACATATAAAATATTTTTGTATTATTCTTGGTTTTTAAAAAATATTATATCATTTACTAAATTATTTAATATTTTAAGATATGAATTATGTCAATTTTGACAATATTCATTCCGTGACTTTTTAAAAAATAAAAAAAAACTTGATTACACCGAAAAAAAACTATTATAAATCTTATATTACATGTCAAAATAATCCATAAAATTCATTTAATGCATTAAATATTTCATATTGTATTTATTTTTATATTATTAATATAAATTAGTTGATTCGTTATTTTATAATTCAATAACTACATCATTATAATTTCATGATTAATTTTAAATATTTAGTTTATAATAATTTTAAATACATTATCATGATGTGGAAAAACATTTTATCCTAAAAATAAATATTTATATGATAACTTATATATTATATAAGCCTGTATTTTATATTATTTACTTATTAAAAATATGAGTATGCCATTTTAAACTAATATTTTAATTAAATATACTAAATATCATTTTATTATCCAAGTAGCTTAAAACGGTTATAATTTCATCCAAAGGTTGATTTTGGATGATAAAAATTCATAAAATGAAATTATGGAAAGTATTAGGGTAATTTTATATTATTAAAATATTTTTTTACCTTTGGTTTCCTGATTTACCCTTAACCAAGGTTAATAAAATACAATAGTTAATATTCACTGAAAAATAAGTTAATCCTATTAGATAAATATTTTCATACTTATTAGAACCATGAATTCCAATTATTTATAATTCAATTCACAAAATTTGTTAAATTAGTTTTATCACTAATCTTGCAGATGTGGTGAGAAGGCTAGTAAAAGAGACCTTCAAAATTTCAATATGTTTTTATAACTAATTTCAATATAAAAATTATTAACAAGAATTATATTGTATTAAATGGTAAACATAATTTAATTATACTTTAAAACCACTTAAAATAATAATATAACTATATAAAAAATTGTATAAAAAACATTTTTGGATTAAAATGCTGAATTTTTCACTATTCCATAAAAAATGAATATTGTTAGAAAAAGAACAAAAATAAACCAAAGAAAATTTTGATATTAAGCTTCAACATTAGGTGTTTATTTTTTCAAATATAACTTATAAAAGTGTCAAAAGTGGATTCAAAAATGATATTACTTTAATAGGCTGTAAAGCTACCTTTTAAAAATATTAGAGATTTTTATGCTTAAAATTGGATTTATTCTTATTTTTAGATGATAAAATTTAATGGAAGGAATTAAAAACATTAAAAAAAATTATGTAAGAATATTATAGTATGTTATGTTAATTTCCACCAATACAATATCTAGGTGATAACTACCACATAAAATAATAATATTAAAAATCTATTATTTTTTTATATAACTCCGTATTTATTGCAACGTGAGATTTTTGAGAAACCCATTATTGTGTGTAGGGTACAATATCATAAATTGAGTCTATTTTAGGTAAAAATTCTATAAAATTTATAATTATATTTATATATGAATTATTATTATTCTGTAATTAAATTAGATATTACATTTTCACTAAACATATAATTCAATTCAAAGTATACAACGTTTATTTAACATTATTTTATGGGGTTAAACATGTGTTCATGTTCCCTTATAAATATTCTAACTCAAATAAGAAAGATTAATTGGGGCTTTAAAATAAATTATTCGTTTTTATTATTTAATCATGTTATTTTGGTTCCATTCCATGATTCAAAAAAATTAAGAAAATGTATTTTATGGAAAATATTCTGATAATTTTTTGGTTTTAAATATGAAACCATGTTCCCATATTCTTTAATTTTTCTTTACTCAAGTATTAATACCTATTTTAAGGAAATTATTTCAATACCTACATATCCATTCCATTATTTTTACTTTTTTACGTCACATGAACCCTCTATTCCTCATCAATTATTCTTTAAACAATTACGAATATAGACAAATCTTTAATCAATTATTTTATAGGAATTATTTATAATATATCATGTAACTACACTTTGATATATAATCATGTTACATATTTCATTTATATGTTCTTTTCTTATGATTATTAATTCTTTATGAATTTATGTATTGAACACATATGAATGTACTTATTATAATGTGAATATTGAGTCTGAAATTATATAGCCCCTTAATGTATTGGGTAATGTTTTATTCTCATGAGATTCCATGTATGGTTCATGGGAAATTATCCTAGAATGATATTTTATAATGTGTTTCCATGGGCCTTAAATTGGTAATATAACGTCTTTTATTTTTTCATTCCTAAATTATTTTGATTTCTTATTATAATGATATTACCTTCATTATTACATGCTTCTGTGTGATAATATATAATCGTTCCCTTTTATGATTTCATGGTATACCACTAGATTAATATGTTATATTTTATTATCATTTTTTCTCAATTATTATTATTTATATATAATGTTATTCCATTATAAATTTAAACAGGTTATCCTTGCTATAATGGATGATGAATGAGATATTGGATTATATTATTGAGGTAAAAAAAATAAAATGGAGTTTTTTATGTTTTTTTGGTATCTAGTCTCCTAGACACATACAGACTATATATTTCAAGGTAATGTTTTATGAGTTTTAGTGTTGGAGGCTATATAATAATATATGTAAGATAAATGGGTTCATATAGTTGGAATCATATTATTATCATGTTCTTTTTTGGTGTAGGATTAGAGAACCTAACACTAAATACCCCATTATTAACATATATTGAGACCAAAAAAGTATTTTATAATATATATAGATATATATATTTTAATAGTTATCATTTTTAATGATCATTGTTTTTGTTTTGTATGGAAAATATTTTTTGGATTTTGATCCATAAAAATCTGTTATTTTTTAAATGGATACAAATAGGTGAAATCGTGGGAAAAAATTGTTTTTGTGATGTAATAATTTCCCAAAAAAGTTTCCAAATATTTTAGTATTAGAAGGCTAGGACATCGTGATAGGACTAAAAATTCTAACACAATATATGAATAATAAATAAAATAGGGTTTAATTCCCCCATTCTCTAATGGAAGTGAAAATTTCTTTTCATTCATTTATATTAATAATGATTTCATGTTTTAATGGATATTCTAAACCCTGTTTAATTTTACAATAGATTAATTCCATTAATTATATAATATATTTCCTCAAGTTTTCTTAGAAAAAAATTACTCATATTAATTACCATGTATTGGGACATGATTATAGTGGTGGAAACTAATCAAGATTTAAAATCACAATGATGATATATAATAATTCTAGTAAGAATAATTGCTGAATATTTTTTTCATGAAATTTTTTCTCATCATTATCCACTATAAAATGAAGAGGGTGTTCATTAGAATAATGAAAATAGAAGATGAATCGAGTTATTTTTATGAGGAAAAATTTACAGTGATTGTAAGATAAACCATCAAATATTTCACTAAACTAAAATTTAAGGATAAACATATCTTTAATGGACTAGTGATGGTGTTAAGAAAAAATTTTGAAGATAAATACCTTTAATGTAATGAAGAAATTGTATAATGATCCCCTAATGTTGAGAAAGAGATTAGTTATTTTTACAGCACTCATAGAGTGAGAGATAAAAAGAAATAATGGTGTTTAATTCTGGAGGATAAATAGATAAATCTTATATATTTATGATAATCTATTTTCCACATGTCATAAGTGTGAAAAGAATAATTAAACAAGTCCTCATGGGTGTTTGGATGTGTTTCAACTAGTGAAAGGATATGAGTCGAGATAATGAATTTCAATGATAGATAAAGAAGATTACCAATTTGTTATAGGAAAGGAATGTTACAAATAATTCACAACCTATGGTACAGTGTTTCAACATCCTGGCAAATTGGAATAATGAATGTTAGTGAAACAATACATGGGTTATTCAAGGGATTCAATTTCATAAACAACCAAATCCATATGATAAATTTAAATCATAAAACATCACAACTACTAAGGTAGTGAAATAAAATTATGTATTCTAATATACATTAACTATTCTACCATGTGTAGTGTAATTTTTATTCAATTTTGGTACTATAATATTACATATATATAGTATATTTTTCAAAACTAATAAACACCTCCCTGATATCATGATGTGTTGAATTATTTGAAGAAAAAAATTGGTTAAATCATTTCATCCCAAGTGTTGCATTTTACCCAGGATAGTATTTTAGGGTAAAGTGTTCATAAAATATTTTCTAATACTTCATTTGGTGGGATTTTTCACTATATTATGCATGTATTTTCTATCTTTATATATATATACCATCAACTATAAATAGAATAAAATAAATTTTCATAACCCAAATCATCTTTTAATTATTTACTATTGAAAGGATATTGACGAATCATCTTTAGAATCTTCTTAACAAGAATTTATATTGATACTTTATGATAAATAATATCTATATCACATGATTAATGAAATGGGGAAGGTCACACATAATGAAATGTCCATTGTGAAGAAATATACATATACATTCCCCAAAAATATTTGTCTTTGATTCTTCCTTATTGAGATATTGATATCTAAATTCAACATATACCTAAATCCATGTCCATATCGAATAGCCCATATAGAATAGACCACATTTAACTACAATAACTAAAGAATAAATTAAAAGATAATTTTTATATCATATTCAAACACCCATGTTCGTCATAATAAAGAAAAATAGTCTTCTATGTCTTGAAGAATGATCGATCAACAAATTACTTCATTGTTTATCATAAACATAATAATATAATGGTAAAGAATACATATTAGAATAAAAAAGATTAATGACATGTTTGATCAATTATGGGGGGTTCAATATTAATATTATATGGATATTTAGTCAAAATATCATTAATTGAAGAGGGAATAATGAGGATATTCATAAGAGTTCCATCTATAAATTTTTTGTAAACTATGAGTTCAAATTGATTCATTTATAACTCGTGAATTGTATAAAACTTATCATGGATTTAATGAAGATTGTCTTTATTAATTACATTAATAAAATTTTTGTGGTATTTATTGATGATATTATAATATAGTCTATAAAAATAAGAAAATTCGGATTATTTTTATTTGTGTTAATGAAACAATGAAATGATTAGTTAGATGGAATGTATAGTAAATGTGAGTTTTAGATGGATCAAGTATATTTCATTGGGACTATTACTATAGGAAAGATAATATTTGGGGATCATTAAAGGAAAATGTGATTATGTAATGTACGTCAAAAATATATATAAAGGAGATTTGTAGTTTCCACAAATTATCATAGTGTTAATGATAGTTTGTTTGTAAAATCTCATGATTTTCACACCCAAAAAATAATCTATGATGGAATGAAGTGAAAATTGGACCACATGATGAATGTAAATATGTATTAAAAGAGTCTAATAAAAGGATAATCAATGCAGTTGATATGATATAAAATGATGAGTAAGTGAATTAAATGTTTTTATAACCCCGGAAAAATGATAGAGTGATGGACATACCTTAATAGAGATAATATTTTATGAGAATAACTACTTGAAATAGGACAATTAGTTTCCTATAAAAATATTCTCATTTAATAATTTGAGGAATTATATCTATATAGAACGTTAGGACGTATATATACAACATAAGATCAAAAATATATTCATGTAACTGAGATTATAATCCCCTAATGAATATATTTAGAGATGATAATGGATTATTATTGTTAAATAGAATACTATTGTTATAGGTAGAATAAATTGGTATATTCTCAAAGTAGAAATGATCATGTATCATTATATCTAATGAGGATTTAAAATAATAAAATCTGTATATACATTAGAAGGATTGATATAAGAATCATATATGATGGAATAACATCCAAAATTATACAAATTATTACCTAGGAATCAAATCTAGAAATTATTATGAGATCGTAAAAAATTATTTTGATATATCAATGAAGTCGGATAATATAAGGTAAAGGAATCAGAGTTAAAAATGTATAATGATAGAGTTGTGATATTTTTGATAAGGTAATGCTTTCTATCATTTCCCTTAATAAAGAGGTAGATCGTGAATTATGCTCGTAGAACCAACATCATTATCCACCTACAGAGAAAAAAAATGTATAGTGGTATCTGATATAACTACTAGTGGAAAAAAAATGAAAAATGATATTATTCAATATATATCAAAGTGGATAGTATGTCAACAAGTGAATGCATAAATGATATAGAACATTGAAAAGATTACACTTTTTAACATACATACATGAAAATGTGAGAACCTATCCATGGATTCCTTTATGAGTATTTCAAATACATACAATGAAATTAGTGTATTATGGGTGGTAGTGGACCATATTATAAAGAATTATCACTTTACCACCATAAATTAGTACATTTAAAATTATGAACATTTAATGATATACATTATTTAAATTTTAAGGTTTAACATAACCCAACTATAAATGGTATAAAATCATGATCTAAGGAATTACTTAGTATTCTATAAATGTATCAAACATTCCTTAAACATAGAACATAAATTTAGTATGAAATTTTATCCTTCATTAGAAATTAAATACAATAGTACCCTTCAATCTCTAAAAGTTAGGCTGAGTTATTTCATTATGGACTAAAAAAGATTTTAATGTCAACCTATTCCCCCAGTCGAGTTCTCATAAAATAATGTACTCCCATTATGCAATAATATGACCGTGTTCGAACCCTTATATGGGAGTATATGTAAACCCATAATAATTTGGTATAAATTCAATGGTAATAAGATATTATTAACCCAAATTGATGAAAAAACGTTCAAGAAGGTATATGATATTAAGAAACAAATCAGATTAATGAAAATTGGATAGAAGAGATGTGTTTCCAATCTGAGATGAGACCTAGAGTTCGATGTTTGACATAAAGTGTTCTGTGTTATATTGCTCTGGAAGTAATTAATAGTAACATCATAGGTAAATAAAGAAAATGAAATTTTTATATTTTTTAATATTTTTTAATTAAATATTAATTTTTCTTTGAAGGGGATGATATGATCAATGGTGTACATGATACGCAAAAAACGATTTTCTTGGAAATATTACATTACACACAATATTATGTTATACTGAAAAATAATATATTATTATTATTATTTAAAATGGTAGATAATGCCTAGCTTCTTTATTAGCATGAATGAATATGAATAAATAAATTATGATTATACATGTTTTCTAAATGTTTATACTTTTATCAAATAAAATTTATATGTTTTAAATGTGAATGAATACAATTTTAAGCATTAAAACTCTAATATTTTTAAAATGTTGATTTACAGCCATTTGATGGGGAACCATTTTTAAATCTATTTTTTTCACTTTCATAAGTTTTATTTCACAATATATTATTCTTATTTAGAATAGGGACATTGAAATTTATTATGGATGAAATTTTATTATTTTTCTAATAATGTTGATTATTTAATGAAATAGTGAAAAATATTGTATTTTAATTCCATATTGCTTTTTTATATTATTATTTATATGGTTATATTATCTTCTTAATTTGTTTTAAAGTATAATTTTATATATATATTTTTACCATTTAATCAAATATTTGGTCAATATATGTAATTTCACTTTGAAAATTGTAGATTAAAAAGTTTCATTCTTTTGATAGTTATTATTTCATAAAAGCGCGTTTATTTGTTTTCACAAGGGGAATTAATATTAAATTAATTTTTACCACTTCAATGTTTTGGATTTGGAAAAATGGATTCCATATTTTTAATCTGGAGTCCCAAATTTTGTGAATATGTATCTTTTATTTCTGGTCATTATGAATATTAACTTCAACAAATATTTTATTTACCAGGGTTAAATGGTAAATCCGGAAAATAAGGGTAAAAAAATAATATTATAATAAGATTAAATTACCATAACATGTGTCCTAATCATATTGTTTTGTAAATATCCGACCCTGGTCATCCTTGGATATATTTTGGGACCCCATGGAGCCCCTTAGGAGTAATAATGACACTTTATATTAATTAATTTAATGTAAAGAAAAAAATGACATAAACATATATCTTTTAGTAAATAAATTTTTTATATGGGTTTATATAAGTTATATATTAGGCTATAAATATTAATTTAAAAGAAAATTGTTTTTAATACATCATGGTATTTTATTTTTAATTTTTAGACATTATATAAATAAAATTAATTATGACGCAATCATTATGTAATGATTAACACATTAATGAATGTTTTAAGTAAATGATATTATAAATACTAAAATAAATATATTTTGAAACTTTTTATGATATCCAAGAATTTTAAGGATAATAAGGACTTGTTATATTTTTATTAATAAAATTTATTTGAAATAATAATGTTGTTATAGATTTTCTAAAAGTCATGAAATGAATATTATATAAATTGAAATAAATGAGTTTTTAAAACAAATATTATTTTATTAAATGATATAATAATCCTAAAAAAATTATATTCGTAAAAATGACTTATATTAGGATAAAACACTCATTAATTCATCATTTTTTATCTATTTTCTTTTAATGGTAACTATATTAACCATATATAGTGAATACACAAGGAGACATGGAGAGAGTTACATTAGTTAACTAAGGGTTAATGCTAAATGATAAGGTTACATTTGAATCCAAAAATTCTATAAAACCTATTTATTGAGAGGAATTGGAATAATAATAATATTATATTTGAATTTAATAAGTTTGGTACCTTTTTAAATGTAACATAGTTTATGATAAAATAATATTTTCATACATTTCTAAAGATCCCCTCCTCCCCCTTATAAACAGCCATCACCTCTAACCCATTACTCACATTTCTCAAGCCCCACGGCTCAACCAAATTCAGACCACATAATCTCCCAAAATCAGTATCATCCATCAAGTAGCCTTTACTTATTCAGAATACAGTTCAATAAATCCTTTGGGTTTAGCTCTGTGGGAGTTACCCGATTTAAAGGTAATGTCTTCTCTTATGTTATTTTCTATTATTTTACTTCTCCAATCACCTAAATTATTTTTATTATTTTATTTTATAAAAAAACCATTATCCAAAATATACTTGTTGTTTTAATGAGAAGTATTTGAAATAAACTTACACAAACATCCATCTAATGGGTAATTATCATACTGTTTCTGTGGACAACGAACTATTGCCTCACAAAACGATGATTTTTTAATATTCTCCTACCACATATTATAGAGGACATACAGATGGAACTATATTTATATGTGATATATATTATATTAACATTTTCTCTATGCCTTTTTATTTTTCATTTATAGAATACCTTTTTGGCATCCATAATGGGTAAATACAATAATTTCATATGAGGAATTGCGGACTACCACCCCCTCAAAGTGATATGACTCATTCATGCCATACGTGGAATGTATAAATGATGGTGTTAATTAAATTATATTTGATGTTATAATATAATTATATTATACCTATGTATAATTATATATTTATTCCATTAAAATATAAAGTAGAAATGAATGTAGCGTTCATCCGTACGTACAGCTTACTGTCTCCATGAACTGTTCATTTCGTTTTTATCTCCAAATGTTATTTACTTTTATAAATACATATATAAACTGTATATATATGATTTATATGATATCTAAATCATTAATATAATTCTTGAGATAATTTAATCTTGAAAACATGAACAACTTGTAATCATAAGATGTTCATTTTTGACTCAAGTACCAAACATCTAAAAAATGACGGTTATTAACATATATGATTATATATTGTTTATAACAGGGTAATAAGTGATATAAAAGGAATAATAAAACTGAAAAAGACTCCAAAGAAAATATAAATTGACTTTATTTTATTATTCATGAGAAACAGTAACGAATAAGTCATGTAGGACATGAGGTAAGGGACTTCATCTCAATCTCCATTCATTGTGGAATATTTTATTTTATACACGACATCCATTTATATGGTGTATAAACCCATTTGACATTTCATTTCATTCAAAGGGGGTATTTTTTCATTGTATCATTTTACTAAATGATAGAAAATTAATGTTTCTTTTTAACATACACGGTGACAATAGCCTTTCATCCGTTACGAGCGTAATATGGTATTTGTCTTCCTTAACATGTCGTGATGTTTTTAAAAGGGAAATAAATACCATATACACTTTTGTGTATTTTGGTATTAAAAATGATTTTGATAATGAATTTGTTGTGTCAATATATTTAAATGATATATTTTGATTTAAATTGGGAAATTTATCTTTCTTTTACATTTGTTTTATGTTTTGTGAATATGTGATTATTTTTGGGGATTTTTTACATATACTGGTGGTTTTGGGATAAATCATGGGTATGAAAGCCCAAGATATCTCATCAATGAATTGGGTAACATGTTGGAGGTAAACGTTAATGTTTCTCCTTATAGATTTAGGGGAAATACTATTATCAGTATTCCAAACATAACTCCCTACGTCTTTGTGAAAGATACAATGTAAATATGTTATGGATACCACAAGTTACATTTATGTTTTGTGATTTGTATGTGTTATTCATAAATCTTATGATTTCATGAGTTATGTTTAAAATATTTTGATTTGATGGACATATGTATTATTTCATTATTTTATAAACCTTACTGATCTTTCTATTTTCATATCATGTTTGGAAATGTTTTTCACATGGCATAATGATTAATAGGGTCAAGGATGTGATCATGGAAAAGTTAGGTTGTTCAAAATGTGGAACTAGACATGACACTTTTTTTGAATTGTTTTTATTTTAGGAAAACAATTGGCACAGAGTGCAAGTGTATAATTTATAATATTTGATATGTAATGTAATATTTATGGCATAATTCTCAAAAACTCTAAACCTTAAAAAAGAAACTCAGTGTGAATTATTAACGTAATTCAAGATTATGTATTGTTTAAGTCCCGATCCTTATTATTGGTATCAGTGTCTGGTTTTGATAAATTTAGGAGCTTTAACATTGTTAAATTAATATCCACAAATTAATTTATTTTCAAATTTAAATGATATATAATTTACTGATTTCCATGTTGCTTCGGTAAAGATATTTCTGTGTTCAGAATGGATTTTCGCAGAGGAAATATGGTATCTATGATGGTAAGACAATAAGAGGAAGACAACCTTCCAAGTCAGAAACATGAGATGGTTGGAATCAGAAATGAACAGTTAGTTTTGGTGATAGTATAGTTCACTCATGTTATAAATGGTAGTGGTATCCATGCATGAAATCAGGCAGATCAACCACAGAGGAATGTGTTAGTAGTGGAGAATTTCATGAGGAGACATCCCCCATCATTCATAGGATTGTCTGATCCTTTTCTATCTGAAGGGTGGATTAAAGCACTGGAGAATATTTTTTATGTCATGGGGTGTTCAGAACATCAAAAGGATAGTCTTACTATTTACCATTTTGAAGGTGAAGCCGCTCACTAGTGGTCGATGGTGAAAATTGTAAGGGATAGTGAGGAGATTGATGTTCTTTATTAGGATTAATTAAATTCATATTTCTTGAGAAACATTTTCCTAATGTGTTTCTTCATAGGATGGGAAAATAATTCTTGGAATTGAGGCAATAAGATAACTTAGTGTATAATTCTGAAGAAAAATACACTCGACTGGCAAGGTATGCTACAAACATCATACAAGATACTTATAATAGAATCAATCGTTTTTAATTAGGATTAAATTCAAATTATCAAAGGGATTTATATTCTTGTAATTTCAAAAGTTATGAAAAAAATATTTGATGTCTGAAGAATGTGGAAATGGAGTTCGATGATGATCATGTGTTCTTTGAAAAACAACAGAATAAGAGGTCAAGGTGGCAGGAGAAAGGGAATAACTCTTCAAATAAATCTAATAATAAAAAACTTAAATTTATAGTTTGTGAAAATTGTCATAAAAATTAGGCTGGGGAATATCTTTTGAATTCAGTTAAGTGCCATCCAAGTGGTAAAATGGGACATAGGGCTCATAATTGCACTAAAAAAGACAAGGGTAATGGTAAGACAAAATCCAATTTACAGTCAATAAAATGTTTTAAGTGAAATTTTAACACCACATCCCTAGTTACCTAGATTCGGTGCATTATTTTAATATATTGGCTTAATTAAAAGGAATCAATTCTTGATAGACCGATCAGTTTAGCAGTCTTGGATAATAGATTACAGACATGAATGTTACATTACACTTTATAACATAAAAATAAACATGAATAATCATTTATAAACGCCATTATTCCCTTGGAATAACCCTGCATATCAATAAAAATACACTTCTTGGAATCCTGGTAATATAAAACATAGAAAGGGGTGATATTAGATTCACAGTAAGGATAATAATACAGTGTAAACATTCGTAAATAATCATTAACATTTAAGGGAATGTGTAACTAAAACAAAAGCCACTTAATCTTGAACATAAGTATAATATGGAATAAATAAAATGAAGTAATGCCATTTAATTATTCACATGGATATTCTACTCGTCGAATAATCACATGAAATATCACTAACTACTTTGATAATAATGGAAAGCATAATGCCAGACTATCATAACCACATAGTCAAGGCCTTATACGAAGACTAAAAATAATATTTTGTTAAGGCCTTGTGCCAAGACACTAGTTTGTCTCATGAGACCTACTGATGCAACGAGGATTTATAGCGGGCTCCACCCGTTACTTACTATGTCCAATGCATTCTTCATATGAAAAGGTTTAAACATAACATAAACACTGGTATTAAAACTAGCATACGAAATGTCAAAAATTTATCCCTCAACCAAGAATGGTATACAAATAACACATCTATATTCAAAAATATAAAAAACCATCAATAAAATATGGAATATTTTTATCATAATAAATCATCTTCAAAAAAGATTAAAAATTCTTCAAAGGATGTTCACATAGATGAAAATGATTTGTAAAAATCATTGAGGTAAATATAAATTTTTCATGAAAACATTTAAAATTCACACAATTTAGAAAGGAAGACATTTAAATACATTTTTTAATAAAAGTATCCCATACCACTTTAAAAATTTTGATATTAATTATCATTTTAAAAACATTCATGTCCATATAAATAAATCCTTAAAAACCATTTTGAAGACATGGACATTAATGAGAAAGATTTAGAAGAATAAATATTTTAAACATTTAAATGGATGTTTTTTTAAAAAAAATGCATTAAAATAACCCCTTTGAAAACTCTTCCATGAAATGCGGACATGGATAATAAATATTTCCAATTAGATACTTATGAAAAAACAACCTCGGATAATAAAGAGATTGTGAAATTAACCCTTACCAATTTGGTAACTTATGAAACAGACACCCCATGAAAGAGGTATCATACAATGAATATGTAAATACACATAAATTAAAGTGTAATACACAAATTATAAAATTATGGGAATTACATAGAACAGAAAAGGGGTAATAGTGGTAATATGGCATGAATCTCAATGGAATAAGAAGTGAGATGAAAACCCCTTACCTTGCACTTTCCTTTAGTAGAGGGAAAGTTTAACCTCTTGTATGAACACAATAGTATGTTATTAAATTATACCGTAACCATATTAATATTTATGATATCATAAATTATTCATTTATGTCTTTATACTACCCATTTAATAATCATTTCCATGTTATATTAATATTTCAGGTAATAATCACTTTCTTTATCGTACGTGTTTTAATTTTTTACTCTTGATTGTGTCACATAGATAATGATTTATATACTTCCAGAATATAAAAAATTATTTATATATCATATATATTTAGAATATAATTATGTATAATAGACATATATATGAAATGGAAAACACCATTTATGGAGACGGTAGTCCGTACGTACGCATAAACGCTGTTTTCGTTTTCATATAGTGTTGAACGGAAGTAAGTGAATAAGATATATGTAAGTATATAAATACTTAGATATATAAATATATATATCTCCAGTAGAATTATTCTGTCATATATAAAATACTTATTAGTAATATATATTTTTATAATCGTCGATGAATGGTGAACTTAGAATTGAATCTCATCGCGTCGTGGAGATGGTAATCCGTACGTACACATGAACGACAATATAATTCTTTTTGTATTAAAATAATATATAATTGGATTTTGTATCATATATACAGAATAATTATTATGTAATATTTATTATATACAGGAATTAAAAATCATTATTACACCCATGAAAATAATAATGTATTGAATAACAATTACACCACGACGTGGAGACGGTAAGTCATACGTATGCACGTATGGTGACATTTCATCAAAGGGATGGATAGAATACTGAATATGGTTGTACCATATTTATAATAAAATCAATGTATACAGAAGATACTGGATTAATTATTTTATAATGGAAATAACAAAGAAAGAAGAAGTGGAAGAATAATGGAACTTGAAATATGGTGGTGAGAACATTACGTCTTCTTCAGGTTCTTCCTTTTGATTTAATCAAAATGGCTCCTTAGGTTGGCTTTATGATCAAAATAAGGACTCTAGGTTGAAGTGATGGAAGTTTATAGGATAGTTGGGATGGTTTTGGCTGATCAAAAAGTATTTTATGGTATGAAGAATTCGTTAGAAGAGGTGTCCTTTTATAAGGGGGAGGATGGGCTCTTTTGGAAAAACATTAAGTATTTTTTTATAATAAATTCATATTCGGTTTATAATGGCTCCAAACTGTATTATTTAATGTCTAAGGTGGGTATGGGTCGAAAAACACTCATGAAATAGGTTTTAGGAAAGTTTGGGTCACTACATTTCCCTTATCTTTTAGATTTAACTCTTAGATAAATAGTTTCACATTTACCATGTCTCTTTGTATTTTTATATTGTATGGTCAATAAACTTACTATAAAATACCAAGAGAAACCCAAGTCGTTTATTAATGACATACCTATCATCATATAAGTCCTTTGGATGATAATTATATTTTTATCAATATTATATCAATTAATAAAATAGTATTTGTTTTAAAAAATCCTTTATGTCAATTTTGACAATATTTAATAATTGATTTTTGTTAAAGTGTTAAAAACATTACTAATTAAAAAAATTCATTTAATCAATAAAAACATGTCATATTAACATGTAAAATTATTGTAATTTATTAAAAGTCTGAAATTATATTTATTGGGTATTTATAATATCAATTATTTTAATATTTCATTAATAAGATAATTACTGCATCATCATTGTGTCATAAAGAACATAAATTATTTATTGTCTAAAAATTATAAATTAAATACCACAATTTAGGAAATATTTTTATATTTCTAATGAATATATTTAATTGAATTTATCTTCTTTATAATCCTATATTAAAAATGTTTTAGTTATTAAACATTGATTTTAACTCTTGTAACTGTTCTTTGAATTAAATAATAATAAATGTCCTAATCTAATCCATGTGGACAAAATAGGTTCATATTTTATTCCTAAGGTTGTTTTTGGTCGAATTATACTTATCCAATAGAATTAGGACATGTTTTTGGGTAATATTAATAGCATTTTTATCCTTAATTACCATATTTACTTTTTACCGTTGTAAATAAAAGTACAAAGATACTATTCACCAATAAATATTTTTGTATTATTGAACCACATATTACTACTTGATATTTACCGTGTATCTCGGATTTTCGAAATTCCACTCACAGAAGAGTTAATATTATGTTTTATGTGAATTTTCCAATTCTCCTAGGAGGTGGGTAAAAGATGGTGAAAAGTTCAATAAAATTTTTATATATCTAAAATTATTATAAACTGAATCTAATGAATTACATTGGACTTATATAGGTATTATGTATCTATTTTGACCTAAAATAAATTCAAATTAAATATATTATTATTTAAATAAAAATTTGGTTTTAAACTATAACTTAGTGTTTTTCACTATTCATCAAAAATGAAAAGTTTTTCGAAAAATACCACAAATTTACCCTAAGATAATTTTGATATTTCGAATTCAATAATGAAGTCTTTTTTATTAAATTAAAAAAATTTAAGTTTCATTTATTAAATTAAAATTAATTCTTGCTGTCAAAACCAAAAGGCGTATTTTTAATAAATAATAACTATCAAAAGTTATACACTTGATTTTGTCCAATTTCAAAATGAAATTACTTACAATGATCATCATGGGATTAAATTGTTGAAACTAAATTCATATATCCTAATTCTAAAGAAGAAGATTATTTTGTTTAATTAAATATGTAAAAGTTTCAAATATTGTATTTAAGAAGGTTTCACCATTAAAAGGCGGTAAAATTGCAATTTTTTAAAAATACTTCTTTTATCTGATAAAAAATGTATTTATTCTTACTTTATGTCTAAGAAACTCATAATATGGATTAAAAAATTATAAGGATTAAATAATGTTCAAAATTTAGTTAATACTATTCATAACCGCTTTTGAATGGCTTGATTGGTAAGTCATGGTGCGCTAGAACTCGGTGTTTCCTATAGTGAAAGTTATTGAATTACTTTGAAGAAACAATGTACTCTGAAATCATGAGGTGTTACATTCTTCCCACCATTAATAAATTTCTTCCTCACAATTTGAAATTATTTTTCAAAAATAAAAGGTTGAAAATAAAAAATACCTTTGGGAAAACCCACATTTGAAATTAGGTTAATAAAATTTAGTCTTAATAAAATGAAAAGGGGAAAGAAAAAGTCACCCACCAAATTATGATCTCGATTAAGAGAACGTTGGTCGAAATTAGAGACTCATAATTGGGGGGGAAATGTAAATATTTATATGGACTGATTGTGGTCATCAATCACAAACAATTTTAGAATTGTGGGCATTAAAGACACCAATCTATAATGATTTAAAATACCATCGGTTCAAAAAAATGTAAGGTATTAAGATAGATCATTTTTTGATTTAAGATGCCTTACCTAATGTTTAAGAATTTATTTCTTCATAGAATAAGAGAAGAAAAAAATGTATACTTGTCAAGTAGATTTACTTCCATTAACTAATTTCTACCCAAAACTAATCTATCACTCTAAAAGATAATAGAACTTAAAAAAATATTCTATTTATCCTATTTGTATAGGGTTCCAAAAAATGAATTTATAATTAATCTACCATACCCCTTTAGAAAAACTACATTTTTCAATCGAGGACCTAACGTGGGCCAATGTTCGGTGATACACCCTTGTCACCCTTCAGTTGTGAGTTCATGTATCGCGGTCTTTCTGGATGTGATGGGTTACCACCCGACCTCCTAGTTTTCCTTGTTATGGAAATCCAAAATTAACCTTAAAAATAGTATGTAATTTTAAAAAAAATCCATTCCAGCAATAAGAATTATCTGAAATACTTATATCCAAACTCTCATTCCAAAATTTATAAGGAAGTTAAACCTATTGAGGTTACTTTTTGCAATGTAATAACATGTGAACATCTTCATCATGTATTCTTTTGCAACATTGCAACATACTGAATTAACAAAATCACACATCTCTTATTCCAAAAACACTACCTCATTATCCGGACCATATTAAGTATTACCTTTCCTTCAACCGTGTATTTTCCAAAACGTGTATCTTACTATTATGTCGTGTTTCTTAGAACCATATAATCTCAAATCCTCAATAAAACAGTACTGCAGTACAACCCTTATTTACCTCCATAATTCATGTTACTAGCATACTGTTGATAAAACACTCAAATGAAATAAAAACATAAGAAAACTAACCATTCCTCTTCATCTGAGTTAGTATCATAACTTGATACAATACAATAACATCATTTGCGGTATACTATTATGATTTGGACATTGGTTTGTGTAGTGTCTCAACTCCTTGCAGATGAAGAATTTTAAATTTGAAACCTTTTTCTTTCCATTTTAGTCACGTAATTCGTGTACTTTTTCTCCACACTTATAACAAACTATCATTCCCTTCATAAAGGATACAGGGTGTTTCTTCCCACAGTTATAACATATGGGAAAATTATTCTATACCCACTTCCCTTTATCCATCTTTCTCTCCTCCATCCTTTTCTTCTCTTACTTCCCTTTAAAGTCATATGACTCAAGGAATTAATTACATATCTTATTAACACATGATACTATTTCTTCATATGTTTAGAATACATGGGAGACTATTTACCATCTTAATGTTGGATTAATACTATGAATGATATGATCCTTCTTACTCTTTGGATCATACGTATTTCTGGAGTTCAGATTTCTTCTACTGGGTTTCATTTCTATACAATGTCATACACTAGGTCAGCTTATAAATCACAATTCATACTTCCAAACATGTAAAATTCCTAACGTAAATTTAATAGTTTATGGATATAATTTATAGTCACAAAAATGTTTTCTTTTAGGAGGTATATACTAATAAACCCTTCATTGTGGTTTGTTATGAAAATGAGAATTATCCAAAGCATATCCCTCGGGAGTGTCGTAACCAAGAGTACATCTAGGCCCATTGTCGTGCACCAGCTCCCGTTTGATTCTAGCTCAAAGTGGAGTTTTCGGGTTTTACCCCTAGGTAAATTTGTGCCAAAGCCACCTCTACCTGCTCGTATCCAGCTAGGGATGTATTTTCTTGGAAAACTCACAAAATCATTACATTACAAAAATTCTAGAATGTTCTTCTATACTAATCATCAAACTCTATTTTATGTTAATGTTCCTTAATCAGAGTTTATCTAAGTCTACTTGCCAAGGTTATTGTTAAACTTCCTCTAATACCAATAGTAATGCCCCGACCCCAGTTACCCAGATTCGGTGCATTATTTTAATATATTGGAATGATTACAAGGAATCATCTCCCAAAGGACGGTTCGATTTAGCTGTCTTGGAAAATAAATTACATACATGAACGTTACATTACACTTTATAACATAAAAACAACATGAATAATCCTTCATGAATGTCATTATTCCTTTGGCTTAACCCTGTATATCAATCACATCACACTTCTTGGAATCATGGGAAAAATAAAACATATAAAGGGGTGAGCTTAGATGCTCAGTAAGGATAACAATACAGTGTTAAATATATAAATAATCATAAACATTTAAGGAAATGTATTACTAAAATAAAATCCTTTTAAGCATTAACTTCATCATAATATGGAAAAATTAAAATGAAGTAATTCCATTTACTTATTCACATGGATATTCTACTAGTCAAATAATCACATGCAATATCACTAACCACCTTCATAATAATGGAATTCATAATTCCAGACTATCATAACCACATAGTCAAGGCCTTGTGCCAAGACTACAAATAATATTTTTACAAGGCCTTGTGCCAAGACACTAGTTTGTCTCATGAGACCTACAGATGTATCGAGGAGCTATAGTGGGCTCCACCCATCACTTACTAAGTCCAATTCATTCCTCATATGAAAAGGATTAAACATAACATAAACATTCATATTAAAACTAGCATAAGAAATGTAAATAATTTATCCCTAAACAATGAATGGTATAAATATTACACATCCATAGTCAAACATATCACAAAACCTTCAATACAATATTAAATATTTGAATCATAATAAATCATCTTCAAAAAAGTTTAAAAATCTATCATAAGATGTTTACATAGAAGAAAATGATTTGTAAAACTCTTTGAGAGAAATATCCCTTTTTCATTAAAACATTTAAAAGTCACACAATTTAGAAAGGAATACATATAAAGAAAATCTTGAATCAAAGTGTCCCATACCACTTTGAAACTTATGAATGTAATTATCATTTTAAAAACATTCATGTCCATATAAATAAATCCTTAAAAACCATTTTGTCGACATGGACATTAATGAGAAATATTTAGAAGAATAAATATTTAAAACATTTAAAATAATGTTTTGGTAAAAAAGTGTCTTAAAATAATCCCTTCGAAAACTCTTTCATGAATCATGGAAATGGATAATAAATATCTCCCATTGTATACTTAGGTAAACAAACCTCGGATAATAAAGAGATTGTGAAATTAACCCTTACCAATTTGGTAACATACAAAACATACACCTAATGAATGATGTATCATTCATTGAATATGTAAATACTCATAAATTAAATTGTATTACACAACGAATACAATTATGGGATGTAAATACACCACACAAAAGGTAATAGTGGTAATACAACATGAATCACACGGGAATAAGGAGTGAGATGAAAACCCCTTACCATGCACCTTCCTTTAGTCAAGGGTACGTACAACATCCTGTATGAAGACTATAGTATGTTATTAAATTTGACCAGAACCATATTAATATTTATAATATCATACATTATTCAGTTATGACATTATACTACCCATTTAATAATAATGTCCATGTTATATTAATATTTCGGGTAAAAATCAGTATCTTTATCCTAGGTGTTTTAACTTGCTACTCTTCATTGAATCACTTAGATCATTATTTAAATACTTCCATAATATAAAACTTAATTTATATATCATATATATTTAGAATATAAATATGTATAATAGACATATATATGAAATAGAAAACACCGTTTATGGGTACCGTAGTCCGTACGTACGCATAAACGTTGTTTCCGTTTTCTTATATTATTGAACGGAAGAAAGAAAAAAATGTAACACCCCGAGATTTCATAGTATGTATTTCTTCAAAACAATTCTATAACTTCCACTACATGTAACACCAAGTTCAAACGCACCATAACTTACCAAAAAAGCCGTTCAATAGAGGTCATGAATAGTATTAACTATATTTTGAATCTTATATAATCCTTATAATTTTAGAATCCATGTTATGAGTTTCTTAGACATAATGTAAGAACAAATTCCTTTTTTCAGATAAAAGAAGTATTTTTCGAAAATGCACTTTTACCAACTTTAATAGTGAACCCATTTTATATCCAATATTTTAAACTTTTATACATTCAATTTGACTAAATAAATTTATTATTTAGAATGGGTACATAAAAAATTACAATGTAACACCCTAAGCTTCCACGGTATGCTACTTTTTGAATAATAGAGTAGCGTGTGTTGTACGCAGCTTCGAGTTCTAACACACACTACAACCAATCAAACTAGCCGTAATAAATAGTAATACCTAATTTTTAAAATTGTATAAATTTTATCTCTCAAAATTGACTTCATTTTTGGATTTGGAATATCTAATTTAGCCTAGGGTGAATTTTTGGTACTTTTCGGATAACTTTTATATTTTGATGAATAGTGAAATTTAATAAATTTTAATTAAAACCAACTTTTTTAATCAACATAATTTGTAGTGATAAATTATGAATTTGAGTGGTTTTAAAGTATATTTATAATATATTTTTACCATTTAATACAATGTTGGTCATTGGACAAAATTTCAAAATTAAAAGGGACATAAACAAGTGTCAATCTTTTGATAGTTATTATCTCTTAAAAACATGCTTTTTGTTTTAACAACGGGAATTAAATTTAAATTAATTTCTGCCACTTCTGTGTTTTGAATTTGGAAAAATGGATTCTATATTTGGAATCAGGATGTTCAAATTGTGTAAATAGGTAACTTTTATTTTTAGATATTTTGAATAATTACTTCGGTAAATATTTTATTTACCATGGTTAAAGGTGAAATTCGGTAAATAAGAGTTAAAAAATAATATTATAATAATAACAAATTACCCTAAAACGTGTCCTAAACATATTTTTTGATACATGGCCGACCATGAGCATCATTGGGTCGATTTTGGGACCCCATGGAGCCACTTGTAAGTGATAGGGACACTTTATTTTAATTAAGTTAAAATGAATACAAAAATGACACAAGAATATATCTTTTAGCAAAATAGTTTTTACATAGTGTTATATATGTTTAATTTTATACTATAAATATTAATTAGAAAGATAAAAAGATTTCATACATAATGGTATATTATTTAGAATTTTTATACATTAAATAATTTAATTTATTTATGAGACAATGGTGATGTAGTAATTATCTAATTAATGAAAAATTAAAATAATTGATATTATAAATACCCAAATAAATGTAATTTGAGAATTTTTATAAATAACAATAATTTTATAGTTTAATATGAAATGTTATTATTTATTTAATTAACTCTTTAAGAAGTAATCATACTATTATAATTTTTAAAAAAATCAATTATTGAATAGTGTCAAAATTGATATAAAAGAGTTTTTAAAACAAATATTATATTATTAATTGATATTAAATTCTTAAAAATCGAAGGATTGGCCAAAAGACTTATAGAATGATAGGTGTATCATTAATGGACCACATGGGGGTATCTTGGATATATATAGTATGTTTATTAACCATATAATATAATAATACAAAGAGACATTGTAAAAGTGAAACTAATTAACTAAGAGTTAATACTTAAAGATAAGGTTCATATAGTAACCCAGACCTGTCTAAATTCTATTGGTTGAGTGGTTTTCTACCCATACCCACCTTAAAATTTAAATAATACACTTTTAAGAAATTAGAAACTGAATTTGAATTTATTATAAAATAATATTTCTAGCTTTTCCAAAGGTGCCCCTCACCCCTCTTATAAAAGGGCACTCCCCCTTTTCACTAATTCACACATTAAAAGGATTTTGGTTCGGCCAAACCCTGCCCAAATACTCTCTCAACTTCCCTCAATTCATCCTAGAGGCCTTAATTTAGTATGAACGCCAACCTAAGGATCCTTTTTGATCAAATCAAAAGGAAGAACCCGAAGAAGAGGTAATGATTTCACCACCCTTTTTCAAGTTCCTTTCTTCTTCCACTTAATCTTTATTTGTTATTACCATTCTAAAATAATAACTCCAATATATTATATATACTTTTACGTTATTATAAATATGTTACTACTATATTTCAGTATTCTATCCATCCATTAAATGACATGTCACCATACGTGCGTACATACGGCTTACCGTCTCCACGTCGTGGTGTAACTGTTATTCAAAACATTATTATTTTGATGGGTATAATAATGATGTTTAATTCATGTAAATAATAAATATAACAGGATAATTATTCTGTATATATGATATACCATCCAATTATATATTATTTTAATATCAAAAGAATGATATTGTCGCGCGTGCGTTCATACGGACTACCATCTCCACGAACGCAATGAGATTTATTCTCTATCGTATCCATTCAAGTATAATTATCTTTTGATGATTTAAAAATAATTCTTAAGGACTTGATATAATTCTGTATATGAATAATATACAACCTATCCATGAAAACCACGGCTTACGTAACAAAACATATAAAAGAAAATGAGTAAGTTAACACCTGAAATGATGATAATACTAAGATATTATTAAACAAACAATGTTAAAAGATCATATATGATATCATATTAATGTATATGATTATTTTATAATTTAATAAAAATTATTTCACCATTATACAGGAGTTTAACCTACCCCCAACCAAGGAGATGTTCAAGGTAAGGGGTTTTCATCTCACTCCTTATTCCCGTGAGATTCATGCCATATTGCCACTATTACATTTTGTGTGGTGTATGTACTACCCATAATTGTATTATTTGTGTAATACACTTTAATTTATGTGTATTTACATATTCATTGTATGATACCTCTTTCATGGGTTGTATGTTTTTTATGTTACCAAATTTGTAATGGTTAATTCCTCAATCTCATCATTATCTGAGATTGTTTATGTGTAAGTATTTACTGGGACATTTTTATCATCCATGACCATTTTTCATAAAAATGATTTAAAACTGAAGCTTTTAAGGATTTTGAAAGGTATTCTTTATCATGATCAAAATTTAAAGTTTTTCAAATATTTATCTTTCTAAATGTTTTCAATTAATGTCCATGTTTTCAAAATGATTTTAAGGATTTATTTATATGGACATGAATGGTTTGAAATGATAATTATTTTCAAAAGTTTCATAGTGGTATGTGACACTTTGATTCAAAAATCTCTTTTAAAATTACTTCCTTTATAAATGTGTGACTTTTAAATGCTTTTAAAAAAGGTTATTTCTCGTAAAAATCTTTACTCATCATTTGATGGATTTTAACCTCATTTGAAGTTGGTTTATTATACAAAACATCTATTGACGGTTTTTTGATATGATTAACTATGGATGTGATATTTTCATACCATTCATGGTTTATGGAGAAAGTATTTACATTTTGTATGCTAGTTTTAATACGAATGCTTATGTTATGTTTAAAGCATTTCATATGGGAATGCATTGGACATAATATGTGACAGGTGGAGCCCGCTATAGCTCCTCGACGCATCGGTAGGTCTCATGAGACAAAAAAGTGTCTTGGCCCAAGGCCTTGGAAAAATCTTATTTGTAGTCTTGGCACGAGGCCTTGGCTATGTGGTTATGATAGTCTGGAATTATGCATTCCATCATTATGAAAGTGGTTATTGATATTTCATGTGATTATTCGATTAGTAGAATATTAATGTGAATAAGTAAATGGAATTATTTCATTTTATTTTTACCATACTGTGTTGATGTTTAAGTTTAAAAGGATTTTGTTTTAGTTATACATTTCCATAAATGTTTATGCTTATTTATGAAAGTTTCCACTGTATTGCTTACCCTTACAGAGCAGTTGAGCTCACCCCTTTCTATGTTTTATTTTTCTCAGGGTTCCAAGAAGTATATTATGATTGATATGTAGGGTTAAGACAATGGAACAATGGAATTCATAAAGGATTATTTATGTTGTTTTGTATGTTATTATGTGTAATGTAACATTCATGTATGTAATCTATTTACAAGATTGCTAAACTGATCAGTCCTTTGGGACTTGATTCCTTGTAATCATTCGAATGTATTAAAATAATGCACGGACTCTGGGTAACTAGGGTAGAGGCGTTGCAGTTGGTATCAGAGGAAGTTTAGCAATAACCTTGGAAACTAGATTTAGATAAACTCTGATTAGAGCACATAGCCCTAATATAGAATTTGAGGATTAGTATAGAAGAACTTCATAGAATTTTGGTACTGTAGAGATTTTGTGAGTTTTCCGAGAAATACATCCCTGTCTGGATACGAGAAGGTAGAGGCGGCTCTGGAACAGATGTACCTAGGGGTAAAACCCGATGACACTGCTTTGAGCTAGACTCGAACGGGAACTGGTGCACAAAAACGGTCCTTGCTGCACTCTTGATTACGACACTCCCGGGGGATATGCTTAGGATAATTCTCATTTTCTTTACAAACAATTATGAAGGGCTCATGAGTATATACTTACTCAAGGAAAACATTTTTATGATTATGGATTATATCCATAAATTGTTCAATTTGCATTAGGTATTTTAAAAGTTTGTAATTATTCATTGCAATTCATAAACTGACCTAGTTTATGATATTGTATAGAAATGGATCCCAGTAGAAAGAATGTGAACTCCAGTAATATGTATGATCCAAAGAGTTAGAAGGATCGTATCTTTCATGGTATTAAGCCATTATTTAGAAGGAAAGTGGTCTCCCACGTATTATCATCATATGAAGAAATAGAATCATGTGTGGATAATATTACTAAAGATTTTACCGAGTCCTGTGGCTTTGAATAGAGGAAAGAGAAGAAAAGGATGGAAGAGAGAAATATGGATAAAGGGAAGAGGGAAAAGAAGAATTTCCCCCATATGTGATAAATGTGGGGAGAAACACCTTGGAACATTCCTGAAAGGAATGTGATTTTGTTATAAGTTTGTAGGAAAAGGGCACCCAGTACGTGACTACAAGGGTAAGAAAATGGTTTCAAATGTACAATGCTTCATTTGCAAAGATTTTGGACACTATGCGAACCTATCATCAGACTATGCCGCAAATAATGAAATTGCATAACAATCAAGTTAAGATACTACCACTGATAGAGAGGTATGATTAGATTTCGTATGTTGATTATGTCATTTGAGTGTTGTATCAGAAATGTACTTGTTATAATAATTATGGAGTATATAAGGATTTTACTGCAGTACTATTTCATTGAGGATTTGAGATTTTATGGTACTAAGAAAAGTGACTCTACAGCAAGTTAAACTTTTTTGGAAATTACATGGTTGAAGGAAAGATAAACCTTAATATGGTCCTAATATTTAGGTACTTATTTTTAAATAAGATATGGTTGATTTGGGTAAATTATATTGGATATTCTTGACTTCCTTGAAACCGATTAAAGATTTTTATATTCCATAATTGTGGAGTTTACAACATTTTTAGATTGATAAAGTATATCCAGCATTCTATATGGAATAAGGGAGCATTAATGTAATCAATAAGGATTGTGGTAATTCAGGATGTTTCAGTGTTTTAAAAGAATACATGATGAAGGTATTCATATGCTATTACGGGGTAAAAATGATCTACATTATGTTTACCTTCGTTATAAAAGTTGGAAGGTAAGTTTGGAATGAAGTATTTTGGATAATTCTAGTTTGAGATTAATTTTGGATTTCCATAAAAGGACAACCCGGTGGTTGGGCGGTAACCCGTCGCGACCGTCAAGGCCGTGAGACTTGAACCCGCAACCAAAGGGCGACAAGGGTGTATCACCTACCCCTGGCCCACGAGATGTCCTGGATTAAATAATGTAGTTTATTTAAAGATGGTCTATTAGATGAATTATAAATTAATTTTTTAAACCCCAAACGAATAGGATAAATAAAATATTTTTTTTATGTTCTATTATCTTTTAGAGTGAAACATGAGTTTGTGGTAGAAATTAGTTAAAATATGGAACTATACTTTTCAAGTATATATTTGTCTTCTCCTCATATTCTATGAAGAAATTAATTCTTATACATTATTGAAGGGATCATGAAACCAAAAATGTGTTATCCTAATAGATTATGTTTTGTTGAACCGATGGCATTTTGAATCATCATAGATTACTGAATTTAAGGATCTCAATTTTAAACTTTTTAAAGATTGATGACCTCAATCACCACCCATAAATATTTACATTTTTCCTCTAATTATATGTCTCTAATTTCCACCAATGTTCTCCTAATCGAGATCATTATTTGGTGGCGACCCTTTCATTTCTCTTTTCCTCTTATTAAGACTAAATTTTATTAACCAAATTTCTGATGTGGGTTTTCCCACAAAGATATTTTCTATTTTCAACCTTTATTTTTGAATAAAAATATCAAATTGCAAGGACGCAATTTATTGAAGGAGGGAAGAATGTAACACCCCGAGATTTCATATTATGTACTTCTTAAAAAAAATTCATTTACTTGCACTACACGTAACACCGAGTTCAAACGCACCATGACTTACCAAACAAGTCATTCAAAAAATTTACAATGTGACACCCCAAGCTTCCACGGTACACTTCTCTTTGAATAATATAGTACCGTGTGTTGTACGCAACTTCGAGTTCTAACACACACTACAACCAATCAAACTAGCTGTAATGAATAGTAATACCTACTTTTTTAAATTTTATAAATTTTATCTCTCAAAAAGGATTTAATTTTTGGATTCGGAATATCAAATTTTTCCTAGGGTGAAATTTTGGTACTTTTAGGATAAATATTATTTTTTGACGAATAGTGAAAATTACTAAATTTTAATTAAAAACAACTTTTTTAATCAAAATAATTTGTAATGATAAATTCTGAATTTGAGTGGTTTTAAAGTATATTTACAATATAGTTTTACCATTTAATACAATTTTTGTCAGTGGACAAAATTTCACAATTAAACCGGACATAAACAATTTTCAATCTTTTGACAGTTATTATCTCTTAAAACACCCTTTTTTTAACAACGGGAATTAATTTTAAATTAATTTCTGCCAATTCTATGTTTTCAATTTTGAAAAATAGATTCGATATTTGGTATTAGGATGGTTAAATTGTGTAAATTGTTAATTTTTATTTTTAGACATTTTGAATAATTACTTCGGTAAATATTTTATTTACCATGGTTAAAGGATAAATCAGGAAAATAAGTGTTAAAAAATAATATTATAATAATACAAATTACCATAAAACGTGTCCTAACCTTATTGGTTGATACATGTCCGACCATGGGCATCTTTGGGTCGATTTTGGGACCCCATGGAGCCACTTGTAAGTGATAGGGACACTTTATTTAAATTAATTCAAAATGAATACAAAAATGACACAGACATATATCTTTTAGTAAAATAGTTTTTATGTAGTGTTATATATTTTTAATTTTCTACTATAATTATTCATTAGAAATATAAAAATATTTCCTAAATAATGGTATTTTATTTATAATTTTTAGACATTAAATAATTTAATTTATTTATGACACAATAGTGATGCAGTAATTATCTACTTAATGAAAAATTAAAATAATTGATATTATAAATACCCAAATAAATGTAATTTGATACTTTTTATAAATACCAATAATTTTATAAGTTAATATGACATGTTAAGATTGATTTAATTAACTCTTTTAGAAGTAATCATTCTGTTATGATTTTTAAAAAATCAATTATTGAATAGTGTCAAAATTGACATAAAAGAGTCTTTAAAACATATATTATATTATTAATTGATATTAAATTCCTAAAAATCTAAGGATCGGCCAAGAGACTTATATCATGATAGGTGTATCATTAATGGTCCACTTGGGGGTATCTTGGATGTATATAGTATGTTTATTAACAATATAATATAAAAATACATAGAGACATTGTAAAAGTGAAACTAATTAACTAAGAGTTAATAATTAATGAAAAGGTTAATATAGTGACACAGACCTGTATAAATTCTATTTTTTGAGTCGTTTTCGATCCATACCCACCTTAAACTTTAAATAATACACTTTAAAGCCATAATAAACCGAATATTAATTTATTATAAGATAATATTTCTAGCTTTTCCAAAGGTTCCCCTCACCCTCTTATAAAAGGGCACCCCCTTCCCACTAATTCACACATTCAAAGCCTTTTGGATCGGCCAAACCCATCCCCAATACTCTCTAAAATTCCCTAAATTCATCCTACAGGTCTTAATTTAGTACGAAATCCAACCTGTGTAGACCTTTTGATCAAGTCAAAAGGAAGAACCCGAAGAAGAGGTAATGATTTCACCACCCTTTTTCAAGTTCCTTTCTTCTTCCACTTATTCATTATTTGTTATTACCATTCTAAAATAATAACCCCAGTATATTAAATATACTGTGATGTTATTATAAATATAGTACAACCATATTTCAGTATTCAATCCATCCTTTGAATGACATGTCACCATACGTGCGTACGTACGGCTTACCGTCTCCACGTTGTGGTGTAATTGTTATTCAAAAAATTATTATTTTGATGGGGATAATAATGATGTGTAATTCATTTAAATAATAAATATAACATGATAATTATTCTGTATATATGATATACCATCCATTTATGTATTATTTTAATATCAAAATAATGAAATTGTCGCTCGTGCGTACGTACGGACTACCGTCTCCATGAAGGCGATGAGATTCATTCTCCATCGTATCCATTCAAATATAATTATAATTTTATGATTTAAAAATAATGTTTAAGGACTTTATATAATTCTGTATATTAATAAGATACAACCTATCCATGACAACCATGGATTACGTAACAAAACATATAAATGAAAACGAGTAAGTTAACACCCAAAACGACGATAATACTAAGATATTATTAACAAAACAATGTTAAAAGATCATAAATGAAATCATATTAATGTATATGATTCTTTTATAATTTAATAACAATTATTTCACCATTATACAGGAGGTTAACCTACCCCCAACCAAGGAAAGGTATAAGGTAAGGGGTTTTCATCTCACTCCTTATTCCCGTGAGATTCATGCCATATTGCCACTATTAACTTTTGTGTGGTGTATGTACTACCTATAATTTTATTATTTCTGTAATACACTTTAATTTATGTGTATTTACATATTAATTGTATGATAACTCTTTCATGGGTTGTATTTTTCGTAAGTTACCAAATTGGTAAGGGTTAATTCCTCAATCTTATCATTATCTGAGATTGTTTATGTGTAAGTATTTACTGGGACATTTTTATCATCCATGTCCATTTTTCATAATTTTTTTTTAAATATCAAGATTTTAAGGATTTTGAAAGGTATTATTTATCAAGATCAAAATTTCAAATGTTTTAATGATTTATCTTTCTAAATATTTTCAATTAATATCCATGTTTTCAAAATTATTTTAAAGATTTATTTATATGGACATGAATGTTTTGAAATGATAATTCATTTCAAAAGTTTCAAAGTGGTATGGGACACTTTGATTCAAAAATATATTTTAAAATTACTTCCTTTATAAATCTGTGACTTTTAAATGATTTTACAAAAAGGATATTTCTCTCAAAAATCTTACTCATCATTTGATGGATTTTAATCTCATTTGAAGTTGATTTATTATACAAAACATCTATTGAAGGTTTTGTAATATGTTTGACTATGGATGTGTTATTTTTATACCATTAATGGTTTATGGAGAATGTATTGACATTTCTTATGCTAGTTTTAATAAGAATGTTTATGTTATGTTTAATCCTTTTTATATGGGAATGCATTGGACTTAATATGTGACGGGTGGAGCCCTATATAGCTCCTCGATGCATCGGTAGGTCTAATGAGGCAAACTAGTGTCTTGGCACAAGGCCTTGGAAAAATCTTATTTGTAGTCTTGGCATGAGGCCTTGGCTATGTGGTTATGATAGTCTGGCATTATGCATTCCATCACTATAAAAGTGGATATTGATATTTAATGTTATTATTCGATTATTAGATTATTAATGTGAATATATAAATGGCATTATTTCATTTTATTTTTGCCATAATATGTTGAAGTTTAAGTTTAAAAGGCTTTTCTTTTAGTTATACATTGCCTTAAATGATTATGATTATTAATGAAAGTTTCCGCTGTATTTATTACCCTTACGGAGCATTTGAGCTCACCCCTTTCTATGTTTTATTTTTCCCAGGATTCCAAGAAGCATATTGTGATTGATATGCAGGGTTAAGACAATGGAACAATGTAATTCATAAAGGATTATTTATGTTGTTTTGTATTTTATGAAGTGTAATGTAAAATTCATGTATGTAATATATTTTCCCAGACTGGTAAACTGATCGGTCCTTTGGGACTTGATTCCTTGAAATCATGCTAATGTATTAAAATAATGCACCGACTCTGGGTAACTGGGGTCGGGGCGTTACAAATAAGATATATTTAAGTACCTAAATACTAATATATATAAATATATATATATATCTCCAGTAGAATTATTATGTCATATATTACATACTTATTAGTAATATATATTTTTATAATGGACGATGAATGGTGAACGTGGAAATTAATCTCATCATGTCATTGAGACAGTAATCCGTACGTACGCACGAGCGACAATATATTATTTTGATATTAATATAATATATAATTGGTGGGTGTATCATATAAACAGAATAATTATCATGTTATATTTATTATTTACATGAATTACACATCATTATTATACCCATCAAAATAATAATGTATTTAATGAGCATTACACCACAACGTGGAGACGGTAGGTCGTACGTATTCAAGTATGGTGACATGTCATCCAAGGGATGGATAGAAAACTTAATATGGTTGTACCATATTTATAATAAAATCACAGTATATAAATGATACTAGAGTTATTATTTTATAATGGAAATAACAATGAAAGAAGATGTGGAAGTAGAAAGGAACTTGAAAGAGGGTGGTGAAAACATTACCTCTTCTTCGGGTTCTTCCTTTTGATTTGATCAAAAGGGCTCCTTGGGATGGATTTCTGATCAAAATAAGGCCTCTTGGATGAATTTAGGTAAGTTTTTAGGATATTTGGGAAGGGTTTGGACGAACCAAAAGGCTTTTATGGTATGATGAATTGGATAGAAGTGGTGTCCTTTTATAAGGGTGAGGAGGGGCTCTTTAGGAAAAACATTAAGTATAATTTTATAATAAATTCATATTCGGTTTATAATGGCACCAAACTGGATAATTTAAATTCTATGGTGGGTATGGATCGAAAATCACTCAACCAATAAGTTTTAGACAAGTTTTGGTAACTATTGTACCCTTATCGTTTAGATTTAACTCTTAGATAAATAGTTTGACATTTACCATGTCTCTTTGTATTTTTATATTATATGGTTAATAAAGTTAAATAAACTACCAATATGACCCCAAGTGGTTCATTTATGACATAAATATCATCATATAAGTCCTTTTGGAGAACCATATATTTTTAAAAATATTATATCAATTAATTATATAATATTTGTTTTAAAAAATCCTTTAAGGCAATTTTGACACTATTTAATAATTGATTTTTGGTAAAGTCTTAGTAAATTTATTAATTCAAAAACATTTAATTTAATAAATCCTATCAAGTCATATTAACCAATATAATTCGTGTAATTCATTAAAAGTCTCAAATTATATTTATTAGGGAATTTATTATATTAATTATTTTAATATTTTACTAATAAGATAATTATTTCATCATCATTGTGTCATAAATAACATAAATTATATAAGGTCTACAAAATATAAATTAAATACCATTATTTAGTAAATCTTTTTATCTTTCTAATTAATATTTATAATTTAATTTCTCTTATATATAACCCTGTATTAAATTTTTTTTGAAATAAACATTTATTTTAACTTTTTTAACTCTTCTTTGAATTAAATAATAATAAATGTCCTAATCTAATCCATGTAGACCAAAGAGGATCATATGTTATTTATAATGTTTTTTTGGTCGAATTATACTTTTCCAATATAATTAGGATAGGTGTTAGGGTAATAATAATATCATTTTAACCCTTAATTACCATATTTACTTTTTACCGTGGTAAATACAAGTAAAAAGATATTATTCACCAAAACATATTTTTGTATTATTGAACTACATTTTAATACATTATATTATCCGTGTATCTATGATTTTAGAAATTACACTCACATGAACGGTAAAATTTAGTTTTATGTGAATTTGCAAATTCTCCTAGGAGGTGGGTAAAAGGTAGTGAAAAGTTCAATAAAATTTTTATATATCTAAAATTACTATAAACTGACTCTAATGAATTACATTGTACATATAGAGTTATTATGTATCAATTTTGACCTAAAATAAATTTAAATTAAATAAAAATTTATTTAAATAAAAATTTTGTTTTAAACATTAACTTGTGTTTTTCACTATTCATCAAAAATTAAATGTTTTCAGAAAAATACCAAAAAAAATTCCCTAAGCTAATTTTGATATTATGATTTCAATAATGAAGTCTATTTTACCAAATTCAAAACATAGAAGATACATTTATTAAATTAAAATTAATTCTCGCTATCAAAACTAAAAGGTGTATTTTTAAGAAATAATAAATATCAAAAGTTTGACATTGGTTTATTTCCAATTTCAAATTAAAATTACATTCAATGACATTAATTGGATTAAATTGTAAAAATATAATCTATTTATACCTCCAAACCATTAAAATTTATAAATTAACACTATAAATTATTTTGATTAAAAAAGTTTTTTTCAGTTAAAATATAGTATTTTTCACTATTCGCCCAAATATATAAGTCATCAGAGAGACACCAAAACATTATTGAAACTAAATTCTTATGTCTTAATTCTAATAAAGAAGTTTATTTTGTCAAATTAAATATGTAAAAGTTTCAAATATTGGATTTAAAAATGCTTAGCCATTAAAAGGCGGTAAAATTTTAATTTTTTAAAAATACATCTTTTATCTGAAAATAATTTATTTGTTCTTACATTATGTCTAAGAAACTCATAATATGGATTCTAAAATTATAAGGATTATATAATGATAAAAATTCAGTTAATACTATTCATAACCACTTTTGAACGGCTTGTTTGGTTAGTCGTGTTGCACTAGAGCTCGATGTTGCGTGTAGTGCATGTTATAGAATTGCTTTGAAAAATTAATGTACTATGAAATCTTAGGGTGTTACAGAAATGAAATGGGTAATTATGAAAATGAGTTTCCAAAAAAGAACACAACTGTGTGAAATCATCCGGACTACAAGTAGAAATGTTTTGTTATATACTTAGAAACTAATTCATCAGATATTGGGCCATCCAATGGAGTTGTATTAGGTACACTATTTGTATTTTCAGATTATACCAATGTGTTGTTTGATTTAGGTTCAACAAATTCTTTAATTTCTGACAAATTATCTGGTAAATTGGGAATTCCATCTCATGATATGTTTCCAGAAGTTATGGTAAAAACACTAGGAGTAAATGTTGAGACAAAAGAAATTATCAGAACCTTCTGATCCTTGTGTGCTGAAAACATCGACCAACAAACCTTATTGTTTTTCCTCAAGTAGAGTTTTATGTTTTTTGAGTTTTGGATTTGATTTCCATGTATCATGAAAAGATTGAATTTAGAGATAAATGGGATTCCTTTCTGAATGACTTTTAGTTTGTGAACAGGAATGAACCCTTACTTTTGATAACATATCAGGAAACTGAGAAACTAGTTAAAGATGTAAATGAATGCTACCTGGCACATATTGTTGAAAACAAATGAACTGTTCAGATTAATGATGTTCCAGTGGTAAATGTGTACCTTGATGTTTTTACTAATTATTTTACTTGCATTATACCTAATTGGGAAGTTGAATTTATTGTTGACCTAGTGTTTGATATTGTTCCATTTTCAAAACCTCCTAATCGAATGGCTCAAATTGAACATTTAGAGTTAAAGAATATTTTTCATGAGTTATTAGATAAAGGTTTCATTCGACCTATCACATCATGATGGGGTGCTCTTATTTTGTTGGTTAAAAATAATTATGCTCCAATGATTCATTACATTTATTATAGAAAATTAAATAACATCACTATTAAGAATACGTATCATTTTCCTCATAACAATTATTTGTTTGATCATCTCCAAGGATATATGTATTTTTTGAAAATTATCTTGTGGTTGGGGTAACATCAGTTATAAATAATGGAAGTTGACATTTTGAAGACCACATTTCATACTAGATAAGGCCATTATGAATTGGTAATTATGCCCTTTGGGTTAACCAATTCACATACTTTTTTTACGGATCATATGAAAATAATTTTTTATGAGTTCTTGGATAATTTTTGTGTGTGTTCGTTGATGATTTTTTGGTTTATTCTAAAAGTAATGTGGAGTATGAAACTCATTAAAGGGTTATTTTCAAACCATAAATGAATAAAAACTGTTTGGAAAATTCAGAAAGTGTGAGTTTTGGTTATAAAAAATTTCATTACTTTGTCACATTGTTTATAATGAAGGCATAACTATTGATACTGTTAAAACAAAAGTCATTGAAGAATGTTCAAGACCCATAAATATAACCAAGAACCATAGTTTTCATGGTTTAGCAGGTTATTACCGAAGGTTTTTTGAAACATTTTCACGATTATCTGACCCGATGAGTAAGTTAACTCGAAAAGGTGTTAAGTTAATTTTGAAAAATGAATGTGATGATTTTTTTTGAGGAATTAAAAAGAAGATTGGGGAATTCTCTTGTTTTGGAATTACCTTCAATAATTGGTGAATTTATTATCTATAGTGATTCATCATTGAAAGTACATGGATGTGCCCTTATGCATAATGACTAGGTAATTGCTTATGAATAACATTAGTTGAAACCTCATTATTTAAATTAACCTATACATCATTTGGAATTATCTGCTATTCTTTTTTCTTTAAATATTTGGATGCATCATTAGTATGGATTAAAGTGTGAAATATGTACTGATCACAAAATTTTGAAGTATATATTCACATAGAAAGAGGTGAACATGAGAGAGAGTAAATTTCTAGAATTAATCAACGATTTTGATTTCATTATTCATTAAAATCTAGGAAAATAAAATAAAGTGGTGGATGCTTTGAATCGTAAAGGTAATGCTACATTACCCATGTTACGTTTGGAACAAGATCCTTTGATAAATGATTCTATGAAATTTGGCATAAAAGATGTTGGTGCATGAAATTACTCTATTTTTTTCAAGTGACCGTGAAATCATCTATATCAGATAGAATTAAGCAAGAACATAAGGAAGATAGTTAGTTTTAGAAAAAGGTATTGTTAGTTTAGAATGGTAAGTTGCATGAAATTAAAAATTCTAATAACTATATTTTGAGATATTGGAAGCAATTATGTGTGCCTTGTGATTCTCAGTTGAAGAATGAGTTGTAATGTGAAGCTCATAGTTTTCTATTTTAAGCTTATCCTGGCAGTTCTAAGATGTACAGAGATCTTAGGGATTTTTACTGGTGGGATAGAATGACAAGAGATATTTATAACATTACTATGAAGTGTTTGACTTGTTAATTGGTTCAAGTAGAGCAGTAATTACCAAAAGGGATGCACCGGCCTTTACTGGTGCCCAAGAGGAAATGGTAAAATATATCCATGGTCTTCATTGTGGTATTACTAAAGACATCTCTAGTTAATAATGATATATGGGTTATTGTTGACCGATTGACTAAATCTAGTCATTTCCATCATATTAGAAATACTTGTTCTCTATATCAACTTTATCTTTTGTTTGTTAAAGATATAGTGAGGTTTCATGGAGTTCCCACCGGCATTATATTTGATCATGATCCCATCTTAACTACTAGAATTTGGAAAGTCCTTCAGAAGTCGTTGGGTACTGAATTAAATTTTAGTATATCTTTTCATCCTCAATCATATGGGAATTCATAACGAACAATTAAAACATCAGAGTATATGCTACATGCTATCTCAATGGATGACTAGGGATGTTAGTACCAACATATTTCTTTGTTTGAATTTTTATATAATAATAGTATTTATTCTAGTATACAGATGGCTCCATTTGAGTCCTTATATAGAATGTGATGTCGAACTCCAACTTTTTTGGATGAAGTTGGTGAAAGGATATTGATGGGACCAGAATTGGGAGAAGAGATTTCAGAAAAAGTTAAATTGATCGAGAAGCACATAAGAACAACATAATGTAGACAGAAAAGTTATTTGGATAACCAAAGGAAGGATCTTTCATTTTATTAAGGTGATCATGTATTTCTTAAAGATTCTCCATGAAGAAGTGTGATGTGTTTTGGAAAGAAGGGAAAGTTGAGTCCAAGGTTTATTGGAACATATGAAATTCTGGAGAATGTTGGATCGGTTTCTTACAGAGTTTCTTTACCTCCATGTTTATCCTAGGAACATAATATTTTTCATGCTTCAATGTTGAGAAATTATATGTTGGATCAATCTCATTTTTGACCCTAGAGGTAGTTCAGTTGGAAGAGAATCTCTCTTATGAGGAATAGCTAGTAAAAATTCATAACCAAAGAGAGGAAGTGTGGTAGAATAAAGTAATCCATAAGGTAAATGTTTTGTTGAAACACCATATGTTTGAAGAGACAACATGGGAATCTGATAATTCAATGTGGGATAAATAGCCTTATTTATTTGATAAATGAATAAAATTGTGAGGACGCAATTCCCAAAAGGGGGGAAGGATGTAACATCCCAGTTAAATAACGAATTTAATCATTTTCATATTTTTTAATATTTTTTAATTAAATATTAATAGTACTTTAAATTTTATTCTATGTTCGATGGCGTACCTGATAAGAAACAAAGGATTTCTTTGAAATCTTTCTTTACACACTACTTTATGTTATCCCAAATAATAATAATATATTATTATTATTTTAAATTATAGTTAAGGCATAGTCATTTTATTTCTGAGAGTGAATTGGACTAGCTAAAATATGATTAAACTTTTTTGTTAAATGTTTTTATATTTATCTAATAATATTAAGACGCTTAAATTTTGAATGAATCCAAGGTTATGCCTAAACACTCTAATATTCATTAAAAGGTCGATTTACCGCATTTTAATGGAGAACCATTTTTAAATATTTTTCATTTCACTTTTATATATTATAGTGGACAAAATAATATTCTTATATATAATCGGGACATCGAAAATTACTTTGGTTGAAATTTTGGTATTTTTCTGATAATGTTTATTTTTTAATGAAATAGTGAAAAATAGTGTATTTTAATTCAAAACTACCTTTTTATCTAATTTATTTATATGGATAGATTATATTTTAATTTCTTTTACAGTAAATTTATATTATATTTTAAATAGTTAATCCAATTTTGGACATTGGAAGTAATTTCACTGAGAAATTGGACATAAACAATTGTCAATATTTTGATAGTTATTATTTCATAAAAACACGCTTATTTGTTTTCACAACGGGAATTAATTTTAAATTAGTTTCTTCTAGTAATGTGTTTTTAATTTGTAATAATGTATTGCATATTTGGAATTTGGAGGCTCAAATTTTGTGAATAGGTAACGTTTTTTTAGATATTATTAATATCTACTTAAGTAAATATTTTATTTACCATGGTTAAAAGGTAAATCTGGTAAATAATGGTAAAATATTAACATTATAATAAAATTAAATTATCCTAACATTTTTACTACTCCTATTGTATGTTACTTGATGGACCATGGTCATCCTTAGGTATATTTTTCAACTCCATGGATCCACATAGGATTGATAATTACACTTTATATTAATTAATTTATAGTAAAGATAAAAAAGACATAATCATATATATTTTAGTAAATCAATTTTTTATATGGGGTTATATAATTTATCACATCGACTATATATATTCATTTGAAAGATAATGATATTTTCTACATCATGGTAGTTTATTTATATTTTTTATATATTAAATAAATGAAATTATTTTTTACAAAATGATGATGTAATGATTACCACTTTAATGTATGATTTAAACAATTGAGATTATAATACTAAATTAAATTTATTTTGAATCATTTTAAGACATACATGAATATTAAATATAATAATGACTTTTTATCTTCAAATTAATGAAGGTTTTTAAAAATAATAAATTTCATATTGATTTCTTAAAAGTCTTGATATGAAAAGTATTTAAATTGACATTAATGAGTTTTTTTAAAATATTATTTTATTAAATGATAAAATAATCATTAAAATATAATATTTTTCCAACTGACTTTGATATGGTTAAAAATATAATTAATTAATCACTTTTGGTTCTATTTTATTTTCATTATACCTATATTAACCATATAGATTGAATACACAAGAAGACATGGTAAGAGTCAAATTTGTTAACTAAGGGATAAAGGTAAATTATAAGGTTAAATTTGAAACCAAATCATATCTAAAACCTATTGTATAAGAGGATATAGAATTATATTTATCTAAAATTATAAATTTATAATTTTTTTACCTTTTGAAACATAAATTTTTTTATAATAAAATAATATTTTCAAACATTATTAAAGAGCCCCTCAACCCCCTTATAAAAAGCCATCACCTATATCAAATTACTCACACCTCTCTAGCCCCTTGCCTCCTACAATGTCATACCAAATAATCTCAAAACATCCCTCCCTTACATCAATAAGCCTTACCTTAGGCATAAGGCACTTCATGAATTTTTTTTTTGGTTTAATCCAAAGAAAGTTACTTGATTAAAAGGTAATGTCTTCTCTTAAGTTATTTTATTTTATTTTACATCTCCAACCACATAACTATTTTTATTCCATTATTTTGTAACAAAATCGGTATCCAAAATATACTAGGTTGTTATTATGATAATTTTTCGATCTAAACTTACACACACCTCCATCAAATGGGTAAATAACATACTATTTCTGTGGATGACGAACTACTGCCTCACAAAACGATGATTGTTCAATCTTCTCATACCAACTCTTTTGCTGGAAATTAAGATGGATCTATATTTATATGTGATATATATTATATTTATATTCTCACTATACATCTTTATTTTTTTCATTTATATAATTATTTTATGGTTTCTATAATGGGTAAATATGATAATTTCATTTGATGAAGTGCGGACTACTAGCCCTTCAAAGTGATATGACTCGTTCATGCCATACATGGGATGAAAAAAGAATGGAGTTAAGTAAATTATATATGATATTATACTGTAATTATGATTTACCTATGTATCATTATGTTTTTATTACATTAAAATATGAAATTTAAATGAAATTAGCGTTCAGGCGTATGTACGACTTACTGTCTCCATGAACGATGCATTTCATTTATTATCTCTAAATGTTATGTAATGTTATAAATACATATATATATATATATTGGACATATATGATATCTAAATCCTTAATATAATTTTGTAGATAATGATATTTTGACCACATGAACAACTTGTAATGATAAGAAGTTCCTTTTGACTTATGTACCAAATATCGACAAAATGGCCATTATTAATGTAAATGATTATATAATGTTTAAAATGTGGTAAAAAGATATATAAAAGGAATAATAAACCTGAAAATTGTTCCAATGAAAATAGAAATAAATATTTGTTTATTATTCATGAGATTAAATAATGAACGAGTCATGTCATACATTATGTATGGGACTTCATCTCAATCTCCTTTCATCGAGGCACATTTTATTTTATACAAAACATTATTTTGTACGGTGTATAAAGCCATTTCACATTTTATTTAATTCAAAAGGAATATTTTTTCTATGTAACTTTTTAATAAATTACAAAAAATGAATGTTTCTTTTTAACATACGTAGTGAAAAGAAACATTTCTCCATCGCGAGCACAATTTGTGGCACGACCCATCCCTCAAGGGTTTTCTTGTAACTTCCCCAAGCCCACCTTCCATAGGTTAGGGGATGGTAACTAGCACCGGAAAGGTGTATCCCTTAAACGGGAAGGTATTTCCTTTTAACTAGTATAGACACACAGTCCATGAACACCACAAGAAGCATCCCCACATACTAGAACACAATAAGATGCAACCACAAAGTAAACTGTGGTAGTAAAAGAGTGCTGAAAGTAAAAGGGGGCTAGAATACAAGCCCAACAATAAATGTACATGTACGACTGGAAGTACAATACCACTAAAAGAAAGTGGAAAACAGATAATGGGTCATCCTCTAAGGTTCCTACCTGAAGGGTAGGTATCGATCACCTCTTCAACACTCCACGTCTGTCAGTCTCCTCCACATCACGCCTTGCCAAATGGTACACCTCCATGCACTATCCATTCCAAGATCCCTCAGCCTCGACCAACATTTTACATCATCTACACCAGACACAACAAGGTGTGGGTGAGTCCTATGCAGGGGTGAGAATAAAAATACTTAGTTGGGACCCCAAGACCCCAATATGTTACCTTGAGTTCCACAAAATAAAAAACAAAATAGAAAGACTTCAACACTACTTAGGCATATGCCCATACATATACCTAAGTTATCAAGATATACTCATCTAATACATAAGGGAAGGACATCACATAGGGAAAACCGCTATAGAAGATGTACCACAGAGGTAAAACCACGAAGATAACAACATGAAGGTAACTCCATTAAGGTAGAAGTACAACACAGGTAACACCACAAAGATAGAAGTACCACACATGTATCATCGCAAAGACAATACCACAAAGGTAGAAGTACCACATAGGGAATACCACGGAGATAGAAGTACCCCACTGGTGACACCACGAAGTTAGAACTACCGCACAAGGAACCCCACAAAGACGATACCACAAAGGTTGAAGTACCACATCGGTAACACCACAATGCTAGATGTACCACACAGGTAACACCACGAACATAGAAGTACCACATAGGTAACACCATGAAGATGATGCCACAATGGTAGATGTACCACACAATTAACACCACGAAGCTAGTAGTACCATAGAGTTAAGGCCGCAATGATAGAAGTACCACACATGTAACACTACAAAGATTTAAGTACCCCACAAGTATCACCACAATGATTGAACTAACACGCTAGTAAAAGAATCAGCTCAAAATAAAGTATAACATAAGTATAGAATTAAAAATTATTAGTCATAAAATATATCATCTTATTCTGTTATGAATCACTATTGCTGACCAACACTGAATTAATAGGTTACTAATCCCCACTGACCTACACTGGATCGATAGATAACTGAACCCCGCTAACCCACACAAGATCTTACCCACACAGGATTGGTATGCACTAACCCACATAGGATCACTGATTGTATACCCACAAGAAATATGACCCACACATGATCAATATATGTTGACCCATATAGGATCGATGTTCTTTCTTCACATTGCATCCTACCGCAAGTTTCCTCGCACCTGATGCACTCTAGTTCTGTATAATATGTCCCCTGAGATATCGTTCTTACCTTGACCACCACTAAGATCCAAAAATGATTATCCCAAAGGACCACCCTATCATAAGGGTTCCGATGTGACACGCAGCTTGTCAAACGGACGCCTGGTCATAGAGTTATAAGCATTGTAGCTCGAAGGGCCTAGTTACATTCGGTTTCAATCCAACCTGCCCATGCACCAACATTCTAGAAAACTCATGTGGAGTATACCAAATGGACCATCTTGATCCAAGGATCCCAACACTGTAGACGGTTTATCAAACTAACATCTGGTTCTCAAGAAATGCCCCTTCAAGTGTTTCTGGGTTTGGTGGGACCCATGTCCAGTCTGACCAGGTCGGACCGACCCACGCCAATTCGGTCTAGGCTGGGCTGGGGGGGACTCGGCCCACTGAGCCCATGTCTAGTCCAGTCCGCCATAGGGGTGGCCCGCAAGGGAGGCCGAGCCAGAATAGGCCGGACCGCAAAGGGGGCGGCCTGGAAGGGCGGCCCGGCTAGAATAAATCAGCCCATAGGGGGGCGGCTCTGCCCGCGTGGGGTGGATTCCTGCATGGTAAGTGGCCCGGTCCGAGGGCGGTGGACTACTCCGAGGTCGGCGGCCCGCTCCAAGGGTGGTGGCCCGGTCTGAGGTCGGCGAACCGGTGCGAGGGTGGCTACCCTGTATGAGGGTGACAACCTGGATCGAGGGTGGTGGGCTAGTCCGAGGGCATTTTCCCTCGGACCATTGTGGTTATCGAGCTCGAGGGCGGATGCACAATGTGAGGGTGGGGGCCTACTACAAGGGAGGTGGCCCAACTCGAAGTGGAAACCCACTCCGAGGGCGGCGGCATGGTTCAGTCCGACGCGTGTGGTGTAACACCCTAGTCACCCGGATTCTCGAACGGCCCGAAGGATATTTGGTTGGCGAGGAGGCGACATCGCGTAGGTGCTACTCGGTCACCGCAGAACTCACTGGAGGTAGGTTCAGCCTCAACTGTTTCTTTTTTAGCTATTTCTTTTCATCAGTGTTGATTCAATTTCCATTTTTCTGTGGTACAGCGGTCGTGCCTCCTTCCTTCCCACATTCGGTCATCGTACCAGCCGCCTCCTCCATTCACTGATGCTGACAATCCAAAACCCTCTACTTGCAGCGTTCATCGACATGCTTGCGGTCTTTCGAGGTGGCCAAGGAAAGAAAGATAGCAAAGGGTTTGGGAAGGGTTTGTTAGACCCACACCCTCCATGTTAGCTCATTATATGGAGGATATTAAGTGAGTTCAACAAACATTTGTTTTGATCCCAATATTAACCCCGCATGATTCCCCACAATAACCTCTCACAAAGCTGAATGAATCACGATTCAACCCATTAGTCAGTTGACCTGAGTTCTTCATTTTATTCAAGAATGGAGAAGAGGAAAAAATCATTTAAATGCATAAATGAATTAAACCCCCATACCTGGAATAGACATCCACTGATGACGGTCGATGGACCCTCCTTCATCATTGTCGTCAGTTCAGATTCTATGGAGATCATCACCACTAGTTGGAACCAGTCTCCTTTTCCAAGTGGTTGGAATCTCTATACATTTCCAGGTATTTGTCACTTAGTGAAGTCATGACAACACCCCTCCTCGAGATCAATATAAATTTGATATGATAAGGAGTGTGAAACGATTGGGGAATTAATGAGGTTCATTTAATTAAATATCCTCCTGAATTGACAATGTTGAGTTTACAGGAAAATAAGAGTCCATCCATTTATTGTCTTGACATATCACAGGTCTCGCCAGTGTCATTTGTCCATTATAGGAAAGAATGAAAATCAAATTACAACGCATGTTATTTTATTAATCTTTCAAAACTGCACAAAATAAATTTTTCACCTGACCTACTGAGGTCAATGTTATGCCTCCCATTAGCAAATCCCAGTGATACGAATTCAACGATGCCCTTAAATTTTCAATCCGAGCAATGGTTCAAATGCTAAAAAATTCCACTCACTACTGAAAGTACCCGAAAAAGAGTTCTGAAAATTATTTGACGTCACCCTTGACCAGTGCCAATCAAGGTTAGGCTCTTCCAAGGTGAAAGACGCCCCAATGAACACAAAATTACTCTCATGTTTCTTATTTGATTTACCATTTAAATGGAATCAATTTTATAAGAAAACAATTTTCATTTAATTATTTATGTATGGCCAAAAACTAACGTTCATTGGTGGCTTGCATTGGCTAATGTTAGTATCTGCCTAAAAAAAGAATAACCTCAAATGATATGTGGTGGTCTCAGATTTTTAATCTGAGTTACTGTTTGTGAGTTATATTATTTTGAAAAATAAAATAACATTATTTTATTATTTTATTTATGGTTATGCCTTTTTTTTGTTTTCTCATAGGAGGACCATACTGACAAGAACTAAGTCACGCCTAGGGTAAACCTACCATCCTAAGCGCAGTGATGCCCTCATATTTCTAATATGAGTAACCATTTAAGATTTATTCCACATTTTTAGTAAAACATCTTACTCGTGTTATATAAAGATTAACAAAACTTCGACGGATCATTCCTGGCACTTTGGGCCTCGGAATCACATGCTGTCAGATTTTTCAGTCTTGAAATAATTCCATATAATTTAAAAATATTATACAGAATTTCCAGAACATTACAATTTGATATTTTTCTTCCTTAACCATTCGTAATGTTTTTAAAAGGAAAATAAATACAATATAATATGTTACGTAATTTGGTATTAAAAATGGTTTTTATAATAGATTTTTATGTCATCATATTGATGTTATATAATGTGATTGAAATGTTGAAATTTTCTCTTTCCTTTATGTTTGTTTTATGTGTTTTGAATATGTTATGGTTCTTGGGAATTTTTTATGTATATGGGTGGTTATGTGATAAACATAGGGCGGGTGAGCCCAATAAAGCTCTCAAATGCATTGGGCAATGGAACTGAGGTAAACGCTAATGTTTCTCATAATATATTTAGGGAATATACTGTGATGGGTATTCCAAATTTAAGTCCCTACATTTCTATGATAGCTACAACGTAATTATGTTATGGATTCCACAAGTTAAAATTATGTTTTATGATATTTATGGGTTATTCATAAATCTTATTATTTCATGAGTTATGTTAAAAAACTTATGTAAGGATGGACTAATGTTTTCTTTATTTATATTATTACCCTTATTGAGATTTTAATGCTCATCCCATGTTTCAAAATGGTTTTCACAAGACATAAAGATGAATAGGGTCAAGGATGGTATATAGGAAAAGTCATGATGTCTAAAACGTGTAACTAGACATGACTCTTTTCCTCAAGAGTTTTTATTTTTGGAAAAAAATGGATTCATAGTAGAAGTGTCTAATTTGTAATATCTGGGAGGTAATGTAATATTAATGGCCTAATTCTCTCAAACTATAAATCTATAAAGATAATAAATGTGAAATATTTACTTAATTCAACATTATGTATTGTTTAAGTTTAGGTTCGTATATTCATGTAGTTTGTGAAGAATGGAAAGCTAAGTTATATACACATTGGCCTTCTTTAGATACATGATCTTATCGATTTTGGGGATTATCGACTAAAACTCCCACAAATCCAGTTAAGGTGCAATGTGTGTCTGAAATATACATATTTATGAATTTACTACAAGTTCAATCAAATGTAATAAATCCAGATGTGGTATATTCAGATAATGATCACACTTGTGAGTATTTAGTATTGATTACCTTAAAATGAAGAAAAATTATTTTTTAACAAGGAAACTCCTCTTATATAAAAATTATAATTTAAACCCCATAGGTATATTGAATTACCTCATCATTTTTCATCTTAGTGTGTAATATGAAGTTTCAAGGGGAAAAGTTCTAATGAAGGAGGAATATAAAAACCCATACCTTCATATTTTTAATTTTTCATATAAATTTATATGTTTTAAATATTTATTGTTATAGTTTTGCATAAATCATAGCATCATAAACATATTATAATATTAATATATGAGAATTAAATTAATAGAATAATTATATATAATAATTTTAAATGTATTAAAGGTTCTGCGTATAACCAAAGCATCGATCAAACCAATTCTCAATTATGGTTTTTGAAATTATATTGAATAATCCACTATATTATGATGATGAATATTCTTGAATAATAGATATGAGAAAATAATATATAAACAAATCCTATAACCATGATATTGTATCATTATGATAAATTTATAATTACATTACTTTGGAGATATAAAATCATGGTCTTTATTTTTCCTTCTGTGTTGGTGTTCAACTCATGAACCCTATTTCAGTTGTTTCACAATTTATCTTTGAGTAAAAAATGTAGATACCCTCCATTTGTGATCAAAATTTTCTTCTTGATATTGAAACATCACCATTGAAACATCAGGTTATAGCTTGAAGAATTCAGTTATGTTATGAAATTCCTTGGTGGTCTCTTTTCATGATTCGTGAGTCACGAAGATCATGTATATGTTATAAAAGGCATGAGAGGGGGAAGAAGGAGATCCACTAAGATATTTCTTGAGTGAATCCCAAGGGTCATTCGTTATTGTAGGAATTCACTATGAGTGAGATGTTATTCATAAAAATTCATTCACAAATATTTCTCTAAAATTATATATTGAGGTATGTTTTGAGCATGAGTTTAATTATGTTAATTGCCCAAAAAGAACTTCAAACAATTATTAAATCGATTATATACCCTACGATCAATATTAGTAAAATTTTTAATATATTTTATTTCATATTGTTAACTATAATTATATTAAATTAATATGAAAAAAATAATGATATTTAGTCCTATATCATTCTCATAATCAGGCCCATCATTTCTTGGATAACTTCCTCAAAATTTATGGAACCATTTTAATTAATATATATATATATATAATAAATTTTTCTCAATAATTAAATAAACTAATATTCATGATCATTATAATAAAAATTTATTTTATATTCAATTAACCAAATATATTTATTGAATATGTTGAAACTAAATATTATATCTTGTTTATAATGTGAATAATGAAAATTGATAATAAATATTCCATTCAAAGAAATTAAAAAAATGATTATTTCATGTTAAAATAATTAAAATAAATTTATACATAATATTTAGACATAGAAAATTCTATAAATTTATTATATTATACTCTTGAAACAGTATTTATTAAAACTAATAAAATAAATATACAATATAACTGAGATTAAGGATGCACACTCTGTGTGAAACACTTATCCAATTTCACAATGGAATTATCATGGATTTCTTAAATGCTAATATTACTATGTAGATATGATTCGAGGATACAACAGAAAAATAAGTGATATCATAATAACATCAAATCAATATGAATGGTCGCAGTTTTAAATAATACAATTATCAGGATATATATTGTGATTTAGTTTTCATTACATTATGTAATGAACCTATATTCTCAATTTTACTAGTATTATCTAAAATGGACTCATCGAACACCAATTACTTTGAATTTATTTTATAGCTACATTTAAATCAAAATATCTGAGTTGTCAAATTCCATTAATCAACATGAGGTCCAAAACTGTTCTCATTTTATTCATTAATTATTATCACTCATGATGTACCCAAAATATCCTACCTATTTATAATAATATATTAAAATGGTTTTCATTATTAGATAAAAGTGCATGACTAATGAAATAAATTAATAATAATCAATTTTATGGATAATTAAACAAGTTCACATATATGAATATTCAATGACACAAAAAGGCAAAGAATTTATATTTGTATGGTATTTCCTTATTATCATCCACCTTTGAAATTATGAAGTGAAAAATACATGAGATTTTCTCTCATCCACTTAGGAGTACTAGAATTAGATAGTTATCATATTATATGTCCCATCATTGAATGGTATCCTGGCCATTAGGCTAAAGTTTATAAACACTATCATATAACATCGAGGGATTTATCATAAATGGGAAATGTTATGACCTTTAAAAAGTATATATACTTATAGAAAATGTATAATTAAAGTAATATAGAGGAATTTATCATGGTGTGATAAGAAATTCATTTAATATTTAAATCATTGATCATATATATGTAATCTAAACTACTAAGTTCTTTTATATAGGGAACCAACCCAAGCATATTTCCACATGCACTATAACCAATATTTAATTAACCTTTTATTCCCCAAAAGTTATATATTATTCTTCTTAATATGGTTATAATTGTGGTCCCTACAACATCTATTGTAGTTAGATTTGGTCTCACAACACAAAATTGTAGGAAATATGATTACATAATCCTCATATCCTGGAGAAACATAGAATATTTAATGATAACCATGACTATCGACATTTAGTTCCATTTTTTAGAAAATCTATATTTTTAATAATATTGTAGTTAATAATAATCAGAATTAGAATACATTGAAAGCTACTATAACCTAAAATTAAATCTTTCTGTTGATAAAAATAATTCTTATACATTCATAGATGCTCAATTATACTCATTTAATTGTGATATGCTAAATATTTGATTTAATAAGTTTTTATTACATATTACCTTATCTAAACTGTGATACAAGATCGAATATTGCAAACAGAATACTAGTTTCACATCATCATGATTACATGTTTCTTCCTTCCTACAAATTCTAGTTCTCTTCAATTTTTACATTTTTATATACTATGGTATGGGTTTTCACATTTACTCTATTCAATACACATATTTAGAATTTACATATGATTATTATTCTTTATGAATAATTAATATAAAAAATTATTATGTATCAAGAATATAATTTCTATTCTAATATAATCACATGAATATGGAACTCTTACTCATAAAAATAATAATCTACACCCAACATGTAGATATTACGAGCAATTTGATTTATGAAATATTTCAATCTTTATCTATTAAATTATGTATTTTTCAACACATTATAGATAAATGTATTATTAATAGATTTAGAAACCCCCTATATATACATATTCCCTTGAACATGGTTACTAATTTAATGTATACTTTTAAAAAATAATTTCTTAGTCATAGTAGGCTAGTAAGAATGAAATCATTTTTCGTATATACTTCACTTATTTTTTCATGAAAAGAATAGTTATCCTACTAATAATTTGTAAACAAACAACACTCATTTGTTCCAAATGAGTATTTTATGTCATATATACTTACCGAAACACATAAAATTATTTCATAAATATATACCATATTTGAAGTAATTTTATTCAAAAATGATTCTCATTATTACTTATGGACATGGTATATAGGCACTCCATTAAAAAACCTATCTATTGAATTTAAATTTAAAATCTAATGATCATAGATGATTGATATAAAAATATATAATTTAAATGTATTTATAATATGATTACAGTAACGGTTTTTTATTATATTATGTTAATAAAATGTTTGAACCTCTAAAAAAATAAAAAAAATTACTGGTAAGGACTTTTAAAATCTATGTGAATTTTATATTCTATACTCACTAGATTTATCATGTCCTAAGACCATCAAAAATATTATGTCTGTAAAATCAATAATATTAATCCCATTAAAAATTCATATTAATGTGTTAATCAAAGAAAAATGTAAATTACCAATGTATTATAAAATACATTACTCTTATATAATAATATATTTATATATAACCTGCATCGGTGAATATAAAACCATGTGTTTTTTATTTATCATTCTATGTATTATTTGCATCTAGTGAAACTCCTTTTCTAGATTTTAATGGGGGTTTTCATCCTATGTAATAGAATATTTTTCTTGAACCTTAACCACAAATGATATTAGATGAAAACCACTATCTCAAATGGACATTTCTTCTTTTACAACGTTTTTTATTTTTTCAGGATTAATATATTTGAATATTATGATGTAATGAAACTTAATTAATTATAGGATAATCAAATTAGATGGACATTATATTTTCCCTTAGAATGTGTATTTTGTTAGTACAAAACATATCACACAAAAAACATGAATTTATTTCTCAATAAATTGTTTATCATATTGAAATGATATCAGTTAGTAATTATAGTTAGAAAAAGGTCAATTGTTATTTTTCTGTGTGTGAATCTTTATCTTGAAGGATTTTTTGATGAGATTCAATACATATAAAACTCAACTACAATATTTATTTTACTGTCATCTTGACTATGATGTGTATACAGAAATGTGATTTATGAAATACCTTCACTCTATACTTAAAGAAATTAGTGTATAATTCTTCATAATATATTCCATCAATACCTTTTGGTGGATGTATTAAATTTTACCATGTATATTTTTTACATCATTGAGGGATCTAATATTTTCATCATAAAATCACATTAAAAATTTGAACATACCACTAATTTCAAAATAATGGTTCATATGGTATTACTAAACAAATCTAGGGACTTTTGTTATGCATTTATTTTAAAGTATTTTGATGTCGTAATTTTTTTGATACATTTTCCACCATAAACATCCTATTAAATTCCACTCACCTTTGTAAAAAATTGTTACATTGTTAATAATTATGGTGAGATTATTAAAAAACTATTAAAATAATAATTCACTATAATTTCTAAATTTTATTTTTAAAAATAAAAAACATTATTATTTCCAAAATTAGTTTAAAACATTATGAATATTTATAAACGAATTTATAATGATGAATAAATTGATTATAATTTAATATAGTAATTACTAGATTATAATTCTATTTAATTAGTTTTTGATATTTAATTTGTTAAAAATAAATAACATAATTTAACCTTGGGATAATATTTTTAAAATTTTTGGCATGGTGTTTCATTTTCTGGAAATTAATATTCCATATTAAAAACATTATTTTATATTTTTATCAAAATAATAAATTTTTTATATTATAACTGTTATTAATATGGGATATTATATTTGTACATAAACATAAGTTTTTTATTAATTTGAATTTTTCAAATTGTTTTAAAAAAATATAATTTTTTGTCGGTATTTTCTACAGGAAAATTATGTGGACATCTGATCTTGATCGAGGATTAATATTTGTTCTTCACTATCAAGGTAATGTAGTTCCTATGATATAAAATTTATGTTATATTATATATCAATTATAAAACTTTCATAGTATTTTCTACAAGAATCCTAGAATGGGATGTGATACCCCTTATGCCACATTCATCTATTATGGGAGATGGAGGGGCGAGTGAATTTAATTCTGAGAGGCCTTAATATTTTTCAAGATGATATATAGAGAGATTATGTCAGTACATGTTAATTATTTAATTTATATGAAGTTGATGGATGTGAAATGTGTGACATATATAGTAATATTTTATAGGGACACAGTAATGGATTTGATGAATCAGGACTAATTCTAGGTGGAGACTAGAAAACCGAAAGAATAAATGATGCAAATGATTGAAGGTGTTATAGATTATGGTATCCATGCGGTTGAAATATTTATAAGGAACATATTTAATACACATTTGGGTATATATGTATAATAATAGTGGTTATAAAAAATTTATAACATGGGATATTTTATATGTTCAGAATAGTAAGGGATCATATATGATAGATATTTAACATGAAAAATAATAATTTTTTCTAATCTAATTTTTGTATATGAATTTTATATTCTGTAATGGATTGTTAGTTTGATTTTATTGTATTAAACATTTTTTCACTAAATGAAATTTTTTAGTGAAATATTTATTTTTCTTATTCTTTTTTTTCATTTTTTAGTCTAGGATTCGATGATTTAACTTATCCTTAACAAAAAACAATTTATAACAAAATCATGACAAATAGTGGTTGATCTTGATCAATGAGAATCAACGTGTTAGTACATTTTCATTCCATACTGTCTTTATAAAGATTTTTTTCACTCACTAATTTCTATCTCACAAAGTATTTTTATAAATTTATATGATTTTGGCATTCTGACTCCCTTTTATTAACTAATTCATGTTGCACAAGTTAAAACCAACAAATAATATTTAGTTTATTATTAACTTATACAATACAGGGGTTGACTTAATTTCATGTCTTATTAGATTAAATTCAATCCTTTTAAGATGCAAATTATGGAATTTAAAACTATGATATTATTGAAGAAAATTTTTTATAAAATAAAATTACCTTCAATAGATTTTTTTCATTCAAAAATAAACTAAAATAAAAATGTGTTACTTTAATAAAAGAACTTTTTAAACATATATTATTATAATATATTCAATAATTAGTGGTTATAAATTAAAGGAACCATATTTTAAAATCAACAATGAAAAAAAATTATATCACATTAGGAAGTATAATTATCCCTTATAAATATAATTTTTTATGCTTGGAAAGGATGTATATTAATAAGGGTTTTCCATAATCAAATCCCATGTTGAACTCAAACAAAATTGGCATTAGAAAAATTTCATTTGGGATAAATTTAAGCTTAGGGAAATATCCAAGATATCTATGTTAGTATAATCACCACCCATACAAGAAACTAGGAAATACCTTATTCATAGATCTAATAATGTGATCCTAAGGGATTATATAAAATAAAATTAGAATGATATAAAATTGAAATTATTAATTTATTAATATATTGATCACATGATCTTGATATTTATCTGATTTTGAGAATCAAATTCAATAATACATCAATAAAATTAATGAGATCATTTTATTTTTAGAAAATTTATATTCTACAAAAATTTCATATTTTAGGAGTTTTTATGAAATAAACTAAAAATATTATATATTTTAATTCCAAAAAAATTATCTATAAGATAGAAATAAGATTAAGCACATTTTATATATTTAAAAATTTAATTTTCTTATGAAAGTGTTTTTCATTCAAATTTTTTATATTCATAAAAACACATAAATACTAGAAATTGAATTTAACAAAATTAATGTTATTTTCTGTAAATATAGTGGAAATATTATAACATTATAAAACATTGTCATTTTTATAAAATATTTAATTTATTAAGTGGATGGAGGGAAATATCGTTTTGAACAAAATTATAAATTTTATGATGTTATCAATATATAAGAAATTAATAGGAATTTATCATTCATCTTAATTATAAGAAATATGTATTTAAGGAGTGAAGTATTTAATTTTAGTTATTAATATGATCTTGTAAATAATATTTTTAATATTCAATTCATAATTATCATTTAATTCCCTTTTAAAAACAATTTTCTACCATTACTTATCATTGATAATTTTTAATATAAATTCCAATTTTGGAATGATTTTAAAGCCCAAAAAACAATTATTATTATTATAATGAACCAATCTATGTCATTTAATTTGATAAAATTTATAATTCTAAACTAGAAAAAAAAATTATCATTAAAACACACTTTTTTGAAAAATGATTTTTACATGTCATGAGTGTTAATTTTGAAACTAACTTTTCTCACCGTGAGAAATTTTATTTTATAAATTGGAATATATATTTAGAATAATTATTTATATTCTATGTAAAAATGTTAATTTAGTTATAATTTATAAAACATTTATCAATATGATTAATGTTATCAACTATGATAATAGTAAAACTATTATTTTTGATTAATTGTTTTATTAACATTGTGTAATTATTATATAATAAAATAAGTTACTATCATCTATATTATAGATTAAATTTTATGTTTATACAAACACATTGATATATTTAAATAAATTTAATTTTTTATCAATATAAAATATGATTAGGAACGCTAAATGAACATGAATTCATTTTTTACAAAAAAAACATTTTTAATAAATTATTTTTTCTTAAATATTATTGTTATCACTATAACATATATCAATAGAATTGGATTAAATTTGGAATAAATTAATATTCATAAAAAACAAATTAAGTTTATTTATATTATAATTTTATTTTATCATAATGTTTTTTTTGGGTGATAACAAAGTACCATGGTAAAAACAGAAAAGGATAAAAGTGAGAAAAATAAGACAAATGACATTAAACATGTATAAAATATGTTTCTCAATTAATTAATGATGATTTATCAAAATATGATCTCACCAAAAATTATTCCCCTTAACCATTGAATAATATAATTCTATTATTGAAAAATAATGGGTATTGAAAAAAGTTCATGTTTCTTATCATATAAAAGGGGATAACTTCCACCGATTCATTTATCCACATTCCCTTAAAAATATCCTTCAAACCCAATCCAATTTTCCTCTATTATAAATTAATTTCACATCAAAAATCTCTTGGAAAATATAATTTATCTTAACACCTTCTTTTCTAAGGGGTCTTTTAAGAGAAATTTCATGGTCCCAACATGATTATTACGTAATAATTATCTTTCTATTCATAAATCATTATCTTATAAACCTACTCATACCATAAAAAAATAATTTACACAATATCATTAGTAAAATTATGTTTTATTATAGTAATGTAATTACCTTTATTTATTCCTTCTCAAACCCTTGGGAAAACAAATGAAATACAATCATAAGAACACACAAACTACTGCCTCCACAAAATAGTGCCTTCCATTTTAGATCACCACCTATTAGGGATAGTTTAAATGTTTACATTGAGGGAAAATATAATATAATTAATTTATCAATGAATATAAATATTAATTTTAGTTTCTACTGTCATAATATCTCATTCTTTGAGAAATAATCACGTCCACATTACGTATGTACAAGAAAACTACCTCCACGAAGTGACATTTTTTCTTCTTGATTTTAATTATCTATCCAAACCACATAAATAATTTTCACACTTGTGTTGTTATTTTTTCAACATTTTTCTTTTATATTTTTATTTATTATCTTTTATGGATTTTATTTGAATTTAAAAAAAAGGGTTGTTTTTAAATAGGCATTAGGAGGCACAAAATTAGGACACAGTTAAAGGAAATCATGCACCATACCAATGAAAATTGAGAAACTAATATAGTGGGACTTTCAAAGAAACATAGATAGTCACATAGATATGTTCCACTCCTATAAAACCATGTTTACTATTCATACACTCAAATAAATTTGGCACATAGTTGGTGTATGGTATGGAAGAATTTGTTAAAAAAATAGTGATGCCTACAATGTTCTTAAAATATATAAATTTATAGCATTACTCATCCCCAATTTTGACCCTCAAACCCACATAATTTATCCCTTTTTCCTCCTCCAACACTATGTTAATCTACAACTCCCTTATACTCATCTTGGGTCAATTTATTGGGTTATTCAATCTTGATTCTTTAATATTACATTAAATATGTCCCATATCCCTTCTCTTCTTCCTCTCTCTTGACCTATTCTTCCTTATTCCTTAGGTGATCCTATGTCTAGACTTTTTTTAGACCTAATTGGTGTTTAATCCCTTTTATGGTTTCGTTTTTGTTGGTTTTAGTGTTTAGTTACTTCATTATGGTCTCCAACTCTCTTGGATTGTGGTCTCGACCCAAATGTTGGTGAATTCGACGGGAAAAGGCATTTGGTTCAATTTTTAGTTATTAATTGATGATTTAAATATGGTTTCTTATTTTTAATTCATGACAACTATTTTATGTGTGTCAAAATGGTTTATTTTGGATGTATTAGTGTGTGTATAGTTTTGGAAAATATTAAAACCCCTTGATAATGACCTATTTTATTATATGATGAAATATATTGTGAAATAATTAGGTTTCATGGTTTATAAATAGAGAAGGGGCATGTGAATAAATGGTATCAAGGTAGTATGACTAGGAAAATTATGTTTCTCATAACCCTCCCAACCTAACTAGTTTAAAATACATAACTAACTCAATATTTTTGATGGGATTTGGTTTTATAGAGTAGGAAATGTACCATCGTGTCTAGTTTTGATCACTAAGAGGATGAGGATCCTAGTTCATTAATGACCCTACTTACATAGGGATAATCGATGGTGCTTATGATATGTTTACTTGCTTCCACATATCTAATAATTCGCTAATTTTTCACTAAAAAATTATATTAAATTTGTTTCTTTATTTTAAAAACTAGCATATTTATTTATCATATAATTTTTATGCATTAAATAACCCAGTGCAACCAAACTCATAATTTGAGCTCACACACTATATAGACCCTTTAGTGTTTGTAGATTTTTTTTGACTATTTAAAATTAATGGAAATAACATGGAGGTGGTGTTGGTTATTATTATTATAGTATTATTCTAAGAATGTTTTGGTGGCAGTGGAAAGATGGGTTCATACCCTCATGTCACGAGGAGGATCTTATATGCTTCGTTAGTTCCCTTTTTTTCTTGTTTTTTTTTGTCAGTATTAAAATTATATATGAAAAAAAATAACTTATGTTTTGTACTCATTTCATGAGCATGTCATGTTATGGTTGTTGTTTTACTAATTCATGTTTTAGTTTAGTCTAGTGATTCTCTTTGGTGAAATCATTCCCAAATGAGTTCCATGATTCCCAGGAACTACATTCCAGCACATGGGGATGATAAAGTCCCTTTGGGAAATTCTAGAAGCTAGGTCATGTGTTAGGTAGTATGGGTTCCTGGGATGGTTCATGAAAAAAATGGCATAGAATCCATTTTCCCTTATTTTGTGTTATTTTATTTGGGTAATGTTGGGATAGATAGAAGACATATTTACAGGGGCTTGTTGTTTTGGTTATGAGTGAGGTGTCTATCCGACGCATCTTGTGAGGGACATTGGGTCACCATGGTATTTATATGATTTAGTTTGATTCCTCCCTCATTTTTTGAATAGGCTGTAGAATATGAATGGACACCAAGGTAGGTTGGATTACTTTAGGTTTTTGTTTCAGATTATTTTGGTATCATTTTTATTAATGTGGGTATTTAGATTATGTTACTTTTAATTTCATTGTGAGTGATTCATTCATTGTTTTTTTATTGATGACATTTCTAGTATCATGCCTCCCTAGAGACCTCCCTTATAGCCATGGGAAGAGTTCAGAGATAATTCTCCTTCACTAGTTGATCAATGATTCCTAAAAGAAATTTTTTGAGACATCCAATAACTGGATTAGGGAGAGGTCACTAGTCAATCATAGGATAAGTATGATGAGTCATTTCTTGAATGTAATAAGTATCTATATTTTCTAAATTATATACCCAATTCTTATGGTAAATATAAGATACCCGAGAAGTGAAATACAGGGTGGAAAATATTGAGAGGATATTTGAGTGACTTGGGACCCTTGAATCTATCAATTTGATTTGTGTTTATTCATATTTGATGAAACTAAACATAGGTGATGGGAATTATTTCTCCATGAATAAATGTTTGATAAGAATGGTTGTAAAGACTTCAAGGAAGTATTTAATTAATAGTATTATCAGGATATCTTATCACTTTCTAAAACCCTATAGTTCCATGACCTTCATTACGGTGAGTGTTCAATGTTGGATTAATAAAAAATAATTTCAATGCGTAAACATTTATCTCTCGTGGTAGTTTCTAATGAATAGATGAAGGTGTAGAATTTTTATATGGGGATACAACAATACATTCAACCAAAGGTCTTATTATTTAAACTAACGATGTATGGTTAGGTTTTTCTATTGAGACATTCTAGTGTAAATTGACCAGGAATGTAAATGAGGATTCTATGTGAAACATTTGTAACCTTGATAGGGTGGAAATAACACTTTTTAATTGAATAGGAGTCATGTGTATTAGGAAAATATGTGTGGTAGCAACTCTATATACCTAACTTGATCATCTTTTTTAGAATCCTTAAATGATGGATCTGACAAATTACATTAGTTTGGGAGTTATAGACACATGTGTTCTATATGTATAGTTACACACAAACATTTTCATTAGTGTGGATAAATAGGTCACTTCTAAAGGTACTATAAAATTATTCCCCCTTCATTGAGTGATGTCGGATCCATAACATCCAGTACGCCAATAGCATAGTCAGATACACTTAGAGCCATGATATCTCATTTTAGTGGACGTAGTGGTAGTACTGGATCTTATGATATGAATAGTCAACATGAGTAATATTCATAGGATGGTAGTGGGAAAAAGTAATTGGTAGAAATGAATCACCTTCATGTGATGAACTGGGATCTATTTGAATTAGATATAAGACATTTAATTATTCATTGAACTATTTTTATTAAACTACAAATCTTTTTTTCTTTTTCTAAAATGGGTGCTTCTATTTAATATATTCTATCCTTTCTTGTGGATTTGGTGAAATTATTGGTAGATATTAAGTCGTATTCCATGGATTTGGTAACAAACCTTGGAAACCCAAGGATCAACATTTTAAATTTCTGTCTTTTTCCATATTTTTTTTATAGATGAGTTGATGTGGTATTTTCAATTCCATTAAATGTACCACTTTTAAATTACTTTTACAATGGATTATATGGTTTAATTCAAGGCGTACATTGATTTATATCGAGTTTAGGTGACCTTAACGGTAGTTAATGTTGGTACTCTAGTCATCTACGGTGAATGGGATCCATGGGAAGGATGAGCTGGAGCTCCATCTCTATAGTTGGGAAGACTATCCTTCCTTGTATTCTCAATCATAATTAAATTTGATGCGAATGTTTTTTAGGATACATTCCATCCTATAATTTATGATTTTATAAGTGTATTTCCAGAGGACTTTTCAGTTATACCTTCGAAATGTGAGGTTGATTTTACCATTGATCCAACACCTAAAATATCATAGATAGATCTTCCCTCATGTAGTATGCCTCCCATTTATCTGAGGAATTTAATGATAAAATTGGATGATTTAGAATCCATAATTTTTTTTATATTGAGTATTTAACCTTAGGTGGATCCTGTGATTTATTTAATAAAGTTATTGATCTCACTATTTAAGTATTGATTACCAAAAATCAAACTAGATAACACTCAACTAAAAGTACACATTTCCTCACATAAATGCCCATTTTTATCACCTCAAGGTTGATGTGTGGTTTTACATTATCTTTCAATATTCAGTATATCATTAGGATAGAGTAAGAGAATCTAATGTTCCCAAAAAACATCCAATATAGGAAAAACCATTTGGATTATTTGATCATTACATTAGTTTTGACGAATGATTCAAATATTTTTATAGACCTTATAATCTAGGCATTTTAAAAAAACCATGACTCTTTGACATTGTGTTTTTAGGGGATAACTTGGTCTATTTTTCGCTAGAATAGAAGCATGATCAGCGTCTGAGAATTTTTATGGGAAATGTTTTGGATCATTATCTTTATAAACATTTTTCTAAATGTATTTTTTGGTCTAGGATGAAAAATATTTTGGGTCATGTGATCTCAGAGAATTGGGATTCAGTTGGTCTCTAAAAATAAGCATTGTTATGTCATGGGAATAGATGAAGCGTCTTTTTAAGATTAGAAATTTCTTATTCCAATATAGATATTACAAGAAATTTATCAGAGACTTATCTCATCTTACTTACCAAATATGGATCATAACTGAAAATAGGTAAAATTATTCTAGATTTCTAAATTCCATGATTATTTTGAGGGGCTGAAGTAGTGGTTGATTATTTCCCCTACACGGATTTTACTTAAGGCATGAAAATGGAAAAATATTTTATTATTTTTCTTCAGGGATATGTATGTGGTGCATGTGGATGTAAGATGACCGAGTAGTAGTGTAAGGATCTTTCCAACTCAGACCACATGAAATTAATTATTCAAATCATGACCACAATCTCAATATAGTGATGCATACCATGAATTCATAGTTACAATTCCTCTTTGGGAAAAAATTCCCAATCTACTTTAGAATAAAATGTTTTCAAAAAATTTCTCATAGATCTATTTGAATATTAGATAGAATTGATATATTTGGTACCTTCAGCTGTTTGACTTTGATATTTTTTATACGCCATAAAAAGGGAATGGGGTAGCTAATACCAAAAGTAGTAAAATTCCCATCTAAGTTCTGAAGGAGTCTAGTGATAAGTGTGAAAAATGTGACATTTTTTCCCAAATGAATTTGGAAGCCAACGAGAATAGAAGTGGAAAGTGATGGATATCATTCATTTTATTCACACCCTTCTAAAAAAGATCTAGGAAGAGTGGTTTAATGATAATAAATTGTGATTTAGTATACATATCTATCATATTGAAGAGGTATATATTAAATGGTATATGTATTAAGAGGTAATACTCCACTTCAAGGGTCATTATATTATGTAGGCATATTTGGGAAAATTGATGATGCAAGACTGCCATCATTCTTAGTGGGTTTTATTCCTTAATTCCCCAAGATTTTTTATGACATACATCACTGATTTTGGTGGTTGGGTATGAGGTATGGTATAAGTGAGCTTGTATCTAGATTCAGTAGTTGTTATTAGATTGTAGATTATAAATAAAATACAAAAGGAATACCTTATAAACTCCCCATTCATACCTATAAGTGGGATTAGGTGTCCATGGATTTCATCATTGGGTTACCTTGAAAACCATGGGTAAGGAACGCGATTTAGGAAGTTATAGATCAATAGACATAATCATCTATATTAATCATGATAAATTATTCAACCATAGTGTAATTTTGGGTTTGTTGTGTTGTAAATAGATTATGAGAATTTATGGTGTGTTGTATGTATTTGTTTTTTGTAGGGACCCCTGCTTTACCTCTCTATTATGGGAAGTCCTTTTTAGTGAAATGTTACCACCAGAAAACATCAGTACGATATATCATTATCAATCATATGGTCAGAATGAGTGGGAAACTCCGATTCTGAAAGACATGATTTGAGCATGCATTCTAGATTTCTGATGCTTATAGGGTGGCCATCATATATTGGTGGAATTTTCATAAAAACCTAGATATCATCCATCAATAGAGATGGATCCCTTTGAATCACTTTATGGTTGTCTATTTTTATCACCATTATTGTAGATGGAAGTGGATGAGACATCATTTATTGGGGACTTCTGTATATAATAGATTTCTGGTAAAGTTAATATGATCATGCAATTCATGTTGATAGTAAAAAATATTCCATATGTACAATGTTGATAAGTGACATAGATCCTTGGTGTTCTTTGTGGGTGACTACGTGTTTCCAAATATGAATCTTTAATTGGGTAACCATTATTTATGTATGAAAAAGAAGCATACACTAAGGTATATCAGAACATTTGAGACTATCTATAGGATTAATGAATTTTCATATATCTTAGATATTCCTTCCTTTTTTTCAATTCACAACATGTTCCATGTCCTGTAATTGAAGAATTATATTCTAAACTAGTCTAAGATACAAAATTGAGAAGGCCATGATCTAAACCGATATCTATTTATAGATGAGAATTGAGTGTGTATTTTGTATTCAAAGTTGAAACTACTAGATGGAAAATATATTCCTATAGTATGGTTACCTTGGATTCATAGAATTAATGATCATTAGATTTGGGAATGAAATTCTTGGGTAGATGATAAGTATAATAATTTTTTCATTTGATTAGAATATAGATTGTCTTTTGAGGGTAAAATTTATCATGGTGTTGAGAATCATCCCACCAATGATGTTATTTTGGTGTAAATTTCCTTTTATTTTGGTTTTTATTTTTTATAGATATCCCAAAAAAATTATAATTAAAATGATGGTTTTTGGAAAAATATAAGTAGGTGAACGATTAGTTCATGGTTTTTAGAGGATATTCACTATCTAAATACAATCCATATGACAGAGAAAATGGAACATTCACATCTATAAATCCTAGTACATGGCTATGTAACCATCCCTGAAAACCATGTGACCTACTCCCCTTCTCAGAAAGAGTTTATATGTGGTTATTTCATTGTCCATAAAACCACATGACCTAATAAATTCTTAAAAATTATGAAATTTAGACATTACCCCTCAACAATTTTAAACCTATATCCCCCTAATTTCACAAATTTTGGGTCCTCTATCCCTATGTGTTCCTTCCTCTCCCTTCTGATACCATTGGGTTACTTTATTGGCTAATTCAGGCTTGGTTCATCAGGTTTATTTCGAGTAAGTCTCTCTTCACTTCTCCCATTCCTCTCTCTTAACTAATTATCCATCTCTCTTTAGTTTCTCTTATATTCAATAGTTGTGTTGACTTAACTGGGTTAAATACATTTTTTGTGGTTTTAGTTATGATGGATTATATGTGTTCTTACATTCATAGGGACTATTATCATCTAGAATTTTTTTTCAACTAGATTTTTATGACTTCTATGGGCAAAGGTAGGTGGTTCCGTGTTAATATATTGTTTTATTTTTTAAATATGATTTATTTTTTTAATTCATTATAAACTATTTTGGGTGAATGAAACTATGTAATTTTTTAAATATTACGGTGTGTGAATCTGTAAATGATTAAACCCCCTTGGTAATTTCATTCCTAATTATGTGATTTCTTTCCATGTCAATGTAATATGTTTCCATGATTAAAAATTTGGAAATCACATGGGAATATGTGTTATATAGGTGGTCTAACTAGTATATGATCCAAGGTCCCCACTTATAATTATTTATGGATCACCCATATTTTTTATTCTATGTATACATGTTTCCTATTATATTTTAATTTGTTTCATTTTTTATAATAAATCATTTTTAAAATATAATTTAATTATTTCATTTAAAAATTGGCATATTTATTTTCTTTTAATGGAAATTCATGGAATCGTTGGGTGAGATCCTACATGGAATGTGATCTCACCCCTACAGACACCCTCAAGTGTATGAATATCTTGTTTATTCTAACATAGGTAATGAAAATACCTTAAATTGAGGTGGTACTAGTAATTCTTGTTATCAACTTCTTCTCACATGGTGGTAGTGGTGTGGGCATAACATGAGCCTCCCCTTATGTCATGATAAGTTTCATGTTTACTCAGTTGGTCCCCCTTTCCCTTTTTGGATTCATTTTTTTTGTTAGTTGTAGAATTCTTAATGTAATGTGTTTATCTTATTTCTTGTACTCATTTTGTTTATTGATTTTTGATAATCCACCTTTAAAGGGGTGAGGTATAACCCTTTCATGTCACATAGGCTTAATTATTACATGGCTCATAGGCCTTAGAGGAATCATTTCCCATAGGCTTCAAACATTACATACAACCCAGAATAACTACTTGTAATTGTACATCCCTGGTATAATTCATCATTAAATCAGCTCTCCACCTTCACATGATTGTTCAGCTAGGCTTTCCTGTGCATTCACTAACATGTCTTGATGGCAGATTCTATAGCCTATCATTCATGCAATCTATTTAGCTTCTATTATGGTGAATGTTCCTTGCTAATCCTCCTTTTGAAACATGTTCCCTATAGGTTGTATTGTTGGCATCTCCACTAAAGGTGGACCGAAGGACTCGAGGTGGCCCGAAGGACTTAAAGGACTCAAAGACCAAATCAGTGGCCCAAAGACCCAAATGGTGGAATATTCCCAGCTGCTACAGTGCGAAACAGTGCCTGATACGGTCCCCACTACATTACCTGCATTAGTAATGCGTAGTTCTTTCTACATTACCTGCTACAGTACCAACTATAGTACCCTAAAATTAGCCTCCACCTAGATTTGATCATGGTTCTCCTGTTACAGTACCTATTATTGTACCTGCACCATTTCTAATACTCATTTATTTTGTGTGAATTGTTATTGTTGGTGTTGTATTGTTTCATGTTTTAGTTTAGTATTGGGATTCACATGAGAAAAATAATTCCCAATGTAGTTCCACAAGGCTCAGACAGTAGTTTCTAGCCCTTTGGGATCTGTGATGCCCATCAGATGGTGCCATGAGTCAGGTCTGGTATCACGTGGGATGAAAAACATGGCCATTTTATGAAAAATAATATTCCCCAATAAAAAAATATAATTATTCCCCTCTTGTAGTAAAATTATACACCTCCTTAACCATACAATCCCTTCGAATTATAGTGTGTATTTGTTTTGGTCTGTTTAACAAGATATATGAATAATTATAGAAAAATATATCATGAATGATTAGGGGAAGTCAAATAATGATATTAAAAAAATTTATTAATAAAATAGTTATTTTTTATAGTTATATAACATCTATATTATTTATTTTACATATCCTTAAAAATATATTCTATCCTTAAATTTATATAAATAAGCTGATACAAATTCCAATTTCAAGAAACATAACTACAAAACATGTGGAATGTGGTTAGATATATATATATATATATTATTCTATTATAGTTCATTAAATAATATTAGAAAAATAAACTTGGTATCAAATAATAGATACTAAAATTAATATCACAAAGCATGTGGGATAAAATATAAGTTATGTGCACTTGATAGTATAAATATGTTATAACTCTCTAATATATTCAAAAAAGACCAAAAATGAAGTATATAATAGGTAATGTATATGAATAAGTTTATTAATTTTAATATTAATATATTTATGTTTTTTACTAGAGTTAAGACCATATTTGACAATTAATGGATACCATGTAAGGTTTTATTCGTTCTCAATTTTTCATCATTGAGATATGATAAATATTCAACACATATATCATTTATATTGTATATATATTGGAAATGAGTTTCTTCTGTAATAAATTTTAATTAAATATAAATGTATTTAAAAATACATCTCACAATCTACCTTTATGGATATTTATTCGACAATTAACAAAGTCATAAGTGGTTTTTGACTCATCTTTCTTTCTATTTAAGACATGATCTATATTTATTGAATATTAGTTTCTATGATCAATAATTATATCATTTATCTATTTCTTCAAGGTAAATTATTTATTAAACTATAGGTAAATTTATAATTAATATGAATAAATTATTTTTTTATTGATTTCATCAGAATAGTAACAACATAAGATTCCATTATAATGGTTTTTTATCCTCCATGTCCGTATTTCCCATTCTCAAAAATGATCTTTGTATTTGGAAAATAAATTATTTGTTTTACATTGTAACATTAATATTTCACTTCTTGAATTTTTAAATATATTTTCAAGTATCCAATTTATAATATTGTATTTCAATAACATTAGTTGGAAATATTAAAAAACCCATCCGTGATCATTTGTTTTATCTTCCGATCATCTTTTCGACAATATAAAATCCGTATATTTTTTAAGTACCTTTTATTGAGGTTATTTTTCTATAAATAATATTTCCAAAAAAAGTTTTCACTTCCAAATTTCATTGAAAATAACTTTTAAAGGAAACAAATAGCTTCTTATTTGTAAGATAATGTTTCAAATGTTTTATAAATACTATTTCATTGTTTGTATTCCATATTATTTTTTATCTGAAAATTATTTATATTCTTAGAAATTTATAATCAATAATTTCCTTAACAATTATATTATACTCTTTAATTGGATTAAACTCATGAAAATTGAATACTTATTTATTTCGTACCTAATCATCCATGTTGTATAAATATGATGTTTCATTCAATAGATTTTATTTGTATCACTCTATATTTCCTTACATTGATAAAAGGTTGTTTATTTAATAAATATACATTGATTGATTTGGGATATTATTAACTTATCTTGATACCTTTTATCTATATGGTGTAAATACCCAATACTACATCACCATAATCGATTGGTATTTACATATAAATTTACAAAATATATTTGAAAACACATTTATTTTCCAAGGGTTTTACATGTTATGATTTTTTATATAATTGGTAATTATTTAATAAGTGAATATATATATATATATATATGTATATTGAAATTATATGAAACCTAAGTTTCATTACAAGGGTTATATAAGATATATTCAATGAAACAAAAATTTCGTTCTGTGGGTTCTTTATGATATGATGAATGATTTATTTTTTATGGAACATAGTTGCATGGATGATGATGGGTGGAAACCTATGTCACCCAAAAATGTGTTTTTAATTTTTTATATCTAATGGGATAATGTATCTTGGGAAATATTATATATGCACACAAATTTAGGGGAAAAACTTATTTGATTACACTGATAGAAAAATGGTTGTAATTCTTGGATTTGATCATTATATAATGATAAATTGTTCTGTTTTTTGTGAAATATTTATATGATATCATTATGTTATGCACTTATGGGTCATTTTTTATTAAAAATGTATCCAAACACTTTTTTTCATGTCTTATTTTATGAAAATAATTATTCTAGGGATCATATTTTGATATTGACGATTTTGGACTCCTCATGTATTAATCATGTTTTAATGATTATCCAACCAAGTTAACTCTTGTAAATATTATCAAATCTTGTATATTAATGTTTAATGTATTCTCATGCTTCAAGAACAGCCATGAAAGATCTTAATTGCTCTATATTCTATTTACTAACTTTATACTATCTTTGATCTACTTGTTTAATACCTTATTTAAAAAATTATTAAGTCTAATCCATTCTATTATCATCATTACATAAGTCTGATCATAGTTACTTTAAAAAGCCTGAGACACCGTGAGTCTACCACTTTCTATGTCTTTCTGACACAATGAAGCAGTCACCGTGAACAAGAAACTGTAAAGAAAGACACCATGAAGTAGACACTGTGAACAAGACACTGTGAAGCAGACACTGTGAACAAGACACCGTGAACAAGTCACCATGAAGAAAAACACCGTGATGCAGACACCGTGAAGAAGACACCGTGAACATGACACCGTGAACAAGACACCATGAAGCAAGACACCGTGAAGCATACACTGTGAACAAAACACTTTGAACAAGACACTGTGAAGCAAGGTACCGTGATGCAGACACCATGAACAAGACACCATCACACTCAGACACCGTGATCAATCTAGACACAGTGTGAAGAAGACACCATTTCCAAAACATACTATGACACCGTTTATTAAAATATTTTTTCATCGTTCTATTTAATTTATAACGGTCTTATTTGATGATTTTAATGCATTGACATAATTAATGTCTCCTTGTAGACATATCATCGGGCAGTACAAGGTATGAGGTGAAGAATACGTGAAACCTCTCAGCTCCAACACATGCATTTCCAAGATAATAGCGAAGTGTGACCATGAATAAGATAGAGTGATACAGGAAACAAAACGAAAGGCCTTCAGCAAGAAAATGAAAAACATACTTACAACAAGATTCAAAAGAAATCCCCACTGCATGCAACTCGACACTACTGAAGAACACAAGAAGCATATTTGAAGCTTAGAGAACATCTTCGCTCCGTTGAACTTTATGAAGAACCCAAACTAGTTCGGGAAACTTTGGTTTATAGATAAAGACTCGAGCTATTCATTTTCTTCATCTCAGAAGTCCAAAGATGAAAAGTAAAACACTCAGAGCACTTATAACCACATCACCATATCTTTCCAATATTGTGTAGATGTTTATTACCTATCCAGTAGAGTGTGTTCCTATAGAAAAACACACTCTGTCTCTTACATTATACTGAAGGATACAAGATATCCTTACTCAAACATTTTTTACATTTGTTTATACCCACAAATAAGAGTGGAAGAGGTCCCTATTTGTCCTGGTATTTTTTCCCCATGAAAACTGTGGAAGAGGTCCATGTGTGACCTGGATAGTCTGCGTACAATCGTTAACCCTAATCCAGGGTGTGGATCAGAGTTTATTTATATAAACTGGTTTGTGGTAGGTGATCACCAAGTGGAGTGGATTAGGTCTCGGCTTGAGGTAGAACCACTTGTTTCATATCTGTTGTGTTGCTTAAATTTTTCTGCTCTATTTTATTTCTTTACTGTATAATTCAGAAATCTCAAATTTCAATTTGACAGTTAGTCTTTGAAGGATGTTATAACTGGTCTGTCTTAGTAAAATAACATCAAAAGTAATATTAATAAAAAAAATTAAGATTACTGAGAATTGATCAATCTTATAAAAAGTTATTTAAAGATCCAAACTCTTATAACAGTATACCTTGATTAACTGAGTTGTATTTAATATTTAGGGATACCTTTTTAGAAATTTTGTTTACAGAAATTTTTTTAGTTACTCAATTCATCCCTCCCATTATTAGTAACCTACTCCATCCACCATTTGTTATCAAAGGATGTTTATTAAGACTCTGTGTAATCTTATTAAACGGTGATTGTAGTTATACTTTAAAGATATGTAATTATTAGTTAATTATAAATTTCTATCTTTCTAAAGTAATACTTTATTATGGATAATAGATTGGAAGGTGTTGCAACCAACAGACCTCCATTATTTAATGGAACCAATAATTCTCAATGGAAAATTAAAATGAAATTGCATTTAGAGAGGACGAGTTTTGAAATTTGGTCATCTGTTATAGATGAATACAAAATTCCTACTACTAATATAATCACATGGGATGAAACTACCAAAATTGTTTATAATAATAACTACAATGCTATGAATGCTTTATAAAGCTCTTTAGGGGATCAATAATTTAATATAATTTCTGCTTATAAGACTGCCCTTGAATGTTGGGATACCCTGTCTATCTCACATGAAGCAACAACTAGTGTAAAAGAAATGAGACTTAAAATTTATACCATCAGATATTGATAATTTTAAAATGAATCCTGATGAGCCTATTTCTGACATATATCTTAGGTTCAACGAGATCATCAATACAATGATTTCTCTTGGGAGAGAAGTCACTACCAAGGAACAAATCATGAGAATCATTTTATGTCTACCTGAATGATGGAGGGGAGCCTCTTTCTCCATTATATAATCATTTGACATCTAAAAACTACCGGTAAAAAAATAATTGGGATACGGATGACGTATGAGGAAGAGATGAAATTCAATAAATATGAGGATGAACCATATAAGAAATTTTTTTCATTCAAGACCACCAACTCTAAGAACATAGACAAAGGGAAACTGGAAGATTCTGTAGAATGCTCCACTAGTGAACAATCATCATCTGATAGTGATGAAAACATGGATCAACTAGCCAAAAGATTCAAAAAAAATTATTAAAAGAAGAAATTTTTTAGAAATCATATCATCAAGGGAAAATATGACCAAAAAGGAAACTGGAAGAAGGACTGTAAAAGAAGCGACAAAAATGATGAAATTGTCTGTTATGAATGTAAGTGAAATGGACATATAAAGGCTGACTATCCAAATATCATGTACAAAGAGAAATATGAGGACAAGGACATGAGGTACAAAAAGGAAATAAATGTTACCTAGAGTGATTATGAGGATAGTTCAAGAGACTCAGTGACATCACATGATGAGAATGCCAACAATTCCAATATGTTTTTTTTATGAAAAACACATCTAAGGATACATTGGACTCTTCTATACATAAATCATACTATTCTAAAGATGAAAGTCACTTTGAAAAAATGACTAATAATGAAATTTTTTAATACAATGTCATGCTTGAAGCGACATGTAATGAACTAAATGACAAATATAAATCATTGAAGAAACAACATTCTCTCACTATGAATCTTATATATGGACTTACTACTGAAAAGGAGAAAAATGATCAACTGCTCAAAGAAAAAACTGATTTAAAAATGCCTATTGAGCAATTAAAGAGTGATTTATAAAATTTTACTAATTGGAAAAATACCCTTACCAAAACTCTAGAAAAACAAATGGGCCCTAAATACGACAGTTGAATTAGTTATCAACCTGGTAAAAGAAATCCTGATAGAACAGAGTTTGTTTCATGATCTTGGACTTAATATTTTCCTCCCAACTTTGGACTTAAATCGACTAATTGAAATCATGATACATGCTCTACTGTTTTAATATTTTCTGTACCGAATATAGTTTATTTTTAAAATACATTACACAATGCTTATAAGAAACCTATAAGAAAAATAAGTGTTCCTAAAGAACTTATTACTAATATTACTAGAACCAAATAAGTGTGGGTACCAAAATATGTATTTGAAAAAATATATTTGTAGTAAAGAAACTTAAATAGCTCTTGAAAAAGTATATGGTACATGTACAGTGGATTTTCAAGGCACATGACAGGAGACTACTCATGATTCAAAAACCTGATAAAATTAGATGGAGGTCATGTCACATTTTTTGACAATGCCAAGGGAAAGATTATTGGCCTTGGCCAAATCGGTAACTCAAAATAATTTCTAATTTATAATGTATTGTTTGTGGATGCTTTAAAATACAATCTTCTTAGTATCTCACAATTATGTGATGATGTATTTCATGTTAGATTTGAAAATGATTCGGGTAATGTCTTCAATTCTAAATATGAACAAGTATTTTCTACATTAAGAAATGAAAATGTTTATTATGTTAATTTAGATTCTTTAGCATCTCAAAATGCTTCATGTATAAGTGTATTTCATAAATAATCTTGGCTCTGCAAAAGGAGACTAGGACACTGTAATGATCACTTCCATATAATGCTATCTCAAAAAATCCTAGTTAAAACTTACCCAAACTTGAGTTTCCAAATGACAAAGTCTGTAATCCCTATCAAAAGTGAAAAAACACAATGTTTCTTTCAATCCAAAGAAAGAAGTGTCATCTTCTCAGCCTCTCGAATTTGTTCACATGGATTTGTTTGGACCATATATAGTTTCTATTATAAATGGGATGAACTATGTTTTTGTTCTTGTAAATGACATTTCTAGATATAATTGGACCTTCTTAATGGCTCACAAATGTAAGCGTACTTTTATTTTACTAGGTATGACATGTATGTCTAAAATATTGGTGGGCATAGAATTAAATCCTTAAGAATTGATCATGGTCGTGAGTTTGAAAATAAAGATTTTGAACACTTTTTCTCACAAAATGGTTATAATCACAATTTATCTTCCCCTAGAACACCTCATCAGAATGGAGATGTAGAAAGAATAAATAGAACCCTGCAAGAAATTTGTAGAACAATGCTTAGTGAATATAACTTACCTATATATTTCTGGGTTGAAGCTATCAATATAGTATGCTACATAATCAATTGATTGTTGATCAGACCTATTCTTGAGAGGACTCCTTACGAATTATGGAACAAAAGAAAACCCAAGGTTAGCTACTTCAATGTTTTTGGTTGCAAAGTCTATATTCTTAATACCAATGATAATCTTGGAAAATTTACATCCAAAAGTGATATGGTTGTCATTTTAGTATATTCCATATCTATTAAATCCTATATAGTGTTCAATAAAAGAACTAAATGTATGGAATAATTTTTTCATGTCAAATTTGATGAAACAGATCCAAATGAGCCTAAAACCATACTAGAGAATCTGGAGGATGATGTATCAAATCTGAATGTCAATTCAAAATCCTCAAATTCTTCTATGAATGAATATGTGAAAACTTCCAACTCTAAAAATTCCCTACAATCAATTCACAATGAACCTGACTCTGTTGACGAACCTGAAATCACTAGTCCCTATTTTTTCACAAACAGTTAAAACCCTTATGAACTATCCCTTGGATGTTTTCATTGGAGACATAGACAAAGGAACTCAAATTAGAGCTTCTCTTAGAAATCAGGTTGAACATCAAGCCTTCTTGTCACAACATGAACCTAAAAAATTAATGATCATATCAATGATAAATTTTGGGTTATGGCTATTCAAGAAGAACTTAATAAGTTTTAAAGGAACAATGTTTAAAAACTTGTTGATATACCCGAGGACACATTCCCCATAGGCACTAAATTGGTGTTTAGAAATAAGGTAGATGAAGATGGTAACATAGTTAGAAAAATGTCTAGATTAGTTGCACAAGGCAATAGCCATGAAGAAGGAATTGAATATGAGGAGAAATATTTACCAGTAGCTATACTTGAATCCATTAAAATCCTACATTTCTATGATTCTCATTTGAATTTGAAACTATATCAAATCGATGTTAGGAGTTAATTTTTAATTGGGTGTATAGTTAAGGATGATTTTGTTGAAAACCCCCCTAGATTTACAAACCCCCATTTTCCAAATCATATTTTTAAACTATGAAAATATTTAAATGGTTTAAATAAATCTTCAAGAGTCTGGTTTGACAGATTTTGTACTTTTCTTATTTCCAAAGGTTTTACAAAAGGAATAGTTAATCCTACCCTTTGTATAAAACCAATTTATAATGCTGTTTTAGTTGTTCAAATCTATGTAGATGACATTATTTTTGGATGTTCAAAGAATTATTTTTGAGTTGATTTTTCTAAAATGATGCAAAATGAATTTGAAATGAGTTTAATTGGTGAACTTAAATTCTTTCTGGGATTTCAAATCGTTCAAAATAATGATGGAATTGCTTTAACCCAAATTATATATACTATAGATCTTCTAAAACGTTTTGTATTGGATAGAACTAATTGTAGTGACACTCCCATGAGTACCATTTGTATGTTGGATCCTGATGAAGATGGAAATTTTTTTGATCAAACCACCTAAAGGGGAATGATTGGAAGTTTACGCTACTTAACTACTTGTCGTCCTAACATTATGTTTAGTGTGTATATGTGTGCTCATTTTCAATCAAACCCTAAGGAATCTCTTTTAAATGTTGTAAAGATAATTTTCAAATACCTCAAGCATACACCCAATCTAGGACTATTTTATCATAATGGATAGTCATTTGAATTAGTTAGTTTTTATGATGCTAACTTCGGTGGCTGTAAGTTAGATTGAAAAAGATCATATGGAACATTTCACCTCTTAGGAAATTCAATAGTATCATGGTGTAGTATGAAAAAAAATTCAGTTGCATTATCTACTATAGAATCTGAATACATTGCTGCTAGTAGTTGTTGTGCATTAATTTTGTGGATGAAACACAAATTAATAGATTATGGATATTAATACAGACATGTACTTATTAATTGGGTCAACACAAGTGCTATTAACATCTCAAAGAATCCTATTTCTTATTCTTGGAAAAAGCACATTTATGTAAGACATCAATTTTTGAGAGATCATTATCAAAAAGGTCATATCACAATTGAATTCGTTGGTACTGAATATCAACATGCTGATATATTCACAAACCATTAAGTTATATGAGAATTGACTACATCATACATGAACTAGGAATGATATATCTTAAATAGATACCTTAATTGTGACATTTTTAAGTCTTATAGTTCGATATATTACTGTGTTATACTTTATTGTTTCATGATTACAGTTTCTCAATTATTTTCTCTCATGTTTACTCTATCAGCGTAATTTTTTATGTTTATGATCTCATAGTTAGTATTTTGTACTTACTGTCTGACGTTTACTATCTCACTGTAAAGAACACTGAGAAGTAAGTTCACGGGCTCACAATGAAGCTCGTTTACTGTCTCACCATAATGGCCAAACACGGTCTCAGTGTAAAAATTCTATATGTTTTTTATTAAACCTATATCACGGTAATTATCCTTTTCAACTTGTTTATTTCCCCTTGATTTTATTTTTTCAACGTTGGGTATTCCAAAATGATAAAACAAAGAAAGTATCACTCAATTCTTCACTCGAGGTTTCTTATGAATACTCTTTTTGATCCCTTATTCTTCCCTAAAACCCTTCTCTTACTCTAACCTTCAGTGAATTCCATGAATGATATTTCTATCATCATCAATAGATGAGATGCATAGCTCGAAGAAGAAGAAGATTGCACCTAATCTGACACCCGGAGGACCTTTAAATCGGTATCCGGTAAACCACGTTGTTGTACATGAGAAAGAGATTTTCCCCAAATGGATTCATTCTAGTAAGTCTATGGTAATGAAAGTGTTATAACATCACAGCTGGTTAGAGAGGTTATCTAAGGAAGATAGACCCATCAACCCTGGGTCAGTAGCTCAGTTTAACTAGTACATATAGTTCTCCTTCTATTCTAGGGATTGTTATGTTTATAAGAAGTTGGGTCAATGGCTAGAGATTCTTATTCTCTTTGAGGTTATGGGATGCATGCCTTAAGACACCTCATGAAGGCATCTAATGGTATTATTAGATAGGACCTCCAAGTTCAACTGAATTCATTGATTTAGAAGATGCCTTAAAAACATAACTGGAAATTGAACCAAGAGAAGCGAAATTGCTACTGAATTAGAAGTAGAATCAAGGATTCTATTCATGTTTATACATAATTTGGTTAGTCCAAGAAATTGTGATTTTTCTGTTTTAAAATATCATGATGTGTATCTTATCCACATTATGAAAAACGGGAATAAGATCAACCTGTTCCAGTTAATCATACACCATATGTGTGAGTTGATCAATGTCACATAAAAGTCAACTTCTCTATTTAACTCTCATCTAATCTCAGCCATACTTTTTGCCAATGGTATGGTTGGACCTAATAAAGAAGTAATTAAGGACTGTGAGTACTATTTCTCAAAAGCCACTATCAGAAGAATAATGATAACCTAGAATCCTTGGAAAAAGGAATGTGTGGAATACAATGATACAGTTTATGAGAAATTCAATCTTGTGGATTATCCCTCAAGAACTAAAGACATCTCTGACCCTGGTTTGGAACCCGATGAGATTATTGAGTATCCTAAAGAAGTGGAAGAAGAAGCTTTAGTGCCACCTAGAGAAGCTGTTACTGTTATCAAAGACAACACAACTACTCCTCCTGAAGTTCTTGATGAAGAATTCAATACTCATAAAGATGCTATTAATCTAGAAATTAAACCCAAGGCTGAGACAAAATCAGTTGTCAAATAATCTAAAAAGCATTCCATGGAAGAGTCAATAGTGGAAGACCCACCTATTTTGTAAGAGGTCAATCTTGGGGAACACCCTGTGGAACAATTAGTTCTTGAAATCATACCTCCAGATGAAGAATGGATGGTTCTAGCCTTTTAGCTGGATAAATAGAAAATAAGTGTGGAACATAGAGCTGAGTTTGTGGACTTAGATCAAGATCGTAAGCCTCTCAGTCTTGAGAATAAGGCACGTGTTAATGGGGAGAAAATAGAAAATCTAGATTCTATTGAAGCCTCACAACCAACTGAGTCAAGTCCTGTAGACACTTAGTATAAATTCCCCAGTTTCTATGATGTGGATGACTGTCAACAAGTTACAAAAACTGCACATGATCTTCCCTCTATATTTCACTTGAAATCAGTCTCCAATATTGCAGCTGAGAAGGAACCTGAGCCTATACCAGTTCTTACTCTTGAACCCTTATCAAAACATTCAACTTTTGTGAGTAAGGATTATTTGAAGGAATTTCTTTCTACACTCTTATCTGGAGTTGATAAAATCATTAATACACGACCTCATCCTGTGAAAAATTGAAGTGAGAGAGATTCCACACTATTATTAGAGAAAATTATTTGAGAAAATACAACCTAATATGTTTCCTGAAATTCAAGAAGTAATAGTTGAAAATAAGCTGCTCAGTAATGATGTAAAGTCCCTAAGATGTATAGTTAAAGACATGTAGAGAGAGCTGCATTGGATAACTGAACCTTATGCTCCTCAAATACCATAGGTTGGTGTGTCTCATAATCAACCTCATCTAGCTTCCTTAGAAGAAAATATCACTGAAAGGATCAAACAAATTATGAATGAAATGAAAGATCTTGATTCCAATCTTAATAAAATCACTTATGAGTATATAAGGTGTCTTCAAAAGGTGCTGAATCAACTAATAACTATGACCACAGTTGTCAAAAAATCTGGTCAATCCTCTAAAACCTCCTTGGAAAGTCATCTGCTCAGTACGGTGGCCAAAGGAGAGATTCAGAATCTAATCAGTGGTTTAAATACAGCTTCATTTTCTGAAGTAGTCAATAATATTGATATAGTTCTTGACAAAGTACAAATACAATGAAAAATTTCAAATGATGCACAATAAGAGACTACTGAAAATGTCGATTTCTACTTCAAAAGAATCTTCTCCAAGACCAATATGACAAACCATTTCATGTATCCTATAGAAAATCTGCAAATTCCTCATATGACTCACGCTTTCAAGACCCAAGTCTAGAAGCTCACAGAGTTTACTCGATTATTGGACATGTTTATAGATAACAATGATGATTTTGATAAAGCCATGTAGTATGGTGGATAGATCATTACAGATTTCATCAAACCCTTGAGACCCTATATTCATTCCTAGAGTACAACCATTGTTGCTCTAGCGGTTTCACCTCTAATACATGGGATACCTACCTTCACCTCTTCCATAGCCTCAACAACAATTACTAATTTTTGATAGGGATTCTTTTTCTTATGTTTTGGTCTTCTGTTCTGTATGGAACTTTGGTTACTCTTAATGGAATGTGAATTTTTGGCTTCTCTTACTCCAACTTTTTTATAATCCAAAAAGGTGGAGAAATATATATATTTTATCCATTTATCTCTATAGTTGAATCCAATATACACCCTAACATTACATGATTTGTGATCATCAAAAAGGGGGATATTGTGGAAATCCTCTTGTATTAATCATGCTTTAATGATCAAAAATCTTATTCAACATAGTTAACACTTGTAAATTTTATCAAATCATGTATATTACTATTTAATGTATTTTCATGCTTCAAGAAGATTCATAAAAGATCTTAATTGCTCTATATTAAGTTTAATTACTTTATAATATCTTTGATCTACTCTTATAATAACTTCTTTGACAAATGGTTAAATCTAATCCATTCTACTATCATCATTACTTAAGTCTGAACACAGTTACTTTGAAAATTATGAGACACCCTGAGTCTGCCACTAGCTATGCCTTTCTGACACTATGAAGCAGACATCGTGAACTAGACACTATAAAGAAAGACACCGAGAAGAAGACACTGTGAACAAGACACTGTGAAGCAGATACCATGAACAAGGCACCATGAACAAGACACCATGAAGCAAAACACCTTGATGTAGACACCGTAAAGCAGACACCGTGAACAAGACACCATGAAAAAGACACCGTGAAGCAAGAGACCATGAAGCAAGACACCGTGAAGCAAATACCATGAACAAGAAATTGTGAACAAGACATCGTGACACTCAGACACCATCATCAACCTAGACACCATGTGAAGGAGACGTCATTTACATAACATATTGTGACACTGTTTCTTAAACAATTTTCTCATCTTTCAATTTAATTTATAATGGTTATATTTGATGATTTTAGTGTAATGAAATAATTAATGTTTCCATGCAGACATATCATCCGACATTACGAGGGACGAGGTGCAGAATACATGCAACCTGTCGGCTCCAACACATGAATAAACAAGATAAAAGAGAAGTGTGACCAAGAATCATAGATCGCGATACATGAATAAAAAGCAAGGCCTTGAGCATGATAACAAAAAACATACTAAGAGAACGTTTCAAAAGAAAGGCCCACTACATGCAACTCGACACTACTAAAGAACACACGAAGCATATTTGAAGCTTATAGAACATCTTCGCTCTGTTAAACCATACAAAGAACACAAGATGAATCACGACACTCTGTTTTATAGAAAAGGACTCGAACATTGCATCTTCTTCATCTCAAAAGTCCAATTCATCAAATACAAACACTCAGAGAACTTCTAAACTCATATCTATATCTCTCCTCTATTGTGTATATGTTTATTACCTTTCGAGCAGAGTGTGTACCTGTAGAAAAACACACTCTATCTATTACATTAAACTAAAGGATAAAATATATCCTTACTAAAACATTAATTTAATTTTGTTTATACCCATGAATAACTGTGGAAGCGGTCCTTGTTTGGCATGTAATTTTTTCCCCATGAAAACTGTGGGAGATGTCCCTGTGTGACCTGGACAGTCAGTGTACTATTGTTAACCCCGATCTACGGTGTGGATCAAAGTTTATTTATATAAACTGCATGGTTTCCAGTGATCACCAAGTGGAGTGAATTAGGTCCTAGCTTGAGACTAAACCACTTGTTTCATATCCTCTATCCTCCTTAAATTAGTCTTCTATGTTTTATTCTTCTACTATATAATTCAGAAATCACTAATTTTACTTTGATATTAAGTCTTGGAAAGAAGATGTAACTAGCATGTCTTAGTATAATATCTTCAAAATTAATATTAATAACATAAATTAAGATTACATAGAATTAATAAATCTTCTATGAAGTTATTTAAATAGTCAAAATCATATAATAGTATAAACTTGATTAATTGGGATATATTTAATATTTGGGGAAACCTTTTTAGAAATATTTTTTACAAGATTTTTTTTAGTTACTCAATTCACCCTCCCCCCTGGAGTAATCTACACTAAGAAACCGATGAATTATTAGATATGATTTCATTTTTTTTGTTCTATAAACATTTATTATATCCCTATAATCATATTATGCTCACTTGTGAATTTTATTATAATCACTTATGATTACCATTTCTTATCATTTGTGATTATCTATTTATTATATTTATATTTATCATGATTTAAATATGATCATACCTTATTAAAAGTCTATACGGGATTCAAATTTCACTCGATTATGGGGGGAATGTTCACTAGTTTCCAAAAAAAATTAGCTCATTAAATGATACCTAAATGCATAAAACATTAAATTTTGATGATTATTGATTTTTCATTAGATATAATTTTTAAAAAGTAGATTGATGTAGAAAAATGACATGTTTATCATGGTATTTAATAATAAGTATTAAAGAAGTTTTTGACGAGTATTTTTATATTAGTTTAGTTATTTTTTTAGATTAGTTTAGTTAAGTTTTATTATGATAATATAACATTAGTGAAAACTCTAGGTTTAATTCTAATGTATATGTCTACAAATAGAATATAAACATAAATTTTTTGCTATATAGATATTCTATGATTTTCCTATAAATAAAATCCTTATCCTGATACTATAATTTGATGCAGGATCTAGACATTATTTACATAGGGATAATAACACGTAATTGGGTGAAATTAATTTTAACTCGATCATTATCTGGTAAAATAAATAGATACCTAACTATATAATTGGATTCAAGCTCTTGGGAAATATGATTTAGTTAATTCACATTCACTATATATACTGTTTTAATGGTGATAAATATATTTTGTGTCAGAAAATCTAAGATGAATTTATCATAAATAATATAGATTTAAACATAAAGATTCATGAGTTGATATGAAAAGTAATGAATATATGCTTTTTTATATAATAGTTAATATCAATTTTGAGGACATATATTTCCATTATTTTAAAATTTTGAATATTATAATAAATTTCTTTATAATTCTAGGAGAGTAATTTTTTTATAGTTTAATAAGTATAGTAGGACCTAACCAAAATGAAACTAGGTTAAAATCAGAGTGATTTAGGTTAAACATGAATATAATGGGATTGTTTCATTTTATATGTTTGAGTTTCTCATTAGAGTATTTATGATAATACTGTTATGCTAATTGTTTATGACTAAGGTAAATCTATTTTTGTTTCTATACTAGATGGATTTTAAAGGAACCAAGTTAAGAAATGATTCCATGTATATTGTGGGTATTGTCCCAACAAACAAATAAAGTAAATAATAACTAGAGTGAAAAGTCTTTTTGTTATAGCTAACCTTATATCATGAATCATGACTATTATCTATAAAATCTTTGGACTTTAAATATGACCATTTAAGAGAAGGGTGACGTCTCAAGGTTGTTTAACTGATGAAGATAACGAAGGAAAAAAGATTCAATTTCCTCATATTGAAATATTGGGAGAGGAATCTAGTGGACTGTCTCAATGAAACTAGAATATTATTTATCATTGGTAAATTATTTCATCAATAATAAAGTATCAAATAATAAGTAAGATTTATGACAATAAAATAGGTAGAAAAAAAATTTCCCTTTGATTCCACTCTCTCAAAATTATTGGAAACATAAGAATAATCCTAGTCAATTCCATATTCCATGGGCTAACAAGGATGATGTGAATCTTTAAATTCAAAGGATAAGAGTATAATGGAATTTTTTTGAAACCTCTATTACATAATTTATTTTAAAAAATGATTTGTATTGATGAACACAAATCATCCAATAAAAAATTATGATTTTATTTTGGTTTCTTTTATAACCTACTCCATTATTCCTAAAATGTTTTCTAGAGAAAAAAATCATCACCTTGATGTGTATATGTTAAATTGTTAATAATAAAATATAATATTAAATTATTATATCCCAATATTAAATTTATTGTAATGTTCATTATGAAAATTATATTATTCTTCCATTATATATATTAAATGTAATTGTGAAAATGGAACGGTTCTCTCAACATAGATGAGAAAATTATTTGAAAGAAGGATGTCACATTTCATAACAACATATGACTGATTACCATTATAATTATGATTATGAACACCTTTTTGAAGAAAATTATATGATGTTTATCTTGACGCTGATTAAAGATGGACTCTTATCTCAAATGTTTGCAGGGAAACTCAATATTTAGGATAATACTAATTTATGGAAAATGATATTCTACCTAGGTTGATATATCTATAGAAAATATATCTTCATGTATGATTATATTTTACATATCCATATTTATTTTAATTTTTTCGTAATAATTAAAATTTTGAGGATGTGTTTTATCTAACGGGGATAATGTAACACCCTGTGATTTTAGAATATAAATTTTTTCTAAATTATTACTATGTATAATAGATTCTTTAACATGAATCACCATAAAATATAAAAAACATTTAACATTAATAAAATGAAATTAGAAAATATGACCATTATAATTCATTCGTTAAATTATCAAGCCTAAAGAAGGGGTCTATATTGTGAAATATATCAAAAAATGGAAGATATGGCATCTGTTAGTGGAATAATACCATATGAAGATCATTTTTTATAAACAAGGAAATGAGGTATATTCACATCCATTTTCTGGAGACTAGGCCAATGCTGAACTCAAAAAATAATATTATTATTTAAAACATATGTGAGAGAATTTCAGTCATAATGAATGTTACAAATGATCTATATTATCATAATCACGACCAAAAGATTCAACTAAGGATTTCCTTAGGTTTAGATTATACATAGTTATCTCGAGGGGCTATCTGATAAGAATTTATGATCTTATATTAATTTAAGTATTAATTAAATATATTTCCCATCACATGTATTTTATATATTCTTTATTTTATAGAAATAATTTTTATTCACGCATGCATTAATAAAATTAATGAGAATAAGTTTCCATAAAAATATATTAAAATTTGAATTTTTTGAAGATTATTTAAAGGAAATAAATATATTATATAATATAAAACCATTTTAACTAGTAAATGATATAAAAATGGTGTAATATTTATTAAAATGTTATTTCATTGGAAAATTGTTATCATTATATTTATATATATTTATTTAAAAGTTAAATTTTAGAATTTGAATATGAAAAACTATCATATTTTTATTATTTATAATAAAAACATAATCCTAGGATTTACATTTTGTTTTATTATAAAATAAATTTTATTTTTATCGATAGTGAAAATATATTTTTTTCCTAAATAATAAATTTTATAATTGTATCATTGTATAAGTAATACAATTTTTTTTACCATTTTAATTTTTAGAACATGTTTCTTATTTGTAAAATGTTTCTTTTTAATTATTATTCAATGCATATAAATCACATTTTAGATTTTTCAAAACATAAATATCTTTTTATTTCAATTCAAAAAATGTTTTGGGTCGTTTCTTCTAATTTGTCATTTTTGTAGTTAAATTCATTTTTATATATATTTTAAATAAATGTAAATTTATTATTATAATAAAAATAAAATTTATATCATGAAATTAAATAACATATATAATTTTATACTATATATAACTTTTAATCTTAAAGGCATACTTCTAAAGAAATTTGGTTTCATCTATTATGTGAGTTAATTTTGAAATTAACTTTTAACACCGATAGAAATATTATATGGTAAATTGTATTTTATATATGTAATAATTTGTTTGATATTTTATTAAAACACCAATACTATTTTATGGAATAAAAATATGATTTATTCCACTAAATTAGACTACAATTATACTAGTAACACTGTTATTTTCAAAGAATTATTTCGTTAACATTGTTTAATTTTAAAATATACAAAAAAAATAAATCTATTATCAAAAATTAACTCAATAAAATATTTAAAGAAATATATAAATATATCAACACACATTTAATTTTTGTTTAATACTAAATAAGTTTTGGAAAACATAATGAAGAACAATCCTTTTTATATAAAAATAATTTTTCAATATCATTTATATTTTATTTTAAAAGTTAATTTTAAATTATTAAGTAAATTAATTAGATTAAATTGGTATTAGATAAATTTTTATAACCTCAAAATTTATTGTATGAATTATTTTATATTGGTTGTACATACTAAATTATTTTGGTAAAAACTATTTACCATAATAAAAAATGGTAAATTCAAAAATAATCTAAAAATAAATAACATCAAAAATATTAAAAGCATGTGTTTACATTTAATTTTGATGATTTTTAAACCCAATAGAACCCAAAAATCCATTATTTATCACTTTTGGAACCATTTATACTTGAATATTGTCATTCCATTTTTTATTAACAATGGGTATTCACAAAAGTGAATGTTTCATCACTTATAAAACTAGATAACATTCACCCATTAATTTCTACATGTTATCTTCAAAATTTACATGATACTCTAGTTAATATTATACTATTATAATTAATTTTACCTTCCTAAAAAATATTTATAATATATGTTATCCTAGGACCATAATTTCCGAGGATACATTCAACATAATGTTCAAGGTACCAATATGAGTATTACTAAATCCTTAACATATTATATATAATCATTTATCAACCAAACCTATAGTGAAAATAGTATTATAAGGACCTCAACATAATTACTGCACAAACTAAATTATATTAATATGACAACCATTATTTATTACCACTCATACTCTTATAAAAACAAAAGAACATCAATCGTTTGTGTATGCGGGATACCGCCTCTACGAAATGACATCTTTTTTTCATCAACATCAGTCGTTATTTGTTTTAAGTTTTTTAAAGATCAATATAATTTAAAAATATAAATTTTTTATGATTATAAAAAGATAATTTATTATGTACCCACTTCCCCTCTAATTTTTTTACAAATGATTATGTTAATAGTGTGTACATGCGAACTACCACATCCAAAAATAAACATTTTTCATTTTTTATACTGATTTTCATTAATTATACCATCCACATAAATTATTAATAAAAAACTTAAACAAATAAATATTATCATTATTATCTTATTATAATGATACTATACATTTCATTAATCATACTCACCCATTAAGGTATGGCGTGTTCTAGTTTGAGTCAATTTTTCACCTACAAGCATGAAACTATAAAAATTAATCACGAATTACTATGATAACTTATATAATAATTTTATTATAAATTATATATAGATTAATAATCAGTTGATGGCTTGAAAAATTTTATATTATGTATTTAAATTATTATTACAAAATATCATTAGTAACTAAATTATTTGAAATAATGTAATATCAATTCTATTTTCAGGCCACATAACTAAAAATTAAGAAATATTATAAGAGATATATAAATCAATATATGTTATATATTAATGTAAATTAAATATTATGCTGATGATTAAATTTTTTTACAAAATTGGATACCAAAATTGATATTAGAAATCATGCTCGATAAAAATAATTGTATTGATGCCCAACGGAAAATAATAAGCTATATATAACTAATATATTCTCAATTATTGATAAAAATTTATAGTAAATACAATTTTTATGATTAATGTTCTAAAATTTTATACGGAGATTGTTATTTTCGTTTGAAATGTGTTTATATCACATTAGACCAAAAATGGAATCAAGGTAAGGGATTTTATATCTCAATTTTGATTCATTGAGATATGATGTACTTCACAATAAGTTTTTTTGGGTGAATATAATTTTCATGGACTTATATTATAATTTTAATTACTGACATATAATTGTATTTAAAAATGAAATACATTTTTTCATTTAATTTTGTCAGTTTGAATGATAATGATGTCATTATTTGGTTTTTTAAATAAATTTCATTTTCTTTTTTATTCTTGAGATATCATTCCTGACAATTACATTCAATGATCACATATTCTTCAATTTCATTATTTCAAATGCTAATTACTGTTATTAAATTTGTATAAATTACTTCTTTTAATCAAGAACTTCATCATTTATTTATTTCTTCTAAAAAGAACCATGACTTGGAGTATTGACATCATTCCTTTATAATGAATTTTTATCCTGCATATCAATAATAAACTGTCAAAAATATTTTCTCCTTTATATTTGATAATATTATTATATCCTATATCATGTGAAATTAATATTTATTTTACAATTTGTTATGAAAAAGTGTTTATATCCCTTTTTACGATCTCTCATTTCAATAAAATTATTTTAATATATTAAAACAGTTTTCCTTCCATGATCATTTGTGTTATCTTACACATAAAATTTACTTCAGAGAAAATTACAGTATTTTTCATTGAGATGTTATTGAGAGTTATTTTTATAAGTAAAATTTTATCAATATTTTAAATTTTACCTTATTTAGAAAAAATAAATTTTAATGTGTTCCAAGACTTCTTATTTTGATTAAAATTTTAAAAAATGTTTTCAACAAAGTCTTTTTTAATTTATATTTCATTTTACTCATTATTTAAAATTGATTTGTTTCCCTGGAAATACCATTAAAATTTTTACCTCAAAATTCCCTTATACTCTTTTAAGATACTAAACTGAAATAATTAATTTATATTTCCCTCAAAATTTCCATCTAAATTCCCTTATACAATATTAGATATTAAATTCATAAATATTAATTTCTGTTTCTTTCTATCTTAATAATCTATGGTGTATATATATGATTTTTATTCCAATACCATTCCTCAGTAAAAACATTATCTTTCCTTCCCTTGACTAAAGGGTGTTCACCATGTTGATATATGCCAAATTACTGTACAAAATGTTGACTAAAATATATACCCTTTATATATATTATTTTGATAACTTATAACTTATTATCATATTTTAATGATATTTACCTATAGAATCCATAAATATCTTTATATAACCTTTTATTTTGTATGGGTATATCAAGTTATGGTAATTGAAAGAATTTGTAATTATTTTCTTATGATAATCCATTTAGAAATTATATGATAACTATTTTCGTTTCCAAGTGTTCTTTATGAAATGTTTAATGTAACCATATTTCACTCCATTTATTAATTCTGGTTAAATTAATTATTAATTTATTTTATAACTCATATGTATGAATGATGATGGGTGGGGTCATATTCCACTGCCTAATTCATTTGATAATGTTTTATATCCAGTGATATAATGTACCATGGTCCCTCTTAGATATTATAAAAAATTAAATGGTTAGACATAATGGATTATGCTCACAACATAAAGGGTTGTCATTTTTATATATGATCACAATATAATGATACCATGTTATAATTTTTGTTAAATATTTTTATTATATCGTAGTTTTATTTTCACAGGGCACTAGTTTATTGAATAATGATCGCACACTATTTTTGTTCATGTCTTATATTATAACAAACCTTATTCGATGACTCGTGTTTTTAGATTTATCTTTCATTGGGTGTGATTGTATTATGTTATTATATATACCTTGATTATTCACATATTCTTATCTTATTCTCACTTATTATCTTTTATTATTGTCATTTATATTTACCACGACTCTTAACTATTTCTTATATGTTCATTCCCTAGGTTAAGATGATGATTATAAATTTTTATAAGACAAGAAGTGTAATGACCTAGAACTCTATCAATGATATTTCTCATATTTTTTTAGTTCATATATTATAGTTCATATAAAATCACTCATAGAACACAATATAATGATCATAAATGGTGGATGAATGAAATAAGAGAAATTTCTAAAATCTAAAAAACCTATTCATTGAAATAGTAAAATGTCCGTAAAATTAGCAATGTGACCCTACTAGCCAATAAAATATTAACTTCACTAATGAAATTATAAAAAATCACCATAATATAAATGAAATTATGATATAATTATATCATAGTTTAAGTAAATTAATATTTTAAAAACATAATATTTAAGTGTTTGTATTTTTGTAAGTCATAAATAATTAATTATTATTTTATAAATTTTAAAATGATTTATAATAATATTTTTTAAGAAAATGTATTCATAAATTATATTTTTTATATATTATGGATTTAGGATAATTTTATGATACCTTAGTTAATTTCGGAATGTTTTTTAAAATTAATTGAAAAATTAAATACGTATTTTTCGAGAAAAGAATAATTTTATTTAAAAATTAAATATATCATATTAAAAAAATCATTTTAATAAAATGGAGTTAATTTTTGAATTATATAAATTTAGAAATTTTGAGGGTTAATTTTTTGGATTTATTTGAAATACATGAAATTTTAGTGAATAGTGAAATACTTTAATTTACATTACAAATACTTTATAATATAAATAAACTATTTCAGGAGTCATGAATGATTTAAGAAACCTTGATTATAACCCACATTATAATATTATTATATTTGGTCACATGAATCGACGTTTTTTTATTTTATTCCAAAAAATATTAAAATAATGAATAAAATAATGAAAAATGACCTATCTCATCCACTACAAATGCCACCCCTCACCCCTTCTAATACTAAGAAATTATATGCATTTAACCTTATAAAATATCATTCCAATACTCTTCCCAAGATCTTCCCTCGTTTACATATGCTCTGGGTCTCATCAATATAATAATATCAAAACCCTTAATAATATTATCAAGGATGAGTATTCCAGAAGTAAAATCCTCTTCATTTTCCTTTTATTTTAGTTTCAAGTTCTTAATTTTATTATCATATTCCCAAAAAGTCATTAAAAATGAGAATTATATCTCCAGTATCATTTATATACTAGAATTATATCTTGTTAATTTAGGAACCATCATCAATATCAATACACTCTCTCATTTACATTAAAAATGTAATCATCATCTAGGAGGTGCTAATTTACAACCATCGTGGACAACGAACATTCATTCATCATTTTTTTAAGGTTGTTCATGATATCATTTTTATGGATAATGTGGAATATATTAAATTTCTTATAACCTATATGATGTTCTGTAATAAGTATATAAACATAATACTAATTCATATGAAAAAACTAGTCCATGGTGATCGAAATACCGCTATAATAATCTAAACGGTTATCACTAAATGACATATCTAATTATTTATATTAATTAAATATAACCATATTATATATATATTACCATTTACACTTTTTTTTCTTTAATAAACATTAGTTGCACTTTTTTATAATTATACCCATCTTACATGAACACCATTACTTACAAACAATTAAATTAATCAGTAAATCCAAGAAACAAATTCTCCAAAATGATGAAATTAAACATTATTACTAATCAATAATTCCATAAATTATCTTAGTAAAGCATTAATTATTAAAATAATTAAATAAATTGATATTATATAGTTAATTAATGTAATTAATTTGATTATTCAGGATGTTAAGGTCATGTCTAGAACTCATTGGGACATAAGGTAAGGGATTTCTACTCAAACCTTCAATTTCTTTTAGGTTACTATTTTTCTATATTTACCCCAATGAAATTGATAGTTTTTCTAATATAATTATCATAATATATGGGTTAATTATATATATATGTGTGTGTGTACCAAGCTGAATCATTCTTTATTATATGGCTAGTTACATGTTTTTAAATGATCAATCTCAAATTCTTCTAGATAAACAAGATTGATTCAAGGGAACTTCTCGATTTCTTACCAATATCAAAGTACACAATATAATCTATTTTAATCAACATTTAATTTTTTTAATAACTCATTTTGTTATTATGAAACTATATTATTCACTTCTGGTTTTAAAGGAATATTTTTAATAAATAACTCTTCTTTTTAATGTAAAATAGTATTTCCCTCATGTATTACATGAACATTTTATAAGAATATTTTTATATATTTTTATACTCTTGTTTATTATTATGTTTAATTGATATTAATATTTTATGATATCATCTACCATATACTATTTAACGGTTTATGATTATTTTTAATATGGATGTTCTATCTAGATACCATTCACCATATTACTCTGAATGGTTAGTCATTATGTATTCTCATTGGTGGAATTTATTTACATTTATAATGTTATATTCAATATGAAGCTATATATTAATTAAATTTAAAAAATTTGATATAGGTAGTGTATTGAAAATAGTAACTGAAGGGTGGTTTCCTCTATAGCCCCTCAATTCATTGGTAGGTCTCAAGGGGTAAACTAGCATGGGTTTTTAAAAATTACATTTGGTGTCTTGAATGTGGAAATGACAATATGATTATAACGTCCATCATTATGAATTCCCTCATTTCCAAACTAGTAATATATTTTCTATGTGACTAATCAACTATTATAATACCAGGGTAATGTTGTGTTATGGAAATATCACTTTTTAATTATTTTCATTTTGATGTCAAGATTATATTTTGACGAAATTTGTACTTTTAGTTATTCACCAAGCATTATATTTATTCTTCTTAGTTATTACATACCTTTATATAGAATCTGAGATCACCCATTTGTTATGTTTTATTTTTTCTAGGATTCAAATATTTATATTATTAATGACAAGTAAAGATAATCTAGAATTTTATTGTTGGTTCCAATATAGTTACTATGTTTTAATTTATCCCAAGTTGTATTGAGACTATTATGTATGTATCTAGTTTTCTAATGCTACAAAACTAGTCATTATATTGGGATATGACTTCTTTATTAATATAAAAATTTAATAAAATAATGCATCATCTATGAGCTTCTTGGTTTTTGGAGTTATACTTGGTATAAGATAAACTTCAGTAGAAAACATGGAAACTAGATTTTGAAAATGTAAAATAGGGAACAAACAAATAGGATAGAAATTTAAAGATAATAATACAAGAAAATACAAGAATTTTTGTATGGTATAGATTATGTGTATAATTTTAGGAAATATGCCCCTTTCTGGATACAACAATTGGACATGGTTCTGGCACAAATGTACATATGAGAAACAACTATGATGAGGTGTTCTAGGCCTGACATTGGGTAACTTGATACATGACAATGGTCCTTACTACACACCAGGTTTTAAAATCCTGGGAGATATTCTTATGATAATCCACATTTTATTTACAACCCATTATTAAGGATTTAAATGTAAATATGTACCCAAATTAATCATTTAATGATTATGAGAATAACTATGTATATAATTTCAATTCATGGTATGTATTTTTATATTATTTAGATTATGTTTTATGAATCACAACATAATCTAGTGTATGTAATTATTTAGAAATGTGACAAAGTGGAATGAATGGAAACCGCATGACTATGTATATCCCATGTAGGGATTCCCCCCTATCTAAGATAATTATGTTGATTCTGGAGCTATGATTTGTGATGAGAAACATATAACTATACTGGGACAACTGACTCCACTTATAGAAAATAACATTACCCGTATAGAGAATCCTGATCCACAAAATGGAGGATACCTATTAGGATGCATTAGGAAATAAAAACCCCATAATTCAATGGGACTAAGAACCCATTTTTAGTAAAGTGGTTGATATGTTCCTTACAGAATATATGTCTCACTTTTGGAAATATTGAAATGGAGAATATTTTCATGGATGTTTATCATCTATAATGATTTTCATATCAATGGAGGTCACTAATCCCAAAAAATTAAGTATAAGATATTATAGGTATGGAATGGATGTATTTTATAGAAACTTTCCTTGAAAAATATATTCCTTGTAAGAACGACCAGATATAGAAAGGGATTTTATAATTCTAATACAGAAAGAGGATGAAATATTTCCAATTATGAAACCAACATTAAATGATAAGGAATTTCATATACTACTTATATAATCCAAGGAGAAATATTGATTTATTCATTGATGCTTTAAAATCATTCCTTCATTGGGAACTATTATCCAAACATTTCATATCATGAATTGATATAGTATCTTGTGCTATCAAGATAGAAAACAAATATCTAATTCTTGTGACTATAAAAAAAATTCAAGGGAAAAATAGGGGTTATGAGAACTAAATAAAATAGAATTAGGAAAAGGGAATGAAGGGGAGAATTTATTTTCCATCCTATGATAGTTGTTGGAATAAACACCCTTGTACTTGTCTGAAGGGTATGTGTATTTGTTACAAGTGTAGAGAAAAGGCCACTAAGCCCACGATTTCACGGGAAAGAAAGAAGCTAACAATGTTCGATGTTATAATTTCAAAGATATGAGTCATTATTTATACTTTTATCCTAATTGTGAAGGGAAATTTCAAAAAATAATTTCATAAAAGTAAGGGATAGCTTATGTGATCATAGAAGTAGAGTATAAAGTTTTTAATGATGTGGTTTTAGGTACATTAATTATTTACTCAAATTTATCCAAATATTTATTTGTCACACCATGTTTTTAATGTCATTTTTTGATCCGGTTCATTTATAATCCATAATACATTTTTTGGAGTCATGGGTGAGATGAATGTTGAGTTTTTAAGTTTCATATATGTCTAATAAAAATAATTTGGGTTCCCCATTGCATGTTTAGGTGTGTTTGATGAAAGGGTGGTTATTTCATGATTTGGTCCAACCATGAGCCCATTTCCAGTTTTAAAAACCGAATTTGTTTCTTTTATAACACCTTTTTCATCATTTTTCTCCCATTCCACTTCCCAAATTTCCTATACTGTCATATTCAAACATTCATATTCTTTTTGACCACTTATTAATTAATAATTTTAACACCATGTGCTTCCACGATACGCTTCTCTTTCAATAATGCAATAGCTTGCATTGTACGCATGTTCGAGACTCTAACGCACCGTGACCAATCAAAATAGCCATTATGAATAGTAATACCCACTTTTTCAAATTTTATATATTTTATATTTCAAAATGGACTTCATTTTTGGATTCGGAATATCGAAATTATCCTATGTTGAATTTTTGGTATTTTTCTGAGAACATCTAATTTTTTACGAATAGTGAAAAATACATAAAAACAACTTTTTTAATCAAAATAAATTATAGCGATAAATTATACTATTGAGTGGTTTTAAATTATAAATATAATATATTTTTACCATTTTATCCAATGGTGGTCATTAGAATTAATTTTACTTTGAAATTGGACATAAACAATTGTCAACCTTTTGATATATATTGAATCTTAAAAACACGATATTTGTTATGAAATTAATTAATACAACTTATATTATTGGAATTTTGTAAAATAGACATAATTTTTTACTTTGGAATATTAATTATAGCTTAGGGTGAAATTTTGGCATTGTTCTGAAAAACTTCACTTTTTGATGAATAGTGAATCCACTAAGTGGTAGATAAAAACTGATTTTTCGTTTAAATGAAATTTTACCACCTCTGTGATTTGGATTTCCAAAATCCAACATAAATAATTGTCACTAGGAAGTAAAATTTTGTTAAATGGGATTAAAATTATTTTTTGGTGAATAACAACATTTAAGTTCTATTAATCGCGATTAAAGGTAATTACTGAAATTTAAAGTGAAAATGATATTATAAAAATATGCAAATACCTTTACACTTGTCCTAACCTTATTGGATGAGTAATGTCCGACCAATAAAATCCATGTGTCAACTTGGGGACCTCATTGAGTCACTTGGGTAAGAAAATGACATTAATAACTATTTATTTAAAGTAAAAATAAAATTGCCACAAACATGTGTTGTTTTACTAAAACAATTATTACATGGGTTAATATAAGTTAACTTTTCTACTATATATATTTATTGGAAAAAAATTATTTCCTACATCATGGTAATTTTTTTATAATTTTTTTACATTAAATAAATTAAATATTTTATGACACCATGATGATGCATCGATTACCTCATTAATTAACGATTTAAATAAAATGAAAAGATAATGTAAAATCTAAGACATAAACTTTTCTAAAACATATTTTATGGGTATATTTAGAACCATTATCACCTTATCCTAGAAATATATCATTGTGGGACCTTTGAAATCCGAAAACCACTTCATAATAATGTAACATTTCATGACTTTCTAAGAGTGCCCCTCCTCTCCTCTTATAAAAGGCCCCCACCTCTACCACCTTATTTTCACCATCAAGCCATTTGGATCGGCCACCCTCTATCCAAATACTCTCTCAACGCCTCTCTCTTACTCCTAGAAGCCTCAATTTGGGCAGAATTATTTGCAAGGAAGCCTTTGGCTCAAATCAAAAAGAGTTACCTGATTTTAAGGTAATGTCTTCTCTTGTGTTCTTTTGTTTTATTTTTCTTGTCCAACCCCCTAATATCTTTTTATTAATTAATATTGTAACAAAAATAGTATCCTCAATATACTTTGATGTTTTTTTGAGGAGGATTTTATTTACACTTACACACACCTTCGTCTATTGGTTAAAGAACATACTGTTTCTGTGGGTGGCGAATTACTGCCTCACGAAACGATGATTGTTCAATATTCTTTTAACACCTCGGATGGTGGCCATTATGATGACACTATTTTTATATTTGATATATATTATGTTTTTGTTTTCCTAATGATTCTGTATTTTTCATTTATGGAATAGCTTAATGATTTTCAATATAGGTAAACGCGATAATTTCATTTTAGGAAGTGCGGACTACCGCCCCCACAAATTGATTTGAATCGTCAATGCCATATGTGGGATGTATAAAGGATTTAGTATATGATATTATAAATGATATTATAATAGAATTATATTATACCTTTTTATAATTATAATTCCATTTCATTAAATATGAAATAGAAATGAAAGTAGTGTTCATTCGTACGTACGGTTTACCGTCTCCATGAACGGGGAATTTCATTTCATACCTCTAAATGTTATGTAATATTATAAATGAATGTATATACTGGATATATATGATATATATGATATCTAAATCATGAATATAATTTCAGATATAATTTATATTTTACCACATGAACAACATGTAATTATAAGAAGTATATTTTTTACTTAGGTACCAAAGATCGACAAAACGATCGTTATTAACATAAATAATTACATAATGTTCATAACATGGTAGTAAGTGAAATAAAAGGAAAAATAAACATGAAAAAGGTTCTTAATCAATTATAAATTAACTCTAGTTTATTATTCAGGAGATTAAAGAACGATCAAGTCAAGTCGGACATGAGGTAAGGGAACTTCTTAACCCAATTTCTGTTCTTTGGGTTAATCTCCTACTTTCAAATTATGTCATGATATTATTATGTCCTATCTTGTATTTGAATTTTCTTTATGTGTACCTATAGTGAATACACATAATAGATCTATTTTATTTAAAAAATTATCTTTTTATGGACTTCATCTCAATCTCCATTCATTGAGGCATAATTTGTTTTATACACAAATTACTTTTATACAATTTATAAACCCCTTTGACTTTTACGTTTTTTCAAAAGGAATCTTTTTTACATGAAGTGTTTTACTAAACGACAAAAGGGAATGTTTTTTTGTCATACGTATGTGGCTAAAACAACTTCTCCGCTGCCCTGACCATTATTTGAGTTTCAGCTACATCTAAAACACATTATTTTTTAAAAAAATAAAAAATAGATACCAAGTTTTAATTTTCTTTTATTTTGGTATTGAAAATGGTTTTGAAAGTGTTTTTATTACATCAATGTGTTTTATTAATATCTTTTGATTGAAATGTGGAAATTGTATGTTTTCTTTTATGCATGTTTTATGTGATACGATTATGTAATAGTTTATGATATGTTTAATCCTATTCAAATGAGGAATGCATTGGACTTAATAAGTGATGGGTGGAGCCCGCTATAGCTCCTCGATGCATTGGTAGGTCTCATGAGACAAACTAGTGTCTTGGAACGAGGTCTGGACAAAATATTATTTGTAGTTTTTGCACGAGGCCTTGGCTACGTGGTTATGATTGTCTGTAATTATTCATTCCATCATTATGAAAGTGGTTATTGATATTGAATGTGATTATTCGACCAGTGGGATATCCATGTGAATAAGAAAATGGAATTATCTCATTTTAATTTTTCCATATTATGTTGAAGTTCATGTTTAAAAGGATTTTTTTAGTTATAAATTGTGTTAAATGTTTATATTTATTTATGAAAGCTTCCTCTATATTATTATCCTTACTGAGCATCTGAGCTCACCCCTTTCAATGTTTTCTTTTTCCCAGGATGTGAAGAAATATTTTATGACTGACCTACAGGGATAGTCTGAAGGGGATAGAAGTGTGGACTATGGAGACTAAGTTATTGAGATTTTTCACTTTTTGATGTAATTTAACATTTATGAATGTATCTAGTATTTCCAAGGCTACTAAACTAATCAGTCTTTCAAGACATGATCTTTTGTGATCATGTCAATGTTACGCAATAATGCATTGACTCTGGGTAACTGGGGTCAGGGCGTTACAGTTGGTATCAGAGAAAGGTTAGTACTAACCTTCAAAGCTAGATTTAGAAAAACATTGATTAGAGAACATATCCCAAAGATATACTTTGAGGAATATTATAGAATAACTTCATAGAATTATTGTATTATAGTGATTTTGTGAGTTTTCTGAGAAATACATCCCTGCCTGGATACGAGCAGGTATAGGCGGCTCTGGCACAGATGTACCTAGGGGTAAAACCTTAAAAAAATGCTTTGAGCTAGACTCGAATGGGAACTAATGCACGACAACGGGCCTTGCTGCACTCATGGAAACGACACTCCCAGGGGATATACTTAGGATAATTCTCATTTTTTTACAAACCATCATGCAAGGTTTATGAGTATATACTTCTCAAGGAAATCATTTTTTATGATTACGGATTATATCCATAAACTGTTCAATTTACATTAAGTATTTTACAAGTTTGGAATTATTCATTTCAAATCATAAACTAACCTACATTATGCCCTTGTATAGTAATGGCGCCCAGTGGAAGGAATGTGAACTCCATCAATGCGTATGATCCAAAGAGTAAGAAGGATCGTATCTTTCACGGTATTAAGCCAACATTTAGAAGGGAAATAGTATCCCATGTGTTCTCAACATATGAAGAAATAGTATCATGTTTTAATAAGATAATTAAAGAATTCTCCGAGTCTTATGGCTTTTAAGGGAAGAAAGAGAAGAAAAGGATGGAGAAGAGAATGATGGATAAAGGGATGAGGGAAAAGAATAATTTCCAATATGTGATAACTGTGGGAAGAAACACCTTGGAAATTTCCTGAAGGGAATGGGAGTTTGTTATAAGTGTGGAGAAAAAGGACACCAAGTGCGTGACTGCAAGGGTAATAAAAAGGATTCAAATGTACAATGCCTCATCTACAAGGAGTGGGGACACTACGAAAACCAATGTCCAAATCATCAGAGTATGCCCCAAATGATGTTATTGGATAATAATCAAGTTATGATACTACCATAGATGAGGAGGAATGGTTAGAGTTCTAATGTTGTTATTAAATAATTTTATCACTTGAGTATTATATCAATGATTTACTATTTATAATAATTATGGAGTATATAAGGATTGTACTATAGTACTATTTAATCAAGGACTTGAGATTGTGTGGAACCCAGAAAAGTGACTCCACAGCAGGTTAAATTTTTGGAAAATATATGGTTGAGAGAAAGATAAACTGTAATATGTTTTTGATACCAAGATAGTGATTTTGGAATATTACATGAATGATTTGGATAAATTATATTTGATATTCTTAACTTCCTTGAAACCGATTAATGATTTGTATACATTTTTGGATAGAATGAGTATATGTAGTATTATATAAGGAATAAGGGATCATGAAAGTAATAAATAAGGATTTATGGTAATTGAGGATGTTGCAGTGCTTTAAAAGAATACATGATGAAGCTGTTCACATGTTGTTACGCGGAAACCATGATCTTTATTATATTTACCTTCCTTATAAAAATTTGTACTGTGAGATGGATAGAATAATTTTGGATAACTATAATGGTTGGAATGGATTAATTTGAACCGTGGATAGTATTTTTTAAGGTTAAAACATTTCTAAATATTATTTTTGAAATATTATAAAACTATAGTTTTAGGAAAAGGACAACCTATAGTTCAGGGGATAACCCGTCGCGTCGGACAAAGATGAAGGAATCGAACCCACAACCATAGTTCGGCATGCCTTTATTACCTACCACTAGCCTACAGGAAGTCCCTGGTTATTACAAAATAGTTTTCCTAATCTAAATAGTATGTTTTACTATTTTTAACTATGTACGATTAGGATAAATATAATATTTTTGAGTTCTATTATCTTTTTGAGTGAAAGATGAGTTTTCGGTAGAAATTAGTTGAAAGTTGAAACTCTACCTGTCAAGCATAAATATATATATACCTATCTCTTATTCTATGAATAAATTAATTATTAATCTTTAGTAAAGGGATATTAAAACAAAAAATGTGTTATCATAATACCTTATGTCTTGTTAAACTGATAATATTTTAAATCAACATAGATTGAAGGCTTTGAGGCCCTCATTTTTACAGTTGTTTTTGATTGATGACCTCAATCACTCCCTACAAATATTTACGTTTTTCCTCCAATTATATGTCTCTAATTGCCACCAATGTTCTCCTTATTGAGATCTTAATTTGGTGGTGACTTTTTCATTTCCCTTTCCCTCTTATTAAGGCTAAATTTTATTAACCTTATTTCTAATGTGGGTTTTCCACAATGGTATTTTCTATTTTAAACCTTTTATTTTGAAAGAAAAAATTCAAATTGCGAGGACGCAATTTATTAAAGGAGGGGGGAATGTAACACCAGAGCTTCCACGATACACTTCTCTTCCAATAATGGAATAGCTTGCATTGTATCCAAGTTCGAGATTCTAACGCACCGCGACCAATCAAAATTTCCATTATTAATAGTAATAACCACTTTTTGAATTTATATATATTTTATATTTCAAAATGGACTTCATTTTTGGATTCGTAATATCGAAATTAGCCTATGTTGAATTTTTGGCATTTTTCTGAGAACCTCCCATTTTTATGAGTAGTGAAAAATACTTAAAAACATCTTTTTTAATCAAAATAAATTGTAGTGATAAATTATACTATTGAGATTCTTTAAAGTATAATTAGAATATATTTTCACCATTTTATCAAATGGTGGTAATTAGAATGAATTTCAATTTGAAATTGGACATAAATAATTGTCAATCTTTTGATATATATTGTTTCTTAAAAACACGCACTTTGTTATGAAATTAATTAATGCAACTTATATGTTTTTAATTTATTAAAATATAAATCATTTTTGAATTCGGAATATCAATTATAGATTAGGGTGAAATTTTGGCATTGTTCTGAAAAACTTCAATTTTTTGATGAATAGTGAAACCACTAAGTGGTAGTTAAAAAACTGATTTTTCATTTAAATGAAATTTTACAACCTCTGTGATTTGAATTTCCAAAATACAACATACATCATTGTAATTATAAGTAAAATTTGGTTCAATTGGATTAAAATAATTTGTGGTGAATAGTAACTTTTAAGTCTATTAATCGCGATTAAAGGTAATTAATTAAATTTAAGGTAAAAATGATATTATAAAAATATGAAAATAACATTACACTTGTCCTACTATTAATGGATGAGTCATGGCCGACCAATAAAATCTTTGGGTCAACTTGGGTACCTCATGGAGCCACTTGGGTAAGAAAATGACATAAATAACTTTTTATTTAAAGTAAAAATAAAATTGTCACAAACATGTGTTGTTTTACTAAAACAATTATTACATGGGGTTATATAAGTTATCGTTTTGATTATAAATATTCATTGGAAAGCTAAAACTATTTCCTACATCATGGTAATTTTTATATAATTTTTAAAAATTAAATAAATTAACTTTTTTATGACACCATGATGTTGCAACGAATACCTCATTAATTAACGATTTAAATAAAATTAAAAGATAATGTAAAATATAAGACTTACACTTGTATAAAACTTATTGGATAGGTATATTTCGTACCCATATCACCATATCCTCTAAATATATTATTTTGGGACCTTAGAAATCCGAAATGCACCTCATAATAATGTTACATTTCATGACATTCCAATAGTTCCCCTCCTCTCCTCTTATAAAAGGCCCCCAACTCTACCACCTTATTCACACCTTCAAGCAATTTGGATCATCCAAACTCAGCCCAAATACTCTATCAACATCCCTATCGTACTCCTAGAAGCCTCACATTGGGGATAAGTCTTCCCAAAGAATCCCTTGGCTCAAATCAAAAAGCGTTACTGGATTTTAAGGTAATGTCTTCTCTTGTGTTCTTTTGATTTATTTTTCTTCTCCAACCCCCTAATATCTTTTCATTACTTTATTTTGTAACAACAAAATTATAATCAATATTCTTGGATGTTTTTTATGACAACGATTTTATTTTCACTTACACACACATTTGTCTAATGGTTAAAGAACATACCGTTTCTGTGGGTGGCGAATTATGGCCTCACGAAACGATGATTGTTCAATCTTCTTTTAACACCTCCCATGGTGTAAATTATGATGAAACTATTTTTATATATGTTATATATTATATTTTTTTCCTTATGATTCTGTATTTTTCATTTATGGCATACCTTTATGATTTTCATTATGGGTAAATGCGATAATTTCATTTTAGAAAGTGTGGACTACCGCCCCCTCAAAGTGATTTGAATCATTAATCCCATATGTGGGATGTATAAAGGATGGAGTAAATGATATTATACATGATATTTTTCTGGAATTATAGTATAATTTTTTATTATTATAATTTCATTCCATTAAATATGAAATAGAAATGAAAGTAGCGTTCATGTGTACATACGGCTTACCGTCTCCATGAACGGTGCATTTCATTTCTTAACTCTAAATGTTATGTAACATTATAAATTAATGTATATAATGGATATATATGATATATATGATATCTAAATCATGAATATAATTCTGGTTATAATGGATATTTTACCACATGAACAACTTGTAATTATAAGTAGTTTATTTTTTACTCAAGTACCAAAGATCGACAAAACGACCGTTATTCACATAAATAATTACATAATGTTCATAACATGGTAATAAGTGATATAAAAGGAATAATAAACATGAAAAATGTTCTTAAGAAATTATAAATTAACTATAGTTTATTATTTAGGAGATTAAAGAATGATCGTGTCAAGTCTGACACGAGGTAAGGGAACTTATTAACCCAATTTCAGTTCTTTGGGTTAATATCCTACTTTCAAATTATGTCATGATATTATTATGTCATATCTTGTATTTTTACATTCTTTATGTGTACTTATAGTGAATAAACATAATAGATCTATTTTATTTAAAAATTTATCTTTGTAAGGACTTCGTCTCAATCTTCATTCATTGAGGCATAATTTGTTTTATACACAAATTTCATTTATACAGCATATAAACCCCTTTGACATTTACATTTATTCAAAAGGAATCTTTTTAATATGAAGTGTTTTACTAAACGACAAAAGGGAATGTTTTTTTGTCATATGTATGTGGCGACAACGACTTCTCTGCCGCCGTGACCATTGTTTGACTTTCAGCTTCCTCTACAAGCCAAAATTTTTTTTAAAATGAAAAATAGATACCAAGTTTTAATTTTCTTTTATTTAGGTATTGAAAATGGTTTTGAAAGTGTTTTTATTATATCAATGTGTTTTATTTATATCTTGTGATTGAAATGTGGAAATTTTATGTTTCCTTTATGGATGTTTTATGTGATACGATTATGTAATGGTTTATGATATGTTTAAACTGATTCATACGAGGAATGCATTGGACTTAATAAGTGACGGGTGGAGCCCTCTATACCTCCTCGATGCATCAGTATGTCTCATGAGAAAAACTACTCTCTTGGCACGAGGCCTGGAAAAAATCTTATTTGTAGTTTTGGCACGAGGCCTTGGCTACGTGGTTATGATAGACAGGCATTATGCATTCCATCATTATGAAAGTGGTTATTGATATTGCATGTGATTATTCGACCAGTATAATATCCATGTGAATAAGTAAATGGAATTTTCTCATTTTACTTTTTCTATATTATGTTGAATTTCAAGTTTAAAATTCTTTTATTTTAGCATTGCCTTAAATGATTATGTTTGTTTATAAAAACTTCCGCTATATTGTTATATTTACTGAGAATCTGAGATCACCCCTTTCAATGTTTTATTTTTCCTAGGATGTGAAGAAATATTTTATGACTGACCTACAGGGAGAGTCTGAAAGGGATATAAGTGTGGACTTTGGAGACTATGTTATTGGGATTTTTCACATTATGGTGTAATGTAACATTTATGAATGTATCTAGTGTTTCCAAGGCTACTAAACTAATCGGTTTTCAAGCCTTGATATTTTGTGATCATGCCAATGTTACGTAATAATGCATCGACTCTGGGTAATTGGGGTCGGGGCGTTACAATACTCATGGTAAAATTGGGTTACTTATTTAGGCATTGGGCTAGCCCATGGGCCCATTTTCAGTTTTATAAAAGAATAATTTTTTTATTATATATCTAATTCCCTATTTAATATTGTTTGGTGATTCTACCTCCCACACTAATCCAACATCCATATCCCCACCCCCATTATTGATTTTTCTTCTTTGGAGCTCATATGATTCTCAGATTAGGCAACACATTTTCAATGTCTCTCAAATCATCCATAATTGCAATGGTAAATTGTTTCATAAATAAATCATTCCATTCGTACTCTTTTCCCACAATTATTATTTAACATGTTCTTCTCGATCTTAGGAGACTCTCAATGATGTTTCAAGACATTACCTTTCCTATAAGGGTTCAGATCTAATGAATGACAATGGTTTTTCTAGTGGAAAATTTGATATTCCTTCTCCTTTCCCTTTCCTATTATTCCTCAATTAATTATATCTAGGTTTTATAATCCACTATAGTCATGATAGACCTAGTGTTCTGTTATCCCATGGTTGTGATGGATTTTATAATGATTTAGGTCTATTCCTCATAGATTTTGGGTTAATAATCCTGCGGCAGGTGATTTTGGTTGTGCGTTTCCATTACGCCATGGATTTGAGGTAGGATGTCCCTTGAACAAGACTTTTTCATTTTTTTAAATCATTATAATACTTTTATAACCTTATATATATGAGATTTGTTGCGGTTAATCCTTTGATTTAATGGTTTTGTGTGCAAATTAGGTTTTAGGACTTATTCTGTAAAAAATATAGTTATTTTGGTATAAATGTTCACTCTTCTTGTTTGATAAATTATTCCATGAGCTTATTCACTTGGTTTATGGTATTTTGAATATGTTTTATTAGATTTAATAACATTATGGAATGAAAATCGTATTTTATCCCTTTTTAAGTGCTTAACATATGTTGTTTTGTTAAAGAGTGCTTTCCACGTGTTTGGTAAATTTCCCGGTTGGATTTTATGTGTATTGTTCAATTTAAAATGATTTGTTTGGATTTTAAATACATTGGAAGCATGTAAAAAAATTATTTTTGGATTATTTTATGGATTTCCAATTTTTTATTTGGTTTTACAAATATATGGGTATTGGTTTACAACATGTTTTGTCCCGAGTTGCTGGAAAATGGCATGTTTCACATTCTTATGAAAGTGGTTGTGTTTGGAATATCTAACCTGATTGTTTAATGCGATATATGAATTTGGTTTCATGCTGTATATGGTGGTTATACACCTATTTAAAAATAATTGATCTACATAACTTTTTCAAATGTTAGTTTTGGGAGAATGTTTAAATGTCTGTTTGGCCTTTACTAAAAATGAAGAATGGGTGTTTTACTTGTATGTACCATGTTGTGTCAATTGGGAGTTTCCTATCATCCATGAAATGATTTTCAAAAAAAAAATTAGGGATGAAAACTATGGTTGGATATGGTCTTGTAGTGTGTTTATAATTCAAATAGTGTTTTTGAATGAGTTTTATATGCAACGCCTCAATACACTCATTGAAATTGTTTTATGAACATATGTAGTGGTTTATTGATTTGTGAAAGAAATGTGAAGAATGTTTATGGGGTGTTTTTTTTATGGTTTGGGAATGAAATTTGGATGTGAAATTTTTATATGATAATATATGTAACTTGATTGAGCACTAAAGGGAATCTCGGGTATCTTGGTGGGAAGACGTGTACTAGTATGTTAAGGATTCTGTGGGGATTGGCCCCTATTTCATGTAGCAAGTTTGACGATGACAAAACTAACTAAAATATAATGATGATGATGTTGGGGGACTACTAGGTTATGGGTATGCTCCCTACTAGTGGATCTTGTGTATGAGAACAGATAATTATTATGGTTACTTTCACTGAGATACGAGGTACCTGGGGCTCACAACTAACTAGTGCCTACGGGTGTTCATGTGAGTTGTGCTCATTGGCTATTTTTTACTCACCATTGGCATATGGAGTGTTTGTTTGGTAAATTCAGTAGTGTGTGTTATTTATTTAAAAGAGTACATTCTTTGAATCATCCCTCTTGAAAACTGTTTTCATTTTGAAGTTGTGCCTCTTTGAACAATTGTTACTTGCATTTTTTGTTTATTAAACATGCATGTTTTTTTCTAATAATTATTATAGAATGGAACCTCATTTGAAAAACATACCCTTATATCGAGTATTTAAAACAATAAATTGATGTTTATTTTATTTTAAATGATGTGCATTGGGAATATAATATCGGGTAAACCTACAGAGTTTTAATACTCACACCTATAGTCTTCTTCTATTTTTAGCCCTTGTGAAGGTTTCAGATCGAGTTTGATCGCATTGGATGACATATGATAATTTTTTTGGAGAGTGACCAGCGGGGTGGCATGGAGTTAGTTGTTTAACTGGTTTGGTGAGTTGAGTTTTTGGTTTAGTTTTAATTTCAATTTATTTTACAAATAATGTTCAGTTCAATATTTATATAAATGTATTTTGGGCTATCCATTTCATTATTATATTTGTTTGATTGTTTATATATGGGTGAAATCATTCCCTCATGTACTATGTTGATGCCCTTGGTGCTTGTCACCATCCCGGGAGGATCGGGAACACCTATCGGTACTTGTCGTGGGCTGACCTGGGTGACCAGTTCAGGGTTGACTTGGGTTGGTTCTTAAAAAAATGGTATCAGAGGAGATTGATTATTAAAAAAACATTATTTTTAGAGAACCATTGTTATTTGGGGATGTCAAGGTAGATGTAGTAGTATTATTGGGACTTTATGGGTAAGTGGGGGAATAGTGTCACGAACTCTTGATCATTCTGATCTGTGGGTTTCCAAAGGAAGTTTGGTTTTATTATTGTCCTTTTTTCTTTCTGATTGTTTGGTGTGGGGATATGACAAGGGGAGTCTGGATAATAGAATCGGTGTGCTCGTAGGGCCTGGCCAGCCATATGGATCTGCGTGATGGTCCTAATAATTCTCTCTTTGTTAGTGTTCTGTTTGATATATGTCTGCCAACCATATGGTCAGGTCACCCACCGACAGTAGTTCATTTTGTGGGCTTCTTGGACATTTCATGAATTCTACATTTTTGTTTTGAAAATCCATGTGTGAGAATTATAGAAATTGGTTTTAAATTAAGGATTGAATTTGGAAAAGTTTAAAAGGGGTTTTCAAATAATTAAATATAAGATTTGTTTTGGAAAGGTTGTGTTTTATTTAATCATATTTTGGGGAGGAAGTGGAAATTATTTAAAGGGATTTGATTTTAACTAATCTGAACTTGTGGTTTGTTGAAATAATGTTTTTTAATGTGTGAATCATTTTAATGAAATTATTTAAAATTGTTTTAAATGGGGTTTTTTGGGCTGTTTAAAAGTGTTTTAATCTGAAGAATAGGTTTTTAAAATTTGGTTTTGTGTAGATGGTGTTTTTCTGGAAAGGTTTTTTGTACTTTGTGGTTGTCAGATTATGAAAAGAGACCTTACTAAATTTTTTTAAAAAATGGGTAAGGGCTATTTGGAACAAAATTGTTGTTTTTGTAAGTTCTATTAAATCAAATGGGTTGTTTTTTTATCCAATGGTTCTCGATGAAGTGTGGTTTGGTTTGTGGAATATGAAAAGCATTTTTTTACTTGGTGGTTTGTGTTCCTTTTGACAATACTTGATATTTGGATTAATGTTGTTTTATTTTATCCTTTAGTGTTTTCATGGGTTCTCACATTCGTGGTTTTATTGATATCTGCAAGGATGGAATATATGGAAGGGTTTTTGAGTGCCTGGTGTGGCACATAAAAGTACATGTGAGTGAGATTTCATGAAACACCATTGGTGAATGTGAAAATCCACCAAGTTCTTTTTTTTGAAAAGTGTTTTTAGCTGAAAAAATGTGGTGTTTGTTTTGAACTGATGGTAATTTGGATCATTTATCCTATGTCATAAAAGTGTTGTTTATTCAGTACGCTTCCTTATGATCCCTAATTCATACTCTTGTTTCATTTTTAGATGGGATCATGTTGGTGGGTCGGGTTTGGAGTAATATTTAGTTGGTTTCTAAAGATGTGTTGGATGTTTTGATGTGGCCACAAATAGGTCTATGTTTTCCTTATTTCAAATTGACAAAGCTAAGGATTCTTTCTCATTTTTCACAAGCTATATCCACCAAATAAAATAATTCCTCATCCCATCATTTTAAATAGATTTCTATTTGGGATCGATTTACAGTACTTCCAATTCGTGATAATTCTTGTGGACATAGCAGTTGTGTTCGTTGATGTTGATTATTTTCGCCATATTCGTTGTCCATTCTGCTCCTTGTTATGAGTGAAATATAATTTTGATATGTATCTATGTGTTTATAGTAAGAATAAATTGTTTTTTTGAGAAAGTGAGTTTTTTTTGAGTGGTGTGATACTTATCACCTGACTATGGGGCAGTATATGCTTCATGATTTAGGGCTCCAGTCGTAAGCCTCGGAGTGAAGCTTTTCACGAAGTTAGGAAATCTACAGAGGTGTGGGGTGCTTGAACAGGCTCCTGCCTCCACCATTTTGGTATGTTAGTTTCTAAATCTATATTTTGGTTCCACATTACTATGAATTTCCATTTATCAAAACAAGTGTGGTGGACTTACCCCTCATACAGTGTCCATGGTTTTTGCATTCATGAATGTGGATTTCTGATCAATGTCCCTTTTTGGATCGCCTCTGTAAATTAGGTGTGGTCTTGGTGTTACCTATTCGTAGGTGGGGAGTTTTGGGTAGTTCCCATGTTTCTTTTTTGGTTCTAGTGGCCAAATTATGGGGTCCCCTTCCCTTCCCTCCTCGAGTGGTGGGGGCCCGGATACGCGCTGAATGTGTTGGCTAAATTCATCTCCCTCCGTTCGAGAGTGGGTGGTTTATATGTCCATGTTGTGAGCCTCTAAAATTGGGTTGGTGGGTTGTTTTGGGAGTGTTTTTTGGCCTTTTTAAAGTGATATAATGATGAGTTCTTGTTTTTTTCATTGCTAGTTGGGTTCTATTGGTGGGGAGACCCACCACAGGTCTCGTTGATTTTCACAATGTGGTTGTGAGTTAGTGTTTTTTTTGGTAAAGGGTATTAAGTTATGATGATGGAAAATGATATTTCATTAGATTGATAGTTTGGATCATTTTTATTATAAATTCTTAGTTTTTTATCATTTAGCTTGAAAGTGTTATATCTTTTTGTGGGAGAGAAGCTTTAATGGTGTGGAGAATTGTCACACCCAGTTTTTCATGTCATTGTTTTGATCCAGTTCATTTGAAATTATAATACTTATTTTGGGGTCTTGGGTGAGATTAATGTTGAGTGTTTATGTTTCATGTATGTCTAATCACCCTAATTTGGGTTCCCCATTTCTTGTTTTTTATTTTTTTAAGAAAGGGTGGTTACTACATGATTTGGGCCAACTGTTAGACCATTTCCAGTTTTAAAAAACGAATTTGTTACTTTTATAACACCTTTTTTCATCATTTTTCACCCATTCCACTTCCCACTTATCCTATACTGACATTTTAGAACTTCCATATCATTTGGGACCACTAAGAAATTCACAATCATGGTAAATATTTGGTTACTTATTTAGGCATTGGGCCTGCCCTTGGGCACATTTCCAATTTTAAAAAAAATATTTGTTTATTTTATATCTAATTAAATATTTCATATTTTCAGTCATTTCAACACCTACCTGAATCCATTATCCCAAATTCACCCCCTTTATCTATTTTCCCCCTTTAGAGCTCATATGAGTCACGGATTAGGGAATACGTTCTCAATGTCTCTCAAATCGTTCAGAATTGTGAAGGAAATTTGTTTCATGAATACATCATTCCATTAGTACTCTTTTTCCCATAATTCATCTTTCCCTAGTTCTCCCTGATCATAGGAGACTCTCAAAGAAGTTTCAAGCCATTACCTTTCTTCAAAGGGTTCAGATCTAAGGGAAGACAAATAGTATTCTAGTTGAAAATGTAAGATTCCTTCTCCTTTCCCCTCCCTCTTCTTCCTCCATTCAATATATCTTTGTATTATAATCCCTATATTCATGATCGACCTAGGTTTACGTTATACCATAGCTTTTTATGGATTTTAAATTCATTTAGGTCTGTTCTTCATAGTTTTAGGGTTTATAATTTCGTAGTGGGAGATTTTGGGTGTGTGTTTCCATTACGCCAAGGATTTGAGGTAGGATGTCCCTTTCACAAGACTTTATCATTTAAGTTATGTCATTCTCATACTATTACAACCTTATTTATATGATATTTTCTGCGATGAAATCTAGGGTTTAAATGTTTTCTTTGCAAATTATGTTTTATGACTTATTTTGATAAAAATATAGTTTTTTGGTATAAATGTTCACTCCTCTTTTTTTATTAATTATTCCATGAGATTATGCACTTGTTTTATGGAATTATGAATATGTTTCAGTATCTTGAATAACTTTATGGAATGAAAATTTAATTTTATCCCTTTTTAAGTGCTTAGCATAAGTTGTTTTGTAAATAGTACATTCCATGTGTTCGGTAAATTGCCTCGTTGGCTTTTATGTGTCTACTGCAATTTAAAATGATTTGTTTTGATTTATAAATACATTGGAAGAATATAAAAAAATAATTATTGGATCCTTTTATGGATTTCCAATTTGTATTTGGTTTTACAAATAAATGGGTTTTGGTTAACAACATGTTTTGGCCTGAGTTGCTGGAAAATGGCATGTTTCACATTCTTTTAGAAATGGTTGTGTTTTGAATATGTAACCTAAGTGTTTTGTGGGATTTATGAATGCGGTTTGATGCTGTATATGTTGTGTATTCACCTCTTTAAAAAAACTAAATGCATAACTTTTTCAAATGTTAGTTTTGGGAAAATGTTTAAAGGCCTGTTTGACCTTTCCTAAGAATGAAGAATGAGTGTTTTACTTGTATATACCTTGTTGTGTCAATTGGGATTGTTTTATCTTCCATGAAATGATTTTATTTATTGTTTTTAGGGCTGCCAAATAAGGTTGGTTATGGACATTTTGTGTGTTTATAATTAAAAGAGTTTTTTTGAATTAGTTTTCTGTGAAAAGCTTCAATACACTCATTAAAATTGTTTTATGGAAATTTGTAGTGGTTTATGGATTCGTGAAAGAAATATGAAGAAATTTTATGGGATGTTTGTTTTTTTGTGGTTTGGTAATGGAATTTGAATGTGAAATGTGTATTTGATAATATGTATCACTTGATTCATAACTAAAGGGAATCCTATGTATCTAGGTGGGTGGACGTGTAATAGTATGATAGTGATTCTATGGTGTTTAGACCCTGTTTCACGTAGCATGTTTTACGATGACAAAACGAACTAAACTATGTTGATTATGATTATGGGGGACCACTATGATATAGGTATCCTCAATTCTAGTGGCTCATGTGCATGATAACAGATATTTATTATGGTTACTTTCACCGAGATACGACGTACAAGGGGCTCACAACTAACTAGGGCTTAGGGGTCTTCCCGTGAGTTGTGATCATTGGGTATTTTATACTCACCATAGGCATACAGAGTGTTTGGTTTGTAAATTCAGTAGTGTGTGTTATTTATATAAAATTTAACATTCATTGGAGCATCCCTCTTGAAAACTATATTCATTTTAATGGTGCACCTCTTTGAAAAATTGGTACTTGCATTTTTGTCTATTAAACATGCATGTTTTTATCTGATAATTATTATAGCTTTGATTCTCATTTGAAAAAAATACATTTATATCTTTTATTAAAAACTATAAATTGATTTTTCTTTTATTTTAAAGAAAGTGAATTGGGAATATAATATTAGGAAGACCTACTATGTTTTAATACTCACACCTATAGTCATCTTTTATTTTTCGCCCTTGTACTGGTTTCAGCTCGAGTTTGATCGCCTTAGGCGACGTGTTATAATTTTGTTGGATATTGACCATTGGGGTCACATGGAGTTAGTTGGTTAACTGGTTTGGTCAGTTGTGTTTTTGTTTTAGTTGAAGATTCCATTTCTTTTACAAATAATGTTTAGTTCAATTTTTAAATAAATGTTTTTTGGGATTTCCATTTCATTCCGTTGTTTGTTTTATTTTTTATATATGGGTGAAATCGTTCTTTTTTATACTCTATTGATGTCATTGGTGCTTGTCGCCATCCTGGGAGGATCTGGAATTCCTCTCAGGACTTGTCGTGGAATGGCCTGGGTGACCAGTTCAGGGTTGAATCAGGCTAGTTCGTGACATTATTTGATTCTGTATCATCACATTCATTTATATCTTTTCAGTTTTCATTAAAAATAAGATATTTCAAATTATCCTTAACAAGGGAGTTATCATTGAAAACCCTTTAGGGATGTCTCATTTCAAATAGGATGTTTCAGGAAGTTCCCATTATGGCATATAAACATGATTTATCTACTAATTTTATCATCATACATATGGTTGAATTTAAAATAATCTTTATTATGAATTGTATTTCAAAATATTATTGAAAACATGTTATAAAAAGAATGAAATTATTATTTATGAGGAAGGAGTAAAATCTCTTATCTTTCTATCGTAAACATCTGCATATGATTCTCATCTAGATTCACACCCAGTAGCTATACTGAATTCAATTCCACGAGACGAATAGAAAATCATATATATGGGTGAGGAAATAAATCATCAATTTGACGATGTACCTATTGTGTAATAATACATTTATGTATTTCTGGATCATTTACCAATACATCCACTTGAGTGGAAAATTGTTTTCTATTGATTTATTTCATGATATAAGGCCCATATTGAGGACACTTTATAGAATGTCCATAGCATAATTAGTAGAGCTGATGAAACAACTAATGGAATTGAGTGATAAATGATTTATCCACTCTAGTGTTTCTCATTGAGGAGACCATGTTCAAAATTACAAGAAGATAGATGGATATAGGAGGATGTTCATTGACTATCTAGGAATTAATTATATTACCATTAAGAATAAGTATCCCCTTCCCCACACTGATGATTTATTTGATCAACTTCATTGAAGTGAATAATTTTTGAAGATTTACCTTAAATCTGGATGTCATCAGTTTCATGTGAGGAAGAAAGTTATTCCAAAGATATAATTTCGATCGAGGTATGGGAATTATGATTTTCCAATAATTCCATTTTGGAAAAATTATTGCACCTATTTTTTCATCAGTATAATGAATAGAGTTTTCAAGGAATATCATGATGATTTTTTTGTGGTATTTATTGATGCAATCTTGGTATACTAAAAAACTATGAAGATCAAGAGATTAACTTGTGCATTATTCTCAAGACTATTAAAAGAAATGAGTTGTACATGATGTTTATCATGTGAGCATTAGGGCTTCAAAAACTTCTTATTCATAGACATATTATCTAAAATTATTGAAACATAGTTGATCCTGTCAAAAAAAGGTTGTTCAAGAATGTCCTACTCCAACGAACATATCCTAGGTACACATTTATATTGGTTTAGTAGGTTATTATTGGAATTTCTTTCATAATGTCACATGATTTGCTAACCCGTTAACAAAGATTACACATAAAGGGGTTATGTTTTAATGGAAAATAGAATGAGTGTAATTTTTTGAAGGATTCAACAGGATATTAGTGATTTATCATATCATGACTCTACCATTTAGTAATGGTGGATTTGTGATTTTTAGTAATTTATCAATGAAATTACATGGTTGTGTCCTTATGTAGAATGATAGATTTACTACCTAAGAATCAATAAAGCTAAAAACTAATGAATAAAACTGTACAAATCATGATCTTGAGTTATTTGTTTAAGTATTTTTCCTAAAGATATGGAGACATTGTATTTGTGGTCAAATGTGTGATATATATACTGATCACAAGACCATGAAATATATATACTCCCAAAAACCTCAACATGAGGGAATGTTCATGGCTCAAGATACTAAAGGATTATTATTATTCGCTACACTACCACCCATAGAAGAATATAAGGTGGCAGATGCACTGAGTAGGAAGGATCATGGGGTTCTGGAAAAAATGAGGATTGAAAACGATCCTGTGTAAATGATTCTAATAAAGATAAATATGGAAATTATCAAGGGAGGAAAAGAATAAGAACTTTTTCAATTAATTTAGAATCCATAATTACATGAAGGGGTTTAAATTTCTCAGTCGGATGATTATAATATATAAAAGAAAATTAGTCTTATAAATGATGGGAAGTCAGAAGACATCATATATGAGAATAGAAATTTGAAATTTGTGAGGATCCTATGTGTACCCTATGTACCTAAGCTAAACCTGGAGTTATAGGATGGTTCTCATAACTATAATTTATCTAAACATCCTAGTATCACTAATATGTATAGATATTTGAAGGAATATCTCTAGTGGAATAATATGAATCATGAAATTTATGATTATGTATCAATATGATTATTCAGTCAATAAGTGACCGCTGAAATGAAATATCAAAGAGGGTTCATGCTTCCTCTTCTTATTCTTAAATAGAAATTGGATGAAATTACTATGGATTTTTTCACTATATTTCCCAAAACTTTAATATTAAATGATACAATATGGGTAATTGTTGATCTATATACCAAATCTATACATTTTCTTGCTATAAGTGTGGATTTTCCACTAGATCCCCTTGTACGAAGATACATTAATGATGTTTAACATCTTCATGTAGAACCTATTTTAGTATTTTTTTTATCATAATACTTGATTTAATTCTAAATTAAGGAAAATTCTTCAGAAATCTAGGGATAATGAAATTCATTTTATTTTTGGGTCTTACCATCAAACTGGAGGTCTATCGAAATGGATGATCAAAACATTAGAATCCATTTTGAGATCATGATCACATGATTTTCATGGTACGTGGGATCAGTACTAACCTTAATAGAGTTTCAATGTAAAAATATTTTCCATTGCTATATTCAAATGGAACCATATAAACCAGTTTATGTAAATAGGTTTTGTACACCATCATTTTGGGATGAATTTGGTGAAAGGAAAGTTGTAGGCCCAAAGCATGTAGAGGAAACAATAATAAAGGTAAAGACAATTCAAACCCATTTCAAATCATCTCATAGAATTAAAAAATATATATAAAAATAATCTAAAGAAGGATTTGGAATTTAAAGTCAGAGATAGTGTTTTATTGATGGTATTTCAATGGAAGGGTTTCATAAGATTTTGGAAGGAAAGGATAGTGAGCCCCTGGTATATTGGTCATCCTGAAATTATTGACAACCTAATTATTATGTATTATCATTTGAAAATTGTACATAGTATTTCTATGGAACACAATTTGTTCCATATATCATTATTAAGAAAGTACATGTTAGACCTAACTCATGTACTGACTTCTAAATGAATATAATTGCAACCTTACTTATCATATTGTGAAGAGCCAGTCTAGATTCTAGACACTAAAGAAGAGGTGTTGTAGAGTTGGAAAACTTAGTGAGTAAAGTTACAATGGAAAATTATAAAATTTAAGATGCGATGTCAGAGCCTGAGGAGTTTATGATGTGGAACCAACAACATTATTTTATGGTGTGACAATCTAAAAATGTTGAGGATGAAACATTATAGGAGGGGAGAATGTAATCACTCAGAACTCTATCTATGAAATATCCCTTCTTAAAATTATTCTATATAGTATAGATCTGATAAAATCACATATATAACATAATACAAACATCGTAAATTAAGAATCAATGAAATAAGTGGTATTTCTAGATATTATAGAACCTATATCAATGAAATACAGGCATGCCCATAGGAATAGTAATGTGAAAATTACTAAAATTAAATCGGAAAATAAAATAGTAACATCTCCGATGAAATAATAAATAAAATTTGGATGTATTATAAATGAAATTATGATATAATTATATCATAGTGTCGGTAAATGAATATTTTTAAAAATAATATTTTACTGTTGGGATTTTTTTAAGTCATAAATTTTTAATTACAATTTTATAAATAGTAATAAGATTTAAAATAATATTTATTTTCCTAATATGTATTCATAAATTACCATTTTATGTCTCGTGTCATTTGGATAATTTTATGATACCTTAGTTAATTTGTGAATTTGTTATAAAATCAGTTATAAATACAAAATGTTATTTTCAAGTAAATAACTATTTTCATTAAAAAATTTCTAATATTTAGAAAATATTTTTCATAAAATGGAGTTCATTTTTTAATTATATACATTGAAAAATTATAAGGCTGATTTTTTGGAATTTTTTTGAAATACTTGAATATTTAGTGAATTGTAAAATATTGTAATTTATAATATAAATACATTATAAGAAAAATAAACTATTACATGAGCCATGGATGGTGTAATAAAACATGGTTAGAACTATAATAATCTTATTACACTATTTATTCACAATAATCAATACTATTTATTGTCTTGATAAAAGTAATAATATAATGAATATAATAATGAGAAATTATCTCTCCTATCCACATTAAGAAGCACCCCTCACCCCCTCTTATCCTCAAACATTAAAAATTTTAGACTTATAAAATATATACCCAATACAATTCCCATGGTCATTTCCCACATCCATATTCCCTTGGTATAATCAAAATACCAAAATCAATCCCTATAAGGAGATTCTCACGGAGGATTATTAAAGAGGTAAAATCCCCTTCCATTACTTTTTTTCTTCTCAAGTTCTTTCTTTCATTATTCTATCCTCACCTACTATGTAAAAATAATCATGAAAACTCCAATATAATTTATATACGGTTATTATATCATTTTAATGTATGAACTATCATAAATATTTTTAACCACTATCTTTTATTTTAAAAACAAAATCATCATCTAGGAGGAGCCGATTTACAACCTTTATAGACGACGAACATTCGTTCTCGAATTTATTTTTCAAGGATTGACATGATACTATTTTAATGATTAAAATAAAAACTAATATATGTATTATAACGTATTTAACATTCTATAACCATTATATATGCATAATAAAAATTAATACGATAAAATAAGTTCATGGTGATAGAAATACCACTGTAATAATCTAAACGATTATCCCTAAAGGACTTATCTAATGATTGATGTTCATACCCTATAACCATATGATATATATAACGATTTAATCTTATTTATGATAATTAATAACATGTACTTACAATTATGGATAATTTTACCCATTTTACGTGAACTTCATTACTTATAAATAATTGACTATTCATGAAATCCTAGAAAACAATTGCTCCCGAATGATGAAATTAAACTCCATAACTCATAAATAAGGGCCTAAATGAACTTAATAAAACAATAATGTTTCAAATAATTATATGAAATGTTATGAAATTATTAATTTTATGAATTAATTTTATTTTCCAGGATGTTAAGGTGAACTGCATAATTCATTCCTACATAATGTAATGGTTTTCTACCTGAACCTCTAATTTCTTTCGGGTTACAATTTTTCTTTCATTATCCCCAGTGAAATTATTAATTATTATTATATAATCCAAATAAATTATTTTTTAATGCCCTATATATATTTACCAACCATAATCCTACTTTCTTATATGGGGAGTAACATGATTTAGAAGGATCTTTCTTAAATTTTTCCCGACAAACAAGGCTGATTCAAGGAAACTTCTCCAATTCTTGCCTATTTTAAAGTGAAAAAAATAATATATTTTACATCGCAATTATAGTTAAAAAATAACTCATTTTATTATGAAAAAACTGTAATATTCAATTATGGTTTTATATAATAAATTTTACAAAATAACTCTTCATTACAAAGTAAAAGAGTTGGTCCCTCGTGTATTACACAATGATTTTATTAGAGTATTTCCTTCTATATCAACACTCCTATTGAATATTACATTTAATTGGTATTAATAATTAATAATATCATCTAACATATTTTATTGAATGTTAGATGATTATTTTTATTATGGAAGTGTTATTTTGATACTATTCACTATATTACTTTGAATGGATAGTGTTTATTTTTACTGATTGAAGATTGTTATTTACATTTCATATCTTAGTTTCAATATGAATGAATATTTTGATGATATTTCTCTAATTTCATATGATGATTGAATTGGTCTTATTATGGGATGGTAGATGCCTATTATAGCCCCTTGATGCATCTGTAGGTCTTATGAGACAAATTAGCATATGGTTTTACCCATTATGTATGGTGCCTTGGATGAGGCTTTAAAGGTATGATTATGATGTACGAAAATATGCATTACCTAATTTTAATACTAGTAATTGATTTTCTATGTGATTATTAAACTGGTATAATATTCATGGTTATGTTTTATTATGTTATTATTAGCTTTTGATTCCTTCCATTTTCTTCTCAAGACTACATTTTAATGGCATATATATTTTTAGTTTTTTCACATTCTTTATATTTATGCTATTGTTGTATTACATACAATTATTGAGAATGTATTCTCACACCTTCCATAGGTATTATTTTTTCCATGATGTGGAGATATATATTAGGAATGACTTTTGAGGATAATCTAGAATTTTATTGTTTTTTCCATTATAGTTACTATATTATAATTCATTTAATGTTATAATGAATGTATTATGTGTTTATATAGTTCTCCAATGCTACTAAACAATTCATTCTTCCAGGATTGACTTAGTTATTTATAGGAAAATTTAATAAAACAATGAACTAGCACAGTTCTTATGGGGTGGGGTCATTATAACAAGGGAATATATTGTGGCTCAGTTTTGGAGTAATTTTCATAATAATCATATAATAAGATTAGTATGTATCCTATACTTAATTAAAGTAAACCTTAAAGTTCAATTTTTGTAAAATTTTAATAATATGAAAGGTTTATAAAATATAAGTGACATGAAATAATGTAATATTCATCTTCAATTTATTTATTGAGAGTATTTTCAATATGGGAAAATATACCTATCTTATAATTATTTTATCTAGTATTACTACTATAATAATTATTTTTTAGGTTATTTAGTTCATTCAGTACATATTTTTCCAATTTCACAATTATATATAACAAAACATGTTCAAAACTCTCATTTACCATTATACAATCATCACCACATTCCACTAAGCTATTTTTTTATTTCACGTTGAGTTTGTTATTGGATCCTTCAAGGAATTTACTTTTGGGTTTGATCCTCTTTACTTCTTTCTAGTTCAACGTGGTAAAATAAATTAGTATTTATTTTTTATTATAAACACATGTAATAATTTGGAATCATTTTTAAGTAATTATTCATGTAAACAAAAAAATCAATATACACAATATAATAATAAATTGAAGAAAGATTCATCATTAAAATCATATTAAATACATTTCAAAAAATCTTAATAAAAGTAATCCTTCATTACACATGGGAAATCATAGAAGTATATTCTTGAAACCCTAGAGGAATATCCCCAATTTTAGGTACTAATTAACATCATAAATTATCAAAGTTAATAGGAAAACAACTTAATGTGGTAGTTTTAATACCGTAGAAATGGAGTATATATATGGATATTATTTTGGATATAAAATTAGAAATTATTGATCATTGAAAAACCACATATATAAATGTGATTAATTTCTACTTATATGATAATCTATAATATTATTAAAAATTTGATGCTAAATTAATATATATTAATCACTTAAAATTAATTACGTATTTTTTATGGTTCAATAGGAATTCAGAAATATTATGTTCAAAATTATAGAAACACACCAGTTAGGTATAGATTTTGATATATTATATGATGAGTTGAATATCATTGGTGATCTTATAAATTTAAATATTATCATCATTTATGAATTGGAAGATATTTTTTCTAAAACTGAAATAGAATCTAATAAAAAATATTGAAAAGAGTTGTGGATTATAATTTAATGTATCATAAACATTTCAAAAATTTTATTAAAAACGTTTTATAAAAACTAAATTTGTATACTCGTGTAATTCCAACCCTATTTTCATGGTTTTTGAGGATTTTTTTATAAGAGAAATCTATGAAGATATGTAAACATACATAGAAAAACACATTATTGTTTTCTGACCATAATTAAATAATAAATGGGTTAATTAGCACCTAATTATAGAAGAATAAATCCTCATTTGATTGATTAATGTTTTTTAAAGGGTATAATTCATATTTAATGGGATATAGTTTTATTCGTACTATTTTGGAATACTATTCAGATTATTCATCATGTGAAAAACAATTCCTATCAACAAATGGTGCTTTATATATTGGAAATTGAACCATCTCTCAGAATTTGGATAATTTATTAGGGGAGTTATTTTGGGGACTTTGAAACTTCTTTTAAAAGAGAATAAACCCCTATTTTATAATATTTTAAAAAAATGATTATATACTTTCAAAAAAATTATTCTTGTTTATAATTTTAATGAGAAAAATTAAATTGATTCATTCTTTTTTTATTTTTATAAGCCTTGGGAGCATTAGCTTTACATATAATTTAGTGTAGGAAGTGACTTCATTCTACTTAAAAAGCCATTATAACTTCTCCCACTCCATTAGAGATTAAATATCATGCCTTCCTCGGATTATGAATGGTTATATATTCATAAACTGAAACGTCTAAATATTATTTAATTTTGATTCTTTTATAGGTAATTTAATAAGAAGAATACTATTTTGCTGAATTTCAAAATAGAATTATCTATGGTTCATCTATAACAAGTAGATAATATACATTCATAATAAGGGAGTGTATTAATCATTTTATTTTTATTTCATTATGAATTTGTATTAATTTTGATATATGTTGATACCCAATTTGATATACTAGCCGAGTGTTACTGTCTAACCTGTAATGTTATTTTAATTATAATTATTAGTGAACTATTTCATCATAACTTAGATATTGAATGTATATTTTAATAATTATTATTCATTTTAATTGTTGAGTTTATACTAATGTCAAATACTATTTAATTTTTTCATTATTATTTATAATACACATTCATTATGAAATTAAATTATGTGTTTTATTTATTATGTCAAACAAATTTGATTATTTTGTTTGTCAAAAATAAATGTTAATTTTCAATAGTTTTATTAGCATTAAATTAAATATTTATACCAACATACAGTTAGAGTACTTTTACATTATGATTTAAGTTAGTTACATGAATACTAGGTCCATTCATCTCACTTATAACCTTATATATAATTAAACCATTAAATTCCAGCTCAACTAGCATTCAAATTTTCCAAAATTGTTTGAAATGATTATTGAAACTGTTCAAATATCTCATTGATTGATTGCATTTTATTTTTGAATTTATACACTAGATGGAAATATGATTGTTTCCTATATCAATGGTTAGTTTCATAAAAGTGTCCAAATATGGGATTCAAAAATTCATATTATCAGCATGGATTCTTTACTTATTTTAACAATCTATTATTAGTAATATGTATCATTTTAAAAGATAAATTACTTATATTAAAGTTGTAAATATATTTTTTCACAAAGGATACCTATTGGAAGTTTCTAGTGTACATATATTTCATATTGAAGGGGGAATAAATTGATTATCAAAACTTGAAGATCGAACATAAACTCTATAGGAGTAAATTTTATATTATAAAACCTATTTTTTCTCCTTAGTTAATTTTATATATTGGAAATCATTTTGGGTTACTATTAAATAAGATAATGAATTTAAATTAGAAATTTGATTTTTCAATCTGATTTTTTTTCATGCTTTTGATTATTTAAAATCGGGGAATTCAATTGAATTATAATCATATTTTTTACACTACAATATCTATATTTCAATGATAATTTATGCTTTTTCTCAATTATTAATATTTCTAATTTTCGATGAAAAATCATGTTGTAGTCCTCATATGTACGTAATCTAAAGTTAGGGCATCATTGGATTGTTTTGTTTTTGAAGAGATGTGAATATGAGGGATTATGATTGCATGATATCCAATTACATGATGTGCAATTGGATTACATGGCATGTAATCATCACATGAAATGTAATGGTAGGACCCATACCATTCATGTCATGTAAAGAGATTTTACCAGTGGAAAGACCCTGATTTTTACTCTACCTGTAAGAAATTTACATATTGTTCAAATGACTAGTATGTTTTTTTAAAATATAATGTAAGACTTCCCTTTTTGGATAATATCCTCAAATATCCAACCCTCTCACACACATAGGATCTCACAATAAGTCTTAAGCTATATTATTCTTCTTCTTCTCCATTCAGCACCAATTTTATATTTTTTGTCTTGTTTGATGTGTGTTGGTAAAATATTCATTCCTTTATAATCATTCACATCTCTTCATTTTATCAATAAAACTATTTATCTTGTTTCTCATTTTTTCCAATTTCAACAAATAGACCCTCTATATATATAACTTCCAATCCATAGAGAGTTATGGATGATATTGGATGAAGATAGTTGTACAAGTATGATATAGGTGTTCTATAACTCACTTCTCATGATTAATCATTTTATAAATTGTTGGGACATCATGTCGATTTCATAGGGTATAATATATTGAATTTATACATCACAATTATGGTTTTTAAGACCATGTTATTATTACCCTTTTCATATATCTTCAACATAGTTGTTTTTTACATCAACAACATCAACCACCCCATGTAAGGAGATTTACCATAATTGGGTTTTTGGTGTTTTGACACTTTCGAGCCACCATTCAGGTGTGCCTCATCATGACCCTTCTCGTGGTAATATAGTCTATATTAAGCGATGATTGAATTGATAAATTTATTGTACTATTTTTTTCATTATACCCATGTATGTCAAGTGCTTAAATTTTATTAACCAATGTAAAATGGAATTTTCTAGTATATGGTTTTTATATGACTTCAACTAATTAAATTAATGATTAGTTTCAATTTTATAGAACCCTTTTCAACATAAAATGTAAGGGAGAATAATGAACCTAAGCAATTAAATATGACTTGAATTGATATTTAAATAGTTCCAAGATTAATTGGACTTGTCACACTAATGAAAGGAAATGGCTAATATTTTATAATATATTAAATGGATTGAGTATTTAATAGAATGATTAATTATTTAACTATAATGACACATACATTAAATAAATTAATATTACTTCCAAATTGAAGAATTTTCAATTAAAAAATTAATCAAATCCCTGATAAGAGTATACAAGTACTGTTTCTTAAAAGACTCTAAAACATAAAAAACTACTTCACTAGGCATCTTCAATATCCCCCACATATTACATCAAAACTAGAAACCTTTTTGAGATATATTGTTTAATACCCTTCTTCATGACTTTGGGAAAATAAAGATATGAATGGGTAAGCTCAAATTCTCTATAAGGGTAAAACACAAAGATATTTATCATATCACAGCCATAAGACATACAATCCTAACATTTGAAAATCTTATTTTGTATAATAATAATCCTGATATTACGTTGTGGTATAAATAATAATATTTCTTAAGAATCAATGAACGTAATCTCAAAATTCATAATATAATATTTGAATTTATTTGGCATACACATAATCATAGAAAATAATTTCATATTTTTCAATTCTCATTTTCAAGACCTTTATAATAGATAAAGTCCATTAATGAACCAAGTTCACTCCTCCTTTCTTCGCTGTACTAATGAACTAAGATCATTTACTATCACACCCATGTATATATCAGGAGATATAAATATTTACCCAATAAATTATAGGGAGATATAGGTCCCAAGAAAATCATTATAAAATCATTCTTATGTGTTCCATAAAAACATAAATAACTTATCTGAGTATAACTTAAGGAGTAAAATTGGTTTCATAAATATCATTCCATCATAACATAATACATATAAAACAAATATAATTCATAAATAGAAGTTCATAATTCATAAAATTAAAAACATAGGAATTATAGGTATAATATAATTGATATAGAACCTTATTAAAAATTTTCATCTTATATGGAAATAAATTTGATAAAATTCATGAAATTAATTCTTGAGTAAAATATCATTTCTTCTTTAAAAAGATTTTCTTTTCTTAAAATTCCACACAATTTATAAATAAAATAATTTATTATAAAATATAATTGAAATCTTTTAATTGAAGATTAATCTAAATAGGGACTTCTGTGATTGTACAAATCCGTTCATTCCATATAAGATAAAAGAAAACATTCATCTCATACTTTTCATTGAAAGTCAAAATGTCGTCATATCGAAAATGAAAAATGATTCCTTTCATACCATATTGTAAAAATTGACTAATTGGTAAAATTTAATTTGAACAATAGTAGAAGGATATGAAGAATATTATATAATTCATGTGTGCAAATCATGGAAATGGATGAAAATTAGACCCCGGAAAATATTTACATATAAATAATCTCAGATAATAATAGGATTGCTAAATTATCCTTTACCCAAGGTCCGATTTCGATTATATGTATCGTAATCTATTGTATAATGATTTAAATAATTAGATTTCCTTATTCAAGAATCAGATTATTTTTTACGATATAATATGTGATTATATTATCATTTGTTTTTTATTAACATTATTATTTGTCCATCGGACATTAACATCATTATTTTCTTACGCTTATTTTGTCTGATATGTTCCCCTTCTTAGGTTATAGTTATATGATTTATTGGCTGTTATTTATATCATATATATAATATTTGTTCATTATATTAATTTATATAATAAATCTATAATTAATTTCATGTAGAATTAATAACATCTCATTGTGGAGATGGTATTAATTAAATATATTTTTTACCACATGTATTTTACAAATTCTTCATTTTAAAGAAATAAAATCTTATTCACTAATGCATCAATAAAATTACCTAGAACAAATTTTCATAAAAATATTTCCTAAATATTATTTTTTTCACATTAATAAAGAAAGTAAAAATATTATATAATTGAAAAAAAAAATTAATTAGTAACTGATATAAAAACAAGTAATATTTTTTCAAAAAAGAAGTTAATTTTTTTTGGAAAATTATTATCATTATATTTATATATTTTTATTTATAAGATAAATTTTATAATTTCAATAGGAAAAAATTTTGATTTTTTTATTTTTAAATAATATATAATACTAGTATGAATATATTTTTTCTAAATTAGATTATATTTGAATCGTCAGTAGAAATATCATTATACCAAAATGATAAATTTTATTATGGTATCACTATATAAGTGAGATATAGAAATTTATTTAACCAATTCATTTAATAAAACTTGATTCTTATGTGTAATTGTTTTCATTTTAATTATTTTTATAAGAGTATAAATCAGATGTTATATTTTTAAATCATAAATAACATTTTATTTTAGTTTAAGGATTGTTTTTGGCCTTTTATTCTATTTTAACATCATTGTTATAAAATTAGTTTTATTTATTTATTTGACAGAAAAAAAATTATTTTTATTATAATAAGAAAATTTATATCATTACGTTCAATAAAATATATAATTTTATAATAGATATATATTTTAATCGTAAAGACGCATTTTAAAAAACAATTATCATCTGTTATGTTTGATAATTTTGAAATTAGATTTTAACACCCATAGAAATATTATATGGTAAAATGGATTTTATATTTTTAATAATTTGGTTCATATTATATAAAAAGAAAAATTTAATTTTGAGGAATAAGAATAATTTTCCTAGGACTAAATTTGACTACGCAGATAATGTTAACACTGTTATTTTCAAAGAATTATTTCATTAACATTGTTTAATTTTTAAATAATCTGGTAAAATAATATATTATCGAAAAATACATCAATAAAAATTTTAAACTAGAATATAAATATATTAAAACACATTTAATTTTATTTATTACTAAATATGGTTTGGAAAATTTAATTAAGAACATTCCTTTTTCTACAAACACGTTTTTTATGTGATATTTATTTTAATTTAAAAGTAAATTTTAAAATATTGAAGAGATTAGTTATATTAACTAGGTATTAAATTAATATTCATAACCTAAAATTTTTATTGTATGGATTATTTTATATTAGTAGTACTTAATAAATTATTTTGGTGAAAACTAGTTACCATGATATAAATAGGTAAAATAAAAAAGAATCTAAGAATAAATAACTTCAAAGTTATTAAAAACATGTGCTCAACTTCTATTCTGATTCTTTATAAACCCAATATAACCCAAAACTGTACTATTTATAATTTTTGAACCATTTAACCCTAAATAGTTTCATTATATTGTTGATTAATAATGGGTTTTTACAAAGGTGCTTGTTTCATCACATATAAAAGGATAAAAAATTAACCCATTTATTTCTACACATTACCATCAAAATTTAAAAGATACTATACTAAATATTACACTATATTAATTAATTTTACCTTCCTAAACAACATTTAAAATACATTTTATCCAAGGATCCTAATTTCCAAGGACACATTCATGATAATGTTCATGGATCCAATATAAGTATTACTTAATCCATATCATAGTATGTATAATTATGCATCATCCAAATATGTTATGAAAATGGTATTATAAGGACCTCAACATTATTATTATATTATTTTATTTATATAAATGTAACAGCCATTATTTATTCTATCCAATTCTGTTATAAAAATGACAGAACATTGATTGTGTGTATATGTTGGCGACAGTCTCTATGAAATGACTTCTATCATTTTTCATAGACAATGATCATTAGTAGTTGTAACTATGTAACTGATCAATAAATTTAAAATATATAAATGATTTATTAATATCAAAAGATAATTTATTATCTACTCACATACCCAATAATTTTTTTACAAATGGTGACATTAATCAAGTGTACATCCAAACTTCCACCATTACAAATCAACATTTTTTATTTTCTGTATTTATTATCTTTATTTATAAAATACAAATAAATTACGATTTACTAACTTAAAAAACAAAATATTATCATTATTATTATATTATAATGAAATTATACATTTTCTTAATCGTACTCACCCATCATGTTATGGTTTTTCCTTATTTGGGTCAGTTTTTCACCTATAAGAACAACTCATTAAAAATACATCATTAATTTCTATGAGAAAATAAATAATATTATTATTATAAATTATAAATAGATAAATTATTAGTTTATGATGTGTAAAATTTTATATTATGTATTTAACATATTAAAAAAAAATATCATCAATCACCAAAATTTCTGAAATAAAGCACTATAGATTCCATTTTCACAAAGTATAACTAAAACGTTATGAAAAGTGAAAATAGATAAAAAATCAACATATGTTATATATTAAATTAATTTACATGTTATACTAATGATTAAATTTTTAAAAAATTTGGATATGAAATTTTATTTCATAAATCATGCATGGTAAAAATAATGCTACTAACACCCGATAGTAAAAATAAGCTATATATAACTAATATAATTATAATTATTTAAAACAGTTAATTATAAAAATATAATTTCTATGATTATTTTTATATAATTTAATGTTAAGAAAGTTATTTTTCATTTAAATTAGGTTATATCACATTAGACGAAGAAGGGAATCAAGGTAAGGGATTTTATATCTCAACTTATTGCTTCGTTGAGATATGATGTGTCTTCATCATATGTTTTCTTTTTTTGTTGTATATTATATTCATAGACTTACATTAAACATTTTTATAATGAAATATAATGGTATTGAAAATCTATTTCATGTTAAACCTTTAATGTTGTTGGTATTAATTATAACGAAGTCTTAATTGTTTTTTGGAATTAATTTCATTTTCTCTTTGATCTTAATATATCATTATTGAATATTATTTTATATGTTCACATATTTTTTGATTTATTTATTAAAAATTTAATTAAAATTATTAAATTAATTTTAATTACATATTTTAATTGTATACTTCTTCAATGATTTATTTCTTCTTAAAAGTCCCAACATTTTAAAGATTGACACCATTCCTTTCAATTGACTTTTAATCATGCATATCAATATTAACCCTTCACAAAAATGATATCCTTTATATTTAGAAATATTATTATGTAATCTCTCATGTTAATTAATAATTATGTTACCCTTTATAAAATAATTTTTTTATATTATATTTTATGATATTTCATTAAAATAAAATTCTTTTAATATATTAAAATATTTTTCCTTTCATAATCATTTGTATTTAATTACACTTCAAATTTCCTTAATAAACAAATTTCAATATATTTCATTTATATGTTATTGGGAGTTATTTTCTATAAGTAAAAGTTTTTCAGAAGATTTCACTTCAAATTTTTTAGAAAAATAATCTTTTTAAAGTGTCTTGAAACATCTTATTTTTATGAAAATGTTAAAAATGTTTTCAACAAATTATTTTTTTGTTTGGATTTTACGTTAAAATTTATTTCCAATAGATTTACTTACATGGAGGTTCCTTCTAAAATTTTCCCTTTAAATTCCCTTATACTATTTTAAGATACTAAACTCATAGAAATTAATTTATATTTCCCTCTAAATTCTCTTACACAATGTTATGATATTAACCTGTTATAAATTAATTTTTTTTCTTACCTATTCATCCACAGTGTATATATAAAAATTTTATTTTAATATCATTCCTTATTAGACACGGTATATTTTCTTCCCTTGAAAAAAGGGTGTTCACTATGACGATATGTGGAAAATGATTAAAAAAATACTGACTAAATTATATAGCTTTTATACACATGATGTAAATAACTTATAACTAATTATCTTATTTGATAGATATTTACATATAGCTACATTTAATATATTTATTTATCCTTTTATTTTATTTGGGGTTATCATTTTATGGTATGTGAAGTAATTTACAATTATTTCTTTGTGAGAATCCATTTGGAAATGATACCAATAATATTTTGGTTTCCTTGTGTTCTTTTTGACATGTTGAATGAAACCAAATTTAATTCCATATGTTCATTATATTATAATTAATTATTAATGTCTTATTTAAAACATATGTATAAATGATGATGGGTGGGGTCTTATACTACATCCCAATTCATTTGTTAGTGTTTAATATCTAATTATATAATGTGTCATGGTCCTTCATAAATATTCTCACAAATTAAAGGGTTATCCTTATTGGATTATGATCACAACAAAAAGGGTGGTCCTTCCTATACATGTTCACAATATGATGACTTCATGTTATTTTTTCAGTTCAATATATGTATGGTATCCTAATGTTACTTTCATAAGGCTCTTGTTTTTGAATAATTTTCCCATGCAGTTTTTGTTCATGTATTCTGTTAGGAAAATCCATATTCTATGACTCATGTTTTTTGATATATACTTCATTGTGTATGGTTGTATTATAATATTTTATATACCTTGATTATACCCATATTCTTATTTTATTCTCACTTCTAATCTTTTATTATTTTCATCTATATATACCACGAATCTGAACTATTTCTTATATTTTCATTCCCCATATTGAGATAATGATTATGACTTTTTAGAAGACTATATGTGTAATAACCCATAACTATATCAATGAAATGTCCCTTCTTTTATTTAACATATAGTATAATTCAAATAAAATCACTTAAAAAACAATATAAAAATCATAAATTATGGATGAGTGAAATAAGAGGTATTTCTAGAAGCAATGTAACCTATATCTATTAAATAGTAACAAGACCATATAAATAGTAATGTGACCCTATCGACCTATAAAATAGTAACCTCAACCATGAAATTATGAATAATATTTGGCCATTATATAAATGAAATTTTGATATATTTATATCATAGTTTATGTAATTTAATATATCAAAAAATAATATTAAATTTTTGGTATTATTATATGTCATAAATATTTAATTTCTATTTTATAAATATTAAAATCATTTAAAATTAAATTTTTACTTAGAATTTATTCATAAATTAACATTTTTATTCATAGGATTTTAGGATTATTTTATGATTCCTTATTTAATTTTTTTAATGTTTTATAATACTATTTATAAACATAAGATGATTTTAATTGAAAACTAAATTTCACATATTTAGGAAATAATTATAAAAAAAATGGATTTCATTTTTTTAATTATAGAAATTGGAAAATTTTAAGGGCTGATTCTTTGGATTTTTCTAAAACACTTGAAATTTTTGTGAATAATAAAATACATTAATTTACAATATAAAAACATTATAAGCTAAATAAACTATTACATGAGTCATGAATTATGTAAGAAAAAAATTTATTACTCACAAGATCTTATTACTATATATGCTCAAAATAATCAATAATATTAATTTTCTTGATAGAAATAATAAAATAATGAAAAATTACCCATCTCATCCCGTACAAAAACCACCCCTCACCCCATCTTCTACTCACACATTACAAAACATTATCCTTGAAAAATTTCAACAAATAAATATTCCCAAGATCCTACCCCATGTATATAAGATCTTGGTCTCATCAAAAGAATAATATCAATCCCCTTATGATTATTATCAAGGAGGAGTATTCAAGAGGTAAAATCATCTTCCAACTTTTTTTTATTTCTTTCTAGTTATTTATCTTATTATTATCTCCCAACATCCTCTTTAAAAAGGAGCATGATCACACAAAAATAGTTTATATACTTTAATATTATAATATTAATGGATAAACCAACATCAGTATCATTACTCTCTCGATTTTATATTAAAAACCAAATCATCATCTAGGAGGTGCTGATTTACAACATTTTTGGATGATTAATTTTCGTTCTTCAATTTATTTTCCAATGATTCTCATGATAACATTATTATGGTTAAAAAAGAATATAATTTATGTATTATAACCTATTTCATGTTTTTTAACCAATATATATACCTGATACTAATTCATATGATAAAACTAGTTCATGGTTATTGAAATACCATTGTAATACTCTAAACGGTTATCACTAAATGATGTATCTAATGATTCATTCTCATGAAATATTACCATTTCATATATGTATTTATATTTAAAAATATTTATTATCATTAATAAAACATAATAACAATTTTGGAGTATTATACCCTTTTTACATGAAATCCATTACATTTAAACAAGTTAACTAATCAAGAAAACTAAACAAAATGAATGCTCTTGAATAATGTAATTAAACTCTATAACTCCTAAATAAGGCCATAAATGAAAAAAATAAAACAATAATGATTAAAATAATTATACAAAAGGTTCTTAATTAATCATTTAATGTATTTACTTTTTTTATCTAGGAAGTTATTTTCATGTCCAGAACTCATTTTTGTATAAAATAATGGTTTTCTACCCGAACAGTCATTTTATTTCGGGTTATTATTTGTATCTATTTACCCCAATGAAATTACTAACTATTAAAATATAAAACTCATAAAATATTGGTTAATTATATATATGTGTGTGTGTGTTTTTGTGTTTCTATGTAATAATCAGAATCCTTCTTAATTATATGTATAGTTATATGTTTTAAAAGGATCCTTCTCAAATTCTTCCTAATAAAGAATCCCAATTGAGGGGAACTTCTTGATTTCATACTTATTTAAAAGTTCCCTATATAATATATTTTAATCCAAATTTATTTTTACAAAATCACCCATTTTATTATAAAAAAACTTTACTATCAAATTCTGGATTTATTTGAAGATTTTTCTAAAAGAACACTACTTTTCAATTTTAATGAGAGTATCCCTAAATTATTAATAGAATATTTTTTAAGAGTATTTCCATATATTTTGACACACTTTTTGATTATTATCATTAATTGTGAATAATATTTTATAATATCATCTAACATATATTATTTAATGGTTAATGGTTAGTTTTAATATGGATGTTCTATCTTGATGTCAATCACTATATTACTCTTAATGGTTAGTGATTATGTATACTCATTGGGGAAAGTTATTTAAATTTCATATCATTGTTTTAATATTAATTTGTATGTATATTATGTTTCTATAATTTTATATAAGCACTGTATTGGATTTATTTTTTGAATGGTGGGTCCCTCTATAGCCCCTCGATGCATTGGTTCGTCTCATGAGACAAACATTCCTTCGACTTTACCTATTAGGTATGTGGGCTTGGTTAAGGAATTTATGGTATCATTATTATTTCCTTAATTATGCATTCCCTCATTGTGAAACTGTTAATTTTATGTTCATGTGATTAATCGACTATTATAATCTCCATCATAATGTTTTGTTATAGAAATATGATTCTTTTAATTCATGTCCTTTTATTCTCATGATTATGATTTGATGGAATGTGTACATTTAGTTATGAACCATGCTTTATATTTATACTTCTACTATATTTCATACTCTTACTGACCATCTAATATCACCCATTTATTTTATTTTATTTTTCCTAGTATTCTAAGATGTATATTATGAATGACATGCAAGGATAAACTAGAAGTTTTATTAGTGGTTTCAATATAGATAATATGTTGTACATAATTTCAAGATGCAATGAGACTATTATGTATGTATCTTGTTTTCCAATGCAACTAAAAAATTCATTATGTTGGGATATGGCTTCCTTATTTATATGATAGTGTAATAAAATAATACACCGGATCTGGGCTTCTAGGGATGGGGTGTAAAAGTTCGAATGAGAGAAACTTTAGTAGAAACCGTGGAAACTGGATAGAGATAATGTAAATTAGAGAAAAAAAACCATAGGAAACACATCAAGGATAAGAATACAATAACCTACTAGAATTTTGGTATGGTATAGATTTTGTGGATATTTTTAGAAAATATATCCCTTTCTAGATATAATAATTGGTTGTGGTTCTGGAACAAATGTACCAATGATTAACGATGCTGACAAGGTGTTCCAGGCCAAACTTGGGGTAACCTGATACACAATGATGGGGCTTACAACACACATGGTATGACACTCCTAGGGGATATTAATAGAATAATTCACATTTTCATTAAAAACAATATTGAAGGACTTAAAAGTAAATATTTCCCCAATGAAATTATTTTAATGATTATTAGAATAACTATGCATAAAATTTCAATTCATAGTATGTGTTTTTCTAGTATTGAGATTATATATTATGATCTATAACATAATATAGTGTATTCCAATATATAGATATGGCTCTTAGTGGAATGAATACAAAACACATGAACATGTGTATCCCGTGTAGGGATTTTCCTCATATTAAAGATAATTATGTTAGTTCTAGAGCTATGATTGGTGTTAATAAACTTATAACCATTATGGGAAAACTAACTAAAGTTATGAACAATAACATCACCCATTTATAGAGTATTGATCCACTACGTAGAGGATAACTATTAAAATTAATTATGCAGTAACAAAATCTATCATTAAATGGGACTACACACCCATTTGTAGTTGAGTAGTGGATAAGTTCTTTAGAGAAGATATTTATCACTTTGGGGAATAACAAAAATGAGATTTCATTCATGGAAGTTTGTCATCTTTCAAGAGATTCATATCAATGGTTGTAAAAACATTCCATACAATGAATATGTGTAATATATTATAGGTATAGAATGGATGGATTTAACAAAACAATTCCTTAAAAAATCATCTCCCAGTGAACAATGAGCTGATATAGAAAGGTAAATCTTGAGCCTGTCATAGAAATATGATGAAAATGTTTCCAATTCTGAATCCCACATCAGAAGATAAATAATTTAATAGACAATATACATAATCCAATGAAATATATTTATTTATTCTTGGATGTTCTAAAATCATTCCATCAATGGGCACTATTCTCCCAAAATTTCTTATCGTACGATGATTTTGTCTTATGTGCTATCAAGGTAGAAAAATAATTATCTATTTCTTATAAATTAAATAGAATAAAAAAAGAGAGGTTTTTTTATCACTATAGAAAATAAAATAAGGAAAAGGTGAAGTAAGGATGAATTGATTTTACATACTATGATAATTTTGTGAAGAAACACCCTAGTACATATTTGAAGGGTATGTGTGTTTGTTACAAGTGTAGAGGAAAAGGCCACCCGACCCCCGATATCAAGAGAGATAAAGAATCTACCGGTGTTTAATGCTATAATTGTAATGATATGGTACATTATTCAATTTATTATCCTAATCCTGAAGGAAAATTTCACCAAATAAGGCCATGGGAGTAAGGGTAATCTTTTGCGGTCACAACAATAGAAGATAATGTTCATAAATATGTGGTTAAAGTTATACTAATTATTTACTCAAATTTAGATAAATCCGTATTTTTTACAAGATCACTACATACATTTATATATTCTAAGCTTTAATTAAAAATAAGATGTTTCCAATTCTCCTTAACAATAGATTTGTCAGCGAATACCAATAAACGAAGTCTCATTGCAATAAGGATGTCTCAGGTAGTTCCCATTATGGTATATAAACATGCAATATCTAAAAATTTTATCATCATAACTATGGTTGACATTGACATAATCCGTGCTATGGATTTGATTTCAAAATATTATTCGAAAATATATTACAAGAATATTTAAATTATGGTTTATGAAGAAGGTGTAAAATCCATTATCTTTAGATCAGAAACATCAGCATCTAATTTTCTTCAATATCGACACCCAATAGCTCTACAAAATTAAATTCTTGGGGATGAATAGAAAATAGTATCTATGGGTAAGAAGATAAATATTAAAATTGAGTATGTACTTATTGTATATCAATACAAGGATGTATTTCCAAATAATTTACCTAGACATCCTTTGGAGCGGGAAATTGAGTTTTTTATCGATTTACTTATTCGTATAAGGCCTATATCGAAGACTCCTAACAAAATAACCATAATGGAGTTTGTGGATCTAATGAATCCAAAAGAGGAATTGAGTGATAAATGTTGTATCTGTCCTAGTATTTATCCATGAGGAACCCATGTTCGCATTATAAAGAATAAATATACATCGATGAGAATGTTTAATAACTATTGAAAAATTATTTATAATATGATTAAGAATTAGAATCCCCATCCTCATACTGATGATTTATTTGATCTACATCATTGAGATCAATAATTTTAAAATATTTACATTAAATTTGGATATCATCATTTGCGTGTGTGGATGTAAGATATTCAAAATATTATATTTCGAACCAGGTTTGGGAATTAAGATTTTACATCAATTCCTTTTTAATTTACTAATGCACAACTGTTATCATGGGTCTAATGAATTGATTTTTCCAGGATTATCCTTAGGAATGTTTTTGTGGTATTTATTGATGATATCTTGGTATACTAAAAAAACTATGAAAATTATAAGATTCACTTGAAAATTATTCTATAGACTCTTAGAATAAATATGTTATATGGATGCTTATCATGCGTGAATTATGGATTCAAAAATGTTTCTTTTCATATATATATTTTCTATAAGGGTAGAATCTTACTTGATCCTATGAATAGAAAGGTATTTCATTAATGTCCTCCACCAATGAACATAACTGAGGTATGTAGTTTTATTGGATTAGAAGGTTATTATCAGTGTTTTGTTTAGAACATCTCCCCATTAGCTAACCCATTAACCAAGATTACAGTTAATTTGTTTATGATTGAATGTAAAAATTAATGGGATGATTTTTTTGAACACTTGAAGTGGATATTAGTGACTTCTCCAAACATGACCCTACAATTTGGATATGGTGGATTTATGATTTATAGTGATGAAACGAAGAAATGACTTTTTAGTGTCCTCATGTAGAATGATATAGTTATTTCATATGCATCATGGATGTTAAAAACACATGAATAAAACTATCACACTCCGGATCTGGAGTTATTAGTTGCATTATTTTCTTTGATGATATTGAGTCATTATTGTTATGGTGAAATATGTGAGATTTATATTAATCACAAGTGCTTGAAATATATCTTCTTGTACAAAGAAATCAACATGAGGTAAATTTTATGTCTCGAGATATTCAAGGACTATGATCATTCCCTACATAACCACTTATATAAGGAAAATAAAATGGCAGATGCATTAGGTATGATGGATCAGGGGATTCTGTACAAAATGATGATTGACAAGGATCCAATGTAAATGTATCTAGTAAGGATAGATGTAAAAAATTTCAAAGGAGGGTAAGAATAAAAAACATCCAATGGTTTCAAATCCATATTTACAAGAAAAGGGTTAAATTTTCTCAGTCTAGTGATGAGAATATTTAAAAAAAATTATTATTGTGAATGATGTGAAGTTGGAAGAGTTGATATATGAGGACGAGATTTAGAAATTGTGGAGGATCCTATGTGTAACCTCTATCTCTGATCTAAAGTGGGAGTTATTGGATGATTCACATAGCTTTAATTTCTCCAAACATGCTTGTAGCACTAAGATATATAGATATCTAAAGGAATATTTATTTTGGGATAATATGAATCGAAAAATTTCTCATTATGTATCAATATGTTCAGTTTTTCAATAGGTGGAGGCTGAAAGGAATCATCCAAGGGGGTTCATGCAACATATTTCTATTCCTACAAGGAAATTGGATGACATTACTTTGGTTTTTGTCACTAGATTACCAAAATATAAATGACATAATGATACAATATGGGTAATTTTTTATCGAATAACCAAATTTGTAGACTTTTTGTCATGACCCGACCAATACCGAGGCTCGAGCTACAACTAACCCAAGCCCGCCTCTATAGGCTAGGGGCTGGTGACCAGTTCCGAAGGCACAACAAACTAGGGGAGGCCTTTTCCAAAGAAACTATACAGACACATGCAACAACTCATTGAAAAATTACAGATAAAGGAAAGCAAGATAAATCACTGATACAAAAAGGGAACCCAACATACTTGCATTGACCTCTAACCAGTACAAGTAAAGGGCTAAAAAGTGCTGACAAGTAAACTGAATAGTAAAAGGGTCAAAACACATGACCAACCCGAAAGGTTCCACAACCTAGCAATAGGTAAAACGAAATTTAACCGCTAGTGAGTCTCATACCCAGAAATCCTCATACGACCACTGAACGCAGCCCAATATCCTTTGTCCTCTATGATCCTCCGTAGTCTCGATCGACCTGTCCATCATCTACAAGGGCACACCAAGTGCGGGAAAAGCCCAATGTATGGGTGAGTATAAAAATACTTAGTAGGATGCCCCGAAAGCTTGAGGGAGCAAAAAAGGATGTACTAAAACGGTGAGCAGTAGAAAGAACAAAGAACAATGTAAGAGTAAAAAAGAAAGAAAGAGTGCAGCTCAACCCAACTAGTGAAAGGAAGAAGACTCGTCTAGATGCAAGGAGCCAAAAATAGTGAGAAGACGAACTTATATTTGAGTCTTTTCTACCTATAGAAGGAGAGTATACTCGTCCAACCCAGAGGACCTTTACACAGAAAGCACGTGGCATACCCTGCTCGTCCTCGCCCCTCCCAGAAGGCAATTAACCAACCCCATGGAGTGGGAACAAAAGTACGGTGTATGTATATGCTCAAGAAGAAACCCGAATGAGTGTGTAAGGGGATATCTATCTCCATGATTATCCCAAGAAGAGTCTCCAAGAGTTCAAAGGATATCCAACACTGAACCCAAACGTCCCACACGTCAACCTAGGAGGTTCAAGTCAAAGGATCTCAATCACCACACCTTGATACTATCCGCTTTGGGTGGAACTGACTCGCATGCAAAGCTTTTAGCTCCCGTTCCAAGGACATGTTTTGGTGGGAAAAGCACCCCTCATCCTCGTATATCCAATGGTCACGTCAAAGCTACCACATCGTCGAGTCTTACAACCAAGGATACCTCTCCTTTAGTCAGGAAGAAAAAGTCACTCAGTAGCCTCATAGATAAGGGCTGAGTCTAAAAGAAGTTGTTGGGTAACCTATTTCCCAACCCCTCTAGAGAATAAACCCTAAATAAGTCGACGGTGACCCACTGCCCAGCCCTGCTAGAGGCTTAACTATAATAAAACATCAGGTGACCCACTGCCTAGCCCCGCTGAAGAGTAGACCCGGAATCCGTTCGATAGCTCCGCACTACTACTGACATCACCAGGTGTCACTTACTATGCCACCATGCGTTGGTTTAGAATGCGTCAAAAAGGAATCTCTGTATAACTCCCTTTCATATTTCCACGTTTAATAAGATCACAAAGGAGGCTCTACACACCCAAAAAGATCAAACTGTGGCAAACATCGCGGAAAAACATGTGAGATAGACTACTTACTCGCTGGAAACGACTCTCGTGGGAAAATTTATTCAACACTACTTAGTACCCATACAATGTCTCATGGGGCCCGACCTTGGTCTCAGAAGAGGTCGGGAAAACCACGCCATCACGATGCTCTCAGAAAAATACGCCAAAAAGACTACTCATACACCTCAGACGAGCGTCAGAAGAAAAAGGTGTAGTACGCTGCACACAGCTCAAGAGACGGTCTGTGGGGCCCATGCATCAACTCCAGCTCCAATGCCTAAAACCACCCTGGTCTACTTCACCTCGATGCCAGGGTCACAACACCACTCACAACGCCTAAAACAGAATCCGAATGCAGAAGTTGAAACTTCCAACGTTATGCGCAAACGGGGCCCTATAGGGCCCACACCTCGGCCCCGAAACAGGTCACGCAAATTGTACCATTGTGTTCCTTGCTGATAACCACTCGGAATAGGCTATTCACTTGACCTGAATGGAATTATGAAGAAAATGCCGTAAAAACGCAGCATACATTCGAAACCCGCCTCATGGGGCCCATGCCTCGGACCCGAATTTAGGCGGGCAGATTGCACCATTGCAATCCCCTCGAAAAAACGCTCAGAAATGAGTACTCAAACACCCCAAATGGATGTTGGGTGAAAAAGTGGTGTTCCTCCCTAAAGTGTGCGAACTAGGCCATGTGGGGCCTGAACCATTTCTATAACTCAGATGCTTCAGAATGCATTTTAAAAAGTCCGCACGAGGACTGGGGTCACACTACTACTAATGACACGTCAATCAGACATCCAAAACATGAGTTAGGTCTGACGCAAAAATTAATTAATTAATTAATCACATTTAGCATTTCATGCCACCGAGCAATGAAACCAACCTGTAATGGTTCAGAACTAACTTTGGAATGACCATCTCAGCTCCGGGGCCACCGCGCCTCTGACGGCACGTCAAACGGACGTCCGGATCGTGAGCCACGTTTGTCGCAACTTTAATAAAAATTTATTATTATTAAATTAAATCTCCTCGGGTCGCCCCTCATCGGGCGCAAAACCCAAAAAACCCCAAAACATAATTCAAGAAGTCTATATAGTTAACACAGACCAGCAGTCACAGATGGTGCATCAAACGGACATGTCGTTTAGAAGATAAACCACCTCAAACAAAAAGTGGCCCATCATTTGGGCCGGTCCAGACCGGTCGGCCCGGTCCAAAACGCCGACCCGCAGCCCAGCCGTGGGTCCGTCCCAACTCGTCGTGGCCCACTAGCCATGGCCCGCACCACTTTCACTAGGCCACATGGCCTGGTTTAATAGAAACCGACCGGCCAGGGTGGCAGGTCTTCCCATACGCCAAGGACCCGCAAGAGGCGGGTCCTGTGTCATCCACCCACCGAGGTCAGCGCCTCGGGGAATCCCCTGCCGGATGAACGCGACAGGCCACCTATGCCCAGCCCCCCTCCAGACTCCACTGCGCTGCCGCCACGCTCCCATCCGGCTCCCCCCGAAGCTGCGCTCTTCGGCTCCCCCTTTGACCGTGATGACATGTCGGACGCCCTCTACAGAACTTTCGCGCCGCGTCGCGGCCCGCGATGCCCGACGTCGGCACTCCACTCCTCCTCCGCGACACCGCTGCACCCACCGCGCTTCACCGCTCTGAAGACGACTCCGGCCCTGCTTCGCCGCGGAGCTCTGCCGACCTGCTCGACTCCTCCCGGGAGCCCCCTGCTCGTGCTGCCGTGCTCTTCCGCGCTCCGCTGCCTTTGCGCGGCGGAACCCGCCGACGCGAGCAGGGGGCACCCGGGAGGAGCCGAGCAAGTCCACGGAGCTCCCTGGAAATGCAGGACCTGATTATACTTCGGAGCGGCAGATCTCTATGGTGAAGTAGGTCCAAATTCAGCTTCAGAGCTGCGGAGTGCGGCGGGCGCAGCAGTGTCGTGGTGGAGGAGTGGAGTGCTGGTGTTGGACCTGTTTGTCGTTGGCGACACGCCTGCTCGATCTTGCTCCAATCTGTTGGAGTCTGCTCCTCAATCTGGTGAAGAACAACGAAGAATACCAAATAATGATAAAGAACACTCAAGAGGGAGAGAGAGAGAGAGAGAGAGAAAAGGGAGAACCCCCAACTCATATTTTCATATTTAAAGGAAAACCTGCTTAGTGTGGAATCCAAAATCACTGCACCCTCTCATTTTATGTCGCGCCTAGGAGAACCTACCCATTTCGAACTCAACGGAACTCTCGGATTTCCATTCCAAGACTCTATTTGAAAGTTATTCGAAAGTAATTCCAGTGATAAAAAAATCACTCATTATTTCAAAAAGATTGTTTTCCCCTGGGTTACATCTCTCTCAGTAGGCCCATGCCTGTAACTTTTACACCCCGCCTAGGGTAAACGGCACGCTCTGGACGCAACTGTTCCCTCGGATTTCCAATCTGAGCTACCGTTTAGGAGGAAACACTACCCTGCCATGTGAATAGTATAAAAACACTTAACATTTTTATAAAATTTATTCTGGGCACACCGAGCCTCGGAATTGCATGCCAACTTCGTGCCTAGCTCTGGAATTATATGTTGAAATATTACAAAGTCTTATAGCGTAAAAACCAGGTCTCTACATTTTTATCCCTATAAAAGAGTACTTTTCACTCAATCCCCTTGTACGAAAATACATTAATGAAGTTTTAAGATTTCCTAGAGAACATATTTCAATATTTTTTTTATCATGATCCATTACTTACATCTAAATTCGGAATTATTTTTAGAAATCTTGGGATAATTAGAATTATTTGATTATTTGTTTTCACCCTCAAACTAACGGTCTATTAAAAAAGATGATCTAAACATTAGAATCCATTTTGAGATCATGATCACTTTATTTTCAAGGTATGTGGGATTTGTACTTACATTTGATATAGTTTCCATTCCAAAATAGTTTCCATTCTAGTATTCAAATGAAACCATATAAATTACTGTATGAAAATAGTTTTTCTACACCAACATGATGGGATGAAGTTGCTGGAAGGATTCTTATTGGACCAAAGCTTGTAGAGAAAACAATAATGAAGGTAAAGACTATTCAAACCTGTATCAATGCATCAAAATGTAGGGAAAACATATATGACAATAATTGAAGGAATAATTTTTAATTTAATGTGGGAGATTTCATTTTCATGAAAGTATTTCCATGGAAGTGTGTTATATGATTTAGAAAGGTAAGGAAATTGTGCCCCATGTACATTGGTCCTTTTGAAATTATAGACAGATTTGGAGCTTCAGATTATCATATATAAATTCCACTTAGTCTTTCTAAGGTACACTATGTGTTCCACATCTCCTTGTTAAGGAAGTATAAGCTAGACCCAACACCTATACTCACTTCAAAATGAATAGAATTGGAACCTGACTTATATTATTGTGAAGAGACTATCTAGATTCTATAAAAAATGAATATTTGATAAGGAAACAAAAAAAATATTCTAGTAAAGGTACATTCTCTAAATGATAAAATTGAAGAGGTGATGTGGGAGCCTGAGGATCTTATGATGCGAAACTAACCAAATCATTTTATGTTGTGACAATCTATAAATTTTAAGGATGACATTTTTGTAGGAGGGGAGGATGTAATGACCCATAACTCTATCAAGGAAATTTCCATTCTTATAAATATTTCATATAGTATAGATAATATAAAATCACATATATAACGCTATAAAATCATCATAAATAATGAATAAATAAAATAAGTGGGTTTTATTGATGTTAAGGAACCTATATCAATGAACTATTGACATGCCCTTTGGAATAATAATGTGACATATAAGAATAGTAGACTAACCAATATGATAGTAATCTCATCAATGAAATTATAAAAAATTTGAAAATCTTATAGGCGAAATTATTATATAATTGTATCATAGTGTATGTAAATGAATATTTTTAAATAAAAATTTAACTATTTGAAATTTTTTAAGTCATAAATATTTAATTAAACTTTTATAAATAGTAAAATGATTTATAAGTAAATTTTATTTTTATAAAATGCATTCATAAATAAAAAATTTTATGCCTTGTGATTTTTGTATAATTTTATGATACCTTAGTTAATTTGTGAACGTGTTATAAAATCATTTATAAATTAAAATGATATTTTTTGAGTAAATAATGATTTTCATTAAAAATTAAATTTCTCAATTTAGAGAATAATTTTAATAAATTGGATTTCACTATTAAATACTATACATCAAATAATTATAAGGCTGATTTTTTGGGATTTTTCATAAATACATGAGATTTTAGTTAATGGTAAAATATGACAAATTACAGCATAAATACATTATAAGCCAAATAAGTTATTCCTTGAGTCATAGATAGTGTAAGAAATATTGGTTACAACTAAAATAAAATTATTACTCTATTTATTCAAAATAATCAATACTATTTCTTTTCTTGAGTTATATAATAAAATAATGAATAAAATAATGAGAAATTACCCCTCTCCTCCATTATAAAAAACCATCCCTCACTGCCCCTTCTCCTGAAACCTTAAAAGATTTTTGGAATTTAAAATATCTACCGAATCCTCTTCCCAAGATCATCACCCAGATCTAGACGCCCTTGTTCACATCAAAAGACCAAAATCAATCCTTTTAAGGAGATTCACATGAAATAGTATTTGAGAGGTAAAATCCATTTCCTTTTACTTTTTTTTCTCTTTTCATGTTCTTTATTTTATTATTATCTCCTCACCTACTATGACAAAATGATCATGATAACTCTAGTATAATTTATATATTGGAATTATATCTTGTTAATATAATAACCATCATAAATCTTCTTACACTCTCTCGTTCCCTCTCTCTTTTATTTTAAAAATGAAATCATCATCCGAGAGGTGCCGATTTACAACCTTCATGGACGACAAAAATTAGTTATTCTATTTATTTATCAGGGGTAGAAATGGTAATATTTTTATTTTTAAAATTGAACATACTGTATGTTTATACCTTATATATTATCTTAGACCCAGTATATATATAACACTAATTCATATGAAAAAACTAGTTCTTGGTGACCAAAATACCATTGTAACAATCAAAACAATTATCAATAAATGTATTATCTAATGATTCATCCTCATAACATATAACCATATAATATATATACACATTTGAACTTATGTATAATCATTAATAAAATGTAATTTCAATTCGGGATAATTATACCCATTTTACATGAACTTTATTACTTATAAACAAGTGACCAATCCTGAAAACCTATAAACTATTTTCTCCCAAACGATGAAATTAAACACCATAACTCATCAATAAGTGAATAAATGAAAATATTAAAACAATAATGATTGAAATAGTTATATAAAATTTTCTTCATTATTTAATTAATTGTTTTAATTTTATTTTCCAGGATGTTAAGGTCAAGTGCAGAACTCATTCTGATATAATGTAAGGGTTTTCTACCTGAACATTCAATTTCATTCGGGTTACACTTTTTCCCACATTACCCTAATTAAATTATTAATTATTCATATATACCCATAATAAAATATATTTAATGTTATATATATGTCCCAACCATTATCTTTCTTTCTTAGATGGGGAGTTACATGATTTAAAAGGATCTTTCAAAATTTCTTCTCGATAAACAATCGTGATTCAAGAGAAATTCTCGAATTCTTACCTATTATCAAGTGCACTATATAATATTTTTTATGCCACCATTTGTTTTTTAAAATCAATCATTTTATTATAGAAAAAAATATTATTCAGTTCTTGTTTTTGTTGAATATTTTATCTAAAAGGACTCTTCTATGCTAAGTAATAGAGTATTTCTTTCATGTATTATGTGACGATTTTATATGAGTATTTCCATATATTTCAACACTATTGTTTTTTCTTATGTTTAACTTTTATTAATTGATAATTGTACCATATAACATTTTTTTTGAATTTTGTGTGATTATTTTGACATCAGAAGTGTTATCTTGATATTGTTCACTCTATTACTCTGAATGGTTACTTTTTATGTTTCTTATTGGGGAAGGTTATTTACATTTAATATGTTTGTTTCAATATATATTTATATGTGGATTATATTTCTCCATTTTATATGAGGAATTAATTGGACTTAGTAAGTGATCGTTGGGGCCCGTTATAGCCCCTCGATGCATCAGTGGGTCTCATGAGACAAATTAGCCTGGGTTATTACCCATTATGTTTGGTGTATTGGATAAGGCCATAATAGTATCATTATTTTGTCCAAAAATATTCATTACCTCTTTATTAAACTAGTAATTGATTTTATATGTGATTATTCCACTAGTATAATATTCATGTTTATGTTTGATAATTGTATTATTAGTTTTTAATTCCCTATATTTTATGTGTAATATTAAGCGCTAATGGCCTGTGTACTTTTATTTATTCACCATGATTTATATTTATGCTACCATTATATTACATACCCTTATTGAGAATCTAATATCACCCCTTTCACATTTTTCATTTTTCACAAGATGTGAATATTTTTATTATAAATGACTTGTGAGGATAGTCTAGAATTTTTTCGGTGTTTCCATTTAATTATTATGTTGTACTTTATTTCATATTGTAATAAAAATATTATGTATTTCTCTGGTTATCCAGTGATACTATATTATTTATTTATTAAGTATATGACATTCATTATTATATGACAATGTAATAAAATAATGCACCAGCTCATAGCTTAAAGGTTCAAGAAATTATAAGAATGGAATCTAATGTGGCTCAGTTGTGGAGTAATGTTCACTATAATCATATATTAAGATTCTTATGTATCTGATCCTGAAATAAACAAAGCTTTATGTGTATTATTTTTTGAAATTTTAATAATATGTAATTTTAAAAAAAATATAATTTATGTGATGTAATGTAATATTTAACTTACATTTCTCTAAGTAATATCTTTTCAATGTGAGAAAATTGACTTATCCCACAGTTATTTTATATCCTATTACTGCTGCTGTGATTTTTTCTTAGGTTATTTTGTTTATTCTGTACATATTTTACCATATTCAAACTTGTACATACCAGAACGTGTACCAAACACATATATACCATTATACTTTCATCACCACTTTTAAATAAACTACTTTTTTTATTTCATGCTGAGTTTGTTATTGGGCCCTTCATGGTCTTTCATTGTGGGTTTGACCCCCTTTAATACTTTCTAGTTCTATGTGGTGAAATAAGTATGTATTATATTTGTTATTATGGACACATGTAATAATTTGGCATCATTTTCATAGAATTCATCATGTTACCATGAAAAGATTCAAAAAAAACTCAAAAAAATATTTCTAGAGTGATTCGTCCTCAAAATGATATTATATAATTTAAAAAAATTATAATTAAAGTAATACTTCATTACTCATGAGAAAATAAATTGGAATTATTTTCATAAATACCTTGAGGATGATGAATAATTTAATTTTTTAATTAACGTCTTAAATAATTGGAGTTAATATGAAAACAATTTAACAATGTTTTTAGAATACATATGATATGTAGTCTTTCTATGGACATTATTTTGGATATAAAATTTGAAATTATTTAGCATTGTAAAACCACACATAGGAATGTGATTAGTTTTTACTTATATGATAAAAAAAATATTTTTAAAATTTTTAATCAAAATTGATGGAGATTGATCACATAAAATTAATTAATAATTTTTTATGGTTTAATAAGAATTCGTAAATATTCTATTCAAAACTATAGAATCACACCAGTTGGTTATGGATTATGTTATATTAGATGATGAATGGAATATAATTGGTGATGTTTTAAATTTAAAGACTCTCATACCTGATGAATTAGAAGAATTTATTTCTAAACCTGAAATATATTCTAAAAAAATAAAAATAGTTGTGGATTATATTAAAATGTTTCGAAAAAAATTCAAATTGTAATAAAAAACTTTTTATGAATAATAAAATCCTATACTCGTGAGATTATATCAATGTTTACATGGTTTCTGAGGGAATTGTTTTTATGGATTCACTATGAGGATATGAAAACATACATAGAAACACTCCTTATTGTGTTCTCATCACATTGAAATGTGAAATTCGTTAAATACCTCCTAATTATCGAAGAAAAATCCAACTTGTTTTATTCATTAATGTTTTTTCATAAGTGTATAATTAAAATTTGATGAGATATAGTTATCATCATACTATTTATAATCTTATTGTACTTATTCATCATGTGAAAAATTTCCAATCAATATATAGTGCTTTATAGTTAGGAAACTTCACCCTCTGTCAAAATTTGGAAAAATTATTAGGGGATTTAGGTTGCGGATTTCATGACTAGTGTCTCAAGGTAAGATACCCCTAATTGACATACATTTAATAAATATTATTGTATACTTTTAAAATATGATTCTTGTTTAGAATTATAATGTATAAAATTAAATTGATTAATATTATTTTTTCTATTCTAAGCCTTGGGAGTTTTAACTTTCTGTTTAATTTAGTGTGGGAAGTGACTTCTATCCAGTTCAAAATCCATTGGATCTTCTCCCACTATATTAGATATTCACTATCATTCCTTCCTCATGTTATACATGTTTATATATTCATGAACTAAATTGATTAAATATTATTCATATTTTGATTTTTTATTGTTAATTTAATAAAACAAATGCTATTATGTTAAATTTATAAATAGAAATATTAATGGTTTATCTATAATAAGATAGAAATTGAATTTCATTATATGGTACTGTTTTCATAATATGATATAAATTTTAGTATAAATTTGTATTAATTTTGATACATGTTGATACCCAATTTTTTATACTAGTTGCGTGTTACCCTCTAACCTGTAAATTTATTTTAAGTTGAATGATTATTAGACTAGGTCTTTAAAACATGGATATTGAATGTCAATTTTCTGATATATAATTCATTATAGTTATTGATTTTAAATTTAGTTCAATTACTGTTATAATGTTCCTTTATTATTTAAAAGTTATATTCATTGTGGTCTTTAATTTCATGTTTTATTTATTATTATGAACATATTTAATTATTTTTTATTGAAAACCATTGTGAATTTTTATTGGTTTTATTTTTTTCACAAAAATATTATTACCTACATACTTTTAGAGTATATATAAATTATTACATAACAAGGTTACATGAATATCAGGTCCATTCATGTCACTTATAACTTTATATTTAAATAAAACCATGAAATCCCACATCATCTAGAATTAAAATATTCCAAAAAAATTAAGTAATTGTTGAATATTTTCAAATATATCATAGTTTGATTTAATTTTATTATATAATTAATAAATTAGATGTTAAGATGAATTTTTCATATATAAGTTGTTATTTTCATAAAATTTTCCAAATACAGGATCCTAAAATTCATATGATCAACATGGATGATTTACTTATTTTCACTCTCTATTATTAATCCACCCTTGAATTTTAAAAGATATATTGCTGATATTAATGTTGTGAATATATTTTTTCACATAGGATACCTATTAGAAGTTACTAGGGTACGTATATTTCATATTGAGGGGAGAGTAAATTGATTATCAAACATGGAAGATTGAACATAAACTCTAGGGTGGTAAGTTTTACATCCAAAATGATATTTTTTCTCTTTAGTTATTTTTAAATATTTTATGTCATTGTGGGTTAATATTAAATAAAATAATGAATTTAAATTCTAAATATGATCCATCATTATAAAATTTTTTTCCTCATGCATTTGATTCTTTAAATCGGATGAATTTAATTAAATTAGAATAATGTTATTTCACCATATAATATCGATATTTCTATAAGAACCTAATTTTTCTATCTAGTATGAATATTTTTATTTTTCAATTTGAAACTAATGTTGGAGTCCTCTTATGTATTTAATCTGAAGTCATGTCATGAGTTGATTTTTTTAATGTTGAAGAGATATGAATAGGAGGGCTGAATGTAAGCTGAAATCCCATTACACAATGTGTAATTGGATTACTTGGAATATAATCATTACATGACATTTAATGGCCTAAACAAAACCAATAATGTCATATAAATGGATTTTACTATGGGAAGAACCCCAATTTGTACACTTCATGTAATTAATTTACATGTTATTTAAATGATAGATATGTTTTTTTAAAATATAAGGCATGACCACTCTTTTTGATGAAATCCCTCATCAATCCATCTCTCTCACACACATTAGAGTTCCCAAAAAGGATTAATTGAGTCTTATACTACATCTCTATTCATCATCAATTTCAGATTTTTCTGTCTCATTGGATGCTTGTCGATAATATCTTCATTCTTTTTTAATCATTTACCTCTCTTCCTTATATCAATAATTCTATTTCGTTGTAGTCTCGTATTCCCCAATTTTAAGGAATTTATCAACTATGTATATCCCTTCGAATCTATACCATGTTATAGGCTGATACTAGATGAAGAGAGTTGTAGGGGTATGAAGTATGTTTTCAATAACTCATGTCTCAGATTCATAATTTTAGAAATTAGTGCGACGTCATGCTGATTTAATTTGGTGTTATTTATTGAATTAGTGCATCTTAGTTATTATCAATGGAACCATGTTATATGACCCTTTTTATATTTCTTCAACATTTTTTTGTTACATCTGCAACATCAAACACCCCATATAGGTTGATTTAACATAATTGGGTTTTTGGAATTTTGACACGTTCGATCTACCGTTCAGGTGTGCCTCACCGTGACCATTCAAACGGTAATCCACTCTATATTAATTTATTATTGAATTGATAAATTTTGTTTACCGTGTTTCTTTCACTTTACCCACATAGGGAATGTGCATAAATTTGATTAACCAATGTAAAATAGAATTTTCTTGTATATGGTATGTATATTACTTCACCTAATTAAAGGAATGTTTAGTTTGATGAAAATAAAACCCTTTTACACATAATATGTATAGTATAATAATAAATCTATGTAATTAAATATGAATTTAATGGATAATTAAATGGTATAGTGCTAAATTGGCCTTGTCACACTAAGTAAAATAAATGGCTCGAATCATATAATATATTAAATGGATTGAATATTAAATGGACTGATTAATTATATTACTATAATGAATCATATATTACACACATCAATATTACCTTAAAATTTAATAATATTCATTAAAAATATAACAAATCCATGATTGGACCATGTATGTACAATTTTCTTTAGAAACTAGAAATCATAATCAACTGGTTCATAAGACATATTCATTGTCTCCCTATTATTTTTTCATAGCTACCCCCCTTTTAACATATCATATTTAAAACCATTATTCAAGACTTGGGGAAAATAAATATATGAAAGGGTGAGCTCAAATTCTCAATAAGGGTATACAATGGATATATCGATCATATCTTAATCAAAATACATAAAAAACATATCATTTGAAAATCTTAATATGTATAGAATCATGACATTACGCTATGGTATAAATCATAATGGTTCATAAGAATCAATGAATGTAATCTAAAAATTCATAACATAATATTTGAAATTTTTGGCACACATAATCATATAAAATAATTTCATTTTAGTTATGTCTCATTTCTGTGAGTTCATATCAGACAAAGTCCATTACTGAACTGAGTTCACTCCTCATTCTAACCTTGTACTACTAGACCAAGATTATTTCCCATTCCAGACATGTATATCACATGATATATAAATATTTACCCAATCCATTAGAAGTAGATATAGGTACCACCCATATCAAAATAAAATTATTCTTATAAGTTCCATAAATAAAAAAAATAATTTATCACATCATAACATACAGAGTAAAATGGGTCTCTTAAACATCATTCCATCATAACATAATCCATATAAAACAAATATATTTAATAAATATAAGATCAAAAAAAATAAAATAATTGGAATAATAGTGATTGTATACTTGAAATAGACCCCTATAAAATAATTTCATCATATATGAAAAAAAAATTATAAAATTCTTGAACTTAATTCTTGAGTAAAATATCCTTTCTTCTTCAAAAAATAGATTTTTTCTAAAAATGACACATAATTTTAAAATAAAATAATTTATTTAAAATAAACATGCAATATTATAAATACAGATTAATTGAAATAGGCAATTATGAAAGTGTAAAAATTCGTTCATGCCATATATGTTAAAAGAAAACATTCTTCTTTTACTTCTGTTAGAATGTCAAAAAGTTATCATATCTAAAATGACAAAATATTACTTTCATAATTTTTTGTAAAAATAACCCAATGGATAAAATTTAATTTATAAAATATTATAAGGATATGAAGAATATTTTATAATATATTAGTATAAAACATAGAAATAGATGATAAATATACCCTAGTAAATACTTACCTATAAGCAATCTTTGATATTAATAAGACTGTAAAATTATCCATTACCCATGGTCTGATTACCGTTATATGTACAAGAATCTATTTTATAATTATTAAAAAAATTATATTTACTTATTCAAAATTCATATTCATTTTTATGATACCATAAATGATAAAATTATAATAAATTTGTTATTAGAAATATTACTCGTCCTTCAAACATTAAATTTTTATTTTGTTACGCTTGATTTGTCTAATAGTTTCATGTTCATTGGTTATAGTTATATCATTTATGGAATTATATTAAAATAATATATATAATATTTACTAATTAAATTCATTTATATATTCAATATTTAATGAATATCATGAAAAATTAATCGCATCGCATCGTAGAGACGGTAGGTCGTACGTACGCACGAGGGACGATATCATTCACATACTTATTGAATGGAATTTATGTTGATGGTTTATAAAATTTTAATATAAATATCATTTTATAATAATCATATAATATTATTATTTCCATCATTATAGCAAAAAAATGAGTTTGTGGTGAAAAATAGATTACACCCCAGTGTGGAGACAATATGTTGTATGGATGCACACATGGTTATTTAATTTTTCATATGATGGGTAGAATGTGTAGTATGGTTTTTTATAATTATAATAACATCTAATTATATAATATATACTAGATTTATTATTTTATAATTAAAAAATCATTAAGATGAAGTATAAGAATAATGATTTTTTACTGAATTGGTAGAGGAGATTACCTCTTCATTGACACGCTTCCTTTAAATCTCCTCTTAGATCACTAGAGTTGGACTTTAAAGAATAACATTACCACATTAATGTACATAGGGAATTTTATCAGGGAAATGTTAAGGATATGGCCAATCTTGAAGGCTCAAGGTAAAATGAAGAGGTGAGGGAGGAGGTTAATTTTTATAATTGAGGTTAGGGAAACTTTTGGAGACTCTATAAATAATAATTTTTAATAAAATAAAACCCTATAAAACCCTCCAAAATTCCCCAATTTCGAATATGGAAAGATATAGGGTTGTAATATCATCATAAAATAAATTTTTGACAATTTTTACTTCAATATCAACCATAATATTTTAATTAAAACACAATTATTCTATTTTATTTTTAACGAGGGTAACAAACATTTAAATAATAAAAGGGTGAAATATTTACTTTTGATATGTCAATTAGACCATAAAGAAATATCTTCAAACATTTTACACAATATAATAATTATTATATATTTTGAAAATAATTTTTATTTTCATTATTTAGTTTAATAAAACATTATTTTTCTAAATAAACAATATTTTCAAATTTTTCACTATTAAATTTATTGATTTATAAAAATATTAATAAGACAATTTAACATAAAACCAATTATTTAATTATATTTAAAATAGGTAAAGGTCATTTTGAAAATTAATTTGACATATTAAGTTTCCCAAATAATATTTATTTTAATATTTTTAATAACATTTGTTTTTTTCTCCATTAATAAAATAATTACTAAATCAATATTGAGTGATTATATAATATACTTATTTTTTGAATGAAAATTAAAAATAAAATACTATGATAAAGATAAATCTACTATATTTCATGAGAATACTTTTAGTAGAATTTATCTTCTCGAAAATACTACATTAAAAATGTTATAATTTTGAAAACATGAACGTGACAACATTAACATCACATTAAATAAAATAATATAAGTGTCATAATCTAATATATAAGGCTCCAAATGTACAATAAGTCGACCTTTTGATGGTTATGGTTGACATATGCTCGACAAAAAATATATTTTCATGTTTTTGGGTCAGTTAATTATAAATATCGTTTTAATAATTATTATTTTATTGATTCCACTCCAATTAAATAATTTATGCATCATTAATGAACAATATTTTAAGGAAATTATTTATTTACTAAATATAAATAATTAATTATGTTGCTAAATAAAATAAATTAGATTTAAAATGACTATTTATAATCATATTTTTCTTCGGTGTAACCTTATATTAAAAATTATATAGTTATTAAAATTTGAGTAAGACATATTTTACTTTTCATTAAATAAAATAAATTAAATGTTCTAATATCATTGAAGTGACTTCTAAAGGACACCATTCTGACCCAATGATTATTTAGGTAGAATAACACTAATCCAATGATATAAGGACAAGAGTTAGAATAATTTTATATTATCACTATTATCCGTAATTAACTAATTTACCCTTTTACCAGATTAATAAAAAATTTAACTAAACATACAATGTATAATGCACAAAACATAAAATAAATATATTTATAAAATTTGGACCTAATGATTCCAAATATAAAATATATTTTTTAAAATTCAAAACACAGATGTTTCAAAAATTACATTAAAATTATTCTTTTCAGAAAGAGAGGATGAGTTTCAAAAGATAAAATATTGTAAAAAATTGAATTTTTTTTTACATTTTATTCAATGTAAAATTAATAATATGAACTTAAATTATTATGAATGATAAAAATATATTATATTTAAAAATAAAAACCCTTAAATATTATATTTTAATCTTATAAATTATTTCAATTAAAAACATTATTTTCAATTAAAATTTAGTGTCATTTTTACTATTCATCAAAATTTAAAATTTATCAAAAATTATATTAAAATTTTATCCAATGTAAATTTTTATGTCCCAAATTAAAAATATTTATTATTTTGTTATGTAAATATTATTAATGTGTCAAAATCTTAATTTCAAAGGGTTTCTCCATTAAAAGGCATAAAATTTTCCTTTCGAAAAATATGTGTTTTTATACATAAAATAAGGTTTATTCATACCATATGACCAAAATATCAATTGGATGAAAATAAACAAGATTTTATAAAATATATAGCCTATATATTTTAGTAATTTCATTTACCAATTGTAATTATCTTAATTTATTAATACCAATATACAATATATTATTGATTTATAATTTACATAAATATTTGGTTACCAATGAATTCACAATACATTTTCATAATTTAGTTATACTTATTCAAACTATCCTAATAGCTATGATATAATGGTAATTTTATAATAATGTAATATCATAGTTTGTATAAAATCACAATTTCATGAAATGCGTGCTATTGTATAAATAAAATTACTTTTAAAAATATTTGATAATACATCTTGGTGTTACATTCTACACCCATTAAATTGAATTTCACCCTAGAAATTAAACACTTTGATAAAAACATATTAGGATACCTATTCCTTTTCAATCCAATAAGATCCCACGTATTGTTCTAAAATTGGTGGTTCCACCAAAAAACATTAAAAAAGTGAGTGGTCTTGTATTGTAAAACATTTTTTCTATGATCTCAAATCTCTATCAGTTGTTCCTCACAGGAATGATCGTTCTCTAGCAGTAGAAATTCTTTGCTTTGTAAATTTTAAGGATCATGTTTGTATATTCTTAGGAGGGATACATGGAACCCATCTTGAATTTGGGAGAGATTCAGTGGAAGTACCAATCGGTAAACTGACTTCCCCACACGATCCTGGATTTCAAAAGGACAGATATACCTAGGGCTCAGCCGACCCTTCTTTAAAAATATCATTACACTATTCTGAGGAGAAATTCACCAAAATACTCTGTCACCCACATCAAACTCTTGGTGTTTTTTTCTCTTGTCATCATAGCTTTTCATTCTGACTCTCAGCTGCTCTTATGTTTTTTTTTTTGAATAGATCTGACCTTTTCTACCTTTACATCATCAAGATCAGATTCTAATATATTTATTTCACCAACTTCATCACCACATGTTTTAGTTTGGAACTTTTTTCTATAGATGGAATCATTAGTTCCCATATGAATACTGGAGTGAAAAATATTATTGTATGTAATTACACCAAAGGTATTTGTTGACCCCAACCACCTTTGAAATTCAATGAGAAAGATATCAACATGTCTTCTAGAGTTGGAATTGTCTTCTCAGAGTGATTGTATGTATGTGGATGACTTCTTTGGTAAGGAATGTCTATGAGATAGCTTATTAATTCATAATCTTTTCATATACAAGATCCATGAAATCTCAAAAAAAATCATCTATATTCTAGATGTTCTCATGTTCATGTAAAATTCATCATCATTATTCTTCTCCACACCTACTTATACAAGGAATAAAAACTTTGACCATGATGTGTCAAATTATTGACAACAGGGACGATGTGATTTCAATTTCCATTAATTATTTCAAGTCTAGTCATGAAACCATTTATATGGTTGAACCAGGTTATAATATATGTATTATATCTCCTCCATGGTTCGGTAATTCTTTTTTACTCATGGATTTAATTTATAAGACAATATGATGTTGTTATTATCATAGAACCACAAAAATTATCTAAACAAACATCATTAATGTTTTATTTTATGAATCAACCTCATATAAAACATCAAAATGAAAATGATATAAAAAATAGTATTAGAAATATGTAAATATCATTCCATTACAATTCTTGAGTTTCCCTTCAATCGAAATGATCATCTATCATGAACCAATCATGGAAATCATGTAAAGAACTCACCAAAAATAGTTCAAGGAACATAATACTAACAATTATGTGGTGAAATGTGGATATAAAATGATCATATAGGATCTTATAAACATGGAAATATTTCTTTAAAATACAAATAACACTATTTTAACAATTATACAAGAAGGTTAAAAAAAGTTTTAAGTAATACAAGCCTAAGGTAAGGGAATTCTAAACCCGATTTAAATCCATGGGAATGACCTTCTACATCGTTATTTATGTGGTATAAAAATAGATTTTGTGATGGGTTTTTTTATATTATTTTTAATTATGTCTAATTAATGTGTATATACATATTATATCCACTATATTTAGTCTCTCTTTAATTTTATAATTTGTGTAAGGGGATTTTATTTTAAAATACTGTTTTAAAATTCTATTTTACCAAATTCAAAATCAATGTTTTTATGCTATTATTCATGTTTTATGATTATGTTATAGTTCTTAGGAATTGTTTATGATAAATTTTGGGTCCTATATCTCCCTAGAATCCATTGGGTATATGTAATTTGGTGGTCGGTCATATGGTTACTCCATGTGTAACTGCTATGGTTACACAAATAGTAAGGCAGCCGTGAGGGTAACAAATTATAAGTTAGCCGAGAGGGTTACAAGATTATATATGTAATTCCCTAGGATACGTTTATTATTCTAATTATGTTCTTATGTATTGTGGAAATATCATGTTTCACAATTTAAATATATATATAGGTGGTATGTATGACTTTTGAAAATGATTTCATACGTTACAAGTATTCATGGAAAAATGGGTTCATTCCTTTGTTTTATATCCCTTAATGAGTTTTTGTGTTCATCCCATGTTTTAAATTATTTTCACAGGTTAATATACGTGCAATACAAATAATGAAGCCGTGTTAAATGTTGAATAATTTTCAAGGAATCATGTTTTATGTTTTATTGTTTTAAATTTTGAATAAAATGGAATTTTTTTTAATGGTATCTACTCTCTAACAATGTGTAACATTATGAATGTATTATATCTCAGTTCTATAAAGCTCTAAACTTGAAAAGATCCTAAGTCTAAAATGAATTTTTTTTCTTGAATAAATTCATGATTATGTGTGTAATATGCCTGGGTCCTTATAGTTGGTATCAGATTATGGTTATGATAACTTTAGGAGTTGGGATGATGTTAAAAGAATAACATAAATTATTGTTACTATGTCATTAATTTGAAATGTTATAGAATTTAAATATTACCATGTTACTTCATATGAGATAAGTTTGATTGGAATAGTTGTCTACATAAAGAACATGGATGTTGAAGAGGAGAGGAACCAATAGAATGACATCCTTCTGGTTGTATATCCTAGAATGGTAGGGATTGGAACAATATAGTTTGTGACAGTGTTGGCTCAGCTAATGCGGGAAATAAATGGTGGTTCCATCCATGAAAGAGAACAAATTGAGCTACTACAATGGAACATGACAGTAGTGGAACATTTTATGAGGCAACACCCTCATGCTTTTCATGGATCTTCTGACCTAGTAGTAGCAGAAGGATGGATCAAAGAACTGGAAAATATATTTGATGTTATGGGATGTTCAAATAATCAAAAGGTAAGTCTTTATATTTATCATTTTTAACGTGAAGATAATCAATGGTGGTTAATGGTAAGGATTATCATGGGTAGAGAGGATTTTTATTCCTTATATTAGTATTAATTTAAAATACTATTCCTTGAAAAATATTTTCCTAAGGTGGTGAAATGTACGATGGAGAAGAAAGTCTGTGAATTGATGAAAAACGAGGAGGATTCAGTGGATGTGTATGAAGCGAACTTCACCCGATTAGCAAGGTGTGCTCTAAATCATATTTTAGATCATGATAGAAACATCAACCAATTTTACTCAGGATTTAAGTCAATGTATCAAAGGATTTTTGCCTCCCGTGAATTCAAAAATTATGAGAAACTCTTCTGAAGTGTTGAGAGGGTTGAGATGGAGTTTTCTAATGATCATGTGCAATTTTGTAAACAAGGACAAGAAGAGTTCCAAGTGGCAAGATATGGGTAAGAATCAACCAAAGAAATCTGATGGTAAGAAAATCCAGTTTCTAATATGTGAAAACTATTGCAAGAAACACCCTAGGGAATGTCTTAAAAATTTAGGAAGTGTTTTAACATTGGTATGTTTAGATATATGGCCTGAGATTGAAATGAAAATAATCCTAAGACTAATCTCAATAAGAAACCCGAAATTTGTTTTAAATATGGTGAGATGATTCATTATGAAAATTCTTACCCAAAGAGAGATTCCAATGATACAAAGAAGTCAGACTATAAGAACAAAGGTGTACTAAGATCCTTTGCGACTTTGTCAGCAGATCTCAGGCTATCCAATGAAGTTGTAACAGGTACATTTTTTGTTCACTCATATTTTTCAAAAAAAATTTGATTAGGTGTCTACACATTCATTTAGATCTATGATATTTTCTGGTAAATTGTTATTATAACCTCAACAAATGAGACCTAAAAATGTTGTTAAATCACATAGGGGAAATATTATAGAAAAGAGGAATTATAAGAATCGTTCTATTATGGTATGTAGAAAGACTTTACCTTGAATCGAAGTAATTTTAACCTTAGTCGAGTTTGATGTTATTATGGGAATGTATTTTCGTTCTATTTATCATGCTAATATTGACAATAGTGACAAAAAAGTTGTTTTTCAGAATGTGTTTCATTTTATGTGCAAGAATTAACCCATACCGTTGATAACATATCAGGAATCTGAGAAACTATTGAATGATGGAAACAAAAATTATCTTGCTTATATTTTTGAAAATAAGGGAACTATTTATATTAATGATCTGCCCGTGGTAAATGAATACCTTGATATTTTTTCTTGATGAGTTACCCAGTGTCATACCTGATCATGAAGTTAAAATCCCAATTAACTTAGTTCTTGATGCAAAGTCAATTTCAAAACCCAACATATCATATGGCTCAAATAGAACATCTTGAATTGAAAAATTAGTTGCAACATTTTCATGATAAAGGATTCTTTCTTCATAGCACTTCACCATGGGGAGCTCCAGTATTGTTTGTTAAAATGAAAGATGGTTCCATGAGACTTCGCAATAATTATATATCTTGGAATAACATAACTATTTAAAACAAGTATCATTTGCCTCCTATAGATGACTTGTTTGATCAGCTCCAGGTATCTTAGTAGTTTTCCAAGATTTACTAGAGATATAGATACCATCAGCTGAAGGTGATGGAGGATTACATCCCGAAAAAATCATTTCGTACTAGATTTGGGAATTATGAATTTTTTGTTTTCCCATTTCGGTAAACTAATTCACCTTCTCTATTCATGATTCTTATGGATAGATTATTTCCTGAGTTTATGGATATTTTTTTTATTGTATTCATTAATGTCATTCTGGTATTTTCTAAAAATAATGTGGAGCATGAAAACAACTACGGGTTGTTTTATTAACATTAAAAGAAAATAAACTGTATGTAAAATTCGGCAAGTGGGATTTTTGGTTACAAAAAAATTATTTTCATCGGAACATTGTAAATAAGGATAGAATAACAGTTGATCCAACCAAAACAAAAGTGGTTAATGAATGTCAAAGTCCCACAAATGTTATAGATATTCACATTTTTCATGTATTATAAGGTTATAACGAATTTTTTGTTAATAAATTTTCTTGTTTATCTACCCTGATAACTATGTTAACACATAAAATGGTTAAATTTTTTTATAGAAGAATGTGATGTTTGTTTTCATGAAATGAAGAAGAGATTGGTAAAGGCTCCAGTTTTGGCCTTGCTTTAGCGAAATGGTTATTTCGTCATCTATAGTGATTTATCATTGAAGTGACTTGGTTGTGTTTTGATGCAAAATGATTAGGTAATTTTTTATGCATTGAGACAGCTAAAACGTCAATATTTAAATTGTCCCACACATTATTTGGAATTGGAAGCTTTGGGTTTTTTTGAAAATTTTGAGGTATCATTTATATAGAGCCAATTGTCAAATATATACTGACCATAAAATTCTGAAGTATATATTCAATGATGAGGAATTAACCATGAGGAAGAGAATATGGCTTGAATTTATAAATAATTTTGATTGCGCAATAAATTTACATATTGGAAAAGAAAACCAAGTTTTGGATGCCTTGAGTTAAAAAAATCATGCATCATTAACCATGTTACATTTGGAACATGATCCCTTGATTAATGATTTGATGAATTTTGTCTTAGAAGTAGTTGGTTCCTGGAATACAACTATTTGGTTTTAGGTTTCAGTGTATTCTTCGTTGTTAGACTAAATTAAGCGATCATTAAAGGAAGAAAGTGAGATAATGAAAAAGGTAGAATTGGTTAAAATGGGTATGCTTCCAAAATTTAACCATGATAAAGTTTGTGTTTTATGATTTTTAAAAAGGTTATGTGTGCCCTCTGATTCTCAGTTGAAGAATGATTTTTTGTGTGAAGCTCATAGTTCTTTATTTAAGGTTCATCCTAGAAGTTCTAAGATGAATAGAGACCTTTGTGAGTATTACTGGTGGGATGGAATAAAAAGGGATATTTATATTTTACCATTATATTTTTGACTTGACAACAGGTTAAAATAGAGCGGCAGTTAGAAAAGGGGATGATTTATCCTTTTCCAGTTCATGAGTGGAAGTGATATAATGTATCCCTAGACTTTATGGTAGGACTACCTAATACATCTCGAGGTAACAATTAAATTTATGTTATTTTGGATTGGATGACAAAATATTCACATTTTCTTTCTATTTTATTTACAATGTATTTAGATCAGCTTTATCAATTGTACCTCAAGGATATTGTCATGTTACATGGTGTTACTCTTTCCATTGTATCTTACAGGAATATTAGGTTCACTTCAATTTTTTTCAAGGGACTTTAGAAGTCCTTGGGCATTGAGTTAAATTTCAGTACAACATTTCATCCTCAATCAGATCGGCAGTCAGAATGAATGATTCAAACATTGTAGGATATGCTTCAAGCTTGTTCAACGGACTAACAGGGATGTTTGGAACATCGTCATTCTATAGTTGATTTTTCTTATAATAACATTTTCATTCCAGTATAGATATGGAACCTTTTTAGGATTTTAATAGAAAGCGGTGTCAGACTCCAGCATTTTGGGATGAAGCCGGTGAAATAATGTTGATGGGTCCAAGAATTATATAAGGATGTGGCTGAGAAAGCGAAGATGATCCAGCAGCTCATGGGGATAGCTCAGAGCATGTAGAAAAGTTATGCAGATAGAAAGACTTCTCTTTGAAGGTTGGTTACCATGTTTTCATTAAAATCTCTCCTTGGAAAAGAGTGATGTGTTTTGGTAAGAAAGGGAAGAAAAGTCCACAGTTCATTGTTCCTTTTGAAATCTTGGAGAATGTTTGATCAGTTGGATACCGAGTAGCTTTGCCTCAAATTTTTTCTCATGTACATAATGTTTTCCATGTTTCTATGTAGATAAAGTATGTGCAAGACTCATCACATATCTTGAGCCCAGATGCATCTCAGTTGGAAGATAAAATTTCATTTAAAGAGTAGCTCGTTCAAATTTTTTATCGAAGGGATCAATTATTGTGGAATAAGGTAATCCTCTAGGTAAAGGTTTAAAGAAGCAATATGGTAATCTTAAAATGCCATGAATGAAAGGTACCCTCACTTTGTTTAATAAGTAAATAAAATTTCAAGGATGCATTTTCCAGAAGGTGGGGATACTGTAACACCCCAAGGATTTCTAAAAATAAAATGAAATGTTTGAAATTTTGTTTAAAGTGGATATTTATAAGTAGTCGTTAAAAATAATATTACTGCTTCTATGTTTTGAATTTTGAAAAAAATGGAAATCTACAATTGTGTTCCGTAAGTTATTTGGAATCTATTAGAAACAACATGTTTTTTGGTGAATAGTAACATAATCTTATGAATAGTAATATGAATAGTAATTTGAATAGAAAAATGACCCTACTAAATAGTAAATTGTATTATTATTATTTTTTCATATGGCTTTAAGATAATGACATCTTGAATAATTTTTCAATGTGACATAAAAATAGCTATTATTTTTAATTTTTTAATTTTTTAATTAAGTTTGATTTTATTTAAAAATTAAATTAAAAATATTTAGGAAATTATTTTCAAAAATTGGACTTCATTTTTGAGTTTTAAACGTCAATAAATGGTTAGGGATAATTTTGGGGATTTTTCTGAAATATTACTTTTTTCAATGAATAGTAAAAAAAATATAGTTTTGAGTTTCGGTGTGTTAATGACATCATTAATGACGTAATAATGATTTAATAAATCTGGTAGACTTGTTTATAGTAAAATAAATTATTAGGTGTCTCATGTGGCTTATACAATCAAAAAAACCTTGGTGAAGCCCATGGTCTGGGAAATACCACGAATGAGGTGTCCCTTGAAAATTAATAAAATAATCCATCACTTTTTCTATAAATACCAACCCATTACTTCATTATCTTTTTCCCAGTTTTCTCATAAATGAATAAATGGCCTCCTTACATCCCTGGTATTCCCCCTAATGTTTCCTCAAGGACCCAACGTCCCAAACTTCATGTTATTGGAGTAACTCTACAATGTAAGAAAATTCTCAATATCTTTATTTTTCCATTCTTATTCTCTTTTATGTGGTATAACATTCAAGATTCCATACCATGTTCTTTTTTATTTCTTATTCTAGATCTATTCTGTATTATGAATCATTCTTGTATGGGTGACCCTTTACAACTCTTTTTAATATTTTCTAAAACCATGTTACATAGCCATTAGGCTGCTGAATTTTTGTAAGGTATTTCTCAATTATTATATTATTTAGAGTTCCTTTATTTTCTTATTATTTCGTCAAATCTTCATACAAAATAGGAATGAAATATCCTGAAATAATTTATATTATTTATTTTCTCGTGGTAATGGAAAATTCATCATCATTTTTCTTCTCCTCTCCCACTTATTCGGGGAATAAAATCATTGAACATGATTTGTCAAATTACTGACATCGTGGACGATGTGATTTCAATTTCCATTAACTATTTAAAGTCTAGTCATGAAACCATTTATTTGGTTTAACCAAGAAATAATATATTCATTATATCTCATTAATGGTTCTATTAATCTTTTTTAAAAATGTTTTTAATTTTTAAGACAAAATGTTGTTGTAATTATCAAAGAACCACTAGAATGATCTAAACGAACATCATTAATGTTTTAACATAGGAATCATCATCATATAAAATATCAAAATGATAAATGTAATAAATTATAGTACATTAAATATGTAAATACCTATCCATTTTAATTATATAGTTTCACCTCCAATCAACAAGAACATTCATCATGATCCAATCATGGAAATCATTTAAGGAACTCACCCAAAAGAGTGCGAGGAACAAAATACTAACAATAAAGGGGTGAAATGAGGGTATGAAATGATAATATAAGAAGATATAAACATGAAAATGTTTATTTAAAATACTAATAACTATCTTTAAAAAATTATACATAATGTTTAAACTAGTTTGAAGTAAGAAAATCCTGAGATAAGGGAATTCTAAACTCGATTTCCATCGATTGGGTTAACCTTCTACTTCTCTATTTATGTGGTATTAAAATTTATTGTGTGATGGGTTTTGTTAATATTAGGTTTAGTTATGTCTTATTACATTGTATATACATATTCCATCCACTATACTATGTCTCTCTTCAATTATATGATTTATTTAAGGGTATTTTCTTTTAAAATCCCCTTTTAAAATTCTATTTTACAAAATTCAAAAGCAATGATTTTATGCTATTATTCATGTTGTATGATTATGTTCTGGTTATTCGGAATTTTTTATCATTGAAAGTGGGACCTATATCTCCCTATACATTATTGGGTATGTGTATGTTGGAGTCCAGCTGTTTGGTTACTCCAATTGTAACTCTAATGGTTACCCAAATAGTAAGGTAGCTATGTGGGTTACAAATTATAAGGTAGCCAAGAGGGTTAAAATATTATGTAAGTAATGACTCATGATAAATTTATGGATATACTTATGTTCTTATTTATTTTGGGATTATAATGGTTTACAAAGTATTTATATATATACAAGTGGTAAGTATATATTTGGGAAATGATTTCATACGTTAAAAGTATACATTGACTAAAGTGTTCAATCCTTCTTTTTCTATCCATTACTATGTTTTTGTGGTCATCCCAAGTTTTAACTGATTTTAACTGGTTAATGGATGTGCAATACAAATAATGAATCCATGTTAAATGTAGACTAATTGTCAAGGAATCATGTTTTATGTTTTAATGTTTTAAATTCTGAAAAAAATGGAAACTGTTTTTATGGAATCAACTATATAACAATGTGTAATGTTATGAATGTATTATGTCCCAATTATCTAAACCACTAAACATGAAAATATCCCCAATGTAAAAAAGAAGCGTTTTCTTGAATAAATTTATGATTTTGTATGTAATATGTACGGGACCTTATATAATGAGTTGGGTAATTTTTCTCATGGATTTTCATTTATTATAGGGCATAATCTATCACCATATGATTTTTCGTGAGAACACATCCCAGCCCCTTTATGGATGCATCATTGTAGATCACAAATATGTCTCCACTACAAGGAATTGTGAGAATAGGTTCACTATCTAAACATATTTTTATATCTTTGAAATTATATTAAAATTCTTCTATCCAAACATACTTGAGCCATTTCCAAGTCAACATGGTTATTGGATTAGATAATTGTTAAAACAATTCACAAAACATCAATAACATATTGCCAAACCAAGAAAACATCATATCTTAGTTACCATTATTGGCCTTTGAAAACCGTTAATAACTTCTATTTTGTTTGGATTCATATATACACCCACTATTGAGATTATGTAACCCAAAAATGAATCTTTATAAATCCAAAATTCACATTTGGTGAATTTTACATAAATATTCTCTTTTCTCATGGTCTTTAGTACAATTATCAAGTGATCTTAAAGTTCATCCTTTCCATTAAAATAGTCAATAATATCTTCTTTAAATACTACCATAATCTAATAATGATAGTCTCTATAATCTCCATTCATTAGATCCATCAAGATAAAGGCTCTACTACTAAGACCAAAATGTGTCACTATAAATTCATAGTGTCCATTCTTTTTATAGAATGACATCATTGGAATATCCTCCTTATTGACCCTTTATTAACAATATTATGAATGAATATGAATATTAGAAAATTATTTAGCATTACATAGTTGGTTGGATAAGTAATAAATATGGGGAAAAGGATATTAGTTCTTGATAGTGATCTTGTTGTGTTCTCTATAATCAATACAGAGTCTCATTGATCCGTCATTCTTCATAAAAAATATAATAGGTGCAACCCAAAGTTACCCATTAGAGAGTATTATTCCATTTTAAATATTCCCTGTAGATTCTTCTTCAATTACTACAACTCTATTGGTCTATTCTATAAAGTGTCTATGAAATAGGCATAGCACTCGATATGAGTTCTATTGAAAAATCAACCTCACGATTTGATGGTGGACATGGAAATTCTTCCAGAAAGACATTATCAAACACCCATACAAGTGGAGTATTATTAAATTTTATTTTATCCCCAAAAAATTAAAATGAATAACCTTCATTTATATAAATAATGTTCTATAATATGGAACAAATTTGCACTGGATGGTCATATTCATCCTTGCATCGATAGACGACCATAGATTGATCTAGAATATGAAATGTGACTTCCCTTCCATGGAAATTTATATGATCTCTATATATAGGAAGCCAATCCATGCTAGTGATCAAATCATATTCTAATATAGGAAGGATCGTAAAATATTATGAAGAATATTCCCATAAAATTCAACTAGAGATGATTTATAAACATTTCATGTGACCTTTGTTCCATTATTAGTTGTCACAGCTTACTCAACATCAAATCATTGAGATAATCCATCAATAAAAATTAAAAATTCTTCAGAAATAAAAGAGTGTGTGGATCCATAATCAAAAAAAACATTTTCTACATTAGATTGGATGGTAATTTTACCTTTCACCGCATCATTATCATACTCCACATCAACAACATTGATTGTATTTGGCTTTCCATTTCCTTTGTCCTTAACAGTTTGCTGACATTGATCATCATCAATAACCCTTGTATTAGGTCATTAATTGGCATAATTACCAATTTTCTTACACTTTAACTTTCATATGTAGGTGGTGCATTCCATTTATCTTTTTCGGTATTCTCAACATTACACATCTTTTTCCCATCACATCAGCATTCAACAACCCAATGACCTTCTCTCCCACACATAAAACATTTTTGAGTCGTTTTGAGATAATATCTTATATGATTCTTTCAGAACATTGAAAAAAATTAAAAACTCATATTTTTTTATTGTGGTCTTTATATTTTATGTTGAATTCCATTTTCACTTCTTATCTAACCCATAGGGTTGTTAGGTTACTCTGATCTCTATCTTATCCTTTAAAGCACATAAAATGATTTATTTATATATATTCAATTCCATTATGGCTAATACCATTAAAATACTTGGTTTTAAGAAACTAAATAATCAATATATTTTACTCTCATGTTGGATAATAATTCTAGAATTATACCATCCATGTCGTGTAAAATTTACTTTGATGTTATCAACAGATTTGTTGGCCTTTTGATTAAAAATGTGGAACTCCTTCTTCATATTTGTTCTAAGAATGTGAGGAAAGTAATTATTGAAATATAAGTTCATGAACTCGTCACATCCCATGGATTAAATTACATCATTTTCCATTTATTCTTTATAATATTAAACCTTTGATCAGATTCACCTTCCAAATTATAGACTATTTAGATGACATTATCATGTTTTGAACATTGGAGTATTATAAATAACTTTTCATTGGTCCTGATTTATTGTTCATTCACTAATGGATCAGAGGACACACTGAAAAAAGGTGGACATTGCCTCATTATAGACCCAGCAGAATGTTTTCCCCCATCTTCTTGTTTGGAAGTCCTACATGATTCATAGATTGAGAAATTTGTGTGAGCATAGCAACAATATTTTTTATTCTAGATCACATAACATTTTGTTTCTCATGATGGCAATCATTTCTTTTCCTATCGCATTAAGAATTAACATTATTCTTCTAGGTTCCATCCATTAACTAAAACCAATAATTATAATATGAGAAATACTAACCATATTGAAAAAATAACATAACCAAAAATAAAATTTCTATTTAGGATATTTTGTTTTTATCCAAGGTTATTCATGATATTTTCCAAAACACTAGGATTATAACATATACCTTTCCTCTAATACCCACTATAATGATCCATACATTAAATAAATTGATATTACATCATAATTGAAGAGTATTCATTAATAAATATAATAAATCTATAATAGCACCATATAGGTATTTCATCTTTAGAAAATGTTAAACTAAAACAACTTGTTCACAAGACATCATCATTATCTCCAACTTATTTCATCATAATTATACCCCTTTTTGACATATCTTATTTAATACCCTTCCTCATGAACTTGGGAAAAAGAATCATATTAAAGGGTGATATCAAATGATCAATAATGGTAAAAAAATGATATTGATCAATCATAACCATAAGACATAATAACATAACAATTGAAAATTTTATTCTGCATATGAATAATCATGATATTATGACATGGTATAAATTATAGAAGTTCATAAGAAACAATGAACCTAATATAAGAAGCCATAAAATAAGACATGAAATATTGTTTCATACATATAAGAATATAAAATAATTTCTTATCAGTCCAGGAACATTTCTACGACCATAATAGTGGGAAAATCCATTATTGAACCATGTTCACTCCTATTTCAAACCCTATACTATTGAACAAAGAAAATTTCTTAGTCCATACATGTCTATCTCATGAGATATAAATCGTTAACCAATGTATTTTAGATAGATATAGGTCTCACCCATCTCATAATGAAATTAATCAAATGTATTCCACAAAAACATAAATCATTGACCATTGTATAAACCAAGGAATAAAATGGGTTTCCTTAACATCATTATATTATAAATAATACATATAAAACAAATGGATTTCAAAAATATAATTTTATGATTATAAAATAAAACCATATGAATAATAGGGATAGTGGACATGAAATAGAACCTTGTTAAAGAATGTCATCTTGGAAAGAAAAATTAAAGAATATTTAATAAATATTATAAAAAATACAAGGCATGGCCATAAAGGTATAGTGACTTTAGACACTATGAAAAATAAACAACTGGTTCATATGAAATATTCATTGTCTCCAACTTATTTCATTATAACTAGACCCATTCTTGAAATTTCTTATTTAATACCCTTCTTAATGACCTGGGAAAAATAAACATATGAAAGGGTGAGCTCAATTTCTTAGTAATGATAAACAAGGGATATATCGATCATATCATAATAATAAGACAAATGAAAATAACATTCTAAATTATTATTCTGCATATGAATATTCACGAAATTACACCGGGGTATAAATTATAAAATTTTTTAAGATTAATTGAAGGTAATCCCAAAAGTCATAACATAAGACATAAATTTTTTTGGCATACACATAAGAATATAAAATCATTTCATGTTATTAAAAGCTCATTTCCAAGACCATCATAGTAGACAAAGTTAATTTTTGAACCATGTTCACCCCTCATTCGTGCCATGTACTACAGAAATGTGATCATTTTCAGTTCTATCCATATTAATCACATGATATATATATATACCCATTCAATTGGAGAGAGATATATGTCTCACCCATATCAGAATGAAATAATTCTTATTTTTACCACAAATACAGAAATCATTCATCATAGCATAACCCAAGGAATAAAATGGGCTTCTTAAACATCATTCTATAATAACATATTCATTATTTGTCAAATGGGTTTCATAAATAGAAGTTCATTATGAAAATTAAATCCATAGGAATATTAGAGATATTATACGTGAAATAAAACATTATTAAATAATTTCATCTTAGATGGAAAACAAATTTTATTAAAAAAATGAAATTAATTCTTGAGGAAAATATCATTTCTTCAAAAATAATATCTTTATTAAAAATGAACTGAAAATTTAAAAGAAAATATTTTTTATGAAAATGATCTTCAATTATTGTAAAATAATATTAATGTAAATATGGATTTATTGATTTTTTTTAAATCCATTCACTTTATATAAGTTAAAAGAAAAACAAATTCTCATACTTTTGTCAGAAATTCAAAAAGTTCCTCGCATCGAAAATGATAAAAGTTTTCTTTCACACTATTTCACAAAAATACACCAGTGGGTAAAAATAATTTAAAAACAATTAAGAATATTTTAATAATATTTTATAATATATATGTATAAAACATTGACATGTATGATAAATATACCCCAGTTAAAACTTGTATATAAACATTCATGGATAATTATGACATTGAAAAATTATCCCTTAACCGATGTTTGATTTCCTTTGAATGTACCCTAATATCATATATAATGATTCAAATAATGTAATTTACTTATTCAAGAATCATAGTAATGTTTATGATATCCTATATAGTCTTATTATCATCTGTTTGATAGTAACAATATTACTTGTCCACCAAACATTGACTTCTTTATTTTCTTTCACTTTTTTTGTCAAATAAGTTCTTCTTATTAGGTTTTAGTTATATCATTTAACTAATTATATTGGTTTAATATATATTTTATTTATTCATAAAATTCATTAATATAATCATTCTTTATTAACAATCATGTAAATTAATCACATCTTATCATGGAGATGGTTTTTCATACATACGCACGAGTGATGATATCATTCCCATAATTGTGTAATGGTGTTGAATTGGATGGTTTATAATATTTAAAAATCAATCTAATGTTATAATAATCCATATAGTTATTATTTATATCATTATACCCATCTAAAGAAGGTGGTGGTGAAAATAGATTATACCATGGGGGGGAGACAATGAGTCGTATGTATGCACAAGTAGTGATAGTGATTTTCATATGATGTATAGAAGGTGTAAAATTGTTGTTTTTTAGTTATAATAACATATCAGTATATATTTCATTGTGTAATTATTACTTTATAATGAAAAAACTAATGAAGATTAAGTATAAGGAGAATGATGTTTTAAAGAATCAGTTGAGGATATTACCTCTTCTTCGACGCGCTTCCTCAAAATCTCCTCTTAAAGCACTAGAGATGGCCTTTAAAAAAGACCAGAACCTCTATAGTGTAACTATAAAATTTTAGAATATAAATTCCCAGGGTATGGAAATGATTGAAGTATCATGTTGAAGTGAATAGGTGAGGGAGGAGGTGCCGTTTTATAATTGAGGTGAGGGGAACTTTTTGAAACTTCATAAATAATAATTTATAATAAAATAAAACCATACCCAAAATCATCCAAAATGTCCCGATTTTGAATATGAGATTAGATAAGTTTTTAATATGATCAATCAATAAAATTTTGGCAAGATTTCTATCAATTTAAATATTAATATTTAAATTAACACTTAGTTATTCTTTTTAATATTTAACTGTGGTAAAAAATATATAAATATAAAATGGGGAAATATTTACTTATTTGAATTCAATTAGACCATAAATAATACATTAAAACATTTTAAACCATATCATAATTATTATAAATTATTAAAAAAAATGTATTCAAGTTTTTAAATAATTTAATAATACAATATTTTTGTAAACATCCAATAGTGTCAAATTTTTCACTATTAAATTCATTGATTTTTTAAAATAAAAAGATAACAATTTAACATTGAACCAACTATTTTATTATATTAATAATAAGTCAAGGACATATATAAAATTCATTAGACATATTAATTATCAATTATTTTATTTATTTCAGTATTATTAATAACATTTATTTTTTATCTACTTTAATAAAATAATTACTACATTAATTTTTTGTTAAATATTTAATATAATTATTTTTAACTAAAATTTAAAAATAAAATACATTGATTATTATATATTTTACATATTTCTTAATAAATATTTTATTCTTATTTATCATCTACAAATCGTAAATAAAAAACATTATAATTTTGAAAACATGAATGTGGCAACTTTAACATCACTTTAAATAAAATAATTGAAGTATCATAATATCTTCTATAAGGCTCCAAATACTCAATAACTAGACCGTTGTATTTTTATTGGTTTTTTATACTGAACCATTAATATTTGGTAATGTTATAGGGTATTTTAATGGTTTTTATTTTTTTAATAATAATTATATTATTTATTTATCGTCAATTGAATAATTATAGCATCATTAATTTATAAGTCTTTAATTTAATATTTTATTTCCGAAAAATTAAAAAAATTGTGATAAGTAAAAACATTTTCTATTTCTAATTAGTATTTATAATTTAATTTTTCATATTTATAACATTATATTAATAATGTTATAGCTATTAAAATATAATTAAGACATATTTAACTTTTCATTAAATAAAATAAATTAAATGTTCTAATTCTATCCAAGTGGATTCCAAAGGACACCATTTTGATCCAAGGAATATTTAGGTTAAAGCACACTAATAAAATGATTTTATTTCCACTATTAGGGTAATTTTTATAATATTATGTGTACCCTTAGTGACTCGATTTACAATTTTACCATATTGATAAAAAAGTTATCAAATTTACTATTACTAATGGGAAAAAATAAAATAATAATATTTACATAATTTGGACCTACTTATTAAAAATATTGATTGTATTTCTCCAAATTCCAAAACGATGAATTTCAGTAATAATGTTATGTTAATCCTATTTTCGGAAAGAGAGAATGGGTTTCAACAGTTAATACATAGAAAAAGATTAAAATGTTTTTGGATATTAATATAATTTAAAATTAATATTAATGATATAAATTATATTAAATGATAAAAATATATTATATTTAAAATTTTAATCCATTAAATATTATATTTTAATTATATAATTTATTTTTACGAAAAAAATACATTTACTGTATTTTTATTATTAAACTAAATGTTAATATTGACATAAAAATATTTAAATTCCATCCAAAATAAATCATTATGACCTGATTCTAAATAACATGTTAATTTTTTCATCTAAATATTATGAATTAATCAAATTGTTAATTTTAATGGGGTTCTCCATTAAAATTCATGAAATTACTGTTTATTAAAATATTTGTTTTTAAACATCAAATATGGTTTATTAATACCCTATGACTAAAATATCAATTTGATGAATATAAAAAATATTTTATTAAATATATAACAAGTATATTTAATTATTATTTTTTACCAATTGTAATTCACTTAATTTATTAATACAAAAGTAAAAAAATAATTGATTTATATTTTGCATAAATAATTGGTATCCAATGAATTCACCATACATTTTATATATTAGTTTTCTTTATTCTCACTAACTTAATTACCAGACTATAATGGAAATTTTATACTAATGGTGTCTCATGGTTTGTTTGAACTCACAATTGTGTAAAATGTAATCTATTAAATAATTATTATTATTTAAAAAAAATTTCATAAAACATCTTGGTGTTACAATAAAAACCTATTCTTAACAAAAATACACATTACATAACTTTTATAGACAACTCAAAACATTATACAAACATTCATTCAAAGACCATATTACTATAGTTCCTTTTTAAACATGGAAACATAAACACGGATACATATGTGAGATACATAATCTCCCACAATGTTCTTCATACATAGAATGTTTCTTAGGACCATCATAATTAATACATATCATAATAAAGTGGGGATGAAAACATAAAAAGGGGTTGTCTCATATGCTCAATAAGGGCCAACACGTGAGACATATAAAAAAACATGACCATAAGGTTATGAAAATAGGATCATGAAAACAGAATATCATACCCTACAGATCAAAGATCATAAACATGAATTGTGGCATTTTGATTGGTGGTTCAGGAGACATGAATCATTAGGAAATAAATAAAATAATCCTTGAAATAATGACATAATAATAAAACATGGAATTATGTAAAACACAAAAGCATTAAATATTATTTCTATATTAGTCAAGACATCACTTCCAAAGCCATCTTGGTAATATGGGTTCACTCCCCATAACATCTTGGTAGTCATGATTCACTCGCATTACTATATTATTAGTATGATTTCACTACTCATACCATCGTAGTAGTTTAGTTCACTTCTAAGGTCATATTAATAGTCAAGCTTCACAACCAATACTTTTTTAGTCTATCTCTTGAGATATAAATATTTACCAAATACATTGGATGGTTATATAGGTCCCATCTATCTAATAGTGAAATCAGACATACATTGGCCATAAGAAATTTAAAAAACATATCATAACCTAGGAACTAAAATGGGAATCGTAAACATGTAATCTTCTCATAACATGTGGATAAATATACAGTTTTCATAATCATTTCATACGGAAACCCTTCTTTTATTACACACGTAAAAATGATTTATTACATAAAATCTTCACCTGACACAACATAGAATATAAAGAGGTCTAGTGTATTTGGTGTTTAGGATCATTACCTGACAATATAAAACATTAAAAACAACATCTTATTGAAAACATCCTTTACAAGACCACTACATTCCCTCATACTTAGCATTGCATGGGATAACCTGAGGACATGCATAAGAAAAGGGTGAGCTATAAAGCCTAGTAAGGGAATAAAAATGGAATAAAATGAGTAATAAATTACATGTTAGTAAATATTCATATCAATAGAGCACAAGAGAAACATGAACAAAAAGGCATGATAAGCATGTTAATCATATCATGGAAATGTGGTAATAACACAAAATATGGAATTAGCATGAACCAAGGCTCATTGCACATGGAGCATGAGTAAAACCTCATGGAACATAAATCATGAGAAAATCCTCATTTCACTTTAATTATCATGAGTCAACACCCATTACACGTGATGTATCATGATATTATACTTTACCCAATTCATTGGAGCACTATTAGGGCACACCCTTCTTAAACATTTCTTTTCATCCATAAGTGTGCCACATGGATCATATAACATGGAATCAATCAACATCATAAGTTATTCCACGATTAAGGAATATGTAATAAATACATTAATGTACCATTCAATATGTATATGTTCATAAAGGTGAATACCCTTGATAGAGACATGGGTATGGTATTTACTACACTATGATCTTGGCTTCAAAAAACACGGTGAAATTCTGGAAACAAAATGGTGTGACATAAGAATTCATAAAAATTATTGATTATAGAGAAATGGGTGTCTCAAAATATATAAATGAAATGGATTGTAAGGCGGTCATATAGATACATGTAGCAACAAATATAATAGAATTTAGATATGTAATACAAAAGAATTGCTTGAAATTACATGAAGATAGAGAAATTCCTTATGGAACTTCGGCATTGTAACAGGTGTACATGGGATGAAATAATGAGATATAAAAGAGGATATACCATTATTAAAAAATTTATAGGGATGTATTTAGGATGTGTGAAATCATACCTGATCAAATTTATTTTAATGAAAAAATATATAACGTTTTAAAAAACATAGACAAAATTTTGTAAAGAAGAAATCCCTTACATTGAAGAGTGATCCCAAAAGATTGTGAGAGGCTTGAGAGAGGCTTCTTGGGATCTTGGGAAACCTTGGGATGATTATAGAGGTAGGTGGGAAGGGGGTGGTCTAACTCCAAAGGCTTTGAGTCAGGTGGATGTGGGAGCATGGGTGGGTTTATATAGGAAAGGAGAGGGAATTCATTGTTATTGAAGATTGGGACACCTCACATTAAACTAATAAAAACCACAATATAGCCCATGGTTTTTCCCCATGTTTTTCTTAAAAAGGGGATTGGAAACAATATTTTAAAATTCCAATAGATTAACTTTTTAAAATAATAGGGTTGTTTATGTGGAGGTTAGTAACACTCTCAAGGAAAACAATTTAAAAAGACAAAATGTTTTTTAAGCCTTGAAGGGTCACTGAAGCTTTGTAAAAAAAATAAATAAAACCCAAAATCAGATTATTTTAATGGTAAAACATATATTGGATGAACATAATGTTTATAGTATTTCATTACATCACTATAAAGACATTATGATTTCATAAAAAGCATTCAACCCTTAATAAAATTTACAATTGCATTCATAAAATTATACAATCAATTATATTTCTTAAAAAGTAATTTAATAATTATAATAATACTGTTTTATTAAAGTATTATTTAATTAAAAAGTCTTTAAATTCATCAAAATAGATTTATTAGTTGAATATTAAGTAAAAATACTATTTGTTCATTGAAAACTATTTGCAAAGTAACAATAATAAAAAGAATGCATATTATCTATAAAAGAATAATTTAAATAATAATAATACTATGGTATTGTTACATAACTCCTTAAAAACTCTCATAAGACCCTAAGGTAAGGTGCACGATGGTGACAGACTCTTGGGGTGGCTCCGATAACATTTCTCGAGTGGTAATATCTACCAACTTCCACTTCTCTTGTAGTTGGTTCTGCTCAAGCTTATCATGTTCAAGATTCTCTTGGGAATGGTCAAAGGCGAAGCCCAATGATGTCACCTCCTTCACAAGCTCCGAAAAATGGGCTTCGTACAGGGAAAGTCTACTAGATGAGGCAATCACTTCCTTTTTCTGAGTAAATTGAATTGTTAATGCCCTATATTTATACTAATCGTGTGATCATTATTCAATGGATATATTAGAAACCGTCAAAATTCATAATGGTATTTTAAGAATCCAAAAACATAAAACCAAAGAAGTATATTTCTTATATAAACATTTTACATAATAGTATATTTAATCAAATTAATAGGAATTTTTATAAATTAATGTTTGGGTCATTACTATATTCACCCCTTAATAAATTGTTCCCTAAAACATTCCTTTTCCCACAGTAAAACATATGTGGGTAACTATGATTTATTACTTCCTCCCATTCTCATGTAGCTTATTCAAGCATGTGGTTTCTCCAAAAAACCATTATGAGGGGTATTGTCTTATTTCATAGTACTTTTTCTCTATGATCTAATATCTTCACTGTTTACTACTTGTAAAAAAGATAATCCTCTAGTTATACTACATATGAATAGAGTACATTTGACGAGTCTGGTATATAATTACATAAAAGGGATACATGAAATACATCATGTACATTGGCTATGATAGGTGGAAGTGCTAGTAGATGGGCCACATCCCCGAAAAGATCAAGAATCTTGAAGGGGTTGATGTACCTAGGACATAACTTCCCCTTCATTCCAAACCTCATGACCTTCTTCTATGGAGATATGCATAGAAATACCATTTGTCAAACTTTAAACTTATGGTCTCATCGAAGATTATCCGCATAACTCTTCTGTTGACTTTGGGCTTCCTTGATATGCTGCTGAAGGGTTTTCACCTTTCCCTCCATTTATTCGAATATTTCAGGTCACAGAAGCTTACGCTAACCAAATACATCTCAACACATTGGTCTTCTAAATCTTTTCTCATAAAGGAATTCATATGGTTTCATTAAAATGCTCGAGTGGAAACTGTTATTGTAGTATAATTAAAAATGTGGAAGATGTTGGTTTCATCCTCCTTTTAAGTCCATAGAACATGATCTTAACATATCTTCTAGTGTATTAATAGTTCATTCAGATTTTCCATTAGTTTGAGGATGAAAGGTTTTACTGAAGTTCAGTTCAGTGTTTCGAGAATGTTGGAGACTTTTCCAGAACTTCAAGTTGAATCTCGGACCGTGATCAGATACAATAGATAGTGGTACTCCATTCATCCTTACCACATCCATGATGTATATCTGTTCTAGTTGATCCAATGAAAAATCTTCTTGAATTCTAATGAAGTGTACAGACTTTGTAAGAGAGTCCACAAAAACCCAGATTGCATTGTTCCTTTTGGATTTCTTTGAATGTCCTGTGAAAAAGGCCATGGTGATGTTCTCACATTTCCATGATGGTATAGTAAATGGTTGGATCAACCCCTTATACTTCTGCCTCTCTGCCTTGACTTGCTGACACACCAGTCACATTGATGTATTTCCAGCAATCTCCCATTTCATATTATCCCACCAAAAATTATCTTGTAGATCTCAATACATCGTTGTGTTACCTGGGTGAATAGTGAAATTTGATATGTATGCATCATCCAAAACTTCCTTCGTCATATCCATACTTGATGGAGCACATATTGTTTTCACAAATCAAATAATTCATTCTTCACTAACATTTAACTCCAAGTATTACACTTTTTTGATAGCTCCCACTTTCTTCTAAATTCCCACATCATCCTTTTGAGCATCCTTTATCCTTTACAAACGAGATGGTTGAGCAATCATTTTTAAAATAATTTATGATATTCCCTTCATTATAATTCCCATATCATTCTTCATCAAATCTATGAATATTAGATCCATCTCAATTCTCATCAATGATAGAATCATTGGGTATTTTCTACTTAGAGCATACAACACCATGTTCGCTTTCCCAGGGTGGTAATGGATTGGGCCATCATAGTCATTGATCAGATCTAACCATATTTATTAGCACATATTCAAATGTTTTTGTGTGAATATATACTTAATGAATTTATGGTTCATATATATTTCATACATCTCCCCAAATAGATAATTCCACAAAATTTTTTAAGCGAAGATCGCAACAACCAACTCCAGATCATGTGTTGGATAATTTTTCTAATGAACTTTCTATTTCCTAGAAGCATAGGAAATGAATTTGTCTTTTTTCATCAGAACACAACACATACCCTTCTTCGAAGCATCACTGAATACCACAAAAATTTCTCCACTTGTGGTTAAAGTGAGTATGGGAACACTGATAAACCTCCTTTTTAACTCCTTGATGCTTTCTTCACATTCATCACTCCAAGAAAACTTTACTCCCGTCCGAGTTAGCTTGGCAAGAGGGTTGGGAAAGCGTGATAAATTTATCAGAAATTGTAAAAAATATCCAACTAACCCCAAAAAGTTACGAATATCCATTACTATTATTAGCATTGTCCATCCACCTATTATAGCTGTCTTGGAAGGATCCACAAATTTCCCATTTCTTTTGATGATTTTTCCCAAGAATGAGACCTCCTTCAACCAGAACTCACATTTTCTATACATGGCATAGAGCGTATCCATCCACAAAGGTCTCTATTATAGTTCATAGATGCTCCTCATAAACCTCATTGGTTTTGGAGTATATTAGAATATCATCTATAAAGACCACCACAAATTGGTCAAGGTTATCTCTATAGAATTTATTTGTCATGTCCATGAAGTTTTTTGGAGCATTATTGTGTCCGAAATGCATTAATATGGATTCATAGTACATGTATCTTGTACAAAATGCACTCTTGGGGATATCTTCCTACTTCACCCTTACTTGATAATATACTGAACACAAATCTTCCTTGGAGAAGTATTGTGCTCCACACAGTTTATTGAAAAATTCATCAATTAGTGGGAGATGATACTTTTTCTTTATTGTGATGTTTTAAGCTCACAATAATCGATGAAAATGCACATTTTCCAGTCCTTCTTAATGAAGAAGAGTACTGGTTCACCCCACGGTGAAGCACTTGGGTGTATAAATCCTTTATCCAGATTCTCTTGTAGTTGTTTATTCAACTCCTCATGCTCCACAATAGGCATTATATACAAAGTATTGGATATCGGCAACACCACAGGAATAAGATCAATTTAGAATTCAATATCTCTTATAGGATGAAGACCAGCAATTCCTCAGGAAGCACTTTAGCGAATACCGTCATAATAGGCATGTTTTCAAGGATAGTTTCTTCCTTATACTCAATCATCTGAGATAGATATGCACACTCATAGGGAAATAAAATACATGATTGAGATGATGGAGCTAAAAAATAATCAATTTCCTCCTTGAAAATGTACAGAATCGGAGGTTGATTCACCACATGAAGAGTGATTTACCTCTCATGGAAATTTATATTGGATCTATATATGGAAATGCAATCAATGCTATGAATTGCATCAAATTCCACCCGAGGGTGTATGATAAGGTTCGCTGGAAATCTAAATCCACATATTGTGACTGGGGAGGAGTTATATTCTTGGGATGAAATGATTGCCCCATTTGTCGTACTCACCAAAATCATCACATCCATGATTTTTGGTGGTGTTGTGATTGTTCTTCAAAAGATTCAGGATATAAAAGAATGCGTAGAACCATGGTCGACAACCCTACCTTTCACTTTTTAATTATTGTTCTACTCTATCCAATATATACATAGGGATGAAAATAATAAACAATTAAACCCATAATGTGGAATCCAAAGACAAAAAATGGATAACATATAAATAGATTTTATTTCATTAACATGTGAATCTATAGGCTTCAATATATGTTATCCATGATCTAATGTTTAACATATATTCTTACAGGATTTTTTTTTGATTCCCTTAATAAGGGTTAATAGTAAGCTTGTGAATTTATCAAGACAAATCCTCTGGGAGTTTCGTAGACAACAGTGCATCAAGGCCTGTTGTCATGTACCAAGATACCCCAGGTCAAGCTCGAAACTCCTTGTCATATTTTTCACTCCTAGGTACCTCTATGCCAGAGCTACCTCTAACTGCTCGTATCCAGACATGGATGTATTTTTTGATAAACCTCTTTCCCAATTCTCACCAAAACTTAGGGGTTTTTTTATCATACATAGTCTTGTCTCAAAGTCCTTATAAGGGTTTTCTAATCCTTATCCCAAAAATAATTAAACCTATCCTTTGATAACAACTAAGACAACCCTTCATTTATTACACAAATAAACATGATTTATTACATAAACTCTTCACTCGATACAACATGTAAGATCAATAGGTATAGCTTATTTGGGGACTTATATAATTGCATAAAAACTTAAAACCTGAAACACAACATCTTATTGAGAACATCCATTACATGACCAATACATTATCTCATACATAGAATTTCGTGGGATAACCGAAGAACATGCATAAGAAAAAGGTGAGCTATAAAGCCTAGTAAGAGAATAAACATGGAATAACCTGAGGAATACAATACATGTTAGTCAATAGTAATGTTAATGGAGAACAAGAGAAACATTAACATAAAGGCATGACACTGCATGATAATCATAACATGGAAATGTGGCAACAACACTTAACATGGAATTAGAATTAGCCAAGGATCATTGCACATAGAGTATGAGTAAACCCTCATTTCACATGAAGCATGAGTAAACCCTCATTGAAATTGAATTATCATGAGTAAATACCCATTTCACATGACATATCAAGATACAATACCATACCCAATGCATTAGAGCGCTATTAGGCCGCACCCTTCTTAATCACTTCATTTCATGCATATGTGTGCCACATAAATCACATAACATGGAATCAATAAACATAAAAAGTTATTCAATGATTAAGTAATGTGGAATATAAACATGAAATTATCATTAAATATTTATATGTTCATAAATGTGGATACCATTGATAGAGACATCGGTGTGGTATTCACTACCCTATGATCTAGGCTTGGAAAAACGTGGTGCAATTTCGGCAGCATAACGACATGATATACGCATTCATAAAAATGGTTTATGAGAGAGAAATGGGTTTTTTATCATTTTTAAAAGAAATTTAAAGTAATGGGTTCATATAGATACAATTCTAAACAACTGTAATGAAATTTTTATATGTAATATAAAAATAAATCTTGAATTAAAATGAGGATAGAGATATTCCATACGAAATCTTGGCATGGTAACAGGTGTACATGGGAGGCATTAATGAGAGAGAAATGGGATCTCTAAATATTCAAACATTAATATTGAATAATGGGGGAGGTGTGAAATCATACCTCAACATTTTTAATTAAAATAAATAAGATATAAAAATATAATGAAACTTGGAAAAATTTAGAAAGGAAGAAATCCATTTCTTGGATGTGTGATCCCAAAAGTTTGAGAGAGGCTTGAGAGAGGCTTCCTGGGAGATTGGGGAACCTTGGGAAGATTATATAGAGAGGAGGGAAGGGTTTGGTCGAACTCCAATGGCTTTAAATGAGGGGTATGTGGGAGATTTGGTGGGTTTATATAGGAAAGCGGAGGGAATTCATTATTCATTATGTTTTGGACACCTCACATTAATCTAATCAAAACCACAAACCAGACAAAGGTTTTTGCCCATGGTTTTTTCCAAAAGGGATTTAAAACAATATTTAATATTTCTAATGGACTAAATGTTTAAAATAATAGGGTTTATTATTTGGAGGTGAGTGACACTCTCAAGGAAAACAATTTTAAAATACAAAATGTTTTATAAGCCTTGAAGGGTCCACTAATTCTTTGTAAAATAAATCAAACAAACTCAACATCACATTATTTTAATTTTAAAACATATATTTACTGAAACTTATTTTTATAATATTTTATTACATCACTATTGGGTCATTATGATGTCATAAAACACATTACATATTTAAAAGGTATTTAATTTTTACCCAAAAATTCCACTGTCTCAGAAAATTATGAAAAATTAACCGTCATATAATTTTTATGTCATGATTAAAAAAATAGTATTAAATTTATCTAAATAATTATATTAATAAGTGAATTTTCACTTTTAATATAAAAACTGAAATTTATCCAAAATTCATTGGTTTCGATAAAAAAAAGCTTTCAAACCTTAATAAAAATTAAAATTGTACTCATAAAATTATATGAACAGTTATATTTAATAAAAATTAATTCAACAATAATAATAATATTTTATAAAAATATTATTTAATTAAAACTTCAATTAATTCATAAAAATGGATTTTTTTAGTTGAATATTAACTAAAAATACTATTCGTTTTTGAAAAACTATTTACAAGGTAACAATAATAGAAAGAATGTATATTATATATACAAGAATAATGTATATAATCATAGTACAAGGGTATTGTTACATAACACCTTAAAACACCCTCATATTACCTTAGGGTAATGTGCACGATGATGACAGACTCTTGGGGTGGCTCGGATAACATTGTTCGAGTGGTAATCTCTATCAACTTCCACTTCCCCCGTATTTGGTTCTGCTAAATCTTAACATGTTCAAGATCAGCTTGGGATTGGTCATGATCGAAGCTCAATGATGCCACCTCATTTATGAGCTCCGTCAAATGGACTTCGTATGGGGCCAACCTACTAGATTTGGCCATTCCTTCCTTTGTTTGAGTAAATTGGATTATTAATGCCCTATATTTATACTAATCACTTGATCACTATTAAACAGATATATTATCAATGGTAAAAATTATTAACGGTAATTTAAAAATACAAAAACATAAAAATAATGAAGTTCATATTTTATATAACTATTTTAAATAATAAGACATTTAATCAGAAAAATAAGAATTTTCATTAATAAAATATTGGGTCTTTACATTTCATCAATTGATTAAACTATGAAATTAAGCGGTTTTAAAAAAGTATATATCCTATGAATGATTAGTGGGACATATAAAACATCATTCCATCAAAATATAATCCATTCAGAGAAAGAATATTACAGGAATCATTGAATTATATCCTCATAAAGTTGATATTAACACCAACTGATTTCATCTTATGTGAGAAACAATTTTGAATGAAATTTTAACAACATTTCTTGATGAATATATCATTTATTCTATGGAAAATTATTTTTATTATTTTAAAACTTTTAAAATCCATTTTCATGGAAATATACAAGAAAATAAAAAAATTATTAAAAAAATATAAAAAAAAATTTCCCTAAAAAGTTATAAAAGAATAATTAGAATATATAGGAAACCATTTAATTTTTAAATGTTTAAAATAATTTTGGAAAAACTTTTAAAATCATTTTCTTTAATATTTTTTAAAATAATATAAAAATTATTTTAAAAAACATTTTCTTTAAAATATTATATATCTATTTTGAAAATGTTATCAGCCCCATTTCTTTGAAAATAGGATGAAATCATATAAATAATGGTGGATAACGTTTTAGAAGACATTAATTTTAAAATAATTTTAAGAAATATAAATAAACCTTGAATACTTTTGAAAATTTATTTTATTTAAAATACATTGAAAAATTGAAATAAAACATGAAAATGTTTTGAAAACCATTTTACATTCAATCAAATAAAATAGTATTAAAATGTTTTGATAATATTTTTCATTGAAAATATTTTTAAACAATGAATTTCCATAATATTATGAAAATATTAAATTTTAATCTTTTTAGGGAAGCTTCAATGGAATTTATGTCATGATGGTGGATAAATCTATATATATCGAACATAACTTTTACCATGTAAATGTTTCGAAAGGTTCCTCAGCTATATAATGAAAAGTGAATTCTATTTTAAAAATAATTTTGTTTAAACAGTGGAAAATTGGTAAAAATGTCTTTAAAATATCATAGTATAAATATGTAATATTTTTAGACACCATTTAGAAGACATGGTTTTGAAGGAACACATATTTCTGACCGAAGATAGGGTAATGTCTATCTTTTTAAAAAAAACCTTTCTAACTAAATTATATACCAAAGAGTATAAAATGGTACAAATACATGAATTTATAGTTAATAAAAATAGGGGAATAAAATTTATCATAGTTCTTAAGATATGGATCATAATATTTCCTCAAAGGAAGAATAATCATAAAAATTATTTCCAAGATATGAGATTGTTTCAATAAACACATAGAATTTGGTAACAATGAACCATAATCTACAAGAAATTAAATTAACCTTAAAATATATTTAAAATATGTATATAATTATATAACATGTCAAAGGTAGGTATATAAACCTATAAAAAGAATTTATTTGCGTAAAAACATATGTCTCAATGAAGGAAAATTGAGACAAAACTATCTTACCTTTTTGGTAACTTTGGAAACATTAACCCCATGAAAAAATATCATCGAATTTATATGTAAATACCCATAATTTTTATAATAAAAATAATTTAATACATTTCTGTGCATTATATACACAAAAAATAAATATGTGGTGACTAAGTCATGTATATCATGGAAATAAAAAGTGAGATGAAATTTCTCTTACTTTCTGTCTTGACTCTCTTCATACTTATAGAATATTAAAATAATATAAATGAAGACTTATTATACAAATTTTACATAAGAATATTTTTATATATAATACCGTATATGGTGTGATTAGGTCCTTATATTACCCAATTGTTAACAATTCTATGTTAAGGTTTGACTTTAATTAATTTCCATTTCATTCTTCGTATGGGTCTTAATTTTTTATTTATTTGGTCCATATACTTATATTACAATTTATTGATTTTGTAACATGATATAAATATCATTAATCTTTAGTATATTTATATTATAATAATATATATGATAAATAATTATATAATGGAATACATTGTTCATAGATATGGTAGATCTTATGTACTCATGAACATTGTTTATGTTTTGTTGTCATATTGAAATAACGACAGAAACTGACAAATATGTATATATATTAATATATATAATATTCAAATAGAATTATTATATAATATATATATCAAAATTCCACAAAAATAATCCTTAATACATTCCATGTAGTGTGTCGAGGAATCACAATGCTTTGAGGGGGCGGTAGTCTACACTTCCTCAAATGAAATAATCATATCTACAGAAGATGTAAATTAAAAATATATGGGTTTTAAAGGAATTTACAATTCATAAAAACATAATATATATAATATATATCATTTATAAACACATTTTCCATAATAATCAACATAATTATATGTGGTAAAATAATAATGAATAATCATCGTCTTGGGGGGTAGTATCTCTCCATACACATAAACTGAATGTTCACAACCAATTAGATGGAAGTGTGTATAAGTGTAGCTAAAACCCTTTGATAAAAAAATATTTGTATTTTTATGATAATATTTATGTTATATAATCATTTAATTAGATAATTTTATGGGGTGGAGAATTTAAATAACATAAAAGAACATGAGGTACAATGCTACATCTTCTTTGGGAAACTCTTCTTGGTTTACACCAAAGGAATTCCATGTATTAATTACGTAACAATAATAGAATTATACCTATAGGGTGGTTATTTTTTGGAGATATTTTTATAGATATTTATAGATCAAAACTTACTTAATAGTTTTGAGGAAGTGAGAGGGGAGGAGGCCTTTTTACAATGGAGAAGGAGTAGCACTTCTGTAAATTTTGTGAAGGAGAATTCTATCGATTTTTATCCCTTGTAAAGGGATACCAATAATAGTAAAAAGTATATAAAGTGTTCATATTGATGAAATATGTCGAAAAATGGATTTTGTACAAATACTTAGGTTATTTAGGCCATTATGTTTATGGTTTAGTCCTTAATTATGCTTATTTTACCTTAATCAATGGAATTAATATTAATTACATTCACAAACAAATTGGAAAAAACTAAGATGATATTAGTAGAAATTATAAATTTTTATAATTAAAAATATGGAATCCAAGTTTCCAAATACCAATCACATTAGTGGTAGAAATGAATTCAAATTTAATGCCACTTTCGGGTTGACAGTGCGTGATTTTTAAGTAAAAACCTAAAATGGATTGGTATGTTTTTATATTAAATTTGGAATGAAAATTGATTCCAATAACCCAAATTGGTTTTATCTAAAAATATATTATAGAATTAAATATTTAACATAATTAAAAAATTTATTTAATTTTATAAATAAATTATATAAAAATTCTTATTGATCTAAAATTCATTATTTTTCACTATTAATTAAAAAAATGAATCATCACAGAAAAATACAAATAATTTCTTCTAACATAATTTTAATTTTAAAGTTTCAAATATGTTTTTTATTTTAAATATTAAATTTATTAAAAATTTCAAATTTATATTTAAAATATTTTTTTCATTAAAAAGAAACAATACTGCTTTTATAAAAATATCAGTTTTTAATGTGTAATATTGGGTATATTCTAATCTTATGCATATAAAATCAATTCGATGAATAAAAAATATATTTATTTTAATATATAACATATATATAAGTATAATAAATATAATTTTCTATTAGTAAATAATTGAACTTAATAACATAAATCATCTTTTTCAGCTGAAAATATTCTTTTATAAAATCATTCTGTTTAGATACATTGGGTTCCTAAATTATTTTATAACTAATAGGTAACTAATGATTTCATGAATAAGTTAGTTAATAATAAAATATTTACTTTTTAAACTATGTTATATTTTTTTATATTATAATATTTTAACGATGATTTATTCTTTGGAAATAGTCAGTCTAGCGTGTTATGCAAGCCCTCAAGGACGTTCAGTCTTGTGTGTAATGTATGTTAACTTTATTCTTTCTTGTAGAGAGAGCTAAAATTTATGTTGTAGGTAGTGTGTGATTAAATTTTTGTTGCATATAACCCAATACATAAATAGTTCTTTAATATATAATAAACTATTTTCTATGTTACAGGAAATGAATAATATAGAAAATATTAAATTAAGTCAACAAAATAATTCGAAAAATCTCACGGTGTTAAATTATACAATCATTAAATGAATTTCACTGCAAGAAATTAATCTAGGTTATCAATGTTTTAATACATCAATGATCCTTTCATAGAAACCCTCATCCTAAATATGAAAACTAAAAAATAATTTTAAAAAGGAAAGCATGAGACATAACGATTTCCCAATGTATTACATAAATAGAATGTAAGTGGGAAGTGAAAATGTGACCTTAGAATAAAATCAAACATATTCATATGGATTGATTTATTTCATCAATCACAAACTAATGAATGATCAATGAAAATTGGAGGGCCTCAAATTCATAAATCGATGATTATTTTAAAGTTCGTTTGTTTAAAAAAAATTAAGGTATTAGGAAAATATTTTATTTCTATATTATTTTTATAAAGCCGGAGGATTTTAATGAAAAGATATACTTGTATGATTATATGACAACCCCACCCTTTGTTGTTCCATTATCCACATCACCTCTTTCTATAAAAAAGATTATGAATTTTACATTTCGAAATTACTAAAAGTTCATGAGATACAGAATATTACATCCCATTTTTCTTCATTTATCATCAACACAAAGACGTTTGATCAGGTTATCCAATATACATAAATATTCATGCAGTGAGATAACATTTTAATCATACTGACTTCAACTAATTTTTATGTTAAGCATTCCATAAATGGATAATAATATAACCGTTCTGAATGAAAAATCCAGAGATTCAGAGTAAATTACATGAAATCATATTATAATTGATCCCCCATATATCATAAATTTTATCTTGGTTATCACATTCCAATCATTTGAACACAATCATCATAAATCCCATTGAATCATTGTAATATCCTGAATTACCATAGATAATTTTTGAAAACATGAATTTACCCTTATTCTAAATATTATTGAATATATTCCATAAATAAAATATGTTTTAAACATCATAAATTATGGCATATACCAGTTTTCAATACCCAGTTTAAGGTAATTCATATTGTCCAATTTACTTTTTTATATCAAACATATCATTATCCAAATATCATTATCTCAACATCAGCGATTAATTATGGGTTACCTTCCCTAAATCCAAATATAAAATTCCCATGAAATCACCATTCAAAATATCCTTTTTGATACTTAATTAAAACTTATACTAAAAATAGTTATATATTTAATGATTCACATAACATAATCTTAGAATTCAAAAACAAAAATACTTCGTTCATCGAACATTATTCTTAAACCATTACTCAATATTCATTAACATATTCATTAACACTTCATTCCTATAATATGAAATATTAATCAAGTATTAAGTTTCCTCAACCTCAATCTATTCATGATTATAATGTTTAATGTAAAAAATATTGGAAGAACATCACATACCTTTCACATGTCTTTTGTGGTCTATTTATCTTCAAAATCAAAACCAACACTCATACCACCTTCACGATGAGATTTTCACTTAGTAAATCAGTTTTTCATAACTCTCATTCTTTATAAATCTTAAAAAAATCAATATTAACCATGTTCCTAATAATTCTAACCATTTACTAAAACCAAAAAACACTATGTGAGAAACACATATCATAGAAGAAAACTTCCAAATAATGAAAAATTAATTATATTTTTTCTAAACGATGACTCTAACATTTTAATCAGTGACACCGTATGTTTAAACTAGGTTATTCATAGCCAGATTATATTTAAATTCTTCATGGCTGTTTGTGAAGAGTTTAGGAATTTCCAAATCATATACCCCAGGAGTTTCAAACTAGGTGTACAGTCAGGCCAATTGTTTTGTACCAGATTACTCTGAATCAAGACTGAGACAACTGGTTAGAGTTCTTAACCATAGGTACATTTGTTCCAAACACACTTCCACTTTTAGTATTCGTATAGGGATTTATTTCTAGGAATAAACTTACTTCATACTTTACAAAAATTCCTATACATTTACCTATATGTTAACTCATCCTTGTAATTATCCTTAGATATTTCACTTGAAGTATCCTTAGAAACAAACCCAGAGATCATCCTATAGTTTTATCATCTTGGTTTAAAAAGGTTAACTAAACCTTCACTATGATACCCACTATAACAACCCAGTCTTAACGTACATAGACATTAGATAATTGTTTTTGGAATACTTAAATAATTATACAAAAAGAAGACCGAAGACCATATTAGTTTAGTGAATTTAAAATGCTAGAAACATAAAGAATGGTACATGAGTGATCTACACTATCTCCCACTAGGTTCATCATGACTAGAACCCTTTTTCAAAACATCATAAATAACACATATCTTCATAACCCAGGGAAGGAAACATAAAAATGGGTGAGCTCATATGCTCAGTAAGGATAAAAAAAGGATAAATTTAAAAACAATCCTGAGTATAGGATTATGATAACATGATAATGAAAATAAGAGAGCATACCATTCATATCATGTATCATAAAAATTAATCATAGAATAAATATTCATTGTCTTTGATACATGAATTATAGGGAAATAAAGAACATAAGCAATAAAAGACCAATATAATTAAATTAAGGATTTTTGGAAAACACATATGCATATAATATGACATCCATAGTAGACAATGCATCAGTTCCCAGAAAATTTTGTATTTATGTGTTCTCTCCCCATACCATCTTGGATGTCATGGTTCTCTCCCTTGGACATCTTAGTAGCATGAGTTCACTCCTCATACCCTCTTGGTAGTCATGGTTAACTCATGTAGCCATCTTAGTTTTCAAGGATCACTCGAAAGACTATCTTAGTTTTTCTAATGAGATAAAAATCTGTACATAATGTATTGGAAAGAGATATAGGTCCGACCCATATAATAGTGAAATCAAACATACGTGTTCCACAAGATAAATAACAATCATATCATATCTAATTAAATGAAATGGGTTTCATAAACTCGTAATCTTATCATAATCTTTGGAACAATAAAAATGTTTCATAATCATTTTATAAAAAATATAACCCATGAAAAAGATAGTTTTAAAATAATATAACCTGTGAAATTGAAATGAGTTTAATAAAACATCATCCCATAAAAACATAATCCCTTTAGAGAAATAATATGAATGGAATTACTGGATAAGTTAACCAAAAAGGAATGATTAATAGAAATAGACGTCATCTTAGAAGGGGAATAATTTTGAATATCCTTTTAACAAAAATTATGAAAATGTCCTTTCATGTTATGAAAACTAATTTTAAAACATAATTCCTTTTGAAAATCATTTTCTTGAAAATGAACATGAAGAACTATAAAGAATTATTGAAAACGTTTCAAAAAAAATTCCTTTGAAAACAAATCGAAACAAAAAAATTAATAATATAAGGGACAAATATCATTTTTATCTTGTAAAGGTAGAATCATGTAAATTTATGTCATGATGGAAGATAAATCCATACACAATGAACATTCCCATTGCACCATAAAGAGTTTAGATGGGTGCTTTGACTGGAATACAAAAACAATATTCCTTATTGAAAAACCGTTTTTAGGATAAATATGGGTAAAATTTTATTTTAAATATTACATTAGAATAATATAATATTTATGAAAATGTATTAGATGACTTGTTTTTGAAGGAACACATATTTTCGACAGAAGGGAGGGTAATGTCCAGCTTACATAATAAAACATTCATAATTATTTTATGTTCCAATGAGTGGAAAAATTCAACCAATACATGAACATGTATTTAATAACCAGAGGATAAGAAAATTTATAATATTTAAAATGATATGAATCATAATTTTTCATCAGTGGAAGTATAATCATAAACAATCTCAAATAGCAATATGATTGTTTCAATAAACTCTTACCAGTTGGTAACATTGAACCATACTCACCAGGAAATTACATGATTTATAAAATATAATCAAACGAATGATATTAATTATATGACATGTAAAATTAAATTATATCCTCGTCAAAAATGAATTTAGGTTCATAAAAAACATGTGTCTCGGAGAAGGAAATTTGGGACAAATTGTCTTTCCGATTTGGTAATGTTTCAAACAATATCTCAATGGAATAATGATCTTAGAAAGGATATGTAAATAACAATAAATATTATAATAATAATAATGGAATAAATTTATATTGGGTATATATACCACAAAAAATAAAATTGTGGTTTCTGTGGAATGTATCTCATGTAAATTAAAAGTGAGATGAAATTTCCCTTAGCTTCTATCTTGACTCCATTCATACTCATACAAGATTCTTAAATTATAAATTTATGTATTTATTCATATTTTAAATAATAATATTATTATATATAATACCATAAATGGTTTTATTATTACCATTTACTACATTCTTTTTTAGAATTCAATGTTAAGGTTTCACTTTAGGTAGTATATGCTTTGTTCTTATTAAGTGTCTTAATTTGTTGTATATTTTGTCCTTATACTTATATCATGGTTCCCAAATTGTAGACCATGATTTAAATATATTTTATATTAATTATATGTGTTCAATAATAATTTATATGTTATATATTTATTAAATTTAATGCACCATTAATTGAGATGGTAGTCCGTATATATGAATGAATGTTGGCTCTATTTTATTTTCGTATTGAAAGAAAGAGGGTAAATAAAATATATGTATATATATAATTATACTATCATAATTATTATATAATATATATCATATAATTTCATAAAACCCTTCCTTAATAAATTCAATGTAGTGTGTGAATTAATCACCTTGCATCAAGGGGGCATTAGTCCACACTTCCTCAAATAAAACTATCATGTTTACACAAAATGTAATGTATAAAGATATGTGTTTAAAAGAAATTAAATGATATTAAATAAATTATAAATATGATATATATTATTTATAAATATATTTTTCAACATAATGACCACCATGATAGGTGGTAATGGATGAACGAACTATCATCGTTTCATGAGGTGGTAGATCATCATACACATACATGGTATGTTGGTTACCCATTAGATGGAAGTCTGTGTAAGTGTTGGAGAAACCATAAAAAAATACTAGCATATTTATGATACTTTTTTATACAATAATTGAATAATAATATTTTAGGTGGTGGAGAATGGATATAACATAAAATAACATGGGGAAGAATGTTGCCTCTAATTTGTGAAACTCTTTTTTGGTTTTCTCCTAAGGTATTCCATGGATTTCTTTATTCACAATAGAATCATTCTAAAATTAGGTTTGGAATGTTTAGGATATATTTGGATATATATTTTTCAATATAATTTTCTTTATAGGTGTGGTGAAGTGGGAGATAGGAGGTCTTTTTATAATGGAGGAGGAGTGATACTTTTTTAAATTTTGGGAAAAGTAATTCCACACACTTTTCCGCATAGGATGTGGGTCTAGTAATGGTAAAAAGTATATAAAACTGATGATAGGGTCCGAATATGTTAATACAATTTTTTTTTGACATGGTTATAGGTCATTTAAGCCCTTATTCTTACGGTTTGGTCCTTAGTTATGATAAATTTTACATTAATTGATGTAATTATGTTTAATTAATTTCTTTATTTCATTGGTATAAAATATGGTGACCCTATTAGAAATTAGAAATTATTATGATCTAATATATGGAATCCATTTTTACACATTCCAACCATAGAATTTGCATAAATTAATTTAAATATAATCCCACATCCAGGTCAATAATGTTGTTTTTTAAGTAATAATGTTCTATCATTTTCTATGTTTTTATATTCAATTAACAGTGAAATTTATTCCCATGAAACAAAATAAAGAATTTTAATTAAAAACCCTTTTTCTTAAAAGATAAAAACATGGTTAAAATTAATTTTAAATACCATAATAATATAATATAATATTTCTAGAAACCTTTAAGAAGACATGGTTTTTAAGGAACACATATTTCTGACTAGAGAGAGGCCAATGTCGGGAATTCATAAAACATGTTAATATCTATCTTATGTACCAAAGAGTGGAAAAAGGTTAATATTTATAATGATATAGTGAATAAACAAAGGATAATAAAATTCATGAGAGTTCCAAAGATATTTTTCATAATATTTCATCAATTTAATAATAATCATAATCAATCTCGAAAAAAGATAAGATTGTTTCAAAAACTCTTATTACTTGGTAATATAGAACAATACTCCACATGAGAATACACGATTCTTAAAATATAATTAAAATATGTATATTAATTATATAAAATATCTAATGTATATTTATACTTCTAGATAAATAATTTAGATGCATACCAAAACATATGTCTCGAAGAATGAAAAATGTGAAAACATTGTTTTCTCGATTTGGTAGATACGGAAAGGTATTTCAGATGAAATAAATATAATATAATGGATATGTAAATTACTATAAATTTTATATTAATAATCTGGTAATACATTAAGTTGAAGAATATATAACCCCAAAAATTAAAAGAGTGTTGTATAAGGGATGATTCTCACAGAAATAAAACTTTAGTTGAAATTTTTATTACTATGTTTCTTGACTCTCTTCATACTTGTAAAATATTCAGGTATAATAAATGTATGTTTATTATAAATATTATACAGAATCATATTATACTATCTCATATCATATATTTTTTCATTTTGTCATAATATTAACAACTTTTTAATAATCTTATGTGATGTTATTAATATTTTCATGACTTATTATATTCCCCCTTTACTTATTTTATATGAAATGTGCATAATTTGTGTGAAATATTAATGTTTTAATATTAAGTATAATATTTGAGCATTTTTAGAAGTAGTCCAATTGAGTCAGTTTAATGTTTTAATTATAACTGTCACTATACTAATCCAAATTGTGTGGTTATTGTTTTTTAGGATTATCCTTTCAATATACAACATTTCATTAGAAGGAACCATGATCTAATTATGCCATTTGAAAGGTCATATGGTCCTCACAAACAAGACCAATGAATCTGTGAACAAACTGGACCAGCCTTGAAGATTGATTTACTGGGCTCAATACAGAATTTCAAAAACATTAAATCTCCACAATAATTCGGGGGACACTACATGTCATCTTGGATAAAACTTTCATGGCCCAAATCCAAGTACAAGGGGCCCAAATGAAGCTTTAAGTCCAGCCCACCATTCTATCCGAGAATTAAAATCAGTATACTATTCATGACATATCTCATGATGTAAGCATCAAATCGAGATGAGATTTTGCAGTGGGAAATAGGAGATACAGGCGGCCGAATTTGTTGAAGAAGTCATTCGTATTTGAAGGCATCTTCATGTTCAAATATCCATTCACATTTTGGCCATCGAAAAAGCATGGATAGAAATGGACAGTTTATCTTTGTTTAATAAAACCGCCATAAATGTGGATACACTTGTCCAAATGCCTCCATATTTTGAAAGTAGTCGTAAAACATTATTATCTACAACTTTGAAGAAGGAGATATTTGGATATTCGGCTGTCTGAATAGCCAAATTGGCGATGCAAGTGGAGGGACAGATTAGGAATGCAAACAGTCCACTCCTTGGGCTATAAATACTCTCCCCTTCTCTCATTGAGAGGGGTTGGCATTTCAGAAGAGAGGAGATAATAATGTCACGACCAAAGCTTTTCCAAAGGCTTTGGAGGACCTTAAATACTCATGTTTTCACTTGAGAGACCCTTCCTCCTCTCTTTGTTTTCACTTACTTTTGTGTTCTTCATTTTTGTAATTTTGTAAGTCCGTTATTTTGTAATTCTGTTTTAATGAAAGTTTCTTCTTCAATATCTCTTATTATCCTCCACCTTATGTAGTATAATATTCATGGTCTTAATATAGTTTGAATCATTTTAAATTATATTACCTTATCTTGCTTCCTCATTCAATCGAAATTCCATTTTTGATTCTCAAAATATTTCGTGTGTGTGTTCGGCACACTACTCTTATCTTGTCCCTTTCTTTTTCATCTCTTTATAATTAATCACCATAAACATATATTACAAGATTAATAAACATCATAATGGATGATTAAATTTATCATTGGGGTGAGTTTTAATTTAGGTATGTTAATAGATCGAGATCTTTTGCTCGATAAGTATTCGTTGAATTAACATTGTGTATGTTGGACTTAGCATGTCATGGATTAATGACTTGATTTGTTTAACGTGTGGTTTACATGGATTATTGGAACCATAAATACACTACCATAAACAATATTTGATCAAGATTAGAAACCTATGTTAATTTAAGGCTTGGATTAAAGCCTTAACACTTAGGAATTCTAATCAACATCATCTTGTGACATGGGTGTTAATTTAAATGCAATATAAAGCAAAGCTCAAGGATATCACAAGCTTAACTAACCTAATGATGAACTCACCCCAATATTTATCAAAATGTTAAATTAAACATCATTCATTAAATATTTCAATTACGCACTGCAAACAAACCCCCCTAATCAAAATACAATCAACTAAAAACAATCGACTATTACGAAGTACCATCGCCAAGGATTCGACCCGAGTGATGCTATACACATTAGCATAGCACTGGAACTTTGACCAGTCGATAGGCGACAATCGGCCGTGCATTTCAAATGGCATCTTTGCCGGGGATGGTGCTTTAAGTAGTCATTAGTTTCTGGTTATTGTAAAAAAAACCAAAAAAATCAAAAAAATTTAAAAAAATTGAAAAAAAACACAAAGAAAAACCCGTCTTCCTCTTAAAAATCATAAACTGAAAAAACAAATACAAAGGAAAACCCATCTTCCTCAACCTTTCTAAATCTCTCTGAATGCCCCGCAGCCTCCCAAACAATCCCTCAGATTTGTTTGACCCTGAAATTGATAGAACTCTTCATCGACTTAGGAGGACCATTAGGGATAACCAAATCACCCAAGAACCAATCATTGCCCTACCAATTGAATTAGATATGGCCAATCCTAGGGAACAAACATTGAAAGAACTTGTTGCCCCTGATATGAATTACCAACCTCTTGGTATTCAATATCCAAACATTGAAGCTGACTTCGAACTCAAATCGGGTTTGATTCATCTTATCCCTCATTTTCACGGGCTAGCCGGTGAGGATCCACATCTTCACCTTAAAGAGTTCCAAGTAGTATGCACTACCATGAATCCTCAAGGGGTTTCTGAAGAACAAATCAAGCTTAGAGCTTTCCCCTTTTCCCTATCGGATTCTGCCAAGTCTTGGCTCTACTACCTCCCACCTGGTTCCATAAACTCATGGGTTGACATGAAGAGACTTTTCCTTGAGAAGTTCTTTCCCACTTCCCAAACAGCTTCTATCCAAAAGGAAATAAGCGGCATCCGTCAATTCCCTAATGAATCACTCCATGAGTATTGGGAGAGGTTCAAAAAGCTTGTGGCATCTTGTCCACACCATCAAATCCTTGACCAACTCCTAATCTAATACTTCTATGAGGGGTTATTAGCTATGGAGCAAACTCTTATTGATGCCGCAAGTGGTGGTTCTCTTGTTGACAAAACTCATACAGCTGCACGAGAACTCATAAGCAACATGGCTGCAAACACGCAGCAATTCCATAATCGAGAACATGCTCAAGTGAAACAAGCCCAAGAGAATAAATCCATAGAGCCCAACAAGATTACTGAGTGGATGAGTGAACTTATAGGTCTTGTGCGTCAAATAGCGGTGGCTACCAAAGCCCCAACCTCATCTTCTCCACAGTCACTATTCCCTGGACCTATCAAGAATTGTGGAATCTGAAACTCTCCATCTCATCCGACTGACACATGTCCACAACATCAAGATGATCCATCTGATTCATCTAGTCTAATGGAGCTCAATGTGGCATATGCTCAGCGAAACATCAACCCTCAACAATCAGGTCAGTTTGTTAGAAACTTCAACAAACCCCACTCTGAGCCCTTCTCTTCTAACTTTGACCCACCTCTGAGGTATGGTAATCCCATTTCTCATCCTCCTCAGTTCCCTCATCAAAATCCAAACCATTTCCAATATGGTCAAAGTGGTGGTAACATCCATTAACCTTATCCTTTTGTTCCTCAACCCCAAAGGAACAATCCTCCTCCTGGATTCCACTATCCTAATGAGCCTTCCCAATTCCCCACCCAATACAATCGCTTTCCCAAGAACCAAAATCAATTCCAACCCAATTTGGGACAAGCCTATTCTTCTAAACAACCATGGGAAAGTGCTGTAGAGGATCTTGCTTCCTTCACCCGTTCTAGCCTCAAGAACATTGAAACCCAAATAGGTCAACTTGCATCCCACCTTAGCCAGCAACAACCATTGAATTCATCCCAACTCCCAGCTCAACCATTACCCAACCCTAAGGGTAATGCAAGTGAAATTGCACTTAGATCGGGAAAGAAAATTGCTATGCCCCATGCTGATTGCTCTACCTCCCCTTTCGATGTTGATCTAGAAAATGATAAGAACAAAAATCTAGAAAAGGAACTTGAATACACTCCTTCACCTCCTTCCATTCCTCTAAGGAACCCAATTCCTTTTCCTCAAGCCATCTCCAAGCCTAATAAGTCCTTTGAACCTGATCCTGAAATGCTTTACATGTTTAGACGTGTTGAAGTGAACACCCCCTATTAGATTCCATCAAACAAATCCCTATGTATGCCAAGTTTCTTAAATGAATGTGCACCCATAAGAGGCAACTTAGGAACATTGAAAATTTTTCAACCCAACAGTCCATTCCCATGAAGTGCAAAGATTCAGGGACCTTCACGGTTCTATGTCAAATAGGGAGTTCCAACATTGATGATGCACTCATAGACCTTGGAGCCTCAATAAATGTCATGCCCAAATCCATTTTCTCCAACCTTGGTCTAGGTCCCTTGCACCCAATGGGTTTTGTCGTTCAATTAGCCAATCGAAGCACTGCCAGTCCTGAGAGGATAGTTGAGGATGTTCTTGTTCGAGTCAATGATCTTATCTTCCCAGCTGATTTCTATGTCCTTGACATGGAAGGTGAGATGACTTCTTCTCAATCTCCCCTAATTCTTGGAAGACCATTCTTCATGACTGCGAGAACAAGATTGATGTCCATTCAGGCATCTTATCCATGGAATTCGGTGACCAACTGGTCAAGTTCAACATTTTCTAAGCCATGCGATACCCATCTGAGGATCACTCTGCATCCTCAATCCATGCTTTTGAGGACACTTCTAAGATTCAATCGGACCACAATCCACCATGTTCTTCATGTTCTAATAATAAAGGATCTTGTGAAATATGCACCTTGATTAACAAAGTCATAAATGGTGAAGTTGATGTGGACCTCTCATTCATAGACTCCGTCAATCTAGAGGAACTTGAAAACTCTCTTGAATCCCACATCAACTCTGATCTCTACTGCTCCACCTTGGACAGTGTTGAGGAAAATGATCCAAACCCATCTGGAATCCCTTCTCCTGCTCCTAACTTGTCTAGCTCTCAAATCAAGGCTGAAACTGATCTAAAACCACTTCCTTCACACCTCAAGTATGCATTCCTTTTCCATGATCCCTCCTACCCTGTCATTATCTCTACTTCACTTTCTGAAACAGAGGAGTCCCAACTTGTTCAAGTGTTTGAGGAAAAAAAAAATTCCTATGGTTGGACCCTAGAGGATATTACAGGAATCAACCCTGCCCTTTGCATGCATCACATCCATCTAGAGGAATCGTCTAAACCAATTAAGCAACCTGAAAGAAGACTCAATCCACTCATACTTGAGGTAGTTAGGGAAGAGATTACCAAGCTTCTTCATGCTAGTATTATCTACCCAATTTCTGATAGTGAATGGGTTAGTCCAATTCAAGTCTTTTCTAAGAAGGGCGGGATAACAGATTTCACAAATGAACATAGAGAAGTGGTCACAACTCGAATGAAAAACAAATGACGTGTGTGCATCGATTATCGCAAATTGAATGCTGAAACATGAAAAGATCACTACCCACTTCCTTTCCTTGACCAAATGCTTGAGAGATTGGCCGGAAAGTCACACTATTGCTTTCTTGATGGTTAAACCGGCTACTTCCAAATTCCAATCGCACCTCAAGACCAAGAAAAGACCACATTCACTTGCCCCTTTGGATCCTATGCCTATAGGAGAATGCCTTTTGGCCTTTCTAATTCTCCTGCAACATTCCAGTGGTGTATGATGAGTATCTTTTCTTAATTCATTGAGAATTGCATGGAGGTATTCATGGATGACTTTACCATTTATGGAGAGTCATTTGAATGGTGCTTACATTCACTCTCTTTGGTCCTTCAAAAGTGTGTCAAGTGCATCCTTGTGCTGAATTTTGAAAAATGTCACTTCATGGTTTCAAATGGGATTGTTCTAGGGAACATAATTTCTCAAGAGGGTGTCCAAGTTGATCCAGCCAAAATTGAGGTGATCCAATCACTTCCTGAACCCAAATCAGTTCGAGACATTCGGTCCTTCCTTGGTCATGCCGGTTTCTATCGGCGATTCATTCATAACTTCAGAAAGATTTCCCTCCCACTCACTCGTTTACTTCAAAATGATGTCTCATTCAATTTTGATGAGGCTTGCAAGAGAGCCTTCATTGAACTCAAATATTCTCTCACATCTGCTCCAATAATCCAACCCCCAGATTGGTCCTTACCATTTGAATTGACGTGTGATGCTTCTGATAGGGCCATTGGGGCTATTCTTGGTCAAAGAAGAGAAATCATTCTTCATGTCATCTTTTATGCCTCAAAAACATTGGATGAAACTCAATCACACTACACTGTGACTGAAAAAGAACTTTTAGTTGTGGTTTTTGCCTTGGATAAATTCCGGCCCAATCTCTTAGGTTCCAAAATCATCATCTTCACGGACCACTCAACATTAAAGTTCTTACTTAAGAAAATTGATTCCAAACCAAGGCTAATAAGATGGATTTTAATGATCCAAGAGTTTCACCTTGTGATAAAAGATAAACTTGGAAAAGAAAACCTTGTGGCTGACCACCTGAGTAAAATTTCTAATTTTTCTCAGTATGAAATAATTGATCCTGAATTTCCAACTGAACACCTCTCATCTCTCACTCCAAAGTTACCATGGTATGCCCCAATTGTCATTTACTTGGTTTCTGGTGTTTTCCCTGAATATTTTTCATAAGAACAAAAAGAAAAGATGAAAAGTGATTCAAATCATTATTTTTGGGAAGATAATAAACTTTGGAAAATTGGGGCTGACATGGTAATTAGAAGATGTGTTGATTAAACTGAACAATCCTCCATCTTGGAATTCTTCCACTCAATGCCTGGAGGTGGCCACTTTGGACCACAAAGGACTTCCCGAAAGGTCCTAGATTTTGGATTCTTTTGGCCTTCACTCTTTAAGGACTCACACGAGTTCTGTCAATCATGTCCCACTTGGCAAAAGTTTGGAACAATTTCCAAAACAAACGAAATGCCTCAAAAGCCATTATTCTTCTGTGAGCTTTTCGATGTTTGGGGCATCAATTTCATGGGTCCTTTTCCCCCTTACAATGGATTATCCTACATTCTCCTTACTGTTGAATATGTTTCTAGGTGGGTCGAGGCCAAACCCACTAGGAATGATGATGCTCAAACTATGAGTGAGTTCCTCAAACCCCATATCTTTCATCGATTCGGAACACCACGTTCTATGATAAGTGACTTAGGAACTCATTTCTGTAATAGAACCATGGAGTCACTTTTGAAAAAGAATGGGGTTGTACATAAAACATCCACTGCATATCACCCTCAAACAAATGGAATGGCTGAACTTTCTAACAGAGAAGTGAAAAGAGTACTTGAAAGAACTGTTAAGCCCACAAGAAAAGTCTGTCCCGATAGACTTGGTGAAGCACTTTGGGCCTATCGAACAGCCTATAAGACACCCATTGGGATGTCTCCATTTAGGCTAGTTTTTGGTAAAGCCTTTCATTTACTAGTTGAAATCCAACATAAGTCATTTTGGGCTGTCAAAACTTGTAATTTTGATTGTGAAAAATCTGGTGAAGAAAGATTGTTGCAGTTGACTGAATTGGAGGAGCTTCGTCTCGATTCGTATGAGAACTCCATTCTCTACAAAGAAAAGGCAAAGTCACTCCATGACAAGCACATTCTTCGAAAGGTATTTCATGAAGGTGAAAAGGTAATTATCTTCAATTCTCGATTTTGACTTCACCCAGGTAAGCTCAATTCTTGTTGGGATGGACCTTTTATTATTACTAATGTTTACCCATTTGGTGCAGTGCAAGTCCAAGACCCTTATTCAAAAAGAACATTCATGGTAAATGGACACCGGTTAAAGCATCACCATGAGATTCCATTCACTTCAGGTTCCACATCGACTTCCATTGACCCACCACTAGATGGAAATGGCGACCCACCAAATCCAAACCAGGGGCACCTCTTTCCCTTTAACTTTCTCTCTCCTCAATCTCTCTTCCCTCTCTTCTTCTCTTTATTTCTTCTTCTTCCTCTCTCCCTCTCATTTTTTTTACCACATTCTTCCACAACCTTTTTTCTATTTTCTCTTTTGTGTGGATGTGTCATTAAAAATAAAAAAAAAATAAAAAAATTTAATTAAAAAAAATGAAAATTAACAAAAAAAAGGGGTGTCATAATTACTAATCATCCAATATTGAAATTCTGTCCAACCATTTTGGAGAATCAGAAGGCTTTTTTTAAACTCAAATATATTGAATTTTTATCTCAAACTTGGGTAAACAATTTTGTGTCAATAACAAACATTTTGAATGAACAATTTTTGGTGGAAAATGATTCTCCCCTACCATGAGGAATAACATTAGGCTTCATGCCAAGGTCATATATGGCCATCTTTTTCATTGTGTGTCTTCACCACTAATTGTGAGTCTTGAGTTTGTGGACCTTCGAGCTGAATTTCCATCTTTTGTGTGCATTAATATGATAGAGGAATTTTCTAAGAAACATGAGAATCGGAATAGCGAAATAGCCTCCCGTTACCCTTACATTGATCCTACTTTTGAAATCCCCTTTGAGCCTATGAAAACCTTTCTTTTTATAGCCACATTACAAGCCTAATACCTTGTCCCACCCAACATCTTCATGGATTTTCATTGTACAATTTATTGAAATTTAAGTGTGGGGGGAATGGACTTCATTTTTGGGTGTACTTTCATTGATTTCCAATGTGTCATCATAGGCTTGAGAGCAAGCATCCATTCAAGTGTGGGGGAGAGGTTGTAATTCTGTGAGCTTTGGGGTGTATGTGTGTAATTTTCATTTGTACAAAAGTCATTGAAAAGTGTTCAAAAAAAATGAAAAAAAAATTATATTAAAAAAAATGAAAAAATGGATTGGGTTGTGTCTTGGGTGGGTCAAAAATCATTCATCATAAACCTTTGATCATGTTATAACTACTAAAATTAGTTCCATGAGAAGATCAAACATGGGTTGGGAGATGACTGTGAGACTTGTTTCAAGCACAACTTTTGAAAAAAAAGAGCAAAAAGAGAAAAAAAAGAACACTTGAATCATCTTGTATTGTGTCGTTATTGGAAGTTTTCCATGTTGTACATATTCCATCATCTCACCCTATTCCATTTTCTATCTCCATCACTTTTCATTCATCACACATTCATGCCCTTGTAAATATGTGTTTCTATTTCCTTTCAAATCAAATTTAAATAAAAATGTGCATTGATTTTTCCATATTGGTGTTTTAACCCCTCTTTTACTTTGGAAATTATATACCCACCGTCCCATAGCCACTAAAAAACCCCTTAAAATACCTCTTGATTCTTGTACACATTAGATTTGGGAATGGAAGCTGAGAGCTCTTACAAACTCTTGATTTTCACTTTTTGTTGGTGAATGAGTGAACCTCCTAAAATACATTTTTATCATCTTGAGAGGAGTATGTTTCGAGTGCCTACATTTTCCAATTAAAACCTTGAACATGAAAAAATGATTTTTTTCTGATGAATTATTGTGAACCAAATTTGTGATGGAATTCAATATGGATGAGTGAAATAGTCTAAACCTCCCCTGATTGGAGAAAACAAAATTTTAATATTTATTGGTGAGTGAAAATGATTTTGTCATGTTTTTATATTTGTTTCACATGAGGACACGCACAAATCTAAGTGTGGGGAGTTTATGTTATTAATATTTTAATGACTTATTATATTCCCCTATTACTTATTTTATATGAAATGTGCATAATTTGTGTTAAATATTAATGTTTTAATATTAAGTATAATATTTGAGCATTTTTAGAAGTAGTCCAATTGAGTCAGTTTAATGTTTTAATTATAAATGTCACTATGCTGATCCAAATTGTGTGGTTCTTGTTTTCTAGGATTTTCCATTCAATATAAAACATTTCATTAGAAGGAACCATGATCCAATTCTTCCATTTGAAGGGTCATATGGTCCTCACAAACAAGACCAAAGAATCTGTGAACAAACTGGACCAGCCGTGAAGATTGATTTACTGGGATCAATACAGAAGTCCAAAAACATTAACTCTCCACCATAATTCTGGGGACAAAACCTGTCATCTTGTATAAAAATTTCATGGCCCAAATCCAAGTACAAGGGGCCCAAATGAACCTTTCTAATCCAGCCCACCATTCTGTCCGAGAATTAAAATCAGTATACTATTCATGACATATCTCATGATGTAAGCATAAAATCGAGCTGAGATTTTTCAGTGGGAAAGAGGAGATATAGGCGGCAGACTTTGTTGAAGAAGTCATTCGGATTTGAAGGCATATTCATGTTCAAAAATCCATTCACATTTGGTCCATAGAAAAAGCATGGATAGAAATGGACAGTTTACCTTTGTTTAATAAAACCGCCATAACATTGGATACACTTGTCCAAATGCCTCCATATTTTGACAGTAGTCGGAAAACTTTAGTATATACAACTTTGAAGAAGGAGATATTTGGATATTCGGCTGTATGAATAGCCAAATTGGCGATTCAAGTGGAGGGACAGATTAGGAATGCAAACAGTCCACTCCTTGGGCTATAAATACTCTCCCCTTCTCTCCTTGAGAGGGGATGGAATTTCAGAAGAGAGGAGATCATAATGGAACGACCAAAGATTTTACAAAGGCTTATGAGGACCTTCCATACTCAAGTTTTCACTTGAGAGACCTTTCCTCCTCTCTTTGTTTTCACTTACTTTTGTGTTCTTCATTTTTGTAATTTTGTAAGTCCTTTATTTTGTAATTCTGTTTTAATGAAAGTTTCTTCATCAATATCTCTTATTCTCCTCCAACTTCTGTAGTATAATATTCATGGTATTAAAATAGTTTGAATTATTTTAAATTACAGTACCTTATCTTGCTTCCTCATTCAATCGAAATTCCATTTTTGATTCTCAAAATATTTCGTCTGTGTGTTCGGCACACTAGTCTTATCTTTGTCCCTTTCTTTTTATCCTCTTTATAATTAATCACCATAAAAATATATTACCAGATAAATAAACATCATAATGTCTGAGTAAATTTCTCATTGGGGTGAGTTTTAATTTAGGTATGTTAAGCGATTGAGAGATTTTTCTCGATGAGTATTCGTTGAATTAACATTGTGTATGTTGGACTTAGCATGTCATGGATTAATGACTTGATTTGTTTAACGTGTGGTTTCCATGGAAAATTGGAACCATAAATACACTACCATAAACAATATTTGATCTAGATTATAACCCTATGTTAATTTAAGGCTTGGATTAAAGCTGTAACACTTATGAATTCTAATCAACATCATTTTGTGACATGGGTGTTAATTTAAATGAAATATAAAGCAAAGCTCAAGGATATCACAAGCTTAACTGACCTAATGATGAACTCACCCCAATCATTATCAACTTGTTAAATTAAACATCATTCATTAAACATTTCAATTAAGCTCTGCAAACAACCCCCCCCCCCCGAATCAAAATACAATCAACTAAAAACAATCGGCTATTACGAAGTACAATCGCCGAGGATTCGACCCGAGTGCTGCTATACACATTAGCAGAGCACTAGAACTTCGACCAGTCGATTGGCGACAATCATCCATGACTTTCACTATGTTATGGTTTCACTTCCGGTAATATCTACTTTATTCTTCACTTATGTCTCAATTTCTAAAATCATTGGTCCTTAAACTAATATAATGATTTCAAAAATTTAAACCATGATATAAATATCATGTAGATTCATTATTTTTTTAATATAATAACATATAATAGATATATAAGTATTAAATGGAATACTCCATTGATGGATACAGTAGGTCGTACGTACACATGAATGTTTCCGTTTATTGTCATTTTGAAAGAAAAAGGATAAAGGAAAAGTATTTATAAATATTTACATGTATCGATATTATAGTTTAATTATTTTATCATTAATGTCATATAAGTTACATGAACAAATTTTTAATACATTCTATGTAGTGTGTGAATGGATCACATCACTTTAAAGGGGCGATAGTCCACGATTCCGAAAATGAAATTATCACATTATACAAAATGGAAAATATAAAGATTTTTATTTTAAAGGAATTAAATAATATTAAATAGAATATACGTATCATATATAATTTTTAAATATATTTTATAGCATAATTACCATAATGGGAGGCGGTAATGGAAAAACGAACAATTATCGTTTCATGTGGCCGTAGTATGATGTACATGTAAATAGTATATTTCATTACAATAAGATTGAATTATGTGTAAGTTTAGGTAAAAAAATAGAATAAAAACATCCATGAATTTTTATGGTAATATTTCCTTATATAGTAATTGAATAAGAACAACTGAGGTTAGTGGGGAATGGAAATAACATAAAAGAACATAAGAAAGAATGTTACCTCTTATTCGGGTAACTCCTCTTGGTTTTCTCCAAAGGTATTACTTTTTTGGTTAAATAAAAATGGAAGGCTTATAATATGAGTGGAGGGGTTTTGAGGAGATTTTCTTATAGATATGTTTTCGATACAGAGTAACTTAAGAGGTTTTGGGAAGCGGTAGGAGATGAGGCCTTTTATTGTTGAGGATGAGTGCCAATCCTGTAAATTTTGGGGAAGGGAATTTCATTCATGTTTTTACAATGAAAATTGGTTCCAATAATGTTCCATAGAAGATTAAAGTGATTAATATGTCAAAATATTTCTGTCCAATGGATTTTTAGAATGTTTCTATGTAATTTATATCCTTCTGATTAATTGTTGTTCCTTAGTTAATATTTATTTTACCTTAATTGATATTATTATTTTTTATTGGAATTAGTAATAATTTAGTTAAAAACATATTTCACATTATTATACATTATAAATTATATTTATTTCCAATTTTGAATACATTTTTTCAAATTCAAATCATATAAGTGTCATAAATTAATTCAAATTTAACCCCTCAATCAGGTCAACAATGTAGTTTTTTAATATTGAAATGATCAAAAGTTTGTTATGTGCTCATATTCAATTTATATGTCAAATTCATTTAAATGAACCAAATTGGATTTATTGATAAAAATATGATCTAATTAATCTTTTAATCTAAAATAACATGTAATTTAACCTCATAAATTAAATATAAGAAAAGTCGTTTTGAACTAATGTTTTGTATTTTTCCCTGTTTATTAAACCAATGAAAGTTCTCATAAAAATGCCAAAAATTTTCTATAACCTCATTTTTTCTGTTAAAATTTAAAATAACAAGTTTATTTTGACATATAATATGAATAAAAAATAAAAAATTTAGATTTCTAATATTTTCACCACTAAAATAAGGTAAAACAACTTTAATAAAAATATAGTGTTTTATGTGTAATAATGGGATTATTCTCAACTTATTCATATAAAATAAATTAGAAGAATATAAAAAATACTTTTTTTAATATTTATAATATTAATTTAATTAATATCATTTACTAGATGTAATTCATTTTACTTATTAAGATAAATCGTCCTTTTATACAAAAATATCCTTTTATAAAAAAATTGTTCATATTCATTTGGTTTATATATTCCTTCATAATTAATAGTTATCTGATGAAATAAAATATATTATAGATAATACTATAATCTTAAATTTAATGGCTAAGTTATATCTTATTAAAAAATAATATTTTAATAATGAATTATTGTTTGTTAATACTTGTTCATGCGTGTTACGCAGGTCATCGAGGAAACGTAGTCTTGAATGAAATTTAAACTTACCTCATTGTCTACATAGAGAAAGATAAAATATATGTTCTGTGTAGTGAACGATTAATGTGGTGTTATGAATAACCAATATGAACATAGTTCTTTGTTATAAAATAAACTGTTTTTAGTGTTCTATGACATAAAGAATGTCAAAAAGATTAAATTTATTCGAAAAATAATAATTCACAGAATCTCAGGGTGTTAAAAATTAAATGAATCTAATGTTTGGATCCTGACTAGATATATGGACCATGAAATCAATTTAAGGTTTTTCTACTTGATATGGTTTTTTATATTCCCAATGGAATTCCTTGAGCATTTGTGGACTCCATTTCAATTCAAGTTTGTTGATTACCTGGGTTGAGAACTACCATGGATCCTGATCCCCTTATATTAGTGGATTCATGATATGACACCGTAGGATCTGTCATTTACAATTACAAGATTCCATGGATACACTCCTTTGATTCAACGGGGATTCTACTAACATGATGTGCCTTGGTTACATCCTTTGTCCTGTCCATAGCTTATCTCATTTTAGCTTATAGGTTTTCCTGGGACATGGTCATATTCATTGTTGTAGAATGACTTGGACAATTATCCCCATATTACACTCTTAATATTCATCTTGGATATAGTTACTACTAATTTAGAGATCCTTTAGCTTAACATAGCCTTGGTTATCACCTTAGAACCACATAATTATAAATAACATCATGGATTGCTTATTCACCATAGACCCATTATTATTATTATGTCAGCATAGGACATGCATCTCCAGAGATAGATATAAAAACTAGTACATAATTATTTAATGATCAGGTTACATTTTCTGATACAAGATAAGGGATGAAGTAGGTACTTGGGTATTTACATTAATGTACTACTTTACTAATATATATACATTCTTGCAAACTGTTTTAGTTTATATTACACAGATATGATATTATAGACATCATTTGTGGTGGTCTACTAATATTAATATCCAACCCTATATAAGTTTCATTAAGACATGTGAAAACTATATTTATTTAGGTGCTGACAAAGAGATGCATATATGTATGGACACTTAATTGTTCTTCTACTAAAGATAGAGTTAGTAGCAGATGATCGAGCTATAGATTGGGATGCTTTGGATAGACTTGGGATTCCATTATGCCAATTTTGAATAGAATGTATTTTATCTTTCTTTGTATCCATTTTACCCATATTTGTTGATACATGACATAGTATCATCAAATTTTGAACCTGATTGTCAGTTTTTCTATTGTATATTACTTTTGTTTTCTTCTATTCTTCCATTTACCTATTTAATCACTTTTATTCTATTTTTTAACAATTCTTATATATTTTATCCCCTGTTATAGAATATATTAATGAGGGGATTTTATCTCCAAATACACACTCATGTCCCTTGCCACTAGTTGTCAGCCTCTAGCATTTTGGGAGAAATTCTTGAGGACATGTCACCAACCGAGCTCAGGGCACCTCTAAGTGGCATCCAGGTTTGGGACATTAAAATTTTGTATCATATAAGTTCTATTCCTAATATAATATTTATAAATAATATATTATAGATTAGTATTGGTTCTATCTAGGTCATAATTCATTATTGGGCTCACGAACACATGTTCACAGTATAGTCCATGTTTTTTGAATTACAATTATTGTTCTGTTTTAACCCGTTAAAGATGATATCATTTCACCATTGGGTGAAGTACCTTCTATGTTGGGGTTATTGTTATTATTGTGATTTATAATTAATCTTATACTTGACCAGATGAAATGTGGGAAAGGGGAATTGTCACATTCATCATCGTAGGCACCTAGAATTCACAAGTAACGCATATTGTCAAGCCATATTGGTGAATTTATTTACTTTGCATTGATTGATATGTCTGTGGTTTTTGAGTGACCCAAGGTATATATATTCGATACTAATATTTCCTATTTCTACGATTGAATTATTTTTATTTTCAATTAATCAAGTGTTATAGGACCTCATGGGTTGGGATTGGCAATTTTCCTAGTCAAACAATTTGATTAAAATAAAATGGGTGTCATTTTTAGTGATAAGGTGTATGTAACTTAATTCACTTGTAATGGTGATACATTGTAAATTTAAATTTTTAAAAGTTACAAGTAAATGAAAACTATAAAAGTGTAAAATTTATCAAAAAAATATAATGGTTTCATGTCTATATCCCACCTTATCATTTTTATGAAATTTAATGGACTGAAATTAAAAATTAAATACGAAATGAATTAAATGGTTTCTAGTATATTATGAGGCAAGTTATAGTTTAACCTTCATCTAATGGAACTCCGTAAACTTTTTTTTGAGCACTTAACATTACATAGACATCGAAGATGAAATTTGGTGTATTAATCCATGGGTAATGAGCCCTTTCTTCTACTCGTATTCTTCTAGTGTTTTTGTCGATATTATAATATATTATTATGAGGTGTCTGTTTGGAATTTGTAGACCAGTCCCATCATTCCCTCCTTGAGTCATCTGCTAGGAGGTTGGCAATGTCTAGGCTCTACACGTGGTGGGCTCTGAGATGACAATCTTACCTCCATGAGTGCCACTTGAGGAACCACTAGCTACACCTAATTTAGACACTAACACTCAAGTTAATGGTATTTTCATATGCCTGTTCCAATCTACACATGGTACATCACTAAATTCACTTATCATGGTTGATCTAACTCCTAAGTTCTAGAAGAAGCATTCTCCTACATTTTTTGGGTATAATAGTCCACATGTTGTTGCTTTTTTGGTACATTCCACCTTGTCTACCATTGTGCATATCGAGACTCTTCTATAGTAGAGTGTCAATCTTACTAATAACATGATATGTGATTCATCCAAGTGTTGGTGGGATTTGATTTTCCCATTTTCCCCCATTAGGGCATGGTATGGCATGATTTCTAGACTAGTTTCTATGACTACTTCCTTCCTTATATGATGAGAACTGATCGACAAAAATATTTCATGCATCTCAAATGGATTTCTATGTTTTTTATGGAGTATTTAGTATGTTTTACTATGTTTTTTTAACTTTTTACAACTTCTAGCTAGTGGTGATCTTTCATGTTCTAGAAAATTCGAGTATGGGATCGTATATCCCATTTTTACTATGGTGAATATTTTTTCCTACATTCCATTTCTGAAATATTTAATTAGGGTCTTATCACTAATTGTGACAAAAGGTATGGAGAGAGTACTAGACATAGAGGGTCAATGTTGAGGTTGGGCAGTAATTTTTCCAGTAGGAGAATGGGTTCTCTTGATTTTTCTCATCATATTTGCGGAATCCAGAGTACTCATGTCGGTAGCTTCATGGTGTGTCACTGGTGTGGGTGATAGGTGCACTTGATGCCTCAATGTGGAAGAGACCCTCTAAAGATTCGAGCGTGTGGCCATATAGGGCACCTTCCTATAATCAGTAGGAATGTTCCATTAGCTTCTAGTAGAAGAGGATCCACACCATCTCTGCCTTCATGATTATGTTTTTACACCTTTTATGGTGTAGATTTGGAGTAGCAGCAACAAGATAGCCCAAATAAGAGGTCGATGACATATTATCAAAACTCTTGATCACCAACATCACTAGTGTAGATGTTTGGATCATGGTTGGCCATTCTATGCATAGGTTCATGGATCATGAAAGTTTCATGATTTACAGATTATACCAAAGGATTATGCTATATGGCCATCTATGTAACACCCCAAGATTTCATAGTGTGTTATTTCTTCAAAATAATTCAATAACTTGCACTACACGCAACACTGAGTTCAGTTGCAGCATGACTTACCAAAAAAATCCATTTAAAGAGGCCATGAATAGTATTAACTAAATTTTAAACTTTATATAATCCTTATAATTTTAGAATCCATATTATGAGTTTCTTAGTCATAATGCAAGAACAGATTCATTTTCAGTATTGCACTTTTATCAACTTTTGATAGTGAAACCTTTTTAAATACAATATTTTAAACTTTTTGACTAAATGAAGACATCAAAAAATTTAAAATGAAACATCCCAAGCTTCCACGGTACGCTTTCCTTTGAATAAAACAGTAGCGTGTGTTGTACGCAACTTCGAGTTCTAACACACCGTAACCAATCAAACTAGCTGTTATGAATAGTAATACCTACTTTTTGAAGTTATATATATTTTATATTTTAAAATGGACTTCATTTTTGGATTCGGAATATCAAATTTAGCCTAAGGTGAAATTTTGGTACTTTTCGGATAACTTTCATATTTTGATGAATAGTGAAAATTACTAAATTTTAATTAAAAACAACTTTTTTAATCAAAATAATTAATAGTAATAAATTATGAATTTGAGTGGTTTTAATGTATATTTAGAATATATTTTTACTATTTAATATAATGTTGGTCATAGGACATAATTTTACAATTAAACCGAACATAAACAAGTGTCAATCTTTTGATAGTTATTATCTCTTAAAAACACGCTTTTTGTTTTGACAGCGGGAATTAATTTTAAATTAATTTCTGCCACTTCTGTGTTTTGAATTTAGGAAAATGGATTCCATATTTGGAATCAGGATGTTCAAATTGTGTAAATAGGTATCTTTTATTTTTAGACATTTTGAATAATTACTGCGGTAAATATTTTATTTACCATGGTTAAGGGTAAAACCGGTAAATAAGGGTTAAAAAATAATATTATAATAATACTAAATTACCCTAAAACGTGTCTTAACCCTATTGGTTGATACATGGTCGACCATGGGAATCTTTGTGTCAATTTTGGGACCCCATGGATCCACTTGTAAGTGATAATGACACTTTATTTTAATTAAGTCAAAATGAATACAAAAATGACACAAGCATATATATTTTAGAAAAACAATTGTTAAATAGGGTTATATAAGTTTGATTTTAGATTATAAATATTAATTAGAAAGATAAAAAGATTTCCGACATAATGATATTTTATTTATAATTTTTAGACATTATATAATTTATTTTATTTATGACACAAAGATGATGCAGTAATTACTATAATAGTGAAAAATTAAAATAATTGATATTATAAATACCCAAACAAATATAATATGAAACTTTTAATGAATTAAAATAATTTTCTAGGATAATATGATATATTAGGATTGATTTAATGGACTTTGTTCGAAGTAATCAATCTGTTATGAGTTTCACAAAAATCAACTATTGTATAGTGTCAAAATTGACATAAAAGAGTTTTTAAAACAAATATTATATTATTAATTGATATTAAATTCCTAAAAAACTAAGGTTCGGCCAAGGGACTTATATAAGGATAGGTTCATAATTAATGGACCACTTGGGGGTCGCTTGGATTTATATAGTAAGTTTATTAACCATATTATATAAAACTACAATGAGACATTGTAAAAGTGAAACTAATTAACTTAGAGTTAATACTTAAAGATAAGGTTAATATAAGTACCCAAACCTGTCTAAATTCTATTGGTTGAGTGGTTTTCGACCTATCCCCACCTTAACATTTGAATAATCAACTTTGGAGCCTTTAGAAACCGAATATGAATTTATTATAAATTAATATTTCTAACTTTTCCAAAGGTGCCCCTCACCCCTCTTATAAAAGGGCACTCCTCCTTCTCATTTCTTCACACCTTCAAAGCCTTTTGGCTCGGCCAAACTCTGCCCAAATACTCTCCCAACATCCCTCTCTACAACCTAGAGGCCTTAGTTTGATCAGAAAGCCAACCTAAGGAGCCCTTTTGATCAAATCAAAAGGAAGAACCCGAAGAAGAGGTAATGATTTCACCACCCTTCTCCAAGTTCATTTCTTCTTCCACTTCATCTTCCTTTGTTCTTACCATTCTAAAATAATAACTCCAGTATCTCAGATATACTGTGATGTTATTATAAATATGGTACAATCATATTCAGTATTCTATCCACCCTTTGAATAACATGTCACCATACGTGCGTACGTACGGCTTACCGTCTCCACGTCGTGGTGTAATTGTTATTCAATATAATATTATTTGGATGGGTATAATAATGATGTGTAACTCATGTAAATAATAAATAAAACATGTTAATGATTCTGTATATATGATATACCATCAATTTATATATTATTTTAATATCAAAATAATGATATTGTCGCTCGTGCGTACGTACGGACTACCGTCTCCACGAACGCGATGAGATTCATTCTCCATCGTATCCGTTCAAGTATAATTATCATTTGATGATTTAAAAATGATGTTTAAGGACTGGATATCATTCTGAATATGAATAAGATACAACAACCATGGCTTATGTAACAAAACATATAAAAGAAAATGAGTAAGTTAACTCCCGAAATGACGATAATTCTAAGATATTATTAACAAATCAATGTTAAAAGATCATATATGATATCATATTAATATATATGATTCTTGTATAATTTAATAACAACTATTTCACCATTATACAGGAGGTTAACCTACCCCAACCAAGGAAAAGTACATGGTAAGGTTTTACTTTACAACCTCTTCATTATCCAAGGTTGTTTATACGTAATAATCTACTGGGATCTCTTTATCATCCACATCCATGTTTCTTAAAAATGCATTTCAAAACATTTTTACTATTTACTAGAATATGAGTTAAATTAATTTATACCCTTTTTGAATTTTATAAGTGGTTTATAAAGGAATCTTTCGGTCGTTTTCAAAACAAGGTCCTTTTTAACCTTTTCGACAGAATTAAGGTAAGAATGTTTTTTTAACTTATACGGCGGGTGCGGCTATTTTCCGCCGTTATAAAATCTTCAAAGCTTCCCTTACAAGCTTATAAGAATATTTTCAAAGAAAATGTTTTATTTTATATGGATCTTAAATTATTTCAAAATAAAAGGAGATATTTCTTTAGAAAGAATTTTGATTTCATCTATGTCAACATCCTTTGATGGATTTTAAGATTATTTGAAGTTGATTTATTATGATACAAAACTTCTATATTGTATTGAAGGTTTTGTGATATGTTTGACTGTGGATGTGCTATTTTTATACCATTCATAGTTTATGGTGAAAGTATTGACATTTCGTATGCTAGTTTTAATACGAATGTTTATGTTATGTTTAAACCTTTTCATATGGGAATGCATTGGACTTAATATGTGACGGGTGGAGCCCGCTATAGCTCCTCGATGCATCGGTAGGTCTCATGAGACAAACTAGTGTCTTGGAACAAGGCCTTGACAAAATCTTATTTGTAGTCTTGGCACGAGGCCTTGGCTATGTGGTTATGATAGTCTGGCATTATGCATTCCATCATTATGAAAGTGGTTATTGATTTTTCATGTGATTATTCGATTAGTAGAATAACCATGTGAATAAGTAGATGGAATTATTTCATTTCATTTATGCCATTCTATGTTGAAAGTTCAAGTTTTAATGGCTTTTGTTTTAGTTATACATTGCCTTAAATGTTTATTCTTATTTATGAAAGTTTCCGCTATATTGTTATCCTTACTGGGCATTTGAGCTCACCCCTTTTCAATGTTTTATTTTTCCCAGGAAGTGAAGAAGTAAATTATGAATGACCTGCAGGGATATTATGTGGGGATATGAGTGTGGATTGTGGAGACAATATGTTGTTGTAGTACTTTTTCGTTTAATGATGTAATGTAAACCTTATGAATATATCTAGTGTTTCCAAGGCTACTAAACCAATCGGTCTTTCGAGATTTGATCTTTCTTGTGATCATGCCAATGTTACGAAGTAATGCACCGACTCTGGGCAGCTGGGGTCGGGGCGTTATAGTTGGTATCAGAGGAAGTTTAGTACAAACCTTGGAAGCTAGATTTAGATAAACTCTGATTAGAGCACGTAGACCTAAGATTAACTTTGAGGATTAGTATAGATGAACTTCATAGAATTTTGGTATTGTAGAGATTTTGTGAGTTTTCCGAGCAATACATCCCTGTCTGGATACGAGCAGGTAGAGGCGGCTCTGGCACAGATGTACCTAGGGGTAAAACCCGAAAACACCGCTTTGAGCTAGACTCGAACGGGAACTGGTGCACGACAACGGGCCTTGCTGCACTCTTGGTTACGACACTCCCGGGGGATATGCTTAGGATAACTCTCATTTTCTTTACAAGTCATTTTGAAGGGATTATGAGTATATACTTCCTCAAAGAAAACATTCTTATGATTATGGATTATATCCATAAATAGTCCAATTTATGTTAAGTGTTTTATAAGTATGGGATTATGTATTTTGATTCATAAACTGATCTAGTTTATGCCATTGTTTAGAAATGGCGCCCAGTAGAAGGAATGAGAACTCCAGAATTGCACATGATCCAAAGAGAAGGAAAGATCATATCTTTCATGGTCTTAAGCTAGAATTTATATGAGAAATAGTCTCCCATGTATTATCATCATATGAAGAAATAATATCATGTGTTGATAAGATAAGTAAAGAGTTTACTGAGTCCTATGGCTTTGAAGGGAAGCAAGAGAAGAAAAGGATGGAAGAGAGAAAGATGGATAAAAGTAAGAGGGAAAAGAAGAATTTTCCCATATGTGGTAACTGTGGAAAGAAACACCCTGGAATTTGCCTGAAAGGAATGGGAGTTTGTTATAAGTGTGGAGGAAAAGGGAACAAAGTACGTGACTGCAAGGGTAAGAAAATCGTTTTAAATGTACAATGCTTCATTTGCAAGGAGTTTGGACACTACGCGAACCTATGTCCCAGTCATCAGACTATGCCGCAAATGATGCTATTGGATAATAATCAAGTTATGATACTACCACAGATGAATAGGAATGATTAGAGTTCTTATGTTGATTATGTCAATTGAGTGTTGTATCAACAAAGTACTTGTTATAATAATTATGGAGTATATAAGGATTGTACTGCAGTACTATTTCATTAAGGACTTGAGATTGTGTGGAACAAAGAAAAGTGACTCATTAGCATGATAGATTTTTGGAAAATATATGGTTGAGAGAATGATAAACCATAATATAGTTCTGATACTGAGGTAGTGATTTTGGAATAATATGTGATTGTTTTGGATAAATTATATTGGATATTCTTGACTACCTTGGAACTGATTAATGATTTGTATATTCCATCATTGTTGGGGTTTAAAACATTTTTGGATTAATGAAGTATATCCAGCATTCTATATGGAATAAGGGAGCATGAATGTAATCAATAAGGAATATGGTAATACATGATGAAGGTATTCATATGCTATTACGGGGTAAAAAGGATCTATATTATGTTTACCTTCCTTATGAATGTTGGACTGTGAGTTTGGACAGAAGTATTTTGGATAGTTCTAGTTTGGATTATTTTGGATTGCCATAAAAGGACAACCCGGAGGTCGGGCGGCAACCCGTCGCGTCCGGCAAGGCTGCGAGACTTGAACCCGCAACCAAAGGGCGACAAGGGTGTATCACCTACCACTATCCCACGAGATGTCCTGGATTAAATAAAGTAGTTTTTTAAAAGATCTGGTAGATGAATTATAAATTCGTTTATTTTGGAACCCTCTATGAATAGTATAAATAGAATTTTTTTACGAGTGAATGATGAGTTTTGGTAGAAATTTATTAATGGATAAAACTCTAATTATAAACTAAGTATATCTCCTTATGATCTTAGCCAATCTCATAAATAAATTCCTCATCATTAATAAAAGGAACTTAGAACAAAAATGTTTTCCTAGATGGTACCTTAAATCATCACTAATTTATGGCTTTGGGATTGTTGGCCTTTTCATAGCCATGTTCTCTACCACTCTCCATCAGATAATTGATGGCTAGATTTTTCTTCCATATCCTTATTTTCTTACATGGAACCCTAGTATGTGTTATTTTTGGTAATCTTCATACTTTCCACTCTTTATTTTAAATAGAGGCCTCATTAATTCATTTTTCGATGTGGGATTTCAACTAAGATATTTTGAAACGTCAAAAATTTGTTATCCTAATACCCTATGTTTTGTTGAACCGATGGTATTTCAAATCATCATAGATTGATGAATTTAAGGACCTCAATTATACACATGTTTTTGATTGATGACCTCAATCACTACCTATAAATATTTACGTTTTTCCTCCGATTATATGTCTCTAATTTCCACCAATGTTCTCCTAATCGAGATCATAATTTGGTGGTGACCCTTTGATTTCTCTTTTCCTCATATTAAGACTAAATTTTAGTAACCCAATTTCCGATGTGGGTTTTCCCACAAATATATTTTCTACTTTCAACCTTTTATTTTCGAAGAACAATTTCAAATTGCGAGGACGCAATTTATGGAAGGAGGGGTGAATGTAACACCCCAAGATTTCATAGTGTGTTATTTCTTCAAAATAATTCAATAACTTGCACTACACGCAACACTGAGTTCAATTGCAGCATGACTTACCAAAAAAAGCCATAAAAAGAGGTCATGAATAGTATTAACTAAATTTTAAACTTTATATAATCCTTATAATTTTAGAATCCATATTATGAGTTTCTTAGTCATAATGCAAGAACATATTCATTTTCAGTATTGCACTTTTATCAACTTTTGATAGTGAAACCTTTTTAAATACAATATTTTAAACTTTTTGACTAAATGGATACATCAAAAAATTTAAAATGAAACATCCCAAGCTTCCACGGTACACTTTCCTTTGAATAAAACAGTAGCGTGTGTTGTACGCAACTTCGAGTTCTAACACACCGTAACCAATCAAACTAGCTGTTATGAATAGTAATACCTACTTTTTGAAGTTATATATATTTTATATTTTAAAATGGACTTCATTTTTGGATTCGGAATATCAAATTTAGCCTAAGGTGAAATTTTGGTACTTTTCGGATAACTTTCATATTTGGATGAATAGTGAAAATTACTAAATTTTAATTAAAAACAACTTTTTTAATCAAAATAATTAATAGAAATAAATTATAAATTTGAGTGGTTTTAAAGTATATTTAGAATATATTTTTACTATTTAATATAATGTTTGTCATTGGACATAATTTTACAATTAAACCGAACATAAACAAGTGTCAATCTTTTGATAGTTATTATCTCTTAAAAACACGCTTTTTGTTTTGACAGCGGGAATTAATTTTAAATTAATTTCTGCCACTTCTGTGTTTTGAATTTAGGAAAATGGATTCCATATTTGGAATCAGGATGTTCAAATTGTGTAAATAGGTAACTTTTATTTTTAGACATTTTGAATAATTACTACGGTAAATATTTTATTTACCATGGTTAAGGGTAAATCCGGTAAATAAGGGTTAAAAAATAATATTATAATAATACTAAATTACCCTAAAACGTGTCTTAACCCTATTGGTTGATAAATGGTCGACCATGGGCATCTTTGTGTCAATTTTGGGACCCCATGGATCCACTTGTAAGTGATAATGACACTTTATTTTAATTAAGTCAAAATGAATACAAAAATGACACAAGCATATATCTTTTAGAAAAACAATTGTTACATAGGGTTATATAAGTTTGATTTTAGATTATAAATATTCATTAGAAAGATAAAAAGATTTACTACATAATTATATTTTATTTATAATTTTTAGACATTAAATAATTTATTTTATTTATGACACAAAGATGATGCAGTAATTACTATAATAGTGAAAAATTAAAATAATTGATATTACAAATACCCAAAAAAATATAATATGAAACATTTAATGAATTAAACTACTTTTCTAGGATAATATGATATATTAGGATTGATTTAATTGACTTTTTTCGAAGTAATCAATCTGTTATGAGTTTCACAAAAATCAACTATTGAATAGTGTCAAAATTGACATAAAAGAGTTTTTAAAACAAATATTATATTATTAATTGATATTAAATTCCTAAAAATCTAAGGTTCGGCCACGATACTCATATAAGGATAGGTTCATCATTAAGGGACCACTTGGGGGTCTCTTGGATGTATATAGTAAGTTTATTAACCATATTATATAAAAACACAAAGAGACATTGTAAAAGTGAAACTAATTAACTTAGAGTTAATACTTAAAGATAAGGTTAATATAAGTACCCAAACCTGTCTAAATTCTATTGGTTGAGTGGTTTTCGACCTATCCCCACCTTAACCTTTGAATAATCAACTTTGGAGCCTTTAGAAACCGAATATGAATTTATTATAAATTAATATTTCTAACTTTTCCAAAGGTGCCCCTCACCCCTCTTATAAAAGGGCACTCCTCCTTCTCATTTCTTCACACCTTCAAAGCCTTTTGACTCGTCCAAAATCTGCCCAAATACTCTCCCAACATCCCTCAATACAACCTAGATGCCTTAGTTTGATCAGAAAGCCATCCTAAGGAGCCCTTTTGATCAAATCAAAAGGAAGAACCCGAAGAAGAGGTAATGATTTCACCACCCTTCTCCAAGTTCATTTCTTCTTCCACTTCTTCTTCCTTTGTTCTTACCATTATAAAATAATAACTCCAGTATCTCACATATACTGTGATGTTATTATAAATATGGTACAATCATATTCAATATTCTATCCACCCTTTGAATAACATGTCACCATACGTGCGTGCGTACGGCTTACCGTCTCCACGTCGTGGTGTAATTGTTATTCAATATAATATTATTTGGATGAGTATAATAATGATGTGTAACTCATTTAAATAATAAATATAACATGTTAATGATTCTGTATATATGATATACCATCCATTTATTTATTATTTTAATATCAAAAGAATGATATTGTCACTCGTGCGTACGTACGGACTACAGTCTCCACGAACGCGATGAGATTCATTCTCCATCGTATCCATTCAAGTATAATTATCATTTGATGATTTAAAAATGATGTTTAAGGACTGGATATCATTATGGATATGAATAAGATACAACAACCATGGCTTATGTAACAAAACATATAAAAGAAAATGAGTAAGTTAACTCCCGAAACGACGATAATTATAAGATATTATTAACAAATCAATGTTATAAGATCATATATGATATCATATTAATATATATGATTCATGTATAATTTAATAACAACTATTTCATCATTATACAGGAGGTCAACCTACCCCAACCAAGGAAAAGTACAAGGTAAGGGTTTACTTTACAACCTCTTCATTATCCAAGGTTGTTTATACGTAATAATCTACTGGGATCTCTTTATCATCCACATCCATGTTTCTTAAAAATGCATTTCAAAACATTTTTACTATTTACTAGAATATGAGTTAAATTCATTTATACCCTTTTTGACTTTTATAAGTGGTTTATAAAGGAATCTTTCGGTCGTTTTCAAAACAAGGTCCTTTTTAACCTTTTCGACAGAATTAAGGTAAGAATGTTTTTTTAACTTATACGGAGGGTGCGGCTATTTTCCGCCGTTATAAAATCTTCAAAGCTTCCCTTAAAATCTTATAAGAATATTTTCAAAGAAAATGTTTTATTTTATATGGATCTTAAATTATTTCAAAATAAAAGGAGATATTTCTTTAAAAAGAATTTTGATTTCATCTATGTCAACATCCTTTGATGGATTTTAAGATTATTTGAAGTTGATTTATTATGATACAAAACTTCTATATTGTATTGAAGGTTTTGTGATATGTTTGACTGTGGATGTGCTATTTTTATACCATTCATAGTTTATGGTGAAAGTATTGACATTTTGTATGCTAGTTTTAATACGAATGTTTATGTTATGTTTAAACCTTTTCATATGGGAATGCATTGGACTTAATATGTGACGGGTGGAGCCCGCTATAGCTCCTCGATGCATTGGTAGGTCTCATGAGACAAACTAGTGTCTTGGCACAAGGCCTTGACAAAATCTTATTTGTAGTCTTGGCACGAGGCCTTGGCTATGTGGTTATGATAGTCTGGCATTATGCATTCCATCATTATGAAAGTGGTTATTGATTTTTCATGTGATTATTCGATTAGTAGAATAACAATGTGAATAAGTAAATGGCATTATTTCATTTCATTTATGCCATTCTATTTTGAAAGTTCAAGTTTTAAAGGCTTTTGTTTTAGTTATACATTGCCTTAAATGTTTATTCTTATTTATGAAAGTTTCCGCTATATTGTTATCCTTACTGGGCATTTGAGCTCACCCCTTTTCTATGTTTTATTTTTCCCAGGAAGTGAAGAAGTAAATTATGAATGACCTGCAGGGATATTATGTGGGGATATGAGTGTGGATTATGGAGACTATATGTTGTTGTAGTAGTTTTTCGTTTAATGATGTAATGTAAACCTTATGAATATATCTAGTGTTTCCAAGGCTACTAAACCAATCGGTCTTTCGAGATTTGATCTTTCTTGTGATCATGCCAATGTTACGAAGTAATGCACCGACTCTGGGCAGCTGTGGTCGGGGCGTTACAATCTAAGGTACGTGGTAATATTCTAATAGAAACAATTATAGTATTTTATTTATTTAAAACAACTTCATCACAGAATTTCATCTCTTTATCTATTATATACAGACTTGGTGTAGAAAAAAATTATTACTAAAGTTAAATGACCCTGAATAAAACAGTGGGAGTACATTTTGAGGGAATATTTTGATGAATGGATTGCCCCCTTGAGGAATGAAATTACCATATCATATGGGACCTCATTGTTCTTGAGTTTAAAGGCTTCTATTTTATTCTAAGGATGGAATAATATTTTCGGTGTCACAACTTTGTGGACCGCTATCATAACAGGTTATCTTTTACATAACAAGAGTGAATAAGCTATCTAAATAAGGGTGTGTGGAATTTACATTCTAGTAGATCTTTGCCAGAGCATCATGGATTGGATGGAGTGACCACCCAGATTCCCAATCTTTTAATAGATGATTAGGGTTTATATCCAGCTGAATTTTCTCATATAGTAGATAATTTCATGGACGTCTTCCATGATGGTTTTTTTCCTTACCTCATGAGATAGAGGTGGAGTATATAATCAATCATGTTCTGGGAGTAGCTCTTGTTTTTATTCCTCTATATAAGATGGCACCTACTGAGCTCCAAGAGATCAAGGATTAGTTTGAGGGATTGGATGCCAATATTTTTAGATGGAATATCACTTCCTCTTGGGGTCTTCCCATGAATTTCACCAAAAGGATAATTGAATAAATAAAATAACTGAAACTAAAAATCCTATAAATAATGTAATATAATAAGGGCCCATTCAACCATGTCATATATAGCACAATGATCGCCCACTAGTCTGATCACATATATAAAATAAATAATAAAAAATGAACACAAAAATCCCTCCTGCCAACATCAGGAAACCACACATACTCTATCTCCAGTGCCATGCCAAGGCACTCCATCCTAACCATTCATATTTGAATGACCATCCGGCTCAACCATGAAAACCATGATCTTGGATATATCCATCTTGCTTCCATGATCAAAATGAATGCAGACATATCATTTTTACACATACAGATGTTCATATTCATGGGGTGATAAATAAATCTCAATAGGTCACCCCTAATAGTAAACCTATAATGTACTATCATAAGTCCTTTCTCAAAAAATATTCTTGTCATAACAAATACAAAATTAAAAAATTAAAAAAATTAAACAAAAATCGATAACTAGTCTTAGACATCGACCGACAATACCTTCTTCAGCCCAAGACAATGTGACTCTGTATACATCTCATTGACTATAAAACCCAAGAATCATGTGGCCTCCATACCCATGGAAATCGAAACCAAACCAAACCATCTTGGGGGATCATCCTACTATAGTCCTATCACCTAAGATACTAACCTAAGTCATCTCATACCATGTACTCATGACCCAACATTATCTCATACTTGGATACTTGACACATCTGTCCCAATTACCACTCATAAGTATGACCAAGATTAGAAAGTCCATCTGACATCTATATTACATATCGTATAAAATAATACTCTAGAATCAATCAAAACTCATACCATATATCAAATCAAACATGCGTGCAACATCCCTCCAACACCTAAACCATGGATGTGGAGAATAATTCAACCATCCATTCTATTTGGTATACCATCATTTCCTAGAGCATCAATATAGATTGAAACAACAAAGTATAAAATATATTTCTAGATCCTCACTCAAAAACATAATCTGGAGAGTATTCTATCAATGATCAGAGCCATTGTATAGAAACCTTCTATATATAACATAGGTGGTGCCTAGAGCATCAATCTGGAACAACATATGGAGAAAGATAATTAGTATGACATCCAATTCAACATGGAAAGCCATCATCACTTAGATCATCAGTCTATGACACCAATAATTAGGTATACTATTAGTTTTCTTAGCCTCAGACTGACACCATATTTTTAGTATACCTCATGTTCCTGAATCCTTAGTCCCACACCAAATCACATACATGTGAAGTCACATCCACTACACTCAATTTTATAACACAACATTCCTAGAAACATGGTCCACCAGTAAAATCATAATCCAACTATTAGTACTGATATGAAGCCTTACACTATTAATATCAATAGTAGATATCTGGATCAATACTTATGGATCATCTATCCAACTCTCTCATTCATCAAATCCCTTACTAGTAAACTAGTGTCCTAAATGTGGAAAACCAACCATATAAAACCACCCCACGGGAACAATCCATTTCTTAATATCAACAAATAATATATAAAAAAAGGATATTTATTATCCATTTCGGACAACAACATCTTAGTCCCAATGGATTATTTATCATCTCGGGTCTCAAGGGAATACCAAAAACCAACACTAAAGGAATGCACACCTGATGAAGTTCATAATAATAATTAGGCCCATAGTTGGACCTCTAAAAACAAACATATATAGATGAATCCCCCCATGAATCATCAGAACTAGTGCTCCATTGGTGGTTTTCCATCCCAATCTATGGTAAAACCCAAACTCTCAAGCTAGTTCCTCTCACAGGAAACATCCTCACAAAGCCCTGAGTGTTCTCTAACTGATCCTCAGTCAAAAACATGAAAACTAGGCATCCACAAGAAAAACCATTTTATATGGGAAATCATAACATACAACACATCATTCAACAATGACTTAACCAAAAACCATCCGACTTTGGGAATCATCAAGAGTCCATCAAAATAAACTCACCCCACAATGACACCCATCCATAAACATTGTCCAATCATTTCCAGCAATCATAAAGGCTCTAACCTCATTGATCTAGAAACATGGGATCTAAACATCAACAACTCTAGACTATTTAAACTGGTCCAGATATGTAGAGACAAACCAACATCTCTCTAGGGACACAAATCACACCCACCTTCCAGGATCTATACGAGGGAATTCATGAAAAAATCCATGGCACTGTCAACCTAGGACAAACATGATCTCAGTACTCTCACTCAACCCTCCTAGTTCACAACCCATACCACTTGAGGATTTTGAATCCAAACCTCGATTAATCATCCTACTAGACAACCATGGTCCAAATCACCATCTGAAGGACCCTTATATATTGAAAGGATACCATCATGATGATATATGTAGAAAAATTCATAAAATAGACTACTCATAAGTTTATTTTTGTTTTCGAGACACAAAATGCCAAAAACCACTTAAAGGGAAACCAAAGATCACCACATGACATGTATATTCGATCACACAATGTTTTCTCTCGTAGCCACACATGGGATTGTACTCTATCTGAACATGGAATGTAATACCCACCTTCATGATGTTCAAGACATGAACATAGCATGTCCCTACATGGGGTACCAACCCATTTACCTCACAGGGCCTGGCCATGTGTCCCTATTAGGTTGTGTACACACGACATGGTGTGTCACAGATATGGGGGTTGGCCATGTACCCTACAAACCCATTTCCCAATTACATGGGTCATTTATCAATGGTTTAGGCTACACACTAAGTGACACTAGATGGACAGTACTACGAACTATATATCATGTTGTCTTTGTCTTCTCTTCTTCCCCAGATAGTAATAACACATGGCATGTGTTCCTAAAATGACTCATTTTTTAGTCAGTAATTTCGGATGGGAAACCCCTACAAACCTCCTCTAACCGACGTTTTTTCCTAGATAAGCATAGATCAACAACAATGTGTCCTTGGAAATTATTGTAGGACTTTAAAACATAAAAAACTAATTTGTATGTATCAGTGTATAAAAACAAAAAACCATCATACCATGTTGAATAAACATTGATCCTTTGGTATAAATATTCTCCTAGAAGCTACTACACCTTGATCTGATTGTGATCTAATCCAATGATGAATTCTAGAGGCATCCCTCCTTCTATCCCACTTATAGTCTTCCTGTCACATATAGGGAGATACCCTCCCCCACCTTGCGTGGAAACACCACATAGGAGTGTATTTTTTAGTTAATGTAAATAATTAATTAATTACTCTTTTATAACCAATCCTATGTCCCAGAAGCAAACCCTGGTCAATTCCTATCCTATGAAAATTCCCCAATTCAGAATTAACTATAAAGTCAAAATATCAATATGATTCTCCAATTAAAAGATTTCACCACCCAAACCCAGGATATTTACTTTAATATTTAATTAATTAAGTATTAAATATTCTTCCAAAACAACAACCACTATGAATTCCAGAAAACACCTGTCTTAGGGTAAGCTGTTTTTTCCAAGACCAAAGGAGATATTATAAAAATTCTATGTGATCATCTTCTAAAAAAATAACTCTTTTTACCACTCAAGAGAACCCAAAACAAATTTCATATTTCTAATAATGTTTTAAAAATTAATAAAAACATTTGTCTCTACAACCATCCATCCATAGAAAATATTGTCCTAAAAAACCCTTGATGTTCATAAAACCACATCTATATCCACAATGCTCCTCAACTCATGTTTAACCCACTACACTCTACGTAGAGATGCCAAATGAGAATCTCTACATAACTCATATTCTATGTAATTCAATCCATTAAAGTATAATACACAACCATCCACCATAAGAAACCACTAGGAATGTGCCTACCTTCACCCATCCTTTATGATAATTCACATCATAATTTTAAAAACTCATCATCAAACTCATGGTGATCCCCAAAATACAAAATAAAACCCACAAATGATGTTTGTGAACCATGATTCTCCCAACATGGCATGATCTTTTAAAAAACATCCCCTATGGTCAGTCAACCTGCTCCATGGGGTCTTCACTACATCCTCCTCCCTACCCACACAATGGTCACACCATCAAAATCGATCCGGTTCTCCCCACCATTATTGTATCCTTGTCATCGCCTCACAACCCAAAATCTCTCCCACAACCCATTCCCCAAACATAACTAAACCATTGAACTGTATATGTCCACTCGATCTCCTAAGAGAATATAAATAAAACAAAAATTATTTCATATTATTGGCACTAGACAACAACACATGTGGTTTTGTTTGATATTTTATCCATCACAAGGACCTCAGTCGTAGATAAGTGATGGTGCACTCCCCACCATACATCTTCAAAAACACCAATCCATGAGTGAAACCTGATATGATCCCATTATACTATAAGATAAACATCTATATATCAAAGAATATAGATGATTCTCTCATTTAATAATCAATATGATGTCAAGATATTGGGAGTATCTAAACTACGAGTATAGTAAGTTTTCGTCAAAAAATACAGCCACCACCTCATCTTTTCTAGAATATCACCATTTTATCAAAATCCTTATGTCACAATTCACACATGCCTCTTAACACACATACAATGATACTCAGAGCACTCATTAATACCTAAACAACTCATGTACCTTGGACATGCACTCCCATAATATCTGATCCACTATATAAATATTATACATCATTACTAGTAATCACATCTCCATGATTTTACTATTAAGAAACCACCACATTCCATTATGTAACCTAACCACAAAATCCTCTTTGACTCCAGCGAGTCATGTCTCATGAAAACTCTCCTCACAATCCCTAACAGTAAAATGTGAGCACTCCTTGTACTCCTGATCCATCCCAAATCCATGAGGTTCAACTTGCATACACCATTATTTCCTATTCTACTATCCTGAAGGAACTTCCACCCTCTTAGAACCAACCAAAAGGCTAAAACACTTGAACATTAGTGCATCATACCAAAAGAAAATCAATCCAACCAGACTAAACCTCAAACCTTTCTGCACCCTTCGTGAACCAATTTTAACAGTCCAAATAATTCATTGACACCTCTAGTACCCAAAAATCACTCATAACTCAGTCAAAACCTCACATGGGTCACCCTCAAAAGTCAAACAACACTGAATCCATTCTATGGAGACATGTATAAACACCAGTAGACTCTACCACCTATACCTACTGATCAAGTCTCACATCAAGACACTAGATCCAACCACCCAGTTCGGTGCCAACGCATTGAAAGACACAAATAAAGGTAATGAAACATGCTACCACGTCATCATCACAATACATAATCCAAAAAAGACACCCACTTCTAGGGTCCCACACCAAAAAGGTTTCATAAACCAACCAATATCGCACAACTAGGGAGTTTTTCCTCTCCAGCCATGTGCATATCAGACCACTCCTGGGAGGACCTGTACATAAAAATAATCCAAAAAACAATACACAGGTGGTCCAATATACCTTTTCATATTTCATGCTCAACCACTAATGTCACTATACCAACCATGCAAGAGAACCACACTAGTGCCCTCATATATGAGAACCTCATGGTGGATCCACCCCAACCTTCCATTAGAAATAAATATGTAAAATTAGACAATAGAAGTCCTAAAGTAAGGTGTTCTGACATACATATCATGATGTATGAGATGCCTCTTTCCACTACATGCTAAGAGTCTATACAAACTCATAATCCTCTTTCCAATGAACCAGTATCTTGAAATATATCATATACCATAAAAACCCAACAACATGTGCGTCGATCGAAGTAAAAAATAACATTAAAACATAACATCAAAAATCTAGAACATCAGTCCTAGTCCTTGGTAACCTAGAATTCATACTCTAAATGGTGTTCATGATGCACCAGCCCAGTATCCATCACAATTTAAAAACCATCCCTATATCCCCTATCATCCAAACTCAAAAATGAAAAATAACAGGAATGTAACTAATCTGATACCACTTTGTATGCTCCTAATCCAGATACCACAAAAATCATGATGTTATATGGCTCTACATAAGGCCTCAAGAATGCCTCTCATATACTAGAGGACCCTGATTAACAGTGGGAGACTAATAGTGTAACTATGAGAATAATGTAACCCCACATCAAAGTTCACAACAATAAGTAAATAAATAAACATACACAATAGGGAATTTGATAGAATAAAAAAAATAAAAATAAACATGTTGTAATAAAATGAAAAACAGTTAGGGCCTGAACATCCATTTTATACCTATAACAATTATCACCCTCTAAGACAATCATTTATAAAAAATAGATAACAGAAAACTAAATACAACAGTACCTACTGCCAACTCTAGTCCACCACACATACCTCGTCTCTTGTACCCATTCAAGATTCTCCCACACAACTAGTCAACTCCACACAAGAATCCCAGTCAACCATTCAAAAATTGTCCTCAACCTTACACATTGTGAAGTTTTTCTCAACTTGAAATCAGATATATGGTCTTCACACACACTATGGTGAAAAAGTGTGGGTGAAAATAAATCATAGTAGGAAACTCAAAACAGTGAACCTGTTACCTTTTTTCATAAGTGCCTACTCGTGCAACATCCTCAGCCTAGCTGATACATAACTGAAAAACTAAATCAAATTAAACCATAGTTGAAACATATGTTCAAGAACTGATAGACCATAAAATCTTCAGACAAAGGATGAGTGTCTCAAAACATGTCTCAATGATTATGAGACCCAAAAAATCTATTGGCGACATACTGTTGGCATCTGTAACTAAACCTGGCCATTCCAGAGACTCATCCTACGATATTACTATCATACATGATACTAATCTAATTCATCAAATACAATTTCCTCATGACCCAAAATTATCTCATACTTGGAACGTCGAAACATCTGTCCCAATTACCACCCATAATTTCTTCCTTGCCTAGACCGTTCTTCTAACATCTATCTCATGTATCGTAAACAAAAATCCTTGATAATATATCCTAAACTATTCCATATATCAAATAAAACATTCCTGGAGCTTTAGTCTAGAACCTAAAACATATGTGTGGAAGAAATATCCACCATCAATTCTAGTCAGTACACCATTAATTCCTAGAGTATCAGTCTGGCACCTAAAAAATATATTATAATATCTCTATCCAGATCCTTAGTGTGACACCTAATCTGGATAGTAAACTATTCATGCCAATAACCTCAGTCCAACAACTATCTATATATAACTTTGGTGGTTCCCAGAGGATCGGTATAGCCTGGCCCAAGGAGAAGGAGAATTAGTCCAACATCTTATTCCACATGGCATGCACTTGTATCCCAGATAATCATTCTAGGACTCAAACCATGAAGTATACTGTCAGTGTCAAGAGCCTTAGTCTTGCACCATATCCATTGTATACATATTGTTCCAAATGTTTCAATATATCTCCAAACCACATACATTTGACATCAAATCGACTATACGCAACTATATAAAACATTATGCCTAGAACCATATTATAACACTCAAACCATAATCAAACTATCATAACATATACAGAACCATAGTCCAAAAATGTCAAACATCAATATCTAGAACCATACTTATAGATAATCTATCTAGATCTCTTATGCATCAAAACACTTACATGTAAATTGGCTTCATAATCATGGAATCTCAACCATATAAAACTTCCCCATGGATGAAATAAAAAGAAAAATATCATCAAATAAATATTTACATGGTCCGGCCATACATCCATCTTATCCAGCCACATATTATCCCAAATGGATAAAAAATCATATTAGGTCCCAATAGAACATCTATAACCAATAACAATTAGGAATGCCCACACACTCAGGGTCATCCTACCAATCAGTCCCACACATAGACCTCTATAACCAATAATAAATAGAGTCATCACTCATTTGATCCTCGGAACTAGCATCATAGTGGAGGTGTCCCCTTCCAATCCCTAGTAATAACCGAACTCTCGGGATAGGCCCTACCACATTAAACGTCATCAAGAAGTCCTTAGTGACCTTTAACAGATCTTTGATCAACAACATGCCAATGAGGCATCTATAAGTGGACATATTCCTCGCGGTCATTCTCAACAACCAAAATGTCATCCAGCAGTATCTTAACTTGAAACCAACCCACAATGGGCCTCCATAATAGTCCCTATGAATCAACTCACACCATAATGGTACACAACCATAACCACCCTCCACTAATGAAAACCAAGACGAAAATATCTAACCACCCAGATCCCCAAACATAGGATATAAACCTTAATTTATCTTACCTCAAGCAACATGCCCCGATATGCAGGGAAAAAAAATATTTCCCTAGAGAGAGTACTGAATACCACCATATAGGATCCATCCAAGGAACCTAAAGAAAACAATTCCATGGAACTATTAGGCTATGAAAAAAACCAAGCTCACAACAATCACTAGTCCACCTAGATCACAACTCATTCCCACTATAGGATTATTAATACAACCCATATCGAATCCTCCTACTAGACAATCATGGTCTAAAACACAATCCAGAAGACATATATATACAGTAAGGATCCCACAATCAAGAGATATGTGAAAAAACTCTCATATTCTAATAAAAAAAATTCCAATTCTATTTTATAGGCACAAAAAACCAAACACCCCTTAAAAGGAAACAAAAGACAATCACACAGGGTTTATACCATAGCACACAGAGATGTGTGCTCCCACATTCACACATGGGATTGTACTCTAGTCAAACATGGAATGTAAAACCCAAATACACTCCATGTAATCATGGTGCATGACGTGTACCCTACATGGGTAACTAAACCGTGTACCTCATATGGTCTGGCCATGTGTCCCTGCCTAGCTGTGTCCTCACAAGTGGCATTTCACCCACAAGGGGTCTGGTCATGTACCCTATATGGACATGTCCCTCTTACATAAGTCCTTTGGATATGTTCTCATCACTATATTGAGTGACTATACATGTAATGTCTTCCATAATACATGTCATATAGTGATATTATTCTATTATTCCCCAAATAAGAAGAACACATGATGTGTTTTCATAAAGCCACACACAATGTAGTCATGTTTTCATGATGTGAAACCCCAACAAACCTCCCAAAACCACCATTTTTTCATTTAAGAACAGATAAACAATCATGGGGAACTTATAAGACATGGTATGGACTTATAACATATAAAAATAATCTACAGGGATCAAGGCATAAAAAATCAAAAATAGGCCTACGTTGAGGCATAAACACTGATGCCTTGGGTCTGAATCCACTTCTGGAAGATATTGCACCTCAGTCTCTTCCTGATCATCACCAAGGATGAATTCCAGTGATATCCCACTTTTTTCACCCCCACATGGTTTGGCCATCATGGGTAGGGAGGTTCCACAATCACATTAATTTTCGGAATCCCCAAATGGGGGGAGTCTCTTTTAATTAATTAATTTAATTATTTATTTATTTAATTAACATTTTAATACATGACCCATGTCCCAAAACCTGATGTTGTTTTACACTATGCCTATGAAAAAACCCCATTTCAAACACAACCACATAGTCATAATCATAATCCTACAATCCATTCAAAAGATATCACAACTTGAACCTACACAAATTATTTAGTATTTAATTAATTAAATATTAAATATTTTTCCAAAACGACAGCTTCTTGGAATTAAAAAACCATTATTCCTATGGAAAATACCTTATTCAAGGACCAATGGAGTGGTAAGAAAATTATCTAAGACCATATTCAAGGGAAAATGTCAATTTTACCCCTCATAAGAACCTGAAAGCAAACAATCAAATTTCCTCTCAAGTTTTCAAAATCCATAAAATTTTGGGTCTCTAAATTATATGGTAAAGTAACCTAAACTCATCACCTACTAGTGCATGGAGTTGATTGAAATGGACTCTCTTGATGAAGAAAAAGATGTGAAATTTGGTTAAAAGTACCATACACCTCTTATATTGAAACCGTTGTATGAACAGCTATAATGAATTGTAAATCATCCAATATGATTTCGTAAAAATATTTTTCTATTCATGTACGAAATAAGAAAAAATATATTAAATAAAATTATCTCAATGCATCAATATTGAAATAATGGATAAATATAAATAGAAACATCTCTCATTAAATCACCTCCTTCCACTAAATTCATATCCTATGAATATTGCTTGATTATTCCCTAACCACTCGTCTAGATCTGATCCTAGTAATGCGACTCTCAAGTATCTGAATATTCTCCCAAATATTTAGAATGTGTTAATGTCCTTGATTAAAATTAACACATTCTCCATCATTACAATGATAAACACCAACAATAACATTTTCATCACCACAAATAATCTCTATATGTTAGTATTAACTGTAGTGATCATCCTTCAAGTTTTTAAGTTTTTTTTAATCAATAATTTACTGAGTATCAAAGTACATGTTCTCAAAATGAATTGTAAGAATAATATATTGGAATTTTATTTAATTCCAAATAATATCATTGATTGATTGTAAATAAACATTGGATGACATTCCAAAAATACATATTCAGAATTTAGCAATTCTTGGAAATGGAATTGTACGTGTAAAAAAATCATTTACAATATATGAAATGTTAAAATAATGAATCCTTTATCAAGACTTTATTTTAGTGGTGATAAATTACTCCATTATCATTTCATTAACTTATGTTGGTAAGTGGGGACATTATCAATTCTATATTTTAGTATTGATAAAGTAATAATGTATCATCATGTTTCTATCAATGATATAGGCCATAAAACTACAGCAAAGCTGCAACAGTCCTACAACAGCCCTATAATAGAAAAACCACTCAAAAAACAAATGACTAGAAACAAAAACATACAAAAAATAAAATTGAAATGAATATATAAAATTAAACATTCATTTCAATTAACAATTTATGTAAAAACATTTATGATGATGTGATTTTTCAAATTAATCAATGACAAATACAACCAATATAACAAATAGGAACTCTTATAGGAGGCTCCAAATATAAACATCAGTAAAAACTCATGTCCCTGTAATAAAAAATTGATTATTTTAGTGGAAAAAAATAATAAATAAAAATCAAATTGTAATATTAATATTATATAATATAAATATGGTACATTGTATTGTTAATTACTGTATGTATTAATGATATTATTAATTAATAATGCTTCAGATTGATGTGCCATCAATTCCTACATGTCACAAATGAATTAGAGATATTTTTACTAATGTTTGAAAACAATCCAACTCATTTTAGAGTTTTAGATATGTGAATCATGGTTTAAACTAAAATGGAACTTTTATTTTGGAAACATTATCTTCGATTCATACTAACCACATCATGTGTTGAATTGATGTGTGATTTATTCCAACACATCAAAGATGAATTATTGATAATTTTCATAATTTTTTAGAATAATATGAACATAGATTCCAGGTTTTGTCTTTGTGAGATTTTCTTTAAAATAAAATGAAAACATTTACAATTCAAACTTGCTCTTCGAGTCATATTGACCACATCTTTTATCAGATTATTGTGTGGTATATTACTATATATCAAAAATGAATTATGGATTATTATTCTAATGGTTGAAAAAATTATAATCTTGTTTTCTCATTTCTGGATAATGATGAATGTTTTAAATAAAAATCATACTTTTATATTAAAAAAATACTTCAAGTCACACCATCTACATCATACGTCAGATTGATGTGTGGCCAATTTTTTCATGTCAAAATCAAATTATGGATTGTTTACCAAAAGTTTGAAAAAATATCCAAATAATTATTTCAGTTTTGCATATGTGATTCCCTTTATAAATTATGTTAAAAAATTTATGATGAAAACACACACATAAAGTTATACCACCCAAATAATGTGTCATATTGGCATTTGGTATATTCCTACAACTAAAAATGAATTATGGAGTGTTTACCAAAATTTTGAAAACAATCTAAGATTTTTGATCATTTTTGTCCAGTGATGTGTGTCTAAAACTAAAATGACACTTTTATATTAAAACATATAATTTGAGCCATATTGGTAATGTCGTGCATTAAATTAATGTGAATTGAAATCTTACATGTAAAAATGAATTATGGATCAATTTCCTAATATTTGAAAACAATATCAGATAGTTCAGATTTTTTTTTACTTTATGATGACTATTACAGGCTTCAAGTTTTACCAACCATGTCAATTTTCATATTGACATCTATTCAATTCCTATATGAAAAAAATGAAATATGGATAATTTTACTACATTTTGGAAAAAAAATATATGTTTATTTCTTCATATTGGATTTGTGATGCGTGTTTTAATCTAATATGGAACTTTTTTATTCAAAACACACACATCAAGTCATACCAACAACAGAATGTGTTAGATTCAAATATGGTTGATTTCTATATATCAATAATGATTTATGGGTCACTTCCTAAAGTATGAAAATAATATTATATAGTTTTAAAATTTTTATCTATGTGGAATGCATGACAAACTAAAATGATGCCTCTATATTAAAAAACTACACTTTGAGTCATACGTTCCTCATCATATGTCATATTTATATGATATCAATTCCTAAATGTCTCAAAATAATTATGGGTGATTTAATTAATGTTTGAAAAAAACTAATCTCCATTTATTAGTTTTGACAATGTGATGAATTTTAAAATAAAATGGCACTTTTATATTTAAATCACACACTATGATTCATATGATTCAAATCATGTGTCATACTGATAAATGGCTGATTCCAACATGTTATAAATGAAATATGAATTGTTTCCAAAAATTTTGCAAACAATATGGTCTCATTTATTGGTTTTGGCTATGTGAAATGTGTTTTAAACCAAAATGTATCTTTTATATTTGAAACACAAAATTCAAGTGATGCTAGCCATATCAATTGTAAGATTGATGTGGGGACAATTTCTATATTTCATAAATGGATTGAATATTTTGTTAATAAAGTATAAAACAAATTATGGGTTTTATTGGATTTGAGTATTTGATATGTGTTTTAAAATAAAATAAAATTTTAAAATGAAAACACACATTTCAAGTCATACTAGTCACACCCTATATTTAGTTGAGGTGGAGATAATAACTACATCTTAAAAATAAATTATAGATCACTGCCTTAAAGAATAAAATAATTTTTAATTTTTCCCCCATTTTTGATTATCAAACATCAGGTTTTAACTAAAATGTTGAATTTAAACTGAAAACATTCACAGTGAATAATATCTAGCACATCGTGTATTAGATTAATGTGAAGTTTATTCCTACACGTCAAAAATTATTTTTGGATCTTTTGTGTAATGTATCAAAATAGTATGAATTGGTTTGACAGATTTTGAGTATGTGATGTAAGTTTTGAAGTAAATGTTCAATTTTAAACTAATAACAGACACTTTGATTCATTCCAAGTACACGGTATATCGTACTGGGGTGAAGATAATTCTTACACATAAAAAATTACTATTGGAGTGTTTTCAAAAATTTTAAATAATTATCTAAATATGTTTTCTTGATTTTCAGTATATAACATGTGTTTTGAACTAAAGATTTAATTTTAAACTAAAAACTAATACTTTATATCTTAACAGGAACACCATTTATCAGATTATGGTGTGTTTGATTCCTATATGTCACACCATTTCTTATTTTTTCTCAAAAGAAGTTACTCTTGAATTGGATTAAATCTATGGTGATAAGAAAATCTCACCATGAATGTGATACAATTTTAGAAATCATTCTTTTCATAGCATCTAGAATTCAACCATCACTATATTTCAAGTTCATCTTCAAGAATTAACTCAATGACAATTAACTAAATAAGTATCAGTTAATAATGAATAGAAAAATAACTAAAAAATAGAAGATAAAAGGAATAGGAAATTAACTAAATAAGAAGTAGAAAGTCAATATTTCATGATGTTTGTATACATTCTATTCCCATTTCCATATCATAGTTTTCTTATTTATATACTCGAATTCCCATCTATAACAAGCTTGAGTAGCTTCACCCATGATACTAGTATTTCCTGAATAATTAGGGTATAACAGTCTATTATAATTCTCCTTGGTAAATGGTTTGAAAATAATATATGATCACTATGATAGTAATTCAACACTAACTAAATGTATTTCTAAGGTCATATCTCATACTAATCAAAAATAATTATAAGTAATCCTCAAAATTTGAATTCGGAAAACATTTTGAAACTATGTGTTCTTCCCACACATCTTTAAACAAATAAACATCTTCTATTGAGTATGTATATTCTTATAAATCGTGGTAGTACTGAGAAAATATAAAAAAAATAACTAATCAAAATTTTTAATGATATTGTGTTTATGTTAAAAAATTACATGTTTGGGGATTCTAGTATTTTGATGGTACATGGTCTCTTTCACAAATTTTCAAACTTAATAACCCCAATATTTATCATTATTTTACTTCATAAAATGCAGAGACACTGAAAAAAATTACTATTTTTTAATATGTTTTAATAGTTAAATATTACTATATATACCTTAATATATTTAAATTTTATGAAATTCATAGACATCTTATATCCATTCACCGACCTCATTACATTATGTTTACTATATTTATAGATCACCCTATCATAACAAAATTAAATTTAAATAAAAAAACCAGAACCTATAAAGTTATTTTAATCTGTAAATTGTTTATTGTTTTGAATTAAAAATTGACAATAGACATTATGTGTTTTCATTTTAAGAGAAATTTAGATATTGGATCCAAAAAATACACATTTCATATATTGAAATTCTTTGTGATAGGAATCCAGTGCTTCTAAAAAATGAATAAAATGCAAATAAATAAAAATATATTTTATATGATTCAATCATAGAGTATTACCTGTGTATTTTAGATATCAAGAATATTTTGTCTCATAATGTTTTCTTCTCAAAATGTTCACTTAGTGCATCAATATTATTTTCTATTTCTTCTAATTTCAAAAAAATTCCATGTGTAGAAATGATATAGAGATTAATGAGTCAAAATAATTATTCACAGGGTTATCTATTTATATATTATTAATATATATGCCTATAGAAAATATTTGAAGTAATTTATAGTACTGAACATAGTATATCCTTTTTTAGAGAAATTGATTCTAAAAATGTACCTCATATATGTATTCACAACTAATAATCCAAGCCATTAAAACATGATAATCTCAATTATACTCACCAAACCATCCACATCTGTAATAACATCTCCAAGTATTTCTTCTTCATATTGAATGTAGGAGATCCATTTTTAATGTTTTTTTATGTAGGAAATTTTAATTTTAATATATATTTCAGTAATGTGTGGGGAGAATGTACATTTCAATGATCCTTTCGCTTTCCTATTTCATTTACTTGGTTGTCTTGATCCGACAATAATGTTTCGCATATTTATAAACATATTTAATACCATAAAACATTGAAGAACTTTTTCTATTGTTTAATAAAGTCATTTCATTTGAATTTTTTAAGGGTATACCACATTTATCATTAAAAGGTTATATATCCATTCTATGGAAGTTCCAATAGAATTATCGACCATAGTGAAATCCAGATCAACAACATGAATAGGAAAATCAATGCTCATGTTATGATATACTTCAATCCATGCATTCATATCATATTTTTGGGTTTTTTGTGTTTATCATGTCTCCTCAGATATTATACATTTCACCCCCTTCTACAAGGTGACACATGGGGGTTGATAAATAAAAATCATATAAAACATCACCATGTATAATTGTAGTAATTTAAAGTTAATAAATTTTACTTGATTAAAATTTATGATAAAGAATGATAAATTTTTAATTATTTTGGATAAGGTAAGTAGTTGATGGAAATAGATATTCTCAATGCTAGTGGGGTCATTTGGATCTTCGTGTGTCGGTCATTTTTCTACAGCCAATTCACTTTGACCATTTCACATATATTGGTCCACCAAAATAGAATAGAAGATAATATCTTATAATGAATATATTTATGATTTAAATCCATCCATTTTTTCATTTGTATCTTATTATAGAATTGTTTGTTTCAATATGTCTGAGGTGACACTCTAAAAGCTTCACCTCTAATGTAGCAATATTGTTCTGGCTTCTTCAATGATTATAAAATTAGTTTTTCATGTAGAAGATTCAATACTAATTATTTTTTATAAATCATATAAAAAATATAAAAAAATGTATATATTTTTATGTAATAATAATTTTCAGATTAATGAATTATTATTATGTCAAACATTCATAGGATTCCCATATTGTATGGGTGTTTTCATCATATAATTTTTACACATTATTTATGTGGCCCTCCTACTATATCACATGATGTGGGATGGTGGTGGATTCGAATTTTGATTTATCAATATGCATATAAAAATTATTAAATGATGTTTTATATCATATAGCACTATTGTTATGATTTTAAATACATAACATTTTCATTTTAGCTAAAGAATACATCATTCATTCTTTACGGTAGGGGTACATTTGTTTTTCTTCACAATTATTATTTTTAGCACTTTATTTTTGTTTCCAAAATTAAAAATTTTGAATCAAAGAGAAAAAATTAAATAAATTCAATTAAAATATTATCAACTAAAGTGAACCTGAATTTTTTTTCATCATGACGAGTGATGAAATACTTCCATGTTTTAGATTTTATGCTGTTAGAATAAAAAATTGGTGGGTTAGGTTTTACTTTCCCCTTAGTAACCCAAATATTATACTCTTTAAGAATAGTACAGAATCATCTACGATCATTTCCATTGAATATAAAGACTTATTTATAATATAAATCTTCTAAAATATACGAACACTGCATGTGATAATGAAAATTAAATAAATATTTCATTATATAATTTTCTAGTAAAATAGAGAAAGTATATCATAACATTACTTTAATATATTTTCAAGGTGTTTCACTCAATACAAGAAAGACAAGGTTCCATATATCTATATCAATTCGTTCAATGATTCTCCATGTCAACCCAATATAACTAACGAACATTGACTTATTTGGGTCGACATGTTGTCCATGTTCTTTCTATCCAACCTAAAATTTTACACACTTTTTTCTTTCCATGATAATTTTATTTAACACAATGATGCTACATTGTTCTTTTTTAATCAGCATGGTTTTGATCCTCTGATAATTCCATAGTTTCAACGTCAATGAGGTCAAGACCCCCTCCTTCCAAATATAATGCAATGAAGGGATACAGATAATGACCACTGATCCCCTCCATTGGTAGGTCCTTGGTTAGAGACAAGAACGATGGCTATAACTATATCATAAATGGGAGGCATGGTGCTCTATAATATAGAAAAGAATGGGAGAAATGTTGAATCAACCATAAGAAACTCAATGATATAAAGTAAAAGGAAACCAAAAACATCCCATAATGAATGTATAAATAAAACTAATATAGTTAAAAGTCCCCAAAGGTAAATACCCAAAGGAAAAGCTAAAGAATCTGTGCGGTAACTATCTAAAAAGGTCTGAGAATGTACTATCCAGCATGATCAACAAAATTCTCTTGGAAACCTAAAAATAAGTTTATGTACATGGGGTGAGAATTCAAGTTTTCTTAGTAGTAAAATCATATTCTCTAATGCAAATTTGGAAGAAGAATACAATTTCGGCTATAAGAAAATAGTATAACTAGTAACACCTAAACTTGTAAACTAAAAATCCCAACCTCACCAAGGTAGCCTCCCTAAATAAAAAAAATCCATGAAGAAAAACATAATAATAATAATGTCAATAAAGCGTACCTCATACCTCTTTTACACTGATTTTATGGTCTAATGCTCTGATAACATAAGTCCTAACACTCTCATCTCTTCTATATAACTTATATCAGCACTCCAAAGCACAGTAACATCACATCATTCATAAAAACACCTAGGCCACCTCTCCAAATTATTGTCTCATCACATTGTTCCCATAGAAACCGAGTCCATCACATCACAACCATAACAAGCATAGTATGGTATAAAAAACATGAAGGATATCAACCTCATAGTCTCCTCCGATAATTTATGATCCCCACCATTAGTTTCCCCAGAGTATATTCATATCACATCTCTCCTGAAGACTCTTAAGGAACAACCAAGTGCAGTAACATACCTCCATCCTTCAAATATTGTACATATATACTCACATGGAAGAGAGAATGGGAAGAAATAGGTTGTCATCCATCCATACTCATCACTGTGATATTGGGGGGAAAACCCTGTATAAATGTATATGCTTCGGAACATAATGCTCGACTTATGTTGGGTTGACATTGATACGACAAGGAATAAGAAAATATATATACATATTACCACAAAAAAACCCAATTTATTGTTTAAAAATCACAAACCAACTCATAGCATCCCCATGTTTACTACAACCCCTAAATGCATAACACCCCACAAACCACAAGCCACATCTCACGCCATAATCCAATTCCATTATGCATACCATCATTTATTTTTTCATTCTTCATTTCGATACCATTAACAAGAATAACCTAATACATATTAAACATTATTTACAAGTTTTTCGAACACTACACGAGCATCTAGAATAATGAAACCACACATCATAAAAATCACATAATCCCTGTCATATCATTGCCTCCCCACACCTATTGAGTATCCAAACAAAGAACTACCTCATCACTAAAAAATTAAGTCCAAACAAACAATCATATTGTTTCCCCAAAATCAAATCCAAACAGACCATTACCTCATCACCCTAAATGCACGGCCAAACAAACCATCATCCTGCTACCCAAAAAAACATCCAAACACACCACCACATCATTTCCCCAAAAGCATATCCAAACAAACCACACATCACCCCACACTACATCACAACCACACATCACCACCCCATAACATGGAAACAGATCACAACACATCAAAGATCATCTTATAGATTTTAAGAGGGTGATTTTATCATATTTCACAATATTTTAGTGATATTACCACATAAACTATAAATCCATGGGCATCTATTTTAGTAAAAAAAAATATAATTGAAATGATAATTTCCATTTTAGTGTGATTTGATAAAAATAATGGCTCCCAATACTCACGCATAATCATCATAGACAAAGGCCTCAATAACCTTGATTTTAATTTGTGTTTTTAGCTCATACAATCATGATGTCCTAATAATATGAGAGAAGTAAATTAATTTGAATCATTACCTTACCTATAAATTTTAATTTAACCTTTTAAAAATCTTCATTAATTCATATGAAAACACATTCCCAAAATAAAATAATATTAACCCCCATTGTATGATACACAAAGTTGTGAAAGGAGGGATTTCTTACCTATATTAATGATTGTTCATGCGACTGTATCAAGGTTCCATGACACCATGGAAAAGGAATTAGGACCTATAGTCTTAAGGAAAATAAAGAAGAAAGGTGTAAATGGAGGTTTCCTTGTTTTTAAAGTCAAAATATATTGGGTGATCATAATTTCATTGTCCAAAATATTTAATTTACCAATTATTTCAGATATCATTAAACTCTTGGTGAAAGTACTCGTTTTTAGACTAGTTCAACATAGAATATAAATTATATAATTACCATTGATGAATCAGCCTTTGAAGGTACTTGTTCGTGCTGTCAAAATATTATTTGGTTCAATTTCATAAAACTAAATGAAGAAACCAATTTAAGTGATTTCACATAGAAAAAATCCGATGTAATTGTTTTCATGTAGTTGATTCACATTATTGATTGATCACATAGATGATTAATCATATAGAAAATCCATGTATTTAATCATTTATATAGCTGATATGACCATGTAGTTTATTTACCTAGTTGGCCCATCCACATATCTTGTTCACATATTCGATCGTTAACATAGATGATTCCTCCACATCGTTCATTCATCCATGTAACTAATTCATCCATATAACTAATTAATCTGTGTAACCAATTCACATAGTTGGTTCATCCATGTAGCCAATTCATGTAGGCGATGGCTCCAGATATCCGATTTGACTATACTTGTGGAGAAATATTTCAAAAATAAGGGGTAAAGTCTCCAAATAACCTCTAAACTCAAAAACATGAAATAAAACTGGCTAGGAAGCCATGGTCCATTACATCAGATACCACTCAAAATAATCTCATCCTCGAGAATCGGAAAAAAACATGGTGAAAGAAAAGTGTCAGAATGACCACCACATAAGATACCTCTCAAATATGTCATCATATTACTAACACTTCCACTAGTCAAACATACCAACCAAAAACCCCACAAATATCCCAAAAAAATTATGTCAATACATAACTAGACATCCCAAACCACAAAATCCACAATAAGAAATCCATAGTTCCCTAAATATGGGAATAAAGGAATTTCATCCTCTATGTCTTGATACTGTCCACATTTGGAATCAATACCACCCCCACAAGGGTTTAATCGCATCATAGTATAATTAATTTTTATTTGGAATCAGGTCCTACACTTTTCATATGTTATCTATTTTCACACATCACACATCAAGATAAAAATACATTAAAGAAAAAACACCTCTTATAAAACCACAAGATCCAAGCATCGAAACATCTTGGAAAACCGAAGAAAAAAAATAAAACTCAAAATAGCTATTGGTACTATGTATAAATTGATGTCCCTCTCTCCCAATTAATCTTCTATATGACACCATGCCTCCAAAAAATATGAACAAAGTAAATATTCCATCCAAAAAACACCTTCTATTGATGATATTAGATCTCTATTTTCTTTCTGATGAATGCCACTCCTTACTTGAAATCCAACTCCGCCCAGTCAATGAAATTGAATTCATCAGGAAGAAACTGGTGAAGACATGACACATGTCTGATTTCATGGACCCTCTCCCTCAATGGTGTAAATTGCAACTAATATTCCACCTTTACAAATTACTTGAATGCCTCAAAGTGCCCAATGAAACTGTGAAAAGGATTACTCACTATGTGAATACTTCATTGTCGACATCAAGGGGATACCTTCAAGATCATGTTGTCTCCAAAATCAAACTCCAAGGGAATATTACTATGATATACAACATTATTATATTTATGATGTATTGATTTAATAATGTATAATATAAACCTTTTCTATCATTCTCTACCCCACATCGAGTACAAAAACTTCTACCTCCCCAACCTCCATCCTGAAAAACATAGAATGACATGATTGCATATACAACACCTCAAACAGAGTCATAGACACAGATAAGTTATTGATATAGTTATTATGAAAATCAAGAAAAGGACATTTTCCTTTCCACTACCCAACAATGTATAAGATATATTCTTATAGAATATCATCTAGTTTTTAGAAAGTCTTCATTATCTGATCATCTGTCTAACTGTTGAAAGTAGTGAGAAGGTTTAATTGATAACTCACGAGGTAAAACAAGTGTCCTACTCCAATACAATGGATCTTATAATACAATTAAACTAAAACACCTCTTCCACATACAACCTCCCCAAAAAAATCAATGGATCCCAACTCATTTATCACTATGATGTGGGCCAACTTTGTCAAATAATCCAGGATTAAAGAAATAGAATCACAACCACTAAAAGATATGGGTAAAACTATGATAAAATTCATCAATATTTCATCTCATTTCCAATTAGGAACATCAAAAGTTTGTAAAAAACTTCGAGGAAGATAATGATCAGCCTTTACCAAATTGAAAACCAAACACCAGGACACACACTTTTCTACATCATGTTTCATCCCATGAAACCAAAAAAACATCCTCAAGCGAAGGTACATCATGGAAAATCGTGACTGTATCACTAAAAGAAATGTATGAAACATTTAAAGGACTCCCTCATGAATTTATATGGAAAAAATTCCCTTGGAATAACATTTGGTCTCATCCATTCTCTTTCCATCACTCCATAGCATCACCATGGCCAACATGATCAAGCATCACCTCTGACTCTGAGTTTCCCCACATAGGCACCTACACCTATTGAAAAATATAAAACAACACTATCATCTAAAATAATCAACCTAAACCATAAAACATTATTTTTTATAACAATAAGGATGAAAACTCCTCAATATTTTTCCATGCATCCATAGAGTCCCAAACCACATCCTTCCCAAAAATTCTAATCAAAGCATCAGCCACAAGTTTTCACTTTCCTAAGGAATAGAAGAACTAAATTTCATAATCCTAATGGAATTAAATCCATATCCATTTTGACAGATTCTTTTCACTCTAAGAGAAGATACACCTCAATCTCTTGTGGTCAAGAAAGGCCATAAAGCCTTCCCAAATTAGGAATTTCTACCATAACTTTAGCATAAACACAACAACTATTAGATTTAGATCATGGGTGGAATAGTTAAGCTATTTGGTACATAACAACCAATAACCATATGTGATTACACCTATTTTCTATATTAACACAAAACTCAATCCCAGTTGGAATGAATAAAAAACATCAAACATCACACCCTCCTTAGGAAACTAAGTCAGCAGATAATCAAAAAATTACCATTCAGGTAACCAAACACTACCTATAAGCAATCCTTCCAAACAAACCCTTTTACATTATTAGTCAATATTTTCAATGGGGATGTAAGTTGAAAAAATATGCCACCAGCCTTTGATAATTACCTAAAATACCATGAAAATAGATAACCTCATCCACATTCTTGGGTGTATCCGTGATACATCTACCTCAACTTTCAAAATATCTATAGACACACTTTGTTGAGACACCACATGCATTATGAAATTCACATCTCATGTCAAAATCATACATCTAGAAAGAATTCAACAGAGCTTGTGGCATTGAAGAACCTGTAATAGAGACCTGATATGATCAACATGCTCCTCCTTTGACATTGAGTATATCAATATGTCATTGATGGATATGACTATAAACATATCAATGAATTCTCAAAACACAAATTTCATGGGTCCCATGAGCCCAACTACTGAATTTTGTGACACTAAATGGCATAACTACAGAAATAAAGTTCCCATACCTACATTTTAAAGCAATTATTGGTATATCACCCTCTTTCACCCTAAAATGTTGGTTTTAGGCAACAAATTTAACTTATAAAGCCATGTTTCCCCTCTTAGATGGTTAAAAAAGGTATTATTTCCAATGAAGTGGGTAACTATTCATTACCATCACCAAAATCGACCCATGGTTTTCTATACACAATATCAAACTACCATCTACCTTCTTAAAGAAAAACACTAGATCACCCCATGGTGACATTCAAGGCTAGATAAAACCATTTTACAATATATCATATATCATAATCCCTAACTCCTATAACTCAAAAGGTTTCTTCTGATTAGGATCCATAAAAATAAAAGGAGCCCTAGGATGCAAATCTATCCAAAACTCACCATCATGTCGATGTGTAACATCACAACCACCTCAGGGAAAAACATATATAAACTCCCAAACAAACATGGGGAACACCCATATCCTAGATTCAGCTGATTTACCTAAAAAATCATCCATCAATGAAATAAGGGTCTATACACATTGACTAGACACCAAAAAACCCAGATCACTAATGAAAAATGCACACTGACCATCCACATATAAAATCAAAACCCTCGTACTGACGTAGTTAATAATTTAACTTAATAAATATAACCAATATATTCTTATCATCCATATTATGGATTTATCTATAGTAATAAAAATACCCCTCTAGACTAATATAGCCTATTTATTAATCTACAACACCATCACACATCAAAAAAGTTGGTTTGGCCTGAAACTGATTTATTAAACTCCAAGGCTATGATAATACTCTTTACATCAAGTAATAAAGCACATAATAGAGTTGGAGAAACAAATGAGTGTAATTTTCCTAAATAAAACAAAGAAAAAACATTGGAAGATGAAAAACTAAATGTACCTCAAATTATCATTGACCCCTCCTACATTGTTACCTCTATTGCATATAACCAGACACTCTAATATATGCTACCTCTCTTCTGATGGAAAACTCCATGGCCATGATTTGGTATAGGTCCCTAAAAATTAGGAACATCCTTAGGTCATTCTATATCAGCTCTATCTCCCCTTGGAAGATTATAATCATGTTTCCCCTAATATATAAAAGGTCTCACAGGAAACTGTGGTTGACACTGCTGCTGACCCTATTCATCTCCACCAAACTAATCTGGATAAATCACTGGGAACTGATTCTATAGTTGTCTATAATCCACAAAATCAATACATACTGGCCTCATATCTCAAGGAAAATCACAGAACCCACTATCGCCATAAGTCCATAAGGTATGCTGCGGTGGTCGACTCCCCGTTGGTTGAAACCTATAAGGTTATGCTGCTAGAGACCTATTTTCAACCACCATAATCCTTGGGAGCCCAATTAGCTCATGGAAAACCTCTTCACACATTCACACTCTTGATCATCTCTACCTTCTTTAGAACCTTGGATATGTATGTAACATAAAATGGGTTACCACACCCTGGATCAAAGGACATAGTGCCTCATCATGATGTCTCGCATGAGACTCATCGTGCATAAAAAGTACAAATAAAAAACATAATAGGTCTTTAAACATTATCCATATATCCTTCACTAACATACTCCCCTATTGAAGATAAATATGATCTTACCTCTCCACTTCATTCATGTCCTAAAAATGAAACCCTACTCGAAACTATTTTTGAATGTCAATCGACAATACATATACATTATACCACACATCTAGATAAAAATTCCACCAATGACATGCAGATCTCAACATATAGTTGAATTCTAAAGGTACCTAGTAACCACAGGAACCTAGATCAAGCAAAAATTAATCTATGATACCTCTAGCCATCTCGTTGACTACACATCTAAAACACCCTCATCATTATTCAATAAATCCAATTGCTAGAAAGTTCACAAGATCATAAAAAACACTAGTAAAAAAACAGGCAAGGGAAGCACCACCTTGTATTAACACTAATAAAAAACCACTGATAAAGAAACAAAGTATCAGTGCTAAAATTGTAGCGCTGATTAAGTAGTCATGTATCAGCGCTATAATTTTAGCGCTTATACATGATTTATTTATCAATGATTTTTAGCACTAATAAAATCGTAGTCCCGTATTTTATAAAATTGATAGAATAGTGTCCTCAGTTTATCGTGACTTAATGCTCTCATGGTACTGTAACCTAGCGACTCCCCTCTGCCCCCCCAATCTTCGCATTTCCAAACCTCTTCTGCCCACAATCATCATGTTGTGGGACCTCCACCGCTATCCATGTCTCCTAATCCTCCCCCCAAACCCTTTCATTGGATCCTCCTCCTCAAGAACCCTATTTCTCCTCCGCTTCGCTTGCCCCTACTCCTTTCGAACCATACTCCTCCATTTCTCTTCAGTTGGTGGCTCCTCCTGTGCACTTCCACCTCTGGAATTTTTCAAGAGTGTGGTAAGTGATTCAATGCTTTTACACTATTAGATGATTTTGATATGCTTTCTTAGTTTCATTAATGTGTTTTACGGATTACTTTTTTGGTGTGAAATAAGTTGTGGAATGGTTTTGAGATCCACATTTGAAGAATTTTTTTTCTAGAGGAATGTTTTTATGTTTCATGTTATCTTTGTTGAGGTGTTTATTAAATATATTTTATGTATTGTGTGAAAGGTGTGAAGTGAAATGAATTTTCAAAGAGAATTAATGGTTTTAATGTGTTTAATATGGATTTTACAAGAGAAGTTCATTTATGTTTCATGTTGTATTTTTTTAAACCTGATATGTGTCTTTTAATTGTGAATGTAATTTGAAACATGTTCTAAAATGAATTTTATGTGAGTATGAATTTGAAAGGGGATTTCACATGGAAATGGTTGAATTCCATATGTGTTCTTCTTTTTGTCTTTCCAAATGTGTATCATAAATTTTGAATGTGGGGTGATATGTGTTTGTAAATGGTTTTAGTGTGCATGTGAAATGGAAAGTGGCTTTTTGTGTAATATAGTGATTTCGGTGTGATATTTCGATCATTGGATCCATGTGAAAATGTACAAATGTTAAAGTGGTGAAATCTTTATGTGCTTAAGATGCATGGAAGGTGTACTTGAAAGTGTTGATATGGTTATAGTTAAGATAAATGGGGTCTTAGATTGAAAATACATCATGATATTTTTTACGAAGAAATTATATCTAGATTCGATTGTATTGGGTATGTCTATGGAGTTTCTCAACCCCATATAAGGTTATTAGACATTGACTCAATATACTAATAATTTTCCTAAACATTATCATTTTTCACTTAAAGTGGCGTCAAAAAAGAATATTAAGTCCCAGAGGTTTAATATGGGTCATCGATCTGATATCCAATATCAAGTATTTATGTTAAAGATTACATAAATTTTAGATGTTCTAGAAAGTGATGTGATGGAAGATATTGGCATGAATATTATGTCAGGGTTAACTACAGTTACATATATTCCCAGTGGTAGTTGTAGTGGTTCCTATAAGTGGAATAAAAAGTATAATGAGCCTCATAATAAAAATAGTGGTGGTGGTATTTTGTATAAAACATCTTTCAAATCATATGTAGTGTCTAGTAAAGTCCAAGTGACTTTTTGAAATGTTTAAATATTGATCACTCAAGGAATTATTGCAAGGTAATATTGAAGATTTACATTTCGTAGAGCTCGTAAACCCACTTGAATAGGGTTTTACATGTTTTTACTACCCTTTGTAGTGGAATGGAATCATAAATATTGAGATGTACCAAATCATAGTAATATTATTCAATAACAATGAGATCCTAGAAACACGTATTAGGAACAAAACAAACTTCACGCAGTGGATTAATCTCCAGTAGGAACTGATGTGGGTCATGCGATAGTGAGAGGCACCATTTCCATTTCTTTTTCTTTAGTGTATGTTTTATTTGATATTGGTTCTTGTCATTATTTCATATCAAACCTCAATATAGAACTATTGAAACTTATAATAGATCCCATGTCTTATGTGATAGAGATTGTAACATCTCTCTAGATAAAGAGGGAGTAAGGTCTCTGATTCCCCTCTCATGCTTTCTCTTTTTCAAATATTTAGATCATATCATATTTTTTGGTTCTTAAAATGATTCCACTATATGTTATTCTCAGAATGGACTAACTAGTTTCTAATAAATCTTGGATTTACTATTATCATTTGTGGGAGTCCTTCACTACCCCCGATGGGGAATTCCATGTTTTCCATAGAGAATCAGACATGAGGTCTAGTCGAGCTAGACCTCTTCTTCCAGAGTTGAGTGGGATGATATCCTTTGATTCTTTTGAACTGCTGTAGGAACCCATTTATAGTGAATTTACCTTAGTATCTATTGAATTTTCAAAAGTGTTTCCTTTAGTTTTTTTAGACTACCACTAGAGAGGGAGGTGGAGTTATCTATCTACTTGGTGATGGGTGCAAGACTAATATATATTCTATCTTACCATATAGAACTAGTTAAATTGAAGGAACTAAAAAAATCAGTGGGATGAATTGGTTTACAAATTATTTATTTAACATAGTGTGTTTCCTTGGGATTAATTGGTTCTTTTCACCAAGAAGGTCATTGGAAGCCTTTTCTTGTGTGTTGATTACCATAATCTCAATCGGGTTATGATAAATAAAAATTATATGTTGACCTATATTTTTTTGATCTATTTGATCTTATAAAGGGGTGGGAGTGGTTCTATATGATCGGTCTTTAGTTTGGTTAACACCCGCTCATGATCAAGGAGTTTTAGATTTATGTGTGACTATATACTTATTATATATTTTTTATTTCTTAGACACCACCTCTTGAGTCGAGTAATCTGATTGAATTCCATATGGGTACTTTAGTTCTGATGTTGATATAGTTTTTTATGTGTTTGTGAAATATGTATGTGTGGATATAAGGGTATTTAGGCATGATGAAACTAAATGTAGGGAATAGACCTAGGAGTGGTAGATGTATCATTCTTGATTATTCTTGTGTTTGGACTGGGTTGATTTGAGGAAACTATAATAAATCTAACATAATTATATTTAATTAATTGTATATTGTAGAAGTTTTGAGAATCCTTACATTACATATAGATTTGTCTACTGGTTTTCATCCATATGTATTTTAGTTTGGTGAGGTATAAAAGGATGGACTATTTGACCATAGAAGGGTTGAACCGATAGAGGAGGATGAGCCATAGAGGATGATGCTGTCTGAGTTTTACAATCTATGTCACAAGTTATTATCCCCGCGAACCCTTTGTGTTAGAAACTGTGTTGAATTTTTTGGGGGTATCTCCTGGTTCTGTTGATTTCCAAATCATTATTGGAAATGGTTAGGCTCTATTAATCTCTATTTTTATAAGGATGGGGTTCTATTCTACTATATTTGGAAGTCTTGTTTTGTGTACATGATCCATAAAAACTAATATTTGAGATTCAAATAAGATGGAGATGAATAAAGATTGGATGGATGCTAATCATTTAAAAATATAGTATGAGAATAGAGTGAAAGAGTTCATCAAGTTTGAAAATCATCACGCAAAGGATACTTCTCAAATACTTTGTCTGTGTTTATGTTGTTGTTATTCTAGACTACTTACTCCAGATGAGTTGGAAGAACATTTGATTTGTCACAGAATAGATCAGAGTTATAAATGTTGAAATTAACCTGGAGAAAAAGAAAATGTAGCTACTGGTTGGTATTAAACTGCATTTCATGGATCATCAGATATAAATACAAATATTGATAATGTAAAAGTCCATATGGAGGATGTGATTACAGATGTCAAGGATGATGAAGATCATATTGAAGAAATGACAACGAAAATTGAAGATGAACTCTGTGATTGCCCAAATTTTTTGAGAAGTTAAAGAGCTGTGAAAAGATGCCATTGTATGATGGTTGCACTAAATATACAGCATTGTCAGCTATACTGAAGTTGTATAAATTCAAAGTAGGCAATGGATGGAGTGATGTCAGTTTTACCGAACTACTTTCTCTCTTGAATGACATGCTCGTGGAAGATAATGAGCTCCCAATCTAGACATATGAAGCTAAACAAATGCTATGCTCGATGGGTATGATTTCTGAAAGAATACATGCCTTCCAGAAAGATAGTATATTTATTTTCAAGGAGAAAAAATCACATACAGAATTCCCAATGTGTCATGGTTCGTGATACAAGAAATATAAATCCAATCCTACTAAATTTGTATGGTACATTATAATCATTCAAAGGTTTAGGCATCTATATGGAAGTGAAGAAACTGCAAGACAATTTTCATGGCATGTAGATAAAATAAATAATGATGGATAATTACATCATTCGGCTGACTCTCCTCCATGGGAGAAAATTGATCATGAGTATCCTAAATTTGTAAAACATCCAAGAAACCTTCGTCTTGCATTATCTACAAATGAAGTGAATCCTTTTGGATTTCAAACCAGTACTCCTAGCACATGGGTTGTTATGTTGGTAAATTATAACATGTCACCCTGGTTATGTATGAAGCATAAATTCATCATGTTATCTACGCTTATATCATGACCAAACACAACCAGGTAACGATATTGATGTTTATCGGGCTCCTTTGATCAAGGATTTGAAGTTATTGTGGGATTCATGTGTTAAGTTCTATGATGCTTATAGAAGTGATTAATTCATGATGAGAAGGATGTTATCGATGGAAAATAAATTATTTCCCTACTTATGGAAATTTTTTATGCTATATCATTAAAGGAACTCAAGGGTGTCCCATGTGCAAAAAAGATACAGAATCAATTAGGTTGAAACATTCATCGAAATCTATGTTTCTAGGACATCGTAGATTTCTACGTCCTTGGCATAAGTACCGATCTTGGATTACATCATTCAATGGAAGTTTAGAACATCATGCAGCACTATCTCCAGTAACAGGTGATCGGCAATTTTAGAAAGTAAAATACGTGAACACTGTTTTTGGTAAACAATTATCGAAAAAACGTACCAAAATTTGTTGGAAAAAGAGATATGTTTTTTTAATTAAAATACTAGAATTTTTTGTATGAAAAACATTATCTTGATGTGATGAATGTTGAAAAAAATGTATGTGTAAGTGTTATCGGAATGTTGCTAAATGCCCCTAGGAAAACAATGGATGGAATTAAGGCAAGTTTGGACAGGGTTGAAGTGTTGAATACAAGAAGAGTTGGATCCCGTGAAGGGTGAAAATCCAAAGATTCATCCTCGAGCTACTTATACTCTTTCTTGGGAGGAGAGATATCTGTTTTTCAACTTCATCAATGATGTAATGTTTTCATATGGGTATTCATCAAATATCAATAACATTGTGTCAATGAATGATTTGAGGTTAAAAGGTTTGGAATCACATGACTTCCATGATTTGTTTCTAGATCTAATTCATATAGCTTTACATTACATTTTGCCCAAGAATGTTTTTCATAGATTTACCAAACTTTGTTTCTTATTCAAAGCTATATGTAGCAATGTTTTAGACCCCGCGAAATTCCCATCTATGGAAAAATAAATTGTCATCATATTATGTGAATTAGAAATGTTCTTCCTGCTAACATTCATTGATATGATGGTTCATTTGATGATTCAATTGGTGGGAGAGATTCTACTTTGTGGTCATGTGCACTATAGATGGATGTATCCTATTGAACAGTATATGAATATTTTTAAAGGGTATGTCAAAAATCGAAGTCGTCTAGAGGTTTTTATAGTGGACTGACCTAATGTTAAGGAAGCCATTGAATTTTGTATTGAATACCTATCTGATGTGGAAAGCATTATTCTCCCAAAATCTCAACACACTGGACGCATTGAGGGTGAGTGAATTTCTACTAGATATGTTGTGAAAATCAGTATTACAGATTCGGGGTAGGACCACCTTTATGTTTTGCATAATAGTTTAGAGGTTGATCTATATATTGAAACTCACAATGAAAATGGGTTGAAAACAACAGTGGTGTTAACATAGATGAATGGGGATTTGTGAAAGATTATTTTAGTAAAGAATGGTACAAATACGAATAGTTTATAATGGAATCACAAGTGGTATATTTTTTTTATGTTCCAGATTCCACAAACCGAAAGTAGTCGATTGTTATGTTATAGTCCAAAACTACTGAAGGGTCTCATGAAAATTTAGTTGAGGAAGATCCTTTTAGTGGTACGCCGTAATCATTTCCCAGCGGTCCCAAAGTAGATGATGTTTTGTATGTTCGAGGAGACCACAATTAAGTGATTTGGATAATCGATAGAGATGTGAAATTAATTTAGCCTTTGAAAAAAAGAAACAGAGTTCAATAAACAGGTTATATTTTGTTTGTAATATAGATCTTGTTATCTCATGTTATTATCTTATCATTACTAAATTTATGTAATCTAAATTAAATGTTCAACCAATTTTGCAGATAATGACTTAATGCACATTCTGGTCCTCATAACCTTGAGTCTGAACAAGTCTCTGAAGCTACTACTTCTACTCCTTTTGCGGCTACTCACAGTGAAGAGAAAAAAAAGTTTCTGAACATGTTGTTTCTCCTAGTGTTAAGGTCCAACAACCATCATCACATGCCATTTCTACAATTTCAGATGAATATATAGATGATGTTGATATCAATGAAATGGTTGGTAATGAAGGACTGATGTCGTAGAAAATAGATGCACATCGTAGTTTGACGGTGTTAGCAAAAATTCTTAAGGAAAAAAGCAAAGGCATCAAATTTGATGTCAGATGGAATGCACGAGGCCATCATGTGAATCCCAACAAGGCTATGTTTTGTTTTTACATTGGATATTTCACTCGGAAACACGTGGTTATTGACATAGATTCATGGCACCATGTTGTGTCCAGGCTGAAGGATGTGATCTGGGAAGAAATTATGGTTACCTTATTATTTTATTTCTATGATTTACTAGAAAATAAAACAATTAAACAATGTCTATATCTTCTCAATCTCTTATAGAGTACATTAATAGTAGATTATTCACACAAGGATTATGTACTAAGGCTTTCAGGAACAATTCGTTGAGGTTTTTGCACTATTTTAACAAGATGTCACCTAAAAGATTCCAATGGTAAAATATACCTGCACCCACCCATTGTCTATGCTCACCAGATATCCCAAGAAGCATGGAATGAATTTATTTTCCACTGTGGGGATGAGAATTTTCAGGTACATTGTGGGTCATAATATGTTGTTTGAGGATATGTGTATTCATCACATTGATTTTCAATATTTCATTTATGAAACAGAAACTATGTACTGAAAATAAGGAACGTGCATCAAAACCAACATACCCCTATCTTAAAGCAAGGATGGGGTACACTTCACTAGAAAAGAAAATGTTACGTATTTTAAATTTACAATAATATTGTTAGGATCCAATAAACAACATCATAATTATCTTTCTATGTTTATATGTAAATTGATAAGTCTAAAACCAAAGACACTTCCATCCCATGTCATATGATATAGAAGGACGCCCATTTGAATAAGTAAGGGAATATAGTTGAGGATAACACAAAAAACGTGTGTGAAATATGTGTAAGTATGAAACGATGATAAAAATATTTGTTTTAAATTTCTATTAAATAAAAATAATTAGTTATTTTCCAATATCTGACAGTCATTGTAATCAGCTACTCCTGTGGTGGATTCAGACCTATTATCAATGGCTTTGAAGCATCCAAAACAATACGGTCATGTTAGAGGTGGAGGGTTTGGGGTGACCCCTAGTGTATATTTTGAGAAGAAGAAAAAAATGGATGATAGTGATGAAAAATTGAAACAAATGAGAAAAATACTAGAAACCATTGAATAATTATTGCAATTGCAGGGAGAGTTGCTAGAAAATGTTTTTGGTGGGAAGCAAGGAGAAGACACAACTTAGGAACAACTAGCACGTGAAGATCCCACCCCACTCCCACTAGCTTTGGGGCGAGCCATTCACCTCATTGATCTATCCTAGTCGTGGTAATCAATATTATAATAATTTTTCTCAAGAAATGTGAATCAGAATAACACTGATACTTTTCTTGTACTGATTTTCTATAGGGTGATAATGATTGTGATTTATATTTTTCATCACCCACCTATCACTCTGTAGCAAGGGGTACAGTGTTCAACATCCTCGATGACATGCTGCATAATAGAACACATCCGAAATATCATTTGAAAGTGACGATTATTGTAGCTCATGAGCCAATTGTAGAGCTACCTATTCCACTTGATGACAATGATATTCATACGGTCGAAAAGGCTATTGGGACATTAATTGCATGGTTGTCACAAATTGTAAGAGTACATGCAGACAAAGAGGTATTTATTTCCTTTTTTTCAAGATAAACCTTTAACAATTAATGAAAAAAGGTTCTGAACCAATGAATGTTATTATAGATGGAGAAAGGGAAGTGGGTGAAACTTTTCAGCTCAAAACCATCTAAAGGATTGACCAACTGATCTGAAGGAGATACTAAACGCACAATAACACCAACATTTTTCTATCCACATTTACTAGCATTGAAGAATCATGTGGATACAACGCTAAGAGGTGGTAGTAGTCATATAGTTGTTTTTTAAAAGAATATATAAGGAGAAGAAAGTCATGATTTCATTGCTGATGAAATTGTAAATGAGATTCTTGAAAACTGTTGGCTAAGTGTCACAATTGTAAATATATATATGAGGTATGTTTTCCTGAATTTACTTTCTAAAAGATGATCTAATGTGAAAATTATGACTAAATGAATTTTATATTGTTGATAGATGAATATATGAGAAATAGTTGAAGGAATTTTATCATGAGATGAAATTTGGACTCATTAGTCCTCATACCACATAAAGACATCTAACAAAATTAGATCCATCAGAAAAGAATGAAATAATGAACAGCTTGCAGAAAACATTTGAAAGAAAGATTACAGATGACAAACTCTTCCTAATACCAACCATGCATGGGTAAAACTCTACGATTAAATTTTATCAACTATATTCTCACTCCTTTTATTAATTATTCCTTTTTGTGTTTTTAGGAAACATTGGATGCTAATTGTAGTGAACTTGGATACTACGAAGATTTACATTCTATTTTAAAAGCAAGGATATCCATCAAACTGACCACACATGATGGAGTTTGTGAATCTGTAAGACACTACATCATACGTTTTAGGTCTAAACATCAAGTAATATAATTTATATTATCTTTTACTCAGGATTATATTATGATAAAAAGGTGGATCATTATCATCTAAAAAATGAATGAGGACAGGGGCTAAGGATAAGTAGGTGAGCAAGTACTACGTATAGAAAAATATAAGGGTATATATAATAAAATTTCACAATCCAAACACATCTCAACTGATGTTACTTATTCTCCTAATGCATAATTTTTTTGTAGTTCCCAAAACAACCAAACGATGGTGATTGCGGTTAATATGTTTGTAAATTTATGAAAGAGATCATTTTTCATAAACAAACTAGCATCCCTAAAAAAGTATTTTCAAATACAACTTCAAGTTCATTTAATTTATTTATTACATGTTTATTTTTAAATTTTTTAGTACTGCTCTGACTACCAAAAAGCCTCATACTAACAATAAGATAAATATTTTTTCACAAATGAGTGGGCCACATACCTGATGGCAGATTGCACAAAAATAGCATGAAGATCTGACTTGGGTACGCGTACATTTGGAGGTCATTTTCGAGAGGGGTTATGGGGATCAAAAGATGAAACATTGTTGTATATAAATGATTGTAGAAAATTTTTAATTGTTATTAAATAAAACATCCTTTCTCCAATGAGTCATTTTCCCATTTTAACAGATTATATGCACCAGCAACATGCAAGAATGATGAACCACTCAAAGTGTCACTCTTTTGTTTAAAATGAACAGATTTTTAAGTGAAAACAAGAACTGGTGAATAGAAATATAACCAAACGCATTCGTATGGTGTTGATACATTAATAGGATGAACCATGGGTGAGTTTGGGATGTGTACGAGTCAACCCCACTCAATCCGAGGTACGGTGTGGCCGGAATCACTCAATATGTCTCTCTTTTGTTTAAAATGGAAACAATTTTAAGTGAAAAAATACCTACTAAAATCTAACCGAATGCATTTTTATTGTCCTTATATTTTGATATAATAATCCATGGGTCCATTGTGATGTGTACGAGTTAACCCGGCCTCAATCTGAGACACAGTGTGGCCGGTATCACTCAAAGGGTCTCTCGTTTGTTTTAAATGGACACAATTTTAAGTAAAAACAACAACCGACCTACAAGAATATGACCAAACACATTATTATTGTGTTGATACTATAGGGGAACGATCCTTGGGTCCTTTTTAATGTGTCTGAGTCAAACCCTCCTCAATCTGAGGCCCTGTGTGGCCGGTATCAGTCAAAGTGTATCTATTTTGTTTAAAACGGACACAATTTTAAGTGAAAACAACCACTGACCTACGGAAATCCAACTAAAAAAATTCATATTTTCTTGACCATATAGGATATAAATCCATGTTTATATTGTGACGTTTATGAGTTAACCCCGCCTCAATTTGAGGAACGGTGTTGCCTGCATCACTCAATGTGTCTCTCTTTTGTTTAAAATGGACACAATTTTAAGTGAAAACAAAAAATGACCTATGGAAATCTGACCAAACACATTAGTACTATCTTGATTCTTTAGGATAATGATCCATGGGTAATTTTAGATGTGTAAGTGTCAAACCCACCACAATTTGAGGCATAGTGAGGCAGGTATCACTCAAAGTGTCTCTTTTTTGTTTAAAATGGACAAAATTTTAAGTTAAAACAATATTTGACCTACGGAAATCTGACCGAACACATTCATATTTTGTTGTTACATTATAAGAACTATCCATGGGTCCTTTGAGACAGGTAATAGTCAACCCCTCCTCAATCTGATGCATGGTATAGCTGGTATCACTCAAAGTGTCTCTCAGTTTTTAAAAATGGACACAATTTTAAGAGAAAACAACAACTGACCAAAGCAAATCCAACCAATCACATTCATATTAATTTTATCCTATTGGATAATGATCCATGGGTCCTTTTTGATGTTTATGAGTCAATACTACCTCAATCTGAGGCACAGTGTGGCTGGTATCACTCAAAGTGTAACTCTTTTGTTTAAAATGGACACAACTTTAAGTGAAAACAACAACTGACCTACGAAAATCCAACCAAACACATTCGAATTGTATTTATATTTTAGTATAACAATACATGGGTCATTTGAGACACGTATAAGTCAACTACGCTTCAATCCGAGGCCCAGTGTGTCTGGTATCACTCAGAGGGTCTCTCTTTTGTTTAAAATGGACAGATTTTTAAGTGAAAACAACAACTGACATACTGATATCTAATGAAATGCATTCTGATTGTATTGATCCTTTAAGAGAACAATCCATGGGTCCTTTACGATGTGTATGATTCAACCCCATATCAATCAGAGGCACAGTGTTGCCGGTATCACTCAAAGTGTCTCTCTTTTGTTTAAAATGGACACAATTTTAAGTGAAAACAACAACTGACCTACGGAAATCTGACCAAACTCTTCCGGGTTGTCTTAATAATTTAGTAGAAATATCCATGTGTCCTTTTTGACGTGTACGAGTCAACCCTGCCTCAATAAAATGCACGGCGTGGCTAGTATCACTCAAAGTGTCTCTCTTTTGTTTAAGAAGGACACAATTTTAAGTGAAAACAACAACTGACCTATGGAAATCTGACTGAATGAATTATGATTGTCTTGATCATTTATTATAACGATCCATGGGTTATTTTTGATGTTTATGAGTCAAACCCACTTCAATCTGTGGGACGGTATAGCTGGTATCACTCAAAGTGTCTCTATTTTTTTTTTAAAAAGACAAAATTTTAAGTGAAAATAAAAAACTGACCTACAGAAATATGTCCAAACACATTAGGATTGTCATTATCCTATAAAAGAACAATAAATGTGTCTTTTTTGAAGTGTCTGATTCAACCATGCCTTAATATGAGGCACGGTGTGGCCGGTATCACTCAAAATGTCTCTCTTTTGTTTAAATTGGACAGAATTTTAAGTGAAAACAAAAACTAACCTACAGAAACCCGACCAGATGCAATAAAATTGTATTGATACTTTATGGGAATTATCCATGGGTTCTTTACGATGTTTAAAATTCAACCTCATCTTAATTCGAGGAACGGTGTTGCCGGTATCACTCAAAGTGTCTCTCTATTGTTTAAAATGGAAAAAATTTTAAGTAAAAACAACAGGTGACCTAAAGATATCAGACCAATCACATTGAAATTTTCTTTATCATTTAGTAGAATGATATATGGGTCCATTTAGACATGTAAGAGTCAACCTCGCATCAATATTAGGTATGGTGTGGCTGGTATCACTCAAAGTGTCTCTCTTTTGTATAAAATGGACACATTTTTAAATGAAAACAACAACTGACCTACGGAAATCCGACAAAACACATTCTGATGGTGTTGATCCTTTAAGAGAATGATCAATTGGTCCTTTGTGACATGTAATAGTTAACCCTGCATCAATCTGAGGCATGGTGTGGTCGGTATCACTCAAAGGGTCTCTCTTTTGTTTAAAATGGACCCAATTTTAAGTGAAAACAACAATTAACCTATGAAAATATGACCAAATGCATTCGGAATGTCTTACTCGTATAGAAGAAAACTCCATGTGTCCTTTTTGACATGTAAGATTCAACCCCGCCTCTATATGAGGCACATTGTGGCTGATATCACTCAAAGTGTCTCTCTTTTCATTAAAATGGACCAAACTTTAATTGAAAACAACAGTTGACCCACAGAAATCTGACCAACCACATTCAGATTGTATTGATAATTTAGGAGAATGATCCATGGGTCCTTTGAGATGTGTACAAGTCAACCCCACCTCAATTAGTGGCCCGGTGTGGCCGGTATCACTCAAAGTGTCTCTCTTTGTTCTAAATGGACAAAATTTTAAGTGAAAACAACAACTGACCGACGAAAATCTGACCAAACGCATTCGTATTGTCTTAATAATATAGGATAATGATCCATGGTTCCTTTGAGAAGTGTATGAGTCAACCCCACCTAAATCTCATGTCCGGTGTGGCTGGTATCATTCAAAGTGTCTCTCTTTTTTTAAAATAATTTACACAATTTTAAGTGAAAACTAAAACTGACCAAGGAAAAACTGACCAAATGCATTTGGATTGTATTGATATTTTAGGAGAACGATCCATGGGTCCATTAATACGTGTTACATGTAAATCCCCCCCCCCCCCCTCAATATAGGGCCCAGTGTAGCCCGTATCACTCAAAGTGTCTCTCTTTTTTAAATGGACATAATTTTAATTGAAAACAACAACTGACCAATGGAAATCCAGTCAAACGCATTCAGATTATCTTGATCCTTTATGATAAAAATACATGGGTCCTTTGTGACATGTAAGAATCAACTTCGCCTCAATATGAGGCATGCTATATCTGGTATCACTCAAAGTGTCTCCTTTTGTTTAAACTGGACACAATTTTAAGAGAAAACAACAACTGACCTATGAAAATCAGACGAAACACATTCAGATTGTCTTGATTCTATAGGATAATGGTACATGGGTCCTTTTTAATGTGTAAGAGTCTACCCCACCTCAATCTGAGGTGTGTTGTGGCCAGTATCTTTCAATGTGTCACACTTTAGTTAAAAACGGACACAATTTTAAGTGAAAACAATAACCGACCTATGGAAATATGACAAACGCATTCAGATTGTATTGGGATTTTAGGATACTGATCCACGGGTCCTTTGTGACGTGTACGATCCAATCCCGCCTCAATCCGAGGCTTCTTGTGGCCGGTATCACTCAAATGGTCTCTATTATTTTTAAAATGGACAGATTTTTAAGTGAAAACAAAAACTGACATATGGAAATAAAACAAAACACTATTGGATTGTATAGGTCCTTTAGGAGAACAATTCATGGGGTCTTTGAGACATGAACGAGTCAACCCCACCACATTTTGATGCCCGGTGTGGCCGGCGTCTCTAAAAGTGTCTCTCTCTTTTTTTAAAAAATGGACACAATTTTAAGTGAAAACAACAAATGACATATGGAAATCCAACCAAACAACTTTTGATTGTCTTGATCCTAGAGGATAACGATCCATGGGTCCTTTGAGATCTGTATAAGTAAAATAATCTTCAATCCAAGGCACGGTGTAGCCTGTATCATTCAAAGTGTCTCTATTTTGATTAAAATGGAGACAATTTTTAGTGATAACAACAACTGACCCACGAAAATCCGACCAAATGAATTCAGATTGTTTTGATGTTTTAGGAGAATGATCCATGGGTTATATTAAATGTTTATGAGTCAACCCCGAATCAATATGAGGCTTGGTGTGGCCTGTATCACTCAAAGTATCTCTTTTTTTTAAATCGAAACAGTTTTAATTGAAAACAACAACTGACCTACAGAAATCCTCTAAATTCAATCGGATTATTTTGATCCATTATGAGAACAATCCATGGGTACTTTGTGATGTGTAAGAGTCAACCCCGCCTCAATATGAGGCACGATATAGATGGTATCACTAAAATTCTCTCTCTTATGTTTAAAATAGAAAAATTTATAAGTTAAAACAACAATTGTCCTACGAAAATCTGACCAAACGCATTTGGACCGTCTTGATACTATACGAGAACTATCCATGGGCCCTTTGTGACATTTATGAGTCAACCACGCCTCAATTTGTGGCACGGTGTGGCCAGTATCACTCAAAGTGTGTCTCTTTTGTTTAAAATGGACACAATTTTAAGTGGAAACAACAACTGACCTACAAAAATATAACCAAACACATATGTATTGTATTGATATTTTAGGATAACAATACATGTGTCCTTTGATACCTATAAGAGTCCACCCGCCTCAATTTGAGGCCCATTGTGGATGGTATCATTCAAAGAGTCAACCCCCCCACCTGGACACCTCCACCCTCCTTGGACAGCCCCCAACCTCCTAGACCGCCCCCACCCCCTAGACACCCCTTTCCTGTCGGACACCCCCATCCCCCTGGGAACCCCCTACCCCCCCTGGACAGCCACCCAAACCACTACACAACCCTCCCAAACCCTTGAATTTTGTATTAAATTCTTTATGTACTTAATTAACTTATGAATTATGTGTTAATGGTGTACAGGTATACTTTTTGTATGTGTATAAATGGTCTAATTAGCTTATGATTTTTGTGTTAATTTTGTATGGGTATACTTATTGAGATGTTGAATCGTTTGCAGGTGTTTGGGTGTGCTGCTGCAAAAACAATTTAGCAGTAGACAAGGCATTTATCATCTCTTTTTCATTACTGATAAAGGGGGCTTTATCAGCGCCGAAATAACGCAGATAAAATCCACCTTTATCAGTGCTGAAAAAGCATTGATAAACTCCATCTTTATCTGCACTAAAAAATTGCTGATAAATGATCAATTTATCGGCACTAAAAGAACACTAATAAAACACACATTTATCAGTTCATTTTTAGCGCTGATAGTGGGGTTTTATATCAATTCCTTTTTAGCACTGATAAAGTCCCATGTTATCAGTTCATTTTGAACGCTGATAATTGATTCCTTTATAAATTATTTTTTAGCACTGATAAAGTACCCCTTTATCAGCTCTAAGCTTTACAGCACTTTTTTAGTGCTGATAAACCCCGTTTTGAGCGCTGATGAAGACCATTTTTTTGTAGCGAAACTTATCATCCTCCTTAAGTAGATCATCCATCTAGCCATCAACTATATCACCCTAATAAACCTATAGTTCCATAAACACATGTCTTCAATTACCATGTGTCATAATTGAAGGAAAATAAGGTCTTCCTAATCCCATGTAGTATGGAATTTTTCTCGATTCATTTTATGTCACTTAATTCCTTTTAACATTACCTAAACAACCCAATTAAAATCGGAACAAAATTAAATTATATTGAATGTACCACTTGTAGTTCTCTACCCTGCAAGCAGGTTTGCCTCACATGGTCATTCATTAATTTTAGATCCAATGCATCGGATCATAGGGTCGGGGGATAAAATCTTGTCTCCTAGATATTCTCTCTATCTTATGTCACACCCCAATGTTTATTAGAACAATTACTATGCCAACCCATGAAATCATTACTGTGTATAATTCCAAAATTCAACCTATCTCTATACTTTTACTTTTGATACCACTCTTTCATGACCCCATCCAACAAAGATAATTTAATGAATGTAGAAAGATATTGACCCTGAATCCCACCTCAAGTTAGTCCTCAATAGGAAACTAGCATCAATTGTATAAAAATTTCATAAATAGTATGCATTATCCTCTATAAGCTAAACTTGATTGGGAGATAATTTGAATTAACCAGATCATAATCCATGTAAAAATGTACAGGGAAACCAAAACCATACGAAAGTGCATGCATAATTAAAACTGATACAGGTAAATATCCACAAATATAATTACCCAAAATAAAAGCTAAACGGGTGACATAGAAACTATCTAAAAAGAATTAATATGGTATTATCAATCACAATATAATTAATCCTCCTAGAAACATGAAAATTAGTTTATATACATAGGGTGGTTATACATATATATTCAGTAGGAAAATCAATGTCTCTCATGCACATGTGAAAGAAGCATACTACTGAATCCATGATAAAATAATTGAACAAAAAGCCCCTAAATAGGCCAACTATCCACCCCAACCTAACCAGGGCATGCTCTCCATATAATTCAATCCATATACATCAACCTAATAATAAGTATATCAATAAAGGGTACCCCATGCCGATTTCCAATTAATTTTCCAATCTCACACAAAAAAATCATATTTCCTATATCTCCCATATATTTTGGGTGACATATACCACCACTCACAGCACTGGAACATCACATTATGACCACAATCACCTAGGCTATCATACCAAATCATTGTCACATCGCATCACACCCACTAAAACTTGGTCCATCACATCACAACCATAACAAGAGTTATAGAGTCTCATAAATATAGACAGAGTAGTAGGGTGTCATAAATAAGAAGTACATAAACCTCATGCACTCCCCCTACTATTTGTGACCCCAACCATTACCTACCCTCTTAGTATATTCATATCATACCTTTCTCGAAGACACCAATTCCACCACCTATATTACTAAAAGACATTCTTCCATCATATTTTGTGAATATGTAATCACCTAGCAGACAGAGCAGAAAAGGGTGGGTTTCCATTCAACCATATTCATCCCTAGGATGTTTGGAAAAACCCCTCTTAGATAAAAATATGGGTGTCGACACATAGTGATCAACATGGGTGGATTGAATATAGAAATTTAAAAGGAATATACATATATACACACACACACACAATACTAATCTATGGACTCACAACAAAACACTAACCAACTCACAAAATCCCCACTTTCACTACCACCTATAAATACTTTCACTACACAACCACTTTCCATATATCTCATCAACAAACCTTTTCATTATCCATCCCATTATTTATATTTTCATTGGTTATTTTCATCTCATTATCCAAACGAACCTAGTACATTTTAAACAATATTAACCAGTTATTCCATCACTACTCAGGTATCTAGTAAATGAAACCACACATCACAAGAATCTCATCATCCCCATCAAACCATTTCCTCACTTCCCCAAAAGTATGATAGAACACACCACCACCTCCCCCCCCTCATAAATAACAACTAAACTAACAATCATCTCACCAGCCTAAAAGCATATCCAAACAAACAATCATGTTGCCTACCAAAAAATCCTGACCAAACAAAATAGCATCCTGCAACCCCAAAACAATGGCCAAATGAAACACCACATTATCACCCCTAAATTCATGGTAAGGAAACACACACTTTAACCCACACCACATTACGATCACACATCACATCACATCGAATATCATTTTAGAGATTTAACAAAATGGACTTTTATCACATTAAACATTATTTTAAGGGGTTTATCACCCATGTTGTAAATACATGGAAATCCATTTTATTAACTAGATTTTTGTTTTTACCTAATATCCATTTTATGGTGATGTTACAATAAGAAATGTTCCCACAGAACATTCCAAATTAGTGAAAATTTATCACCCAACATCCATGATTTTTTGTGGGGTTTTTAGCCCATAAAATTATGATATCACACTAATGTCAACATTGTAAAAGCATGGGAGTCATTGCCCTCCCTTTGAATTTAAATTTAATCAATTAAATTAGCTTCATTATTATGAATGAATCCATCATCATGAAAGCTAACAAATGTAAAACCCTCCTTCATAACAGAAAAAAGTGACAATTGAGTGATTCCCTTAACAAAAGAAAGAATCTTAACACAATTGACTGCAAAAAATAGGGGTTTTCATAGAATATGGAATCACTAATAGAATAAACTCGACCTAATTAAAGTATTGTTCCATGACACTAAGGAATGTTCTTTAGGTTTAATTGAAATATATACTTTATACTTTTATTTTCCTTCAATGGAAATGAAAAATAATTATTAAAATCTTATTTTACTAACAATGTGCATCCCTATTGTTTAAAATGTTTTGTAGAAAACGTTTTTTATTCAAATGAGTGTCTAAATGGATCTAATATAAAACATAGATAAAATTTTTATTAGTTAATTTTATCCATCGGACTAATAATTTGTCTAGTCTAATGGACTAATTTTTTTTGTTCATATGATATATTATCCCTCTATCTATTGGACTTACCAAATTAATATCCATCATAAAGAAAATAGTCATGATACATAGAACTGACCATACATTAGTTCATTGGATTAAAAAATATCATTATAGTCTATTAGAGTGTGAAATGTTTATAATTATAGTAATTGGAAATATTTATATTAGATGGAATTCATTATGGAATTGTGATAGTGAAATAAAAATGACATTGGTTGGAGAGGTTTTTTTGGGATTTCAAGTGAATAACATAAAATGTTATTGTAACCAACTCAGATAACGATGGTAATATGGCCCTTGGGGGACACGTATAAATAAGAGTGCATTTGAGGAGATGGGAGATTATACATTTGAAAATGAACATCTCTGTAATCCATCTCTACCTAATATTTCACTTTTACACTTTTTAATTTTCCATAGAGTTGTATTTATAAGAAATTGGAGTGATTATTGAAAATTATTTAGTACATTCTAATTTTTTATTATGTTTTTTCTTATCAAGGTTTAGATTGAGGGATTTCATGGATAGAAAGATGGGTGAATCAGATCTAGTAGATCGAGAGCTTCTAAGGTTTGGAAGAAAGAGCTCACATTAAACATCATATCGAGGTATTTTAGGGTTCTGGAAGATATATCTATTCTGATATTCGTATCTAGGGAATTCCTACAGAGGATATATAGACCTTTAATATTAGGTTTAAAATTTTTGATATATTAATCCAGGATTTCTGACTTCTTTATCTTATAAGGATAGAGATTTGAATTAATTTTATAATGATTGTAATTAATTCACACTTTATTACATGATTTCATATACATAGATTTTATAAGTATAATATTCCACTACTCAATTTAAATTAGGAATTATTTTTTCAAATATTTCTGATAACTATTTTTCAGGACTATCTTTGAGCTCCGTTAACAAATTTTATTAATTAGAAAAATTCTGAATCTGACTCAAACACTTTGATCCTAGGATGACTGTTGAGTATAATCATTTTAAATAAATAGGTTTTGTATTATATTTTAGTTTACAAATTTTAACTAAAATTAACCCCCTCCCCCACTATTGTACCTATCATAAACTCTTAAGATCCATAAATTATTATCTGATTAGCTTTAACGTCATCATTTTCTAGGTTTTTACTTTTATATTCTACTATATGTTATTAAGCTTTTTATAAACATAATTTTCATAAACAATTTTTAAAATAATGTCTATTGTAGAATGAGTTTATATTTATAAAAACATAGCAGGGTTAAATTTTGGTGCCCTTGATAATTTTAATCTTATTAGACAAAATATCTTGAATGGTAATGACTATGAGTACTAAAGAGATAGAATAAAAATATTTTTTACCAAAACTGAAGCTAACAATTTTTTGGATGCTGATTGGAAATTCTATGATTCCAAAAAAAAATATAACTTTTTCTAATCAAGAATATTTGTAATATCAATTGAATTACAATGCATGTAATACACAACTTTTTTCTATGACTAGTGTTTTCCATATTCAGATATCTTCAGTTGAAGTAGGAATAGTATATGGAAGAAGCTGTAGATAACTCATTCTGGAACATCTAATGTTCATGAGACCATAAGATCTATGCTAAGATTTAAGTATCAACATTTTGATTTTCTACCTAGATAAACTATTTCTAAACTGAAAACAAATTATGACTACATTTAATAGTTTATAGTATCTTGGTGAAAAGGAACATTAATATGGAATATTTGTGTAGAGGATTATTGAAATAATTCTTAGTGAATGGAAATAAAATAAAATTCCCTTGGATGATATAATAAGGATTATTAATATTACTCTTTCTAGTATTATTGGAACCATTATTTAAAATTAGAGAAGATTATAGATGGATGTAGATAAAATGAAAAAGAGGAATATAGGTGTTTCTTTTTCAACTACATAAAATGTTCCTTGCAATGTTCAATATTCTATGAAAGATGTAAAGTCTGTTAAAAATTATAAAGACATATTTCAATCAAATATTAGTTAATCTGAACAGACTAGAAATTAAATTGTTAATCTTTATAAAAGAATGAATAATATTGTTGGCCAGAAATATTTTTAGTATAGATAGAAGAAGATTCATAAGGATAAAAGATATATGAAGGATTCTTAGCGGTGATACATTATGATTATAACAAATATAGAAATATTAGATAGAACTATCCTAATATTAAAATAATTGATATAAAGGAATGGCATTATGAAAAAAAAAAACCGCTAAAAATTATTATAAGAACAAGCATATGAAAAGTCAAAAATCATCAGATACTTAGAGTGAATGTGGAGGATATAGTTCTTCTAAGAATCCATCAGATGATGAATGTTCAAGAAATAAGAATATTAGATTCTACGCTGAAACACCCAACGTTAACAAACACATCACAGATAATGTAACTATAGAACCTCTTATAAACCTTACTTTTAATGATAACAATCCTAAAATTAGTGATAAAAATGATCTTATATCTACTGATGAATAATCATATACATCTGATGAAGAGAACAATACTTCAATTTTTTTTAACTTTTCAATGTTTGATAAATCTATTTCTGAAAACAAATAGTTTACAAAATGATATTGTGAAACTTTGTACAAATAAAATACTAACAATGATAAACATTTAGTTGTAAAACTAAATTCCGAAATTTCTATCATGGAGAAGATTTTATCAAATCCTACAACTAGATGAAAAATTTGATAAATATTACAATCAAAAGAGACCAGATAAAGATACTTATTAAATTGGTTATACTAAAAGAAAACATATTTTTAGTAATTAATCCTTGGTTTTAAAAATTTGTCTTTTTTAACTAATTGTAAAATAGTTGGACACTGGAAGAACAAAAAATTTTTTAAAAAAATTAAATATTTATGAGCTCACAAGGCCTATTTTTCAAAATAATTGACATTTTCTCAACATAATAATATCGAAAAACTGTGGATTCCTAAAATGTTATGTTCTGATAATACCAGACTGAAGAAGGTATGTGTTCTGAAGTGCTAATGTTTTTATTTTCATGAAAATAGTGAATGTAACAATAATAAATCTATTGGGTGCATGTATAGTGGTTTCTACAAGAATGATACTAGAAATAGATAATTATTTAAGAATATTATACAAATGAAAGGTGGGAATTTATCATTCCGAGAAAATGACCATGGATACAATATTGGTATAGGTAACATAGTTTTGGAAAATATTTAATTTAAAATGTGTTATTTTTTGTAAGATCTATTAACAGCCTTATTAGTGTAATCCAATTATATCATGAGGGTTACCCTGTAAAATTTAGGAATTAAAAATGATTTATTTGTAGTTATAAAGATAAATTTATTATTTCTTACAATCTACATGAGAATATCTAAAAATTAATCATTGAAAACCATAGGATCCAAGATTAACCTATCCTTAGTGAAATGGAAGAAAAATCATGGTTATGGAATATAATATTAGGATATTTCAATTTGAGAACATCATCTATGTTTTATTTGAAAGGACTAGAAAGGGATTTATCAGAACCTAGGTTTTATACTTTAATATTATGTGATCCTTATCAATTTGGAATGCAATACAAGTCCACTTTTAAGTCTATTAGTGAAGTCTCAACTTCTAATGATTTATAGTTACTGCACATGAAATTTTTTGTTCCTTCAAAAAATGAAATTATAGATGCAAAATACTATTTATATGTTTTAGTTGAATATCACATTATATGTACTTGTGTCAATTTTCAAGAAAATATATCTGACGCCACTTATTGTATTAAAATTTTTAAATCCATAGTTAAAAATCATAAAAACATCTCCATAATAATTATTCATAGTGATTATTTTGTATAATTTTTTAATTATAATTTTCTTTCCTTTTATAGTAAAAATGGTATTACACATTAATTTTTATCCTATAGAACATCATATAATAATGTCATGGTTAAAATAAGAAATAGAATTATTTATGATATTACTAGAACCATGCTGAGTGAATACTCTATTGCTGAAAATTCTAGGCTAAAGTAGTTTGTAAAACATATTATACAATAAGGAGAGTTTTAATAATTCCTTTTATTAATAAAACCCTTTATGAGTTTTGTACTAGTAGGAAACAAAAATATTCCTACTTAAATGTCACGACCCGCCCTCGGGGTCCGTGCCGTGACTACCCCAAGCCCGCCTTCCATAGGCCAGGGGCTGGCGACTAGCACCAAGGCGTAAATCCCGATAAAAAGGGAAGGCATTGCCTTTGTAAGGTAAACAAACACCACAAAGTAAGCAAGCGGAACGTAAACACTAAACTAAAGCAGAGTACAACTGAAAGTGCGGAAAAGTAATTTGGCCAGAATACAAACCCAAAACTGAAAGTAAAGTACAACTCGAAAGGGAAAACAGCAACTGAAAAGTAAATGCCCCTACACCGAGCTGTCCACTGGAAATCCCACCTGAAGGGTGGGTACAGATAGCTCCTCTGCTCCACAGGTCCCACCGTCTGCTCCGTGCACGTCCCGCCCAGTGGTCCACCTCCGGGTACCGTCCCGCTCTGCAATCCTCAGCTAAGGTCAACGCTGTCCGTCGTCTGCAACCAACACAACGTAGTGCGGGCAAAGCCCGTGCAGGGGTGAGTATAAGCTACTCAGTAGGGACCCCGAGACCCCTGAAGGTCTCTCAAATCCACAAAGGATAAACCACGAAGAAAGGTATAATCATGAAGTAACAACCGACACTGCTTAGGTATATGCTCATATATATACCTAAGTCATCAATTCAAATACGCTCCAACCTCCGAGCCCAAGTACAACTCAGTCCACACAGGAAAGTAAACGTATTCCACATAGGAAAGCAAAACGTAATCCACACAGAATTGCACAACACAATCCACACAGGAAAGAAACATGATTCAGCTCACACAGGTATACATCTTCAAAGGACGATAAAGATGATCACTGATCCATCTAAGTCGTCGGACCCACGAAGGATCGATAGGTAACTAACCCCCGCAAAGACCCACACAGGATCGGGCCCACACAGGACCTGTAGGCGCTGGTTCACACAAGACCGCTGAGCGCAAGGACCCACACAGGATCGGACCCACACAGGATCGGGCCCACACAGGACCTGTAGCACTGATCCACGTAGGATCGCTGAGTGCTGAAGTCGTCGTCGTCGAATCCACACAGGATTTCTATACTGTCGTCGTCGCAGACACAGTAGCAGTAGTAGCAGTAGCAGTCACAGTAACAGTCGCAGCCAACACTAGGATTCCCGCACACAGCAAGCTCGTTCGGAGGGTCTGCTCCACGAGCCGAGAGGCTGATACATCAACTGTCACGAAGACCAGATTTGATGTATCCAAAAGTTCCGTATCGTCCACAGGAACTCAACGCAACAGACGGCGCGTCGATCGGACGCCCGGTCTGAAAGTTATTGGCATTTTCGTCTCCGGGGTCCGGTTGGTTTTTAAGGCAAAACCAACCCGACCGTACTCCACCTGCGTCCAAACCTCGGGCGGAGTATGCCAAAAGATCTGTCTCACTAAGAGGAACACAACATGGCTCACGGCACGTCAATCGGACGTCCGTAGCTCAAGATATGAGTGTTTCCGCTCCGAAGGCCCAGTTGGTTTCGTGAACGAACCAACCCGGCCGAACTCAAAGTAATCCGAAACCTTGAGTGTGATATACCGAAAGGACCGTCTCGATCCAAGGATCGCGTTGCCGCAGACGGTTCGTCAATCGGAGGTCCGAGGCTCAAGTTATGGCCAAAAGACTGTAAATGATTCGAACGGGGGGTCCGGGTCCGGGCCGACCCGGTCCGACCCCCCCTGGGTCGGCCCGAACCGGGTCGGCCCGACCCGGGTCCGACACGGCCCGGCCGGCCGGCCGGCCGGCGGCGCGGTGGCGCGGGGGCCGCGGCGGCCTGCCGCCGCATGGTGGCTGCGCGGGGGGGAATTCAATTCCCCCGCTGATTGGAAGTCGGCGCGGCTATATGCCGCGCCCCCTATTTGCATACCCCCCCCCCCCACGTGGGGGGCTTGATTGGCAGGAAACGGGGGGCTTTGCCCCCCACAAGGAAACCGCCCCACTCTTAAAGAGGGGGGTTTAAAGTGCTGGTCGGGGGATTAATTCCCCCGGTTTAAAGGCATCCGGCAGGCCAGCTGGCCGGCCGGTTTTCTCCAACGGGAACGGAAAATCCGGTCCCCTCTTCGGCATCAGACGCCGGAGGCCCGGCCGCCGGTCTTCTCATCCCGCCGCGGCCCGGAACCGGCCGCGATGTTCGTCGTCCGGCGCAGTGCGACGGCACCGCGCCCCTTCGCCGCGCATTTGATTCCCTTCGACGCGGCGCGACGACGTCGCGTTCTTTATGATTCTTCCAAGGCGCGGCGCGACGGCGCCGCGAAATTTAATCATATTATTATCCGCCTGGTGCGATGGCACCACGCCACATTGCTTCCACCCTCATGATAGAACAATAAGAACGATGGAGGGGGTTCGGCCGTGTTCATGCGGTCCGGCCCCCTCACGTTAAATAATAACTCAACATAAAAATTCAAATTACTCACGTTAGTCATGCGATCCACGAGCAAGAATAGAATAATTAAACAATAACAAAAACCCCTACCTTGGGTATACGTTCGAGGATTTGTCTATGTCCGCGGAAGTCGACGTCGCGGAGATCGGCGTCGCGGTAGTCGTTCGTCAATTCCGTTGACGAAGAGATGGGTCCGATGAGATACGTCGTTGGCGAAACCTCTTATGTCGACGAAGGGAATCCGAGGAGGATGCGGCATTCCCTCTCGTTGACACGGAAGACGAAGAAGCGCGGAGCGGCGTTCTTCGTCGGAGCATGAGCGTTCTTCGTCAAGATGAGTGTTCTTCGTCAAGATGAAGAAGAAGAAGAAAATCTCCCAAAAGCTCTCAAGGTGGCCAAAGCTATTAACCAAAATAAAATAAGACACTATCTTATGTTATTAACACATCAACACAAAAGAATTTCCAAAGTTTGAAATTCAAAATGATTAACTCCAAATTAAATAACTCATGTCATTTAATGAGGGGTTACGTAAGTTGGGAGAAGATGAAAGGTTTAGGGGTTCGTGTGGGCCCCACCACACTTAATCCTCCCAAGGGAGGTTAAGTGGGTGTGGGTCCCACTTCCAACCCCCTTTGGTAGGTTTTATCAAGTTATAATAAAATTTGTTCTTCACAAATTTTATTTAACTCAAACTAAAAAACCCAAAACTAACTTTCAACCCGCAACAAACGCAACTTCCGAAAAGGTCTCTTTAAGTGAATATCGGCGCTGTGAGTTTATCGGTGCCCTCGGATTTCAATTCCGAGCATCGGATCAAAATTTAGGAAATCCCGCTCGTTCGTTTACTAAACGTACCCGAGCTAAACTTCAGAAATTGATTCCGGGCACTCCGGGCCTCGGAATCAGGTGCCGTCAGAAACCGCGCACTTGTAAAATTCTAAAGAAAATTAAGAAAAAAATTTCCTAGATTTTTACGGGTCTTTACATTACTCCCACCTCAGGGCTTTACGTCCCCGTAAAGATACATCAAAAACTAGGGAAACAAATGAGGGTACTGAGCACGCATCTGAGCCTCCCGCTCCCATGTGCTCTCCTGGAGATTCCCGTGCGGCCATCTGATGCGCACAAGAGGAATCGATCGCCCACGCAGGACCCGCTCCTGTCGATCCTCTATTTCCACCGGGACCTCCGTAAAAGTCGCCCCATCATCAACGTCAACCTCCCTATGGTCAATGATGTGTGTCGGGTCGTGCACGTATCTCCTCAGCTGAGACACGTGGAAGACGTCGTGCACCCGGTGCAACTGAGGTGGTAGAGCCAGGCGATAAGCCACCTCACCAATCCTGCTGAGAATCTGGAAGGGTCCGATGAAGCGCGGAGATAACTTGCCGCCTCGGCCAAATCTCCAAATACCACGTCGAGGTGAGACCCGCAAGAAGACGTGGTCGCCATCCTCGAACTCCAGTGGCCTCCGCCTCCTGTCAGCATATGACTTCTGCCGGCTCTGAGCTGTCCTCATCCGCTCCTGGATGACCTGGACCTTCTCTGTCGTGGCCTGGACCATCTCCGGTCCCACCAGTGCTGACTCTCCAGGGTCTGTCCAGCACAAAGGAGATCTACAAGGTCGGCCGTACAACGCCTCGTACAGTGCCATCCCGATGGTGGAGTGGTAGCTGTTGTTGTACGAAAACTCCACCAAGGGTAGGTGGTCCTCCCAGCTACGACCAAAGTCGAGGACACATGCGTGGAGCATGTCCTCGAGAGTCTGAATGGTCCTCTCCGTCTGACCATCCGTCTGAGGGTGAAAGGCTGTGCTCAGACGTAGCTGCGTCCCGAACGCCTCCTGTAACCCCTTCCAAAGCCGGGAAGTAAAGCGGGCATCTCGATCGGAGGCGATAGATGATGGTACACCGTGGAGCCTCACAATCTCCTGAACGTAGAGACGTCACAAGCTCTCTACTGAGCCCTGCTCTCTGATGGGTAAGAAGTGTGCCGACTTGGTGAGTCGGTCAACAATCACCCAGATGGAGTTGTGACCTCTGGAAGTGCGTGGAAGTCCAGTCACGAAGTCCATAGATATGTTGTCCCACTTCCACTCCGGAACCTCCAAGGGATGTACCAAGCCTGCTGGTACCTGATGCTCTGCCTTCACCTGCTGGCAGGTAAGGCATCAAGAAACGAACTCTGCTACAGCCTTCTTCATGCCCGGACACCAGTGCTGTCGTCTGAGGTCCTGGTACATCTTCACCACTCCAGGATGTACCGCTAAAGGAGAAGTGTGAAACTCTCTCAGCACTTCCTCTCGCAAAGCTAATGGTACCATGGTACGTCCTCTGAAAAGGATGTCGTGCTCTGCTCCAAGGGAGAAACAATCACGTGCCTATCCCGAGGATATCTGTGCACGCCGTGTCTCACAGTCAGCGTCCCCGCGCTGTGCCTCCCTGACTCGCTCTAGTAGTGGAGGAGTGACTGTGAGAGACTGAAGAAAGGCTTCTCCATCTCTATCCACGAAGGATATCTGCAAAGAGGCTAGCTGCTCTGTCGCCTCCTCAAGTAGCTGAATGCCCGTCCTCCTGCTGAGGGCATCGGCTACAACGTTCCCCTTCCCAGGAGTATAGACTATCTCAAAGTCATAGTCCGGGAGGAACTCGAGCCATCGCCGCTATCTCAGGTTCAGGTCCTTCTGTGAGAAGATATACCTGAGACTCTGATGATCGGAAAAGACTGTAAAGTGCTCGCCCATCAGATAGTGTCGCCATGTCTTCAGAGCGAAGACCACTGCTGCTAACTCCAGGTCTTGGGTAGCGTAGTTCTGCTCATGCGGCCTCAACTGTCATGATCCATAGGTGATCACGGCCCGTTCCTGCATCAGAACACATCCGAGTCTGGTCCCTGATGCATCGCAGTAGACTACGTACCCTACTCCCTCCTCAAGAAACCTCAAGATAGGTGCGCTAGTCAATCTCTATCTCAGCTCCTGGATGCTCTGCTGACATCTGTCTGACCACACGAAGGGTTTCCCCTTCTTCGTCAAAGCTGTGAGTGATGCCGCAACTCTAGAGAAGTCTGGCACGAATCTCCGATAGTATCCAGCTAGTCCCAAGAAACTCTGAACCTCAGTCACGCTCCTGGGTGGCTCCCAAGCTAACACAGCCTCAATCTTCGCGGGATCCACTGCAACTCCCACCTCAGAGATAACGTGTCCCAAGAAGTGGACCTCACGTATCCAGAACTGGCACGTCGAGAGCTTACCATAAACCTGGTGCTCTCGGAGTGTGTCTAGTACAACTCGCAAGTGATAGGCGTGCTCCTCCTCAGTCGTAGAGTAAATCAGAATGTCGTCGATGAAGACCACGACAAACCGATCGAGGTATGGCTGAAAGATCCTGTTCATGAGAGCCATGAAAACTGCTGGAGCATTGGTTACACCGAAAGGCATAACCAAGAACTCATAGTGGCCATACCGACATCTGAAGTCCATCTTCTGCACATCCTCGTCTCTGACTCTGAGCTGATGATAGCCTGACCTGAGGTCTATCTTCGAGAACCACCGTGCTCCCTTGAGCTGATCAAAGAGATCATCAATCCTCGGTAGCGGATACTAGTTCCTCACTGTCACCTGGTTCAGGCGACGATAGTCAACACAAATTCGCAAGCTCTCGTCCGCCTTCTTGGGGAATAATATCGGGGAAGCTCAGGGTGATACACTGGGTCGAATGAACCCCTTGCCCTGCAAGTCCTCCAACTGTACCCGTAGCTCTCGAAGCTCGGCGGGGGCCATCCAATATGCTGGAGTGGATATCGGGGCTATCCCGGGGTACAAGTCAATATAAAAGTCTACCTCTCTGCGAGGAGGTAGCCCTGGAACGTCGTTGGGAAAAACGTCCGCAAACTGATCCACCACTGCAGGAAAACCAGGACTCCGCATGTCAACTGCTCCAAGGATAAGGCTAGCCAACTGATGAGTGATGGGCTGTCCTCTCCTCCGCCGAAGTCCATCCTGTGCTGATAAGGCTCCCTTCTCGCCGGTGAAGTTGAACCTGCTCCCGTCGGTGCGTACACATCGCACCTTGCGCCTAAAACAGTCAATCTGTGCATGGACTGTAGATAGCCAATCCATGCCCAAGATGACGTCGTAAGGCCTCGACGCTGCTACAAGAAGATCCCAGCCGAAGATCTCGCCTCCTAGAGTAAGCTCACACTGCCGGCACCAGTGCGTAATCGTCGAGTCCGCTCCCGTAGGAGTCTCTAGCCGTAAGGATCGAGCCAACGGCTCTGTCGGAATCTCCGAGCTCCGAACAAGGGCAGCGGCTATGAAAGAGTGACTCGCTCCTGTGTCTATAAGAACTGCATCAAGGGTGGAGTAGACACAGATAGTACCTCGAATCATCTCGGGTGCGCCGTGGTCGTAGGCCTCTGCTGCCTGGAGTTGTGCATGTCGCTGCCCGCCAGCTCCTTGTGGTCGGGGTGGACCTCGTGGTGGTGGTGGTGGCAGAGCCTCAAAGCGTCGCCCACCACCGGCTGCTCGTCCAGCTCCTCTGCCTTGTCCGCCTCCTCCCTGCGGACCGCCATGGTCGACCCTCTGCCTCTGCCTCGGTGGTCCCTCAACCGTCTGCTGCTCCTCGGCACGGCGGGTCGGGCAGTCACGAGCCATGTGGCCCTGCCCGCCGCACGAGTAGCACTGTCTGCCTCTCGTAAGACTGGCTCCGCGCTGTGTGCCCCGCACTGCTGAGCCAGTGCCCTGAGATCGTCTGCCCAAAGGTCTGGTCTGTCTGGACCCCTGAGTCATCCGTCGACTACCTGCTGCAGATGACTCTGCCACATGCCGCCCTGCGGTGGGTCTCTGTGCTGGTGTAGACTCAGCAAGGAAGCTCTCGATCAGAAGAGCCCGCTCCAGTACTCCTGTCTGAGTCGGTATGCTGAGGGAGATCAGCGATGCCCTGATCTCGTGTCTCAAACCCTGCTCGAAGGTCCGGGCCCGGAAGAATGGGTCCCGTACCATGTCGGTCGAGTAGCGCGAGAGATCGGTAAATCTCGTCGAGTACTGAGTGACCGTCATGCTGCCCTGTCGCAGCTGTAGAAGCTCCTGGATACGCACTGCACGAAGGGTGGCTGGGACGAACTCCGAGCAGAAAAGGCTCTCAAAGTCCGTCCAAAGTAGAGATGCCTCATCGTGCACCTGGAGCATCAAGCTCCACCATCGTCCTGCTGCTGCGTGTAGTAGGCTCGCAGCGAGGATCACCATGAGATCTGCTGGTGTCCTCACTAGCCTAAACACTCGAACCACTGCCTCCAGCCAGTCCTCTGCTGCCTGGGGATCCGTCTCCCCGCGAAACCTGGGCGGTTGCTGGCGCTGAAACTCATGCAGTGCGCTGAGGCGACGTGCATCGTCAGCGGCTGCTGCTGGAAGCATCGGGGGCTCGGCGGGTAAAGCTACCGCCGGTGCCACTACTGGCAAAGGGCCCTACACCGAGGCCTCGTCGCTCGGTGGGATGTCGTCACGCTCGACTCTCGGAACCCTAGCTGGCTGCCGTCATGGGGCCATCCTGAAAAGGAAACAGGTGCGCCACGGTCAGAACAGTATACCTGGTGAGCTGATATAAGTAATCACAAAGAAAACTTTGAAACACACACGCAATCAATGTTTTCGTGCATTAAGTCGGAAATCAGAAGTCAGGGTCCTGGTGTACGGATACGTCGGCCGCCGCACCAACACTGGACTCCCTAGACTGATAACCACACTCAATACGCTAAACATTATTGCTTCACATAGAAATGATCAGAGTTCGCGGTAGAACTGAACACCTCTGATTCCAATTTGTCACGACCCGCCCTCGGGGTCCGTGCCGTGACTACCCCAAACCCGCCTTCCATATGCCAGGGGCTAGCGACTAGCACCAAGGCGTAAATACTGATAAAAAGGGAAGGCATTGCCTTTGTAAGGTAAAAAAACACCACAGAGTAAGCATGCGGAAAGTAAACACTAAACTAAAGCAGAGTACAACTGAAAGTGCGGAAAAGTAATTGGGCCAGAATACAAACCCAAAACTGAAAGTAAAGTACAACTCGAAAGGGAAAACAGCAACTGAAAAGTAAATGCCGCTACACCGAGCTGTCCACTGGAAATCCCACCTGAAGGGTGGGTACAGATAGCTCCTCTGCTCCACAGGTCCCACCGTCTGCTCCGTGCACGTCCCGCCCAGTGGTCCACCTCCGGGTACCGTCCCGCTCTGCAAGCCTCAGCTAAGGTCAACGCTGTCCGTCGTCTGCAACCAACACAACGTAGTGCGGGCAAAGCCCGTGCAGGGGTGAGTATAAGCTACTCAGTAGGGACCCCGAGACCCCTGAAGGTCTCTCAAATCCACAAAGGATAAACCATGAAGAAAGGTATAATCACGAAGTAACAACCGACACTGCTTAGGTATATGCCCATACATATACCTAAGTCATCAATTCAAATACGCTCCAACCTCCGAGCCCAAGTACAACTCAGTCCACACAGGAAAGTAAACGTATTCCACACAGGAAAGCAAAACGTAATCCACACAGGATTGCACAACACAATCCACACAGGAAAGCCACAGGATTCGGCTCACACAGTTATACTTCTTCAAAGGACGATAAAGATGATCACTGATCCATCTAAGTCGTCGGACCCACGAAGGATCGATAGGTAACTAACCCCCGCAAAGACCCACACAGGAGCGGGCCCACACAGGACCTGTAGGCGCTGGTTCACACAGGACCGCTGAGCGCAAGGACCCACACAGGATCGGACCCACACAGGATCGGGCCCACACAGGACATGTAGCACTGATCCACGTAGGATCGCTAAGTGCTGAAGTCGTCGTCGTCGAATCCACACAGGATTTCTGTACTGTCGTCGTCGCAGACACAGTAGCAGTAGTAGCAGTAGCAGTCACAGTAACAGTCGCAGCCAGCACTAGGATTCCCGCACACAGCAAGCTCGTTCGGAGGGTCCGCTCCACGAGCCGAGAGGCTGATACATCAACTGTCACGAAGACCAGAGTTGATGTATCCAAAAGTTCCGTATCGTCAACAGGAACTCAACGCAACAGACGGCACGTCGATCGGACGCCCGGTCTGAGAGTTATTGGCATTTTCGTCTCCGGGGTTCGGTTGGTTTTTAAGGCAAAACCAACCCGACCGTACTCCACCTGCATCCAAACCTCGGGCGGAGTATGCCAAAAGATCCGTCTCACTAAGAGGAACACAACACGGCTGACGGCACGTCAATCGGACGTCCGTAGCTCAAGATATGAGTGTTTCCGCTCCGAAGGCCCGGTTGGTTTCGTGAACGAACCAACCCGGCCGAACTCAAAGTAATCCGAAACCTTGAGTGCGATATACCGAAACGACCGTCTCGATCGAAGGATTGCGTTTCTGCAGACAGTTCGTCAATCGGAGGTCCGAGGCTCAAGTTATGGCCAAAAGACTGTAAATGATTCGAACGGGGGGGTCCGGGTCCGGGCCGACCCGGTCCGACCCCCCCTGGGTCGGCCCGAACCGGGGCGACCCGACCCGGGTCCGACCCGGCCCGGCCGGCGCGGCGGCGCGGCGGCGCGGGGGCCGCGGCGGCCTGGCGCCGCATGGTGGCTGCGCGGGGGGGAATTCAATTCCCCCGCTGATTGGAAGTCGGCGCGGTTATATGCCGCGCCCCCTATTTGCAAACCCCCCCCCCCACATGGGGGGCTTGATTGGCAGGAAACGGGGGGCTTTTCCCCCCACAAGGAAACCGCCCCTCTCTTAATGTGGGGGGTTTAAAGTGCTGGCCGGGGGATTAATTCCCCCGGTTTAAAGGCATCCGGCCGGCCAGCTGGCCGGCCGGTTTTCTCCAACGGGACCGGAAAATCCGGTCCCCTCTTCGGCATCCGACGCCGGAGGCCCGGCCGCCGGTCTTCTCATCCCGCCGCGGCCCGGAACCGGCCGCGGTGTTCATCGTCCGACGCGGTGCGACGGCACCGCGCCCCTTCGCCGCGTATTTAATTCCCTTCGATGTGGCGTGACGGCGTCGCGTTCTTTATGATTCTTCCAAGGCGCGGCGCGACGGCGCCGCGAAATTTAATCATATTATTATCCGCGTGGTGCGACGGAACCACGCCACTTTGCTTCCACCCTCAAGATAGAACAATAAGAACGATAGAGGGGGTTCGGCCGTGTTCATGCGGTCCGGCCCCCTCACGTTAAATAATAACTCAACATAAAAATTCAAATTCCTCACGTTAGTCATGCAATCCACGAGCAAGAATAGAATAATTAAACAATAAAAAAAACCCCTACCATGGGTATACGTTCGAGGATTTGTCTATGTCCGCGGAAGTCGACATCGCGGAGATCGGCGTCACGGTAGTCGTTCGTCAATTCCGTTGACGAAGAGATGCGTCCGATGAGATACGTCGTTGGCGAAACCTCTTATGTCGACGAAGGGAATCCGAGGAGGATGCAGCGTTCCCTCTCGTTGACACGGAAGACGAAGAAGCGCGGAGCGGCGTTCTTCGTCGGAGCTTGAGCGTTCTTCGTCAAGATGAGCGTTCTTCGTCAAGATGAAGAAGAAGAAGAAAATCTCCCAAAAGCTCTCAAGGTGTCCAAAGCTATTAACCAAAATAAAATAAGACACTATCTTATTTTATTAACACATCAACACAAAAGAATTTCCAAAGTTTGAAATTCAAAAGGATTAACTCCAAATTAAATAACTCATGTCATTTAATGAGGGGTTAAGTAAGTTGGCAGAAGATGAAAGGTTTAGGGGTTCGTGTGGGCCCCACCACACTTAATCCTCCCAAGGGAGGTTAAGTGGGTGTGGGTCCCACTTCCAACCCCCTTTGGTAGGTTTTATCAAGTTATAATAAAATTTGTTCTTCACAAATTTTATTTAACTCAAACTAAAAACCCCAAAACTAACTTTCAACCCGCAACAAACGCAACTTCCGAAAAGGTCTCTTTAAGCGAATATCGGCGCTGCGAGTTTATCGGTGCCCTCGGATTTCAATTCCGAGCACCGGATCAAAAGTTAGGAAGTCCCGCTCGTTCGTTTACTGAACGTACCCGAGCTAAACTTCAGAAATTGTTTCCGGGCACTCCGGGCCTCAGAATCAGGTGCCGTCAAAAACCGCGCTCTTGTAAAATTCTAAAGAAAATTAAGAAAAAAATTTCCTTGAATTTTACGGGTCTTTACATTAAATGTTTTTGGATGCAATGTATTCATTCTTAATACTAATGATACCTAACGAAATGTTTCTCCAAATCTGTTGAAAGAATATTTTTTGGTGATTATTAAAATAGTGCGGAATTTAGGGTTTAAAAAGAACAATTGAGGAAATATTACTTGTTACATTTGATGAAAGAGATTCATTTGTTTTCAAACTACCTCAACCTATATCTTCAGATGTTATTTCCAAAACTGATTTCCAACCAATATTAGAAATTTTTTATCATGATAGAACTACTAATGAATATATTTCTAATGATATACCCCATGAATATTTTGAACATGTTGTTGAACAAGTGATTTTAGTAAATCAAAGAAATATGTTGATCCTTATAAATCACCCAAGTGATACTGTCAATGGTGATGTTGATAAACTAGTTATAACAATAGGTTTTTTGAGAAATGAAATTGAATTTTTTTCATTTTTATCTCAATTGGAACCAAATAATCCTTATGAGGATTTAGGTGATGAGTATTTGAAAAATTACATGCAAGATTAAATCAGTGAATTCATGAGGAATCATAATTGGAATATGGTTAAATGACCTAAATATACTTCTATAATTGGAGTAAAATTGATTTTTCATACAACTTTTGGTGAAAATGGAATAATATTTAAAAATAAATATAGACTTGTTAATCAATGGATATAATCAACAAGAGTGTATTGACTATGAAAAAACTAATTCACTAGTATCTCTACATGATGAAATTCAAATACATCTATATTTTTAATAATTTTTAAATTTCATACTATTTTACCTGAATTTGAAGTGTTCATTCGTTAATTGATATGTAAAGGAATAAATATTTGTAGAAAAAATACATGATTTTAAAAATAATAAACATTTCCAATAGGTTTTTAAACATAATAAGGCACATTACAGACTCAAAAAAGTCCCTAGATCCAGGAATAATAATTTAACTTGATTTCATTAAAGAATAACTTTGTAAAGGGTGTTCAAGATCCAACTCATTTCATTAAATAATTTTTGAAAAACATCATCACTTTTCAAATTTTAGATGGTGACATTATATTCAGTTCAACTAAATAGGGTTTAATGGATCCCTTTGAGTAACTTTTGAATACTTAGTTTTAAAGGATCATGATTGGAGAACTAACTTTTTTTTTAGGATTTCACATTTAAAAAATAAGAAAATTTTATATCTCAATATAGGTTTATAAAATGACTTCTTATGAAATTTGGACAAGAAAATAGAAAAAGTATTAGTACTCCTATCAGATCCTCAAATACATTAAATATTGATTAATAGTAGAAACAAATTGATCAAAATAACTTTATTGGAATTATTGGATGTTTCCTTTACATAACAATTAGTTATATGGATTTAATTATTTAAGTATTATTATATTCTTGATATAAAGAAAATATAAAAGTGTCCCACATTAAATATTAAAAAAACAATTTAATACCCTTAATATGACTATGGATTTGAGTTTATTTTTCTCTTCTCAAAATTATTTTTAATTAAATTTTTTTCAAAATCTAAATATGATAGATGTAGAAAGGATAGGAAAACTACTTTCAGAACTTATCTGTAACGACTAAGTCTTTTTGGTAAAATTTGTATATTGAATAAAAGTGTGTTGTATTATATTATATTATATTATACATATACAAAATATAGATTAGCCAAAAAATACATTGTTTAATTAGTGAATATTTTTACATTAATCATCAATCAAACTAATAAAAATTCAAAATAATACAATTGGAAAAAAATATATAATAGAAATAGTCAATAGGGAATTAGGGATCGCCTCAATCAACTAGAATCACCCCTCCCCCACTACAAAAACTATATAAAAGAACAAAATTATTTTTAAATGAGAAATGAATATAGAAAATTGAATTATATATCAATGAGATTAATTGAATTGAGAAATGAATAAAGGAATTTAGAGGTATTTATATGACGTAATGTGATTGTTGGAATAGTAATGTGGCCGTTGGAATAGTAATTTCAAATAAAAATAATAAATGATGATATGAGTAAAATTTATCAAGAATAATTTAATTAAATATAAATTTTATAATTCTAAAAAATAAATATCAGAACTAAAATTTCAAAAAATGTAAACGCATTTGGTGAAAAATAAAAATATTTTTTAACCATAAAAGGTTTATCTCAAATTACATCATTAATGAGGTAATAATTTAATATTCATTTAAGGAAAATTAGATTTGTAAATTTTGTATTTAAATTAATAAATATTTATCTAAAATATAATAAAATTAATTTCAATACCAAAAAAGAGCATTCTGAAGCCTAATTTCAAAAGTGATTCCTTAAAATATAAATTTCCATTTTGCTCACTTTTTATTTTAATACCTTAATGAATTATATTTATTAATTATATTTAAAGTCTTAAAGTCATTATATTATACTATTATGTGATTTATATTTTCCACAAATCATTATTACATGTTTTAACATTGATATAATATATTTTTCAATATTTTATCCTAAATATACCCCCTCTTTACATATACATATTCCCTCTCACTTACATTGGAAAACCACACCTCCCACCCAATTCAAAGCCTAATATCTATTCAAATCATCACTATCAATCCCCTTAGAATACTTTGAGACTTACTAGAGCAATCCAACTCCAATCACCAATGAGATATAGTGTCGTACAAGAGAAGTGACACCATGAAGAGAGTAAGTCTCTATTAATTATTCACTTATTTCTTAGTAACTTTATTCTTTTTACTCTCTTAATTTTAAATAACTATAATACTAAATTATTTATATGATAAACTAAAATTATATTAATGATTTTAACCTACTGTAATTATCAATATATTATATATATTGAAGAACCATTGTTGTTTTTTAAGTGTTTTGTTTATTTCACTACTAAACATTCTATAAAAGATTGTTTTTGTTCTTCAGGATCAAACCCATTACATAATAATAAAAATAGTAAGAAAGTTTAATTTTGTTGAAATTTTAATCCAAAACATTAATTGGTAGAAAAAAAATTTGAAGAATCTTTTTGTTCGGACAAAGACCATCAGACTGAGAATCATCGAATGCAGAGTATCAGACTGAGCAGTACTACATGTAGAGGTGGGTAGAAATATTAAGTTGTTCATCAGATGCACCATCCGTCTAAAGTCCATAAATATGATGTTCAATATCCATTAGACTCAATTTTTTTGGAAATTAATAAGTAGTTATAGGAAGAATTCATAATTTTGTTTAAGGGTTTTGAAAGAAGATAATGAATTAAGGTGTAAGAAAATTTTCATAGTTTATAAACTAAGATAGGGGATGTTTTATTCTTTCAAAATAAGATATATACCATGAAAACATGCCATATGGAAGAAATTAAAAAAGTAAAGGAATCTAAAATTTTGTATCAATTCATGATACTCAGAAATAGAAGATCGTATCCATATGAATTGGACTCAGAAGTTGTCATACATCACAATGTGAAAAGCTAATGATGTTTGAATAATTTAAAAGTTATTTAATGGAGTAATCCTCAGATATAGATCATCATAATTATAATTCCATTATAATTAAAATTCAATAGTTAGGAATATTTGATCATTATGAGTATTTCATCAGACTGAATATGAGAATAAAATTATATTAGACAAACTCTAAGAATGAAATTATATTGGACTATTTCTAATAAATAAAGTTAATCAGACTAACATTGAAAAAGAAATAATGATTGTAATGAGTTGAATATAGCTTAATCATTATGATATTAATAAAGTCATATTATAATGAACATTGGATGAAATTCACATCGTGGTGAGATGAGAATGTTTAATCCAATAAAGATGAAGAACTTACATTGGAATGAAGTTTAAGAAGATAATCAGTCAGAAGAAATGCTATCTTGTTTTAGATGATTGATCATAGAGAAATCATTATTTGGTTTGAACAAGTAAAATTTTAAGTTTAAATGTTAATTTTTTTGATTTTTTGAAATGTGAGTTATCTGGAAAAGTTTTTCAATTCCCCATTTTTTCTTTTTTGAGAAGACTATAAATACAGGAATGGTTCATTCCCACCTTGTGACTTTTCATGAGTGTAGAAAATGAATAGTGGTTCATAATCCTTATGAATTTTTATTTCCAAAATGAAATTTTAAACGAAGCTTAGAAACTATAAAGTTTTTTTATTGAATAGAGGATGATATTATTGATCATTTAAGAAATGTTTGAGTTTTTAATATTGTTAATTGATTCATTATACAATTTCCATCAGAATAAATTCATCAGACTGAGGATTTTCAGTGTGTTTTTTGAGTAGTATTGGAGAAGGGATTGATTATTTATCCGGATAGAATAGAACATTTATTCAGGTGTAAATTGAGAAAGGGAGAATTGTATTGAGTCTATCAGACTGAGTCAATTAGATTGGTTTCATTGTACTAATGAATATCATACTCAGGTTCATCAAACCTATTAACTTTTTATTGAGATGAATAAATAATTCCTGTATATTCTATTTTGGATCAATTGTTTTCTATGAAATATTTTAAACTGATGGGAGTCCATAAAATCATTCCTATAAGAAGATAGAAGGTTTTTAATGGGAGTACACAAAATTTGTATTCACTTATTCAAAATACTAAATTTGTAAAGACCCATGGGAGTGGAAGTGGAAAGGATATACATTCTTACACTAAGGTCTAACTTCATAAATATCGCATTTTTACCGACATTCCTACTTTTTCATGAATGAGTATTTACAAAAAGTTTATACGGATATAAAAATTAATAGGGTTCAGGGGATAATTTTTAAAAGTATTGAAACTTATAAAAAGTGAAAAACTGATTCACCCCATCCCCCTCAATTTTTATTCAATCCATTGTAGTTTCATATATATATTTTAGTCATATCATTCCCACTCTCCAGATAATTTCCCATCAAAGTTAAGCTAACCACCTATGGATACATTTCTATGTCAAAAAATATGACCATCAACAAGGATGGAAATTTGAAACTATATATATTAAATAAACATGTAAAATATATATATATATATATATATATAATCATAGGTTTCTCCATTACCACATGTCACTCTATTAATCCTCAACATCCCATTTTTCATACATGTCAACCATGGATGCCTCCACGACCCTCCACCACTCCATTACTATACCATGTTCTCTCTTCTGCTCCCGCACCCGCTTCCCCTCCCCATCGAAGTTTTCTTCATGATATACCTCCTCTCTTATTCCTTCCTCATTGTCCACCCCCATTCAACGCCTCCTATATTCATGAACCAAATCACGGCACCGCACTATATCCCATATTCCCTCCAAACTAGGGTTTCTCTTCCAGTATCTACTCCCACAATATTCATCGCGACCATCCTCACCTCTTGATCCCACCGACTATTTCTCCCCCAAAAATTCTCTGGACGAACTTCCTCTGCTAGAGATTGAGCTGTCTACATCTCCTCCTGTAAACAACCACCTCTTATTCCTCCTATATTGTTCCCATTGTTTTCTTCTCCTCCAAAAAAAATATGTATCCTCCCTCCAAATTCACAAAAAAAAAACGTAAATCTGAATGACCTCCACTATTCCCTCCAAACAAGGGTTTCACTTTCAGCTTCTTGTCTCACAATATTCATCACGATCTTCCTCGCCATTGGATTCCACTGAGTGCTTCTCCTCCCGAAAACCTCTGGAAGATCTTCCTTGGTCTACTTTTCAATTGATACTGAATTTCATATACAACGTCTTTCCGGTGATGCTTTCATCGAAGGGAGTACATAACCCTACATCAATCAACAGTACAAGCTGCTCCGAGAAACCCTAAACTCATCCTCCAATTTCAATATGGTTTGATTTATTTCTTCTAATTTATTGTCTTCGTTGTTTTCATATTTTCCTTGATTAGTGTTTAGTTGTTTTGATTTATTGCATATGATTTTATTTGATTTGTTAATTATTCTTATCCGGTATTGTCGTTTCATTCCTTTACTTTTTCCTCAATACCTTATAGCAATCCCCTCTGACCGTGGAAGCAGTTACATAAATACTACACATAATTTCTCTCCTACAGTAAGAATCTTTGAAAATATAGTACATGAAGAAGAACTGATAGGTAATTTTTAATATTTCATGTTACTATTTACCACACCAAATTAATTTTTCATCTATATGCTTTTTTTTTTATCAGGTGTGATTTCATTCTTTCAATTTATTGTCTCCATAATTGTAATATTTCATTCCTAATCACCACACCTCTTTCATGGTATTTTTCATTTATTTAGAATGAAGTTAAAATTAAAATTTTAACTTGGGAATGTTGATACTTAGGATTTGGAATCTACGGAGTACATGGAGAAGACCAACCAGTGTAAACATTCATTTATTATTGTGATGTCTGGGCCTTTTATAGCGGTGTTTCTCATACTATAACTTCACCCCATGATGTTATCAAGATAAGATTACAGATCTGACTATAATTCCATGATTTTCATTATCTGCTCAACTGAATTCTTAACTACAGATATAATCTATCAAAACAATACTTTAATAAAATGATATTGTCAATATATCTATATGTAAAAACTTTTTTTATCAATAAAAGACAAATGAGATAAATAATTTTGTTTTCCCAATGAATTGGTGCTTGGTTTGCACTTTTTTATGTGTACAAGGATCCTCTATGATGGGTTGTTAATTTCTTGATTTCTCAATTGCATGTGTTACAAGTTTATTTGTCTATAACCTAGAGGATTCCCTAGTTGGTTCACTGAGATGACTAATATACTGTTTTGATTATGACCCACATTATTTCACTTTTTGGTTCCTTTTTTTACATGGAAAATGTGAATGAATGATCAAAAGATAGTATTAAGGTAATCGAAGGAAGAAGCCATTTATTTTTTTGTTCCTGCATGTAGTATGCTTACTGAATAAATATGTGTTTGTATGAATATAGATGCATATATATTTATTATCAATTGTTTATTCTATACCATATTACATCTATTTCTTTTAAAAAAAATTGCTATACTGAATGGAGAAAAAATATAGGGTTAAGAAGAAAAAGAAATATGCAGCCCATGTACACTTAAGGAACCCTTTTTCTTGAAGGTATCATTTTGGCATGTTTATTTGTGTCTTATTACCACACTATAACTTTTATGTTCAGAGGTTTCTTTTCTAATTATTCATTCTTATGGTTGTCCATATTGAAATTCCTGATAAATATATTCATACAATTATCTAGATTAAAAATGATGATATTCCATATTCCATTATTACTATTTTCTTTTGGTTCGCAATTAATCAGTTTATTCATTATGCTTACTTGGCTAGTAGTATACCAATAATTCATGGGTTTAATATTTGTTCTATATGAACACTTATATAGATGTCTCTTCTTCTCTATTTTACCTTATTAAACATTTGGGTTCTAGTTGATTGTTGTATAAGAACAGTCACTCAGGTAGTTCTGTTGATGTTAAGAGGGTGCATACCAGGAGGAGCTAGTGAAAGTTCTTAATGGACATCATATTAAATTTAGTCAAGTTGAATTTCAGGAGGAACAATAATCAACACTCAATAAAAAAAGATGTGGTTGTTCTTACTCTGAATACCACACCCGTTATTGGACTGGGGTTGACCAGCATGAACTCTTTATCTTTGGATAGGTTAACTACAGAACATGTTTTAGGTTTTAAACCTTAAAAATCATGTCCATTATCTTTTATTTTAGTTCCTTTAGTTATATTTCTCTTTAATAACATATTTTTTTCGTGTTTTATTAGTAGGAAAAAAGATGCACAACACCTCACACACCCTTTAATGACCGAATCATATTGTTTCTAGAAACATAAACAAACATCTAGGTTTGTGTTTCTAGGTTACTTTCAACCATTTTGATTATTACCACTGCCCTCTATAAGTAGCATCATTGGCGTCCTGTTTTTTTCTTCAACACAGGTTTTCTGGTAGATTATGATATTTTCCTCATGCCATGTCTACAGAATTAGTGAATGATTTCAGTAGTGGAAATTCACCCTTGCTTCACATTCCACAATCAATTGATGTTAATGATAATGGTCCAGTTTCAATCCTTATATTCCTACAGATGGATTCCCAGGGACAATTTTAAATTTGTTTGTATTGTGATTTTTTTTGTAGAATCTATTTGAAGTGTTTTTCCTAAACTGTATTATATCAATGTGTCAACAACTCTATAACCGGTTACAGGATGCTATAGGAAAAGATGTGTATCTTTGAAGATTTCAACAGAAAGGTCCTATTGACTGTCAATGTTTCTTCCCAATGGTATGGTTTATTAATATTTTGTGATGACATACAAATGGGACATTATTTATATGTAACTACTACTTTCCCATGCATTCGCACGGTGATATTATACAATTCGCTACAAAAAAAATATCCGCTATTCAATAAAAATTCATGATCCACTACTCTTATAAAATACACATTTCAATGCTCTAATAAAATATCATCTACAAAAATTAAGTACAAACTATCAAGTGAATCAAAATAAAATGAAATGATGTTCCAAAATAGGTCATTTCTCCCGTGTATTTCTCCAAAATCTAGTGTCAATCCTCCCTGTCACCTTGTATATAGGATTGAAAACCTGCCTAAATAATGAATATATTGAATATATTGGAAACATAAAATAGTGGTACATAATATTACAATAAAAGTGGATTAATCATAAAAAAATTAAAATAGTATAAAACATAAAGTACAATCATGATATATTGAGGGACTACACAACACATACCAAAGTTACAAAAAAATGCATTTTAATTAATAGAAATAAATACCACTAGATTTAACAATAAATATAAGACGCGGTGCTTGGTTACAAATTATGCCATGTCATTGATAAAAAAACCTCAATTCATAATATGGATACCATCCTATAAACATGATTTAGGTCATTTAAAATATGTAACATCTAATTTTTTGAGGATCTATATTGTTTTTTAAAAAACCAACCAAAAATATTTTAGTCTTATTGCATAGGGAATTAAGAAATTATATCGACATGTAGAAGAATATTACCAACTAAACGGATAAATGCAGACTAGAACATGAAATTTACTAATTAAACAATTTTATAAAAAAATTTATAAACATTACTAAATGATAATTCATATACAAAAATTATAAGATTCAATTGTATAATGTTTACAACAGACATGTACTATGAGATACAACAGCGATGGAAGAATAATGGAGGACATTACATTATATATTTTCATATGATTTAGAACAATAATTGAATAAACAAATAAATCAATGTTATACAACACAATGTCTACAGTGGCCAGATGAATGCTGAGGATTTCCCCACGAACTGCATTTTCCTTCCATGACTACCATCAACATCAATTAATTTGTATCATTTGTTTATGACATGGGATACTACCTTTCCATCTGGTGCATTTTCCAAGACCAATTTTCTAATATTCACCAGCTAAAGTGGACAATTTTCAATTCTTTTTGAGTCACTGGAAATCAAGGTGCATGTCCTTACATATATATTTGCATAAAACTCTGGCCCCTACCATACACATCTAGAAATATAATGCTGGACAATTTGAGGGCATTTGGACACTGTCCGATTATGTATGATTAAATTCAGTTGGTGGAAGGGATGAAAATCTGCTGGCCCGTGAAGACCATCAGGCCCCTAAACCTGTTGGTATACCTGGATGAGAGGGTGGAGGGCGACCGGGGGTATGGCCTGAACTTGTTCGAGTCCAACGCAGACAGTTGTGTGGAGTGGCTCGAAATGAAGGAACCTACCTTAGTGGTGTACATTTATTTTGGAAGCTAGGTGAATCTTGGGGTGGAGTAGATGGTGGATCCTTCATTGGGGAAATCTAGTCTTTTCAGTACTGTAATACTAAAAATAAGTAAACAGCAAGGCACAAAATAATAAAAATTATTAATTTCATATTCTCTTCAACTAATTTTACTAAAAAAATGTTAGAATCCTAGTACCCACTTTTTCAATAGAAATAGGATTTTTAAACAAAATTATGAGTGTCGTATTGTGACAAAAACCTAATGTAACTCCTTCTTGATTATAGCCATGTAATTCGTTAACTCATTGCCACAAACTAATCTTATATGATAAACAGTGTTTTAAAGAACTATCTCTCTCTAGTTTATAGTATCAAATCACTTGGCCTTTGAATCAAAATATGGGTCTTAGATAAATTGAACTGAACAGTACTAAAAGTGTGATAAAACTCATCAAATGATTTTAAAGTCTAAAATTGAACATGCTTTTAACATTAAAAATAACCAAATTCCATAAATTATAAGGGTCCATATCATAATATCTATGTAAAATCAAACACTTTTGGACTGTCTTCTTTAGGTTAAAAAAATACTTAATTTTTTTTGAGGGAGGAATGCACAATCTAGGATGAAGTGGAAGCATAGCTGGGAGACATGTATTAAGAAGTCACCTTGATTTGTTATATAAAATTGATGACAATTATATATTTTAAAAAAATTATCATAGGTGATAAATATAGATAGGTAATATAATTTAGGTTGAAGTGGAAGCATGGATGTGTGACAACTAAGAATAAGTCACCCAGATTTCATATATGTAATTGATGTCAATTAAATTTTTAAAAACAATTATCATTAGTGAAAAAATTTGTTAAATTTTTATTTAGGTGTCATAAAAAAATTGGAAGCTATCAAAATTGATTAGAAATATAAATGAATTATAAAAAAATAGAATTATTACTAAAAAAGTGCCATTCAATTTATGGGAAACTTATATTCCAATAGATTATACTGAAGAAAATCATATAACATCAGTGAAACAATGTTGTAGGAAATACACAAAAAAAATATCTTACTCATGATAAAACAGTTCCAAAATCCCTCCACAAAATTCATGCATACACTCCTATATACATATCCCAGAATAATAATCATAATCATGCATGACATAAGGATAATTTTGCTCAAGAGATGCATATGAAAAACATGCACATCAAAAGAAAGAAAGACTGAATTATTAAACATTAATAATGGAATTATAGTATTGAATTTGTCTATAGTGGGGACAGGTTCACATTCATTCCATGATTGATGTAGTTCAAATTATACTATTATCAGTGAATAGAATAAAATATTTCTCTTTACAAAAATTAAAAAAGCAATATAAGAAATGGAGTAAGTATGAGAAAGGGTTTTGATCAGGGGATTCAACAATTTTATGTTCTTCTCTAAATATTTTCAAGAGATACATAAAAAATAAAAATAAAAAATAGTTGTAACATAGTATATTTATACAGAATATGAAAAGCATAATTACTCTATCTAACCATATTCATTAATAGTTTGAGCATATTCCATGTTAATAAGAAAAATACAATAGAATACATGTTATAGTCTATCAAAGGTGTAAACATTATTCAATGTACTTACAATATGAGATTCATAAAGGAGAAAACCAATTAATCTTTGTTCTCAAATAAAGGAACCATACCTTGAATAGTCTTATACAATGCTCACTCTCATATCCTGACCTCCTAAATCCTGCACTAGAATTCAAATTATAAAAATATCAACCAATCTAAGCATTACAATGTGATCTCAATGAAACCTAAAATTAAAAAGGGAAAATCATATCACTTAGTTAGTCAAGGTTCCGTGATTATTTTTGTAGTCATAATACAATTAGATTTTGTGATATAGTAATGGATGGAATATATGATTTCCACTATACCTATTTAATTAATGCTTAGTATAGTAGTGTGTTATGACTCTAAAGGGAATGGAAGAGCTCACCGATCAGATACCATGGAACTCAAGAGTGGGTTGATCTAGTTAGTCAAGGTTCCATGACTCTAAAATGTGCAGGGTTTTTTTGACTAAGTAACAATAGTACCCATTTAAAATCAGCCCTTTAATGGGCACATTCCTTAAAAGACATATCCTATGTATCATATACCTTAATTTCCTCGAAATGATAGGTCTTGGTTGTATCATTTCGAAGGACACAACCGAATCTCCCAATTCCTCCAGAAACCCATGTTCTACAACCTGTAATCCACATGTAACAGGAAAGATAAATTTGAAACAGGTATGCACTCCCTTTACTGATTCTATCCTTCCCAGTCTCCAGATAAGAAGAGTTGGTATGCGGATTCATGATGAGGGGCAATGTAGAAAACGAATCTGGGAAATGTGGACACCCACCTTATAGACACGAACCATAGTAAAAATATGAGCCCAAATAATCTGTTGAATGATTTATTAAAATAAACATATTTTTTATCATTTCCCTAGAAGCTATGAATTTTACAATGGTGTTTTTATAATCAAATATGAAAAAAAATGAAATAGTCAAACCAGTATAGGGGCTGTGGATATGTTATAGATATGAGAAAATAAAATTATATTGGAACTGAAACATGTTCAAATGATATGGAACAGAAAAATGTTAAAATAATACGTGAAATAACCACATGAAATGTTTGTTCTAAACATTATATAGATCATAGGAAACACATAAACATTGAACATATGTTATATAGTATCCATGCAAGAGGCTAATTCAAAAAACATGGTAAAAATAATCCTTTAACACAAATGTAAATAGAATAGTCTAATATAGTTTCGAATGTAAAAAAATAATGCAAAAATAAAATTTGAAAAATATATGAAATGGTCAAAATGTAGTATTATCTTGCAATTACAGCTATCAAATTCAGTCGATTTTTTCACTCTTCTTTACTGAGTTCTCCATCCATAATAGTTGAATCTGTACATAATGCTTAAAAAACCAATTACATAACATGAAGAAAAATAGTTTTATCAACATTAAGGAAGTATTATGTTACCTTACATGATTCATAGGCATTGAAACTAATGAACACTAATCAAGAAACAAATGACATATGTATCTTCAGATTCATATATGTGACATGAGGTTGAATTGCAGCCCCAAACCGGAATGATTGCTTCGCATTATAATATTCTTTTTTAAGGGAAAAAACACTGGATATCATATAATAGGATAGCATTTTTTTTGAAATGAAACTTGTATAATCATAAAATGGAAAATTTGTAAACATACATCAATATTCAAAAAGTGGTAATTATATTTAATTGGAAATATAGAAAAAAATAGTACTATTTTAGTGTCTTTCCAATCACATCTAATTGACTTCATTAAGTATGTTACACATGAGATTTCAAGGTTATATTTGAAAATAACTCTCGAGAAAATTATAATGGAAACGGTAGATTCATAAATGAAGTAATAATAGTTACTTAAAAACCTACACCAACTTAAGCCTTCACCATAAAATCTGTTAGTGGTGACATTTCTTGATCATTTGAATGTCTACCTCCTTCACTCATTTCCAAGGGTGTTGTGTTGTGGGTTTTAATGCTTTCCCAAAATAGATCAATTCAGGGTAAGCAGAGGGGCCGCCAGATTTTTTTCTCTAATCGGTGAAACTCCCCCATGATATGCAGCTTCATGAGAAAGCCATAAACCACATCAAAAGACCTCACAACATGATATTAAATCACTAAAATAGATGAAAACAAATTGAATAATATTGTAGCATGAGAATCAGTATCACCATTCTATACAATGTTGATTTATTCCTATGGGACATCAACATCGGGACGATCTAGAAGAATATTGGAATATTTTCATAGGCGACAATGATTCAGATGATGTACATGAAAAAATAAACAACTATAAATAATATCATTTTTAAAAAGTAACACTGATGAACATGTAAATAAAAATGTGAATTAAAAATTAACATTGTGTGTTAAAAATATAATTATATTGAATGAAGAAAATGAAGTCATGTATACATAAGTTAAATAGTATCAAATTTTTATATATAATTTTGAAAATGAAGTCATCTACAAATGACTCAAATAGACTCAATTACATTTAGTTATAGCAATTAAAAATAGACTATAAAAACCAACTGCAAATAGAATGTCATGTATACAGCAACTGCAAACAACAAATTTTCTAGTTTTTTAAATTCATAGTATAATTATCATATAAATGTGAGATAATTCTGAAATATTAAGACTATATTAAACTGTTAAATGAAATCATATAAGTTAAAAAAATAAATGGTAAAAACTCGGCAGAATAACCATAAAAGTGTCAGATAAAAATAATCAATCAATATCATATAAGGTTATGTAAATGTAACACATATAGAAAAAATGAAATGCAGAGGGTTATAAGAGCGGGTTTGGAGAAATATGTAATCACCATGTATTGAGTGGCATAAAAGAAAGAGATTCCTATGGAGAACTGATATGTAATTCAAAAACCATGATCTTTGTACTTACATATAATTTATTCTACACTTTATAGTTTGAATTTTACAAACCACTGCAATCAATGGAGGACAATTAATAATGTTTTTTAATTCCTATTACATTCCATCTAATTACATATTAATAAATTCCCATTTGTAAGTCATCACAAAATATTAATAAACCATACCATTGGGAAGAAACATTGACAGTAAATAGGACCTTTCCGTTGAAAGCTTCAAAGATCCACATCTTTTCCTATAGCATCCTATAACTAGTTATAGAGTTTTTGACACGTTGATATAATACAGTTTAGTAAAAACACTTCAAATAGATTATACAAAAAAATCACGATACCAACAAATTTAAAATTGTCCCATGGAATCCATCTATAGGAATATATGGTTTGAAACTAGACCATTATCATTAATATCAATTGATGGTGGAAAGTGAATCAAGGGAGACTTACCACTACTGAAATCATTAACTAATTCCATAGACATGGCATGAGGAAAATATTTTAAACTACCAGAAAACCTGTGTTGAATACAATAATAGCACGCCAATGATTCTTCTTATAGAAGGTGATGGAAATCAACAAAAACATTGAAAATAACCTAAAAACACGAACCTGGTTTTTTTTATTCTTCCAAAAACAATATAATTCGATCATTAAAAGGAATGTGAGGTGTTTTCCAACTTTATTCGTACCAATAAAATAGATACAAATATGTAATTAAATACTGATATAACTAAAGGAACTGAAATAAAAGATAATGGACAAGATTTTTAGGGTTTAAAACCCAAAACAGGGGATGTAGTTAACCTGTCCAAAGCTGGAGAGTTCCTACTGGTCAAACCCAGTCCAATAATGTGTTTTGAATTCAGAGTAAGAACCACCACATTATGTTTCTATTGAGAATGGATTATTGTTCCTGTTGAACTTCAACATGAATGAATTCAATACGATGTCCATTAAGACCTGTCACCATCTCTTCCTGGTGTAAACCCCCTTAGCATAAATATAACTACATAAGTGATTGTTCTTATACAACAATAAACTGGATCCCAAATTTTAATAATGTATAATATATAAGAAGAGAAATGTATATAAGAGTTCATATATAACAAATATTAAACCCAAGAATTATTGGTATACTACCATCCAAGTAAGCATAATGGATGAACTGCTTAATCGCGAATGAAAAGAATATAGTAATAATGGAATATGGAATATCATCGTTTCTAATCTAGATAGTTGTATGAAAATATTTATCAGGAATTTTAATATGGACAACCATAAGAATAAATAACTAGAAAATACACCTCTGAACATAAAAGTTGTAGTATAGAATAAGACACAAATGAACATGCCAAAAAGATACCTTCAAGAAAAAGGGTTCCTTAAGTGTACTTGGGCTACATATTTCATTTTCTTCTTATCCCTATATTTTTCATGCAATCAGTAAAAAAAATAGTTAAAAATAAATCATAATTAATATGGTAAGGAATAAAAAACTGATAATAAATATATATGCATTTATATTCATGCAAACACATATGTATTCAGCAAACATACTACATGCAGGAACAAAAAAATAAATGACTTCTTTCTTCGATTACCTTAACACCATATTTTGATCATTCATTCACATTTTTTATTTTAAAAAAATGCCCCGAAAAGTTTAATAATGTGGGTCATAATCAAAACAGTATATTAGTCATCTTAGTGAACCATCCAAGAAATATTCTAGGTTATAGACAAATAAACTTATAACGCATGAAATAGAGAAATCAAGAAATGAACAACCCAACATAGAGGACCCTTGTACACATAAAAAAGTGCAAACCATGCACCAATACACTGGGAAAACACAATTATTTATCTCATTTTTCTTTTTATGATAAAAAAAGATTTCACATACAGATATATTAGCAAAGTCGTTTTAATAAAGTATTGTTTTCATAGAGTATATTATATAGTTAAGAATGCAATTCTGAAGATAATGAAAATCGTGTAATTATAGTCAGATATGGAATCATATCTTGATAACTTCATTGGGTGAGGTTATAGTCTGAGAAATAGTGATATAAAAGGCCCCGACATCACAACAATAAATGAATGTTTAAGATGGTCAGTCTTCTTCATGTACTCCTCATATGCCAAAACCTAAGGATCAATATTCACTAGTTCAAAATTTAATTTTAACTACATATGAATCAAATGAAAAATACCATGAAAGAGGTGTGGTAATCAGGAATGGGTTATTACAATAATAGAGACAATAAATTGAAATAAAGAAATCATTCCTGATGAAAAACAAAGAATATAGATGAAAAATTAATTTGGTGTGGTAAATAGTAACATGACATATTTAAAATTACCTATTATATCTTCTTCATGTATTATTTTCAAATATGATTACCGTAGGAGAGAAATTATGTGTAGCAGTTAGGTAACTGCTTCCATGGACAGAGGGGATTGATGTAAGGTGATTAGGAAAAAGTAAATGAATGAAACGACAATACCAGATAAGAATAAGTAACAAATCAAATAAACTCATACACAATAAATCAAAACAACTAAACACTAATCAAGGAAAATCTGACAACAATGACGAAAATAAATTAGAAGAAATAAATCATACCGGATGGAAATTGGAGGATGATTTTAGGGCATCTCGAAGAGGCTTATACTGTTTATGGATGTAGGGTTACATACTTCCTTTAATAGAAGCATCACCGGTATGACGTTGTATGTGAAATTCAGTATCAATCAAAAAGTACATCGTGGAAGATCATTCAGAGGTTTTTTGAAGGAGAAACACTCAGTGGGATCCAATGGAAATGAAGCTTGCGATGAATCTTGCGAGACAATAAGCTAAAAGTGAAACCCTTTTTTGGAGGGAATAATGGAGGTCATTCAGATTTACGATTTTCTTTAGGAATATGGAGGGAGGAAAAATATTATTGTTGGAGGAGAAGAAGAAAACGGGAAGATTATATGAGGAATAAGAGGTGGTCATTTGCGGGAGGAGATGTAGACAGCTTGATCTCTAGATGAGGAAGTTCGTCCGAAGATTTTTTGGGGGAGAAACTGTCGGCAGGATCAGGAGTTGAGAATTTTCATGATGAATATTGCTGGAGTAAATACTGGAAGAGAAACCCTAGTTTGGAGGAAATATGGGATGCGGTGCGATGCCACAATTTGGTTCATGAATATATAATGTGGTGAAAGGGGGTGGACGGAAAGGAAGGAAGAAGAGAGGAGGGAAATCATGAGGAAAACTATGATGTGGAGGGGAAGTGTGTGCGGGAGCAGGAGAGATATAATGGTAGAGTAATGGAGCGGTGGAGGGTCGTGGAGGCATCCATGGTTGACACGTATGGAAAATGGGATGTGGAGGATCATTAGAGTGACATGTGGCAGTGGAGAAACCTAATATTAGTATATATATATAGATTACCTAGAATGTAATAGGAATTAAAAAACATTACTAATTGTCTTCAATTGATTGTAGTGGGTTGTAAAATTCAAACTATAATGAGTAGAATAAATTATATGGAAGTACAAAGATCAATGTTTGAGAATTAAATTTTAGTTCTACATATGTATCTCTTTCTTTTATGGCACTCAATATGTGGTGATTACATATTTCTCCAAACCCGCTCTTATAACCCTCTGCATTTCATTTTTTCTATATGTGTTACATTTACACAACCTTATATGATATTGATTGATTATTTTTATATGACACTTTTTATGGTTATTCTGCTGAGTTTTTATCATTTATTTTTTTAACATATATGATTTCATTTAACAGTTTAATATAATCATCATATTTCATAATTATCTCACATTTATATGTTAATTACAGTATGTATTAAAAAACTAGAAAATTTGTTGTTTGCAGTTGCTGTATACATGACTTTATATTTGCAGTTTTTGTTTGTAGTCTATTTTTAACTACTATAAATTAATGGAATTGAGTCTATTTGAGTCATTTGTAGATAACTGCATTTTCATAATTCTATATAAAAAAGTTGATACTATTTCACTTATATATACATGACTTCATTTGATTAATTCTGTATAATTATATTTTTAATAATCATTGTTAATTTTTAATTCACATTTTTATTTACATGTCCATCAATGTTACCTGTGTAAAAATGAAATTGTTTACAGTTGTTGATTTTTAAAGTACATCATCTAAATCATTTTCTCCTGTGATAATATTCCAATATTCTTCTAGATCATCCCGATGTTGATGTCCCATATGGAAAACTCAACGTTGTATATAATGGTGATACTTATTCTCATGCTACATTATTATTCAATTTGTCATCATCTATTTTAGTGATTTAATCTCATATTGTGAGGTCTACTAAAGTGGTTGATGGCTTTCTCATGAAGATGCATAGCATGGGTGAGTTTCTCCGATTAGAGAAAAAAATCTGGCGGCCCCTCTAATTACCAGTAATTGATCTATTCTAGAAAGCATTAAAACCCACAACCCATCACCCTTGGAAATGAGTGAAGAAGGTAGAAATTCAAATGATGAAGAAATGTCACCAGTGAATGATTTTATTGAGAAGCCTTAAGTTGGTGTAGATTTTGATGTAACTGTTATTACTTCACTTATGCAACTCCTGTTTCCATTATAATTTTCTCGAGATTTGTTTTCAAATGTAAACTTGAAATCTCATCTTTAACTAATTTAATGAAGTCACTTAGAGGTGATTGGAATGATACTGAAATAGTGTTGTTTGTTTCTAGATTTCCTATTAAATAGAATTACCACTTTCTGAATAGTGATGTCTATTTAAAAATTTCCTATTTTATGATTATACATGTTTCATTTCTGAAAAAATGCAATCCTATTTTATGATATCTCGTGTTTTTTCCCTTACAAAAAATAATAGTATAATGCAAAGCTATCATTCAGGTTTGGGGTTGCAGGTCAACCTCATGTCACATATATGCATCTGAAGATACATATGTCAGTTGTTTCTAGATTAGTGTTCTTTAGTCGCAATGCCTGTTAATCTTATAATGTAATATAATACATTCTATAATGTTGATAAAAATATGTTTCATTATGTTCTGTAATTGGTTTTTTAAGCATTATGTACATATTCAACTTTTATATATGGAGAAATCAGCAAAGAAGAGTGAAAAAATTGACTGAATTTGATAATTGTAATTGCAAGCTAATACTACATTTTGACCAATTCATATTTTTTTCATTTTTTATTTCTACATTATTTTTTTACATTCAATACTGTATTAGACTATTCTATTTATGTTGGGGTTAATGGAATATGTTTACCATGTTTTCTAAATTAGCCTCTGGCATGGATACTACACAACATATGTTCGATGTTTATGTGTTTTCTATGTTCTATATAATGTTTAGAACATCCATTACATGTGGTTATTTCAAATATTAGTTGAACATGTTTCTGTTCCATATCATTTGAACATGTTTCAGTTCCAATATAATTTTATTTTCTCATATCTATGACATATCCACAACATATATACTGGTTTGAAGGTTTCATATTTTTTTTATATTTGATCATACAAACACCATTGTAAATTTCATTGCTTCTAGGAAAATGATAAAAATATCTTTATTTAACTTAATCATTCAACATATTATTTGGACTTGTATTTTTACTATGGTTTGTTTCTGTGGGGTGGGTGTCATCATTTCCCAGATTTGGTTTCTACTTCACCCCTAATCATGAATCTGCATACCACCTCTTCTTCTCCAGAGATTGGGAAGGATGGAATCAGTCAAGGGAGGGGAAACCTGTTTCAAATTTATCTTTTTAGTTACATGTGGAATTACTGGATGCAGAACATGGGTTTCTGGTGGAATTGGGAGATTCAGTTGTGTCCTTCTAAATGCTACAACCAAGAGCTATCATTTCAAGGAAATAAATGTATGTGATACATATGATATGTCTTTAAATAAATGTTCCCATTAAAGGGATGATTTTAAATGGGTAATGTTGTTACATAGTCAAAAAATCCATACACATTTTAGAGTCAAGGAACCTTTACTAACTAGAACAACTGACTCTTCAGTTCCATGTTATCAGGTCGGCATACTCCTCCATTCCTTCTAGAGTCATAACACACTACTATAATAAGAATTAATTAAATAGGTATGGTGGAAACCATATATTCCAGCCATCACTATATCTCTAAATCTATTTGTGTTATGACTATAAAAATGATCAAGGAACCTTGAATTACTAGGTGATAAGATTTTCCATTTTTAATTTTATGTTGCATCGATATAACTTTGCAATGCTAAGATTGGTTGATATTTTTATAATTTAAATTCTTGTGCAGGATTTAGGAGGTCTGAATATGAGATTGAGAATTGTATAGAACTATTAAAGGTATGGTTCTATTATTTGAGAATAAATATTAAGTGGTTTTCTCCTTTCTGAATCTCTTATTGTACGTACATAGAATAATGATTACAACTTTGATAGACTATAACATGTATTCTATTGTATTTTTCTGATGGAGATGGAATATTATCAAACTGTTAATGAATATGGTTAGATAGAGTAATTATGTTTTCATATTATATATAAATTTACTATGTTCCAACTATTTTTTCATTTTTTTTGTTATATATCTCTTGAAAACATTTAGTGCAGAACCTGAAATTTTAGAATCCTCTAATCAAAACCCTTTCTCCTACTTACTCATTTTCTTATATTGATTTTTTGATTTTTGTAAAGATAAATATTTTATTCTATTCACTGATAACAATATAATTTGAACTATATCATTCTTGGCATGATTGTTACCATGTACCCACTATAGACAAATTCAATACTATAATTCCAATGTTAATGTTTAACATTTCATTCTTTATGCCTTTTGTTGTGCATGTTTTTCATATGCATATCTTGAGCACAATTATCCATATGTCATGCATGATTATGATTATTATTCTGGGATATGTATCTAGGAGGGGATGCATGATTTTGTGTAGGTATTTTGGAACTATTTTATCATGAGTATGATATTTTCATGGTGTATTTCCTGCTACATTGTTTCACTGGTGTTATATGATTTTCTACAGTATACCCTGTTGGAATATAAGTTGCCCTTAAATTGAATGGCACTGTTTTAGTATTAATTCTATTTTTGTATAATTCCTTTATATGTCTAATCATGTTTGATAGCTTCCAGTGTTTTATGACTCCTAAATAAATATTTAACAATATCTTTCAATTCTGATAATTTTTTAAAAAAATTAATTGACATCAATTATATATATGAAATCTGGGTGACTTATTCTTACTTATCACCCAACCATGCTTCCACTTCACCCTAAATTATACTACCTATCTATATTTATCACCTATGAAATTTTTTTAAAATATATAATTTTCATCAATTTTATATAACAAATCTATGTGACTTCTAGCTACGTTTCTCCCAGCCATGCTTCCACTACACCCTAGATTATGCATTCCACCCTCAAAAAAATTTAGGTATTATTTTAAAATAATGAATAATGTCCAAAACTGTTTTCTTTTACATAGTTATTATGATAGGGACCCTGATAATTTATGGAATTTGGTTATTTTTTTATGTTAAAAATATGTTCAATTTTAGTCTTCAAAAACATTTGATGAGTGTTATCACACTTTTAGTACTGTTCAATTCAATTTATCTAAGACCCATATTTTTCTTCAATGGCCATGTGATTAGATACTATAAACAGGAGAAAAATAGTTCTTTAAAACACATTTTATCATATAAGATTAATTTTTAGCAATTAGTTCATGAATTACAGGTCCTTAATAAAAAAGGAGTTACTATATGTTTTTGTCATAATACCTCAGTCATAATGTTGTTTAAAAATATGATTTATATTGAAAAAGTGGGTACTAGGATTCTAAAATTATTTAGTAATATTAGTTGGATAGATTGTGAAATTAATTCTTTTTATTATTTTTTGCTTGTTGTATACTTATTTTTAGGATTACAGTACTGAACAGACAGGATTTCCCCAACAAATTCTCCTCCATCTACTCCACCGCAAGATTCACCAAGCTGCCAAAATAAATGTACACCATGGATGTAGGTTCTTTCATTTCTAACCACTCCACACAGCTATCTGCATTAGACTCGAACAGGTTCATATCATACTCTCGGTTTCCCTCCACCTTCTCATCAAGGTATTCCAACAGGTTTACGGGCCCGATGGTCTTCACGGGCCACTAGATTATCATCCCTTCCACCGACTGAATTTAATCATAGACAATAGGACACTGTCCAAATGCCAACAAAGAATCCAGTATCATATTTCTATATGTCTATAGTAGGGGCCAGGGGTTTATGCAGATATATATTCAAGGACAGGCACCTTGATTTCCAATGATTCAAAAAGAATTTAAAATTGTCCACTTTAGCTGGAGAATATTAGAGAATTGGTCTTGGTAAATGCTCTAGAGGGAAAGGTAGTATCCCATGTCATAAAAAATGATGGAAATTCATTTATGTTGATGGCAGGCATGGCAGGAAAATTCAGTTCTTGGGAAAATCCTCAGTATTCATCTGGCCACTGTAGACATTGTGTTGTATAACATTGATTTATTTTTTTATTCAATTATTGTTCTGAATCATATGAAAATCTATTATGTAATGTCCTTCATTATTCTTCCATCACTTTTTTATCTCATAGTACATGTAGGTTGTAAACATTATACAATTGAATCTTTTTATTGTTTTATATGAATTATCAATTAGTTATGTTTATACATTTTTTATATAAAATAGTTTAATTTTTAAATTTCATGTTCAAGTCTGCATTTATTCATCTAGTTGGTAATATTCTTCTACATGTCAATATTAGTTCTTAATTCCCTATGCAATAATACTAATATATTTATTTTTGGTTTAAAAAAACAATATAGATCCTCAGAGAATCAGATGTTACATATGTTGAATGACCTAAATCATGTTTATAGGAAGGTATCCATATTATGAATTGTAGTTTTTTTATCAATGACATAGCATCATTTGAAATCATGCATCATGTCTTATATTTATTGTGTAACACCCCTAGATTCCTCGGTATGCCTCTCCTTGAATAATATAGTAGTGTGTGTTGTACACAACTTCGAGTTCTAACACACACCACAACCAATCAAACTAGTCGTTATGAATAGTAATACCCACTTTCTGAAATTTTATAAATTTTATCCTTCAAAATGGACTTCATTTTTGCATTTGGAATATCAAAATTAGCTTAGGGTGAATTTTTGGTACTTTTCTGATACTTTTTATATTTTAATGAATAGTGAAAATTACTAAATTTTAATTAAAACAACTTTTTTAATCAAAATAATTAGTAGTGATACATTATGAATTTGAGTGGTTTTAAAGTATATTTAAAATATATTTTTACCATTTAATACAATGTTGTTCATTGGACATAATTTCACAATTAAATAGGACATAAACAAGGGTCAATCTTTTGATAGTTATTATATCTTAAAAACACGCTTTTTGTTTTGACAGCGGGAGTTAATTTTAAATTAATTTCTGCCACATCTGTGTTTTGAATTTGAAAAAATGGATTCCATATTTTGAATTAGGATGTCCAAATTTTGTAAATATGTATCTTTTATTTTTAGACATTTTGAATAATTATTTCGGTTAATATTTTATTTACCATGGTTAAAGGGTAAATCCGGTAAATACGGGTAAAAAATAATATTATAATAATAATAAATTACCTTAAAACGTGTCCTAACCTTATTGGTGGATACATGCCCGACCATTTGAATATTTGGGTCGATTTTGGGACCTCATGGAGCCACTTGTAGGTGATAGGGACACTTTATATTAATTAAGTTAAAGTAAATACAAAAATGACATAAACTTATATCATTTAGAAAAACAATTTTACATAGGGTTATATATGTTATATTTTCGATTATAAATATTAATTAGAAATATAAAAAGATTTCCTATTAATAGTATTTTATTTATAATTTTTAGACATTTAAAATGTAAAAATATATATGACACAATAATGATGCAGTATTTTCCTTATTAATGAAAGAGTCAAACAATTTGTATTATAAATGTTAAAATATATATAATTTGAAAGTTTTGATGACCTAAACGAATTTTATTGGTTAATATGACAGTTTAGGATTGCTTTAATGAATTTTGTTCGAATTAGTAAAGTTTTTATAACTTTGACAAATATCAATTTTTGAGTAGTGTCAAAATTGACATAAATGAGTTTTTAAAACAAATATTATATTATTAATTTATATTCTATTCCTAAAAATCTAAGGATCTGCCAAAAAACTTATATAATTATTGGTAAATCATTAATGGACCACTTTGGTGTCGCTTGGATGTATATAGTATGTTTATTAACTAAATAATATAAAAATAGAATGTGACATGGTAAGTGTCAAACTAATTAACTAAGAGTTAAAACTAAAAGATAAGGTTAATTTAGTGAGCCAAAACTATCTAAAATCTATTGGTTGAAATTATTTAGACCCATACCCACTGTAGACCTTGAATAATCCACTTTGGATCCATTATAAACCAAATATGAATTTATTATAATTTAATACCTTAAGTTTTTCCTAAATAGCCCCTCCTCCCCCTTATAAAAGGACCCAACTTCTAACCAATTCTTCACACCTTCAAAGTCTTTTGGTTCGGCCAAAACCTGCCCAAATATTCTCTAAAATTCCCTCAATTCAACCTAGTGGCCTTAGTTTGTTCGGAAAGCCAACCTAAGGATCCATTTTGATCAAATAAAAAGGAAGAACCCGAAAAAGAGGTATTGTTTTCACCAACCTCTTTCAAGTTCTTTTCTTCTTCAACTTCTTCTTTATTTGTTATTTTTATTTTAAAATAATTAATTCAGTTTCTCCTATATACAATGATGTTATTATAAATATGTTACAACCATATTCAGTATTATATCCATCCTTTGAATGACATGTCGCCATATGTGCGAACGTACGGCTTATCGTCTCCACGTCGTGGTATAATTGTTATTCAATACATTATTATTGGGATTGGTATAATAATGATGTGTATTTGATGTAAATAATAAATATAACATTATAAGGATTATGTATATATGATATACCATACAATTATATATTATATTAATATCATAAGAAATATATTTTCACTCGTGCGTACGTACGTATTACCGTCTCCACGACGCGATGAGATTCATTTCCAAGTTCACCATTCATCGACGATTATAAAATTATATATTACTAATAAATATGTAATATATTACATAATAATGCTACTGGAGATATATATATTTATATATATAAGTATTTATATACTTACATATATCTTATTCACTTACATTCGTTCAATACTATATAAAAACGGAAACAACGTTTATGCGTACGTACGGACTACTGACTCCATAAACGGTGTTTCCCATTTCATATATAAGTCTATTATATATTTTTATATTATAAATATATATGATAAATAAATCATGTTTTATATTCTGGAAGTATTTAAATCATGATATACGTGATACAATCTTGAGTAACATGTTAAAACACGTACGATAAAGAAAGCGATTATTACCCTAAATATTAATATAACATGTAAATTATTATTAAATGGGTAGTATAAAGTCATAAATGAATAATTTATGATATCATAAATATTAATATGATTCTTTTATAATTTAATAACATTCAATAGTCTTCATACAGGAGGCTAAACATACCCTCGACTAAAGGAAAGTGCAAGGTAAGGGGTTTTCATCTCACTCCTTATTCCCGTGAGATTCATGCCATATTGCCAATATTACCTTTTGTGTGGTGTATGTGCTGTCCATAATTGTATTCCTTGTGTAATAAAATTTAATATATGTGCATTTAAATATTCATTGTATGTAACTTCTTTGATGGAGTGTATGTTTCGTAAGTTACCAAATTGGTAAGGGTTGATTTTACAATCTCATTATTATCTAAGGTTGTTTTGCGTAAGTATCTACTGGGACATATTTATTATCCACGTTCATGTTTTATGAAAGAGTTTTCAAACTGATTATTTTAAGGGACTTTTTACTAAAACATCATTTCAAATGTTTTAAATATTTATTCTTATAAATCTTTCTCATTAATGTCCATGTCTTTAAAATGGTTTTTAAGGATTTATTTATATGGACATGAATGTTTTTAAAATGATAATTCCTTTCAAAAGTTTCAAATGTTTATGGGAAACATTGATTCAAAAAGGTATTTAAATTAATTCCTTTCCAAATTGTGTGACTTTTAAATGTTATCATGAAAAAGGGGTATTTCTCTCAAAGAGTTTTACAAATCATTTTCATCAACATCAAAATTCTTTAATGGATTTTAATCTTGTTTTGATGTTGATTTTTCATGATAAAAATCATCCATATTGTGTTGAAGGTTTTGTGATATGTTTGACTGTGGATGTGTTATTTTTATACCATTCATGGTTTATGGGTAAAGTATTGACATTTCGTATGCTAGTTTTAATACGAATGTTTATGTTATGTTTAGACCTTTTCATATGAGGAATGCATTGGACTTAGTAAGTGACGGGTGGGGACTGTTATAGCTCCTCGATGCATCGGTAGGTCTCATGAGACAAACTAGTGTCTTGGCACGAGGCCTTGAAAAAATCTTATTTGTAGTCTTGGCACGAGGCCTTGGCTACGTGGTTATGATAGTCTGGCATTATTCATTCTATCGTTATGAAAGTGGATATTGATATTGCATGTGATTATTTGATTAGTAGAATATCCATGTGAATAAGTAAATGCAATTATTTCATTTTATTTATGTCATATTATGTTGAAGTTCATGTTTAAAAGGATTTTGATTTAGTTTTATACATTTCCATAAATTTTTATGCTTATTTTTGAAAGTTTCTGCTATATTCCTTTCCCTTACTGAGCGTTCGAGCTCACCCCTTTCTATGTTTTATTTTCCCAGGATTCCAAGATGTGTATTATGATTGATATGCAGGGTTAAGCCAAGGGAATGATGGTTTTCATAAAGGATTTATTATGTTGTTTTGTATGTTATAAAGTGTAATGTAACATTCATGTATGTAATCTATTTTCCAAGACTGCTAAACTAATCGATCCTTCGGGACTTGATTCCTTGTAATCATGTAAATGTATTAAAATAATGCACCGACTCTTGGAAACTAGGGTCAGGGAATTATAGTTGGTATCAGAAGAAGTTTAGAAATGACCTTGGAAGCTAGATTTAGATAAACTCTAATTACAGCACACAAACCTAAGATAGAATTTGAGGATTAGTATAGAAGGAGTTCCTAGAATTTTTGTAATGTTGAGATTTTGTGAGTATTACATAAAAATACATCCCTGTCTGGATACGGGCAGGTAGAGGCGGCTCTAGCACAAATGTACCTAGGGGTAAAATCTGAAAACAAAACTTTGATCTAGACTCGAACGGGAACTAGTGCACGACAACGGGCCCTGTTGTACTCTTGGTTACGACACTCCCGAGGGATATGCTTAGGATAATTATTATTTTCTTTACAAACCACTATGACAGGTTTATGAGTATATACCTCCTCAAAGAAAACATTTTTGTGATTATAGATTATATCTATAAAATATTCAATTTATGTTAGGTATTTTACATGTTTGGGATTATGAATTGTGATTCATAAACAGACCTAGTGTATGCCATTGTTTAGAAATGGCGCCCAGTAGAAGGAATGAGAAATCCAACAATACACATAATCCAAAGAGTACGAAGGATCATATATTTCATGGTATTAAGCCATCATTTAGAAAGGAAATACTCTCCCACATATTATCATCATATTAATAAATAGTATCATAAGATCAGTAAATAATTATCTGAATCCTATGGTTTTGAAGGGAAGAAAGAGAAGAAAAGGATGGTAGAAAGAAAGATGGATAAAGGGAATAAGGGAATGAAGGATTTTCCAATATGTGATAAATGTGGAATGAATAACCTTGGAAAATTCTTGAAGGGAATGGGAGTTGTTATAAGTATGGAGAAAAAGGACACCATGTACGTGAGTGAAAGGGTAAGAAAAAGGTTTCAAATGTACAATGATTCATCTGTAAGAAGTTGGGACACTATGAAAACAAGTGTTCAAATCATCAGAGTATTCCCCAAATGATGCTATTGGATAATAATAAAGTTATGACACCACCACACAAGAAGATAAAGGACTAGAGTTCTTATGTTGTTATGTTGGAATTATTTCATTGATGTGTTGTATCAATAATGTACTGAAAATAAATAAGGATTGTAATGTAGTATTATTTCATTGAAGATTTGAGATTTTATGTTACTAAGAAAAGTGACTATACAAAATGTTAAAATTTTTGGAATTTACATGGTTGAATGAAAGATAAACCTTAATATGGTCTTAATATTGAGGTACTGATTTTGGAATAAGATATGGTTGATTTGGGTAAATTATATTGGATATTCTTGACTACCTTGAAACTGATTAAAGATTTGTATATTCCATCATTGTTGGAGTTTTCAACATTTTTGTATGGATGAAGTATATCCAGTATTCTATAAGGAATAAGGGAGCATGAATGTAATCAATAATGTTTTATGGTAATTCATGATGTGTCAGTGTTTTAAAACAATACATGATGAAGGTATTCACATGCTATTACGAGGTAAAAATGATCTACATTATGTTTACCTTTCATATAAATTTTGGACTGAGAGTTTACAAGAAGTACTTTGGATGAGTATAAAGGTTGGAAGGGATTATGTTTGAAAGTTTATTTTTGTATTTTTATAAAAGGACAACACGCAGACCGTGTGACGACCCGTCGTGTCGGACAAAGCTGCGGGAATCAAACCCACAACCATAGTGAAATTGGTATTTATCGCCTACCATTGTACTACATGAAGTTCTTGGATAGTATAATGTAATTTCTTTTCATAAAGAGTCTAATATGTGAATTATAAATTCATTATATTTGGGACCCTATACGATTAGGATAAATAGAGTATTTTTGAGTTGTATTATGTTTTAGGTTGTAACATGAGTTTGTGGTAAAAATTTATTAATGGTTAAAACTCTAATTATAAAGTAAGTATATCTCCTTATGAACATAGGAAATATCATAAATAGATTCCTCAACATTAAGAAAAGGAACTTATAACAAAAATGTTGTCCTAGATGGTACCTTAGATCGTCACTAATTTATGGCTTTGGGAATGTTGGCCTTTTTATTGCCATGTTCTCTACCACTCTCCATCAGATATTGATGGTTATATTTCTCTTACATATCCATATTTTCCTACATTGAAACCTAGTATGTGTAATTTTCGGTAATATTCATACTTACCACTCTTTATTTTAAATAGAGGCCTCATTAATTCATTTTTCGATGTGGGATTTCAACTAAGTTATTTTGAAACGTCAACCCCAAGTTTCCAATTCTGAGCATAAATTGTGAGGACACAATTTTTTGATGGAGGGGAGACTGTAACACCCTATTCTTCCATGGTACACTTCTCATTGAATAATACAGTAGCATGTGTTGTACGCAACTTCGAGTTCTAACACACACCACAACCAATCAAACTAGCCATTATGAATAGTAATTCCCACTTTTTGAAATATTATACATATTATCTTTCACAATGGACTTAATTTTTAAATTTTGAATATCGAAATTAGTTTAGGGTGAATTTTTTGTACTTTTATGATAACTTTTATATTTTGATGAATAATTAAAATTACTAAATATTAATTAAAAACAACTTTTTTAATAAAAATAATTAAATAGTGATAAATTATGAATTTTAGTGGTTTCAAAGTATATTTAGAATATATTTTTAACATTTAATACAGTGTTGGTCATTGGACATAATTTCACTATTAAACCGGACATAAAAATTGTCAATCTTTTGATAGTTATTATATCTTAAAAACACGCTTTTTGTTTTGACAGCAGGAATAAATTTTAAATTAATTTCTGCCACTTCTGTGTTTTGAATTTGGAAAAATGTATTCCATATTTGGAATCAGGATGTCCAAATTGTGTAAATAGTTTACTTTTATTTTTAGAAATTTTGAATAATTACTTCGGTAAATATTTTATTTACCATGGCTAAATGGTAAATCCATTAAATAAGGGTAAAAAATAATATTATAATAATACTAAATTACCCTAAAACATGTCCTAACATTATTGGTGGATACATGACCTACCATGGGCATCTTCAGGACGATTTTGGGACCCCATGGAGCCACTAGTAGGTGATAGGGACACTTTAAATTAATTAAGTTAATGTAAATACAAAAATGACACAAACTTAAATCTTTTAGAAAAACAATTTTTTACATAGGGTTATATATGTTATATTTTTTATTATAAATATTCATTATAAATGTAAAAATATTTCCTACATAATGGTATTGTATTTATAATTTCTAGACATTGAAAATGCAAAAATATATATGACACAATAATGATGCAGTATTTTTCTTATTAATGAAAGAACCAAATAATTTTTATTGTAAATGTTAAAATAAATATAATTTGAATGTTTTGATGACATACACGAATTTTATTGGTTAATATGACATTTTAGTATTTCTTAAATGAATTTTTTAGGAATTAATAAAGTTTTTATGACTTTAACAAAAATTGATTACTGAGTATTGTCAAAATTGACATAAATGAGTATTTAAAAAAATATTATATTATGAATTTATATTATATTCCTAAAAATCTAAGGATTGGCCGAAAGACTTATATAATTATTGGTGTATCCTTAATGGACCACTTTGGGGTCTCCTGGATGTATATAGTATGTTTATTAACTATATAATTTAAAAATAACAAGTGACATGGTAAGTGTCAAACTAATTAACTAAGAGTTAAAACTAAAAGATATGGTTAATATAATGACACAAACATGTCTAAAATATATTGGTTGAAAATATTTCAACCCATCAAAACCTTATACTTTGAATAATCCACTTTTGATCCATCATAAACTGAATATGAATTCATTTTAAATTAATACTTTATGTTTTTATTGAAGATCCCATCCTACCCCTTATAAAAAGACGCAAATTCTAACCAATTCTTCACAGCTTCAAAGCCTTTTGGTTTGACCAAAACATGCCCAAATACTCTCTAAACTTCCATAAAATCAACCTAGAGGCCTTAGTTTGATCATAAAGATAAGCTAAATATCCCTTTTTATCAAATCAAAAGGAAGAACCCGAAGAAGAGGTAATGTTTTCACCACCCTCTTTCAAGTTCCTTTCTTCTTCAACTTCTTCTTTCTTTGTTATTTATATTATAAAATAATAACCCCAGTATCTCCTATATACTGTGATTTTATTATAAATATTGTAAAACAATATTCAGTATTCTATCCATCCTTTGAATGACATGTCACCATATGTGCGTACGTACGGCTTACTGTCTCCGCGTCGTGGTTTAATTGTTATTCAATACATTATTATTTGGATGGGTATAATAATGATGTGTATTTGATGTAAATAATAAATATAACATTATAAGGATTCTGTATATATTATATAACATCCAATTATATATTATAATAATATCAAAAGAATTATATTTTTTGTCGTGCGTACGTACGGATTACCGTCTCCACGACGCGATGAGATTCATTTCCAAGTTCACTATTCATCGACGATTATAAAAATATATATTAATAATAAGTATGTAATATATGTCATAATAAAACTACTGGAGAGATATATATATTTATATATATAAGTATATATGTACTTACATATATCTTATTCACTTACATCTTTTCAATACTATATGAAAACAGAAACAACGTTTATGCATACGTACGGACTACCGTCTCCATAAATGGTGTTTTCCATTTAATATATAAGTCTATTATAAATTTTTATATTCTAAATATTTATGATAAATAAATCAAGTTTTATATTATGGATGTATTAAATCATGATCTATGTGATACAATCAAGAGTAACAAGTTAAAACACATACGATTAAGAAAGCGATTATTACCCAAAATATTAATATATCATGGAAATTATTATTAAATGGGTAGTATAAAGTCATAAATGAATAATGTATGATATCATAAATATTAATATGGTTCTGGTATAATTTAATAACATACTATAGTCTTCATACAAGAGGCTAAACATACCCTCGACTAAAGAAAAGTGCAAGGTAAGGCATTTTCATCTCACTCCTTATTCCCGTGAGATTCATTCCATATTGCCACTATTACCTTTTGTGTTTTGTATGTATAGAACATAATTGTATTCCTTTTGTAATACAATTTAATATATGTGTATTTACATATTCATTGTATGATACTTCTTTGATGGGGTGTATGTTTCGTATGTTACCAAATTGGTAAGGGTTAATTTCATAATCTCATTATTATCCGAGGTTGTTTTTGAGTAAGTATCTACTGGGACATATTTATTATCCATGTTCATGTTTTATGAAAGAGTTTTCAAACAAAATATTTTAAGGGACTTTTTACTAAAACATCATTTCAAATGTTTTAAATATTTATTCTTCTAAATCTTTCTCGTTAATGTCCATGTCTTCAAAATGGTTTTTAAGGATTTATTTATATGAACATTAATGTTTTTAAAATGTTAATTCATTTCAAAAGTTTCAAAGTGGTATGGGAAAATTTGATTAAAAAATGTCTTTAAATGTCTTCTTTTCCAAATTGTGTGACTTTCAAATGTTTTCATGAAAAGGGTTATTTCTCTCAAAGAGTTTTACAAATCATTTTCATCAACATCAAAATTATTTAATGGATTTTAAACTTGTTTTGAAGTTGATTTGTCATGATACAAATCTTCCATATTGTGTTGAAGGTTTTGTGATATGTTTGACTGGGGATGTGTTATTTTTATACCATTCATGGTTTATGGGTAATGTATTGACATTTGGTATGCTAGTTTTAATACAAATGTTTATGTTATGTTTAGACCTTTTCAGATGAGGAATGCACTGGACTTAGTAAGTGATGGGTGGAGCCCGCTATAGCTCCTCAATGAATTGATAGGTCTCATGAGACAAACTAGTGTCTTGGCATGAGGCCGTGACAAAAACTTTTTTGTATTCTTGGCACGAGGCCCTGGCTACGTGTTTATGATAGTCTGGAATTATGCATTTCATCATTATGAAAGTTGTTATTGATATTGCATGTGATTATTTGAATATTAGAATATCCATGTGAATAAGTAAATGGAATTATTTCATTTTATTTATGTCATATTATACTGAATTTCAAGTTTAAAAGTTTTTTGTTTTTGTTTTATACATTGACTTAAATGTTTATGCTTATTTTTGAAAGTTTCTTCTGTATTGCTTACCCTTTCTGAGCATTTGAGCTCACCCCTTTCTATGTTTTATTTTCCCACGATTCCAAGAAGTGTATTGTGATTGATAGGCAGGGTTAAGCCAAGGGAATAATGGTGTTCGTAAAGTATTTATTATGTTGTTTTTTATGTTATAAATTGTAATGTAACATTCATGTATGTAATCTATTTTCCAAGACTGCTAAACCATCGGTCCTCCGGGACTTGATTCATTGTAATCATGCCAATGTATTGAAAAAATGCACCGACTCTGGGCAACTGGGGTCAGGGCATTACAGATTGTTAAATCTGGTGTTATATATTTCTATTAAATAAAATTTATTTTTTTGTAATTTGTGTTTGTAACATAGGTATTTGTTGTGTAGTCCCTCAACAATCATGATTTTCTTTTATGTTTTATAATATTTTAAATTTTTTTATGATTAATCCTCTTTTATTGTAATGTTATATAACACTATTTTATGTTTCCAATATATTCAATATATTCATTATTAATGCAGGGTTTCAATCCTGTATACAAGGTGATAGGGAGGAGTAACACTATATTTTGGAGAAATACATTGGAGAAATAACCTATTTTGGAACAGTATGTCGTTTTATTTTGTTCCAATTGATAGAATGTATTTAATTTTATTATAGTATATTTTTTTAGAGCATTGAAATGTGTATTTTATTAGAGTAGTGGATCAAGAATATTTATTGAATATATTATGTTTTTGTAGAGCATTGTATAATATCACTGTACGATTACATGGGCGAGTACTAGTTATTTTTAATTTAAGCTTATGTAATTAATTATAACAATTTATAAATTACATTTATGAAAATAAGAAATCCATCAAAAATGAGAAATTTATAAAAAACACATCATATCAAAATTCTTCAATTTCATCAATAGAAATTGAGAAAAAAAATCCAAGGATAATAGTTGATAAATAGCTGTATAAAAGACTATATTACACTTCTGGATCAATTTTTTTATAAATCTATATATATTATTCCAAAGGTATAAAAGTAAAGAAATTTAGTGGGTATTAATGTAAGGGGATTCTCGAAAACAATTCATTTATTTGGGTTATTATATATTATATGGAATGAATGTTTATATTATATCCTTCAAGTGTCCTATCACGACCCCTCCCCCAGTGCCTGTGTCGTGAATACCCCAAGCCCACCTTCTATAGGCCAGGGGCTGGTGACTAGCACCAAAAGGCGTATTCTTTAAAACTAGGAAGACATTGCATTTATATCCTCTAAACACAGTCAACCAAGCACACAAAAAGATTTCAACACAAGTAAATTGTATCCTAAAAAGAGTGTGTACAGTAAGTAAAAGGGGCCAGAATACAAGCCCAACTAGAAAGTATAAGAAAAATGGAATGTACTAGTAAACTAAACAGCTCCTGTGAACACCTGCCAGGGATCCAACCTGAATGGTAGGTATAGCTCTCGAATGGTCATCTCGGCGGTACGCCTTGTCTATGTTCCACCACCGAGCTACCTCTAGTCCTGGTACCCTCGTCCTCAATCAACGTTGTCTGTTATCTGCACCAAACACAACAAGGTGTGGGAATAGCCCATGTAGGGGTGAGTATAAAGATACTCAGTAGGGACTTCTAGACCATCAAAGGTCTCACAAAATCTACAGAGGATAAAACACAATGTATGAAAACAACTGACAACCCTACTTAGGTATATGACCATACATATACCTAAGATATCAAGTACACCCATCTCATTCATGAGAAAACTCAAGACCAAAATACATAGCCAAAGTACATCCATCCCATGAAGAAAATAATAACATGAAGGTAACACCACAATGGTAAGTACCACCAAGGTATATCAACTTAGAATAACAACACAAAGGTATCACCATGAAGGTAAGTACCCCGAAGGTAACACCACAAAGGTAAGTACTTCATAGGTAACACCACACAGAAGAAGACCACAAAGGTATCACCATGAAGGTAAGTACCACAATGGAATACCGCATATAATATTAAAAAAAAGGTACAGACTCATCTCACACCATGTATGACAATGGTAAGGTAGCAAATATGATTATATGTATCTACGGAATCATATTACTCTATTAAGAGGCAGACCCACATAGGATCTTAAATCATCAGACGAATGTAGGATCCTAAATCATCAGACCCACATAGGATCCTAATACAGAAGACCAATGTAAGATCCTAGAGTAGTCCCATGTGGATTCCTAGAGTGGATCTAAGTGAGACTCTCGGACACAGACCCACGTAGGATCCAAAATCACAAACCCACATGGGATCCCTTTCTCATGTTATAGCCAGCCACGGGGTTCCCGACTATGCTTTCTTGATTCTGGGAGGGTCTTCTCCACAAGCCATATGTCTATACTCAAACTGCCACGAAGTTTGATGAAGATGTATCCCAAGGTACCACCATGTAAAAGAGGTCTCAACGCAACAGATGATGCACCAATCAGACACTCGGTCTGTATGTTATTGGCCTTTTAGTCCTGAGGGCCCGGTTGGATTCGTGTTCGATCAAACCTGACCATACCCCAAATTTATCCAAACCCCAATTTGGGTATAAAAATGGACCGTCTCGATCCATGGTTTCTGGCACCACAAACAGTTCATCAAACGGATGCATGTAGCTCAAGTTATGGCCAAAAGAGGTAAAAGGGTTGAAGTTAGTCCAGGTTCGGCCGGGGGTCCAACCTAGCCCACTGGGTCCACCCCGGCCAGCCGGCGCCACCAACGATGGGCGGATTTCTGGTCATCCTTTGATGCGGCCCGTGCTAGGCGGCCAACCATCTTTTTCATCATGGTCGCATTCCACCACCATTGTCGCGATGCCGCCCTTGTCACTGCTGGACGGGGTGATGTTCGCTACTCTCGAGCCCTTCGGGCGACGTTCCTTGGCTCACCAAGGGCATCCTGGTGTCCCATTATTCATTTCGTATAATCACGCACTAGCCTCAGGATCTCATCTTCAATTCATGAACATCAAAATCCCCCAAATTTTGCAGAGATGTCGGATCGTGTTCGTTCAGCCAACACCCTCTGTATTACAATGGTAGAAAGTGGATTATTAGTTCTTGAATCAAGATGAATATAAATGTTCATAAATAAACATAAACATCAATAAAGTGGAATGGGATAAAAAACAACAATCCCTACCTCGATTTATCATTAGAGGTGTCACGAGAAGATGTCAGTGAAGGTGAAGAGGGTGAAAACGATCATCTCTTACGCAACACGCTTCTAAAGTTGGGCTCGTGCATCGTCCACATTCTTGATTCCAAACAAAATTCTTCATTGGAGAGTGAATTCTTTTTTGTAGAGGGTTTTTATCCAATGTTCTCCCCAAAAATCCCTTTCTCAAATGATTTCTCTAAGGAAATGAGGATCCAACAAATTAATATAGGTTTATCAATTAAATTTATGATGGCACAATTAAAGTTAGCACAATTAAATAACACAATTAATTGTATTTCATTGGAAAAATAAATTATATTATGTTGAAATAATTAAAAAGGAGGATTCCAATGTACATCCCCACATTAAAGAGGGGTTCGTGTGGTCCCCACCACTAGAATTAAAAATGGGGGTTTTCTAGTTCGGGTGGCCCCCACCCCCATAACTCGGAAGGAGGGGTTTCCAAAAAATGATAAATATTTTATTTTTCATCATCCAAAATAAACTGAAAAACTATCTTCTACCCTCAACCTACTATGGTCGAGTTGAAGGTATCCTGAAGTGAATATCGACACTGCTAGTTCAATGGTGCCATCAAATTTCAATTCCAAGCACCAGTTCCAATGTTACAAAAACCTACTCGCATGTTTACAGAACGTACCTTAAAAAAGTTCAGAAATTCATTCCATGCACACTGGCCCTCAGAATCATGCACCGTCAATTTTCGTGGACTTGTAATAATCCATATAATTAAAAAATAATATGGAATTTATTTCTCTTTACACTCTCCCCGCCTTAGGGCTTTGCATCACAAAAATCCACATTACAAAAACTATGAAAACAACTGGGGGTACTGATCATGAATATGAGCATCCTGATCCTATGTGCTCTCCTATTGGATCCCGTGATACCAACATACACACCCCAAAGGTATCGACCACCCATGAAGGACCCACTCCTTTCGATCCACAATATCCACTAGAACCTCTGTAAATGTCTCCCCATTATCGATGTCTAGCTCACCCTAGTCAATGATGTGTGAAGGGTCATGCACGTATCTACTCAACTGGGATACGTGGAAGGCGTCATGAACCTAGTGCATCTCAGGTGGAATATATAAGCGATAAGACACCTCACCAACTCTAATGAGGATCTGAAATGGTCTGATGAACCTTGGAGATAACTTGTCGCCCCAGCCATATCTCTGCAAACCTCGTCGATGTGAGACCCATAGAAAGATGTGGTCCCAATCCGCAAACTCCAGAGGTCTCCATCTCATATCAGCATAAGACATCTGCCTGCATTGACCAGTCTTCATCCACTACTAGATGATCTACACCTTCTCTATAGTAGCCTATACCATCTCTGGTCCCATAAGTGTTGACTCCCCTGGGTCAGTCCAATACAAAGGAAATATTCAAGGTCAGTAGTAAAGAACCTGTAAAGGTTCCATCCTAATGGTGGAGTGATAGCTGTTGTTGTATGAATACTACACCAAGGGAATGTGATCCTCCCAGTAGTGATTGAAGTCAAGGATGCAAGCATGCAGTATGTCCTTGATGGTCTGAATGGTCACCTTAGTCTAACCATCTGTCTACGTATGGAAGGCAGTGCTCAAATGAAACTGCGTCCAAAAATCCGCATGAAACCCCTTCTGTAAATGTGAAGTGAAACATGCATCATGATCAGTGAAAATCTTCAATTGTACTCCATGTATCCCCACAATATCCATCACATTGGGGCATCCCAAACTCTCTATTAGACCCTGCTCTTTGATTGGTAGGAAGTGGGTCTACTTGGTGAGTTGGTCGACGATCACCCAAATAGAATCATGACCACTGGATGTACGTGGAATTCATGTCATTAAGTCAATGGATATCCCATCCCCCTTCCAATATGGGACCTCTAAAGGTTGAACTATGCCAGATGGTACCTGATGTTCCGCCTTCACTTGCTGACAGTTGAGGCACTGAGAGACAAACTCTGCTACTGCTTTCTTCATTCTCGGCCACCAGTGCTGTCATCGGAGGTCCTGGTACATCTTGGACACTCCAGTATGTACCAATAAAGGGGATGTGTAGAACTCATTCAACACTTCCTCCCAACGAAACATTGGTACCATGGTACATTCTTGAAGTGGATGACGTGCTCCCCACCTTTAGAAAATCAATCAGGTTTTTACCCTAAGGATTTCTGAACACGTCGACCCTCACAGTCAGTGTCCCCATGCAATGCCTCACTGAATCACTAATGAAGTGGGGGAGTAACTGTAAGATACTGAAGAAAGGCTGCTCAATCTCTATCCACAAAGGATATCTACAAAGCTGCTAGCTGCTCCATTTCCTCACTTAGCACCTGTATACCAAATCTCTTTTTGATTGCATCTACTAAAAAATTCCACTTCCTATGAGTATACACAATCTCAAAGTCATAGTCCTAGAGGAACTCAAGAAAATGTCGTTTTCTTAGGTTCAGGTCCTTCTGCAAGAAGATATACTTGAGAATCTTGTGATCAGAGTAGATTGTAAAACTTTAGCCCATCATGTAATGTTGCCACATATTCAAGGAGAAGCCCAATGCTGCTAACGCCAGGTCATGGGTAGTGCAGTTATTCTCATATTTTCTCTTCTATGGAGAACTATATGTGATAACTGCTCACTCCTGCATCAGGACACATCTGATCCCATTCCCTGATGAGTCGTAGTAGACTATGTACCCAACTCCCTCCTCCGAAAGCCTCAAGATGGGGGCACTAGTCAGTCTTTACCTCAGCTCCTGAAAACTCCATTGGAATCTCTCTAATGACATGAAGGGTTTCCCCTTCTTCATCAATGCTAATAAAGGTTCTACAACTCTAGAGAAATATGGAATATATATCCAGTAGTATTCGGCCATACCCAGAAAACTTTGTACCTCTGTAACACTCCGGGGTGTTCCCAAACTAGTACTGCCTTAATCTTCACTAGATCCACCACAACTCCAGCATCCGAGATAATGTGTCCCATAAAGTGAACCTCTTATATCTGGAACTAGAACTTCGAGAGTTTTCCATAAATCTGGTTCTCTCAGAGTGTATATATAAATATCTGCAATTTATAAGCATGCTCCTCCTTAGTAGCTGAGTAGATCAGAATGTCGTCGATGAAGAATACTATAAAGCGATCAAGGTATGGTATAAAGATCATTTTTATGAGTCCCATGAAAACTGTTGGAGCACTGGTCATGCTAAATGGCATAACCAAGAACTCGTTGTGGCCATAACGTCATCTGAAAGCCAGCTTCTACACGTCATCATCTCGTACTCTGAGCCGGTGATAGCCTGACCAGAGTTCAATCCTCGCAAACCACCATGTACCCTTCTCTTGGTCAAAAAGGACATCAATCCTTGGGAGTGGGTACTTTATCTTCACGGTCACCTGGTTTAGGTGCCGATAGTCAACACAAAATCTCAAGCTCTCATTCGCCTTTTTGGTGAACAAAATCGCGGATGCCCAAGGAGAAACACTAGGCCGGATGATTCCCTTCCCCTGCAAGTCCGCTAGTTATACCTGCAACTCATGAAGATCCACAGGAGCCATCCGATATGCTGATGTAGATATCGGGGCCATTCCGGGGTATAATTCAATGTAAAAATCTACCTCTCTGCATGGACATAGACCGAGAACATCATTATGGAAGACATCTGTGTAATGGTCTTCCACTACAGGATAGATCAAACACTCCACATCAATAACTCCAAGGGTAAGGCTATCCAACTGATGAGTGATGGGATACACCCTCCTCTGGTTAAGTCTGTCATGTGCTGCAAAGGCTCCCTTCTCGTCAGTGAAGGTAAACCTAGTCTCATCAATGCAGACACACTGCACTTTGCACCAAATATAGTCAATATGATCATGGACTATAGATAACCAGTCCATACATAAGATGAAATCATAGGGCCTCAATTTCTATATTATGAGATCACAGTCAAAGCTCTCACCTCCTAGAGTAAGATCACACTGTCGGCACCAGTTCATAATCATTTAATCCACTCTTCTATGAGTATCTATCCATAAGGATCAAGCCAACAGCTTTGTTTGAATCTCCGAGCTTCGAACGAGGGTAGTGGCTATAAAATAAGGATTGGCACTTGTGTCTTTATGTATTACAACTATGGTGGAGTAGACCCTGATCGTACCCCGTATCATCTTCGGAGTGCCATGGTCGTAGGCCTCAACTGCCTAGAGCTGAGCTTGCCCCTATCCACCTACTCCTTGTGGTTGGGGTGGACCACCTAGTGGTTGTGGTAGTAATATCTTGAATCATCACCCACCGCCATCTATATGGCCAACTCCTCTCCCACGTCTGCCTACTCCCTGCAGACCTCCTCAGTCAAACCTCTGTCTCTGCATGGGCGGCCCTTCAATCATCTTTGGATCCTCCATACGGTGGGTCGGTAAACCATGAGTCATGCGACCTTTCCCACTACATGTGTAACATTGCATTCTCCTCACATGATTGGCTCTATTACTGGTTCCACGCACAACCGACCCTGAATACTGCTGTCGTCCTCTTGTAGGTTTGGTCCTCTTTGACCCCTGTGGCATCTGTCTGATGCAAGCTGTATAAGACTCCCCTACATGACCCCTGGTGGTGTGTCTCGCTGCTGGTGAATGTTTAGTAAAAAAAATCTTCACTAAGAGTGCTTTCTATAACACCCCTTCCTGCATTGGGATATAGATAGAAGTCATCGATGCCATGATCTCCCACCTGGGTCCCTGCTCGATGGTTCGGGCCCTGAATAATGGGTCCCACACCTTATCAGTGTAGTTTCGTGAGAGGTCAGTAAACGAAACTATGTTCTGAGAAACAATCATGCTACCCCACTCCAGATTAAGATGCTTCTATATGCGCACTGGTCGAAGGGTCGTTGGGACAAAATCTGCTCGAAATATGCTCAGAAAGACTTCCCAGAAAAGTGCCACCTCATCATGAGCCTAGAGCATCAAGCTCTACCACCTTCCTGTGGAATACTAGTGGTAAGGATGGTCATGAGATCATCTTGTGTCCCTACCATTCGGAAGACTCTCACCACAACCTCCAACCAATCATTAGTCGCATGTGGTTTTGTCTCACCCCTGATCCTGGGTGGCCTCTTGAGATAGAACATGTGCAATGTGCCCAAGATTCGAGCACCCTCTACTACTGGGGCGTGTGGCAATGGTGGCCTAACGGTTAATGGTACCAGTGCGGCCTCCTCTGGAGCACCTATTGATAAATGGCCATGTAATGAGGCCTCATCGCTCGGTGGGCTATCAACACGTACTATACTTGGAACCCTATCTGGCTATCGATGTGGGGGAATCGAGAAAAGAAATAGGTGTACAATGGTCAATAAGTTATAACTGGTGAGCTAACTCAAAGTGATCGCAATTTTTTTTTCAAAACACAGACGCAATAATTTTTTTCGTGCACTGAGTCAGCAATGAGAAGTCACGGTCATGGTGTATGGATAATTCGACCACCACACCAACACTGGATTCCCATTAACTGATAACCACACTCACTACACATAACACTATTGTCGTTAAAAATATTAGAGTCCAATGTTCTATAGTAGAACCAACTCCTATGATACCAATTTGTCACAACCCGTCCCTCAGGGTCCGTGTCGTGGCAACCCCAAGCCCACCTTCCATAGTCTCGGGGATAGAATGTAGCACCGAAAGGCATATTCTCTAAAACCAGGAAGGCATTGCTTTTATATCCTGTTACCACAGTCAACCAAGCACAGAAAAAGATACAAACACATGTAAAATTTACAGTAAAAAGAGTTTTTATAGTAAGTAAAAGGGTCCAGAATACATGCCCAACTGAAAAGTACAAGAAAACTGAAAATTACAAGTAAAATAAACAACTCTTATGAACACCCACCAAGGATCCAACCTAAAAGGTAGGTATAGCTCTCGAATGGTCATCTCTGGGGTATGCCTTGTCTAAGGTCCCCCTGCTAGCTACCTCCAGTCCCGGTACCCTTGTCATTATTTAGAGCTTTTCATCGTTTGAACTAAACACAACAAGGTGTGGGCGTAGCCCGTGCAGGGGTGAGTATACCAATACTTGGTAGAGACCCTGAGATCCTCAAAGGTCTCACAAAATCTACAAAGGATAATTAACAAAGCATGAAAACAACTAACAACCCTACTTGGGTATATGCCCATACATATACCTAAGTTATCAAATATACCAATCTCATTCATGAGGAAACTCAAGGGCCAAATCTTTATAGAAAGTATAAGTGTCCCATGAAAGAAAGAATACCACGAAGGTAACACCACAAAGGTAAGTACTACAAAGGTAACTCCACATTGAATAATACCACAATGTTATCACCATGATGGTATGTACCATGAAGGTAACACCATAAAGGTAAGTACCATATACGTAACACCACATAGAAAAATACCACAAAGGTGTCACCATGAATGTAAGTACCACAAAGGTATGCCACACAGAAGATTACCATAAAGTTAAAGACTCAGCGCACACCAATTATAACATAGGTATGGTAGTAAATATGATTAGATGTATCTACTGAATCATATTACTCTATTAAAAGGCATAACCACATAGGATCTTAAATAATCAGACCCACGTAGGTTCCGAATTCATGAGACCCATAATGGATCCTAGTACATAAGACCCATGTAAGATCCTAGAGTTGTCCCACATGGATTCCTAGAGTGGATCCAAGTTAGACTCTCAAACACAGACCCATGTAAGATCCCAAAGCATAGACCCACATAGGATCCCTTTCTCTTGTTACATCCAGCCACATGGTTCCCTCAATATTCTCACTTTATTCTGGAAGGGTATGCTCTTCAAGCCACATTTTGATATTCCATCTCTCACGAAGTCCGATGAAGAATTATCCCAAGGGATTGCCAGGTAATACGGGTCTCAGCGCAAGTGACGGTGCATCAATTGGAGGCCCGGTCTTTATGTTATTGGTCTTTTAGTCTCAAGGGCCAAGTTAGATTCGTGTTTGATCCAATCCATCCATATGAAAACTTTATCCCAAACAAAAGTAAGGTATACTAGAAATACTGTCTCAATCCAAGGTTTCTAGTTCCGAAGAAGGTTCGTCAAAAAAACGTGCATAGCTCATGTTATGGCTAAAAGAGCGAAAAAGGTCAAAGTTTGTCTGGGTTTGGTCCGACCATATCGGATGGACCTAGCCCACCAATGAATCATGTGGCTGGATGGATGGCCAGCCCTCCACCATAGTGCATTTGTGCACCACACCACCTCAAGCTGCTGGTATCGAGCCGACCGCCCTCGCTTAGTCGTCCTGGCTCGAGGCTGTAGTTCCTGCACGCCTGCTGGTGCGGACGCACACCACCACCTACCCTTCACATGGATGGTCGTGTGCCAGTTTTCACCCTTACTCCACCACGACTGATGGGCCGCATCCCTTCTCCGGGGTAGTGTTCGTGCCACTGTTATCGTCGCGGCCGACCAGGGTGAAAACTGCCACTTCGGAGCCCTTTTGGCGACGTTCCTTGGGTCACTGGGCATTCCCTGGTGGCCCATTCTTCGTTCATTAGACTCCCATACTCGCCTCTAGATTTATTCATAGATTCAAGGCCATAAAAATCAAAAAAAAATATTTTGTAGAGGTCGGTTCATGTTCATTTGGCCCGCACCCTCTGCGTTTGAACAGTAGCAAGTGGCTTATTAGTTCTTGAATCAAGAATAATATAAATGTTCTTAAATCAAGTTGAACATCAAGAATGGGGAAAGGGATAAACAAAAAACAATCCATGCCTCAATTAATTTTCGGAGGTTTCATGAGAATAATTCCATGAAGGTGATGAGGGTTCCAATGATCGTCACTTCAGCAACATGCTTCCGATTTCGGACTCATGCATCTTCCTCATTCTTGATTCCTATGAATATTCTTCGATGGAGAGGGCGTTCATCATTGGAGAGGGTGTTTCTCCAAAGTTCACCCTAATCCTCCCTTTCACCAATGATTTCCCTAAATATATGAGGAGAAAACAAATTAAAATAAGATTATCAATTTAATTGACATTGGCAGGATTAAATTATTCATAATTAAATGGAACAGTTAATTGTATTTCATTGGCACAATTAATTTTACTGCGTTGACACAATTAAATGGGAGGATTCCAAGGAAAATCCCAGCATTAATGATGGGTTCAGGTGGTCCCCACCACTAGAATTCAAAATGTGGGTTTTCTAGTTCGGGTGGTCCCCATCCCCATAACTCAAAAGGAGGGGTTTCAAAAGGAAAAATAAAATGTTAAATATTTTATTTTTCTTCTACCACAAAAAAACTAAACAATTATCTTCTACCCTTGACCTACTACAATCGTGGTGAAGGTCTTCGTAAGAAAATATTAGTTCTGCGAGTTCAACAGTGCCATCAGATTTCAATTCTGAGAACCGGTTCATAAGTTACAAAAACCCACTCACATGTTTACTAAACGTGCCTTAATAATGTTTATAACTTCATTTCGGGCACACTGGGCCTTGGAATCACGCGTCGTTAATTATCACAGACTCGTAATATTTTGTATAATATAAAAGACATTACATGGAATTTCACGGTCATTACATGTCCTTTCATTTATATTTCATGGATATACATATTTTTTCTTTGATTTTAGGAAAAATACAACTATTTTCAAAAATAACTCTTCTTTCAAAAAAAATTTGATGACTCCTCATGTGTTGTTTCTTATCCAAATGTATATGATCTTTTATTCCAAAGTATCTTCTTGGTTATTCATTTAGGGGCCCCAATGTTTATTCAAGAATATATTATTTATGAAATACTTATGAATCACATTTTATTCTTTCATTTTACTTCATTAATTTGATTGATATATATTCTATGTGGCATGCATAATTATGTAAATGTTATGATGTAATGGGTGGGGAAAGAATTTTATATCCCTCTAATGAATTGCATAATGTGATGTATCTCATGAGATAATGTGAAATATTCATGAACATGATTCTAGATTTTTTTGGTAATGATGTTGTTTTAATTATGCATGTGTTCCATGTATGTAAATTATGATATCTTTGTTCACAACTATGTGTGTCCTATAACCACTAAGAAAGGATGCTTCATTTTTATGCATTTCCACATTTTATTCCCTTATCCAATGATTCCTATAAGAATTATGATGATGACCTTATACTTATGTTATTATGATGAGGTTTATTCTAAATCATTATATATTGATTCATTTCCTTATTCATACATGAGGAACCTTTGTTACGTTTTTTTAAACAAAATTTTGGGTCTATAGAAAACTAACATATTTGAAAACTAATGTTTTTGTTCTTCATGATCAGGCCATGTCCATCCTAATGATATTTTTGGGAATGTAAAAAGTGTTTGAAATTTTGATCCCAAAAAATGTGGAGAAAAGTTTAGATTTTAGTAATGTTTTTTCTATACGCATAGGATCTAAATGAGATGCACTAGATATAGAATATTAGATTGGGCAGCCCCAAATAGAGAGGTGGTCAAAAAATGATGTTGTTGATCAGACACACCATCAGTTAAAGGTCCATTAGTATGATGTTCAATATTAATCATAATTGACATTTTTTGTAATGTGAGTAGTTTCTGAGTGAAGAATTTCTAATTTTTATGATTATTATTGAATGAATATAGTGAAGTTGGGAGTTATATTGTTTTAATACATTATAGAAAAATTAATTGGATGATTTTTCATTCTCAAAGTTCTTATAAATAATGAAAACATTCATTATTAATGATTTTAAAAAATTGAAGGAATTGAAATTTTGAATCAGTTACCAAAACACTGACACTGGAGATCAGATCTAGGTGTACCAGACTTATAATTTCTTTGAAGTCAGAATCTGTAATGCTGATGAAGCTTAATGAATCTCATAGTTTCTATGGAGAGTAATCATTTGATGTATAAAATAATAATTTTAATTCCATCATAATGGTAATTACTTCATTTTGAAGATTCCATCAGACTAACTCTGAGAAGGAAAGATGATCATACTGACTCTTAGAAGGAAATATGATCATTCTAACCCTGATAAGTAATTTAAAACAGAATAAATCTAAAGAATATAGTCATATTTTAATGAGATAAAGATATCAAAATCATAATGAGATGAGGATAGTCATACTTTAATGACTAAAGTAAGAGATTCAGGTCACGATGAGATGAGAAAAAATCTTTGTAATAAATCTAAGGATGTTATATTAGAATGATGTTGGGGAAGTTAATCAGACTGACGGAAATTTGGTTTGTTTGAGAATACATACCTCAGATAAATAGTGAGAAGGTTTATATAATTCTATTTTAATGTTTATATTTTTGTGTTTTCAGATATTTGAAAATTGAGAAAGTAGGGAACATTTTTTAGATTCCCACTTTTTCTTTTTGGAGTCACCTATAAATTTATTCATAGTTCATTCACACTTTTTATCTTTTCATGTGTGCTGAAAAGGAGGATCACAGAATAATCATCATGAAGTTTTCTTTACATAATGAGATATTAAAAGAATGCAGGAAACATAAATGTTTTCTATATGGAAAATGACGATTTTATTGCGAATTTGAGCAAAGTTGGTGTTTTTTAGATCAAAAATGAATTTATTTTACTAATTCCAATGGATTGAAATCATCTTCTTGAGGAATTTCATATCACAGTTCCCGAGAAGAAAATTTTTTTCTTCAGATAGAACAAAATATTTATTTTGGAATGGATTGAGAAAGGAAGCATCATTTTGAGTCTGTCGAATTGATTCAACTAGACTGAGATCATCTGAATGAAGGCCATTAGACTCAGGTTTATTGGATCCGAGAACTTTTTTTGGAGCATATTGAACATGTTTTTTATCTGGTGTTTTGGATCAGTTGTTCTGTAAGAATATTTGTAAACTGGAGGGAGTAGTTATAGTCCATCCTACAAGGAGATTGAAAGTATCTAATGGTAATGGGTGCTAGTTTTATTCACATAATAAAAATAGTTAATTTTTATATACCCACATGAGTGTCTATAAAAAGGATATAGGTTCTCACACTAAGGAAAACCTTTAAATATCTTGTTATTTAATTGATTTACTACATTTTCATACATCATAATTTACTAAATTCTGAAAAGGATATAAAAATTAATAGATTACATGGTCTATGTTTTAACAATTTTAAATCATACAAATACTGAACAATTATTTCAACCCCCCCAGTAATTGTTCTATACTTTGGAACTTCTATCGGTATCAAATACATGGATCCACTATTAAATACAAATCATTGATAATATCATTTTTATAAACAATAGTGGAATTCCAAAATTTTATGGAATAAATTATTATGGGTGAAAAATTGGGATGATTGTTTATCTCTTATCTCTTGGATTAGATGTTGTTCGTGCTTCTATAATATAGATCCCACCAATTGAGAAAGATTCCCGAATGAATATTGATAATAATAGAAATATAAAATTCGATGGAAAAAATAAAAAGTATATCCTTATATCATTATAAAAAGTAATTTATATAATGGTGATGGGTCTCAAAACATCAAAGAGTATGTGGGACAAGTGGGAAATTATTTTAGGAATGTAATACAATAGTTACAGATGAAAATATTGATATATGTCATAGTATGTTTGAGGATTTTAGAATAATGGACGAATAAAATTTTGATTAATACTTCATTATGGAAAAAAGAAATTGCTTGGAACATCATAGGATTTGTAGATGTCTTGGAATTCTACAATTGTGATGAAACTCATATGAAACATTCCAATCATTTTTATTCTAAAATTACTTTTTAAAATATAAGAATGGTTTACCTCTTGATGGATTACAGAACTTTATGGTTTCTTATGAAAATAGATAATTTAAATTTTTAAGAAACATCATTTTAGAAATGGATTTTGAAGCCCATAGATAAATGAAAATTCAGGATGTTGAAAAGGATTAACCCTATTACTCAAAAGAAAAAGTGGATGATGAGTTGAATGAAAAAATCATCTCTCTTATATCTATGATCTATAGAAGAAGAAGAGAAAATTATGTGAAAAATATACTGAACAATTTTTTGATTATGGAGGAATCAAATAGTATTCTATGAAATACCCCAAGATTAAATTTAGAGAATATTGAGATGATTCTAATGAAAATCCTTGAGGGTGGAACTAAAAAAAAGTTCTATAGAAGAAATGTCATCCAATAAATACAATAAGAATATTTTCAGAGAGAAAAGTTGTATTCTGAGAAAAAAGTTGAATTAGACTCAACCAAAAACAATTATTAACAAGGTAAATGATTAAATAAGGTTAGAACATTCATTGAAAAATTTTATTAAACAATGTACTCCTCGAATAGTTATGAAGAATGTGTTGAAGAATCTTATATAGAGGATCAACTTAAAAAAATACTATTTACATGTCTTAGGAAAAACAAAATTATCATGAATAAATCATATTAATGAAGAAATATTGTCAATAATTTTTTGAAGGATGAAATTTTTCATAAATTAGGAGGATAAATACATCAATTATATCTTAAGTTATAAACTAGAAATTTTTTGGAATGGAAATACAGTTCATGATCTCAGTATAAAGTGGGATGCTAAGGAATAATAAGTTAACATGTTTAAATAAATAAATTTTGATTCTAAAATTAACATGATTGATATGAATCAAAACATCAACCAATCATTAAAAGAAAAATATTAAACATCTAAATTGTCTAAGATAGCCCAAATAAAGAATTATGTGAAATCATCAGCCACCAAAAATAATGTTATATATGATTTTTTATCATTTAAGGTTTTATAAAAATTATTAGAATAACTTTTGTGGAAAAGGGTGTCAGAAATCGATTTCATCTACAAAAAATAAAAAATTACTTCAGAGGAAAGATGGTTTGGGTATATAGATTGTAGAGAAAGAATATGTTATCTACCTCAATACACTTTCTACAGAGAAATATCTTAATTAAATGTAAAATAATGATTTGATGGATATTTATAGTGTTATGGAATCTATGTTCATAGGTACTATAATTATTAGAATAACTTTTCACTTCCTAAAAGAAGGTTTGACAATTTTAAATCAATGGTGGAAAGGGGATGAGTGTATTTTCTAACCGATTGGATGTTAGAAAAGAAAATTCTCAATATGTTAGAATCCTTCCATCAAGAAAATAATTTTGAATTTTTGGAAGATGTTTTTGGAAATGTGATCATGCTATTCATCATGTCAAAATATGTTCGACAGTCTTTCCGAAAAAAATTTCATATTATATAAAATGAAGTGAACTTGGAAATAAGAAAGTTCAAGAAAGATTTGTCATTATAGAGATTGCTTTCAAATAATATAAAAAGGAACAAACCATGGATACTTGACAGTATGTTTTCTTAACATGTTACAAGTGATATAAAAATATTCAATCTAGTTGAAAATTGAGATGGGTGAGTAGATACCTTTGGTAATAGTAATTCCTTAAAAATCATATGAATTGGAATCACTGATATTGAAGTAAAAAAGTTGAAATCTATGGATATTTTTTTTATGGGATAAATCATAACCTACATTGTTCAAGTAAATTTTGGGATGATTGAACATAAGTGATATTTAGGAAAGATTATTTTGTTATCAAAAGTGTGTAAGATGGAAAAGTTATTACAAAAAGAGAAAGAACCAGTTGAAAATTCATTCATATTGGTTAACTTATCAACTCATGTTATCTATATATTGATGATGAGAATAAGTTATGGCACTGGAAAAATGGCCAACTGGGGAAGAAAATCATGGAAAAAATTTCTTGAGTTGTTGTTTCACATTATTTTATATAATTTAGATAAATTGGTGAAGATGTTTTTGTTACTTTATGGGAAAGGAAAATGACTAAAAATGTTATTATAGAGTTCAGATTCAGTCTAACATACCTCTTGAACTTATTAATTCCAATTTATATAGGCTATTATACATTAATAAAATTGAGATTTACACTTTATAACTTTTATTGATTATTTCACTTAGAAAAATATCATCATGTTTTTGAAACACAAGTCATAGGTTATGGAAATTTATAGGTTTTTCAGAAAAAAAATTGAGAAATAAATGGTGGATTATATAAAAAAAATGAAAATAGATAATATTACAAAATTCACAAGAAAGAATTTTAAACTTATCTGAGAAACAAAAGTATAAAAAATTATTATAGTTCTCTCTATAATCCGCAAATTATGTAGTATTAGAAATAATGAATATAAGTTTTTTGTAAATGGGAATAATTATGATAGAAATAATCTACAAAAATTATACTCAAGAGAGGCTATTAGTATTGTTCTATATATTTAAAATATATTTTTGTTAAGACCAAAAACCAACATGACCTTTTATAAAATCTGTTATAGAAAAAAAATCCATCATTAAAGTACATCAAATTTTTAGAATTCTATGTTAATTAGAATTAAAAATATAAATATCAAAACATTTGATTATAAAGAAGAGGAAGGAACTTTTTGGGGATTTTTTCTAATAGATAAATTAAAAATGTTGGAAAAAATAAAAAAAGTTTGGTGGACTCATAAGACGTGAAAGTTATGGAAAATCATAATTCCAAAACCATAATTATTGAGAATTTTTTGGAGGATAAACTATAGGTTCTTAATGAAAGTTCAAATGATAATAAAAAACTTATCGAGATTCATAAGAATCATGTTATGAAGAAAGTGAATCTAGGAATGAAACATTGAAATTTCATTCCTTATAAAAACATGTTGAGACTAAAAATATGATTTGAAACTTGAACAATCTAGTTCAGAACAAAATGTAGATGATAATAGAAAATAAATGTTCACCCATTTCAAAAGGTAAACTGAAATCATATTTATAATATATTCTACACAAAGAATCATTGAATTAATTGAATGAAGGGATGGATCAAATTGAGAAAAATAAAACATGGGAACCTATTCCAAGTCTGAAAATTATAGATTCTATCATAAAATGGTGGGTTATAAAATCATGTTTACTGAATATGGATAAGTTTTTTGAAATAAATCTAGGATTTCTTGAAAATTCTATGCACATGTGAAATGTTTGGATTTTTATGAATCCTTTACCCCAGTTGAAATGTTAATAATTATTCAAATGATTCTAGCGGTGGATTTTCACTTGAATTACAAGGTATTTTAGATGGATTTAATGTCATTACTTCTTAATGGAGAAATTAAATAATATTTTGTCATTGAATAACATTTTAGGTTTCTACTTTATGATAATAAAAATAACGTTTCTAAATTGAATAAATATTTTTATGGTCTAAAACAAGCTCCTTGTGCATTGTATTCGGAACATGAAAATTCATTGAAAATGATTAATTTTTATAAATGTAATATTGATTGCATTATATAAGTGGAAAATTATGACTATGGAACACTAATTGTTATTTTTTATGTGGATGATATAATTTTTTCTAGTGATAGATATCATATTTCTTGAAACTTTTACTAAAGAAATGAAACAGAATTTTGAGAAGTCAATATTGATAGAATTAACATTCTTTTGTGGTTAACAAGTTAAAAAAATTAAAAATAAATTTCCTATTATCAAGAAAAGTATGCCATGAAATTGTAAAAAAAATTGTTATTGAAGAATATAAAGAATCTTCTACTCCGATCTTATTAGTAATAATGTTGAGTAAATATTATTCTCATAAAAGTGTGAATCAGAATGAATTTAAGAGGATGATAAAAATTTTACATTACCTTATAGACTAAAATAATGATATTGTTTATTCAATGAAATTTTTTTCCATGTATCAACAAAATGTTAATGAATCACATATGTTAGTAGAAATTTGCATTTTTATATATGTCATAGTAACAACTTCACAATGGTTGTTATACCAAAAACATTTCAAATGAAGTTTCATGGTTATACTAATATCGATTGGTCTAATGATTGTAATGGTATAAAATAAAACTCATAAGGAATATTTTTCATCATTGAATTCTTTATTATTTGGCATAGTAATTAAAAATGTTAAGTAATTTTGAGCATAGTAGAATCAGAATATGTTTCAGATTCTCAGTATTGCAATTACATGTTCTGGATAAATGTTCAGCTAGAATATGTGAAAGTAAAATTTGTTAAAGCATCACTGATACTTAAGATAATTATAGTACCATTGATCATTCTAAAAAACATTTCCAACATTCAAGATCAAAACAAATTGATATAAATTATCACATTGTAAAAGAGAAAGTTATTAAATGAGATATTTTACAATAATAAATCTCAATGAAGTAAAAAATTGATGATATCAACAAAAAGAAAATTCCAAAATAAAGGTTTGTTGAGTTGAGGCTAATAATTAATCTTCATCATCCTCTAATGACTTCATAAATCTCATAAGGAAGTTCTCCCACTATTCTTCAGATCACATTGTCAAAGGGGGAGATATAGAAACAACATTATACTATGTAATATGTTTTTACTTTTCTTTCTATTATGAATCTAAAGTTGTTGTTATTGGATAATTGGGGAGAGGAAAATAAAAGTGAGAGAAAAAAAAGTGAGTGAAAAAGATATGTGAGAAAATTTATCTTTTCATGGATGGAATTTTTTTTGTCAATAAGGGATGGAATTCCTTCAAAATATTAATCCATCTATTAGTTTGGTATAAGGACACACACATTTTAGAATGTTAATGTTTTCAAAAAAATTAAAATAGGATTTGGGGAAGATTTCATAGAGTTGAAAATTTTATTTATGAGTTTTGTAAACTAATTCAACATGGGATATTGAAGAACTATTTTTGTTTTATTAATAATGTGTTCTATTTGTTAAAAATTAATTTTTTTTTAAAAAAAGATTTTTTTCATCCGGATCAGAATCATTCGATCATAATTATATTTATAATAAATTTGGATATTTATGAAATTTTGAAAACAATACTAAATGGGAGAAAATATGTTTTCAAGAAAGTTATCTTCCAGAATTATAGGATTGGACTGAGAGGAACCATACAAAAAGTATAATACATATAAAAAACAAATGAAGTTGTGGTTAAAAAAGATGAAGTTGTTGATCAGACACACCATCAATATCAATTCCACCAGTATGATGTTCTAGATCCATCAGACTCGCCATTTGTTAGACATTCATAAGGTGTTGAGTAAATAATTCATAATGTTTCAAAAGTTTTTTTTAATGAATATTGTGAAGTAAAGAGGTATATTTATTTTCAAATTTATAATAAAATTTACATTATTCTTTACCATTCTTGAAGTTCATATAAATCATGAAAACTCTCTTGATAAAAGTTGTTGAAAAAATGAAGGTACCATAATGTTTTTATCAATTCGAGAAACCTATACACTGAAGATCGAATCTTGAAGTACCAGAATCACAAGTTATCTGAGGTCATTATTTATAAAGCTAATGTAGTTAGAGGAATTTCAAAATTACTAAGTAGAGTAACCATAAAATACAGAACATCTTTATAGAAATTACATTGTGATGAGAATTACACCATTATGAGGATTCTATGAGAATGAATCTGAGAAGGAAAGATGATCATGCTAACTTTGAGAAGTAAAGATGATTGAACTGGATCTAAGAAGGAGTTTCAATCAGACTATCTCTGAAGAATATTGTCAGATCGTAATGAGATGAAGATATCCATATTTTAATTAGAATGAGATAGTCATATTGTAATAGAAATAGGAATAAAGGTAGATCAAAATGATCTTATATTGTTTTATAATAATAAATATGAGGATGTTACATCAGAATCATGCTAAGGATGATAATCAAGTTGATGAAAATATTGTTTTTTCTAGAATATATATCTTGAAGAAATACAGAGAAGTTTTAAAGAATTCAAACATAAAGATTATATGAATGTGTTTTTATGATATTTGGAAACTGAGTAAGTGGGAATAGTTTTTTAGTTTCTTGATTTTTCATTCTTCTTTCACCAATAAATATAGGCACAATTCATTCACACTTTATATCTTTTTATGAGTGTGGATATGTTGGAGCATTGCATAAACCTTGGGATGTTTTACTTCCAGAATGAGATCTCAGAAGACGGTTAAACACCTAAATGTTTTTAATTACATGAATGTGTTGGATTGTATTGAGAAGAAGAACAAAGTGTGAGTTTTTTATATTAATAATCTGTTCATTTTATTAATTCCATAAGACAAAATTCATCAGACTGAGGAATCTCAGATTACGTTTTGAGTAGTTTATGAGAATTGAATGGTTTTTTGTCCATGTGGAACAAAACGTTACATCATGTGTTGATTGAGAAATGGATCATTGTATTGAGTCTATAGGAATGTTTCTATTGGGCTGGGATCACTGAAATGATGTCCATCCTACATAAGTTAATTGAATCCCAGACTTTTTGTAGAGTAGATTGAACAAAGTCTTTAGATTTTTTGTTGGATCAATTTTTTTTCAAAAACATTTTAAACTGATTAGAGTGAATATAATCATTACAATCATGAGATAAGAGGTGTCGAATGGGATTTTTCATAAGTAATATTCACGTATTCATAATAGTGAATTTTCATATACCGATGGTAGTGGATATGGAAAGGATATATGTTCTCACACAGAGGCTGAACCTTTTAAATATCATGTTCTTTAATTCCTTTAATTCTTTTAAAAGTATTATTATTTATTAAAAGAAGATTAGTATCTAATATTTAATAGGTTTCAGGTTATAATTTTTTAAATTATTGAAACTTATGAAAATTGAACAACTAATTTAACCCCCCTAGTTTTATGGAATCCTTTGGAAATTAAATCCTGTTTTTGGGTAGTTAACTCACACCATTAATTGTTTCATATCCTCATTTGTCTAGTTTTTCTAATTAGATATTGAGGGTCACTAAGAAGCTATAGAAGAATAAATTAAATAATTTTTATGTATTATTATTTAAAATTTATAAATGAGCCTACATTTCTGAAGACACGAAACCTTTATATCATGGATTTGTAATGATATTATGTTTTTTATAATTAAAATGACATAATAGTCATGTAATAAAATTAGGGTCTCTATATTTAGTATCAAATAATTTTTTAGTTAATTTTGGAATTAGTATTAGAAAATAAAAGTAAAAACCATAAGTATAAGTCTATATATTGGTAAAAAATCCTAGAAGAATCTTTTTAGAAATATATAATCATAGGTATCACATAATCAATACCATTTGTGTTAATTACACAAAAATATAAATTATTTATTAATTTTTTGTGGACTTATATATTGTTCAAACCTTTTCTATTTTGAAAAATGGTTGGACTATGAAAAACAAAGCCAATAACCCATGTGAGTGACAATGGCACAATTGACAAAACGAAATCCCCAATTCCATTGGATGTGGAGTTCAAAAAATTATGGAAATCATTACCCAGATATTTTAAGCTATGAATAACATCCTAAATCATATAGAATATATGCCTTAACCCATGAAAGATCGACCAATCATTGAATCCTTCATATGGAAATGACCACTGATGTTAAGTGGAACTTTTGGTCCACTTGGGGCATAATAGTGGATTAACTATATAGATAAGATATTTCTATGATCCATTGTTTATATAAGGATAATCTAATTATTGGGATTGTTCTTTTAGTTGGAGAGGTTGATCAATAGTGGTAATTGGTAAATAAAACCATTATAAAAGATGAAACAGTCCATATGGAGTGGGAAGACTTTATGAAAATATTTTTTTACCAAGTATTTCCATCAAAGTCTTCAAAAAAAGATATAGATACAATTCATATAGATGTATTAAATAGAAGAGGGATTTTTCATAGAATATGAGGGAAAATTCACAATTATTTCACGATACACATCATTTTTTATCAACAATGGGTGAAAATAGATATATTCATTACTGGTTTAAAACCATACCTCTGAAATGATCTAGACATCATTAACTTTGGTAGTTAAGAATATGTTTTTTCGATGTGATCTTAACTATAGGTGGAATTTAGATAATGTTCCCATGGTTATAGAGATAATAAGGGATTAATATAATTTCAATATAGTGGTTCAAATGAAAACAGATGAAAGAGGATCTAACCACCCACGTGTCAAAAATATGGGAAGAATAATTGTGATAATTGATTCAAAGGGACATGGAAATGCATCATGTGTGGTTGAAAAGGCCATAAAGCTCATGAATTTAAAGGATACCTAAAAAGATATCCAATATTTTGGATGAATAGAGGGAACGTCCTAATGCACCACAGATGGTTCAATGCATTAGTTATAGGGAGAAATGGCACTATGCAAGCCAGTGCTGAAAAACTTCGATTCATTGAGGGTAATTAGTGTCAGCAATTAACAAATCCAAATGAGTGTGGGAAATATTATGCCATAAATATTTATGATGAGGATAAATAATATGAATTCATATAAGGTACACTTTTATTTCACTCTTGAATGTAAAATGTTTTATTTGATTCTAGTTATAAGAATTTCTTTATATCTAACATGATTACTAGAAATACTGAATCAAATGCCTGATACATTGCTGTGGATATATCCACACAAAAAAATAGTGGGGAAATCATTGTAACCCAAGAATTTGAATCTTCTATTATTATAATTCATATTAATATTATTCCGGAAAATCTTGTAAATCTATCCTTGGTGGAATTAAATACTATACTGGTAATGGATTGGATAATATTATTTTGAGCACATGTCAGCTATTGGTAAAAGGAAATCTCTTTTCATATTCTAAACCATCTAATGATCATTTAAAAATTCAAGGAATACCATGAACCTCATATGTAGAATCCATCAAAATTGTAGGTGTTAATACCCTATGAAGAAGCATACATTTATTAAATGGTTGCATTAAAGGAATGTATCAACCTAGAAGAAATGACCATTATTATGGGATACACAGATGTATTTCCCAAATAGTTTCCCTCGATTCCCCCAGATCATGAGGTGTAGTTCTAAATAGAACATATAAATTAAGTCACTCCCTTCTCAAAATGTACCTAGAGGTTGAGCCCTATTGAACTTGAGGAGTTTAAGATGGAGTTGTAAGAGAATTTGGTCAAAGGGTTTATAATCCCTAGTTCATCACATTGGGGTACACCAATGCTCTTTTTCTAGAAGTTTGATGGATAAAATCTATTTTGTATCAATTACTGATAGATCAATATGAACACCATAATGAAAAGTATCCTCTTCCAAGGATTTAATACATTTTTTATCAACTATGAGGATCAAAGTGATGCTCAGAGGTGGGTCTTCATTCTGGATATCATCAAATAAATTTGAAGAAGGATGATATTCATAATACATCTTTACATACAAGTTAGGGGAACTATGAGTTCATAGTGATTCCATTTATACATATTAATAACCCTGAAATATTCATGGATTTGCTGAAAGAAGTTCTTAGATGATGTAACAGCCAGACCCTTTTCATTTTATTGAGAATGTGGTGGAAGGATGCTTGGCCTTATGAACCATCCCCAAGATTAGAAAGACTGGCAATAAATTTTGAGGGATTCATTTATTGTTTTTGGGATGATTTTTTATTTTTACTAAAATAACCAATAAAAATCCTTAACCATATAAAATAATAATATATGCATGATAAAAATGAAAGAAACACTGCATTTTTGTTATACCAATCCTACCAAATATTACCACAGTAGAAGACAAACTATCATCAAAGTAGCCAATGGAAGAAAAAATATAAAAATCAAAGACAACCACATGAATGCAAATCTTCACATGCTCCAAGAGCCAAATCCATGAAATAGACCATGTATTGCAAAGTAGTATTAAAGATGTGTGATACCTTACCTTTTACCAAATCATGATAGATGATATCTTCAAAAGAACCAATGTTCCAAAGTATGGGTGATTACTAAAAATTATTATATATTTTTCAATGATTACTCAACTAATTCCACTAAGATAGAACATGTTTACACATTATATAAAACAATTTTATAATAGTTTCACAATATATATCAATGAAATTTAGTTCACATCATAATATTTCCCACAAAATCACATAAACAATTATTTAAATCATTTTACATCCCTCTTTGGCATAACCCATCCCTTTCAAAAAAACCACACATCCAACCATGAATTCAACCCATAGACCTACCTATACTCATGAGTTGTGAGATATCATTTTAATAAGATATCACCTTGTGGACTAGCTTTATGAGGGTACATCACACCCATATCAATCCCAACCTTTTGATGGGGTTACTTCATAACCTTATCAATCCAAATTCATATGAAAACACGCCACAAAACCATGCCAAACCCATTCCAAATACAAGTGTGTTCATACCATTTTAATAACACATCATTATATTTAATGAAAACCATTTTTCCATGTTACAAAACCAAATTTTATTAAATCACCAATTTAAAATCATATTATCAAAACCACTTTTCATCAACACACCAACTTTCCAAACATTCCACAATCCTTCACTAAGGAGGGTTTAAATATTTATTTCATAAGAAATAAACAATAAATTTCAATAAAATCAATAAATATGACACTAAGAAATAAAGTTATATAATAAAGGAATTGAGAGGGAATCCATGTACCTTGGGTTTTATGATGAAAATGAAGAGCATGAAAAACAACATTCACGATCCCAGGTTAAATCTCCAAAACCATGCCTTAAATCACTTTCTGTATCAATAATAAGAACATATATAGGCATATTTGTCATCCAAAACCCTAGATATAAACACAGTGGTCATATATCTAGGAAACTAAGGGAAAATTAGAGTTAAATCAAAGAAAACACATCAAGTGATAATAAGAATGAAGGCTTACTACGAGAATCAACCTTCAATGCACCCAGGAATGGATCAAGATCACATCCAATTTAATGGGGAGAGGTTCTCCAACTTTTGAGAGAGACAAATACTATGTTATGTCCATTTTGGGGAAAAGGAAGAAATAAATACCAAGGCCAACCAATATCCATTTTTTCAGATCATGTATTTTGACCATGCATAGTTTAGTCGCATCGTTTGGTAAAACGTGAACAAACCGTGTGCAAACCACTACCTCAAGGGATGAACCTTGCATGGTTGAATAACATGGTTTCCAAACATTAAGAAAACTTTTCCATATCCCACTATCTAACATTGAACAGTTTCTCTTAGGTTTCCACACTATTTTCAAAAAACTGTGCATAGACTGTGCACCTTCCCTTTTTCTCATGTCTCATTATGCACGGTTTCCTATAGGTGTTGAAAAGTTTTCCCAAACTTTGAACCAACTGTTCCCTTATATAAAATCCACCAAAACACTCAAATTTTTTTCCAAAATCTATGAAACTAATCCCCAAAAATTTATATACTGAATAAAAAAAAAGGAAGGGTTAATTTCTTCAAACTGGGGGTGTTGCATTCTCCCCACCATTGGCCTTTCCATCCTCGAAAAGTAGAAAATAATCATTTCCCTGAAAGAGTTCCATCCATTTATCTTTCATTTCCTTCTCTTTTTCCCATGACTCTTCCTAGATATGACCATATTGCCCAAATCCCTATATAGGACCAGTTTTTTTTCTTGAAAGACATTTTCTTTCCTTCCATAATATAAATTGGCTTGTGCATCAACTAAGTATCCAACACTAGGTCCTCATGATCACATATGGTCGCATGGTTAGGATCAGGCTGATAATGTTTCAGCAAAGATACATGAAACACATTCTACACCTCACTAAACCTTGGTGGCACAGCTAAATGATGTGCCAGCTCACCAACTCATTCTAGTATCTCAAAATGGCTTATGTATCAAACAGGTAACTTACCCAATTTCCCAAAAAAATATTTCCAATCTATGGAGAGACCGTTAAGAACACATGATCACACATTACGAATGACAATGACTATCGACTATAATCTACATATAAATTAGGACAAATCTTCACCATTTACATATATTTCCTGATCAATTGAATCTTCTCTATAGATTCTTAGACAAGGCTCTATCCAACATGTGAAGTCTCACCTGTTTCCACCCAAAAAATTAGAGAAAGACATGGACACCTATACAATGCTTCAAACAAATCCATTTGTATTGAGACCTGATAACAGTTTTTATAAGGGAACCCCACTAAAAAACATTCTCTTCCAATGATCCACAATAATTCATTACAAAATATCACAACATGTTTTATAATTCTTTTATCATCCTTTAGGATTGGTCATCCATATGAAGCTGATACATTGTACTCATCGTCAATTGATTCCCAAAGGATTGTTGCAAGGATTTCCAGAAATGAGATGTGAACCTATGTTCCATATGTGATATTTTTTAAACTGGTATGCCATGTATCTTTATGACTTCCTAGATATATATTTTAGATTATTCCTCCATCTTATGAGATTCCTGTTTTGGAATGAAATGTGCCGACTTCATGAGTCGATCCACTATCTCCAATATGGCATCGTGTTTCTGAACTGTTCTTGGGAGTCTTATTAAAAAATCCCTAGATATCTTCTCTTATTTACGAACAAGAATAAGTAAAGACTGTAACATGCCTAATGGTCACTAATTTTTTTATTAACATTATAACAAGCTAAGCATCTTAAAAAAACTCTATTACCTTACTCTTCTATCCAACCCACTAAAACTATGATTTCAAGGGATTATACATCATTAGCATTCCTAGATGAACGACTCACATGAATGTTGGTAAGCCTGAATATGTTTTTCCTGAAAATACATAGTTATAGCAATCTTATTTCTGCACCACAACACTGAACCATCATCTAGCTTCCTTTCCTTATTGGTCTCCGCACTATTAAGTTTTAAACTCACCGCAACACATTTTGAATCAAACGTTTGTGCCTCTTTAATAATCATCACCAGATCAGGAACCACTAAAAATTAATTGTAAACTACAACAATACCTTGTTCTTCACATTCATCTTGCATGTCACCTAGGACCGACATCAACTCCCACTCATATAAGGACACTTTTTCCGAATGAGTATATGACATTCTTCTTAATGCATCTACTAGCATATTACCTTTACCCAGTGTATAAATTAATTAAAATTAAATCAATTAGAGACACTCATTCCATCTTAATATATCTTAGATTAAAATTCGTTTGTGATAAAATATGTTTCATGATATTATGATCCGCAAACAGAGTAAATTTCTTACCAAATAGGTAATGACACCAGTTATTCAATAAAAGGATGACTGCAGTTTAATCCAAATCATGTGTTGTCATTTACACCACATAAATGCAGAAAATAATTTAATAATAGGTAAATACACGATATCTTTCAATGCTAACACAGCCCAAACCTGATCACGAATCATCACAATACACCACGCACCCTTGTCTTGATTCTGAAAAAATCAATATCGGTGCAGATGTAAGGGAAACCTTTATCTCTTGAAATGATTTTTTTCATTCATCACTTTATTAAAATGGAATGTTCTTCAGTTTCAAAGCTATTATAGGTTAATATAGTCATTGTAATTCTTGAAAAAATGCATCGGTATTAACCAGCTTGACCAAGAAAACTATATATCTCCAAGACAATATTCATTAGTTTCCAAGAGGTAACTGCTTGTATCTTCTCTAGACCCACTAAACCACCTCTTTTAGAAATTAAATAGCCATGAAATTATACAACTTTTAACCAAAAATTATTACCTTGATTTTTTACAGCAAAATTGATGATCTCTCTGGATTTCCAACACTATCTCCAAGTGGTTCTCTTGATAATCCCTTGTCATTGAATACACCAAGATGACATCCACAAACACCACCACAAAAGAATCCAAATATCTTTTAAATGTATGATTTATCAATGAAATAATGACTTCTAGTGCATACACAAGAACAAAATTAATTTCAACAAATTCATAATTTCTATATCTACTTTTAAAATATTTTTTTAGAATATCCTCCTTTCAAACTCACAATTGGTGATATCCTGATTACAAGTAAAATTTTTAGAACCAATGATATCCTCTTAATTGATTGAATAGATCATCAATGTGTGTAAGTGAATAACAATGATTTATTATAAGTACCTTATGATTATGACAATCTAGACATATTCGTAGAGAACCATATTCCTTTTCCAGAAATTAGACTGGTGTTTCCCATAGAGATTTACTTAGACGAATTAAACCCTTGCTTTCCATCTCTTGAAAATCCACATTCAACTCCTTTAATTTTATTGTTTCCATTCTATAAGATGAAAGTGAGATTGTAATGGTCCCTGAGAAGAGATAAATTGTAAACTCAAATTCCCATACCAGTGGAAACCCTGGGAAATGTTTTGGAAATACATATTGTAACTGATCCAAAAATGCAGGAAAACTATTCATCTTTATTTCATTCACCGATACCAAAGACAGTAAGGCCAAAAAGTTTGGGTTCATTCCACCTTATAGTGCAAACATGATCATTCCACCTATCATTAAATTCTTTTATCCTTTAAAGATATGATTTATTTCATCCTCAGTTGTAAAAAACACTATTCTGTTATAATAGTTTAATTGATCCTTGAATGTCGTCAAGAAATACATACAAATGATTACAGCAATGACAATAATCTACAGTATAGAGAAGTCCAATTCTAGCTATACATCATCGTCAGTTGAAGAATATTCTAGACATATAAATTCCCTACATTCTCTTTGACCTAGAGGAGTTTGAATTTTATCACAAAGTGCATTATCTCAATTTTAGACTTATAAAACGCATAGTTTGAGAAGAAATAAAGCAATGTGATGCACCAATATCAAAGATCACATACATAATGGTAGAATTAAAAGTAATGATACCACAAAATATATATGGTCCAGACTTATCGTCCACCATAACATGTTCATCTCCTTAAATTTTCATTCTCACAATGTTCTAATCCTTGTTTCCCTATTGTGATTTCCCTTCTTGGGGAGTCAGGGTTTTCATGGAATCACCACAGATAGTTATGTTTTGCTAATTATATTTATTCTGATTCCCTCCGCTCATCAATGAATACAAATCCAGTGATACTTGATAAGTGTCTTGAGAACCTGACCTTGGAGCACTATGATAATAGCAATGAAGATGCCCCATCTGGTAATATTTTTTGAATGATTTAGGTTGTGTCGTAAACTCTCTATTTATGTGGTAAACCAAGACAAATTGGAAACATCCTGATTTAATTTTGTGGCAATGAGAAAGGTTCACTGATCTAGCCGTCTGATTTTGTTTCATGTTTTCACCCTAGAAATAGTTATCCCTCTTCTTCTTTCTCTTAGAATTATATTTCCCACAATTTCCTAGGGGTATCAACATACATCACCCTCCTATAGCTCTTGAGATGTCTCATTCTTCCACTTCTTATCTATTAACTCTCTATGTATAGTATGTAAGATAGTGAATAATAATCTTCCAAAAAATCTCTTGCCTTAGCCCAGATTCAAATATGAGATCCTTCAAATAAGAACTGGTAGAAAAATTTGGTTCAAAGTGAAATAAATTCAGGAATTTATCCTCATACTTAGTGATATATAGATTCTAATACTACACAATGATGAAATCTATCATTATCTAAAAATACTCACAAATAAGTTCTTTATCCACATTAGCCTGCATAGTTATGTCCCTCCACTGATGTGAAAGATCCTATAGAAAATATTTCACTATATAGAATTTTAGCTCTACCAGTGTTCTATTGAAATTGAAGATACAATTCATCATATCCATTCATACCTCTTCCATTTCTAGTACTTAATCCCCCAAAAATATGGGTGGATTATGCATTTGTAATTTGAATGAATGATGCAATTTTCTTGTCACATCCCTTTGTTTCCCGATGTCCACAACCTAATATTCATTGATGAGACTCTGAACTAGTTTTTGGTTCACATGGATCACATGTGAAGCAACATTATCTGTAGCTTCTTTATGTTTTTTTCTATGATGCCTATCACGTTCTATTTCTATATAGAGAACGAACACCAGAAGTCTCACTCTCTGTCTACTAATGTTATAACATTTCAATTCTACCAAATTATTTTATCACAACAATTATTTTGAAAATCCCAATTTACTATATAATACCATTTTTTTAAATACATTTGGTTTTGAAAATAAAACCATTTTCAAAACACCACAATCATTCCCTTTTTAGAGTCTTATGTTTGAAAAAATCTACACTTTTTGAAGAAATATTTCACATTGCATTGAATTATATATCATTGCTAAAAATTAAATATGAACCCATGGTGGTTAGTCATTCCTATCATGCATTTCATGATCATCCCATTGGCTAAACCCATGATAATGATATTCAAATTCCTATAGGTTTCTCCAAAACAACTATGTTCCCAACTCCCTGGTAACTTGAAACTCAACATACAAAGTTTAGCTAAATCTCTTTATGCTCTTCATTTCATGTCCTGAAAATCATATTCCATTATATTAATCCAACCCATGAAATTGACCAGAATGTTCTCCAAATCCAGGACTACGAAAGTTGTTAACCACTTATTCTACAAAGGAAGGAAAAACATGGCACCACTGGTAACATCCCAACCCTTTTCATTTGCTTGAGATTGATGTACAGGGTTAATTGGCCTTAAGAGACATCCCCAAGATACCAGAGACTAGAAATAAATATTAAGGGCTTCATTTACAATTTTAGGGTTGATTTTCTATTTTTAGATAAACAACCAACTAACAACTTTAACTATATAAATCACTTCTAGATTCATGATAAAAATAAAAGACAACACAGAATTTCTTTTATACTAAACCAACCAAAGAGTACCAAAGTGTAAGACAAACTGTCCTCAATGTAAACAGTATAACACAACTAATAAAACTCAAACAATAACACATGGAATTAATGTTATTCATGCTCCAAGCCCCAAATCTAGAAAGCATGTCAAGTATCACAAAGTATTACTAAATATGTTTTATACTTTACCTTTTACTATATCTGAATATAAGATATGTGAAATTACACCAAAGTTCCAAACTCTGGGGGAGTTCTAAAACTCAGTAGGTTTTCCCCGATGAATTCCCAACTCATTCCACTTGGATAGAACAAGTTTTAAAATTTTATAAATAAAAATTAAAAATTTATACAATTTAAATCAAACATAAGTATTTCACATCATAATATTTTTCCATGGATTGTATATAAACAATTATATAAATCATTTAACATTTCTCATTGGTGTTACCCATCCCTTTTCCACATAACTACGCATCCTATAGTGGATTTAACCTAAGGACCTCCCTATACTTAGGAGTGGTGAGTTATCCGTCCACTATGTTATCACCAAGTGGACCATTATGACTGGGGTACATCAAACCCATATCTTTCACAATATTTTGTTGGGGGTTCATGATGCCCTTATCTATCGAAATTCATAAGAACCCATACAACAAAACCATGACAAACCAATGCCAAATCTAAGATTTTTAAAACCATTTAAATAAAATACAATTATTTTTATTGAAACATATTTTTCAATGGATTAAACTAAAAATTATTTTAAAATAATTTATTTTAAAATCCTATTATCAAAAACACTTTCCAACAACAAAACAACATTCAAATTTTTCCACAAACTATCACTCAAGAGGTTTTAAAATATAATTTAAAATTAAATATACAATAAAATTCTATCTAAGAGAAAATTTTTGAAACTAATCCTTCACGTTCTAAAATAGTTTATTTGATAGTGAAGCCACATACCTCGGGTTTTGTGAAAAAAACAAGAAATGGCCCAAAGAACATTCACAAACCCAGTTTAAATCCCCAAAACCATATATTAAATATACTCCCATATTAAAAAAAAGAAAAAATACAAACATATTTGGAATAAATAACCATAGATCTACCCACATTGGTAATATATATAAGAAATAGAGAGGAAGGGAGAAGTATATCTAACATAACTCATCAAAATCTAACAAAAACGAAGGATTACCATAGGAATTGAGCTTCAACATACAATGGAATGGCTCCAGAATGTTTCCAATTTGATGTGGAGTGGTTCTAAAACCTTTGGAATAGAAAAATACCATGTTAGGGCCGTTTGGGGTAAAAAAAATCCAATAAAACACAAGTTGACCTATATCATCTTTTTTAGCATCTAGTTATTTAACTACATGTAGTTGTACTACACAATTAGGTAAAATCTATGCTAGACACTACCTCACGGGATGAACCTTTCATATTTGTCTCACATGGTTTCCAAATCATTAACCAACCATACCAAAGAACACAATCCAAAATATAAAAGTTTCTCTTATATTTATACATGGGTTTCCCAAAATTGTGCACATACCATGTGCCACCCCTTTATCCTATATCTTATTATGATTAGTTATTATAGGTGTTTCATAGTTTTAAAAAACCATGAACCATCCACACACCTATAGAATATCCTATAAAATGCTCCAAAAGTTCTCAAAAATCTTCCAAACATAACCCCAATAATTTATATTATTAAATTATTTAAATTGGTGGTTCATTAAATCAAACTAGGGGTAATATGGGGACTACATTTAAAAATTTATTGTAGTTTTTATTGAAGATATTTTAATTTAATCCAAGATAAAGGATGTACATGAAGGGAAACAGAAGATTTTTCTAGTGACATTAAGGAAGTAGAAAATTTATGCTATGTTCAGAAAGTGTGACTTTTGTATGTAGCAAGTCACATCCGTTGGGCACATAATCAAAATAAATGGAATATTATATATACCCTTCAATGAAAATGGGATTCGAAAAATGGCTCAGACCCACTAGTGTCATAGAAATCCATAGTTTTATATGATTTTCTGGGTACTATAGAAGTTTTGTGAAAAAGTTCTCATAATTTTCTAGCCTTCTAACTAAGTTAACATTGAAAGGGGTAAAGTATGTATGGATACTGGAATTTTAGGAATGATTTAAGGAGCTCAAGAAGAGACTATTCACTAAAACTATACTCACACTACCAAAAAGTGGATTAGGTTTTGTGATATACAATGATACTTCAACAAAAGCCTTTTGTTGTGTACTAATTCATAATGATAATGTGATAGCATGTGACTCACAATGGTTGAAGAAGGAAATTGAAGAGTATATCTCATAGTGTTTGGTATGTCAACAAGTTAAAGAAGAGCGGATAATGTCTAAAGTTATGATTCAACCATTACCTATACCCACATGGAAACGGGAGAATGCCAGTTTGTACATTGTCACTTGTCCCCAAAAAACAACCAAAAGAATCATAGTGATATCAGTTATGGTGGATCGAATCACCATGATAGTCCAAAGTATCAATATTAAGGATTATTTCAAGATTTAAAAAGATTACAATATTTATGTGAAGAATGAGGTGAGGCTATATAGGGTACCAATTTTGATCATCTCTAATTATGATCCAAGGTTCAACTATATGTTTTAAAGAAGTCATAATCATGAATTGAGAACTAAATTTAATTTCAAAATGGCTTATCACACCCAAATAGATGGATAATATGAAATAAATATTCAGAAACTTGAGTAAAATCTAAGAGAATTCTCAAGGGTATTTAACGGAATATATGATTAGTATCTCCCATTGTTTTAGATCTCATATAAAAACAACATACATTCGAGTATTCAAATAGATCCATATGAATCTCTATATAAGAAGTGATATAGAACTCTATCTAATTAGGATGATATTGGAGGATGAAAGCTACATGAACCTAACTTTGTGCAAGAGGTGGCATAGAATGTTAGTTGAAATTTCAGGGAATGAATTTATAAAGGGGGTAGATGTAATGACCTTGTGTTTTTATTAAATATGTTCTATGAAAAATAATTTGTTGTTTTATAATATATAATATTATATTATATGAAAAAAATATAGAGAATCAAAAAATGACTTTGTTTCATTACTAAACATTTTTACATTAATAATAAGTTAAACAAATTTAAATTCCACACATTACAACTAGAAGAAAAATATAAAATAATAAATCTAAAATGGGGAAATGGGGATTCCCCAAACTATTATAATCATTGACCCCACTGAAAACACTATGGAAGAGAAATAAAATTTTTTTAAACTAGGAAAAAATATAGAATATAGAAATATAGAAACCTGAGATGAATTGATTGGAATAATGAATAAGGAATGTAGAGGTATTTATAGGATGTGATGTAGTCATTGGAAAAGCAATGTGACTGTTAGAATAAAAATTTCACATAAAAATAATAAATTATTATATAAATAATATATATCATGATTAATTTAAGTAAATATAAGTTTTATAATTCCAAATAATAAACATTATTAAGACCTCAAATAAAATATAAACACATTTTCCATAAACTGTATTTTGAAGTATTTTGTAAAATCATTATTTTTATATATAAAATTATAATTAGCTATTTTAGAAATTTATTTTGATAAAATTAATATCATTTTTGAAATAATTATTTTTAAATTATCTGAGGTTTATTTTTTTGTAATTTTTCCAAATACTTAAAATATCGAGTGAATAGTAAAAATATAGTTTTTCACATAACCGGTGTATCACAAATTACATCATTCATGATGTAATAAGCACATAAACCTTTATACTACATTAGGTTCATCTATGGTGTATTTAGTTTCATAAATAGTTCAATAAAATACAATAATATCGACTTCCAAACATAAATGGAACCGTCCAAATCCAAAAGTAAAAATTGATTCCATAAAATATCAAATTCTATTTATTTAAACATTCATTTTTAATAAATTAATGATTTATACATATTAAGGGGATTTAAAGTATTATAATAAATAAATGTTGTTAATATATGATATATATTTTTTTAAAAATAACTATTAAATTATTTACCTTTGATATAATATTTTATTCATATTTTATTTTAAAAATACTCCTCTCTTCATGTATAAATGACCCATCTCCCTTCCCTTGGAAAACCACTCTATCCACCCATTCTAAAGCCCAATACATTAAACAATATCACCTTTCAATCCCCATATAATAACTCGGGTCATTTTTTATTAATCCTAATCCAACCACCAAGGAGTTATAGTGTCATGTGAGAGAAGCTACACCGAGGAGAGAGTAAGACACTATAAACGCTTCTCCCTTTTATTCTCCTATTTCATCTTTTTACACTCTTACATTCATAACCATATAATAAAGAATTATTTATATAGTAATTTTACTTTATAATAATCACTTATACCTACATTAAATATTATACTACTGTATATTTAAATTTTAAACTTATCCTTCCCCTTTTCCTGATAATTTCTCATTAAAAGTTGGTTAACCACCTACAGAGACATTTCCAGGTCAACACATTTAACCATCATCATGTATGGGAATTAAAAATATATATATAATGAATTATTATGTAATTATATTCATTATAATCTTCTTTATTTAATTATACTAATTTAGAAATTACATTTCAGCAAATAAGAAATCCAAGCGAAATGGGAAATTTTTAAGTTAAAGATGATATCAAAATTCATCAATTTCGTCAATAAAGATTAGGAAATATAATAATATTATAATAATTAATAAATATTTTTATGAAGTAAAATATTACACTTCTGGATTTGTGTTTTAATAAAACAATTTTTTTTATTTAAGTGGTGAAAAAGAGACAAATTTAAGCGACAATTAAGGTAAGGGGGTTCTCTAACTGTATTCATTTCTTTGGGTTATTATTTCTTAACTCGTATAAATGTTCATAATATATCCTTAACATATACTTTCCATTTTTCTTTTTAGTATATACTTTTTTCAAATTGATTTGTTTAAAAATACAATGATTTTTTAAAAGAACTTTTTTTTCAATTAATCATCGACTCCTCATGTGGTGTTTATTATCCAGAGAAAATAATTTTTTATTCCAAATAATAATATTTTTTTTCATTTGGGAGCCCCAAATTTTATTCCTAAATATTGGTTTTATGAAATCTATATGAAACCCATTAATTTCATTATGTTTACTTCTTGACTTTGATTGATATACATTCTATGTGGTGTGCAAGATTATATAAATTTTCTTAGGTGACAGGTGGGCCCAAAACTATATTTCCCTCAAATACATTGTATAATGTGATCTATTTCATGAGATAATGTGAAATATTTTTTAAAAGTATTCTTGATTTCTTCACAATGATTTTCATAGGATTATGAGAATATGTTTTGCGTGAATAAGATGCTATCTTTTTTATCAACTATGTGTGGCCTTAGACCACTATGACATGATGTTTCTTTTTTTTTTGCATTTACACATTATGTCCCTTTATCTAATTATTCCTCTAATGATTATAACGATTACCCTATGATTATTTTATGATGATGATGTTTATGATCAACTATGATATATTGATTCATGTACTTATTTATCCTCTCTGTGAGCTTTTAGCTCACCCCTTTCATTAAGGTATATCCCCACGTGATTTCTTGTAATAAGGAGAATGTGAGGGCCACTAAGAACCTACATAAGAAAAAATAAAATAATTTTTTTGATTTATTATGTAATTTTTTTTTCTGATCCTAATTCTCCCAAGACACTAAAACTTTTGGTCCTACATTTCAAATACTATTATGTAGATTATCATTAAAATGATCTAATATTCATGTATTTAAAGTAGGTTCACTATATTTTCATTTTGTATGAGAAGATTTATTATCTTGGTAGTGTAAAAAGTAACACTAAACAACACTTTTCACTACTAAATCCAATTATGTGGAAGCTATAATTTGTTGTGCTCAAGTTTTCTGGATGAAATACACACTTATTGACTATAGACTGAGTTTTAGAAAAAATAAAATATTATGTGATAATACAAGTGTCATTTATATAGTTAAAAACCCATCGCATCACTAATGAGCTAAGAACATAGATATATGGCACCATTTCATTCAGAATCATTAACAAAAAGTTAGTTCCATTTAAAATTCATTATAAAAAAAGAAAAACATGTATATAAATTTTCACTAACCCATTATCTTTGATAGATTTTTAATATAATAAATAGAATCTATGAATCAATAATACTAAGTGATCATTCATATCTACTTCATGTTTACCAATCTACTAACATTATTAAATTCTTTCTCTAAGGGGTTGTGCATATGTTATTTTTTTCAAAAAACAATTGGTTTCTACATTAATTATTTTTCTATGTTTATTAGTTTTTAAAAAATTTAATTATTGTATCTTTAAATTTTTTTTTCAACCGATTTTTTTTTAAAATAGATTAATTTATTTTATTAATGTTTTTTGAGTCCATATTTTTCTTTTGAAAATTTTGTAAAATATTTTTGTTATAATGTTTATTATATTAAATTTCAATTACAAAAACTTGGAACAACATAATGGATATAACTTTCATAAAAAAATTACATTTCTACTCAAACATGTATTCTTATAATCATTTATTTTTTATAATTATCCATTACTTTTATTTTTCTATATTATTTTTCATATTATTAACTTTTTACAAACCTTTATTTTGTTAAATACATAAAATATTTCATAATAAAACATTCTTTTACTCTGATAAAATAGTTTTCATGAAATAAATCATTAACACTTCAGAATAATTCATAAATCTTTGAAAGATTTTATCTCAACTATTTTATCAGATTATGTTTTCCAATATGAGCCATTGGATTTCTAAAATACAAATGGAAACCTTTATACCTATATATAATGGGTGGTTCATGCTTGTCCCACAACTATTTTCAACAATTTATGTTGACAATCAACTCCCAGATTTAATTTATGTCTGGAATTTATCCATTTGTATGGTAATCTTCTTTCAATATGATATTCATCAAGAGATTTATCAGATGGAAAATGTAAAAATGTTTTTTAAAGAGAGTTTTTGTAAGAGAAAGTCAGATAAAGAAAAAATAGAATGAAATTTATGATTCTTTATTAAAAGGATTTATTAAAGTCTGATATTCGGAGAAGATGTGTTTGGAAAAAGAGGATTTTGACATACATTATCAAGAAATTGTAAGAGAATTGTATTATTTATTATAATTCATTACAAAAGAGGGTAAGTAATTGATTTTTCCTTTACACGTTTTGGAGAAATTTGTATGATTACATTTCAAAAAGTTTCTAAATTATTTTAAGTCCCTATATAAGGTTAAGTTCATCTTATATCACACATGCTTACAAAAAATCATGGAATTATTGAAAAATCAAAAGTATAAGATTCATTTTTACTTCCTATGAAAGAGTTAGAAATGTGTTTAACCTCACTTCGAATGTGAGAGTGATAAAATTATGGATGAAATTTTATTTTATCATGAGTCAAGCAGATAGGGATTTTTTGAATGTCCTTGACATTTTGATTTTAGAATATTTTTTCTATATGAGGTTGATAAATATTATAAAGTTTGTATTTATTTAGATTGAGGTAATCACGAAGACATCCGTAATGTCAAGAATTATCATGTTTATTTTTTTTTAAAAAAATATCATTGTGAACATTTTGTAGGTTTTCCAAATCAGTAATCAATAGTATTATCTCAGAAACAATCGTTCTCATATTGGTGAGGAAAAAATGGGGAGGATGAAGTTGGTATGTAATCCAAAGTTAATAAAATTTGTAGACAGATCAGATAAAAATGTGTCCAATGGTGAACTAGTTAAAGAGACATAAATAACGGATTAGAGGAAAGATGACTCCTCTCCAACTAAGATTAAATATAAATATATATATATGTCTGGTGATGAATTTAAAAATATAATGGCACATAATTATCAAAAGAATCTAATAGACCCTTCTTTTGGACTTGACAAAGAAGTGTATTTAGATTTTAAGATCGAAACATCTGACGAAATAAAATAATGTTTAAAGAATAAGTAAAAAAAAGGCTTTTGAAGAAATGAATAAGGAATTTTTTTAAGGAGGATAAATAGAAACCAAAAATAAATTTTTATACATTTCTCCATTATTAGTTTCTCAAATAGTTTAAAATGAAAAATCATTTTATGATACTAATCAAACACATAATGATCCATCAACACCAGATGATTTAGAATTGGTTGAAACTATGATGGTACATGAAGATGTTAACGAAGAAAAAGGTAAATATGTTATATAATAAGTTGATAATAGAAACCAAATTCCAATATTAGGTCACTAATTTGTTCCAAAAATATTTAAAAATTCATTTGAGAAAAAGAAACAAAAATCAGTTTAAAATCTTGTAAAATTTTAATTATAAACAAATATGTGGTTAGAAAAACGATCATAAAGAATAATAAGATGAATAAATATAAAACTAATAAGAAATAAAAGAGGAATAAATCTAAACATAAATAAAAATAATAAGAATAATATTATGACAAAGAATAAGAAACAAAATAGGAATAAATCATATCAGATTCATCTCTATCCTCAAAAATATTATCAACATATTCTAATAAGAAACCAGTTCATGATGTTTTGGTGGATGTTGAATCATCATAACAAAACGATGAATTTGAATCACAACATTAACATACTACAGTATCGTAAAAAAGAGACAAACAGATATGTTTATATTGTAAAAATCTCAAAATCTGAAAGAGTTGAAGGAAAAAAGAAATTAGAAGTCATGCAATCTTGACCATACATTTCAGAAGCTTTATTAGAGACATCAGATTCATCATCCATAAAATCATACAAGGGCATTGATTTCATTTTTAATATTTTAAAAAAACTACGGACGTAACACCATATCAACCAAATATTGAAGTAAGGTTCCAATATATTAAAAATATTTTTAATTAGAAGTCATAATCCTTGAATTATCTGAAATTTATAATGACTCAGAATGAGTCTGATATGAAATTATTAAAATAAAATCCAAGGCACACAATAGAAGATTCAATAAAATTGTAAAGTGGATAAGGAAAGTATATGTAGACTTATAAGAACATGATGATCATATTTTTGAAGTTAAAAAATTTTATTTGATATTTTTTATTCATTTCAGATGATATCATTATATTTCTTAGACAGATTAATGTTTTTATAATAGTTCAAATATTATTTGGGAAATCAGAAAAAATAAATAATATAATTTAATGAAGATATTCTAAAGGTAAAAGATTATAATTTTATAATCCATCCCTTGGATGAAATTTTCCTGAGGATGAAGGAAGAAATCATGAAAATCAATGTTCTTAAAGAGTAGGTTGAAATCCTAAAGGCAGGGAATTTGAGGCTCTCATTAATGAAAGATAGAAGAGACAATCCTGATTCTACAACAACTGGAACTATGAAGGATAAAATGGATTTGAATTAGTTAAATGAAATCGTCAAGAAATATTTTAAGAACGAATGAATATTTTTTTACTAAACTCTTGATTTATTTCAAATATTTTTAATGAAATTTATTTTGAATGAATTATTATCCAAATATATATTTGTTTGAATTTTTACTAATTTAATTTGGATGAATGTTTATTCTTCTTATATTATATTAATAGTTACTAAAAAAAATTGTTTTTAAAAAAAATTAAAGAATTTCATGAAAATATTTTAAATTCCCTAATTTATTTTATCAAATCACAGAAGGGGAAATTTTTTTAAGGGGGATAATTTTTCTAAAGGTTATAACTAATTACAAAGGAGAAATAATCTAAAGGTTGAAAACTATAAAAAGAATAAATTTTATTGAGGGAGATAATTCAAAATAATAATATTTTCAATCACATGAACATTGATTAACAAAAACAAGTCACGAACTCAGGGGGAGTTATAAGATATAATAAATGAAGATATTTATTATAATGAATTCTTTTTATGTTCATAAATGTATAAAGGGTTTTATGATTTTCTAAAAGTTAGTAATTTCTCAATTTATGTTTTTTGTTTTGTGCATTTCAAAAAGGGATAGATTGTTGAGTTAAATGTATACATCTTTACACTTACTATCCTTAGTTTTTAAAATAAAAAACACTTTCTTAATATTTTGTTTTACTTAATTTGTTTATTCCAAGTGTTCAAGAATTTTTTTTATAGAAAATATATTTTTCCCCTGATTGTAGAAGTGCTTCTAATATAAAAAAAATATAAAATTTTTATTATTAAATTTGTTCCATCAAAATGAAGGGGAATCTGGAGTATCAAAATGAAAAGTGTTTTATCCATAGCATAGACTACGGTTCTATCTATTATACTAACCAATTCCATATCCATCATAATTATAATAGTTATGATCTAACAAACTGACCCAATTTTAGTTAATTAGATTGAAAAAATATTATTATCCATCAGATTGTGAAAATTTTATAATCAAAGTAATTGGATTTATTTATATGTTACTGAATACATTATAGAATTATAATGGTGTATTAAAAATGACATTGGATAGAGATACCTTTCTGTGCTATCATGTGAAGAACATCAAGGTTCATTGAAACTAACTCTTAGTATCCATGAAATGTAACTATTTGTTGGATGCCTATAATTAGGAGTGAATCTATGGAGATTGTAGACGATACGTTTTCTAATCAACACATATAAGATTTTTCTCTATCAGAACATCTTGTTATTACACTTTGTAAATTTTCCGAGATTTGTAGTCATAAGTAATTTCATTGAGAATTTTAAATTCCTTAGGAAAGTTTTATTTTTTATTTCATTTTTTCTAATCGAGATTTAGATTGATTGATTCCATGGATAAGAAAATATATTGATATAATCAATAATATTGAGGGATTATGGGGATATGAATATAGATCTGACATCGACCATCGTATCTAGGGATTCTTGTGTTTTGTAAGATATAGCTATTTTGATATTCTTATGATTGGAATTCCTGTTAATGAAATAAAGACCATTATAGTTATGTTTAAAACTATGGATAACATAAGTTAGGATTTTTGACATCGTTATATTTTAAAGATAAAGAGTATAATTACTTATATAAATCTTGTAAGTCATAATTACTCTATTACATGCAATCATATTACTTTTTTCTTCAAGTTTATTGTTCTGTTGTTAAATATAAATTAGAAATAATTTTTAAACAACTTTTTGATAATATTTTATTAGAATATATATTATCATAATTAAATAAATTGATTAATCAGAAGAATTTATAATCCAATAACAATACTCTGATCCTCAGATCATTTATGACTCTGATATTTTCAATTAATGAGTTTTGGGGTTTGTGTTAGTTTAAATTTTTATACTAAAATCTACCCCAACCCCCTCTTATACCCATATTAAACTCTTAATATCCATCATTAGGGACCTATAGTCTCAATAAAATGTATTTAAGAAGGAATAATGGGATGATTCATTATTTTAAGAATCAACATATATTGGATGATTCATATTTCATATCACAACAGATTTAGTTTACCAATTATTTTGAATATCATTATACTACATGGAAAAGGAATCGTTAACATCATCGGTTATCATATAATATCAAATATGTAGTTATTCTTGATGAATAAACCTTTTAAGGCCCATGATTCATTCCACTGAAAGACCCAAACTATCTTATTCAATAAAATAGTATAATAAAACCATCTATGTGATTTCACTTAGCCATAATCTATATATAAATAAAATCCCATATTTTCATTTTTAAATAACTAATTCACGTAATTGATAGATCACATAGGTGGTCACTAATGTAGCCAATCCACATAACTGATCACTCATACAGCCAATCCACCCATGTTGTCAATTCACATAGCTAGTCCATCCACACCGCAAATTCACATAGTCGATCATTCGTGTAGCTAACTCATTCACGTAGCCAATTTATCCAAAAAAATGATCCATGTAGTTGATCAATCCGTATAGAAGATTCACATAAGTGATGTCTCCATGTAAAAAAGTTGACTATCCATGATTAAAAACCTTATAAAAATAAGATGAAAGTCTCCAAACACCCTCTAACCACCAAAATTGAAAAATAAATGGTCAAGAAGCAATGAGCTGATACAAATCATCTATTATTCCTTTGGATAAGTAACATTATCATGTGAAGAATTCATTATCTACATGAGTAATAAATCATTTAATTTTTATTAAGTAAATACAATATATAACACATAATATTATGAGGAAAATCATAATACTTTAATATACATTGTTACCTAGTCAATGAACTCTCTTTCTTCCTTAAAGGATAAATGAATTTTTGTAATGTCCCAAACCACTAGGGACTACCAATCCAGAAGAAGACTGGGCTACCACAACCTCCAGCCTGCCTCCAGAGGCTAAGGGCATGTGAAAAGCACATAAAAGGAATAAATAAAATTTGAGGGTTTTTACTAATGTACCTGTATTTATGCACTCAAATATATTTATATATAAGTGAAGATGAATAATAACAAAAGGTAGTAACATCTAGAGTAAAAATCATTCATGTAATAACCTTTCGGGAATAAAGAATAGTGTGATAGTTTAAACCAAAAGGTGAAGGAAAAAATGCACTCCCTCCCAGAACAGATGTCCCAACCTGACAATAACTAGAATAATGTAATATTGACTGATCCCAACATTTGTTCTTCAAGACCTGACTACTATACGTGGTCACATGAAAAAAAGTATCCCTAAGATCAAATAATTCCACCACCAAACTATCTAGAACCTACATAGGACATGACATGTGAATGAAAAGCCTATGTAGGGGTGAGTATATACATATCCATTAAGATGGTCTAAAAACTAAAGAGGGGGAAATTGAATACATGATATATGTTGTCATCTCAACAAAAAAAAAGAGGGAAAATGGTACCCAACAACAATATATATATATTCCCATATAACAAACCCAGAGGAGTCAGAAAGGAGATCTCCATCCCACAAAAAATTCCAGTATGATGAGTCTACCTACAATTCAAAAGGTCTATAGTCTATGCCCATAATTTCTCAATACTTAAGAAGAAACAGTGTAGAGAACCCACACCTCAACACTATTTCGCAGCTTTGAGGGGGCACAATCTCCGTGTTGAGGCACCATGCCTCTATATTTCTAGAGAGTCCTATAAATAGATAGATATGGGACCCATGTCTAATTGCATCATGGGGGTTCAACTAAGTTGGTAGATGAACCACACACTATTGCATCGGTAGGTGCCACTCAATTGGTAAAGGACCCATTCCCTAGTCTGTCAAATGGTTGCTACTCAGTAGGTAGTGGAATCATTCCCTATTGTGTCATGGGGGTTCCACTCAGTAGGTAGAGTTCCCACATCCTAGTCTATTAGGGGGTACAACTCAGAAGGTAGATGACTCATTTTCTAGCTCTTTAGGGGGTTCCACTATGTATGTAGAGGACCCACACCCTGATCTACTAGGGGTTGTCACTTAGTAGGTAGAGGAACCAAACCATTCTGTGTAAAGGGGTTTCCACTGAATAGGTAGAAGAAAGATTCCCTATTCTATTAGATGTTTATACTTAGTAGGTAGAGGACCCATTCCCAAATGTGTTAGTGGAATTCCTCTTTGTAGGTAGAGGAACTATTCCCTAATCCATCAGGGGGTTCCACTTAGTAGGGAGAGGACCCACATCCTAGTCCATCAGGGGTGCCCCACTGTTGGTGAATGATCCATTCCTTAGTCCATCAAGGGGTTCCACTCAGTAAGTATAGGAACCATTCCCTAGTGCATAAAGGGGGTTCCAATCAATAGGTAAGGGACCCACACCCTATAGCATCTGGGGTGCCACTCAATTGGTAGAGAAACCCCTCTCTAGTCTATAAGAGGGTTCCACTCCGAAGTTGGAGGAACACACCCTATTCTATTGGGGGGGTCCACTCAGTAGGTAGAGGACCCAGAACCTTTTCCATTATGGGTATCCACTCAGTACATATAGGACCCACTCCAATCTAGGGGGTCACGTAGTAGGTAGAGGTCCCACAACCTAGCCCATATAGGAGGTGGAAATCAATATGTTGTGGGTCGATTCCCTGGTCTATTATGGGGTGTTGCTTAGTGGGTATAGAATTATGAGGGACCCATGCATTAGTATAATATGGTCGTTATAACCCATTCCACCTTCTAATGATCCTTCCATATTAGTATTGTCATTGAGCTCCACCTAAAAAGCATCAGGGTTGAAACATCATTCTTCATATATCAAAATCCACTAAAATGGATATAATTGTGTTCTAAGTTGAAAAAAACTAATGATAGGATACTCACAAGACAAAATTCGAGTAAAAAATTGGTTATGAGAGAATGAAGTTAAGAATGAAGTATATATCATGTATGGGGTTCTACATGGAATGTGACCTTACCTCGTCACCTAGTCATGTCTCCTGTGGACATGGATCTATAACCATGTCACCGAACATGTAATATAATAGTTTTACATGGTGATTACCAATCATCCAGGGGATTCCAATGTTATCATGGACCTGAAAATGTCTTTCAGATCATGCCCGGGTACCTGAACATGTCCCCTTATAGGTATCTGGCCATGGCAAAGCCCATGTAGTATGGGAGTGTCTGTTTGTCTGGTTCTGGATGTGCTCGTTTACTACAACATTACACGTTGCACCACAAGAACAAATTCAAATGGTTTTTTGGGGACCCACATGGTTTTTAACACATATCTCGATATAAAAACCCTAGTCACCACAGCTAGGGGACTACATGTCATGTGTTCATCCCAGTACACATTGTCTAGTCAGGATTTTTGTAAATAGTAATATATTCTCTATGGATACTAGATCCAATATTTACACCTCCATTTACCTTTTATGAGCACCTGAAATCATTGGGGTCTCCTTCAACCATTGTTCCCCATGCTTGGATGGTTGTAAAATGTATTTAGTTCATTAGAAAAAATCCTTCATGCGTACAATGCTCCTCAAGTCGCTATAGATTGGTCCTAAACACTAGATCTATAGTAATCATCACCTTCATCCCACAATGGAAACTGTACGATCAAAAAAAAATTTATCATGGTCATCATTCACAAAACTGACATGAATCTAGGTGTTCAATCTTACTAAAACCTACCATAACAATGTTAAACCAAAACCCCATAGCCCTATATGGAAGAACGTGAAGAACAATGGGGGAAAACCCATAAAAGTAGGGATAAACATAATTGGAAAATTGTTACTGATTAATTTTTTTAAAATAGTGAATCCATTTTGATATCATGGTCAAATAAATAATAAATTTAATAAAACAATTTATTTTGAATGTGGACTCATGTGATAGGTGTGCAATCGCCAACATGAAGTAAAGAGATCAAATTCATGATTTAATAGTTTATTCAAGAGGGTAAAAACAAGAATTAATGATATTTAACTAAATTATGGATTGATCTCTAGTAAATAATTTGGTCAACATTGATGGGGATGATCTATTACTTATATTGTCTATCAATCAACCTTGATCTGATCACTAGTTATTGTCTGATCTTGATCCATTAATGAAGAAATATAAAGCCTCAAATAAAAAATCAAAAGGTTGTGTGGATAACCTTGTTGGTTTTCTATTAAAGGAGATTTATATAGTGAAATGTTTTTGGGTATTAAATGAATTAATTAAATTAATTAATTAATTATTTTGATAAATGCACCCCCCCAACGGTTTCCTCATCTGAATGACTGTGGCTAACCAAATTTAGGTCCTAAATAGGGTAAAAATAATGCTTCAAATTCAACCATGGTCTCAGATTTTTTATTCAAGAATCAATTCCATATATCCTTCATTAATTATTAAATGAATTTATGCCTGATATAAAATTTATTTAATATTTTAATAAAATTAATTTTGTGCTCATCAGGCCTCGGAATTTGGCATCATCTCAACAACTAGCTCTGAAAATATTTCTCAATATATTTCAATGTATTATAAGGGAAATACATAGTTTCTATGTTATTCTATATTTTAAATATTTTCAACCCCAAAAAGAATAATACTATTACAATGGTGGGTATTCCAACCCTGTATCTGGATCTCCCACTCACAAGAGCTCTCCTGAATGCTTTCATACAGCCACAATACAAAAACCAAGGGAATGGGTCATCCACATGGGATCCTCTCATACTAATCCTAAATCACCACTGAATACTCTGTAAAGGTGTCTCCATCCTCGATATCTAGCTCAGCCCAGTCAATAATATGCATGAGATCATGGACATATCTCCTCAACTGCAACAGATGTAATGAATCCACACTAACTATTATGGTAAGGTTAGGTGGTAAGAAACCACACCAACCCTCTATAGGATCTTGAATGGACTTATTAACCTCAATGGTAGCTTGAAACACCCTAATATTTTTCTTTGTGTCTCTTATTAAATAAATTGTATTCTCTTGATGCCTTAAGTTACATAATACACCGAGCTTACAAAAACAATTAAATATTTTTATTTGATTTTGGTAGTTATCACCAAGTCATTGGAATGGATGGAGTTATTTATATTAAATAAATATAATTTACACATGATTATAAAATTATTTCATTGGTATCCAATTATTTGGAAATAAAAATTATAAAAAAATTAACATAAACAATATTCTTTTATAAAGAAACTATTTTATGCCTATAATGGAATTTTATATAAATAAATAAAATTATTCACTATTAGTAAGAGATATTATAGAAATTTATATGTTATATATTCTATCAATTTTTTAAATACATTCAATAGGTTATATAGGCTTAAGATATGTATAAATATGGTTTTAAGCATAAAGTGTTATATTTTTTATAAATCGAAATTTTACCACCTTTAGATAGGGAACCTATGATAAATAGATATTTTGAGACATTTATATGTTAAAAAAAAGAGAGTTTATTTTTTAAATTTTAACATCAAAATTATCTTAGTGTGAAATTTTGTTATTCATCAAAGAAGTTTCAGTTTTTGTATTAGTGAAAAATAATAAATTTTAAATACAATCATCATTTTCATCTAATTTACTGAAAAATTTAAATATATTTTAAATTTTTTTACAGAATATTTAGTTAAATTATTCATCATTTGACCGAATTTATGTCATTTTAATAAATTTAAAAATGAAATTGGATAAAAATATATTTCAAACTTTTGAACATTTTACTTTAAAACCCATCTTTTTTGTTTTGTCTGCTTGATTATTTTTAAATATAATCTCAAAAATTCTAAAAATTAAATTAGTTTAAATAGAATCCATATTTCAAATAAGAATATAAAATTTATCTTTTTAGGTCAATTTCATTTTTATAAATAAATTATTTATTCTAATAAATAAATTATTTACAACAGCATAGTTAGAATAATGAAAAGTGTTAAAGTTAAAATTTAAAATTTTATCAACTTAAAAATACAAAATTTAATTTGTAGTTGACATATTTATATAACCTAAAAAGACTCTAAAACATTAATTAACAATATAATTCATTGAAATTACTGTAATCTTAATGTGGTAGGCTTTAATTAAAGAGAATTTATTTTTAGTCTCTTAAACCCACCTCTCCGCAAGTATAAATACCACCCCTCACAACCCTATTTCGTTCCAAAATACATTAATATATTAATATATCTACAAATACCTCTCCTTATCACTCTATCCACATAAAATTTCTTCTGGTCTCACCAAAGGGCTGAATCCATGGTCATCAATGGGCCCTCCATGGGGGTGATATTCAAGATGTAATTTTCTCAAAACACCTCTCTAAATTCATTTTCGCCTTCTACGTTAAACTCATATATTTCATTCATCATGAAATAATAATTATATAATAATTCACACATAGATATTTTATGTTTCTAACGGAATACCTTATATCTTTCTTTTTTATTACCTCCACTTGTTCAAATAAACTAAACCATTGTCCAAGTTGTGGCGATTAACTGCCTCTGTGAATTTTTTTCCTTCTTTTTTCCATTACTAACATCATGGATGGTAATAGAACTATTATTATTGTTAAATAATATTTTATTAATATTATTATATAATATTTCATGTTATTTAACGAATATATACTCATAATAGTAAATCATATTAAACTAGTTTTTGTTGTTCAGAAAAACCACCAAAATAAACTAATCATTTATCATTTACAATTTATCTAATGAATCATACCCATGATAGAAACCAAAATGATATTTTGTATAATTTATAATAATTTATGTTCATTAATACTATTTCATTCCAATTTTTTATTTTTAATTCCATTTTGAAAGAACATCCATAATTTAACTCAACTGATCTAATCATGAAACCATGAAACAAATACACCTGAAGCAACCAAAATAACAAAATATTATTAATGAATGGGTCATAAGATGTTATAAAATTATCACATAAGGAATTATTAATATTAATATTGTTCTATAATGAGTTAATAACATTATTTAAACCATTTTACAAGAGGTTGTATAACGATACACTAAAGGGAATTGTTGGTATGGATTTTCATGTCTCAATTTTATTTTTCTAAGGTATATGTCTTATTGACTAGTTATTTCTTGTGTGTGTTGTATGTATACTAAAATTTGAATATTATAGCATGAATATAATTATATTATGTTTATTAAACATTTAATATGATAATTATTACTTTTATAGGGAATACATTTCAACTGATTACATGTGGTAAGAAATTTCATAACTAAATTTTCATTTACTGGGTTAAACATTGATTTCATTGACTAGGCCATCTTATCATTTTTTATGAAATGAATTTTTATTAAAAAATGTTTTATTTCAACATGTTTTTGTTTATTTACACTGAATAAAAACAATTTATTCTTTTTAGGGTACTTTTTCTTGATCTCCAATCATTGAGACATATTTTGGTGGCAAACACTAACCTTCTATTGTGAGGTGTATACACATACCCTTTTATATGACATATCATGAATCTCATTGTATTCATGGAATTAATATTTTTCAAACTACTATGGGAAACATTAATTTATAAATCTCTTTTGAAATCATTTTTTCAATATATGAAGATTTCTTTGGACTTTCAGTGATGGGTGAGGTCCACCATTATATAGCCCATCGATGCATCGAAAGGTCTCATGAGAAAAAATAATTGTCCAAATTTAATGGGTTTTTAGCTATAGATAAAACCCTATTGTGAAATGTATTGATGTAATTTGTATCATGTTCCAGATATAGGATTTCCAATAATTATAATTCCCTACTTTCAGTATTTATTTATCATTATCCATAGAATTTTCATAATGAAAAAATTTGTGGATGTATTTAATTCTATATTTATTGATTAAATGTAATGTTTTTTAAGTCACTTGTATGTCAATATTAATTATTCTCCTTGATTAATTATTTATTTCTCTTTATTTAACCATGATTGATAATTTCATCTCACCCTTATTTGTTTCCTTTCATCGGGTTATGAATAATTGAACATTGAATGAGTTTAAGGATGAAAATTACTTTCTATCATTATGTTTTGTTTTTAACTACCATTGTAATATGTATACCTTGTATGTATATATATCCTAAAGACTACTAAAATATTTTATCCATTAGGATTTGAATCTGGTAACTATTGCAATATAATTGGGAAACACACCAGCTCTAGGATACTAGAGCCATGTTTGTTATATTTCGTGTTAGGGGATGTTTATTAGAAACCATGGAAACTAGATTTAGGAAACCATAGATTATGGAACATAACCCTAATATAAACTATGTGGATAAGAATATGTGAATATTCCAAAGAAAAAAATTCTATTATTATGATAATTGCTACACACAAATATTTTAATTTATGTTAACGTTTTTCACTTTTTAGAGATTATAAATAACTTATCATTTTGATATGAACTAATATAGTGTACGTAATCATTTAGAAATTTCAAATAGTATAAAGACTTTCAACCTCACTAATGCACATGATCCAGTGTGTAAGAATTATAATGTGTTTTATAAGATTTAATAATTCTTTTGAAGGGAAGTAGTCATCGAAATATTCCCATTATATGAGGACATAATATCATGTGCTGGAAATATAAATAAAGAGTTATCATAGTATTATAACATTGGAAGGACTCTATAGAAGTATAAGATAGCTATGAAAAAGTTGAATAAATAAACGAAAAGAAATAATTATTTCCCCACATGTGAAAATTGTAGGAAGAAACATGATGGGAAGTTATTTAAGGGATTAAAAGTTTTTTATAAGTGTGAAGATATGGGTCACTAGAAAAATGAATAAAATATTAAGGATAAAAAAGGATGATATTCAATGTCACAAAAATAAAGAGATAGGACACTATGAAAACAAATTCCCTGACCTTCCTGATAAGATACCTCAAAATAATCTAAGGGATTGAGGTCCAGCTTATGATATTGATATAGCGGATGTGGAATGATTAACATACTATTGTATTTATATCCTTGAATAATTTTATGCAATTTTACTATAGTACATTTTTTGTTAAAGATTTGAAAGTATATGTTTAATGGTACATATAATAAATGATTTAGTGGCATGTTTAATATCGTGTACAACAAATTACGGAGTTAAGGATGACCCTTAATGTAGTCCTGATGTTGAGATAATGATTTTAGGATAAGGAGAGGAATTATATGGATAATGCAAATTGGATGGTATTGAATACCTCGAAATTGATTAATGGTTTTTTGTTTATGTTATCATTGATATAGTAAACAACACTTTTGGATTTATGGAAGATATCCAATCATATATGTTTCATTCAAGTAATAATTAATCATTCATTTTTTTAATAATATTTTTGGTTAATTGAAGTTATTAACATGTTTTAGTAGAATACATTATGAAGGTATTCACATGTTTGGTATTTTATTATTTATATATACTTTATATCCTTTGGGAGATTAAAGATTTATGGATTTTGAAATTTTAGGTACCTTCTTTCGAATGTTTGTGATTCTAATATTTTTTAAGGTTCATAAGGTTTACCTTTAACGAAATAGTTTAATTTGAATTTTGGATGATATTTACAGATTATGTGTTTATGCATATTCGATAACCTGTTCCAACTATATTTGTTTTGAAAAATATTTCAGACAGAAGGAAAAAAATTCAATTTATGGATCTTATGATCCATTTAATATTAATTTCAGTGCATCCGGCATAAAATATAATTTTTTGGTATTCATTTTTTGGATTATGGGATATCATTACTATGGACTATTTCACTAATTTACCAAAGACTCCTAGAAATAATGATGAATTATGGAATTAAAAATGAAATTTCTGAGATAACCTTTAATGGTAAAATATATAAATAAAGATTAATATATTAAGATTAATTTTGAAATTTTCTTTGGTTGATATTAGTATAATTCTATAAATTGGAAAATCTTTAGGTTGGATGACAACCTTTCACATCCGATACGACCGTGAGAATTGAGCCCACTACCAAAGGGTGAGAGGGGTACATTACCTACCATCGACCAACGTGATTTCTAGGTTAATTATACATGTTTTTCCTTATATAGTAATTATTATATATAAATTATAAGTTAAATTTGGAAACCCTGTATGATTAATAAAAATAGAATATTTTTGGAATTTTATTGAGGACAGAATGTTGAAATGTCTTTTAGAAGAAATAGTGAGTTTTTAGTGGAGATTGTTTAATGGATGAAGCTCTATCTATCAACTAAGTTTAGTCTCCTATGTTATTAGTCTAGTAATTAATAGTATTACTTAAATCTAGGAAAAAGGGTCTAGAATAAAAACATCATTCATTTAATTTTTTTACATGGAAATTGATAGCCTCTTTATCCCATCATGGATTTATGGTTTTGTGATTGTAGAAATTTTGATAACCTTGTTTTTTATCACTCTCCATAAAAACATGATAGTTTTATTTCACTTTATTATCATAGTTTTCACTCCACCCTAATGTTATCCTATTTTAATGCATAATTTATTTTGTAACCTTCGCATTTCCCATTCCCTCTTATTAAAAGGATGATTTATTAAGTCTATTTATGATGTGTGTTTCCCACAAAGGTATTTTTAATTACAAAATTCTGATTTTTGAGGTGAAATATCAAATTTAAAGGATGAAATTTATTAAAGGATAGTAGAATGTAACACCCCAATATTTTATGTTATGACCATTCTTAAATAAATTCAATTTCCATGATATCATATGTTATACAACACACTATGTTTAACAAACGATTAAATATTTTTATTAGGTTTTGATAGTTATCACAAATACATTGGAATGGAAGGAATGAATGGTATTAATTAAATATAGATTAAATATATTTATAAAATCAATTAATTAGTTACCAATTTATTAAAAAGGAAAATTAGAAACAATTTCACATATAGGATGTGTTTTTCTAAAAAACTATTTTAGGACTATAATGGAATATTTTTTAATTAATTTAATTAATCACTAATTTTATGATATATCAATGAAATTTATATGTTGAATATTCCATCAAATTTTTTATTCATTCAATATTTTTTATAGTCATATATAAGAATAAATTTAGGTTAATGCATAAAGAGTTATATTTTTTTAAAATCATGTCACCTCGTGATGAAACACCTATTTTAAATCTAAATTTTGAAAATTTTCTAACTTTTATTGGAAAGATAACGTTCTTTTTTGAAATTTTAATATAAAAAATTATACTATGGTGAAATTTTGGTATTTTTTGTAGATGTCTCATTTATTAAAAACCAATGAAAAATATTAAATTTTAATTACACCTCCTTTTTCATCTAATTTATTTATATATTTAAATTATATTTTAAATTGGTTTCAATGAATTATTATTTCCATTATACTTCATTAAATATAATCTTGGTCATTTTAATAAATTTCTCATTGAAATTTTATATAAAAACATTTTTCTACTTTTGAGCTTTTCACTTTAAAACCTGTCTATTTAGGTGTTTTGTGGGATTATTTATATATATAATTTTTCTAATTATGTTAATTAAATTAGGTAAATTGGACACCATATTTCGAATAATATGTCCCAAATTAGTTTTTAGTAAAATTTTAACATTAATATATAAAAAACATACCATGGTAGAAAAATTTATTCATCGCAATATAAGTAATGTCACGCCCGGACTTCGTTGAGGTACAACTTTAATTTTTATATTTTTATTTCATGATTTAATAGCCTGTTTATTTAAATTTATTGGTCATATCATGGACTGAACCCGATGTGGGTTTCCCGTTGTGGCAATGATGTGTGCGCGCGAGCCTTACGCCGCTCGGTGCATGGGTAGGGCACGAGCGAAGCCGTGCAGCCTTTCCATTTTAACGTGTGGAGCCCGTTGCATGGACGTTTCAAATACCGGATGATTAACTTCAGTTTTCTTATTATGATGATGATTAATATTATTATTATATTATCATTTTTATTTAATTTTTTATTATTAAAGATTTTTATTTTTATTTTATTCTATTTTTTTCTATTTTTTTCTATTTTTTTCTATTTTTTTATCTTTCTATTTTTATTCAACATTCCCATTTTGATTTAATTATTTATTTACACATGTTGAATTCTTTTTTTATCTTCTTTTTCTTATTCCCTCCCCATGATAACCCCAGCCACCACCCATTTTTTCATTCTCTTTCTTTTTTTTTCATCCTCTTTCTTCCTCCCCATGCATCCCCTCTCTCCCGATTTTTCTTCTTCCCTCCCTTCCCCATTTCCCCTCTCTCCCACTGCCTCCCTTCTCCCCTCCTTTACCCTATTCCTCTCCTTCTCCCTTTCTCCTCCTCTCTCCCCCATGTGACACACCTTCTCATCCTCTCCTACTTCTCCTCTTTTCCTTCCCTCCCTCCCTTCTCTTCTCTTCCGTCACTCCCCACACTTTCATCCTCCCCTCACCCGCCGCGCTCAACCGTCGCGTTCACCCTCACCCTACGCGCTCCCCCATTTCCCCTCCATCACTGCGCCCAGCAGGCCCTCACTCACGTCCTCCCCCTTTCCCTCTTTTCCCTCCATCACCGCGCCCAGTAGGCCCCACCTCTACTCCACGGCCAGCCTTCCCCCAGCTCCCTTCCACTGCCCCTCTTCCTTGCCCGCACCGACCAACCGATGCCATGTTCTGGATAGCAGCTCCATGAGCCGGCACCCTTCTTTCCTCTTGTCGGACTGCCTCCCGCACCCCGCTCACGCTGTCGGACCACCTCCCGCACCCCGCTCGTGCTGCCTGACCACCTCCTACCAACCGCTCGTGCTTGCCGGACAACCATCGTACCGCCCCTCGCTTTGCCAACATTCCACAATAAGGGTTTGTTTTTATTTTGATTAATTATTTTGTTTGGTTTAAATGATATTTAAGTTATTTAATTATTAATTCATTTGTTAAATTTTTAATTAATTTATTTATATTTATTAAATTTTTTAATTATTTTATTTATTTGAATTGGTTAAATTGATAATTAAATTATTTAATTGGGTAAATTATTAATTAATTTAATTTTACTTATTTGAATTGGTTAAATTGATAATTAATTTATTTAATTTGGTAATTTTATAATTATTTTAGTTGATTATTATTAAATTTATTAATCACCTTATTTAATTGAAATTGTTGATTAGTTAATTAATTTATTTAGTTAGTTTTAGAGTTGCATACTTATTAATCAACTTATTTAATTGTTATAGGATTTGTTTAATGGATAATTAAATTGCTAATATTTTCTGGGTAGGCACCATGGTGATTTGGTCTAGTGTTTTAGGACCTTTTTGACGGTTCCATACGGTGCGACCATTGCACAACGGGAGTGTTACGCCGTGTGATTTTTCATATATATTTGAGGTAGGTGGCTTCATAGGCTTAGGGAATTTAATCATTTAGTCTCCTCGATTGATTAATTTAATATGTCTTTTATTTAAATACTGATGTGAGTTCTCGGTTTGACTGGTAGAGCATGGTGTTTTACTTTTATTAGTGGCTTGTTTAGATTGTCGGGATTATACTATGTTGTGATTTGGTTTTTGAACAAATGGAACAGATAAAATTTGATCCTTGCTACAATATTAGTGTGCGTCCGACTGGATCTTCCACTGTTGATTGCGTTGTTTTATTTTCTCAAAACTTATAAACCAATTTTATAAATGTTTGATAAACTTTATTTTGGTTCTCGAAATTCTGTAGTTCTTGCGTGTTGTGAGGTTCTATATTGTGTGTTGTGTCTTGACCTTGATGAGTAGGGTGAACTTTGAATATTTAGCACAAAAGGGGAAGCATGGGTACTAGGTGGGCGGACTGGACTACCATGCTAGTGATACAGGAGTAGCCTCAGCCCAGTTTCACTTAGCGGGTTTGATGCTTACAACACTAACTAAAAATTGGATGAGGACTATAGACCACTATGTTTGGAGGTGTTTCCGTACCAGTGGGTCGTGCACGGGAATGTATGATATGGTTCACCGAGACGTGAGTTTCTAGGGCCCCACACAGCTTTAGTACATTACGGCATCTCCCATTTTTTGTTACTCCAATGTGATTATATTCTCATCACAGGTTGGATTTGGTGACTACTTTGGTTTTAAAAGGTAATAATGTTTCATTTTCTATCTGTGCCAAAAACCCCTTTTTCCTATTTTAAAACTGTCTTTCTTTCATTAAAAACTGTTTCCATCAAAATGTTAGTGCATTTATTTCTTTTCTCTAAAATTTGAACCTACAAACTGCTCTGTTCATCTAACCCTTTTTATGCTGAATCTTTTCCCTGGTGAAAACCTATTTAGTGATTTCTCACACCCTACTTACACCCTTGGGTGTAAGTAGATCTGATTATGTCTAATGCAGGGAAATGCCAAGGTTTTGAGAACGGTTGTTCGTGTTGTAAGTTCGTTCTTCTGATTTGGCATTGGTGGCGGAGGCTTGATAGTGTAATTCTTTTATCAGGTTACAGTTGCTGATTTGGTTATTGGTCACCCTTTTTGGGTGTTAGTTGTGATTGAGATGTAGTTTCTCTTCTTGTTAAGACTCGTTCATGCTGTTTTAAAACATGTCGTTGTAATGTTGATTTCAGAATTCAGTTACTTATGGTTTTTTTCTAGTAGTCATATGGGTAAATCGTTCCCAAAGATTCTAAATTGATACCCAGGCACTTGTGCTAGCCCGTGGGGATCAGGAACACCCTTCGAGCCTGGACGCGGGCCGGGTCGAGCATCAACTTGATGGTGAGCTGATTCGGTTCGTGACAAAATGGTATCAGAGCAGTTTTTAGCCCTTGGTTTATGTTATTTGGGATGAGTTTTGTTATATAGAACATGGGGCTGTCGGGGCTCGAAATTCATGTTAGGAGTAGGGTGCTTGGCCAACATGCCTCGTGACAGATACTAAGTCACCACGGGATTTCAGGATGCTTGATTGACTTCTTTTCTACGTGGGACGTACATGCTGCAGACTATACGTGGACACCAGGCAGGAAAGTAGAGTTTTGACATGAAGTCATTTTTTCATGTTTGGTTTACTGATGATTGTTTATCTTGTTGAAAAAAAATTGGTTCCTCTTGAGATATGTGATATTGATGGTATTATTTTATGATTGTTTCCCTGTGCAGCAAGATGCCTCCCCGGAGAGCTCCCATACACACACGGGAGGAAGCTGGAGAGAGTTCTCTCGCTTCGCTTGATCAGAGATTGGTAGAGACTGTGGTCTAAGCCGTTTAGGCTTTGGGACAAGGGTCGACTCCTGCCCCCGCCCCTTTTCCAGCTAGAGGGGAAGAATCTGGCTCCAAGAAGGATAGATCTCAGGAGTTTCAGAAGAACAAACCTCCTAGTTTCTGAGGCAGTTCAGAACCTCAGGAAGCAGAGGAATGGATTGAAAAGATATAACGCATGTTCTATTTCCTTGACACGCCCGAGGAAGTTATGGTGAAGTGTGCCACATTCCAGCTAGAGGGTTCCAGTCGCAAATGGTGGGAATCACTGGTCCAGGCTGGGAAACATGAGCACATGAGTTGGAAAGATTTCAAGGTTATCTTCAATGAGCAGTCTTGTCCAGAGATCCTAGCCTACGCTAGATCTCGGGAGTTCATGGATCATTCGCAAGGAAATCAGACATTGATGGAATATGCGAACCGCTTTACTGAGCTGGTGTGGTATGCACCTGAGAGTCTTTCAAGTGAATTCTTGAAAGATCAGATGTTTGAAAAGGGCCTTCGACCAAAAATCCACTCTCAGGTTTTCTTTTTCAACCTGAAGACTTATGTCGAGGTGGTCGATCGTTCTTGCAGGGCCGAGATTGACCAGAGAAGAAATTCAGGGTTTTTTGGATCAGTGTCAGGCTTTGGCAGTGGGAGTTCCTCAGAAAAGAAGAGGAAGCGTGTTGAGAAGTTAAAGAAGAGTGGTGGTGGATCAGGCCATCCCTCCAGGAAGACATCATCTGAGGCTTCTGATGTGAGACCCATTGTGTTCCATCATTGCAGAAAGGCAGGGCACATCTGACCTGCATTTCCACATCCCCCCATACCTTGATATGTGTGAGGAGTCATGGGGCACCTACCGCGTTTCTGTGGGACTATACGCCCTTACCAGAGTGGGACTGGATCTGCAGCTTCCAGGGGTGTATCAGTGTAGTCAGAGCCGACCAGGACACCGGGATCTCGGTTCGGTGGTAGTGGTGGTAGGACTGAATCATCTTATGGGCAGATCCAGATTAGGGTGGAGCCATAGGCGAGCAGTCGTTCTATGGCAGGGACCAGACTTTTGCATGTTGTGGATCAGGCACCGGTGGAATCTGTTACAGTACCATTGACTGTTCGAGGTACCATTTTTATTGCATCTTCTATAGCTGCGGTTTTATTTGATATTGGTGCTTCTGTTTCATTCATATCTGCTCACCTCGTGAATATGTTGAACCTACCAACCGAGATGTTATCATTTGCTATGGAGTTGGAAACACCATTGTAGAAAAAGAGGTAGCAAGGCCTTATGTTCCCATCGTGCGCACTCCATGGGTTGGGAGTCAATATGGAATGGGATTTCTTGGTCTTTGACATGGACCTATTTGATGTGATCTTGGGTATGGACTGGCTGGTGCGCTTTCAGGCACACAATGATTGCTATCGGCGCTGAGTCAGTTTTACGGCACCAGATGGGACTCCATAGTTATTTCACGAAGAATGTGATCCTCGGTCGGGACGTGCAGGACCTCCACTCCCTGAGTTGGGAAATATTTCTTATCTGTTGTCGTCACTCACACTGGAGGATGATGGTGGTGTTCCTCAGGGCGGGTTACCTCGTGTAGTGGATGAGTTCCCAGAGGTCTTTCTAGATGATTTTCCTGGCTTACCCCCAGAGCGGGACATGGAGTTCTCGATTGAGTTGGAACCGGGAACATAGCCTATATCTCTTCCCTTATATCGCATTGCCCCCACTGAATTGAGGGAATTAAAGTTACAGCTGGATGATTTGGAATCCAAAGGATTCATTCACCCGAGCGTCTCTCCTTGGGCCGCCCCCGTTTTATTCGCGATGAAGGCCGATGGAACCCTCCGGTTGTGAATTGATTACCGGAAATTGAATAAGGTTACCATCAAAAATAAATATTCTTTTCCTCAGATTAACTATTTGTTTGACCAACTGAAGGGGGAATAGTGGTTCTCCAAAATCGACTTGCATTCGGGATACCACCAGCTCAGGGTGAGAGAAGAAGATATCCCAAAGACGGCATTCCGAAGCAGGTACGGTCACTTCGAGTACTTGGTCATGCCTTTCATATTGACGAATTCTCCTACAGTATTCATGGAGCTCCGGAACAGGTTGTTCCACCAATATCTCGACACCTTTTTTGTGGTATTCGTGGATGACATCTTGATTTATTCTGGATCTGAAGAGGAGCATGAGCATCACCAGCGCATGGTTTTGGGCACTTTGTGAGGCCATTTCCGGTATGCCAAACTCTTGAAGTTCACATTCTGGATCAGGAAAGTGAAGTTTCTGGGGCATGTTGTCTCATAACAAGGGGTTTCAGTGGATCCTGAGAAGTTCAGGGCAGTTATGTCATGGGAGAAGCCGAGAAATGTGTTTGAGATCAGGAGTTTTCTTTGCTTGGCTGGCTATTACAAGCTCATTGTCCGAGACTTCTCGCTGCTTTCCTCCCCCATGACTGCACTAACCCAGAAAGGGGTGAGGTTTTAGTAGATCCCAGAGTGTCAGGCATCCTTCAAGGAGTTGAAGCGGCGGTTGACCATTGCACATGTGTTGACCTTACCAAAGTCGGGAAAGGGCTATGTGGTTTTCTGTGATGCTTTAGGTACGAGCCTTGGATGTGTGATCCTATAGGTTGACCATGTCGTGGCTTATGGTTCTCGCCAGCTCTGGCCGCATGAGAAGAATTATCCAACTCATGACTTAGATTTGGATGTGATGATGCATCCATTGAAGATGTGGCGTCACTGTCTATTTTGGGAGATGTTTGTGGTCTATTCTAACCATAAGAGCCTGGACTAAATTTTCTCTCAGAAGGATCTCAATTTGATTCAGCGTCGCTGGGTCGAGTACCTATAGGGTTTTAATATTGACTTTATATATACCCCTAGCAAGGGTAATGTGGTAGCCGACACCTTGAGTAGGAAAGTACCAGAGCAGGCATTGAGGAAGACCAGTGATGAGTGGACTTTGATTGGGCTTTTCACCCAGATGCACCTGGAGAGCAGGAAGAATAGTTGAGGTACCTTCTTGGATACCATTTAGTTGAATCTCGCTCTTCTGGAGTTGATCCAGCGGTAGCAGCCTGGTGATGAGCTGTCTCAGCGATCTATGCAGTTTCTTCATGGTGGGGAGACTCCTTCAGATTGGTCCTTGTCTTCCGAGAGGGTCTTGTGCTTCATGGTCTGTGTTGTGGTGTTGTTGTCTCTACGGAAGTTTGTAATGTAGGATAGCCACAAATATCAGTGGTTCGTCCTTCCTGGTACCACCAAGATGTACTACGATGTTCGTCGTCAGTTCTTGTGGCCAGGTATTAGACGAGACATTGTCGACTTTCTGTCAAGGTGCAACACTTGCCAGCCGGTAAAAGAAGAGCATCAGAGACCGTATGGCCTACTACAACCACTACCCATTCCTACCTGGAAGTGGGACAAGGTCACCATGGACTTCATCATTGGCTTGCCTCAGACACCTCGAGGGAGGAATGATATTTGGGTGGTGATTGATTGTTTCACCAAGTCATCTCACTTTATCCTGATTAGAGATACAGTGAAGGTAGATGAGCTGGGCCACTTTTATGTTTAGGAGGTTGTCAGACTTCATGGTGTGTCATTTGCCATTATTTATGACATGGACCCCCACTTTACATCTCGATTTTGGGGAGGCCTACAGAAGGCTTTGGGGTCGCAGATCAAGATTAGCACGGCATACCATCCTTAGACGGATGGCCAAATGGAGCGAGCGAATCAGATTCTGGAAGACATGCTCTGCGCCTGTGTGTTAGATTTTGGAAGTTCGTGGGATATCCATTAGGGATTGGTTGAGTTTTCATATAATACCAGTTACCAATCTTCCATCATAATGGCACCCTTTGAGGTGATCTATGATCGGCCTTGTCGGTCTCCTCTGTGTTGGGCTGAGGTAGGTGAGACCTCACTCTTGGGACTAAGCCTTGTTCAGGAGACATCTAAGAAGATCAAGCTGATTAGGCAGCGGTTTTTGAAAGCTCCGAGTCACCACAAGTCTTATGCAGATCAGAGGTGGTGGGATCTGGAGTTCTCATAGGGGGAAAGAGTGTTCCTGAATGTGGCCCCTCGCTTGGGTCACCGTCATTTGGGGAAGCAGCGGAAGCTAACACCAAGGTATGTCGGACCTTTTGAGATTCTTGAGCATATTGGAAAGGTGGAATACTTGTTAACTTTTCCCTCGTAGTTGAATTTGATCCACGACGTATTCCATGTCTCCCAACAAAACAAGTACAACCCCGATCTATCGCATGTTCTGAATTGTGAGGAGTTGGAGATTGAGCCAGGCATATCTGTGTTTGAGCGACCAGTGCAGATAGTGGATTCTCAGGATAAGGTGTTGCGTGGAAAGTCCATTACTCTGGTCCGTATTCTCTGGCAGCATGGGAATGATGAGCACGAGACTTTGGAGTGGAAGTCGTGAGTTGAGCAAGAGTACCCATTTTTATTCTCTGATCAGGCATCGAGGTAACTTTCCGAGGGCGGAAAGTTTTCATGGTGGGGAGAATTGTCAGGCCCGGACTTCATTGAGGAATAAAATTAATTTTTAAATTTTTATTTCATGAATTAATTACCTATTTATTTAAATTTTGTGGATGTAGCACGGGGCTGAACCTGATGAGGGTTGGCCATTATGGAAACGATGTGTGCGCGCGAGCCTTACGCTGCACGGCGCACGGGCAGGGAACAGGTGAAGTCGTGCGGCCTTGCCATTTTAATGTGTGTTGCCCATTGTGGGGACGTTTCAAATTCCGGATGATTAACTTCAGTTTGCTTATTATGATGATGATTATTACTATTATTATATTATCATTTTTATTAATTTTATTATTATTAATGCCTTTTATTTTTATTTTATTCTATTTTATTTTATTTTATTTTATTTCTATTTTTATTCAAATTTCCCATTTTGATTTATTTATTTATTTACACCACTTGAATTATTTTTTTATCTTCTTTTTTTCCCACCCCATGAATACCCTAGCCGCCACCCATTTTTTCATTCTCTTTATTTTTTTCCCTCATCTTTCTTCCTCCCTACGCATCCCCTCTCTCCCTAATTTTATTCTTCCCTCCCTTCCCCCTTTCTCCTCTCTCCCGCTGCATCCCTTCTCCCCTCCTCTCCCCCATTCTACTCCTTATCCATTTCTAATCCTCTCTCCCCCGTGTGCCACCCCTTCTCCTCTTCTCCTTCTTCTCCTCCTTTCCTTCCCTACATCCCTTCTATTCTCTTCCACTGTGCCCCACCCATTCCTCTTCCCCTCACCCACCGCCACGCTCACCTGCCGTGTTCACCATCACTTGCCGCACTCACCAACCACGCTCCCCTATTTTCCCTCCAGTGTCGAGCCTAACAGGCCCTCCCTCACGGAATCCCCCTTCCCCTCTTTCCCTCCAGCGCCGCGCCCAGCAGGGCCCACCTCTGCTCCACGGCCAACCTTCCCCCAACTTCCTTCCTCCGCTCCTCCTCCCTGCCCGGACCGACCAGACGACACCTTGTTCCGGACAGCAGCTCCTTAGGTTGGTGCCCCTCTACTTCTTGTTGGACAGCCTTTCGCACCCCTCTCACACTTCTGGACCGCCTCCCGCACCCCGCTCGCACTGCCGGACCACCTCCCACCCACCGCTCGCGCTCGCCGGACAACGGTTGTGCCGCCCCTCGCTTTTCCAACGCTCCACAATAAGGGTTTGTTTTTATTTTTATTTAATTATTTTTATTGGTTTAATTGATATTTAAGTTATTTAATTATTAATAAATTTTATTAAGTGTTAATTAATTATTTAATTATTATTAAATTTGTTAATTATTTTATTTATTTGAATTGGTTAAATTGATAAATAATATATTTAATTTGGTAAATTGTTAATTAATTTATTTTTATTTATTTGAATTGGTTAAAATGATAATTAATTTATTTACTTTGGTAAATTGTTAATTAATTTAATTTATTATTATTGAATTTTTTAATAATCTTATTTAATTGAAATTGTTGAATAGTTAATTATTTTATTTAGTTAGTTTATGAGTTTTATACTTATTAATCAACTTATTTAATTGTTATTGGATTTTTTTAACGGTTAATTAAATTGCTGATACTTTCTGGGTTGGTTCCGTGGTGATTTGGTCTACTGTTTTAGGACCTTTTTAACGGCTCCATACAGTGCGACCGTTTCACAACGAGAGTTTTACGCCGTATCATTTTTCGTACCTATTTTAGGTAGGTGGTTTCGCATGCTTAGGGAATTTAATCATTTAGTCTGCTGGTTTGATTAATTTAATATGTCTTTTATTTAAATGCTGATGTGAGTTGTCGGTTTGACTGGTAGAGTGTGGTGTTTTACTTTTATTAGTGGCTTGTTTAGATTGGTGGGTTTAAAACATGTTGCGCTTTGGTTTTTGAACAAATGCAGTAGATGAAATTTGATCCTTGATAAAATCTTAGTGTGTGTTCGAGTGGGTTTTTCACTATTGATTGTGTTGTTTTATGTTCTCAAAACTTATAAACCAATTTTCCAAATGTTTGATAAACTTTAGTTGGTTCTCTAAATTCCATAGTTCTTGAATGTTGTGAGGTTCTATGTTGTGTGTTGTGTCTTGACCTTGATGAGTAGGGTGAACGTTGAATATTGAGCACAATGGGGGAAGCTTGGGTACTAGGTGGGAAGACTAGACTAGCGTGCTAGTGATACAGGAGTGGGCTCGGCCCAGTTTCACTTAGTGGGTTTGATGCTTACAACACAAAATAAATATTGGATGATGATTGGACACCACAATGGTAGGAGGTGTTTCCCTACCAGTCGCTCGTGCATGGGAATGTATGATATGGTTCACAAGGACGTGAGGTTCTAGGGGACCCCACAGCTTTATTACTTTAGGGCCTCTCCCACTTTTTGTAGCTCCTGTGCGATTATATAATCATCACTGGTTGGTTTTGGTGACTTCTGTGGTTTCAAATGGTAAGAATGTTTCATTTTCTTTCAGTACCAAAAACCCATTTTTTCTATTTTAAAACTTTCTTTCTTTCTTTAAAAACTGTTTCCATCAAAATGTTAGTGCATTTATTTCTTTTCTCTAAAATATGAACCTGCAAATGGCTTTGGTCATCTAACCATTTTTATGTAGAATCTTTTCCCCGGTTCCAACCTATTGAGAGATTTCTCACACCCTACTTACACCGTTGGGTGTAAGTAGATCTGATTATGTCTGATGTAGGGAAATGCCAAGGTTTTGAGCACGGTGGTCCGAGTTGTTAGTTGGTTCTTCTGATTTGGTGCTGATGGCAGAGTCCTGACAATGATATTCTTCCATGAGGTGATAGTTGATGATTTGGTTTTTGGTCACCCTTTTTAGGAAGTAGTTGTGATTGAGTTGTAGTTTCTATTTTTGTTAAGACTCGTTCATGCTGTTTTAAAACATTTCATTGTATTGTTGATTTCGGAATTCAGTTACTTATGGTTTGTTTCTGGTTGTCATTAGGGTAAATCGTTCCCAAAGGTTATAAAATGATAACTAGGCTCTTGTGAAATCAAGTGGGGATCAGGAATGCCCTTCAAGACTTGCCACGGGCCGGGTCGAGCGTCGAGTTGATGGCGACCCGATTTGGTTCCTGACAGTTAAAATAATGAAAAGGGTTATAGTTAAAAGGTAAAAGTCTAAACTAACTAAAAAATACAACTTTTAATGGATTTCGGTTGTATTTATAGACCCTAAACATCCATCACAACATTAATTAATAATATTATTTTTTAAAATTAATTGCACCTCGATGTTGTTGGATTCAATTATAAAATATTCATTATTTAATCACCTAAACCCACCTCTCCTCAAGTATAAATATCATCCAATTTCTACCCAAAATATTTTAATCTCCTAAAAGCTAAAAGAAAAACCTCTAATACTAACTCTATATATCTAAAATTCCTTCTTTTATCACCAAATTACCAAATCCATGGTTCCCAATGGGTTCTCTAAGGAAGTGATATTCAAGAGGAAATTTTCTCAAAACACCTCTCAAAATTTCTTTTCTTCTTCTACATTCTCCTCGTCTATTTCATACATCACAACATAATAATTCTGCAATCCGATAAATATAGAGATTTTATTTTTCCAATGGAATATCTTATATAAATCATTTTTATTACCTCCTCTTACTCAATGAAATGAAACCATTTTCCAAGATACGGCGATTAACCGCCTTCGTGAATCCTATTTTTGTTCATTTTCCATTACCACCTTCATAGATGGTCATAAAAGTCTTATTATTGTTAAAAAACATTTTTATTATTATATTATACCATATTTAATGTTATTTAAATAATATTTAATCATATTATTAAATAAAATGATACTTTTTTATGATGTTCGGAAAAACAACCAAAATAAACTAATCATTTATCTTTAACATTTTATCGCATGAATCGTCCTCATGTTACAAATATAAAAGACATATTAGAACATTTATAGTCCTGTAAGTTTATTAATAATATTCCATTCCACTTCTATATTTTTAATTCAATTTTATAGGAACATCAATAATTTTACACTAGTGAACCGATCATGAAACCATGGAAGGAACACACTTGAAAAAAAAGAAAATAAAGAAATATAATTAATAAATGGGTCATAAGATGTTATAATATCAAAATATAAGTTATTATAAATAAATATTTATATAATTATTTAATGACATAATTTAAACCATTATATATGATGTTACAAAATGCTACACTAAAATGAATCATAAGATAAGGATTTTCTCTTATCACATTTATTTATGTGAGATATATGCCTTATTCACCACTTTTTTATTGTGTGTGGTGTATGTATATTTAATTTTGAATAAAATTTCATTAATAACATTATATTCATGTTATTAAATGTATTATTTGATAATTATTACTTTTATGGGGTTTACTATTCAACCGATTACATGTGGTAAGAGATTTCTTAACTCAATTTTTATTCTTTGTTTTAAAATTATATTTCATTGAATATTTCATGATAAGGTTATGTGTGAAATTACATTTGATTATATAATTTTTATTTCTACATTTTTAAGTGTATTTAAATTGAATACACATAATTTATTTGTTTGTGAGGGACTTTGTCTTGATCTTCTTTCATTGATGCATATTTTTATGTCAAACACCCACCTTTTTTATGACATGTATATGCAGCCCCTTTGATATGTAAAAACATGAATATCATTGTATTCATGTTATTCAATTATTTCAATGTGTTATGGGACACTTTTACATATATATATCTTTTAAAAGTTTTTGTTTGATATATGAGTAATGTTTGTCACTTGTAGTCACAGGTGGGGCCTGGAAATATATATCCTCTCAATGAATTGAAAGATATCATGAGACAAAATAGCTGGAAAAGTTGAATGACTTTTTAACTGTTGAATAAACCATCTTTTAAATGGTCATGAAATAAGTGTTATCATGTTCTAGATACATGATTTCCAATAATTAAGCATTCCTTTCTTTTAGTATTCAGTTATTATTATCAAGAGGATTTTTACTATGAAAAAATATATGGATGCATTTTATTCCCATTTTATTGATTAAATGGAATGTGTTTTCAGTTACATACATTATCATGTTGATTATTCTCATTGAGTAATTATTTAGCATGATGTATTTAAGGCTTAATGATAATTTGTGCTCACCATTTTTTCGTTCATGATGTTATGAAGAATAGAACTTTGAATGGGATCAATGAATAAAATTGCATTCCATCATTAGGTTTTGTTTTAAATTACAAATGTAATAAGGGTACCATGTATGTGTCTAGTTTTTCAAGACTACTATAACATTTAGTCTTTTTCAATTTGAATCTTGTATCTATACCAATGTAATATATAATGAAATCTTCATTGGGCTACTGGATTTGGGGTCATTACATAGCTTGCCTCTCTGGATAAATATCTGTAATCCTCATCGTTTGTTGAATATTAGGTAAAAGTGGTCTCCATTGTCAACCTATAAGATATTATATTGTTGATCAGAGTGGTATTTTATTTGGATCTAGGTTTTATCATCTAATCAAGGATCACATACACCATCTACATTGTCACATGAACTATCGCTAACCAAATAAGATATGTCCATCTAATCAGCATCCAACATAATGTTGAACTGCATGGTCTCCAATACCGGGTCTCAAAATGTTCCATGCCAATTGTGGAGTGATAAATATTATTATAATTAAACTCTAACAATGTTAATTGATTCTACCAACTCTAGTAAATGTATAACATGAAATCCATCAACATATCCTCCAATAGTTGGATATTGTGCTAGGCATACCCATCTGTTTGGTGGTGAAAATTTGCACTCGTCATCAAATGGGTCCCAAATTCCTCTAACAAGACTCTCCAAAATCGTTATTTTAACCACACATCATTTTCAAATACAATTTTTTAGGGAACCCCATAAAGAAGGATGCTCTATTTCATATAAAACTTCCCAGAACACTCCAAAAAACTCTACTATTGATGGTGAGGAATTACCCTAACTTGGTATGCCAGTCAACTATCACCCCAATAGAATTATGGACTCTCATTGTCTATAAAAGACCAATCACAAATTCCATGGATATTATATATCATTTCCACTCTGGTATCTTAGTTGTTTGAAATAAACTTTCCATAAAATTGTTGTTAGTCTTCACCTACTGACATGTGACACATCGAGATACACACTTATCCTCACTCAATCACATGTTATCCAACAAACACTACGACTAAAGGTGTATAGAAATATTAACTAAACTAGTATTTATATCCAAATGATAATTTTTAACTCTCTCATCGCCTTATATCATAATGTGACATGAACCACCATCCATTCCTAGAAAAATAATGACATGATTTTCTCCTTCAGAGAATCCATCTGGTGAATCTCTTGAGGATATAAAGCTACATAGGACTAAACAGTCAATGTATCCTATATAATAATACTTCACATGCTAAATAAGTGGAGGATTCGACACCATCAACTGAAGATAATCTACACCCATCACCTCCACCAGGGTTATATTCATGAAATACCAATGATCAGTTGCATCCCCCAATAAATGAGAATGAGACTTCCAATTGAGGGAATATTCCACTATGTTTACCTTCTTAGAAGTATGAGGTATCTCAAAGTTAGGTCCTATAAGAACCCAAAACATTGCATCTGTCACATATTATAATATCTCTACGTGAAGGCATACCTAAGACTCTTATGGTCAGAGTAAGAAATAATGCATTCTCCCGGAAGAAACTGTCTCCATATCCTTAAAGTGAAGAATACCTCTCCCAACTCTTATTAGTCGGTCATGTAGTTCTATTTGTGGGATCCCAATTGCCTAAACCCATTTTTGATCACTACAATCATCTTTATCATCATGTAGTCACGCCCACCTTCATAGGCATTGCAATACACTATGTACTCCACTCCCTTTTACAATAGTCTCAAAATAGGATCACTATTCAACCTCAAAATCAACTCCTCAAAGGAACTATAGAACATCTCAGTCTAGGTAAATGGATACCCTTTTCACTTTAGTGGAGTATAAGGGGCTATAATCATGGGGAATTATATCACAAACCTCTTGAATCTGTAAGTAATACTATGAGAGTTCCCGGTGATAATAGTATTCTCATATCATGCCAAGAATCCATCCATAAGTGCCTCATGTGATCCTCCTAACAGGAAGAGGACATGAGGGTGATATGTAAGAATACTATTATGAACCAATACACTAATGATTTAAGGACCCTTTAACAAGTCTCTCAACGTAGTTGGATCTTCCAATCCCCTAAAAGGTATCACCATCAACTCATAGTGACCACAATAGATTTTAAAATTCTCTTTTGGTATAGTCTCCACTCAAACAATGATCTAGTTATAACCCATCCTAACATAAAACTCTGAGAACTAATTCATACAATTATACAGGTCAAAAAGTAATATATTCTTAGGGGTGGATACTCTAGCCCAAAAAAACTTGGATTTATCAATTTCAATATACACCTCACCTTGAGCCCTTATTTTCCATCCAAGAGAACAATAATGGGATACCCAAGTGAACAGATTGGGTCCTACAAATCAATAACTCTATTTTCCCTCAAACTGTACCACTAATTTTCAATGCTTCATGGGATTTTCTGACATACTAGTGAAAAAATCAGGTGATTATTTGTGAAATTCTATACAGAGGTTCATCTCATGGTGGGTAGGTAAACTTGGAATATCTTTACGAAATAATTCATCAAACCCCACCATCGATGGAGGAATCTAAAATCTCATATCATCAACTACCACAAGGGTAATACTAAAAAATTCTAAATTAGTTGTAACCTATTGTGATTGATATCATCCAATTCTTAACCGGGATAACTCCTAATCGATAGGGAAAACTCAATCCCACACACCAAAAGAACTACCATACTCACTGGTATAAATATCTTAATCATGGTTGGTATATGGCCATTCCATACTGAGGAAAACATTATAGTTTATCAATTACACTATGAAAATATTTCAGTTTAGTCTCTATTTACTCATAGATTAAGGTCATCCCATCAATAGAGATATGTGATCCCCAATCCTCTCTTAAAGAACCTCTTACACTATAACGCCTCGACCCCAGCTACCCAGAGTCGGTGCATTACTTCGTAACATTGGCATGATCACAAAAGATCAAGTCTCGAAAGACCAATTAGTTTAGTAGCCTTGGAAACACTAGATACATTCATAAGTCTTTCATTACATCAGAAGTAAACAAACTACAATAACATGGTCTTCATAGTCCACACTCATATCTTCACTGACTATTCTCACAAGTCAGTCATAATACACTTCTTCACTTCCTGGAAAATATTTAAACATTGAAAGGGGTGAGCTCAGATGCTCAGTAAGGATAACAATATTGCGGAAGCTTTTATAAGAAAACACAAGCATTTAAGGCAATGTATAACTAAAACAAAAGCCTTTTAAACTTTAACTTCAACATAATATGGAAAAAGTAAAATAAAATAATGCCATTACTTACTCACATGGATATTCTACTAGACGAATAATCACATGAAATATCAATAACCACTTTCATAATGTTGGAATGCATAATTCCAGACTATCATAACCACATAGCCAAGGCCTCGTACCAAGACTACAAATTAGATTTTGTCAAGGCCTTGTGCCAAGACACTAGTTTGTCTCATGAGACCTACCGATGCATCGAGGAGCTATAGCGGGCTCCACCCGTCACATATTAATTTCAATGCATTCCCATATGAAAAGGTTTAAACATAACATAAACATTCGTATTAAAACTAGCATACGAAATGTAAATAATTTCACCATAAACTATGAATGGTATAAAATAGCACATCCACAGTCAAACATATCAAAAAACCTTCAATACAATATAGAAGTTTTGTATTATAATAAATCAACTTCAAATAAGCGTAAAATCCATAAAAGGATGTTGACATAGATGAAATCAAAACACTTTTTAGAGAAATATCTCTTTCTATTTTTGAAATCATTTAAGAGCCATATAAAACGAAACATTTTCTTGAAAATATTCTTATTAGATTGTAAGCAAAGCTTTGAAGATTTTATAACGGCGGAAAATAACCGCACCCGCTGTATAAGTTAAAAAAGACATTCTTACCTCAATTCTGTCAAAAAGGTTAAAAAGGACCTTGTTTTGAAAACGACGGAAAGATTCCTCTTATAAAAAGTTAAAAAGGGTATAAATGACTTTAACCCATATTCTTGTAAATAATAAAAATGTTTTGAAATACATTTTGAAGAAACATGGATGTGGATGATAACGAGGTCCCAGTAGATAATTATGTATAAACAACCTTGGGTAATGAAGAGGTTGTGAAGTAAACCCTTACCTTGTACTTTTCCTTGGTTGAGGTAGGTTAACCTCCTGTATAATGGGGAAATAATTGTTATTAAATTATAAAAGAATCATATACATTCATATGATATCATATATGATCTTTTAACATTGTTTTGTTAACAATATCTTAGATTTATCGTTGTTTCGGGTGTTAACTTACTCGTTTTCTTATATGTTTTGTTACGTAAGTCATGTTATTCATGGATAGGTTGTATCTTATTCATATCCAGAATGATATCATTTCCTTAAACATTATTTTTAAATAATCAAATGATAATTATACTTGAATGGATAAGGCGGAGAATGAATCTCATCGCGTTCGTGGAGACGGTAGTCCGTACGTACGCACGAGCGACAATATCATTATTTTGATATTAAAATAATATATAATTGGATAGTATATCATATATACAGAATCATTATCATGTTATATTTATTATTTACATGAATTAAATATCATTATTATACCCATCTAAATAATAATATATTGAATAACAATTACACCACGACGTGGAGACGGTAAGCCGTACGTACGCACGTATGGTGACATGCCATTCAAATGATGGGTAGAATACTGAATATGGTTGTTCCATATTTATAATAACATCACAGTATATAGAATATACTGGAGTTATAATTTTATAATTGAAATAATAGACAGAGAGGGAGTGGAAGAAGAAAGAAACATGAAAGAGGGTGATGAAATGTTATCTCTTCTTCGGGTTCTTCCTTTTGATTTGATCAAAAGGACTCCTTAGGATGGCTTTCTGACTAAAGTAAAGCTTCTAGGATGAAGGGAGAGAATTTGGGAGAGTATTTGGTCAGAGGTTGGCCGAACCAAAAGGCTTGAATGTGTGAATAAGGTGGTAGAGGTGGGGGCCTTTTATAAGAGGAGAGGAGGGGCTCTTTTGGAAAGATTGAAATGTTACATTATTATACCATGCTTTTCGGATTCTAAAGGTCCCACACTTATATAATTCGTGTATAAGGTGATAAGGGTTCTAAATCTCTTCATCCAATAGGCTTTGGACAAGTGTAAGCCTTGGAGTTTGCATTATCTTCTCATTTTATTTAAATCGTTAAATAATGAGGTCATTGCCACATCAAAATAATGTCATAAATAATTTAATTTATTTAATGTCTAAAAATTATAAAAAAATACTATGATGTAGGAAATATTTTTATCTTTCTAATGAATATTTATAATCAAAATTTGGACTTGTTTAACCCCACGTAAAAATTGTTTTAGTAAAACATTTTATGTTTGTGTCATTTTTTTACTTTAACATTAAATAAAAGGTGTTTATGTCATTTTCTAACTAAAGTGGCTCCATGGGGTCCCCAAGTTGACCCATGGGTTGTCTTGGTCGGCCATGAATCATCCAAAAGGAGTAGGACAAGTGTCATTCTCATCTCATATTATAAAAACATTGTTTTTGCCTTAAACTACACTAATTAACTCTAATCGCGATTAAGAACTTAAAAGTTACTATTCACCAAAAAATTATTTTAATCTCATTGAACCACATTTTACTTCTTAATGACAACCATGTATGTCGGATTTTTGAAAATTAAATCACAGAAGTGGTAATATTTCATTTAAACGAAAAATTAGTTATTTAACTACCACTTAGTGGTTTCACTATTCATCAAAAATTGAAGTTTTTCAGAACAAAACCAAAATTTCACCCAAAGATATAATTGATATTCCGAATTCAAAAATGATGTCTATTTTACAAAATTCCAAACATATAAGTTGCATTAATTAATTTTATAATTAATTCCCGCTGTTACGACAAATAGCGTGTTTTTAAGAAACAATTTATATCAAAAGATTGGCAATTGTTTATGTCCAATTTCAATGTTAAATTAATTCTAATGACCACCATTGGATAAAATGGTAAAAATATATTCTAATTATACTTTAAAACCACTAAATAGTATAATTTATCACAATAAATTATTTTGATTAAAAAAGTTGTTTTAAGTATTTTTTCACTTTTCATAAAAAATAGAAGTTCTCAGAAAAATACCAAAAATTCAACATAGGCTAATTTCGATATTCCGAATCCAAAAATGAAGTCCATTTTGATAAATAAAATTAATAAAATTTCAAAAAGTAGGTATTACTATTCACAACGGCTAGTTTAATTCGTTGTGGTGTGCGTTAGAGCTCGAGGTTGCGTACAACACACGCTATCGCATTATTCGAAAGGAAACGTACCGTGGAAGCTTGGGGTGTTACATTCTCCCCTCCTTCAAATAATTGCGTCCTCGCAATTTCTAGGGTATTACTGCATAAAAAGACTCTGGTGGTTCTTCATCATAAGTTCCTCAGGTTCCCACGTTGCCTCTTCCATTTTATGATTTCTCCACAAAACCTTTACCAGACGAGTCGTCCGGTTTCTCAGCACCTGCTCCCTCACATCAAGAATCCTGACGGGCTCTTCACAATAGGAAAGATCGGGTTCCAGTTCTAATTCCTCATAGGTGAGTACATGCGTTGGGTCAGGCATGTATTTCCTCAACAGAGATACGTGGAAAACATCGTGAACTTTGGAGAGATTTGGCGGCATCACCAAACGATAAGCTACAGCCCCAATACGATCTAGAATTTCAAAAGGTCCGATGTACCTGGGACTCAACTTACCCTTCTTACCAAAATGTATAACTCCTTTCCATGGAGATACCTTTAGGAAAACATGATCTCCCACCTGAAATTCCAAAACCATTCTTCTGTTATCGGCATAGCTCTTCTGCCTACTTTGAGCTGATTTGATGTGGTTTTGGATTACCTTCACCTTTTCCATTGTTTCTTCCACCAGTTCTGGTCCCAAAAGTTTTCTTTCACCAACGTCATCCCAACAGGTTGGTGTATGACATCTCTTTCGGTATAATGCTTAATAAGGTGCCATCTGAATGCTTGAATGGAAGCTATTGTTATAAGAAAATTCTACTATTGGTAAGTATTGATCCCACATACCCTAAAAGTCAAGAGAGCATGATCTCAACATGTCTTCTAAGGTTTGAATAGTCCGTTCTGATTGTCCACCTGTTTGAGGGTGATAGGCAGTGCTCAAACAAAGTTCAGTATCCAAGGCCTTTTGAAGACTTTTCCAGAATCTTGAAGTAAAACGAGGATCACGATCAGAAATAATCGATAGGGGTACTCCATGCAGTCTTACAACTTCATTAATATATAATCTTGCTAGACGTTCAAGTGGTAGATCCTCCCGTATAGCTAGAAAATGTGCTGACTTAGTAAGACGATCAACAATGACCCATATTGCATCATTCCGTCTAGGAGTCTTTGGTAGTCCCATGACAAAGTCCATTGTAATGTTATCCCATTTCCACTTAGGTATGGGAAGAGGTTGTAATACTCCACCCGGATGTTTCCTTCCAGCTTTCACTTGTTGAAAAACCATACACCTCGACACAAAATCAGAAATCTCCCTCTTGATATTGTCCCACCAAAAATGTTCCTTCAAATCTCTATACATTTTGGTGCTCCCAGGGTGTATAGAGAAATTGGAACTATGGGCATCATCCAGCAATTCCCTTTTTAGATCAGTTATATCGGGAACACAAAGTCTCTTCCTGAATTTCAAAATTCCATCCTTATACACAAAGTCCCTCAATCTTCCATCATTCACATCTTTAATCTTATTCTGAAATTCTTCATCATTGGTCTGAGAACTCTTAATCCTTTCTAGTAATGATGGTTTGGAAACCATTTAAAAAAGCATTGATGTTTCACCTTCCCTAGTTATTCCCATGTCCATCTTCACCAGATCCAAGAAAATTGGATCCCTTTAAATTCTCATCACATTCAAAACTCCATGGTCTTTTCTACTCAAAGCATCTGCCACCTTGTTTGCCTTCCCCGGGTGGTAATGTATTGTGCAATCATAATCCTTGAGTAGTTCAAGCCATCGCCTTTGCCTCATGTTGAGTTCTTTTTGTGTGAAAATATACTTCAAACTCTTGTGATCAGTATAAATCTCACATTTTTCACCATAGAGGTAATGTCTCCATATCTTTAAAGCAAAGATCACAGCTGCTAACTCAAGATCATGAGTAGGATAGTTTTGCTCATGAATTTTTAGCTGTCGTGATGCATAGGCAATGACCTTATCATTCTGCATAAGGACACAACCAAGTCCTTTCTTCGATGCATCACTATAAATAACAAACCCATCATTCCCCGATGGTAGAGTCAATACAGGGGCATTGACTAATCTTCTCTTTAGTTCTTCAAAACATTATTCACACTCTTTTGTCCAGACAAATTTAATCCCTTTACGTGTGAGCTTTGTCAATGGGTTAGCCAATCTGGCAAAATTCTGGACGAAACGTCGATAATAACCTGCTAAACCAATAAAACTGCGTACCTCATTTATACTTGTCGGTGCTGGCCATTCTTGGATTGCCTTGGTTTTAGAAGGATCAACGGAAATTCCATCCTTAGAGACAATATGGCCAAGAAAAGAAATCTCATGAAGCCAGAATTCACACTTGCTAAATTTCCCATATAATTCATGTCTTCTAAGAGTCTTCAGGATAATGCGTAAGTGATTTTCATGATCTTCGTGGCTTTTGGAGTATACCAAGATATCATCAATAAATACCACTACAAAGTCATCAAGATATTCCTTGAAAACTCTATTCATCATATCCATGAAAACAGAGGGTGCATTAGTCAATCCAAAAGGCATTACTGTAAACTCGTAATGCCCGTACCTTGTTCGAAGTGCTGTCTTTGGAACGTCTTCCTTCTTCACACACAACTGATGGTATCCAGACCGAAGGTCAATCTTTGAAAAGTATTGAGCTCCATGCAGTTGGTCAAACAAATCATCAATGCGAGGTAGGGGATACTTGTTCTTTATTGTTATAGCATTGATCTCCCAATAGTCAATGCACAACCTCATAGATCCATCTTTCTTATTAACAAAAAGAACAGGGGCTCCCCAAGGAGAAACACTAGGGCGAATAAATTCCTTATTACTCAATTCCTCTAGTTGTTTCTTTAGTTCAACTAATTCCACAGTGGCCATTCTATAAGGGGTCTTTGATATGGGCCTTGATCCAGGAATTAAATCAATGGAAAACTCAACTTCTCGTTCTGAAGGATGTCCAGGTAAATCTTCCGGAAACACATCAACATATTCTCTCACAATAGGTACATCCTCTATTTGAATCTTCCTTTCCTCACCCTCGGTAATTTCCTTCTCTTCCTCCCCAATAATTGAATTTAGTTGAGCTACTGGGGGTGGATCTAGATAAGAACTATGTGGCGACGATTCGGATCTAAAGATAAGGTGTTCCTTATCATCATCATCAAGAATCGTAACCTCTTTCCTCTTACAATAAATTTTTGCATCATGGTCCGAAAGCCAATCCATATCGAGTATTATATCAAATTCAATCATGGGTATGACGATGAGATCAGCAGGTAAAGAACATTTAGGTGCTCTAATGGGAACTAATCGACAAAACTTTGTTGCGATAATACTTCCCTTAGGGGTTTTGACCGACAACTCCCTTGTTAAATAAAATTGGAAATATCTAATTTTCTTAGCAAACTGGGAGGATATGAAACAATGCGATGATCCAGAATCAAATAATGCATTTTCTAAACTTGAGGAAACCATTAAATTACCTACCACCACGTCTTTCGGAGCTTCTACCTCAGCAGTAGTGATAGCATAAGCCTGGCCTTGATCCCTTGGCCTTTTTTGAGGTAAGTTCTCCTGACGCTTAGGACATTCATTTGCATAATTCCCCATCTCCCTGCAATTGTAGCACCGAACGTTGGTAGCTTCCTTCTTCCCCTTGCAATCATGAGCTTGGTGGCCTTTTTCACCACACTTGTAACAGACTCCCATTCCCTTCAAGCAAGTACCAGGATGTTTCTTCCCGCATTTACCACAAGATGGATATTCAACCTTTCCCTTCTTCCCTTTATTTCCATTCCTAGATTGATCAGCAGGTCTCTTCTTCTCTTTCTTTGCTTTAAAGTCATAAGACTTAGAGAATTCCTTTTCCGTCTTGATAGCGCATGAGACAATACCTTCGTATGAAAAGAAGGTTTGTGATACTAAATCTTGACGGAGAAATGGTTTCAACCCATCAAAGAAACGATCAGTCTTACTTCTTGGGTTACGTATGTAATCTGCAGCATACCTTGCTAACCTTGTAAAGTTAGCCTCATACTTTGCGACATTCTCATCCTCCTTCTGCCTCAGACTCAGAAATTGCCTTTCCATATCCGCTCGATGGTCTCGAGGAAAGTATTTTTCTAAGAACAGCTCTTTGAACTCCTGCCATTCCATGTTTGTTAATTCATCATCTTCCTTTATGTTTTGAATTAGTGACCACCATTGATCGGCATCTCCAGTGAGGCGGTAAACTGCCATGATAACTTTTTCCCTTTCACTGCTCCCCAAAGCCTGAAATATTTTCTCTAGGGAATTTATCCATTTCTCAGCTACTAAAGGATTTGTACTCCCATTGAACGTTGGTGGTTGTTGCCTCATGAATCGATCTAACATTGATCCTCCACGCTGGGGATCAGGGTGCTCCATACGGGTAAGGTTATTATTCATAACCTGAGTAAGTTGTCCCAGTATGGTGATTAGTTGATCGGCACCAGTTGCATCACCAGCCCCACTATAATTATCTTGAGCAGGAGGGAAATCCCTACATGGAGTGCGTTCATTGATACGGTTTCCATTTCTTCCACTAGGCGCCATTTCTAAACAATGGCATAAACTATATCAGTTTATGAATCAAAATACATAATCCCATACTTATAAAACACTTAACATAAATTGAACTATTTATAAATATAATCCTTAATCATAAAAATGTTTTCTTTGAGGAAGTATATACTCATAAACCCTTCATAATGATTTGTAAAGAAAATGAGAGTTATCCTAAGCATATCCCCCGGGAGTGTCGTAACCAAGAGTGCAGCAAGGCCCGTTGTCGTGCACCAGTTCCCGTTCGAGTCTAGCTCAAAGTAGTGTTTTCGGGTTTTACCCCTAGGTACATCTGTGCCAGAGCCGCCTCTACCTGCTCGTATCTAGACAAGGATGTATTGCTCGGAAAACTCACAACATCTCTACAATACCAAAATTCTAGGAAGTTCTTCTATACTAATCCTCAAAGTTCATCTTAGGTCTATGTGCTCTAATCAGAGTTTATCTAAATCTAGCTTCCATGGTTTGTACTAAACTTCCTCTGATACCAACTGTAACGCCCCGACCCCAGCTAACCAGAGTCGGTGCATTACTTTGTAACATTGGAATGATCACAAAAGATCAAGTCTCGAAAGACCGATTAGTTTAGTAGCCTTGGAAACACTAGATACATTCATAAGTCTTTCATTACATCAGAAGTAAACAAACTACAATAACATGGTCTTCATAGTCCACACTCATATCTTCACTGACTATTCTCACAAGTCAGTCATAATACACTTCTTCACTTCCTGGAAAATATTTAAACATTGAAAGGGGTGAGCTCAGATTCTCAGTAAGGATAACAATATTGCGGAAGCTTTTATAATAAAACATAAGCATTTAAGGCAATGTATAACTAAAACAAAAGCCTTTTAAACTTTAACTTCAACATAATATGGCAAAAGTAAAATAAAATAATGCCATTACTTACTCACATGGATATTCTACTAGACGTATAATCACATGAAATATCAATAACCACTTTCATAATGTTGGAATGCATAATGCCAGACTATCATAACCACATAGCCAAGGCCTCGTGCCAAGACTACAAATAAGATTTTTTCAAGGCCTTGTGCCAAGACACTAGTTTGTCTCATGAGACCTACCGATGCATCGAGGAGCTATAGCGGGCTCCACCCGTCACATATTAAGTCCAATGCATTCCCATATGAAAAGGTTTAAACATAACATAAACATTCGTATTAAAACTAGCATACGAAATGTCAATAATTTCACCATAAACTATGAATGGTATAAAATAGCACATCCACAGTCAAACATATCACAAAACCATCAATACAATATAGAAGTTTTGTATTATAATAAATCAACTTCAAATAAGCGTAAAATCCATAAAAGGATGTTGACATAGAAGAAATCAAAACACTTTTTAGAGAAATATCTCTTTCTATTTTTGAAATCATTTAAGAGCCATATAAAACGAAACATTTTCTTGAAAATATTCTTATAAGCTTGTAAGCAAAGCTTTGAAGATTTTATAACGGCGGAAAATAACCGCACCCGCCGTATAAGTTAAAAAAGACATTCTTACCTCAATTTTGTCGAAAAGGTTAAAAGGACCTTGTTTTGAAAACGACGGAAAGATTCCTCTTATAAAAAGTCAAAAAGTGTATAAATGACTTTAACCTATATTCTTGTAAATAATAAAAATGTTTTGAAATACATTTTGAAGAAACATGGATGTGGATGATAACGAGGTCCCAGTAGATAATTATGTATAAACAACCTTGGGTAATGAAGAGGTTGTGAAGTAAACCCTTACCTTGTAATTTTCCGTGGTTGGGGTAGGTTAACCTCCTGTATAATGGTGAAATAATTGTTATTAAATTATACAAGAATCATATACATTCATATGATATCATATATGATCTTTTAACATTTCTTTGTTAACAATATATTAGATTTATCGTTGTTTCGGGTGTTAACTTACTCGTTTTCTTATATGTTTTGTTACGTAAGTCATGTTTTTCATGGATAGGTTGTATCTTATTCATATCCAGAATGATATCATGTCCTTAAACATTATTTTTAAATAATCAAATGATAATTATACTTGAATGGATATGGCGGAGAATGAATCTCATCGCGTTCGTGGAGACGGTAGTCCGTACATACGCACGAGCGACAATATCATTATTTTGATATTAAAATAATATATAATTGGATAGTATATCATATATACAGAATCATTATCATGTTATATTTATTATTTACATGAATTACATATCATTATTATACCCATCTAAATAATAATATATTGAATAACAATTACACCACGACGTGGAGACGGTAAGCCGTACGTACGCACGTATGGTGACATGTCATTCAAATGATGGGTAGAATACTGAATATGGTTGGTCCATATTTATAATAACATCACAGTATATAGAAGATACTGGAGTTATAATTTTATAATTGAAATAATAGACAAAGAGGGAGTGGAAGAAGAAAGAAACATGAAAGAGGGTGATGAAATGTTACCTCTTCTTCGGGTTCTTCCTTTTGATTTGATCAAAAGGACTCCTTAGGATGGCTTTCTGTCTAAAGTAAAGATTCTAGGATGAAGGGAGAGATGTTGGGAGAGTATTTGGGCAGAGGTTGGCCGAACAAAAAGGCTTGAATGTGTGAATAAGGTGGTAGAGGTGGGGGCCTTTTATAAGAGGAGAGGAGGGGCTCTTTTGGAAAGATTGAAATGTTACATTATTATACCATGCTTTTCGGATTCTAAAGGTCCCAAACTTATATAATTCGTGGCTAAGGTGATAAGGGTTCTAAATATATTCATCCAATAGGCATTGGACAAGTTTATGCCTTGGATTTTGCATTATCTTCTCATTTTATTTAAATCGTTAAATAATGAGGTCATCGCCACATTATAATAATGTCATAAATAATTTAATTTATTTAATGTCGAAAAATTATAAAAAAAATACTATAATGTAGGAAATCATTTTATCTTTCTAATGAATATTTATAATCAAAATTTGGACTTGTTTAACCCCACGTAAAAATTGTTTTAGTAAAACATTTTATGTTTGTGTCATTTTTTTACTTTAACATTAAATAAAAGGTGTTTATGTCATTTTCTAACTAAAGTGGCTCCATGGGGTCCCCAAGTTGACCCATGGGTTGTCTTGGTCTGCCATGACTCATCCAATAGGAGTAGGACAAGTGTCATGCTCATCTCATATTATAAAAAAATTGTTTTTACCTTAAACTACACTAATTAACTCTAATTGCGATTAAGAACTTAAAAGTTACTATTCACCAAAAAATTATTTTAATCTCATTGAACCACATTTTACTTCTTAATTACAACCATGTATGTCAGATTTTTGAAAATCAAATCACAGAAGTGGTAATATTTCATTTAAACGAAAAATCAGTTATTTAACTACCACTTAGTGGTTTCACTATTCATCAAAAATTGAAGTTTTTCAGAACAAAGACAAAATTTCACCCTAAGCTATAATTGATATTACGAATTCAAAAATGATTCCTATTTTACAAAATTCCAAACATATAAGTTTCATTAATTAATTTTATAATTAATTCCCTCTGTTACGACAAATAGCGTGTTTTTAAGAAACAATTTATATCAAAAGATTGGCAATTGTTTATGTCCAATTTCAATGTTAAATTAATTCTAATGACCACCATTGGATAAAATGGTTAGAATATATTCTAATTATACTTTAAAACCACTAAATAGTATAATTTATCACAATAAATTATTTTTATTAAAAAAGTTGTTTTAAGTATTTTTTCACTTTTCATAAAAAATAGAAGTTCTCAGAAAAATAACAAAAATTCAACATAGGCTAATTTCGATATTCCGAATCCAAAAATGAAGTCCATTTTGATAAATAAAATTTATAAAATTTCAAAAAGTAGGTATTACTATTCCCAACGGCTAGTTTAATTCGTTGTGGTGTGCGTTAGAGCTCGAGGTTGCGTACAACACACGCTATCGCATTATTCGAAAGGAAACGTACTGTGGAAGCTTGGGGTGTTACATACAAAACGGTTGAGAAAACATTTTGCCAGTAGTATCATTAAGTTTTGAATAGGGGATATGTACATGGAAATTGGGATTACAATTCAGTGCTATAAACTGTATATGGAGAAGTCGAGACATGGTTCATACCCCAAAACAAACTCAAGACTCCAACATAGAATCCCCTTCTTCCGAAAGATCAACATTTCCCTTTCATTCCTGCTCTCCTCAACTAAGGCTTTCTCTAACACCTCATCGCACCAACCTTCCCTAAACCCAAAATTCAAAGGAACTCATCTGAAACACATTAAAAATATCTACACTAAGAAAAACTATAGAGTCTCTTCCTTTCAATATTATACATTTAAATATATTAAGAAATATTTTATGAGACAAACACTAATACGGTGCTTGATTTCAAGCCTTAATGAGCCCGTAATTAATTTTAAAAAAATATTAAATATATTTATATCATGCACACATGGTATTTCCTGAATAATTTAATATAAAATAAATGGATTTTTTGAATTGAAATATGATCCCATGATTGTATCCAGAATATGGGTTTTACCAAAGGCATGACCAAAATTTGGTCAGCCCCAGATGTTCGGATGAAGCAGTCATCAGCGGGTACGTTAAGTGGATTAATTAATTAATTTAATTCCAAAAGCATGTTTTCCTGTATAAATATCCTATTATTGAAATTCTCCAAGGTTATTCCTATAACCCTAGGATATTTGAGAGGAGATTCATAGTGTTCTTCAATGTAAAATCAGAATCAGATGATGAATGATGACCGGATTGACAGGGATTGATAGAGAGCGAATGAAGCAGATGTTCACCATCATTAGTGAATACATTCTTCACTAATAATAAAACCATAATATAATTAGGAATAATAATTTATGGTTTATACCCTCATTGTTAAATTATTAAATATTTAATTTTATATACATATCACTTGTTGGCGATTACACATGATTTCCATAATCCCCATTATTGAATTAAATATCTTATTCAATAAATTCATTTATTATTCCATGATCTCAGCCTAGATTCCTTGCTTTGAAATCCTTGGATGAGAATGTTTGTTCAATGATCTTTATCACACTTTTTATGGTTCATTTACCCCATTATTTTTTATACATTTCATTATCGGCATTTGGGATTGTGATTTGACTTTTTCAGGGTGAGTTCAAGTGCAATAAAACTCTTAGATTCATGGAAGTAGGGTGAAAATTTATTTGGATGGTTATTTTTGGTTGGATCGACATTCATTGCAGAATGTTGGTGATTATTGATGTCGATCTGGGACATGGGACCGACTAGTAGTGATGGGAGGCATGCAGGGTGTGTGATCATCCACCGTAGGATATTGGAATTTGAGTTTTGGACAACGGAGTGAGGGAGTATATGGTAAATGGTGATTACCACCATTTTTTGAGTTTTCGATGTGTGTAAATCAAATTGGAGAAAATAGATCATAAAATCACATGAAATAACTTATATTTATAAGAAAAAAAATACTAAATAAGATGTATTCATGAATAAAACATTCCATGTAGTCATATGGATATGAAATATAGGGTTTCTAAGTAGAGATAAGTATCACATAAAATTTTAGACCCTAACATGCCTAATGACCTAGTGTTGGCATCCTAGTGTGTACTCTGAGATTACAGGGGAATGGAAACATCCAGACACTTGGGCATGTCCCAACTACATGATCTTGGGAATTGATATGTATTTGAGCTAGGACATGCACAGGTATATCACATGGTACATGAGCATGGGTTGAAGGACACGTGCATGACTACGATCACATTTATAGGCTCCAAGTATCTGAGGAATGTCTTATGAGTCCTTTACATGTAGTGTATGGTAAAATGGCTACTATGTTGTGTCCAGAGGATACATGGCTTAGCTACGAGCTTGGATCACATGTCTTGTGGACCACATACATGTCATATTATTCTCTCTATGACATATTTATCTCATATCTACTTAATTTTGAAATGGATTTTTTCCTTTCAATAGAATATCCAAAGTATTTCTTTTCACCTAGAATGCAATGGTATCCTTCATAGTGAATTTTGATATATGATGAATGATTTAATGGAAAATATGATTTTAAAATTGATTCTCTATGATAGACGTGATTGCGTAGGATCATCAGAGAGATTCTAGGAAGAGGTGGTACTCTTTAATTAAGAGTGTGGGTCCTCTATCCATAGATATGGTACTCCCCTCTTTAACTAGGATGTGTTTTTCCCATACACATTGTGTAGGTAATGAAGGTACTCCCCTATCATACTAGGGAACAAGTACTCTATACATGGATATTGTAATCCCTTATCGCACCAGGGTGTGTGACCTCCATACTCACCATGAAGATAGAGATGTTACACCCTAGTTTCCCCAGGGTGGGTTCCTCTATCCATGGAGACAATAATCCCTTGTCTCCCTAGGGAATGGTTCATCCATACACTTTTTGAAGACAGAGATGGTACTCCCCTGTCACACCAGGGTGCATGTCCTCTATACTTATTGTCTAGATAGAGACAGTACTCCCCTATCACACCAGGGCATGGGTCCCCTATCAAAAGACATAGTACTCCCTTATCGCATTAGGGCATGATTCCTCCATACTCGTTGTATAGATGAAAATGCTTTACTATCCTATTGAATGCATTGGTAATCTCTCCTTAGAGACAGAACTCGCGTATCGCACAAGGGAAAAAGTCCTCTATATTTTGTATATAGATATAGAAGTGATACTCCCCTATAAAAGAATTATTCCTATTTCAACAGAGATATATCATACCTATCATACTAGGGCAAGGGTCCTCTATCATTTGGATATTATGCTCCCTCAGGATATGGAGAGGTGGAGAGGTGCGGGCCCTCCTTGTGGTTTCTTTGGAAAAAACATGAGATATTGGGTATTGATGATGGACCGTTGGAGCTACAAGTAGACTCATCATCCTAGGATATGTTGTGATATGGATATACCCTTTCTCTATCCTTTAGGTTTATTAAATGAGTATATATATTTATTGTTATGTTTTGTTTCCCTATTTCATTTATATGTGTGTATTGCTTCTATAATGTCTTCTATTTATCCCTCTTTTGTATTTTGGGAATTCTCAAAGGTATGCATATTCACAGCCCACCATGGGCTTTTCCTGCACATGTAGTTTCTTATGAAGATGATGGATAGGTCAGTGGGGGTGTTGGATGAGCTTATGTTGACTTGGGTGAATTTGAATGCATGTGATGGTTGGGCCATATAGATCATGAGTTTACCTCTATCATCTTTTTTTCTTTTCGATATTTTTATTAATTGGGACAAATTTTTTGGTTTTCATTTATTTTCCCCTTACTTTTTATATTACATATTCGTACTCTTTTATATTACCTAGAGGTTTTGGCATGAATGGTTTTTACTATAGATGTTACTCTTTTTTATTATTATTCCTCAAATTTTATAACTTGATATGTTAGTGTTTGTGAAAACATGTACTTTAGGAAAATTCCACCCATTTTAGTTATTCCATCTCAATGTTTGTTTCCAGCCCCAGACTAATGGAGGTAGGCTTGGGGATGTAGTGGCCTAGTTTTCCACTAGTCTGGATGTGTTTAGGTTATTATGTTGTTACATATTGTAATCAAATGTGGTTTGACCTCAATATGATGTTTGGATTTTTATTACATTATGAGGTTTGTTTTTGAATTTATAGAAATCGTGTCCAAGTATCTCGAGTGTGAGTTTCAGTCCAGGGAACTTATTATTGTGGTGGTGGTTGATGTATCCATTTACTAAAACACTAATTGCAAAATTTTTGAGACAGCATACCGAGACACTAGTTGAAAGTAATGTTGTTTCATCTATTATATTGGATTTATCCCATCGACTATATTTATTGAGTATGCTCCCCATATATATATACTCATCTGACCATAGAATAAAATGATTAATTTTCAAGATGTCTCCATGAAGACAGATATCTAGGTTACTAATTCAGGATCATAACTATGATATGATGAGTTATCATTCCTTGGTTCGAGGTCCATCTCATGAGATATTTTATGTAGTTTGGCATGAAGTAGCACCCCTTTATTTTGACTGTTATGTTATAATAATTGTGTATGCTGAGGATGCACGCTGTTTTAGCACACTCCCTGAGTTCCATGACTAAAGAATTTTGAGGTTTCACTATGGTCCAGACCCCCTAGCATCGAAGGATTGTCTCGAGTTAGTGATCTATGTTTTTAAACATATATGGAACCCGATAGATTAGATGGTTTTTCTGGTAGATAGTCTTTTCTACATAGTGGTTGGTCACTAGTGGAGTCTATTCATTCTGTTTCATGATGATTCATCACTCCCATGGTCTTTCCTGGAGGGATTTCAATTACTAAGTATGTTTTCTGGTTTTCTAACCTTACACGAAACTCCCTCAAAATAATTCTAGATCATTAATTCTAGGTTCATAAGTTCAAAAATTCTTTTTGTAGATACATTCATGATACTATGGTACCCTTATGAATTCTCACATATATTGGTCTTCTTGAGCGGGCGTTGGTGACAGAATGATTCCTATATGAGGAATTACATGGGAATTGTTTTCATCAATAAGCATCCATGGGAAGATATATCTATATTAGTTGGTGATGACAAGATTCATGGAATAGTATGTGTACCCATACTCAGACTCATGCATGTGGTCATGCGGCTCAAGGATAGTGTAGATAACCACGGTTACTCGGAGAGGGGAAATGCTAGGAATGTGATGGGTGAGTTAACATAGAACTTGATTTCCTTACCCAACATGCAAATAAGGGTAGCACGACATGTGATGGACCCCCATGGTAGAGGTGGCACAATGATTATGGTTTTCCCACATTTGTCTACGGAGGCCTCTATGGAGGTGGTACTAGTAGAAGAGTATGAATATCTCTAAAGAGATTATCTGGTGGTGTTGGAGGACATAATGATCTACTTCTAACTCCAGCACCACCCAGAGGTCCATGTCAGGCTCAGGGGAGATGGTGGTAAAATGATGTGGGTAGCTATAGGATTTGGAGTCTTATCACCTGGAAGCTCACAACATTATTAGAGTTATAATATGGATTTATTCTACTCTTTATTTAGTACCAACAGACACAAGTTTGAGTCATTACATCATCTCACCACTCTTGGTGTGAGAGTTGGAGCTCCCAGTTGACCCATTATCCTAGAAACTATGAATTTAAGATTCTATAGGGAATACTTCATCCATATTTATCATCATCTAGTAGTAAAATATATTTCATAGTGGAGATAGTTTCTCATGAGACCTATTTTTCATCACTATGAGACAATATGACGTCATATTGGGTATGTATTTGTTTTACAATTACCAAAACTATATTCAATGTCACATAAAATGATTTTGAATCCATTGAATAAAAGTGATGAGATTATCCTTTATGAGTGAGAGATATCTCATAGTAGAGTGAGTGGGACTTTAAAGAATGAAGTTTCAACCCATCACCCATCAGTTAGTGAGTTTAGTCATTGGAATAGTAGTATCTTTAATAATTTTGGTTCCTTATGTTGTGGAAAATTATATGGATGTCTTCCTTGAGGACATTATGAGACAACCTCGATGGCGGGAGAAATAGTTTTCATTAATTTTCACCCCTATACTGCTATAATATATTCAATATAATTTCATATGTCCCCTACTAAGCTCTGGGAGAAAATTTTGTAGTTGGAGGACCTTTTAGATCAGGGTTTTATCAGACCCAGTGTATCGCTCTATGCAGCTATAGTTTTGTTCCTGAAAAGGATGGATGGAATCTTGCAGTTTTTTATCAATTATAGTCCAAGAAATATACCATTATAATGAAAATTTTACAATTTCTAAGTATTTATGAACTTTTTATCGATTTTCAAGTGAAATCTAGTTCTCAAATATCGATATTTGTTCCAACTACTACCAGTTGAGGGTTCACATGGCTAGTATTTTGAATCTGGAATTTCGATGTTGCTACAGACACTCTGATTTCTTATTGATGAATTTAGGTGTGATGAATTCCACCACCATGTTTATGGAACTAATGAACTATATATTTCATCCATACTTGGTCTAAATTATTTTTGTCCTCATTTATTACAACCTCATCTACACTATGTTATAGTAGGAGCATGCATCCCCTTAAAAGATGGTCCTAGACTTACTTTGGGAGCACCATATTTATAGTAACCTCTTGATGTTCCAGTTATAAATCCTCAAGGTTCACGTTTATAGAATTTCATTTATGATAATTGATTAGATGTATACCCAGTGATGTTTTATGCAGTGGTTTCCTAGTAAATACCCAATAGTATATCATAGGTGGAGAGTTTTCTTGGATTTAAAGCGTACTACAAGAGGTTTTTGGAAGACTTATCCAAGATTATTACCCCTTTGAATTCCTTTATAGAAAAATGGTATTCATTTACCTGTACTAAATAGTTTTATAGATCCCTTGAGTAGTTAAGGCTGATACAGACTAGTGATCCTATTTTTAGACTACAATATGAGGACATGGAGTATGTGATGAATTGTGATGCCTCTATGAATGGTCACTACTATGTTATGATGGAGATATATGAAATGATCACATATGGGAAAAGGTATTTTATATTACAGATCATAACTAAATGACTCACGACTTGGAGTTGATAGTGATAGTATTCTCTCTTACGATGTGGATGTACTATCTTTTGGGAATGTGCTTTATTGTTTTCCCATTCCATCGGAGTCTCGGGTATGTCTTCACGTAGAGAGATATAATCCGGATATACAGAATGTTGTTGGATTTCAAGTAGGACAATGAATTTGATATAGTATATACTCATAGTATGGTCAACATGGTGGTTTATTCTCTCATAAAGTAGTAATGTTCTTGTTTAGTGAAGGAGGCTTCTGAGAAATTGGATTCTTTATAGCTAACCATACTGTAGGATAGGGGTTCATCATATCTTAAATCAATGGCTTTGACTCTTACACTTCTCATTTTTTGATGAGGGATTAGTTGGTAGACATCGATTGTGAGGTTCTCTACAACTAGATATCCTCAGGATATTCACTAGATGGATTCTTTGAAGGAGGAAATCAGATCATCATTTTCTAGGGGCAGACAGTGGTTCTGGTCCCAATGTGAGAGGATGTGAGGAGGGAGTTTCAAACATATCCATTGGTTTCATATATTGGGGTGGTTGGGATTTATAGGAGCCTTTATGAGTAGTTTAGGTGCTCTGGTATGAGGAGGGGTGATGCTCAGTTCATCTCTCGGTATCTCACATGTCAGTAGGTGAAGGTCAAGCACCTAGTTCTGGTATGTTTTTTGCAACCACATTAAATACCAAAGTGAAAATGGTATGGAATATCTATAGAATTTATGACAAGGATTCCTCATAGATAATGTGTACATGATTCCATCTATGTTATATTTGACCAACTTACCAAGCCGTCACACTTCTTTTCAATCAGGGAGCGGAGTTTGGTTGAGATTTTGGGATAGTTGTACATGTATGAGATCTTCATCATTAATGGGGTTCCCTCAAAGATTGCCTCTAACCATGATTTTTTGTTCACATCAAGGTTGTGGAGAGTCAAATTAGAAGAATTTAAATCCTAGTTGAGGATTAGTATAGATTTTATACCCCAAACAGATAGGCAGACTGAGCACACCATCTAGATATTGGAGGATATGATAAAGGATTTCATGTTATACTTCATTAAATCTCATATGATCACTTTACTTTGGTATATTTTTATAATAATAATATATATAACTTTTCTCTCATCATTGAACCTTTTGAGAACATATATGGGAGAGCCTTCAGGTCACCCTTATGCAGGTTTTTGATTGTTAACACATCTCTTTTTATGATATATACAGTACTTGTGATGATAGAGAAGGACCAAGTGATCTATAGACAGATGGGGACAACCCAGATAAGGTAGAAATCTTATGCATATTGACATCGTGTTCCCTTGGATTTTGATATGGGAGACCATGTTTTCATAAAATTCTCCCCATGATGAGGATTTTAGATATTTGTCTTGGGAGTAATGTTATCCCTTAGGTACATCTGGCTGTTCAATATTGTGCAGAGGGTCAAAAAGGATTCTTACTACTTAACCATACACCCACCATTGGAGTAGGTTTTTGTTGTCTCCCATGTGATGCAACTAGGGAGATACATGTATGATCCTTTGTGAAATATTGATTGGGGTGATCTAAAAATGGTGGATGGATCCCCCTTGTCAGAGTACCCAATTGAGATCAAGGAGCAGTAGGAGATGGGAATTTGATGATAAACTATTCCCTTGGTTGTTATGTTGAGGTAGTATGGAAACACACTGGAGATATCTTGGGAGTGCGAGATCCATATGGGAGCTTAGTATCCCCACCATTTTTCATATTTTGTTTTTTTTTCAGGGATGAAAATATTTAAAATAGGAAACAATATAGAGACTATATTTTTTCTTTGTAAAACTTTTCAATATATTGAGAACTATTTTTAGAGCCAAAAAGTGAGACGGAACCCAATTTTGAGGCCCTATGAGCCTCGAATTAATTTTATAAAAATATTAAATATATTTATATAACACCGGTATAGTTTTTAGAAATAATATAATATATCTTGAACTAAGTATTAGATCAGAAATCTGAGACCATGTATGATTTTGGATGCATGTTTTACCCTAGTCAGAATCTAATTTGGTCAACACCAGTTGTTTGGATGAGGCAGTAATTGGCAAGTACATTAATTGGAATTATTATCTAATTTATTAAATTAATTAATTTATTGTGTAAATCTTATTTACCTCGATAATGATAATATTATAGAAATTAATCAAGGTTATCCACATAACCATGTGATATTTGAGAGGATATTCTGAGCATTCTTCAATATATAATCAGAATTACATGATGAATAATGACTGAATTGAGGTGGATAAATAGACAACGAGAACAACAGATTTTTCCAATCATTAGAGAACATGTCATTCACCAAAAATATATCCATAATTGATGTAGGACTCATGAAATATTGACTAAATTGTTAAATAATGAATTTGATATGTTTATATCATTTTCATGATTTCATTCGCTTCACTTGAGCACCATTGTAAAAATAAATTATTTATTAAATTTATTATATTCTTTTATTCCATCATCTCACCTTGGATTCCACTATTTTAAAAAATTGGCTGAAAATTATTTTCAACTTATGTTTATCACCCATGTTATGGTTCTTTTCCCTCATCGTTCTTTGCATACTTTTCTACTGGCCTACAGGGTTACGATTTGACCTTTCTAAGGTGGGTTGGGGAATGATTAAACCCCTAGATTCATTAAATTAGAGAGAAAAATTATTGTTATAGATATTTGTCGATGGTTGGAAGTTATCTGAGATATGTGGGTGATGATTCCGATTTATTTAGGATCCATGTCCTATTGTTAGTAACGGGTGTTGTTTGGTTCATGCGACAAACCACCATATGAGATCAAATTTTGATTTTCAGATAACAAATGGTTAGAAATGACTATTGAGGTGATTATAATGATTTTCAACTGGTCAATAGTTATGATTCATGGAATAGAAATGGGAAATAGTATCTAGGTTTAAGAACATATATTTCTATGAAAACATGAGTAAATTGTTTGTAGTCTAGAAGAACACATCGTGTTTAGTCTCCTAGTTACAGTGGCTAGGGTTTCAAGGTGGCGATAAGAATCAAAGGATGTGTGGGACCCCCAAATGCTATGTAAATTGGTGATAGTTTGCAGAAATATACATTCTGAGTACATGTACATATAAATTACTATAAAAACATATATTTCCCAGCTACAGGAGTCTAGGCAGTGCCAGGTACCCAGGTTATAGAACATCCAAGTACACGGTTAGGTATACGCACACAAATGGAAGGGCATGGGTGTGACCAAGAGCACATGGGTAGACCCCGAGTAGCCTAAACATGTCTTGTTGGACTCATATATACCATATATTATGTCATGGACATAGATTCATGTCCATAAGAGACACTTCCAGTAAATGAGGTGGGGTCACACACGTTGTGGACCCCCATAGACATGGAGTACATCCCTCTAGAACTTATTTCTCTCATGTATCCTTCATTTTGACACATATTTCGGCCCATGAGTATCTTATCAGGAGTTTTTTCTCATATATAATAATATTATACATTTGATAGGGTATTTTGAGATATGATTCATTTTTTATGATTGTTATTCTTATTAAATAGATTATCGATGGTCCCAGTGATTGGGTAGGATCATCGGATATATTCTAGGTAGAGGAGATACTCCCCTTTGATGGTTGTTGGTCCTCTATCCATGGATACAGTACTCCCTTATTACAACATGATGTGTTTCCTATATACTCAATATGAAAAAAGAAGATAATACTCCCCCATCACACCATGGTATGGGTCCTCTATCCATGGAGATTGTACTACTCGGTCTCATATGAGTTTGGGTCCTCCATACTCATTATGTAGATAGATATTGTACAACCCTATCATACCAGAGTGTAGTAAATCTATTCAGGGAGATGGTGCTTCCATGTTGCACCAGTGAATAGGGACTCCATTCTCATTTCGATTATATAGAAGATAATACTCTGTTACACCGGGGAATGGGTCCTCTTTTAATGGATATGATACTCCCTTGTAGCACCGGTTCATGACTCCTCCATACTAGTTATGAAGACATAGATGATACTCTCCTATCACACTAGAGCATAGGTAATCTATCCATGTTCACAATACCCCCCTATCATTTTAGAGCACAGATCCTCCATACATGTTGTATAGATATAGAGGTTGTACTCCCCTATTGAGGGAAGAGGTCCTCTATTTATTGAGATGGTACTCTCTTATCACATTATGGACATGATTCCTCCATATTATATAAATTGATATTGAAAACATAAACCCCTATATGGTCATAGGTCCTCTATCTACTAAGTGGAATCCTCTATGAAGTACCAGGTTGTGGGTCCACTATATGATGGATATTACACTCCTTTAGACTGTAGAGTAGTGGGTTGGTCTGGGCCCTCATCATGACATCTCTAGATAGACATCTGAGATGATCAACATCAATTATGGGCCTTTAGAGATGTAATAAGACGCATATTTCTGGGAAAAGATGTGATATAGATATCTTCTTTCTCTCTCATAGGGGTATATGATAGGATAATATATCTTTGTTATTGGGTTTCATTTCCCTCATTCGTTAGTTTGAGTTGATTACTTCTATCATGTCATTAATTTATCCCCCATTATTTTTCATAGATTTATACTAGTTATGTATATACTCACCCCTACAATGAATTTTCCTTCTTGTTTCATATCTTAAGCTGACGATGGATAGGTTAGTGGTGTATTTGTGAAGCTTAGGGATACATTGGTTTATTTGGTCACGTACAATGGTCACAACTTAGAGATCATGAGTTTGGATCCCTCAACATTATTTTGTTTCAATTATTGTTAGGTTGGGAAATTTTTTCCAGTTCGTTGTTTATTTTTACCTTTAATTTTCATATCATTCTATCAATAACTTTTGTATTCCCAAGACATTATTGAAAACATAGGTTTTCTCTAGATTTTATTTTCATTTATTATTATTTATTTCCACTTATTTTTGGAGATGTTTGGGTACATGAATACATGAAATTTATGTTAATGTCCCCCATTTTATTTATTCCTTCTCGATGAAAACTCTTCCTTTATCATCATGTAAATGATTTCCAAGATATCCGAGATTCTATATTTTCTTTTCAAGAACATTTAGTAATAAGATAACAATATTATACATTTTATTTTTTCCACATACATTTCCTCAAGAAAATTCCAAATATACAGATAATTTGACTATAGTAATTACAGAAATTCGATATCATTTTATAGACTTATTTTATAATTTTTTTCAAAAAATGATTACCAAAAGTAGTGACTATATATTTTAATTTATCCAATAAGTTATCACCCATTAGTGGATAAAAAATTGTACCTTGTTTTTTAATCCCATTGAATTATGTATTCCAAGATTAGTATTCATGTCATCAGTGAAAATTATTATGATTTCTAAAAAACACTCCTAGATGATTGTTTCAACTAAACTATGTGTGTACTTTCATCATAAATGGGACACCCCAATATTCCTTTAATTTTATAGCCATAAAATTTCCATAAGTAATATTTTCATTTATCATGTAACATAATATAGCCCTAAATTTGAATTCATAACTTCTAAGAGAATTATAAAATGAAATATCTATATCCCACGTCAATTTTAGATAATTGGTCAATGGATCCAAATAAACATAAATATAATTACTGGAATCCTTTCAGCCAACTATATGTAGATAAAATATAATTTATTATTTCATTATACATAACTGTGGTGGCATGTTATAATTTACCAACATAACTTTCAATGCTCTATGAGTAAAAAAAGTCTACACAAACATGATTTTTTTCATCTATTGATAACACACGACTAAGGTTTCTCAGCTCATTTCCAAATTACGTATACTCATAATCAATGTTATTCCACTGATGAGAGTATGTTGTGTGATGTAGTTTCCTATAATCAAATCCTGTATTTGGGTTCCATGTAAATTTTATATTGGTTTCTTAACATCCAAATAGTCGTCAAAACTACGGAATGATGGTAACGAATGTATCATTTTTAGAATGTATATTTTTTAGAGATCATTACCATTAAATATATCATTTCATTATCATAATAGGTTCAAAAAGGAAGCATATTTTATTCTGGTATCATATCATTAATGAGACCATGTAGTTCTATAAAGCTTGTGGTTCTCTATAAGTTACAAGCTTTCAAATTATATAACATCAATATAGTTGTAAATGTTGTATATTCAGTACAACAGGTATACAATGGACTCTTAGTGGAGCTATTTAACTTCTAATACAACATTGGACAATCATTAAGTTCATCTTCAATTTCCATTTTCATTTCTTCTATATGATCTCTATAATCATTTATATTGGTATTCATATTAAATTATCCTTAAATCTCATATTCATCCTAATCAGTCTTTACATTTTATTTATCCCCATGTTTAGTTCAATGTTTATAGGATTGATATATTATGTGATAGATAAAATTTTCATCCAACTATTCAGGATAAATTTTTCCTAAAAAGAAACAATTTAAACGTGGAAAAAGGATTTGAGAAGGGTCGTGTTCATTCACTATTTCAATCTTTTCGAACTCTTTAACTCCACCAACATAATATTTTGTTATTGGATTGACATGCATCAATCTTTGATTTGTATCTATCCTATTAGTTTTAAAAAATATTAATTTTGTACAAAAAAATAAATAAATATGAATAAGGTATTCATAATCAAATGAATAGTTTATAGATTATTCTAATCAAGCCAGCCAAACATTCTCATGTTCTGGGGGATGATTCATTACAAGATATCATTTAACACTATGGGGAAATTAAAAGAAAAAATCAATGTTAATCATCTGAATTTTTTCTATGTTATCGGTTTTAGGTTTTCTGGTGAAAAAATGTGTTAATTCTAGGACTGTTTCTGTAACCTTATAGGGTGGGTGTCCAAGCCCTCACACCACAATTACCTCAAGATATAGAAGGAGTGGGAGTATTTTTTGTTACCAATACTAGTTAGTGAATGATCATCGATGCTTATCCAATGGCTGCATGAGTACAATGTGTGAAAGTGATTCTCCATGACATCCATCTATTTTAATTCATCGATAAATATTTAAATAATGAAAATAGATATAAACTATAATTTTTTTCCAATTAAACTTATCTTTTAATGAAATTAAACTCAATATGAATTTTTAAAATTATTATTATTAATATAATTGTTATTATAAAATTATACTATCATAAAATTTAATTAAAATGATTCATTGTATTATCATCATGCTTGAAGACAATTTTTAAAATCATATGATAAATTTATTGATGGAAAATATCATCACTCACATAGCGTGTATAATCTCACCATATTGCAAGAGGTTTTTTTAGAATAAATTAAAAAGTAGCTATATAATCAAAACCTTATTAATGTAGTATAATTATTTTAGAATTATTATATTTGAATCATATTATTTGAGTTTAAATATGAGGTTCTAGTTTCATAAGAAGTGAATTAAAATTTTAAAGAGTTGTGGTGAGAAAACCTTCCATTATTGAAACAGATCTACTAGATAACTCCTTAAGACCTTGATAACTTGTTTTTTTTGTTATAGAATTCCTTGGGAAAGTGGTGAGGGATATTTGGGGAGAAAATACTGAACATATTTTTTTTGAGAGATTTTTTAGGTGATGAGTAATGGTTAGGGGAGTGTTTAATTTATATGGGAATGAGAGGGGTGTTTTTTGAATAAAATATTAAGTATTTATTAATTAAATACGATGACTACAAATAGTACTGAATCATGTAGAAAATATTATATTTTTCTATTAAAAAGAATATTTTTTCATTTAAAACATTTCAAATATGAATGGTATTGGTGGAATATTTTAATTAATGAATGGAATCAAAATTAGTATTATATTAAAATTAAATGTGATTTAGTCATTGAAAATTCTCATTTTTGGAAGTAAATACAATTATATTTAAATGATTTATTTTTCTCATTAAATATCATTTCTTTCGAAAAATGGTTTTAAAAATTAATGATTCATTTTAACATCCTCCAATGGACTGAAGGCCTTAATTTTTTATTGATTTTTGATAATAAACTTTTCAAGGGATGAGGTGGAAACCATACAAGGCTTGTAGGTGTATGTATTACATGGCTCATAGGCCATAGAGGAATCAATTCCCATAGGCTTCAAATATTACATACAACCCAGACAAACTACTTGGAACTGATCATCCCCATCATCTTCTTCATGAAATCAGATCTCCACCTTCGCATGGATGTTCGGCTAGTATTTCCCATGCATGCACAGGCTTGTCCTGATGGCATGTGACATACCCTCTCATTCATGTAATATTTTAGCTTCTACTATGGTGAAGGATCATTGCTCATCCCCTTTATGAAGTTTGTTCCTTGTAGGTTGTCATGAGTTTCATCTGCACTTAAGGTGGCCTGAAGGCCTTGGGGTGGCCCGAAGGCCTTACTGACCCTAATTCCTGGGTGGCCCAAAGGCCTTAAAGGACTCGGGGACCATATTAGTGGCCCAAAGTCCCAAACAGAGGAATATTCCTAGTTGCTACAGTTCCATACAGTACCTGCTACAGTACCTGCTACATTCCCTGCTGTAGTACTGCACAGTTCCTGCTATAGTACTACACAGTATCTTCTACAGTACCTGGAAATTAGCCTCTGGTAGGATTTGATCCCAGGTCTCTTGGATGCACTTAAGGAGTCCTCACTAACTAGTCTGAGGCTCATGTGCTTTATTCATTTTAACATCAATATGATATTATAAAATAAGTGCTATGTAAAAAAAATATTTTACTATTTTCCACAAACATAACTTTTAAAGAAAAAATGTAATACATTAACTTTAATAACATTTAAAAATGATAATTCAAAATTTGAGGTCTGTTTGAAAAAACATATGTCAGCTGGTTCTAATAAATCCTATCAAAAAGTGTTGTAGCTCTGGTTAAGGAGCAACCTAAAACAGTTTTAAAGTACTCTTTTAAGACTTGACTTCAATCGGCTCGAAATATCTTTTCTTAATTGTGATTCTCCCTATATAGAGACATATAATCACTATGATTACTCATTATCTACTACTTAAATATTTATTCAAACCACCTTCGAAATAATAATAAAATTCCATGTAATAAATACATTATCTCCCGAAATATACATCCTCAAAAATATCATAAGGGTAAAATATTTAATCATACGTGATGTTTGACCACTAACACGTATCAGTCACGTAAATTGAAATCAAAAGAATAAATTGATCTGGAGAAGAATTGAGTGGACTAGCAAGAAGGTCAAGGTGTTGTCGAGAAAGTATATTGTGATGGTGGTTCCATATCAGGTGTGTATGAGGGAGGTGACACGCGTTGAGGATTGTATCAGAAGGATAAAGACACTAATAAATGTAAAGAGGTAATTTTGAAAAATTAAGAGTACAAACAATCACATAACTTATGTTTTGAGAGGGATGATCCATCAAAGAAAGTCAAGGGGAAGTGGCGGTAGAGGTAGACTTCTTTGAGAGATTGAATAGTGTGAATGAAATGGGTTTGGTATGGGTTAAATTTTTAAGATCAGGAAGGGTTTTATTAATAATTTTAAAAAAGCACTGATAAAGGGGGGATTTATCAATACTAAAATATTAAACACTCACAAAACCAAATTTTATTGGTGCTTTATAGTGCTGATGATTCTATATCTTTATCGAATCTAAAAAAGTGTTGATAAAGGCCTATCTTTTTTAGTGCTCCTAAAGATAGGTTCTATCACCACTTTCAATTATTGTTTTAATAAAGACCTACTTTATCGGTGCCAAAAAAATCATTAATAATGACCTATATAATGATAAATATTTTTAATGAGTTTTATATATGTAATATAAATATAATTATAAATATATAAAAATAAATATAATTGTAAATGAATAATTATTTATATTCTTAAAAAATATTTAAATAATTATAATTTAGTATTTAAAAATATAAATATAAATATATATTTATTGTCATATTTATGAAGGAAAATATTTTGTTAATTTGTTTACAAATATATTTATATAAATATATATATTTATTAAAAAATAAATATGTATAATTAAAAATAAACTAAATATTTTTGTTATTTAAATATAGTTATTATCATTTTAGAATTTTATAATTATAAATTTTTTTTATAATTTTATAAATATGTAATTAATTATTTTTAATTGTATAATAATTTTAAAAAAATTATATATACTAATTTATAATTTTTAATATACAATTGTATAAATATAGATACTATAAATTTATAAATATGTTAATACATAAATATAAATATATATAGTAATAAATATTTATTACAAGTATATTTTTATAAATAAATTGATTAATAAACGTTTGTATATATGTTTCGGCTTTGGGATATCATCAATCAGGTTCCGACAAGGTTTATGTTTTAAAAATATTACCCGAAGCCACCCATATTAATAATAGGGTAATATTATTATATTTAATTTTAATATCTATATAGATATATATTTTTATTTATTTATAAATATATATATAAATATATGTGTGTGTGTGTGTGTGTATTTATATTTATTTTTATTTACTTATTTTTAAAGACATGTTTTAATTAGAATTATAATTTAAGTGTAATAAAGATAGATTTTATTAGAACATTATATTTTAGCCTTGATAAAACCCAAATTTATTAGCACTTTTTTTATTGGTGTGATAAATAATTTTAAAAACAATACAAAAATTTTAGAATAATATATATTAAAAATAAATAAATTATAAAAAATGTAAACAATAATTGAAATTATCAATTAATATTTAATATTAAATTCATAAATGTTAAAAATAACTGAAAATGAATAATTCAGAATAAATATACTTCAAAATCTTAAAAAAATGAATACATTTTATTAATTATACAAATTATTTAAAAAATAAATACGGATACATATTAACAAGAAGATGAATACATGTTGAAAATATTAAAACAAATAAAATAAATATAAAAAATTAATATTAGAAACTTATTAAATTCCAAAAATATTAAAATTATTAAATATTGAAAAAGAAAAATTAAAATTATATGAAATTATATTAAAATTTGAAATATTAAATCTACCTATTAGAAACATGATACGATAAATATATTATGTTACTAAATGAAATTCATAAATAAATATTAAAATGTGAAAAAATTACACATATATTGTTTGTGTTTCTATATAATATTTCCTTAATTATTGTAAATGTGTTTGTTAAATTAATTTCTGTGTGTGTCTAACAAGATTGATATATGTTAAAATGAAAAAATTTTCTATATAATATGAATTGATTATTAGTGATATAAATTATAATAAAAGTGAATAAATTTAAAAAATTATTAATAGTAATTAATTACCTAGATTGTTAAAAAAACTAAAGATAAATATCTGTTAAAAATATTGAATTAATATTAATTATATATATTACAACCATATTAAAACATTAAATGTTAATGAATGGAATTTTATAAGTAAATATTCAAAATTGAAAAAATAAAAAAATTTAACAATGAAAATTTTAAAACGAATAAATTAGAAAAAAATTAAAAAAAATTATGATTATTAATGAATAAATAAAATTTAAAATTATTAAATTTGAAAAAATATTGAAAGTAATAAATAGTATATATTGAATAAAAATAAAATAATTGAATAAAAATAATATGTTAGAAATATAATATATATTAAATATATATTGTGTTAATAAATAATATTCAAAAATCAATATTAAAAATTTAATAAATTATAAACACATTATCAATGTGTGTGTGTTTCTATATTAATTTCTTATATGGGTATCTGAAATTAAAGTAACATAATTTTGATATATATAAATTACAACAATGTTAAAAACATATTAAATGTCAACAAACAAATATAAATAAATATTAAAAAAGAATTATATTAAGACAAAATTAAATTGAAAAAAAATAAAAATTGGGTAAATTAAATTTATTTTTCTATATATCAATTAAAATTGAATAAATATTATATATTTATATATTTCTATTTGAAATAATAATAATAATAATAAATAATTTTAAATTTATATCCCATTTTTATTGAAGGTCTCATATATTAAATCCAAATGCATATTTAGTCTTATATAAATCATATTTCCTAAAATATATTTTATTTAAGATATTATAATTATATTTATATATTTATAAATTATTTTTAACTATATATAACATATTTATGAAATATACCTTTCAAGAGTGCTAAAGAAATGATGATAAAGGATAACATTTATCACAACTAAAAAAGGTGTCGATAAAAGAGCCCCTTAATCCCCATTTTTTATTAGCACTTCTAAAAGCCACCCTTTACATGCACTTTAAAAAGCACTAAAAAAGGCCAACTTTATCATCCTTAGATAAAAGCGCTGATAAATGGGGTCTTTTATCAGTGCATTTTTTAGCCATGTTAAAATCATCATTTATCAACATTCCTTTTTTGAAAAGAAAAAGGTAACCCATTTATCGTCGCTTTTAGCTCACATTGTTAAAGGGAATCGCTTGATATTGAGGAATCTATAGTAGTGTGTTGTGCAATTCCCAAGATAGAAGTATTATATGCATTGATTTATGAATTTTTTTAAGGTAAAATAGTTTTATCTTGAATCATATATTTATTTCTTTCTTTCGAAGAATAATCTAGAATATAGATTCATTCTTGGAAATCAATTATCTATGGAGTGGATGTTTTGAAGAAGATTAATTCCATTGTAGTATAAAGGTCATATGAACATGGATAAAGTGTATTTATTTATGATGATTTTAAAATTGATTTGAAATTATATCAATACATTCTTAAGGGATTCCACATTGTTTATAATATTTTCAACCAATTCAAAAATGATTCAATTATGTTGTTTTTACAATATTTGAAGAATAATATGTGAAGAATATTTTAGTGAGAAGTGGTTAAAAATTATCATTTCAGGGATGATGTTAGAGTGATGGAGTTAATCAAAAAATGGAAAATTTAAAATGATTAGAGGAATTTTGGAGAGGAAAATAAGACTGTGGAGTTCAGGTTTTTGATGTCTTGTATTACATGTACATTTTGGAGTATTTTTCGTAAGCTGTACTATTGTAAAAAAAACTATAATGTGTCGCTACTAAAAAACACAAAATAAGCAATGGTATCCTTTATCATTGCTAAATAAAAGCACTGATAAAGGTACCTATTATGAGAACTAAAAAATGTATAAAGTGTGGTCTTTATGGTCACTAATAAAAATGATTTTTTCATCTCTAAAAAAAATAAAGGATACATTTTATCAGCGCTTATATAATAGCATTGATAAAGGGTTTCCCACATTTGTGTTTTTTCAACATCAAATTATGTGAAGTGATGTGTGCTTATTTTAATCGTAACCCTCAACACCATACTGTAATTAAAGATGGACTATAGTTAGAGGACTCCTATAACTGTCTATGTCTCCCCACACTGGGGAATATCCCTCTCATCACCATGTGGGCCTAATCAACACATGCTGACATGATACTTTGGTGTGCTAACTCTGCTCTCCTCTCTCACCATGTAGAATGCTCTCATTGAGGGTTAGCATGCCTTGAGAGCCTACAACAGGTGTTCTATATTTAGGGTTTCCATTTGGGTTGAGAGCTATCCCACTAGAAAAAATATTTTTACATAAAGGGTTTTACCCTTAAAAAACAATTCTCATAGTATTGATAATTTGTTTTTAAATATATATAATTAATATAGTATTTGTTACTATTTATATATTTAATTTATTCAATTTTATTAATAAATATTACATCAATAGTTACCTCTCAATTATGACCCTAGATAGGCTATCTCTAATGTTTCTTCATAGTTAAGTGATTTGGTTCCTTTTTATAACACCTCATCAGATAGAGTTGTCACCAAGGATCAACATGTCGATTTTTCATGTCCTTCTTGATTCATCTATTGTTCATGTTTCTATATATTCTTAGGGTATTATAAGTCTAGGAAACGTGGAGATATCAACTAAAAAACTTTTTTTGAGTGGATGACTTGTTCAAGGATAGTAATCATGAATCAAAAATTGAATAGGTTCAGATAGCCTCTCCAAAGTTCCAACCTCATTTCATAGAGAAAGGTGATGAGGATACACTTGAAGTTGGGTCATATATTATTGTTAATAAGACACACATAAATATGGTTTCTAAAGAGACTTTGGTTGATGACCAATCTAGGAGGATGGTGGAACAATCAGAGGCTGAGAAATATGACTCAAATAGAACTAAAATTGTCACATATTTGTCATTATATTTAGTTAATTACTCGATTTATTTGGATCCAATGAATATATCTCAAGTTTCTTCTGAGTTTATTGAAAAAAAATTAAAATTTTTCTTTTGAAAGGGGTGGCACAGAGCTTGTGCATGGTTATGGGAAACTGTGCACATTGCCTTGTAAAATATGTACCAAGGTGTAATTTTTTGATTGAGTCTTCTAGCACGATTAGCACATGGTTTGTAAACTGTTCAAGATAACTACATGGCATGTCCTTTATTGAGTATGGGGTGCACGATTGCCACATAATTTTTCAAACCATGTGGCCCATCTAGGATATTAAAATTTGGGTTTTCCTTTTTCTCTTTCCTCGATTTAAACACAAAAACAGTCAAACTCACCAGCACATATAATTTCTACCATAGGCACACCTCTCCCTTCCTCTTCTCTCCCTTATGATCCACTTTGATGGAAATTATGTGATAATTTCTACATGAATATTCAAGTATGTTCCTCAATTAATTTCCCCCCACTTTTCTAGGGTTTTCTCCCTCTTTCATTGTGGTTTAATTTCATCAACAATTAGGGTGACATTTTTAGTGTTAGATCTTTAATTTTGGGGTTTTATCTTGAATTTTTAAGTTTAATGATTCGTTTATAGTGTTTGTTTGAGGTGTCTTTGTAGTTTTTTACCAAATTCTAGATGTTTTTCACATGAGGTCGGTGGTTCCATGCTAAATTTTTTTTGATGATTTTAATATTCTTTCCTAAGTGCTATAATGTTTTCTATAATTTATTTGTGTGGTTTGAAATCTGTTTTTGAAGGGTTTTAGTATGTGTATAGCATGAAAATGGTTTTTCTAGAAGCAATTGGGTGTGTTTCATGTGATAAACCTCGTTGCAATTCTTAATGATGTTTTATAAATTTTTCTTGATGTTTAATAAATTGTATAAGGGGTGAGAGACATGTTTTAGAATTTTTTTTGTGTGATTTGTGATATAAATGTTGTTTTTGTTATGGAAAATGGTTATTTAATAAGAATCATTATATTTTTATCTTGTGTATGTACAAGTGGTGACTTATGTGTCTTGGAAAATTTGAATTGAACACAAAGGTAATACTAGGTGACTAGGTGGGAAGACTAGGACTATTGTTCTAGTGATTCAGAAGTTACTTCATCTCATATTCATTTAGTGGGATTGACGATTCAAAACTAACTAAATATTGACGATGAATGAATACCACAAGAATTATGGATGATTCTCCTCTCTAGTGCATCATGCTTGAGGACATGGATGGTTGCGGTTTCAATACCGCTTTTCACTGAGATATTATGTCCTAGGGTCCGACTCAAATATAGTGCCTATAGGGATCCCCCAGGACTTTGGGATCTCTTGTGATGTCATCACACCATCAGCTTACAGTTCACCTTGTCGGTTATTTAAAAAGAAAGCATGTTTTCCTTTTCAAATGTTTTCTATAAAAAAATTATATCCTTTCTACAAAACTAGAATTTAATTTTGTCTTGTAGTCATTGTTGAATGGAATATCTTTGTTGGGAGGAATCCAATTTGGATTTATCTAACACTCTACTTACACATCTGGGTGGAAGTATAATTAGTCCAGTTTCATATAGATAAAGGAAGGGTTTTTGGAGATGGTTGTTCCGGATGCAAGGGGTCTTCCCATGTGGGTGTGTGATGGTTTCTTGAGGGAAATCCTCCATTCATCATATAGTGGCTTTTGAGATAGTTTGGATGGTCCCTTTTTTTGTAGCCCATTTCGGTTTTCGTTAAATTTGTAAATTTGAATCTTGAAATTTTTTATGCCATGTTTGGTTATGAGTGTTCAGGTTTGGTTTTTTTATTATTTTTGGTTGTTCGTCTTTATGATGTCAGGTGAAATCATTTCTAATGTATTATATTGATACATGGAAAAAATTTCGGCTCGTGGGGATATGGAATTCCCTTCTAGACATGAAAAGGACTGGTTTGAGGGCTAGTTTGGATGACCACCTAGCATGGATCATAACAAAATGGTATCAGAGAAGGTTTTCTCATTTTGTGTAAGGTAATTTGGGATATGTGTGGATATACTGAAGCATGGATTATTAAGGATTTAGGTTTTTATTGAGATTAGTGTACCTGTCTATAAAACCTCAGGATAGGACTCAAGTTACCATTGGATATTGGGATTTTTTATTCAACTTCTCTTGTAGTTGAGATGTATAGGCTGTAAACTGTACATGGAAACTGGGTGGGGTGATGTGGTTTTATTTATTTGTATTATTATTTTGATTGACTTGGTTATGATTTGAATTATGAAAGTTGTGGAATTTTTTCTTATTGACGGAAATTTTCCGAATGGTTATATTGATTTTTTTTCTTCTAGTTGTTACATCTTGTAGAGAAATGCCTCCCAGAGACATTCTGTCAAACTATATGAAGTGGCCCAATAGATTTATCCCTCACCAATTAGTCAGATATTAATGAAAGATATGGTCCCTACCATTCAGGATCTGGGACACAAAGCTGGTTCTGGTACTACTCTGATCAGAGAATCCGAACCAGGTCCTATAAAGGACAAATCTCAGGAGTTTCTTAAGAACAGACCTATTTACTTCGAGGGAAATGATGAACCTCAAGAAGTAGATGGGTGTAATAAAAAGATAAAGACTATGTTTCACTTCTCGATACTCTTGCGGCTATTAATGTAATGTGTTATTTTTTATTTCCTGGAGATGAAGTTTTAGAAAGAGGGACTAGGTGATTCAAATTGGGAATAATTAGCAGAAGAATGCTCAGAGGTTCAAGTAAGGGATACAGTCAAATATATAACTCCATGACATTTTATTCAACATGAAGTCCAAAATTGAGGTGTTTGATCATGATTTTATGGTTGAGATTGGTCATAAATTAAATTCTAAGTTCTCTGGAGATATTTTAGCTTTAGGAAGTTGCATCTCATCAAGGAAAAAGAGAAATCAGGATGAGCATGGGAAAAAGGGATGTGGTTGTTCAGGACATCCTTCTCAATAGACATTGTATGTGGATTTCTATGTAAGTTCTATTGTGTGCCACCATTTTGGGAAGGTGGGTATCATTCAACCTACCTTCACATATCCCCTCCCCCCCAAATGTCACTAATATGGAGTGATGGAGAACTTGCAGCTAAATTTTAGAGACATGCATTCTTATCAATATCGAGTAGGATCTATGGATTATAGGGGTTGTCATCCTTGTCGAAACATTCTATGATAGTGGGATCTTAGTTTGGTGGTTTTGGTGGTTGGGATAGATCATCTTCTAGGCAGAACTGGTTTAAGGAAAAACCTCAGTTGATTAGTCATACTCATGCTCAGGAAGAGGAAAAGAATCTTCATGTGGTGGATTAGGTAACAACGGTATCATATGAAAGGCCTTTAATAGACCAAGGTTCCATTTTGATTGTGTCATCTATAGATATTATTTTGATTGATACTGGTGCTTTAATTTCATATATCTGTTCCTATCATGTGAAATTTTCTAATATTCCAATTGATCTTATGTCTTATGTGATGTAGTTGGTAATTACTCTTGGTAAAAAAACGAGAGTAGGGTTTTAGGTGTTTGTCATGTGCCCTAATGGTGTTTCGAATCAAACTAGAATGGGACTTCCTAGTCTTGGAGATGGGAAACTTTGGCATAATCCTTGGTAGGTATGGAATGGTGCTCTTCCAGGCACACATCAATAATTATTGGTAGTTTGGGAGTTTTGTGGAAACTGATAGTAGTGCCCAAGGAGAATGGGATCCCTTTTCAGGTCGTGATGGACCTTCACTCCTAGAATTGGATAATCTCATTCTTATGTTATTGTCACTCACATTATATGATGATGGTAGTGCTTATGAAGGTGTATTACCTCTCGTGGTGTATGATATTTCATAGGTATTTCTATATGTCTTTTTAGGCTTCCCTCCAAAGGGAGATGTGGTGTTCTCAGGGGTTTGGTTCCAGGAACGCAACCTATATCTCTTCCCTTACACCGTATGGCCCCCATCAAATTGAAGGAATTAAAGGAAAAATTGAATGATTTTTAATAAAAAGTATTCATTCATCTAAGTATATATCCATGGATAACCCCACCCTTATTTGAGAAAAATTCCAGTGCATATCTCTACCTATGAATTGATTACCAAAAGTTGAACGAGGTAACCGTCAAGAGAAAATATCATTTTCTCTGATTTTATGAATAGTTTGACCAACATAAAGGGGAAATGTGGTTTCAAAAATTGTATTCTGTTCTGGTTTTAACCTAGTCAGGGTAAAAGAGTTAAGTGTCACAAAAAAGGATTACCAAATTAAGTATGTCTATTTTGAGGACAAGGTCATTCCTTTCTTGTTGAAAAATTCTCCGATAGTTTTTATAGAACCTATGTGCAGTGTATTCCACCTGCATTCTATTATTTTTATGGTATTTTTGAACAATATACAAGTCTACTATGGATCCAAGGAGGGGCATGTGCATCATTTAAGAATCATTTTGGGCATAATTCAGGATCATCGCCTTTATTCCAAATTTTCAAAGTGGTATTTCTAGATCATGGAGGTAATATTTCTGGATCAGGTTATCTTTGAATGAAGAGTTTTCGAAGAACCTAAGAAGATCACTGAAGGGATGAAATGGGAGAATCATAAGAATGTGCTTAAGACAAGAAGATTTCTAGGACTTGCTGGATATTATAGGCAGTTTGTTTGATACTTCCCTTGGCTTCCTTCACCCATGATTGATTCACCCAAAAGGGGTGAAGTTGTAATGGAGGTCAGAATTTCAATCTTCCTTCAAGGACATGAAGTGTTGGTTTCCTACTTATACTATGTTGGACATTCTAGAATTGTAAATGATCTGTTGGTTTTATTATGATGTGTCTGGTATGGGTCTCGGGTGTGTGCTTATGAAGGATGGTCATGTGGTTGCATATGGTTTTCGCCAACTCTGACCACATGAAATGAATTACCCAACCCATGACATAGAATTATAATTTATAATGTATGATCCGAAAATATGGTTCCATTATCTTTTTGGGAAGAATTGTGTGGTTTATTCTAATCATAGAATCTTAGCCTACATCTTCTCTCAAAAGGATATGAATCTAATGAAGAATCATTAGGTGGAGTACCTTCATGTGTTTGTCTTTGATGATATTTATTCCCTAGGTAAATGTAATGTTATGGAAATACCTTGAGAAGTAAGGTTCCAGTATAAGCATTGAAATATTTCTGTGATGATTGGAATTTGGTGGGGCTCTTTACTTAGATGCACATTCATCATTGAATTATGGTGGAGGTGTGCTCTTGGATAGTGTTCAATTGGGTCCTTCTCATTCAGATCTGATTCAATGGGAGCATCCGGTAGTGAGTTATTCTAGAATTCTATAAAGTTTCTTCATAGTGGATAAAATCATTCTGATTGGTCTTTTTCTCCTTAGGGAATCTTATGCTTCAAGGGTCGCTATTTGATTTTGTCACCTCTAAGGATAGTGGTGGTAATGGATAGCCATCAGTCATAGTGGGATGTTTATCCTAGTGAATCCAAGATGTGTTATGATTTTCATCGATAGTTTTGGTGGCCATGAATGAGGTAGGATATTGATGACTTTGTATCAAGGTGTTATATGTGCCAGCAGGTAAAAGGGGAGCATCAAAGGAACTCATGTTTACTTCAACTGCTACCCACTGCTACCTGGACGTGGGAGAAGATCGCCCCGGACATCATTATTGCAATTCCTTGTACACCCTAGGGGAATAATTCTATATGGTTATTGATCAATCGTCACACCAAATCTTCCCATTTCATTCCGATCATAGATTCAGAAAAGGTGGATGAGATGAGATGATTATATATTTAGAAGGTAGTGAGGATCAATGATGTGCTTTCGACAATCATTTCTAACAGGCACCCTTGTTTGACCTCTCAGTTTTGGGATTGTATTTAAATAAAAATGGGGTTTCATGTGAAATTGAGTACGACATACCATACTTAAAAATATTTTCAGATAGAGGGAGAGAATCATATTTTAGAGGCCATTCTCTAGACATGTGTCTCAGATTTTGATGGTTTATGGGATAACCGTTTGGGAATGTACAAGTTTTCATATAACATTATGTACCAATCCTCCATCAAAACAGCTCCTTTTGAGGCACACTATAGTTAGTTGGGTCAGAATCCTTTAAGTTGGGTTGAGGTGGGTGAGACTTCATTTTTGGGACCAAGCTTATTGAGAGATACATATAAGAAGGTCAACATGGTATGGCATTAATTGTTAAAAAATCATATTCACAAAAAAATATTATACTGATCATAGATGTCAAGATCTTGAGTTTCATATCGATGAATGAGTGTTCTTGAAAGTGGAACCTTTCTTGGGTCACTATCATCTGGGAAAGAAAGGTAAGATAACGTCATGATATGTCAAAAATTTCTAGATCACTTAGCGGGTTGGTAAGGAGAAATATAGGTTAGATTTTTCTTCATAGTTCACATCAATTCATGACATGTTCCATGACTCATAGTTGAAGAAGTATAACCCAAATCTATCTCAGGTGCTGATTTGTGAAGACTTGGAGATAAATCCTAATTTTTCCATGTCTGAGCGGGCAGTGTAAATTGTGTATTCTAAGAAGAAAGTGCTTTTTGTGGATTCGATTCCATTAGTACATGTTATTTGGAATAGTCATGACGATATACATGAGACATGGGAGCAGAAGTCTCGGGTTGAGTAAGAGTATCCATTTTTTTCATTGATCAAGACTCATGATGAATTTATGGGGATGGAATGTTACCATGGTGGGACGAATTGTCCAATTAGTGTCTTCATTTTCATGTATTTAATCTATTAATTTGTATCCTATGTTTGTCCCTACAGTTTATTTTGGTTTTTTTGGAAACAAATAAACAAATTTCTTTGGTTGGGGGTGGCATACGAATTACCTACGATTATGAGAAACTATGCACATTTCCCAAGAAATCGTTCCCCAAGGTGTCATTTTTTGGATAGAGGTTTATCAATTGGTCAGCGCTTGATTTGTAAACCATTTAGGCTAACCATGCAACATTTCTTTCATGGATACTAAAGTGTTAACGAATAACACCAGGTTTGTCAAACTGAGAGGGAAAACTGTGTGGCCTATCCAAGTGATTATAATGTGGGTTTTTCTTTTTCTATCTCACCAATTTAATCCCAAAACACCCAAAATCATACACCACTAAGGATTTCTACATTAGGAACCCCTCTCTATTCCTCTCCTCTCTATTGGGATCCATTATGGTGGAAATTTTGGTGTGATTTCTCTATGAATCTTCTAGTAAGGGCCTTCTTTCTTGTTTCCTTCTTATTTTCTAGGTGTTTCTTCCTCATTTTCTTTGTTTCATTTCTTTAGTGGCTAGGTTGACGTTTTTAGGGTTGGATATTGATTTTTTTGTTCTATCATGATGTTCATGTTCGATCCTGCCTTTTTAGTGTTCATTTTAGGTGAGGTTGTAGTTTTCCACTAGATTCAAGAAGGTCTTTACTTAAGGTTGGTGGTTCTATGACTAAATAGTATTTGAATATTTTAATAAACATTTTTAGTGATTAATTGTGATCTATGATTTATGTGTATGGTGTGAATGGTTTTTTTCAAGGTTTTTGATATGTGTATGTCTCAAAAGTGGTTTTTCTATAATAAATTTTGCGTGTTTCATGTGTGAAACCTTATTCTGATACTTGAAGGTGTTTTATGAATTATTAAATATGTTTAATAAATTTTAAAGGGGTGAGAGAAATGTATTAGAATGTTTTTGGTGTGTGTTTGTATTGTAAGGTGGTTTTGATTTTGGAAAATGGTGATTTAATAAGAATATTTATATTTGTTTGGCTTTATATATGTGCATGTTGTGAGCTATGAGTTATGTGAAATGTAAAATAAGCATAAAGGGAATACTAGGTGACTAGGTGTGTAAACTGTGACTAGTATGCTAATGATTTAAAAGTGGATTTGTATCAGATTTAATTAGTGGGATTGACGATGACAACACTAACTATAAATTTATTATAAATAGAGACCACTAGAATTTTGGATGTTTTTCCTATATAGTGGATCTTGCATGAAGATGTGGATGGTTATGTTTTCTTGCAAATTTTCAATGAGATAGTATGTCCCTAGGTTTACACTCTTAGAAAGTTCCTTTAGGGATCTCTCATGATATAGTTCTCTCTTGGGATATCATGCTCATTATTGGCATATGGTTCACCTTGTTGGCCATTTAAAAATAAAGCATATTTTCCTTTTCAAATGTTTTCTATAAAAATTATTTCCTTCCTGTTTATAAAACATGCATTTTATTTTTACTTATAATTTTAATTGCCTGGAATGTCTTTGTTGGGTGGCATCCAACTGGACTTTGGATCACACCCTACATACACTTTTTTGTTTAATTATATTTGTTAATGTTTGATATAGGTAATGGATAGGTTTTTGAAGATAGTGGTTCAAGATTCTATGGGTCTTACCTTGCAGTTGTTTTGGTGGAGGATTGAAAATGATTCCCCTTTCTACATATGGTGGTTTTATAGATAGTTTGGTGGTTCCCATTTTATTGTAGCTTGTTTTCGTTTCTTTTAAAGTTGTAAACTTAAATCAAGAAATTTTTTATTCCATGTTTGGTTATTAGTTCTTAGTTTTGGTTTGTTTCTTATTATTGGTTGTTCATATTTATAATTTTTGGTGAAATCATTCCCAATGTATTCTACTGGTACATGAGCTCTTGTTGCTAGCCCATGGGGATTGGGAACAACCTTCGGAATGTGTCGGGCGCTGATTCGAATGACCTATTGGCTTTGTTCATGGGAGACATTGATGGCCACTTACAATAAGTGAAAATGTGGTGGATGGATCATCATCCCAGGGTTTGTGGTTGTGGGCATAGGCACCGGCATACTGATTGGATTTCTATTCATTGTGAGGAGTGGAGGATTGGTATCAGAATTAGGGGTAAATAGTTTTTTGTCATTTCTCTTTTATGGGCAGTAGCCATGCCTTGACAATATTTTTTGCAATGTTTTCTAGTTTTTAATAGAAGGGTCTTTGTCCATGCCTTTAAAAAGATACCTATTATAAAAATACTCACAATTTTAATAATTTACTTATAAATATATATATATATATATTATTAATATACTATTTATTAGAACAAATATATATATATATAACTTATTATTTTTATTAATGCAATTTTCATTAATAATTAACTCTAAAAAATATAATAGTATTCATAGTTATATTTTAAATATATTTAATTAATATATTATATATTCATATATATATATATATATAATTTATTCATTCTTATTAAAAAAATTGTCATTTATAAAAAAATTTATGTGTTTAAATTTATTAATTTTAAATTTAACAATTAATACCTTATTTATTAATATATATAGATATTATAAATTTATACATTTTTATAAAAATATATATTTAATATACTGTTCATTAATATATATATATATATTAAATTTATTTATTTTTATAAATAAATATTTCATTAATAAAATTTACAATATTTTTGTAATTTACATATTTTTGATTTAATAATTAATATACTACTTATTAATGAATATATATATTAAATCACTTTTTTTATTAATAATAATTTTTTAAGAAAATACAGAAACTATAATTTATTAATTTTGAATTAAATAATTTATGTACTAATTATAGCTATATATATATTCAATTTATTATTTTTATTAATAAATATTAAATTAATAAATTCTTTAATATTTTTGTAATATTTTAATTTTGAATTAAATAATTAATATACTATTTATTACTATATATATTGAATTTAATTAATTTAGTTATAAATAGTGTAGTGAATATATATATATATGTTATTTTTATTTTTTATTAATAAACATCTCATTAAAGATTTTGTAAATGTATATTTTTTAAATTAATGTATTTAATATTGTTGTTATTTATATCATTAATTTATATCATGGGTTGGACCGGGAAAACCCCCAAATAATATATAATTAAATTTTGAAAATTTTATATATATATATATATTAATAATTATTACATTAATTATATATATAATTAATTAATACACTTTTTATAGTTAATATAAAAGATTTAAATTATTAAAAAATTAACAAAATAAATAAATAAATAGTAATAAATACTATATTAATTATTTAATTAGTAAATTAAGTATTCAATAAATTTATTCATTTTTATTAATTATAAACAATACATTAATTATTTAATTATATATATAATTATATTTCTTTCATTTCTAACATGCATTCATTCAATGTAATTTATTCATTGATAATGTTAAGTGTGTGCTTACTTTTTTTTATAATTTATTGATTATAAATATTCATTCACTTAATATTTTTTTAATTTATTCATTTTCAATGTTTTTTATTCATAATTGGTGATTAATATATTTAATATTTTTTATCAATTGTGAGAACCTGGATCATTTATTCATGAATAGATCATGATTTCAGGTGTGTTTGAGGAAAAAGGGAAGAAATTGGAATTTTCTATGTACACGCCATGTACATAGGAGTACACGTCGTGTACCCAGGTACCATGAACAGCCGTGAACTAGCCATGCAATGGCTCAGTACATGGCTAGGTAGGTGACCTGGCAGACCGCCTCAAGTTGGGGCCGGTTGAGGCTAGTATATCGCTTGTATATTAAATAAACACGTTGTATACTTTTCTTTTTATATGATGAATCAGAGTGGGGTCATGTTTCAGCTCCAGAACTCACTTATTCTCCCCTTGTTTCGTATAGAAGAGTGCAAAATGGCTGAAGAAAATTTTGATCCCCTAGGTTCTCTGTCCATGATCTGATTGAGATGTTGTTGGGTGTGTTGGATTCCCATCGGTGGGTTCTCTCTTTCCCTAGATCATTTCATCTGAATTCCTTCTCTCTTGTAATATTTTCATAGATGATCGTCTGTAACATTTTAGTAGATATTCATCATTAGATGCCATTTCAAGGGCCAACGTTCAAGATTTTTGATCATAAAACATCAAGCTAGGTGGTTTTTGCCTTTTTTTTATTTTCTTTGGATTATATATGCTTAAAGTGCCGAATACCCGTCTTTTGGGGTATTGCGTGTTTTGGAATTTGTCCCTGTTTAATTCTTGATATGTTTTGTTTGATTGAGAAAGGTTTATTTCTTATTCATAAGGTTTTATACCTTTATTATTGTTGTGTTTCCCTTATTTGATTGATTATGGTTGTTTAGTCATGACTGCATATTAGGCTAGTTTTTTTCCATTCCCTTTGTTGTTAGGATGGAGTTTCTGATTATAAGAGATGACTATGAATCACATTGTAAAAATATGGCCAAGGGGAATTGAAAATGAGAGCATCCCAAGGTATGGTCATTTATGTATAAATCATTGTTATGTTGACCTAGATGTATTGACTATGATAGATTCCAAGAGATCATAGACCATAGGGGTTATACTGCGAGAGCTACCCAAAGGTTCATTATTATTTTAATGTTGGAACATATGGAATTGTCTTTGAGAGATGGTCATTATAGTTTATTTTTTCTTTGCCGACCAAGGGGGTATTGGCCATGATAGCCGCACATATGGTCATTTTTAAATGATTAGTTCTATTTAAACCAAATAATTTAGACTATGAATGCTTTCCCAGAGGGTTGTATTTGATTAATTTCATGATTGTGATGAGTCTGTCAACCCAAATCTAAAGCACAAACTCAGTCTTACTGTATTGCTTAGATGGTCTACTGATACATCTGTTTACTATTACACAAGGGAAACATAGATTAGGTTATATCCGAAGATTTTATTGTTAAATGGTTTCAATAATTAGTAAATATTAATGAATGTAATTGGAAAAATGTACGACTAATTACTTTTGAGTAATTCCTAGTTTATTACATCATTTCTACATATTACCTGCTATATATATTCATTTATAGTTAGGAACTGATCTTTTGGTGATTTCCTATTGGGATCCATCTCACACCCTGTTTGGGTCATTCTTTTGGACCCAAACAGATTATATGGTTCCAGGTATAAATAGAGGAAGTTTCACTTCTTCATCAGATACAGTATTTTTGTTGGATCTGGAGAGCATGAGACCAAGTTGAGGATTGCGATGCTATGGGAGTTTACTACTTTTCTGTACTTTGATTTTAGTGTTGTATTTCTAACATTGTGACTTGTTTTAATGCTTACCTAGATATGTGTGACATGCATCATTTCTATATATATATGCTTTAGTTGTTTCATTACTATCAGTCTTCTATTGTTTACATTTTTTGGATGGTATTACTACTTCTGCTATTGTTTACTATTAGTAAAATCATTGTGTATAATCTATAAATGAGGTCATAGTAGCTAACCCATATAGAGGGAAAAGCCGTGTTACCTCAAAAATTATAATTTTACTGGTTTTGAAAATTTTATTATTCATTTGATTTCACCATTGACTGATTCACTTGTTTTGTGGTATTATGGTTTATATCATTGTGGTTCTATTTCTGTTGCAACCCAATGAGATGAAGGTATTCCATCTCAGGAATCATATAGTCCCTTACCAGAGATCACATGTCATGCATTCTTGTCATTTTATTTTGGATGAATTACTAATTGCATGATTTTGTGATTGATTTTGTGCAAGTTATCCATTGTATAGTGATAAATTTTGAGATAGAATACCTGCTATTTTTTATAGGGTATTGGTATATTTCAAGATTCATTTGTATTGATGCCAAACATTGGCCCCTAAGGTGTTATGGTCCCTCTTGGATCGTAATTTGGTGGATCATGATGAACTTTGGTTGAATTATGTCAAGTTGTGACGTGAAAAATGATGCCAAACATTGATTCGCGGGGAGTATGGGCTCTCACGGGTTGGAATTTGTCATGCCTTAGGAAACAATATATGTTATAAAGTGTTCCATAAAAGTTTTAGAGGCTTCCTATCTAGAAACCCAGACATCATAGCATGATATGTTATGAAAATACGCCATGTGTTCTTCTTTACTGAAAAAAAAAGTTTTCTTAAGTACACATTGTGTACTTTATGTACATGTCGTGTAGTATTCAACCATGTGACTGGTTGTGTGAGTAGAGACACTATGTGGATAAATGTTTGGATGGTACATGTCGAGTCTAGATTATACACACTCTGTAGAGTCGACCCAATGTCTAACCATGTAACTAACGACACGGGCAGTTAGAACATATGTAATACACATTGTGTCAGAGGTGAAAATGTCATGTAGCGTTACATAGGGAGATAACTGTGTAGTTCTAGCCATGTAGAATAACCTGTCTAGGAGAGAAAATTCAATTACACGCCATGTATTAGGACGAACATGTTGTGTGTAAGTGGTGTTACTCAACCAGGATTAGAAGAGGTACACACCATGTTAAAACTTAAGGGAACACATCATTTAGAGTTCATACACGATGTGTAACCCTGTTCGGTACAACTTGAATGGTCTTCTTCCCATGTTCCATTATTGACCTTTTAAATTACAGTCCTTGAAAATCTTGAACAGAGTTGTGCACTTGACCTTGTAGAGTCATTCCACCAAGATGTCCTCTACTTCTATTCCATGTATAGGGTGATGATCAGACTCCACAAATGGTAGATCAGGGACTACTAGTAGATCCTCTTATCATGCTTGTCTTGGCACAAGCTATTATACCAGATGCATGTTCTGATGCATAGTTCTATGAAATATTTTTGAGGATGATGTGGATATTCCTAGGAGAACCACATCATGCCCTGACTATGTCAATGTTGACTCGAGTGTTCCACCAACAACATCCTCCTAATTTTTCAGTGGATTGAGGACCACATACTATAGAGTCATGGTTGGAGGCCATGCTTTCCAAATTTGAGAATATGGAGACACCTTCGGAGAGGAGGGTGAAGCTCGTGTTGTACATGCTACATGATTCTTCCAAGAGGTTTTTGGATGTTATCTCATATAAGGGACATCAATGGGATATGGCCTAGGAAGCACTACTAGAAGCATACACATTGACAACATTTTGAAACTGTTTCTAAACCTAGACAACAATTGTTATAAACTATACCAACAGTTTTCCAAACCATTGGTTGTGTAGTAGTGGGGATATATATATCCCAACTGTTCTATGAGAGCCATTGGAATTTGGATGGAAAATTAAATATATAACAATGGTTTCATGAAAACGTTGGTATAAATATTTACCGATAGTTTATAACCATTGTAAATATTCAACATCATGTCTATACCAACAGTTCCTAACAAACAATTGGTAAAAGTCAAATAAAATCTAATACATTTTCCAACGGTTTAGATAAACCATTGGTATATGTTCTATTTAGACACATATGCCAACGGTTTACAACCATTGGTAATGGATTTATACACCTGCAATAAGCCGCCTCCCCCTGTGCACTTACAGCAGTTCCACTACCACTAGGTCTGCCTCCCCCTCTGCATAATTCATATAGAATTATCAATATCTACATAATAGATATAAAATTATGTGTGAATTCATACAAAATTTATACAAAAATTAATTCTCAATACCTCTATTTCTGAATTTAATTACACACATACAGATTTCATAATTCATAATTCATTAGTTAATTAACAATTAACACATATATAATTCAATTCAGAATTCAAAAGTCAATCACAATATGCAATACATAATTCTGAATTGAATACATGTAATAATGAATTCTCTATAACACATACATAATTGAATTCTGAATTCTGAATGTAATAACCCCTATATAATAAAATCAAGTTTCATGTTTCGAATATGGCATTGTTGTTAATATGGATTGGTGAATTTAGACGAGATCTTAATTTTTGGATAATGTGGTATGCCATGTTGTAGTAAGGGTTAATGTGACATGGGAGCTGGGGGGGGGGTTGTGCAGGGGTTGGGGGTTGTCCAAGGTGGTAGGGATGTCTATGGGGTGGGGATTGTCCAGGGGGTGGGGGATGTCCATGGGGGGTGCTATCCAGGGGGTTGTGGGGCTGCCCAAGAGGGTAGGGGTGTCCAAGGTGGTGGGAGGGTGTCCGGGGGGGTGGGTGGGGTGTCTAGGGGGGTGTCCATGGGGGTGGGATGTCCAGGTTTGGGTGGTGTCCAGGGGGTGGGGGTGCTGTCCAAGGTGGGTTGGGACTGTCCAAGGGGGTTGGGGGTGTCTGAGGGGTTGGGGGGCTAGCCAGGGGGTGGGGGATATCCATTGGGGTGGGGGAGTCAGGGGGGTGTGGTGGTACCAAGGGGGTGGGGGATTTCTAGGGGTGGGTGTATTTACAATGGGTGGGGTGTCCATGGGGTTCTGGGGGGTTTCATGGGGTGGGGTGGTGTCCAGGGGGTGGGGGATGTCCAAGGTGTTGGGGCAGTCCAAGGAGGTAGGGGTGTCCGGAGGGACTATCTAGGGGGTGGGGGCTCTCTATGGGGGGTGGGGGTATTTAGGGGTGGGGTGTCATGTGGGTGGGGTGGTGCCTAGGGGAGTGGTGTGGCTGTCCAGGGGATTGGGGCTATCCAAGGGGGCAGGGGTGTCAGGGGAGAGCTGTTGAGGTAGTGGGGGATGCCTTTGAGGGTGGGGTGTCTAGGGGGTGGGGTGAAAAGGGGGTGGGGGTGCCCAAGGGGTGGAGGGGCTGTCCAGGGGGTTGGGAACTTTCTAAGGGGTTGGGCGTGTCGGGGGGGGGGGGGGGTTGGGGGATGTCCAGGTTGTGGGGTGTCCAAGTGTGGGGGTGTCCAGAGGGTGGGGTGATGTCCGAGGAGGAATGGGGTGGTGGCTGTCAAAGAGTTTCAAGGTTTTATAGGGGTGGGGGTGTCCACGTGGGGTGGGCGGGTTGTCCACGGGGGTGTCTGACTGTCAAAGGGGGTAGGGGTGTCCAGGGGGGTGGGGGTGTCCAAGGGTGGGGGCTATGCAGGGGTGGGGGCTGTCAAATGGGGCGGGGCATCCATGGGATGGGGTTGTCCAGGGGTTGGGGTGGTGTCTATGGTATGGGGGTGGGGAGGGGGTATGTCTGAGGGGATGGGGGTATCTAGGGGGTTGGGGGCTATCCAAGGGGGTTAGGGTGTCCAGGGGGTTGGGGGCTGTCTAGGGTGGGGGTTGTCAATGGGGGTGGGATGTCCAGGGGTGAGGGTGTCCAGGGGTGGGGTGGTGTCTAGGGGGTGGGGAGTGGGGAGGGGGATATCTAGTGGGATGGGGGTGTCCTGGGGGTGGGGGTTGTCCATGGGGGTGGGGGTGTCCAGGGTTGGGGGTTTCCAGGGGGTGGGATGGTTTCTAGGGGGTGGGGTTGTGAGGTGGGGGTTGTTTGGCGGGTTGGGGGTCTAGGGGTTGGTGGTGGTCCAAGGGGTAGGGGTGTTCAAGGGGTGGTGGTTTCTAGGGGAGGAGTGAATCCGTCACAGAAAATCATCAATTCATGTTTTATTATTTTTTGATAACGAAATAAAGATAATGTGACCTACCTAGTCACACATACATTTAGGCACACAAATCATGAAACATAAAATGCCAGTAATATCAGTAAAAAATTTAACTGATCAATCTCTCCCTCATCACCATCACTATCATCTCTATCATCATTAGCCTCACCCATGTTCTCATCATCTTCCCCGTCATCATCCCTTCCCTCCTATTTTCCCTCCTCATTGCCCTCATACTCTTCCACATCCTCCTCTTCTCCCTCCTCTTCCCCCACCTCACTCTCCTCCCCTCCATCATCTCGACCACCACTCGAACATCCACTTTTTGTTCCATATATATATAACGCATCAACAAAATATATTAATCACAAGTAGTGATGGCCTCTGGTGGATGTGTTGGGCGTAAAATATCCATTAATTTCATAAATGCAGTGTTTTCCCTATCCGACTGTTCTGTTGTCTCTATGGCCATTTTTTTAGGCTGTTTTGTATATGCCTTGACCTATTGGAAGTCATGGGCACTAAAACTTGTACATGAGGAAAGCCAATAGCTTGTTAGGACTATACTCTCCCCATGTCGGTAGCGTACTCTTCCAGGGTACTCATATCCCAACACCTAGTGTAAATGATCATTTGGCCCAAAATTTTGAGGTTCCTCGGAATAAAGGGCCTCAAAAGTACCATGTTACAAATATAAATATATTATTAAGTATCAAAATAGATATTAAAATCTGAAATCAACAAAGTAAAACTTTTAATCTCCTGCTGAGTCGGTTCATTAACTGCACTTCCATCTTTCTTCCTTCTACTCGAGAAAAATATTTTTTCTCGAGGCACACATCCTTCAATATTCAATGTTTTCCTCTACAATGACTTTGAAGATAGGAAACCCAAATTAAAAATTGGTTACCAATAATTAATTTTAAAACTAAAATTATATAAACAACTGTTGTATCAGCTTCTTCTCATTATCTGGAATCTAGTATGTCCCAATGTGTGGAGGTATTTTTTATCACCAATATTTTTTTATTTTTTCTGGAAGATTCCTTTATAAAATTCAATACTAAAATAGATAATATTAACAAAAAACATGAAAATATTAATGTAAATACATCAAATGTGATTAAAACCTTAAACAGGGTATCCATCCAATGAGTAATCATTTGACGATATAGTTCTAACAGAAAATCATCAACGATAGGGACCGCCTCTAACTCTATGCAAATTATAGCATGCCATACAATATACAAATCGTGCTTATAGGCTCCCCAAATCTCACCTAAACGCTTTAGACAAGCTGGCCATGAACCCACACCATCGGGGAAATTAAACCAAAGCTGACACCAAAACATTAATTCATATAAATAAAAAATATATATTTCATTAAATACAATTAATTTTTTTACCCATATCTCTGAACAAGAATTATCCTATAATTATTTTGGACACTTTCTCTATGAGAGTGGGATGATAGGAATGATGTAAAATTATTTGGAAAGCGTCGCCAAAAAACTCTGGCATTGTTGCCATGTTTTTTCAATCATTTGACTATATTTATTATAGTCCTCCATCTACAGCGTGTGGGGGTTCCACATGACATGTATGCGTGTAATTCTCTTCCCCCACATCCTATCAGTTGATGTATATGTTATGAATGAAAAAATATATATATTATCAATATATGTTATAATAAAAATAAATAATGGTATAAATTTTTTTTAGGGTTCTATAAATATACCAGCAGTAGTCAGGTCAATGGGCACCACTGGATTAGCAGAAACTGAAGGAACACCCTATATAGGTGGAGTGGGTCCTAATGTAAGTTTTTCAAGGTCAGACATTGGCAGAGCAGGAGTTGAAGAAGATAGAATATAAAATCTCAGAGATAAGGAAGCAGATATAAATGAAGCTAACATAGATGGATGGTCGAATGCTGGATGGGGAGTAAAAATCATCAACTGATATGATTAAGACGAGTGAGGAGGCTCAGATGTAAAGGGTGGTGAATACATGGAAGGCCTAAATATCCCATGTGTCACTAATGACACACTAGGATAATAATGTGGGATAGATGGTATTTCAGTGGGAGGGTTAGGTTCTAATCAAGTACATCGACCAGATCATCTAGCTCTCATACCACCCCCCTCATACGAACACCCTGAGTACTAGGACCACTACTAGGCATCTCATCAAATGATTTCTTCCTAAGAGGGGATCCTACAAAAATGTATGAAACCAAATTAATCACATGATATATATATATGAAATAAAAGACTCACTAATGGAACTAGTGGTGGAATGCCCATCTCAGCCATGCGACAACTGTTGTCCATCATCATTTTCGATCTCCTCTCTTCAATTGGTTGCATTTACAGCATTTGAAAACAAATAGATAAGTAATTGGAAAAGGATATCTATTTTGTAACCAACAAAATATATGAGAGGTGATAGGGGGATTCCTGGATAATTTAACTATCCATTGTTTTAGGTGTGCTTGAATGGATATATATGAATTCAATATATCATACAAGATGTAATAAAAAAATTACTAGGATGAGTGTCATCATTCTATATATTATAAATGATTAAACCCATAAGATAGTTGTAAATTATTATATATATAGATGAACAAGGACAAGATATCTACCGAATTTATATGGGGGAAAAACTTGTAAAAATTATGGAAAAAATTAATTTCTTTTGCCTAGGTAGATGATGTAGGTTTCTATATATGTTTTGCAGAAGAAGACAAACATTCATGTTCATTATCTGGGGAAATGTTAAAGGGAGGTCTTAGAGTTATACTAGTTTTTTACATGGTTAATAAAGCATTGAAATTTTCACCTTGTTAGAAATGATGGTTTCGTAGGGTTGAATTCAGTTCAATTCCAAATAAGAAAATGAAATTCAAATAAAATTGAAGCCAATAAACATTGAAAATTCTCATACCGGTCAATTTGGATACATCATATTTGTAATCAATATTAAATCAATTTTAATAGTACAACCTTAACAACCAATGTTGAGAAAAACCAAAAGAATTGATAACATGGATTGATGATTATATATATTTCCAAACACAAATTTGGGTACATAGTCAACTCTGTCAATTGAGATGTTGGATTCATCAATGGTTATAAATGGATAATTTCTGATGGAAGTTGGGATGGTATCAATTCCATCTTCACCGTCATCAAAAATATTTTTTTGAATTACTACAATAATGACACCAAATTCAGGTCGAAGATGGTCTTTGACATAAATAACTTGTTTTTCCATTGATGCCAATATATATGAATCATCAGTAGCAAGAGTGTGAGTGTTATCAATTCCTCAAAATCCACAATACTCAATAAATGTGACCTACCTCATCATCTAATCAAACCACTGGTATTTCCTCATCGTGACTCATCCATGAGAGTAATAATTCAATATTATTATTTTTTTCAACAACTCCATAATAACCTACATTGTCATATCGTAGTCTACTATCTGATGCATTGGAATAACAGTCAGTTGTGGTTGTAACCATAACACCCATCCATTGTTGTGTTCTCATGTTCTTTTCTAGTTCAGTGATAATAAATTTTTACCCCTTGATAATAATTGATTTACAGTCATGAAAGTGAAATATTTTTTCATACACAACCATAGGGGAAGGTTAAAAATGTGTATAAAAATTGTCCATGTGTTGTGCGAAGTAAGAATCTGCCCAAACAGATTAAAACCATCACATTAAAAAACCCAATCTCACATTATGCACGTTAGAATAATAATTAGTATATCGAGCATCAAATCTCTCTCCTGAAAATCCATCTTCTGGGTGAACCAAATCATCATTAGTCTTCTTTCTCTTGGTACATTTTTATTGATATTTCATCAAACATAGAAATATTTTGGAGTATTGGGATCAATGGAAAGGGAAACATTAATTTCTATGGAACATGGGATGGTGTTCTATCAGCTTTTGGCTTCCAGTGGGATGTGCCACATTTTATACAATCATTTTGTTCAGCAGTTTCCTCCCAAAATAAACTGCAATTTTTCATGAAAGTAGGAATTTTGTTTTTTGAAAATCCATGTTCCTCAACTAACTTCCATGCCATATAGTTTTTTGAGGGAATATCTACATCATTTGGAAGTAAGTCCTTCAAGAAGGTAAGAATGTAATTGATAAATGTATTAGAAATCCCATATATAGTTTTCCCATGAAACAATTGGATTAAAAATTAAAGCTTTTTCATTTTACTATATTGTCAATATATTGGAGTCTTGGCAGCATCATTCAATTTTTTCACCCCGAAAACATCATGATTTTTATTAGACGTGTCATGTTTGCTCGTATCGAAGTCATATTGGGTCAGAATCCTTTCTTTTTCAGGGTGACGAATAAACAGAAACTATTCATATAACAAATTCTCTAATCCAGTCATATCATTTGGATCATCTGCAATTTGAGATTTCATTTTCTCCCCATTGTGAAACCCCACATAGTATTTTTCATGAAAATAATATTTTTTTATGTGGTAGGTGACTTCTTCATGACTCAACCAAGGTCTTCCAACAAAATTGTAACAAGGGAAGTGCATGTGACAACTCTCTGAAGCATTTTGAAATGAAAAATCTAAAAAGATCTCCAAATTAATTTGATAATATCTTGATATTTGATCGGTTTCATATATCAAAATTCTATCCATTCTTTAAGAAAAATTGTTATAAGACATTTCATCAAATGAAATTCAATAAGATTCAAGTTTCATCAAAAATATATTTAGGTAGATGGTAATTTTTCACAATATATGAAACCATAACTGAAACACTACTCTATATGAGAATTATAATATGAAAGAAATAAGATTCAATATTTATAACAAAATATCTTTTAAGAACTATACATTAGTGTACAAGATCATTTACACTTGGGGAGGAGAATTATTTAGGGGTTGAGAGGATTTTAGATCGATTAAAATTTTATATTCTTGTAGATTATTTTAGAAATCACATACACCTTCCAAGGGGGTGGGGGGTGTTCCGGGTGTGTCTAGGGGGTGGGGGTTGTCCAAGGGGGTTGTGGTGTCCACCACCAAACAAGGGTCATAGAATCTAATCTCTATCCAATTGTACCATGATTTCATGCCTATTATAGATGACCTAGAGAACTTTTGGTATAAACCATGAATATCATACATATAAATCACAACACACCTAATTGTATACACATGTCCAAATATCATACGTGGATCTGAATTTATCTTCAACTCTAAATATCATAAATAATTCTAGAAACACACCTACTTGTAAAAACTCATCCAATTATTGATCTAGGTATGTGGATTATTGATGCCTTGAAAGGCTAGCTGAGAGCTAATTCCAGGTTGTCATGCAATGTGGTTGTTTAGAAAATTTTGTGTGTGTGTCAAATATGATCATATGTATTCTGTTTAGGCATATGAGCTATGATTCGATGGGACAATACTCATGGGAGTATGAGACTTGTTATATCATTAGATGATATGGAGTTTCATGATGTTAAATTTGCATGAGATCAGTATGGATAGTGGATAAGAACCTGAATGAAATTTCTTTGTAGATATAACTTCTTCTAGGAAGTGTAAGATTTAGTTTTATTATAGAACTTCAATAAAATTCCTAATGTGTGAATGAAACTATACATTGGTTATATGTAATTCATATGTTTTTGTAGATTATCATAGTAGAAACACACCCCCCCCCCCCTTGGACAGCCCACACCCCCTCCCCCACTAGAATATCCCACCCACCACCCCTGGAAACCCCCCCCCCCCCCCCACATAGATAGCAGACATCCCACAACCCCTCCCATGTATCCTACTACCCCTGTGTAGTCCCCCTAGATAGCCAACCCCCACCCCCACCTGGTCACCCCCCCCCCCAACAGGAAAGCCCCCCACTCCCCAACTGAACATCCCACCCCCACCCCACCCCCACCAAGACATCCCACCCCTCCACCACCTTGATATCCCACCCACCCCATGGACACCCCCAACCTGGACAGCCCACACCCTCTCCCCTATAGCCCCCCCCCCCACCTGGACAGGCCGCCCCCTCCCTCAACTGGATAGCCAACCCACTCCCATGGATAGACCACCCCCTCCTTGGACATCCCACACCCCCTCCCCTATAGCCCCCTACCCCCTATAACCACCCCCCACCCCCCAATAGTCCCCCCTAGATATCCCACCCCCACCCCCCACTCCCACCTGGACAGCCCACCCCCACCTAGACATACCACCCCCACCTTGATAATCCACACCCCACAGGACAACACACACCCCCTCCCCCTCCAGGACACCCCACCCTGACCCCTTGGACATCCCACACCCCTCCTTGGGCAGCCCATACCCCCTTAAGGTAATTTTATTTAAAACCATTTTATTTATTAATAATGGAAATCTATCATGACTTATCCATTTCATTCCAAACAACCCATTCAATTTATCAAAACATGAAAAATTCAATTTATGAAAACATGAAAAAATCAATTTATCAAAACATGGAAAATTCAATTTAGAAGGATCTATGGGTCACTTAACAAATGTCATTGGGGAAAGGGGAAATCAACTTCATTGTTATTTCCAATTTAAAAACAGGGCCATGCACTTAGGATGTGATGTGGTGTATATGAGTTGTGGTTGTGTCTAGGGGGGGCTGTCTAAGGGGTGGGGTTTTCCAAGGGGGTGGAGGGTGTCCAAGGGGAGTGGGGGTGTTCAGGGGGTGGGGGTGTCCATGGGGTGTTGTCCAAGTGTGTTTCCCGGGGGCGGGGGCTATCCATTGTGGGTGAGGGGTGTCTAGGGATGGGGTCATGGTGTCCAGGGGTGGGGGTGTCTAAGGGATGGGGGGAGGAGTCGTCCAAAATGGTGGGGGTGTCCCGGGGGTTGGGGTGTAGGGTGTGGGGTTTGTCCAATGGGGGTCCAGGGGGAGTTTCCAGGGGGTGGGGGTGTCCTGGGGGGGGTGTCCAGGGGAGGTGGTAGGGGTTTTAGGGTGGTGGATTGTTATACAATGGGGGGTCTAGGGGGGTTTTCATAGGTGGGGGTTGTTCAGGGGGTGGGGGTGGTGGGGGTGTTTAGGGGTGGAAATACCAATATAATAACTTAATATTTACATGCACCCAATCCAACCAACATCAAAATTCTTGTCCATCAACCATATAACACCCAATTAATCATCAATATCAATACCCTTAACATTTTTCAATGATAAAAAACTATAAATACAAAATCCAAATCTAATTTATAACTAAACTAAATTCCATAGAAACTACCATATCACCTCACTAAAAAATAGAAAACCACCAAAAACATTACCCCAACCATCCCCAATCCCATCAAATGGACCATCCTTATATCCATTAACCACCTCGATACCAAATGAATAAAAAAACCTTTTACCATATTTGATGTGTAGAAAAGAAACAAATCAAAGTGTTCTGTTTGCCTTAGACTAGAGGAACTGTGATTTTTCCCAAATCAAAAGAGAAAACTGAAAAAAAAAATTACAGAACATTAAAACTAAGGTAACACTTACTTATTTGGAGTGTAGAAATAAAAAATAGCTAGATTGAAAATGGATCAATATGTGGAGGGACGTTCGAGGACTAGGGTAAAGAGTGACCTTTGGGAGCAGCTTCGGATTATGGTCTGCAATCGGGCAGAGTGGGAGGTGGGATGCTGTGTCTTTGGGGGAAATTTTTCCCAATATTTTTTAAAAAATATTTGGAAATATTATATATACTAATAGTTTATTAAAACCATTGGTATATGTTAGATGAATTATAGATTTCCCAATGGTATGAGTAAACCATTGGGAAATGTTAATTATTATAACACATTGACAACTGTTTTCTAAAACCGTTGGCAATGCTTCCATATAATTATAGTATACCAACAGTTTCTGCAAACCATTGGTAAAAATATGTTGGGAAAACAACCATTTCCAATAGTGAAGAGTTTCAGAGGACATTTTATGATTAATTCTACCCCAATACGTTGAGGGATGACCGATCATAAGAGTTCCTGCACTTGGATCATCGCACTCTTTCAGTGATGGATTACTCATATCATTCTATAGAGGATTGGAGCATAAGACTTGTCCTAGGAGGTGAAAATTTATCTTTGGCTAAGCGATCTGAGGATGGTCTCATGTATGACATTCGATCACAAGTGAATGATTCTGGTCTGACTTCAGAGACAACTATAGTCAACCGGGCACTGATTACCGAGTGTAATATGAGGGTGTTGGGATCTGTGAGCCAGAGCAGTCCAGCATCCAGGGTAGGTACTCCTTCGACAAATAGCATGAAGTTTCATAGGTACCTTTTATGTGATATCTTTTTAGGTTTCTAGGTGGTGTGATACCAGTGCAGGAAGATTGGGCATACAATACCACATTATCCGAAGGACCCTGACGAGTGTCGATCTTACAGCAAGATGGTCCATCTTCAGTGTTTTTGTAGAATTTTGCCACCGAAAGCTAGTGATAGGGGTTCTTTTATGACTCCACATTCAGAAGTAGGACTACTAATTTCTCATCAATTAGTGAACTGAATTTTTTCAGGCCATTCAAGGTGAGGTGGTGGTTGTGGTTGTCGTAGTAAGGCTATAGGTTTTCAGTGACAACAGGGTGGATCAGCTCAGGGTAGTCAGGTCAGGTCATAGGGCTACTGTACAGGAGAGGCTTTACAGTGGAGCATACCCATCTAGAGTAGGATCATAGACCCTCTACAATTAATGGTACGATTCAAGTTTCCTTATTTTTAGCTTCTGATCTTTTTGATACAGGGGATTCCCATAGTTTTAAATCACTTTCCATAGTAGAGAGGCTTAGGCTCTACATCTTTGCATCTGATGATGTTATGACACTAGATACTTCATTTGGGAATACGATGGCTATTGTAGTGCCCCTTATGTTTGGTGGGTTTCACTTCTTATGGGACTTCTATATCTTAGAGATGACAAGCTTTGATTTCATTCTCAAAATGGAGTGGTCAGTCTCTTTCTAGGTCCGTGTTGACTACTATCAACATAGGGTGTGTTTTATGTCACCAGAGGGCAGGTCTTTTCTACAAAATGGAGAATTCGATGTTCAGGCAAGAAGATCTAGACCTGATAATCATGAGTTGAGAGTAATTAAAACCCAGATTTCTAGTTTATATATGGATGACAAGGGGACTTCAAAGACAGACTTTCATCCAATGGTGGATCATTTCATAAATGTCTTTCAAGATGAATTTTCAGTTTTACTTTTGGAGAGAGGTAGATTTCTCTATGGAGCTTGTGCTTGGGGGCTTCTCTGGTGTTCATTCATCTTTATAGGATGGATACATCAGAGATATAGGAGATTAAGAAGAAGTTAGAGAAGTTGTAGGAAAAAGGTTTCATCTTTCCTAGTACTTCTCCTAGGTGTTCACCAGTCTTTTTTGTGATGAAGGTGGATGGTACCCTCAGACATTGTGTGGATTATAGGAAGCTAAACCTGTTGACAGTCAATAATCTATATCCCTTTCTGATGATTGATGATCTCTTTGATTAGTTTCGAGGAGCTCGAGTGTTTTCAAAGATTGAAATGAGATTGGGTTACCATTAGTCATGTGTTAGACCATCAGATATAACTTTTACTGCATTTTAGAGTAGGAATGATTTATATGAGTATTTAGTTTTGTCATTTGGTCTCACGAATACGCTGACAGTTTCCCTGGCACTGATGATCTGTGTGTTCCATCTTTACTTGGATTCTTTTATGGTACACTTCATGGATGATGTCTTTGTGTATGATCACACTCAACATGACTATGCCCCATATCAAGAGATCATAATGAGTAAACTAAGATATAATCATTTACATGCCAAGATCTATAAGTTCCACTTTTGGATGGACCATATTCACTTCATGGGACAAGTTTTCTCAGAGACAAGAGTATAAGTAGACCCATAGAAGGTGAGAGAAGTAGTTTCCTAGGAGCATCTGAAGAATGTATTTGACGTACAGACTTTTCTATGGATAAATGGTTACTAAATGTGATTTATACAATACTTTTCATTCTTAGTAGCACCACTGATGGTCCTCGATAAGAAGGGTAGAAAGTAATTGTTGATAGATCCCTATGATTCAGACTTTCTGGAGCTAAAATGAGGATTAACTTTTGTACCAATACTATTTTTTCCATATCCACACAAGAGTTACATAGTTAACTACAATGCATCAGGTATCAGGCTAGGAAGAGTTCTTATGTTATGGGTAAGGAGTCGTTGTGTTGGGGTCTCTACAGTTGAGGCCACATTAGAGGAATTACCCAATGCACGATATCAAGTTAGTTGCAATTGTGCATGATTTTCACTATTGGATAAATAACCATTTATGAGAGAATTTTTTGTTATAAACTAACCAAAAAAGCATCAACTATACCTTTACTTAGCGTGAAATGGATTTTATAGAGTAGAGGTGGGTGAGTACCTTCATTCCATTGACATTGAAATTTCTTACATGCCTGAGAAGGGAAATGTGGTTGCTGATGTGTTGAGCAGGGGACTCAGAAATAGGAAGTTCAAGAATCCATCAGTGAGTGGAAGATTATGGATCTCTTATTTGAGTTGCATTTAAAGGTTCATGATACATAGAGGAAGGCATATATTTCTTCTATAGTTTTTACCTCTACTCTGCTAGACCATTTGCGAATGAGGAAGCTATCAGATTCCAAAGGCCAAGTCCTATGGGAGAGTGTGTTACAGGAAGACCCTACTCCTGGTGGATCATAGGAGATGACGAGTTATTACATTTTCAAGAATGTGTTTGGGTGTTAGTAGACATACGTTGGGAGTTGATCTGAGTTTTTTAGTCCTGAGCATGGGCATTTCGTCCTAGTGTCAACATGATGTATCAAGATCTACAGCATCAGTATTGGTGGCTAGGTATGAAGAGGTATGTTTCTTGTTTTGTCATGAGATATTTGAAATGTCAGTAGGTGAAGGAAGAGAATCAGTGATTTTTGGGGATTTTATAGTAGTTACCCATTCCTAAGTATATGTGGAATGATGTCCCAGTGAATTTTTTGATGGGTTTACCGAGGTCACCATGAAGAAATTATTTTTTATGTGTTGTTGTTGAGAGACTCAAAAAAGCTACACATTTCTTCCTAGTCAAGGAAACCTTCAATGTAGATGATATTGGAAGGTTCTAAATCTGAGAGATTGTACATTTTCATGGGGTTCAAAACTCTATCATTTCAGACAGGGATTCCCAGTATACTTCTCGTGTCTAACAGGGTCTACATAGGACTTTGGGTACATAGGTACTTCTATGTACAACTTACCATCCCTGGACATATGGCTTGTCTGAGTGAAAAATTCCAGTTTTCAGGACATTCCTTTTGCAGGAATCGTATATTTTGTGGGATCTTGGGAGAAACACATAACTCTATTTGAGTTTTACTACAATAATAGTTTTCATTTGATTATTCATATGACACCTTATAAAGATTTGTATGGTAGGCCATGCTGATCAGACCTATGTTGGGTGGACGTATGAGAGGCAGCTATGTTGGGACCTTGTATTGTCTGTGAGACCACATAGTAGATGGTGTTTATTTCGAAGGGTATGGAGAATGCACAATATCTCCAGAAATCTTATGTTGATCGACGAAGATAAGATCTGGAGTTTGAGGTTAGTGATCAGGTTTTCTTACACGTGACATAGAGGTTGGGACACAAGAGTATTAGGAGACAGGGGATGCTTTCACCGAGACACGTCAGGCCTTTTGATGTTTTGGATAGGTTCGGGCTAGTTGCCTCTCGGTTGTAGTTACCTCAGAGTTACTGGGATATGCATCTCATCTTTCATGTTTCTCTGCTACGGCGTTACTTTTCAGAATCATCTCTTGTTCTTGAAACTGTGGAGTTTGAGTTAGATTTTGGAAGGTTCCTTTAAGGAGAAACCTTTTATGATTTTGGATCACAATATAAAGGTTCTTCATGATTAGTTTGTTCTTCTGGTATGAGTGTTAGGGCAGCGTGGGCGAGTATAGGATGAGACATGGGAGAGGGAGTCCAACATACTATCACAGTGGCTAGAGTTGTTTGAATCTTCTTCTTCACCACCCATTAATGGCAAATTCTGGGATGAATTTATCTAAGGGGGAAGTTTGTAAGAATCAGGATCTTAAATTTTGGAATGGATATTGATTTTAGGTGTTTTTGAAGTAAAAAAGAAGAAATGGGAATTTTTTAAGTTCAAGTCATGTACTTAGGAGTACACGTCGTGTACCTAGGTACCGTGTACAGCTGTGTAATGGTCGTGTAACGGCTGAGTACATGGCCATGTATGTGACCTAAAAGACAACCTAAATCCCGGGCTACTTGAGGCTTGTACATGTTGTGTACATTAAATGAAAATTTTGTTACCTTTATTTTTATTTGATGAATCAATGAAGGGTCACGTCAGATCTCCATAACAAATATTTTCTCCACTCGATTAATACAGGAGTACGACAAACAATTTACTAACTTCAAGCTCCTCTTGGTTATACATCTGAGATCCAATAGATACATATGTGGGTGTGTTGGATTCCCATAAGTGTGTTCTCCCTTTCCCTAAATCCTTTATTACTGATTCCTCCTCTCTCGTGAGAATTTAGAGGAAGATTGTTTTTACCCTCTATACATATCAACATCGTTCTAGGATGATTCAAGGTCTGACATTCAAGAGTGTTGATCATACAACATAAAGGTAGGTAGTTTGTGCCTCTATTTGAATGTCTTTTGATTGTGTATGCTTAAATTTACAAATACATGTCTTTTAGGGGTATTTCACATTTTTTAAGTTAAACCTATTTAATACCTGATATGGTTTTTCTGATTGAGAAAGGGTTATTCCTTATGAATAATGTTTTATTCCTTGATTATTGGTGTGTTTCCATTATTTGATCAATTATGGTCATTTGGTCTAGATTACCTATTTGTCTTTTATTTTTTTCCATGCCACATGTTGTTAGGATGGAGTTACTGATTATATGAGATGTGTGTGATTCACATTTTGAATGTATAACTGAAGGGAATTGACTGTGAGAGATTCTCGAGGTACTGTCATTTATGTATAAATCATTATTATGTAGACCCAGAGGTATTGACTATGAAATCTTCCAAATTTTTATAGACCAGAGGGGTTAGACCATTAGATCACCCAAAAGGTCATTATTAATTGAATGTTGGACCCTAGGGCATTGACTGTGAGAGATTTCAAGTGGTCGTTGTAGTTTATTGTTGCTTTTCAGGCCAATGGGGTATTGACTGTGAGAGCTACCCATGTGGTCATTTGTAATTGATTAGTGCTATGTTAAACCATATGGTTTTGACTATGATAGATTTTGAAGAGGGTTGTCTTTGATTTATTCCAAGATTGTGATGAGTCTGTCAAGCTAAATCTCAAGCTTAGACTCGGTATTACTAGATTGTTTAGATGGTCTTTTGAGACATCTGTTTTCTACTACACAAGGGATATAGATCTTAGGATAGATCCCATGATTTAACTATTCAATAGATTGAATAATTATTAAATTGAAATGAATTTAATTTAAAATTGTAGGATTGTTTAATTTTAAGTACTTCCTTGTTTATTACTTCATTTTTTCATATTACCTACTATATTTATTCACTGATAGTTAGGAAAAGATCGTTTAGTGATTTCCTATTGGGATTCATCTCACACCATATTTTGGTCTTGATTTTTGACTTAAATAGATTATATGGTTGTGGGTATAGATAGGGGTAGCCTCCCTTCTTCATCAGATACTTGATTGTTGTTGGAGCTTCAGAGCATGGCAGCAAGGTGAGGCTTGCGATACTGTTGGAGTTTACTACTTTTCTATACGTTGGTTTTAGTATGGTTTTTCTAGCATTGTGAGTTTTTTGGATTCATTCCTAGATACATGTGACATGAAACTTTTATATATATGATACAGTTGTTACATTACAATAAGTCTTCTGCTATTTAATTTTATTCGATGGTATTATTGCAACCTTTATTGTTTAGTGTTTGTTATTCCGCTATGCATACTCTTCCATTGAGGGCATAATTTCCCTGTTATCATACCCTCGCCCTCACTGCTTGTCAACAACCTCTGTAATTTGAAGAAATGTTCTTGAGGTTATGTGACTAGCCTGGTTCGGGGCACCTTTAAGCGGCACCCAGAACTGGGACGTTATATAAATAATACATTTTAAAATTTTCATTATTCAATTTTTTTTGAATTTATTCATTTTATAATATTTATTAATATATATATTTTCATTAACATATAATTTTTTTAATATTCTTGTAATTTATATAATTAACACGTATTAATTTTTATTTTCACATATTTAAACATTCATTTTAATATTTTTTAAATTATCGATATAATTAATAACAATTTCTCATTTTTCTTAATTATTTATTATTATTCCTTATTTATTTAATAGAAATCAAATATTATATAAAATTATCAATAAATTTAACATATATCAAAATTGAATATAAATATATATTCATCAATTTCTCACACACAAATATTTACATAGTTAACAAAATATTATACAGAAACAAACACATCATATATTTATGTAATTTATTCAAATTTTAATATTCATTTTATAATTTCATTTAATAACATAATATATTTAGTAAAATATTTTTTATTCAAAAAAATTAATTTTTTAATATTATTTCATTTCTATTTTTCTATTACTTTTTTAATATTTTTTTAGAATTTATTCACTTTCAAATATTTATTGATACAAATTAATTTAATATGTTTTATTATTTTAAACAAGTATTCTTCTTCATTTTAATGTATATCCATAATTTTTTATAATTTTTATAATTAATAAAACACATATATTTTTGTATTATTTTTAATGTATACGCATTTTTAATTATTCAATTCCACTCATTTTTAACAATCATGCATTTAAGATTATATATTCATTAATAATGTTTGAAATATATTTTTTAAATAATAATTATGAATATATATATTACTAAAATTATATTTACTATGTTTATTAAATTATATATTTATAAATATAAATAAATTAATATAATTTCTTTAAAAGTATTTATATATTTATAAATAAGTTATTATATGTTTAAATAATTATAAAATTATTATAAATATATTTATGTAACATATATATTTACCATATTATTTATATTTATATTTATCTATTAAATATAAATTCATTATTCTATTTAAAATTTATCAAACTTGTATATATATTAACACACATTAATTGTACAAACACAAATATTTAAATAATTAATGAAATCTTATATAGAAACAGACACACCAAAATATTTAAGTAATTAATTTTAATTTTAAAATTAATTTTATAATTTCATTTAGGAACATAATATATTTAATATATATTTTACTAGGTAAATTTTCATTATTTATTTTTAATATTTTTATTTCTTTTTTTGTTTAAATTTAATCATTTTATAATATTTATTTATACCTATATATTTACTATGTTTTCATATTTTCAATATGTATTAATCATCAATTCAATATATGTCTATATTTTATTTTTTTAATATTTTTTATAATTTATAAAATTTATACATTTTTTGATATTTTTAGACAAAACAATTTAAATTATTCAATTTCTCCCATATTTTAGAATTCATGAATTTAAGATTATATATTCATTAATAATGTTAAAAATATATTTATAAATAAATATTTATAAATAAATATTTTTATAAATGGTTATTTACTATATTTAAAAAATTATATGTTAATAATTATAAATAAAAAAATATTAGTTTAAAAAAATTATTTATATAAATATAAATATATAATTATATATATAAATAATAAATAATTTATAAAAAAAATTTAATTAATTAATATATGATTTATATTTATATTTATATTTATATATTTATATATTTATATTTATATTTCTATACTTATATATTTATATATTTACATATTTACATATTTATATATTTATATATTTATATGTTCAATATATATTTAATTATATAAATAAATCTAATTATAAAAACATATTTGTAAAAATAATTATTTATAAATATAATTGTAAAAATATATCTTTAATTGTATTTAAAAATTATTATTTATAGTTATTTTATTATATTTATAATTATATAAGTAGTTATCTGTCTATAATTATATATATTTATATTTATTTATAATTGAATTTATAAATACATATTTATAATTTTGAATATATATTTATAATTATATACATTTATATTTAAAAAATTATTAATGAAATTTATTTTAATATAAATGAATAAATTTAATATATATATATATATACTAGAAATGGCGTGAACCATTGATTATAACCCATGGCCCAAAAAACATTATTAATAAAAGAAATGTAAGAAAAAAATAAGGATAGTGTTACAAAAAGCAATTCTCCCAAACAAAGCCACTAATACTAAAAGACAACAGTAATCTCTTGATATGTCTGTCACCCTTCCTAAAGAGACACCTAGGCTTCTCAGATGTTTTTCTATCTTCCACTACGTAGGTCTATATCAAGTTTCATCATGTTTATCCATTCCTGATAAATCATCTTCTCCATCATGAGCATCTGGATTTTAGGCATTGTTTATTATTATGTATATTTAATGTAGAGTCCCGATTCTTGACGTACATGGACATTACATTACTTTTGCAGAATACTTAATACATAACAAAAACAGACACACAAGGACCGTAATAGTTTAGTGTCTTTGGAAACTCTGAATAAAATCTTCTAATCGTGGTGAAAGATCTTCAACATCTCCCAATAATGATCTTCCCCTTTTTTTCTTACCTAAAACCTTTCTTTATATCCTGGGCAATAGAAAACATAAAAGGGGTGAGGTCAAATTCCCAGTAAGGGTAAACATATAGAACATAAAACAATCCATAAACATTTGAATGGAAAAACTTGAACATAAAATCTAAACATCAAAATCTTGAGCAAAGACATGAATCTTGGAAGTACGTAAGGCATATATCATAAGGGAACATCAATCATGATAAAATAGAATGGGAATAAAACATGTAATTGTGGCAACCATTAAGAACATGATATGATTTCCATAGTAGCTAAGGCATTGCTGCCAAGACCATCTTAGTGGACAAAGTCCCTTTCTGAATCGACTTCACTCCTCATTCCAGTCCTGTATTACTGAACCGGTTTAACTTTCCTTTCCATCCATGTCTATCTCATGAGATATAAATCATTACCCAATGCATTTGAGGTAGATATAGGTCCCACCCATCTCATAATTAAATCATTCTTACATGTGCCACAAAATAAACATACATCATTCATAATAACCCAATGAATAAAATGGGTGTCATAAACATCATCCCATCATCACATAATCCATATAAAAGAAATGGATATCATTTCATAATTAGAAAAGTGAATCCATGTAAATCATAGAGACATTATACTTGAAACATACACATATGATATAATGTCATCTTAGATGGAAAAATGGTTTTGGTAAAACACATCAAATGAATTCTTGACGAAAATTTCCTTTCTTCTTCAAAATCAATTTCTTTTCACAAAACGTCATGAAATTTTAAAAAAAAGAGATTTTGTTGAAAATAGTAATGAAATATTTTGGAGGAAACTTCATGAAAATAAGGCTTTATAAAACCGTAAAAATCCTTTCATGTGTTATACGTTAAAAAAACATTCTTCTCGTACTTTTGTCGGAAAAGTCAAAAAGCACCTTGTAGGGTAAATAAAAGAAAGATTTCTTCCATACCATGGGGTAAAAGTCAAAATGGGTAAAAATTAATTTAAACATACATGAAAAGACTTTTATAAAACATGGACATGGACGATTGCAATAACCCCGGTAAATACTTACAAATAAGCAATCTCGGATAAAAATGAAATTTGCAAAATTATCCCTTACCATAGGTCCGATATGCTTCGTATGGTTCCGAACCTATTGTATAATGATTAAAATAATGTCATTGACTTATTACATAATCATATTCATTGTTATGATATCATATATGTTTCACTTATGACATTATATTACCCGTTCTTTTGTAAATTCCATGTTAAAGTAGCGTTTTGGGTAAAATCATTTCATTTATCGTATGTGTTTCGGCTTGTCGTTTCTTGATATTATTACATATATCCTGATTTACATAATTCCAGAATGTAAAACATGATTTATCTATAATATATATTCATCATATACATATATATTATATATCGATAAAAGGAATGAAATACACCGTTCATGGAGACGGTAGGACGTACGTACGCATGAACGCTACTTTAGTTTCCTTATCGAATTGAATGAAACTAAATAGATGACATACATATATATTTTCAAAAATCCAGTATTATTATTATTTCATATATTTAATTATTATTCATTATATAAACTTTATGATCATTCATGTATGGTTAATCATGGAGAATGAATCTCATCGCGTCGTGGAGACGGTAGTCCGTACGTACGCACGAGCGATGATATCGTTCCCATAATTACATAATTGAAGCGGATGGTATAATATACCAGAATCTGTATGATGTTATAATAACCATATATAGTTATTTTTTACACCATTATACACATCCATGTAAGGTGTTGGTGGAAAAATAGATTACACCACGTCGTGGAGACGGTATTCCGTACGTACGCACACGCGGTGATTTTGTTTTCCATAGGATGGATAGAATGTGAAATAGGGTTGTTTAATATTTATAATAACATATCAGTATATGAGGGATACTGATGTTATTACTTCATAATGAAACAACTCAATTAGAAGAAGTTGAAGAAGATAGAAAATTAAAAGAATCGGTAATAGATATTACCTCTTCTTTGACACGCCTCTTTGAATCCTCCTCTTAGGGTACTAAAATTGGTCTTTAAAGAAGAACATGACCTCTAGGTTGTTTATAGGGATGTTGATAAGGAAAATTTTCAGGGTTTTTCCGAGCTTAAAGGCTCAAATTGGTGTTAGGAAGAGAGGGAGGAGGTGCCCTTTTATAAGGGAGGAGAGTGGAACCTTTGGAAATCTTAAAAATTTTAATTTATAATAAATCTAACCCCACTTAAAAACCTCCAAAAATGACTCATATTAGAATATTATATGAGATAGGGTTTTAATCTCATCATCCAATAAAATTTAGACATGTTATGAATTTATTTTCAACATTATCAACTTGATTTATCCTTTTTTAATCAATTTAATATTATTTGTGGTAATAACATTCTAAATTTTCAATTATAACAAATAATTACTTATTTTTTGTGAATTGTCCATAATTAGATACTTTATAACATTTTATACCATATAAATTTAAATTTATAATTTTTAAACTTCTTTGTGATTTTTAAACAATTTTATAATATGTTATTTTTATAAGATAACAATGGTGTCAATTTTGACACTATTCATTTGATTGAATTTAAATAAAATATATATAGAATATATGTTAGAACTAAAAGATTTAATAGATTTATAAATGGTCATATGTATCTAGAAAATTATTGGATTACATTAAATAGTTCATATAATATTTATTTTATTATTTTCAAGACCATTTATTTGGTTTGTCTGTTAATAAAATAATTACTATATCATTTTTGTATAATTATTTAATAAACTTTTTTGTTGCATAAAAATTAAAAATTAAATCCTATTATTAACATAAATCTATTAAATTTCACAATTATACTTTTAATATAATTTATCATCTTAAAATAACAATAGTTAAATTGTTATATTTATTAAATTATGAAGGTGACAACTTTGGCATCATTTAAAATAAAATAATACAAGTGTCATAATCACTTTTATAGTGCTCCAAAAGGTAAAATATTCTACCATTGGATGATTATGGTTTACCTTTACATGAAAAATATGTTTTTGTCAGGGTTTTGTGCCTTTTATGGTCACTATTAGTTTAATAAAAACTATATTCTTGATTTTTCACTGGATAAACAATTTCTGCATCACTATTGTGTCACAATTAATGATAATTATTTAATCCCTAAAAATTATAAATAAATTAATATGATGTATATAATATCATTATCTTTCTGGATACTATTCATGTTTTAAGTTTCATGAAGTTTATCACTAAATTAAAATTAATATACTTATAAGATTTAAGAGAGTGACATGTTGTCACTTTCTTTGGTTTTAATAATAATTAAGTTATTTTCATGGAAAAAAGTCCATTAAATTACTCTAATCCGACCCTTAGGCGATATGGGTCGACTTTTAGTCATCCAATATGATTTTGGTAGGTGTTAGGGTAATTTTATAATCTTATATTTACCCTTAATTACCTGATTTACCTTTAACTATGGTAAATAAAATTTACCGTAGTTACTATTCATAATGGCCAAAAATAAATAGTCTATTAATATAATTTGGACCTACTGATTTCAAATATGGAATCCATTTGTCCAAATTCAGTACACAGTAGTTGCATAAATTAAAATAAAATTAATCTCGGTGTTGAAAGAAAATGGGTTTTTGTTTAAAACATTAAAAAAGATTGAATTCATTTAACCTACAAATTCAAGGTAAAATCAATGCTAATGACATAAATTATATTAAATGGTAAAAATATATTCTATTTATACTTTAAAAACATTCAATATTATAATTTAACCACATAAATTATTATGATGAAAAAAGTTATTTTTAGTTAAAATATAGCGTGTTTTTACTATTCATTAAAATATGAAAGTTATTAGAATAACATGAAAATTTTATCCAAAGTAAACTTTTATATCCTTATTCCAAAATAATAATTTTATTTTGTAAAATTGAACTTATTAACATGTCAAAAACGTGATCTAAAGTGGGTGCGCCATCAAAAGGCGGCAAAACTGCATTTTTTAAAAAATACTTATTTTACCCAAAAAAATTATTTTGTTCACATAAAATGTTTTATAAAATTTATAAGAAGAATAATAATGTTATAAAATTCAAAAAGTGGTTAGTTATATTCATAATGGCTAGTTCGTGATAATATTATAACCATATATCGTTGTTTAGTGAAACCAGGTATTGCGTACAACACACGCTATCGAGGAAGGTTGCGATTGCGTGTAATGAAAGCCATGTCAGGGTTACGTATAGTGAAAGACTTCATTATTGTTTCATATAACAAAATCCAACCATATTTCATTTATACATTGAATATATATATATATATACACTCAATGTTTCGTAGAATAACATCTATCAAATGAACTTGAAATTGTGTCTAATACAATCCATGAATTGTGTTGCGTATACTGCAGGCTAATATGGTGTCTCGTATAGCACAAGATAATCTTGGTGTAGAAAAAAAACATGACATCAAATAAATTAAAAAGAATACTTATCATAAAATCTCGGGGTGTTACATTCTACCCCCCTTAAAATGAATTTTTCCCTCGAAATTCTTCGGGGTTATAAATGGTTTGTTACTTGAGAATTTCTTTCATAGAAACCCACATCGTAAAAAAAGGAATGCTAAAACTTAATTTTATAAAGTGAAGTATGAAACATAACGGTTACCCAAATTAACTCATCACTAGTTTTCCACATAGGAGATCATAGGTGAAAATATGGATATGGAGGAGAAATATAACCATCATGTTATGATGGAGATTGGTAGAGAACATGGCTATGAAAATAGCCAACAATAATAAAGCCATAGATTTGTGATGATATAAGGTACCTTCTGATTCCTCGGATATAAGAGAACTAGGACAACATTTTTGGTTTTAAATATAATTTCCCGAAAGTTTATTAAATTGGAATTAGAAGAAATAGTTTTGTGATTTTGGTACAGTCTCACCGTAGGTCATTCTTTGGAAAATTTCCACTTCAAATCTTAATGAAATGAAGTTGAATTTTTCATTCGTGATGTGTTAGCAGATCATGTGATAGAATGATGGGTCATTCCATCTGTCTCAAACAAAAGGTTAGAAAAGTTATCAAAAAATACATAAGTCCATCTTTTGTGAGATTAATCATATATGGTTCCTAAAATGGACTTATACTTCATATATCATACTTCATAATATAATAAAACTAGTTTCTACTAAATAGGGACTTCATGTAGGTTAGTGGTAGGCGATAAAGGCCAGTCGCACTTCGGTTGTGGGTTCGATTCCCCCACACTTGTCTGACGCGATGGGCTATCGCCCATCCTGCAGGTTGTCCTTTTTCTAAAACTAAATTACTATAACATCCCATAAATAATATAAAAAAAACTTCTATACTTAAACAATACTTACTTATGTCCAACATAATCCATTCCAATCTTTAGGCTTATCCAAATTACTGATGTCCATTCTCATATTATAGTGAAAACGATTACCAGAGATTTCATATAACAAGAATGTTAATACCATTGCTGATCCCCATATATCATAAGATATGTCTTGTTGGTCACATTCCAAATGTTCAAAGGCCTTAATCTTGTATTCTCTTGAAAAATGAATACCCATTGAATCTTAGTGAAAACATGAGTGATGTCAAAAGTTAACTCTTTCCACATTCCAAAACCCCAAAATTCTATATACTCAAACCATGATATAATTATTTCCTTATATCAGTCGTGGGCTCATGAATACTGTCAAACATTTCATTTTCTCGTTTTCCCTTCATTATGCACATATCATCTTTTTTTAAAAATATCTCAATCACTTTCCATGGTTACCGGTACCATAAAATTATTGAAAACCACAATAGACCAATACATAAATATTCCAATATTCCACGATAGTATATACAACATTATTTTGGAATCCAATTACATAAACACTTAATCATTCCACCACATCGTTTTCATATTCAACATCTCCAATAGTGATCACATGTGACTTCCCTTTGTCCTTTTCCTTAAGTGGTTGCACATGTCAATCATCACTAGCCCTTGGATTAGGGCATTTATTAGCATAATGCCCCATTTCCTTGCACTTGAAGCATTGAAGTGTTGGTGGTGCATTCTCTGGAGTCTTTTCTTTATTCACATCATTAGAAACCCTTTTTCCATTACTTCGACACTCAACTGCTCGATGACCTTATTTTCCACTCTTAAAATATTTTCTAGTCCCTTTAAGACAATCTCCACCATGATTCTTTCCACACTTTGAGCATAAGTAAACATTCATCTTCTTTTCACCATTATTCTGAGATTTATCCTTGAACTCCATCTTTAGTTTCTTGTCAAAACTATGAGATGGATAAGTAAAACCACCTTCCATTTCTACCTTGATAGCAAAATGTACAATTTCTTCATAACTACTGAAGTCTCTTATAGATAATGCCCTTCGAAGATTTGGTTTTAAGCCACTGAATAATCAATCAACTTTACTTTCAAGTTGGATGATAAGGCCAGATGCATACCTTGCAAGCCTTGTAAAATTTGCTTCGTATACACCAACAAATTCATCATCCTTTTACTTTAGTTCAAGAAACTCTTTCTCCATCATTGTTCGAAGAATACGAGGGAAGTACTTATTCAAAAATAAGTTCTTGAACTCGTCCCATTCCATGGAATCAATTTCAACTCTTGGCCTCATATTCTTGATAAGATTGCACCATTGATCAGCTTCACCTTCCAAACGATATACTACTAAGATGACTTTATCATGTTCAGAACAATGAAGAACTAAAAATATCTTTTCAGTGGTACTGATCCATTGTTCAGCAACAAGTGGATCAGAAGACCCCCAAAAAAAGGTGGACATTACCTCATGAAGGACACAATAGAATATTGTTCCCTTCTCTTCTCATTTGGATGTCAATAATGATTCATAGGTTGTGTAAGTATAGAAATAATATTTTCCACTCCATCTCCCATGACATTTGTTTGTTTAGGAGGACAATCATTGTATTGTCTATTGTATTGATCAACATGGTTCCTTCAGGTTCCAATTATCGTCTAAAACCCAAAAAGAATAGTGTGAGAGAAAAAAATAATGCTAGGGAAAACAACATAATAAAGGGGGAGTACCATCAATATCTAACATCTTAGGTTTAATTCAAAGATCGTTAATGTAACTCTAGGACTATAACCTATACTTATACTTAACCTTAGGGACATCCCTAGACATACCTTAGAAATATCTCTAGGGATCTCACTAAAGTTCTCACATCCTAGTTTCCAAAGGTTGACTAAACCTTCCCTCTGATACCAACTGTAGAGGCCCGAGGATTGATGTAAATGGAAATTACATTACTTTTGCGGAATACTTAATACATAACCAAAATAGACACACAAGGACCGTAATAGTTTAGTGTCTTTGGAAACTCGGAATAAAATCTTATAATCGTGGTGAAAGTTCTACAACATCTCCCAATAAAGATATTCCCCTTTTTTTCTTACCAAAACCAATTCTTTATATCCTGGGGAGAAGAAATCATAAAAGGGGTGATCTCAAATGCCCAATAAAGGTAAACATAGAGAACATAAAACAATCCATAAACATTTGAATGCAAAAACTTGAACATAAAATCTAAACATCAAAATCTTGGGAAAAGACACGAATCTTGGAAGTACGTAAGACATATATCAAAAAAGAACATAAATCATGATAAAATATCATTGGAATAAAACATGTAATTGTGGAAACCATTAAGCACATGATATGATTTCCATAGTATCCAAGGCATTATTGCCAAGACCATCTTAGTGGACAAAGTCCCTTTCTGAATAAAGTTCACTCCTCGTTCCAGTCCTGTATTACTGAACCAGTTTAACTTGCCATTCCATCCATGTCTATCTCATGAGATATAAATCTTTACCCAATGCATTGGAGGGAGATATAGGCCCCACCCATCTCATAATGAAATCATTATTACATGTGCCACAAAATAAACACACATTATTCATAATAACCCAATGAATAAAATGGGTGTCATAAACATCATCCCATCATCACATAATCTATATAAAAGAAATGGATATCATTTCATAATAATAAAATTAAAACCATGTAAATCATAGAGATATTATATTTGAAACATTCACATATGAAATAATGTCATCTTAGATGGAAAAATGGTTTTGATAAAACACTTGAAATGAATTCTTGAGGAAAATATCCTTTCTTCTTCAAAATCAATTTCATTTCACCAAACGTCATGAAATTTTAAAAGAAAGAGATTCTGTTGAAAATAGTCATGAAATATTTTGGAGGAAGCTTCATGAAAATAAGGATTTATAAAACCGTAAAAATCATTTCATGCCGTATACGTTAAAAAACATTCTTCTCGTACTTTTGTCGGAAAAGTCAAAAAGTACCTTGTAGGGTAAATAAAAGAAAGATTCCTTACATACAATGGGGTAAAAGTCAAAATGGGTAAAAATTACTTTAAACATACATGAAAACAATTTTACAAAACATGTACATGGACGATTCCAATAACCCAAGTAAATACTTACAAATAAGCAATCTCGGATAAAAATGAGATTTGCAAAATTATCCCTTACCTTAGCTTGGATATGCTTCGTATTGTTCCGAACCTCCTATATAATGATTTAAATAATGTCATTAACTTATTAAATAATCATATTCATTGTTATTAAGTCATATATGTTTCACTTATGACTTTATATTACCCGTTCTTTTGTAAATTCCATGTTAAAGTAGCGTTTTGGGTAAAATCATTTCATTTATCGTATGTGTTTCGACTTGTCGTTTCTTGATATTATTACTTATATCCTGATTTAGATAATTCCAGAATGTAACACATGATTTATATATAATATATATTCATCATATACATATATATTATAGATCGATAAAAGGAATGAAATACACCGTTCATGGAGACGGTAGGCCGTACGTACGCATGAACGCTATTTTCATTTCTTTATTGAATTGAATGAAACTAAATAGATGACATAAATATATATATAAATAAATAAATCCATTAGAATTATTATTTCATATATTTCATTTTTATTCATTATATAAACTTTATGATCATTCATGTACGGTGAATCATGGAGAATGAATCTCATCGCGTCATAGAGACGGTAGTCCGTATGTACGCACGAGCGATGATATCGTTCCAATAATTATAGAATTGGAGTGGATGGTATAGTATATCAGAATCAGTATGATGTTATAATAACCATATATAGTTATTCATTACACCATTATACCCATCCATGTAAGGTGTTGGTGGTAAAACAGATTACACCACGGCGTGGAGACGGTATTCCGTACGTACGCACGCGCGGTGATTTTGTTTTCTGTAGGATGGATAGAAGGTGAAATAGGGTTGTTTCATATTTATAATAACATATAAGTATATGAGTGGTACTTATGTTATTACTTCATAATGAAACAACTAAATAAGAAGAAGTTGATGAAGAAAGAAAATTGAAAGAATCGGTAACGGATATTACCTCTTCTTTGACACGCCTCTTTGAATCCTCCTCAAAGGGTACTAAAATTTGTCTTTGAAGAAGACCAGGACCTCTAGGATGTTTATAGGGAAGTTGATAAGGGAAATGGACAGGGTTTGGCCGAGCTTAAAGGCTCAAATTGGTGTGAGGAAGAGAGGGAGGAGGTGCCCTTTTATAAGGGAGGAGAGGGGCACCTTTGGAAATCTTAAAAATATTAATTTATAATAAATCTAACCCCTCTTAAAAACCTCAAAAAATGACTTATATTAAAATATTAGATGAGATAGGGTTGTAATCCCAAAAAAATTTATACATGTTAGGAATTTATTTTCAACATTATCAACTTGATTTATCCTTATTTAATAAATTTAATTGTATTTGTGGTAATAACATTCTAAATTTTCAATTATAACAAATAATTAATTATTTGTTGTGAATTTTCCATAATTTGATACTTTAAAACATTTTATACCATATAAATTTTAATTTAATTTTTTTAAATATTTTTGTGATTTTTAAACAATTTTATAATATGTAATTTTTATAAAATAACAATAGTGTCAATTTTGACACTATTCATTTGTTTGAATTTAAATAAAATATATACAAAATATATGTTCGAACTAAAAGCTTTAATAGATTCTTAAAAGGTCATATGTATCTATAAAATTAGTTTCACACATTAATTAGATCATATAATATTTATTTTATTATTTTTAAAACCATTATTTGGTTTATCTCTTAATAAAATAATTACTACCACATTTTTGTATCATTATTTAATATACTTATTTGTTTCATAAAAATAAAAAAAAAATCCTATGATGAAGATAAATATATTACCTTTCACAATAATACTTTTACTCTAATTTATCATCTTAATCTCACAATAGTTAAATTTTTATATTTATTAAATTATGAAGGTGACAACTTTGGCATCATTTAAAATAAAATAATATAAGTTTCATAATCACTTTTATAAGGCTCCAAATGACCAAATATTAGACTATTGTATGATTATGGTTTAAATTTACATGAAAAATTTGTTTTGGTCAGGTTTTTGGGCCTTTTATGGTCACTATTAGTTTAATAAAAACTATATTCTTGATTTTTCACTAGATAAAAATTTTCTCCATCACTATTGTGTCACAATTAATGATAATTATTTAATCCCTAAAAATTATAACTAAATTCATATGATGTAGATAATTTCATTAGATTTTTGGAGAATATTTATGTTTGAAGTTTCATGAAGCTTATCACTAAATTAAAATTAATATACTTATAAGATTTAAGAGAGTGACATGTTGTCTCTTTCTTTGGTTTTAATAAGAAATAAGTTGTTTTCATGGAAAAAAGTCCATTAAGTTATTTGGACCCCCTGATTCCAAATATGGAATCCATTTTTCCAAATTCAGAACACAAAAGTTGCAGAAATTAAATTAAAATTAATCTCGTTGTCGAAAGAAAATGGGTTTTTGTTTAAAACATTACAAATGATTGAATTAATTTAACCTACAAATTCAAGGTAAAATAAATTCTAATGACATAAATTATATTAAATTGTAAAAATATATTCTATTTATACTTTAAAACCATTCAATATTATAATTTAACCACATAAATTATTACGATGAAAAAAGTTGTGTTTAGTTAAAATATAGCGTGTTTTTACTATTCATTAAAAAATGAAAGTTATCAGAATAACATGAAAATTGTATCCAAGGTAAAATATTATATCCTTATTCCAAAAGAATAATTTTATTTTGTAAATTTGAACTTATAAACATGTCAAAAACTATATTTAAAGTGGGTGTGCCATCAAAAGGTAGCAAACTGCATTTTTTGAAAAATAATTATTTTACCAGAAAAATTTATTTTGTTCACATAAAATGTTTTAGAAAATTTATAAGATGAATAATAATGTTAGAAAATTCAAAACGTGGTTAGTTATATTCATAACAGCTAGTCAGTGATAATATTATAATCATATATCGTTGTTTATTGAAACCAGGTATTGCGTACAACACACGTTATCGAGGAAGGTTGTGATTGCATGTAATGAAAGCCAAGTCAGGGTTGCGCGTAGTACAAGACTCATTTATCGTTGCTTATAACAAAATCCAACCAAATTTCATTTATAAATTTAATATATATATATATATATACTCAATGTTTCGTAGAATAACTTTTATCAAATGAACTTGAAATTATGTGTAACACAATCCAAGAATTGTATTGCGTATACTGCAAGCTAATAAAGTGTTCCGTATAGCACAAGATAATAATGGTGTATCAAAAAACACATGACATCAAATAAATTAAAAATAATACTTATCATAAAATCTCGGGGTGTTACATTCTACCCCCCTTAAAATGAATTTCGCTCTCGAAATTCGTCGGGGTTATAAATGGTTTGTTACTTGAGAATTTCTTTCATAGAAACCCACATTGTAAAAAAATGGAATGCTAAAACGTAATTTTAAAAAGTGAAGTATGAAACATAACAGTTACCCAAATTAACTCATCACTAGTTTTCCACATAAGAGATCATAGGTGAAAATATGGATATGGAGGAGAAATCTAACCATCAAGTTCTGATGGAGAGTGGTAGAGTACATGGCTATGAAAGAATCCAAAAATACCAAATCCATAGATTTGTGATGATATAAGGTGCCATCTCATTCATCTAATATAAGAGATATAGGGCAACATTTTTGGTTTTCAAGATCATTTCCCTAAAGTTGATGAAATTGGAATTAGAAGAAATACATTTGTTATTTTTGTACAGTCTCACTGTTGGTCATTCGTTGGACAATTTCCACTTCATCTCTTAAATAAATGAAGTTGAATTTGTCATTCGTGATGTGTTAGCAGATCATGTGATAGAATGATGGGTCATTCCATCTATCTCAAACAAAAGGTTAGAAAAGTTATCAAAAAATACATAAGTCCATATATAGTGAGATTAATCATATATGGTTCATAAAATGGACTTATACTTCATATATCATTCTGGTTAATATAATAAAACTACTTTCTACTAAACAGAGACTTCTTGTAGGCCAGTGGTAGGTGATAAAGACCAGTCGCACTTCAGTTGTGGGTTCGATTCCCCCAGCCTTGTCCAACACAATGGGTTGTCGCCCATCCTGCAGGTTGTCCTTTTTCTAAAACTAAATTAAAATAAAATCCCATAAATAATATCTAAAAAAACTTCTATCCTTAAATAATACTAAATTATGTCCAACATAATCCATTCCAATCTTTAGGCTTATCCAAAATACTGTTTTCCAATCTCATATTATAGTGAAAACGATTACCAGATATTTCATAAAACAAGCATGTTAATGCCATCATTGATCCCCATATATCATAAGATATGTCTTGTTGGTCACATTTCAAATGTTCGAAGGCCTTAATCATATATTCTCTTGAAAAATGAATACCCATTAAATCTTAGTGAAAACATGAGTGATGTCAGAAGTTAACTCTTTCCACAAACCAAAACCCCAAATTTCTATATACTCAAACCATGATATAACTATTTCCTTATATCAGTCATGAGCTCATGAATACTGTTAAACATTTCATTTTCTCGTTTCCCCTTCATTATGCGCATATCATCTTTTTTCCAAAAATATCTCAATCATATTCCATGGTTATCGGTACCATAAAATTATTGAAAACCACAATAGACCAATACATAAATATTCCAATATTCCATGATACTATATAAAACATTATTTTGGAGTCCCATTACATAAACACTTAATCATTCCACCACATCGTTGTCATATTCAACATCGCCAATAGTGATCTCATGTGACTTCCCTTTGTCATTTTCCTTAAGTGGTTGCTCATGTCGATCATCACTAACCCTTGGATTAGGTCATTTATTAACATAATGCCCCATTTCCTTGAAATTGAAGCATTGAAGTGTTGGTGGTGCATTCTCTGCAGTCTTTTCTTTATTCACATCATTAGAAACCCTTTTTCCATTACTTCGACACTCAGCTGCTCGATGACCTTCTTTTCCACACTTAAAACATTTTCTTGTCCCTTTAAGACAATCTCCACCATGCTTCTTTCCACACATTGAGCATAAGGAAACATTCATCTTCTTTTCACCATTATTATGAGATTTCTCCTTGAACTCCATCTTTCGTTTCTTGTCAAAACTATGAGATGGATAAGTAACACCAAATTCCATTTCTACCTTGATAGCACAACACACAATTTATTCATAGCTACTGAAGTCTCTTATATCTAATGCCCTTCGAAGATTTGGTTTTAAGAGACTGAAGAATCTATCAACTTTACTTTCAGGTTGGATGATAAAGCGAGATACATACCTTGCAAGCGTTGTAAAATTTTCTTCGTATACACCATCAGATTCATTATCCTTTTTCTTTAGTTTAAGAAAATTTTTCTCCATCTTTGTTCGAAGAATATGAGGGAATTACTTATTGAAAAATAAGTTCTTGAACTCGTCCCATTCCATGGACTCAATTTCATATCTTGGCCTCGTATTCTTGATAATATTCCACCATTGATCAAATTCACCTTCCAAACGATATACTGCTAAGATGAATTTATCATGTTCAGAACATTGAAGAACTGAAAATATCTTTTCAGTGGTACTGATCCATTGTTCAGCAACAAGTGGATCGGGAGACCCACTAAAAGAAGGTGGATGTTGCCTCATGAAGGACTCAATAGAATATTGTTCCCTTCTCTGCTCATTTGGAAGTCCAGAATGATTCATAGCTTTTGTAAGTATAGAAATAAGATTTTGCACTCCATCTCCCATAACATTTGTTTGTTCAGGAGGACAATCATTGCATTGTCCATTGCATTGATCAACACGGTTCCTTCGGGTTCCAGCTATCGTCTCAAACCCAAAAAGAATAGTGTGAGAGGCAAAAAACGGATAGGGAAAAAAACATAATAAAGGGGGAGTACCTTCAATATCTAACATCTTAGGTTTAATTCTAATATTTTTACCATAATTATAGGACTATAAACTATACTTATACTTAACCTTAGGGACATCCCTAGAGATACCTTAGAAATATCTCTATGGATCTCACTAAAGTTCTCACATCCTAGTTTCCAAAGGTTCACTAATCCTTTCCACTGATACCAACTGTAGAGGCCCGAAGCTTTATGTACATGGAAATTACATTACTTTTGCGGAATACTTAATACATAATAAAAACAGACACACAAGGACCGTAATAGTTTAGTGTCTTTGGAAACTCGGAAGAAAATCTTCTAATCATGGTGAAAGATCTTCAACATCTCCCAATAAAGATCTTGCCCTTTTTTTCTAACCTAAAACCTTCTTTATATCATGGGGAAAAGAAAACATAAATGGGGTGAGATCAAATTCCCAGTAAGGGTAAACATAGAGAACATAAAACAATTCATAAAAATTTGAATACAAAAACATGAACATAAAATCTAAACATCAAAATCTCGATCAAAGACATGAATATTGGAAGTACGTAAGGCACATATCATAAAGGAACATCAATCATGATAAAATAGCATAAGAATAAAACATGTAATTGTGGAAACCATTAAGCACATGATATGATTTCCATATTATCCAAGGCATTTCTGCCAAGACCATCTTAGTGGACAAAGTCCCTTTCTGAATCGAGTTCACTCCCCATTCCAGTCCTGTATTACTGAACCAGTTTAACTTTCTGTTCCTGCCATTTCTATCTCATGAGATATAAATATTTACCCAATGCATTGGAGGGAGATATAGTTCCCACCCATCTCATTATGAAATAATTCTTACAAGTGCCACAAAATAAACATACATCATTCATAATAACTCAATGAATAAAATGGGTGTCATAAACATCTTCCCATCATCACATAATCGATATAAAAAAATGGATATCATTTCATAATAAGAAAATTTAAACCATGTAAATCATAGAGGCATTATACTTGAAACATACACATATGAAATAATTTCATCTTATATGGGAAAATGGTTTTGATAAAACACTTGAAATTAATTCTTGAGGAAAATAACCTTTCTTCTTCAAAATCAATTTCTTATCACAAAACATCATGAAATTTTAAAAAAATATATTTTGTTGTTAATAGTCATGAAATATTTTGGATGAAGCTTCAAGAAAATAAGGATTTATAAAACCGTAAAAATCCTTTCATGCCGTATACGTTAAAAAACATTCTTCTCGTACTTTTGTCGGAAAAGTCAAAAAGTACATGGTAGGGTAAATAAAATAAATATTAATTCCATAACATGGGGTAAAAGTAAAAATGTGTAAAAATGAATTTAAACATACTTGAAAAAACGTTTATAAAACATGGACATGGACGATTGCAATAACCCCAGTAAATACTTACAAATAAGCAATCTCAGATAAAAATGAGATTTGCAAAATTATCCCTTACCTTAGGTCTGATATGCTTCATATGGTTCTGAACCTCCTGTATAATGATTTAAATAATGACATTGACTTATTAAATAATCATATTCATTGTTATGATATCATATATGTTTCACTTATGACTTTATATTACCCGTTCTTTTGTAAATTCCATGTTAAAGTAGCGTTTTGGGTAAAATATTTTCATTTATCGTATGTGTTTCGACTTGTCGTTTCATGATATTATTACTTATATCCTTATTTACATAATTATAGAATGTAAAACATGATTTATATATAATATATATTCATCATATACATATATATTATAGATTGATAAAAGGAATGAAATACATCGTACATTGAGACGGTAGGTCGTACGTACGCCAGAACGTTGTTTTCGTTTCCTTATTGAATTGAATGAAATTAATATATGACATACATATATATATACATAAATCCAGTAGAATTATTATTTCATATATTTCATTATTATTCATTATATAAACTTTATGATCATTCATGTATGGTGAATCATGGAGAATGAATCTCATCGCGTCGTGGAGACGGTAGTCCGTACATACGCACGAGCGATGATATCATTCCCATAATTATAGAATTGGAGTGGATGGTATAATATATAATAATCAATGTGATTTTATAATAACCATATATATTTATTATTTACACCATTATACCCATCCATGTAAGGTGTTGGTGGAAAAATAGATTACACCACGGCATGGAGACGGTATTCCGTACGTACGCACGCGCGGTGATTTTGTTTTCCGTAGGATGGATAGAAGAAGAAATAGGGTTGTTTCATATTTATAATAACATATTAGTATATGAGGGATACTGATGTTATTACTTCATAATGAAAAAACTAAATAAGAAGAAGTTGAAGAAGAAAGAAAATTGAAAGAATTGGAAACATATATTACCTCTTCTTTGACACGCCTCTTTGAATACTCCTCTTAGGGAACTAAATTTGGTCTTTGAAGAAGACCAGAACCTCTAGGATGTTTCTAGGAATGTTGATAATGGAAATTGGAAGGGTTTGGCCAAGCATAAAGGCACAAATTGGTGCGAGGATGAGGGGGAGGAGGTTCCCTTTTATAAGGGATGAGAGGGGTACCTTTGGAAATCTTAAAAATATTATTTTATAATAAATATAACCCCACTTAAAAACATCCAAAAATTTCTCATATTATAATATTAGATGATATAGGGTTGTAATCTCATCAACCAATAAATTTTATACACGTTAGGAATTTATTTTCAACATTATCAACTTGATTTATCCTTATTTAATCAATTTAATTTTATTTGTGGTAATAACATTCTAAATTTTCAATTATAACAAATAATTACTTATTCGTTGTCAATTTACCATAATTGGATACTTTATAATATTTTATACCATATAAATTTAAATTTATAATTTGTAAATATTTTTGTGATTTTTAAAGAATTTCATAATATGTTATTTTTATAAAAATAACAATAGTGTCAATTTTGACACTATTCATTTGTTTGAATTTAAATAAAATATATAAAAAATATATGTTCGAACTAAAATCTTCAATATATTTATAAAAGGTCATATTTATCTATAAAATTAGTGGAGAACATTAAATAGTTCATATAATATTTAGTTTATTAATTTTAAAACCATTTATTTGGTTTATCTCTTAATAAAATAATTACTACATCATTTTTTTATAATTATTTAATATAATTATATGTTGCATAAAAATTAAAAATAAAATCCTATGATTAAGATAAATCTATTTCCTTTTACAATAATACATTTACTCGAATTTATCATCTTTAAATCACAATAGTTAAATTGTTATATTTATTAAATTATGGTGGTGACAACTTTGGCATCATTTAAAATAAAATAATATAAGTGTCATAATCACTTTTATAAGGCTCCAAATGGTCAAATATTAGACCATTGGATGTTTATGGTTTAACTTTACATGAAAAATAAGTTTTGGTTAGGGTTTTGTGCCTTTTATGGTCACTATTAGGTTAATAAAAACTATATTCTTGATTCTTTACTAGATAAACAATTTCTGCATCACTATTGTGTCACAATTAATGATAATAATTTAATCCCTAAAAATTATAAATAAATTCATATTGTGTAGATAATTTCATTAGATTTCTGGATACTATTCATGTTCAAAGTTTCATGTTGTTTATCACAAAATTAAAATTAATATACTTATAAGATTTAAGAGAGTGACATGTTGTCACTTTCTTTGGTTTTAATAATAATGAAGTTATTTTCATTGAAAAAAGTCCATTAAATGGTTATAATCCGACCCTTAGGTGACATGGGTCGACTTTTAGTCATCCAATAGGATTTTTCTAGGTGTTAGGGTAATTTTATAATCTTATATTTACCCTTAATTACACGATTTACCTTTAACTATGGTAAATAAAATTTATCGTAATTACTATTCATAATGCCCAAAAATAAAAATTAGTCTATTAATATAATTTGGACCCAATGATTCCAAATATTGAATCCATTTTTCCAAATTCAGTACACAGAAGTTGCAGAAATAAAATGAAAATTAATCCCGTTGTCGAAAGAAAATGGGTTTTTGTTTAAAACATTACAAAAGATTGAATTGATTTAACCTACAAATTCAAGGTAAAATCAATGATAATGACATAAATTATATTAAATGGTAAATATAAATTATATTTATACTTTAAAACCATTCAATATTATAATTTAACCACATAAATTATTACGATGAAAAAAGTTGTTTTTAGTTAAAATATAGCGTGTTTTTACTATTCATTAAAATATGAAAGTTATCAGAATAACATTAAAATTTTATCCAAGGTAAAATTTTATATCCTTATTCCAAAGAATAATTTTATTTTGTAAAATTGAACTTATAAAAATGTCAAAAACTAGATTTAAAGTGGGTGCACCATCAAAAGGCGGCAAAACTGCATTTTTTTAAAAAATACTTATTTTACCCGAAAAATTTATTTTGTTCACATAAAATGTTTTAGAAAATATATAAGATGAATAATAATGTTATAAAATTCAAAATTTGGTTAATTCTATTCATAACGGCTAGTTCGTGGTAATATTATAACCATATATCATTGTTTAGTGAAACCAGGTATTGCGTACGTCACACGCTATCGAGGAAGGTTGCGATTACGTGTAATGAAAGCCAAGTCAGGGTTGCGTGTAGTGCAAGACTCCATTGTTGTTGCGTATAACAAAATCCAACCATATTTCATTTATACATTGAATATATATATATATGTATATACACTCAATGTTCCGTAGAATAACTTCTATCAAATGAACTTGAAATTGTGTGTAACAGAATCCAAGAATTGTGTTGTGTATACTGCAAGTTAATATAGTGTTGTGTATAGAACAAGATAATCTTGGTGTAGCAAAAAACACATGACATAAAATAAATTAAAAAGAATACTTATCATAAAATCTCGGGGTGTTACATTTAATTTATTTATAATTATATTTATAGACACATATTTTCAATTCTTTAAAGGTATTTGTAATTATATATATTTATATTACAAAAATATATTTATCAAATATTTATTAATAAAATTTAATAGTTTCAATATATATATATAGTAATAAATAGTATATTAATTATATATATATATATATATTTAAATTTTTAGGATTGTGAGAATATTTTTTAAGAGTTAACCATTTTTTTGGTAAAAATATGTGATAGTGGGATAGCCCTCAACCCATTGGGAAGCCTGCCACATAGATTGACAAAGTGGGTACTCCAACCATGACAACCCATAGAAAGATCCCACCACAAATTGAGAGAGGAAATCATAGCTGGAATGCCAGAGCATCACGTCATCAAGTTGTGGTCAGGCCCACATGGCGACGGAAGGAAGGTGTCACCGGTGCGGGGCGATAATAGTGGTGTTAAGTGACATTAGCGGAGGTAGGTGTCCACTAATGCATGTCCGACAGTATTTTGATTAATGAGTTAGGGGTTGATATATAAAGAATTGTAGAGTTTTTCTCGGAATTTGATGTGGGATGTGCGCAAATGCAGTCAACCCTTTATCAGCGTTAGAAATACATTAATAGAAATTTTTTTATCATTGTTTTTATTTTATCACTAATAAAACCTCTATTTCTCAAAACTTTTATATAATAACTTATGAAAATCTTCACGGTATTTTAAATTGAACCATAACCAAACTAATATCTCAAATCTCTCAAGATCTCGTGGAAGGTATACTCTACCATTTCTCCCCCTCGACATTCTAATAGTTGAATCAACACTCTCAAATCCTAAGGTATGTTATTTTTTCTACTCCTCCCCCATTTATTTTTTTCATTTATTTTTTAATTTCATTCATTATTCATCTTGGTTCTTATTTTCTCATCATTTTTTTCATTCATTTCTCAAAATCATTACGAAAAATAATCATGTAGTCACTATATGATTCTTAGTTTAATTTAGGGTGTAAAATCCAGAAAAATAATAGTTATTTTCTTCATTAGTATTTGGTTCCTCTTCCACTAGTTTAGAGAAGTCTATTAATAGGGTGTGAAATGTAGAAAAAAAATATTTATTTCAAGGAACAACTAATCAAAGACATACACTATATATATTTCATTAATATTTTTAATGAAATCTCAAATAAAATCTTCGTCATTTTTGGACAAATAAAAATGTATGATTTTTTGGAAATAATTACCACCTTCCCAAGAATAGTGATTAATCTATTAACCACCAAATTTTTTTCTAATCTTTTTCATATTTGGTTTTAATATTTTTTATTTAAGAATAATATTAATAGATTCCAATGAATAATTAAAGAGATTTATGAATCTTGAAGAATGGTTAGATATATAGGTTCACATGGGACTCATTAATCAATAATGACTTCTGGAACACTAATAATTTTTATAGGTTTTTTGAATAAGGAAATCTCCCAAATAGAAAAAAATCACTCTAAATCCTAAGATGATTTTATCTATTATGTATTTTAATGAATTTAATCAAGGTGAGCAGTGAGAATTTTTATTGTGTATGTTTGTGTGTACCAAAATAAAATAATTGTAGTAAAGCAATATGTTATCATGGAATGGTATTGAAATATAGGTTCACCTAGTTGTATCAATATTTATTTATCAATTCCACTATCAAAAAATTTTATTACAATAAAATTCATTTATACATAACAACAATATATAAATTATATGAAAAATTTTAAGACCTTATAGATAAATAGATTCTCTCCTACTATATAATATGAATTTATAATAACACCATGAAAAGGGAATGTTAATAACTTCATCAAACCCATAGTATATAAGTCACGACCACACTTCTACAACTTTGTTCTCTCTAGAAGCTAAGCACTTCTAAAATTTATTCCATAGACCAAAGACACTTTTCTTTTCATGGAGTTAATGGAGGATTTCTTTGAATGTTGAAACTTCACCTACACTCTTCGAATGAGTGCATGTAGAACTATCTAGGCAAGACTTCTCACAACCATGCAAATCAAGGAGCCCCTTGTAGGGATTATACACTATTGATTATTTTCTTCATATTTAGGTATAAAAATGAGAAATTCTGTCCAGTGATTCAATAATTCCTCATTCCAGGAACATTTACATTTAGGGATAAAACTTTCATCCATATCAGATTTATATCTTCGATAGTTATTATTTCATTTTTTTCATGATACTCAAACCCCTTCACTTTTATAAATGAACATATGTTTCTTGAACTAATCTGAACTGTAGTCATTTCATACAGGATGTCAGTAATCATTTAGGATGAATTAAAAGGATATAACCCACCACTAATGATGTAATTATTTACATAAATTCAATTACACAATTCCTTCTAAGTGTGATGAAATTATTTGAAAAATTCAGATTCCATGTTCCCCTTATTAGAAGTATCTATATCTTTATCCTTTGATTATTAATATCTTATGTGTATTTTATTTTAATTTTGGCACAAAATAAATATTTTATAAATCTAATAGGATGGATATTAATTGTAAATGGATGCATGAAAATCAAATGACAAAATAATATGAATATTTTGTTAAATAGTTCATCTAGATTGGAATAAGGAATGCATAGGACACTTGTACAATTCTTCTTCAATGTTTACATCATTTTTATTCATGAAAAATTAGTTTAAAAGAGTTGGAAGAATTTCTGATTTCTCAAAAAATATATTTGATCTATGAATTTTGTGTTAAACATGACAAGAAATTAAATGCTTACACAGATTGGTATGATACTTTAGTTTATGGATCATTTGATATAGATACCAGTGTAAATGATGATGGATATCATAAGGAAGAAATTAAAATTCAATTTGAATATTAACATCATGTTTTTACAATGTTTTTTGAGACGTTAAATAGTTTTTCTAATAGAATATTGTATACCAATTTTATTAAATACAGAATATTTTCATCTGTATTGAAGTTATATAATTTTAATGATAAAATCAAATAGAGCGGTACTAGCTTTACATAACTACTTGGTATCCTGAATGATAAGATTACAAAAGATATTAAACTTACTTTTTTAACATATGACCCTAAAATAATTCTATTTTAAATGAGAATGATCTCTAGAAAATACATTCTTGTCCAGATGATTTTATATTGTTCCACAAGGACCATGAATGACTCAGAAAATGACTTTAAGTGTGGCCTAAATTGATACAATAAATACAAATGAATTACTTAAAAATATTATGGTACATTCCTATTATTACATGGTTTTGATGACTAAATGGATTTCAGGAAACCATGAGATAGTTAAAATACCACAAAAATACAATAATTAAAATTGAAAACTAAATCATTCAGCGGAATATCCTTAGTGTAATAAAATTGATAATGAGTATCCTAAATTTTAAAATAAACTAAGAAACATCTATCTCTTGATATCTAAAGATGGAATAAATCCTTTTTTTCAGATTAGTACTCAAAATACATGTCCAGTTATGTTAGTAAATTATAAATTTCTTCTATGGTTATGTATGAAGAAAAAATACATTATGTTCTCTATGATTATATCTAGATGAAAACAATCAGGTAATGATATTGTTTTACATTTAGATCCATTGATCAAAGAACTGAAATAATTGTTGGATATAGGTTTCATAATGTATGATTCTTATATAAGTTAAAAATTCACATTGAGGTCTACGTTTTATGGGATGATAAATGAATTTCCAACTTATTGAAATTTTTCAGTATATACCCTTAATAGAATGTTAGGGTGTAAAATTTTTGATGAATTAAAACACTAAATTTAGTTTAAATATTCCTCAAATACTATGTTTTTATAGCATCAAATGTTTTACCTCAATGACATAAATATCAATCCTGGATGGAATCTTTTGATGGGAATAAAGAACAAGGTAAAACACCTTCTCCACTAATAGGTGGTCAACTATTTTATACAGTAAAATATATTGAAACTATTTTCGAAAAAACATTTTTGACAAAATTTATGAAATATGGTTGGAAAATAAGATCAATTTTCTTTGAATTACCATACATGATTTTTTTTGTACGTTATATTGTTTCATAAAGTTTCTTATATATTAGAAAATATATTTTATATTGTTATGATCATGTTACTAATTGTTCCTGGAAAAAATATGACATCATGGAAAGGTGGGGTGTGACTTCCATGGGGATAAGGTAATAGTTGGCACTGATGAAGGGTAAAAGGTTCACTTTTCTTCCTCCAACATCTTACACACCATCAAGATAATAAAAATTATAACTATTCATTTTTCTTAATAATTTAAAAGTTTCATAGGGGTATTAATCAAATATAATGAATGTCGTGTCAATGAAAAATTTAATTTTATAGATAATAAAATCACATTAATGTCATTTTTTATATAAGATTACATTCCAATATCTTTATATTAAATTCTTTTTAAAAATTAAGGACATAAATTAACCAGACTCTACATCTTTTTCAAACCTATATGTAGTAAATTTATAGACTTGGTGAAGTTTCCATTCCTGAATAAGATGGTTTTATTCATATTATCTGAATTAAAGAAGTTCTTCCAACCATAATTATTTGATATAGTGGTACACCAAATTGTTTAATTGGATAGAGAGGTTCAACTATGTAGTTCTATCTATTACAGATAGATATATCCCATTCAAAGGTATATGTTGATTTTGAAAGGGTGCACCAAGAATCAATATTGTCGATAAGTTTTATTACAGAATGATATATTGATTAAGAAACTATTTAATTCTATACTGATTATATATCAGATATTTATATCATCCGTCACCCAAAATATCATAATAGAGAACTCCTTATGGGTGAATTGATTGTCAGAATAGATATTGTTACAATACCATTATAGAGTGGGAGTAAGATCCCCTTTAAATTTTATATAATAGTGACAATTTCGATCCATACGTTGAATCCCATAGTGAAATTATTAAACATTATAATCCATCAAGGGATATAGGATGTATATAAAATACACATAATCAACATTTTATAGGGTGGTTTCAGATCATATTTATAAGACGTTATCGGAAAATATGAATTTAGTTGTCGAATAACCTTGATAGATAGCCAGAAGACCAAATGAGTATGTTATATCTTACACTAGTTTTCTATGTAATAGTTATACATTCAATTCAAAAGATAAATTTAAACATAATATAATAAAAATATTTTATTTTCAATTGTGGTGAAAGTGATGCACATATATGGTTACAAGGAAAGAAATCCAATTTATGTGAATAGTTCATATTACAGCATCATTGAATAGATATATTAGTTGGGTTATAAAAAATTTCAATTTCCAATTTTATATTCAAAATGGGTTAACAATAAGAGTGCACTGAAAGTTGATAAAATGGGATTCATGAAGTTGAATTTCAATATATAAGGGTATAAGGATGAGCTATTTATAACGTCATCATAAGTAGTAAAGGTATTTTGTATCTTCGATCTAATTAAAAAGAATTGATTAATTATCCTTCTGTAGAGTAAATAACTATTGGGTCATATGAAAATTCCATCGAGGTTGAACCTTTTATTGGAAGATCATAGTAATTTTTTAGCAGTCCCAACATAAAAAAATGTATTGTATGCTAGAGGGTACCATAAAGATGAGATTTGGATGCTTTATAGAGGATCCAAAATCCCTTATACTTTAATAGAAAATAAGAAGTGCTCCATGATAAGGTTTATGTTTTTTTAATATTCTATGATTTTCCTCATTATATTATGTGTTTTATACTATATTAACACAATCTACATTAAATATTTGACTACTCATGAAAAAAATGAAATCTTTACATGATGATGTTATAAATATTGGGTAACAATATATGGTTTATGATAAAACAATATAATTATTATTAGATCAACAGTATGTTGATGAAAAAACAAGAACAACGTAGAATTACTATGTTGAATAAAATTATCAAGGAAAAAAGAAAGGGTATAAATTTTGAGGTTCTTTGGAATCTACGAAGCTAGCCTGTTGAACAAAAAAACATTATTTTTTAGTAATGTTGGGGTCTTAATGAGAATGAATGTGCCAATTTATATAGATTCCTGGAAAATTTTCTAGTTTGTAATGAATGAATCCCTTGGCAAAGATATTAAGGTACCTTTATGATATCCTTTTTCTATTTTACCAAACAATTATATAATGAAACATAAAATTTTAGTTCATTATCACTTATAGTGTTTATTAATTTTGGATGATTTCTATAAGAAATGTTTCTTAATATCCATATGAAAAGAACATAGATGATTCCAAATGATTCTTACCCAGATTTTTCTCAGGGATGCTAAGGGGAAAGTAAAATACAACCCATCAGTTATATATCCACACATTATAAACTAGGAAACATAGAATTATTTCATCAGTAGTCATGATGAGAAATCATTCCAGATTTATTTTAGTCAGTACGATATAATTTTAAATTATTTACTTTGTCAAATTTGATTTGAAATTGTTAATTTATGAAATAGAAAAGGAGTTCTGAAATTAACCAACATGAATCAAAACCAATGTACCCATATCGCAAAGTAAGGATAGGGTAAACTTCACTAGAGAAGAAAATTGCATTTTTTCTTTATATACATTAATGTTTTTGTGATATGAAAAAACATACATTCCTTTGTTTATATACATACTAGAGAATGAAAATGTACAACCACTTTCTTCCTACATGATGTGCTATGTAAGGATGCCCGCGTAAATAAAGAGGGTAAAGTAGTTGATGAAAACACAAATGTAGTATGGGAGAAATGTGTAAGTATGAAATAATAGTATTTCATTATGTATTATAGTAGTTTTACATAAAATTATCTATTTAGTTTCACATGGTTTCTATATGGTTTAGACACAAGAATAGGTAGTGACTATACATGAAGAAAAACTACTTTTAGTCTCTTTGAAGTGGTCGAAACAATATGGTCTCATTAGAGGTTGGGTTTTGGAGTGTCACCATAAACATATTTCGAGAGGATAAAACTAAAAGAATTTGTATGTTATATAATGGAATTTTTGTATAAAAAAATAGATTCATTGCAAAATATTGTTGTCATCTCTAGTTTGGTAGACCAATATATGTGAATGTATCAATTAAAATTGACAGTGGAAAAAATATCAACACATAACCAATCAAATGGAACCATTATATTTGAGGCAAGTTGTTCCCCAAAACAACATACCTTACCCGAGTTAATCAATTTTATCATTTCTTATTCTCATAAATTTGAATAAAATAACTTTTGATAACTTTACATTTCTAAAAACTAATAGGGTAATGTTATATGTGATTTCCATTAATCAATTCCCACACACTACCTATTTATGAGGGTTATGATGTATAATATCCTGGTATCTATTAGAGTGTGGATTGATGTAGCTCAAGATTCGAGTGTTGAGTTTCCCATTCAAAATGATGATTTAGATATTAAAATGGTCAATTATTCTATTAGAACTTTTGTAGTAGGGTAGAATAATCTTATAAAGATTCATTATACTTGTCCACAACAACCTTTCCTAAATAAAATACTTATTATAGTTTATAAAAATGGTATGATATGGGGTTTGGTATTATAGATGGTTAAATCGATGGGTAAAGGTAATTTCCGATGTGGACAATCCATTTAATTGACATAGAAATCAAAAGGGACTTTCAAGAGTACCTTACACCCACCAGTTCCACTACAACATCTATTAAAATTTAAACCACATGCATACACAACATTCAAATATATAGATGTGTCATGCGCTCAATATGAAGACGAAATATTTGGAACTATCATAGCAAACATGGTTGATCTCAAGACTATAAATGATATTTTCAAGTTCATACTATTGTGAGTCTATATATGATTTACATTTTCATAATCTACCTATCCAAAAAATAATCTACAATGTTTATTAAATTTAATAAATATTAATATTTTTGTAGCCATTTATATTACTACAATATAATGAGAAACCCCTAAGAATCATTATGTGGATTCATTAATCACTCTAAGGAACTTGAGAAGAAAATAACAGATGAGAGAATCTCTTTGGTTCCTACAATGATAGAGTAAATCTCTACAATATAATCATATTAAATATAGTTTTCCTTTTTCATTGAATATTTTTTAAGGAAGCTATAGATGCTGATAAAAATCAATTTGGATAATCTAAATGTTTGTTTTTTGGATCCAATGCATGGATTTCAATAAAAATGACCACACATGATGTTTATTGTGAATTTTATTGCACTATAATCAAAATTTTATAGATAAAATTTTATTATATGATTCCGTTATTGTTTTAACAAAAACAATATTATATGATTATCTATAAATATAATCTAAATAATCATATGTGGTTGGTGATTTAAATAGGAAGCCTATGGATTTCATCAAATAGAAAATGATTAAGGTATATATAGAAATATGTAACTATCAATATATATTTCGAATAAATTTACTTATTTCAGTCAATGTTTCTACAAAGTCTGAAGAAAGATAATAATAATGATTATGGGTATAATGTTTGAAAATTTATAAAAGTAATCATACACCATAAAAAGGCTAGTATCCAAAAAAATTAATTTCCAAATGTAATTAAAATTTCATGTAGATACCCGAAGCTTAACGTACATGGACATTACATTAATTTTTCAGAATACTTAGAAAAGAAAAAAAACACACACACAAGGACCGTAATAGTTTAGTGTCTTTGGAAACTCGGAATATAATCTTCTAATCCTGGCGAAAGATCTTCAACATCTCTCATAAAGATCTTTCTTTTTTTACCTAAAACCTTTCTTTATATCTTGGGGAAAAGAAAACATAAAAGGGTGAGATCAAATTCTCAGTAAGGGTAAGTATGGATAAAATAAAACATACCATATACATTTGAACTTAAAAACATGAACATAATGTTTAAACATCAAAATCTTGAGCAACGACTAAAAAAATGGAAGTACGTAAGGCATAGATCATAATGAAACAAAAATCATGATAACATAGAATGGGAATAAAACATGTAATTGTGGCATCCATTAAGCACATGTAATGATTTCCATAATAGCCAAGGCATTGCTGCCAAGACCATCTTAGTGGACAATGTCCCTTTCTGAATCGAGTTTACTCCTCGTTCCAGTCCTGTAATACTGAACCGGATTAACTTACCGTTCCAGCCATGTCTATCTCATGAGATATAAATATTTACCCAATGCATTGGAGGGAGATATAGGTCTCACCCATCTCATAATGAAATCATTCTTAATTGTTTCAAAAAATAAACATACATCATTCATAATAACCCAACGAATAACATGGGTTTCATAAACATCATCCCATCATCACATAATCTATATAAAAGTAACAAATATCATTTCATAATAATAAAATTGAATCCATGTAAATCATAGAGACATTATTTTTGAAACATAAACATATGAAATAATTTCATCTTAGATGGAAAATTGGTTTTGATAAAACATTTGAAATGAATTCTTGAGGAAAATATCCTTTCTTCTTCAAAATAATATTCTTTTCACAAAATGTCATGCAATTTTAAATGAAAATGATTTTTTTGAAAATAGTCATGAAATATTTTGGAGGAAGCTCTATGAAAATAAGGCTTTATAAAACCGTAAAAATATTTTCGTGCCGTATAAGATTAAAAAAACATTCTTCTCAGTCTTTTTCCGGAAAAGTCAAAAAGTACCTCATAAAAGAATGATTTATTAGATACCATGTATTAAAAGTCAAAAATGGGTAAAAAGAAAATTAAACATACATGAAACCATATTTAGGAAACATGGTCATGGATGACAGTAATAACCCCAGCAAATACTTACGAATAAGCAATCTCGGATAAAAATGAGATTTGCAAAATTATCCCTTACATTAGGTCCGATATGCTTCGTACGTATCCAAACTTCCTGTATAATGATTAAAATAATTTCATTGACTTATTCCATAATCATACTCATTTTTATGATATCATATATGGTTCACTTATGACTTTATATTACCCGTTCTTTTGTAAATTCCATGTTAAAGAGCGTTTTCGGTAAAATCATTTCATTTGTCGTCCGTGTTTTGACTTGTAATTATTCATATGATTACTTAGATCATGATTAATTAATTCCAGAATATAGAAGTTGATTTATATATAATATATATTCATAATATACATATATATAATAGATCAGTAAATGGAAATAAATACACCGTTCATAGAGACAGTAGGCTTTACGTACGCATGAACGTTGTTTTCGTTTCCTTATTGAGTTGAATGAAATTAATTAGATGACATACATATATATACACATAAATCCAGTATCATTATTATGACATATATTTCATTATTACTTATTATATATACTTTATAATCATTCAGGAATGGATAACGTGGAGAATGAATCTCATCACGTCGTGGAGACGGTAGTCCGTACGTACGCACGAGCGATGATATCATTCTCATGATCATGGAATTGTATTGGAGTGTATGTATACTATTTCAGAATCAATATCACTTTACAATAATCATATATAGTTATTATGTACACCATTATACCCATCCAAGTAAGGTGGTGGTGGAAAATAGATTACACCACGGCGTGGAGATGGTATTCCGTACGTACCCACGCGCGGTGATTTCGTTTTCCGTAGGACGGATAGATGGTGAAATAAGGTTGTTTTGTCATGACCCAACCCTACCTGGGCTCGAGCCGCAACTACCCCAGGCCCGCCTCCATAGTCCAGGGGCTGGAGACCAGCGCCGAAGGCACAACAACTCAGGGAGGCCTTTGCCTAAGCACCTGTACACACACACGCAGCAAACTCAATGCAACAGTGCAGAGTAAAAGTAAAGACAAGCAAAGAAAAGTAAAGGAAATCTACTATATAAATACCACAAATTGCATCGACCTCTACATGTACAACGTACAAACTCAAAAGAAAAGGGGAAAAACACGCACCCAGCCAAAAAGTGCCACAACCCGGAAACAGGTAAACAAAAGAAACTTCTGATGGGTCTCCCACCTGGAACCCGGCCACGACCACCGCATGTTGTCCAAGCTCCCAAGCTCCTATGCTCCACTGAAGTCATGCTCCACCTGTTCGTCATCTGCAAGGGCACACCAAGTGCGGGCAAAGCCCAAGCAGGGGTGAGTATAAAAATACTTAGTAGTATACCCCGAAGACTCGAGAGAGCAACAAAAGGAGGTACCGAAGGGTGAGCAGTAGAGCGAATAGGAAAGTAAAGGAGTACAACAAGGAGTGCAGTAAAGAGTCCAGCTCAACCCAACAAGAGGAAAGAAGGTAGACTCATCCAGACACAGGGAGATGGAAATGGTGAGAAGATAAACTTCGCATTGAGTCTTCGCTACCTATAGTAGGGGAGTAGACTCGTCCAACCATGAGAAGCTAGACATGAAAAGCACGTGGCATACCCCGCGCATCTTCGCCTCTCCTGGAAAGAGAGTAGCCAAAACCCAAGGAGTAGGTGCAGGAACAAGGTATATACAAGTCTATATGCTCAACAAGAAGCCCGAACAATGTCGTAAGGGGATCTCCATCCCGTAGATCAGCCCAAGAAAAGAGTAGCCAACAGTCCCAGAAGTAACACCATCGATTCCCAGCATCCCGCACGTCTGACCCAAACCGAAAGCCAAGGGGCTCAATCACCACACCTCGAAACTATCCGCTTTGGGCGGCACTGACTCGCTCGCACGGTTTTAGGTCGTGTCACAAGGATGCGTCTAGGTGGGGGAAAGTGCTCCTCGTACATGAAAGTTTTGGGGGAACGTCAAAAACAACTCGTCACTGCCCCACAGTTGAGAGATCTACTCAAAGTCGACAGGCGACCCCCTGCCCAGCCCCACTGGAGGATCCCTGGAAGTCAATGAGTTCCCACTACAGGGAGACCCGGAAAGTCGACGGGTGCCTCACTGCCCAGTCCCGTAATAGGGTAGTCCGCTGGAGGGAGACCCGGCTAAAGTCGGCGACGGGACCACTGCCTAGCCCAGCTGGAGGTAACCCGGCATCGGGGACCACTACCCACCCCCGCCGGAGGTAAGCCCGAAACTGCTCTGGCCATCCCTACTGGATGGTACTTCTCGGTAAACACCACTATACTGGCCATCCCTGCTGGATGGTAACCCACTGGCGAGCCCTACTCGAAACAACCTCAGCCCTGTTGGAAACAAACTCAGATCTGCTGGAACAACCTCATCCATGCTGGAACAACCTCCTGGGTAGAGGATCGGTGCCCGCGTAAAGTTTTCGTCACACCGAAACCACAAGCTCTACCAGGGAACACGGAGCAATGGGAGAAACTCCTCAGGCCTCAAAAGGCGATCCCGCTCCCATCCACTGAGTCACTGTCAAAGCAGACCGAGACATCTCATCCCAGAAAGTGGGGAAAATGCCCAAGCTGCACGAACACCCGTAGTCGCAGACGGTGTCGCAATCCGGTGTAAGGGAACAGTACTGAAATCCCTCATAGCCAAAGAAGTAGAGAAACCAAACCATCTCTTCCGGCCAAACCATCGAGCACAAGACCAGGGGGAGACCGCTCAACCCCGCTGGTCAGACAAAAGAGCACCAGGCCAGGGGAAACTCCTCCCTGCTGGTCAAACAAACGAGCGCAGAGCCAGGGGAAAACTCCTCCCTGCTGGCAGAACAAACGAGCGCAGAGGGACCCTCTACGTCGCGAGAGGTCAAGGTACGTAAGGAAGATCGTGACACGCACGTGGGGCCCACATGACGTGTGGCCCCAAGTCAACCCCAACTGAGCGCACAAACATCCTCAGGTACAATCAACCACATGTACCTCCAAGCGCTCCTGTATACTCCCGGAGGATACCTCATTCCATCCCAAAGGCTATCGTGCACACGACACCCAACGTCAACGCGAAGGCATGACGTAACAACTCCACTCAAATGCCCAGACACGGCCAACCACATATCATGAACCATTTGTATCACTCTCCCAAGAATGCGCGATCACACGCCAAGGGTCCGCTATAACAAGGTAGGGCGAACCACCACTAGAGCACCTTCCACATTCCACATTCAACAAGATCGCACAGGAGGCTCCGCACAACCCAACGGATCGCACCATTGTAATCCTCGCGGTAAAACATGCGAGATCGACTACTTACTCGCCTTAAACGGATATCTGATGAAAAAGTCACCAAAACCGCCTCATGCCCCAACGACGTCCCGTAATCCCGAGCCTCGGCCCTGAAAACAGTCGGGTGCATCGCACCATTGCGATCCCCTCTGGAAAACACATCAAAAGCACTACTCACTAGAGTGCAATGGATATCCGGAGAAAAAGGTGCATCCTGGCGCACCGCACACGAGCGGTGCCACGTGGGACCCGCATCCCGGTCCCAAAACTCAACGAACGGATCACACCGTTGCGATCCTCTCGAAAAAGTACACGAAATGGACTATTCACTTGTCCAAAACGGTCGCTCGGTGATAAAGCTGGAAATCACCGTCAACTCCCGTAACGGCCCACGTGGGGCCCGCAACATCGTGCGGAATTACAGCGGGCAGACTGCGCCAACGCGTTGCCCTCGGAAAAACACCCAACATCGACTGCTCTTACGCCTAGAACGGACGTCCGAGGAAAAAGTCGCTACTAGCTGCACGCAGCTCAAAAGACGGGCCGCGGGGCCCGCGCCTCATCTTCGTCCTCAATGCCTGAAACCACCCTGGAAACTTCCGCCTCGATGCCAGGGTCCCAACGCCATTGACTGCGCTCGAAACGGACGTCGGACGCATCCGCGCCGTCCAAAACAAGAATCTCGGGGATTACGCTCACCCACTTAAGGACACGTCGCGCCTCCACGACCCCTCGTTTCGGGAATTAAAAATTCCCGAATCCATCTAAAAAAGACCGTCTCGTCAATACGGTCCCACCGCCATAGACTGCACTACAAACGGACACCCGTAGCGGAAAGTACGGGTGTCCGAACACTGAGGGGGCAAAACCCCTGGGGCTGGACCGGCCTGGACTAGCCGGTCCGCCCATCCTGGGCCGGCCCGCGGCTTAGCCGCGCGGTTTGTCGCGGCCGCCGCATGGAGACCCGCGCAGCGCGGGTCTTGGTCGCCGCACAGGGGTCGTGCGACTCGACCCCGGGGTCGTCGCTCCCTGGCGACCCGCCGGCGCGGCGAGGCGCACCGCCTAGCGCCGGCCTCCACCGGATGCCGCCACCTTCGCCCCGCGGCAGAAGGCACGCCGCGCCCCGGCCTCGTCCAGGCGCTCCACCGGACACCCGCGGACGCCCGCCAGACACCCCCGCCGACGCCCCAGCACCCCCTCCGGACACCCCCGCTGACACCCCTGCCGCGCCCAGCACCTCCACCGGACACCCGCGGACACCCCTGTCGCGCCGTCCGCCCTCGCCGCGCCGCCGCTTGAACCCGCCGGAAACCGAAAGCCGCAAAGTTCGGCGGATCATTACGCATGCCACGGAGCTCGGAATTTGAATCTGAAAGATGCGATGAAAAGGGAATTTACTCTACAACACATTCATGGGCTTCGTTCGAAAATCCGACAGAGTTTCAATAAAATTAATCAAGTTCGAAGTAGGTGCGGTGAATGAAAACTCAAACGATAAATCCTACCTCGCGGGGCTTCGCCTGAAGCTTCGCGACGATCCGCCGGCCACCACGCCTCGCCGGATCTGTCTCGCCGGAGTCTCGCCGGAGAGAGAGGAGGAGGAGGGAGAAGAGGGGCTGCCATGGGAAAGGGGAAGGAGAGGAGGGAGGTGGGTGTGTTAAGCGTTTAAATAGAAAACGCTTAACCACCCACCCGTCGGCCCGGACCCGAACTCTTAGCAGGGTCGAGGTTAAGCCTCCCCTAGGGTAAAAACCACATCCCAAGAACAATTGCGGTCTTAGAATTTTAATCCAAGATCCCGTTCAAAAGTTATAAAATTTAACGTCCGAAGCCGCTAAATTACGGAAACGCCCCTGGGGCCATTTTTCACAAACGGCCCGCGCCCGCGAAACTTATACCCCTCCTAGTGTAAACGGCACATTCCGAACACAACTGTGCCCTCAGTTTCCCAATCCGAGCCACCGTTTAAGAGATACATGCGTTTCTCCATTAAACGAATTAATTTATTTATCTGTTTAACGTTCCGGGAGCGGGCGAGGGGTCCAAACATCCCGCGCCGACAAGTTTTATGTCACTCCTAGGGTAAACACCCCATTACGGACCCATCTGTAGACTCGGATCCCTGATCCGGATCACCATTTATGAGTTATTCCATTTATTTGGCATTTCTAGTGTGAACGCAGTGAAAATTTAATTCCAGCCACTCCAGGGCTCGGAATCGCACGTCGTCTGAAGGCGCTGCTCCGGAATATCATCAAGAATATTCCAAAGTCTTTCACAGCAAAACCCGGTTTCTTACATCATTCCCTCCTTCAATATTTTATTCCCCGAAAAGCAAAACCAGGGAAGAACACAGGATTCTAAGCCCACAACTGGATTTCCCATACCCGGAAGAACCCACGCACAGCTCTGCGTCACTGCACACAGACCAAAGGATCGATCTGTTCACGCTAGGTCGACCCTTGCCGACGTCGTGCACCCATTCTAGACTTTGGGGTTAGGGCAAGGCGGTAGGGTACCTCGCCATCCCTTTGCACGGTCTCACACGGCCCGAAGGCCCTCAGGGGTAGCTCACCTCCCCGGTCAAACCTCTACGTCACACGCCGCGGCTGGAATCACCGCCCGTACCTGAAACAATGCCCGATGATTCCCTCCTTCAGAATATCCATATGGTGAAATAGCCAAGGATATCTGGTCACGCAAGGTTCCATAGTCGATGCTCTCTTACACGCTCAAAAGGCGAAAGATTCAACACCATCGACTAAAGGAAAAGGTCTCACACCATTTTCCTTACCAACACAGGGTCACACCCGACGCCCTGTGTCACCCTGGTAACACATCAAACAAGGAGCAGGGAGGAAAGCAGATCACACACAGAGTCTAACAATTCTACTGCACAAAGGTAGAAGAGTTGTAGAGCATACCTCTTATCTCCTCATGCCCTGCAGGATCATAGACATCCAAAGCTCGCGGCTGCCCGCGGTCCCAACTGTTAGCTCCCAGAGCCTGACGTGGAACCCCTAGTGGTGATGGGAAGACCTCTAATCATCGTCCCCCACTACCAGATCCTCCCGCTCCTCTTCTAGCACCACCTCTCTGGGTACTACTCCGATCACGGCGCTGCCTCTGTCGTGGTGGTGCACCTGCTACCTGCCCGAAGCTCCCAGCAACTCTGGTCGGGCAGTCTCGTGCCAAGTGACCTCGCCCGTCACAAACATAGCACCGACTCTCTCTGAGCTGCACTGGTGCCCTCCGGCGCCACTGTGGTGTACGACCCCGCCCCTGAGTCCGGTTGTCAGAAAGCCACCTGCATCGAGGTCCTTCTTGTCGACAGCCACTAGCTACGACATACGTCTCGGCTCCAACGTGCCTCCTGCCACCACCAACACTAGAATGCGACAGAAAGCCCTCTGTCACCAGCGCCTGCTCTAGCACCCCGGCATATGTGGAAATTCCCAAAGGTACTATGACAGCACGAATCTCTCGGCGGAGACCCTGCTCAAACTTCCACGCTTGGAGGTTGTCGTCACGGACCAAGTCCGGGTAAAAGCGTGCACGGTCTGCAAAAATAGCCGCGTACTCGGCCACCATCATCCCTCCCTGTTGAAACTGCAGGAGCTCCTGAATCCGAATGGAGCGCAAGAAGGAGGGGAAAAACTCCTCACGAAACAACAACTGAAAGTCGTCCCACGAAAGTGATTACTCGTCAAGAAACTGAGTCACCAGACTCCACCAACGCCATGATGCTCCACGAAAAAGGGTGGCTGCCAAAGCCACTCTCTGATCTGTCGGCGTCTACACAATCTTGAAAAGGCGAACCACTGCCTCGAGCCAAACCTCTGCTGCCTGAGGGTCTGGCTCACCACTGGACCTCAGCGGTCTCTGCCGCTGGAACTCATGGAGCGTGCTCAACCTGCGCTCCAGCTCATCCTGCTCTGCTGAAACTGCCTGCTGCTCAACAGGTGGGGGTGCTGCTACCGTCCCTCCCGGAGAAAGGGGCTCGCATGATGGGTCCTGGACTGTGGCCTTGTAGCTCACAGGGTCGTCGTCACAAACCAAAGCTGGTATCCTGGCTAGCTGTCCTCGCGGAGACATCCTGAAAATTATCAGGGAGTGTCGCGGTAAGATGAGCATATATGTATATACCAAAAACAACAATGATGGGGAGCTGACTCAAGAAGGATAGTCAAGAATCAGTCCTATGTGATGCACAAACAAATCTTCCCTGCAACAAGTGTCTCAGAATGCCGAGTAGACAAGCGGGTTATCAAGGTCCTGGTGAATGGATACGTCGGCCGCCACACCATCACTGGACTCCCTGGCCTGAGAGCCGCTCTCGAGACACGTTAACACTATTTCCCTAAAACCCAACCCGTTCCATTTATTTTAGGGATGTCTGAACAGTTCCCCAAGGAACGAACCACCTCTGATACCACTTTGTCACGACCCGACCCTACCCGGGCTCGAGCTGCAACTACCCCAGACCAGCCTCTATTGGCCAAGGGCTGGAGACCAGCGCCGAAGGCATAACAACTTAGGGAGTCCTTTGCCTAAGCACCTGTACACACACACGCAACAAACTCAATGCAACAGTGCAGAGTAAAAGTAAAGACAATCAAAGAAAAGGAAAGGGCAACTGCTATATAAATATCACAAAGTGCATCGACCTCTACAAGTACAAAGTAAAAATTAAAAAGAAAAGGGTCAAAACACGCGCCCAACCAAAAAGTGCCACAACCCAGCAATAGGTAAACAAAAGAAAATGCTGATGGGTGTCCCACCTGGAACCCGGCCACGACCACGGCACGCGGTCCAAGCTCCCAAGCTCCTACGCTCCACAGAAGTCAGGCTCCACCTGTCTTTCGTCTGCAAGGGCACACCAAGTGCGGGTAAAGCCCAAGAAGGGGTGAGTATAAAAATACTCTGTAGGATACCCCGAAGGCTCGAGGGAGTAACAAAAGGAGGTACCGAAGGGTGAGCAGTAGAGAGAACAGGAAAGTAAAGGAGTACAACAAGGAGTGCAGTAAAGAGTCCAGCTCAACCCAACAAGTGGAATGAAGGTAGAATCATCCAGACACAGGGACCTGGAAACGGTGATAAGATGAACTTCTCGTCGAGTCTTCGCTACCGATAGTAGGATAGTAGACTCGTCCAACCATGAGAAGCTAGACACGGAAAGCACGTGGCATACCCCGCGCGTCTTCGCCTCTCCTGGAAGGAGAGTAGCCAAAACCCAAGGAGTGGGTGCAGGAACAAGGTACATAAAAGTCTATATGCTCAACAAGAAGCCCGAACAACGTCGTAAGGGGATCTCCATCCCATAGCTCAGCCCAAGAAAAGAGTATCCAACAATCCCAAAAGTAACACCATCGATGCCCATCATCCCGCATGTCTGCCCCAAACCACAAGCCAAGGGGCTCAATCACCACACCTCGACACTATCCGCTTTGGGCGGCACTGACTCGCCCGCACAGTTTTGGGTTGCGTCACAAGGACGCGTCTTGGTGGGGGAAAGTGCTCCCCGTACTTCAGAGTTCTGAGGGAACGTCAACCACAACTCGTCACTGCCTCGCAGTCGAGAGATCTGCTCAAAGTCGACAGGTGACCCCCTGCCCAGCCCCGCTGGAGGATCCCTGGAAGTCAACGGGTTCCCACTACAGGGAGACCCGGAAAGTCGACGGGTGCCTCACTACCCAGTCCCGTAACAGGGTAGTCCACTGGAGGGTGACCCGACTAAAGTGGGAAACGGGACCACTGCCCAGCCCAGCTGGAGGTAACCCGGCATCGGGGACCACTGCCCAGCCCAGTTGGAGGTAAGCCTGGCATCGGGGACCACTGCCCAGCCCAGCTGGAGGTAAGCCCGGCATCAGGGACCACTGCCCAGCCCCGCTGGAGGTAAGCCCGGAACTGCTCTGGCCATCCCTGCTGGATGGTACTACTCGGTAAACACCACTGTACTGGCCATCCCTACTGGATGGTAATCCACTGGCAAGCCCTGCTCGAAACAACCTCAGCCCTGCTGGAAACAAACTCAACTCTGCTGGAACAACCTCAGCCATGCTAGAACAACCTCCTGGGTAGAGGATCGGTGCCCGCGTAAAGTGTTGGTCACACCAAAACCACAAGCTCTACCAGGGAACACGGAGCAATGGGAGAAACTCCTCAGGCCTCACAAGGCGATCCCGCTCCCATCCGCTGAGTCACTATCGAAGCGGACTGAGACATCTCATCCCAGAAAGTGGGGAAAATTCCCACGCTGCACGAACACCCGTAGTCGTAGATGGTGTCGCAGTCCGGTGGAAGGGCACAATACTAAAACCCCTCACAGCCAAAGAAGCAGAGGAACCAAACCATCTCTGCCGGCCAAACCATCGAGCACAAGACAAGGGGGAGACGGCTCAACCCTGCTGGTCAGACAAAAGAGCACCAGGCCAGGGGAAACTCCACCTTGCTGGTCAAACAAACAAGCATAGAGCCAGGGGAAAACTCCTCCCTGCTGGCCAAACAAATGAGCGTAGAGGGACCCTCTACGTCGCGAGAGGTCAAAGTACGTAAAGCAGATCGCGACACGCACGTGGGGCCCACACGACGTGTGGCCCCAAGTCAACCCCAACTGAGCGCACAAACGTCCTCGGGTACAACCAACCACGCGTACCTCCAAGCGCTCTTGTATACTCCCGGTGTATACCTCATTCCAACCTGAAGGCTATAGTGCACACAGCACCCAGCATCAACGCGAAGGCGTGACGTAACAACTCCACTCAATGGCCCAGACACGGCCAACCACATCTCGTGAACCATTTGTATCACTCTCCCAAGAATGCGCGATCACACGCCAAGGGTCCGCTATAAAAAAGTAGGGCGAACCACCACTGGATCCCCTTCCACATTCCACATTCAACAAGATCGCGCAAGAGGCTCCACACAACCCAACGTATCGCACCGTTGTAATCCTTGAGAGTAAACACGCGAGATCGACTACTTACTCACCTCAAACAGATATCCGACGAAAAAGTCACCAACACCGCCTCATGCCCGAACGACATCCCGTAATCCCAAGCCTCGGCCCTGAAAACAGTCAGGCGCATTGCACCATTGCGATCCCCTCGGGAAAACACGTCAAAAGCACTACACACTTGAGTGCAATGGATATCCGGAGAAAAAGGTGCATCCCGGCGCACCGCACACGAGCGGTGCCACGTGGGACCCGCATCCCTGTCCCGAAACACAACGAACAGATCGCACCTTTGTGATCCTCTCGAAAAAGTACACGAAATGGACTATTCACTTGTCCAAAACGGTCGCCCGGTGATAAAGCTGGAAATCACCGTCAACTCCCGAAACGGCCCTCGCGGGGCCCGCACCATCATGCGGAATTACAGCGGGCAGACTGCGCCAACGCGTTTCCCTCTGAAAAACACCCAACATCGACTGCTCGCACGCCACGAACAGACGTCCAAGGAAAAAGTCGCTACTAGCTGCACGCAGCTCAAAAGACAGGCCGCGGGGCCCGCGCCTCATCTTCGGCCTCAATGCCTGAAACCACCCTGGAAACCTCCGCCGCGATTCCAGGGTCCCAACGCCACTGACGGCGCTCAAAACGAACGTCGGACGCGTCCGCGCCGTCCAAAACAAAAATCTCGGGGATTACGCTCACCCACTTAAGGAAACGTCGCGCCTCCGCGACCCCTCGTTTCGGGAATTAAAAATTCCTGAAACCATCTCAAAAAATACCGTCTCGTCAATACGGTCCCACCGCCACAGACGACACTCAAAACGGAAACCCGTAGAGGAAAGTACGGGTGTCCGAACACCGAGGGGGCAAAACCCATGGGGCTGGACCGACCTGGACCGGTCGGTCCGCCCGGCCTAGGTCAGCCCGCGGCTTAGCCGCGCGGCCGGTCGCGGCCACCGCGTGATGACCCGTGCGGCGCGGGTCTTGGTCACCACACAGGGGTCGCGCGACGCGACCCCGGGGTCGTCGCTCCCTGGCGACCCGCCGGCGCGCCAAGGCGCTCTGCCTAGCGCCGACCTCCACCGGATGCCGCCCCCTTCGCCCGTAGCTGAAGGCACGCCGCGCCCCGGCCTCGTCCAGGCGCTCCACCGGACACCCGCGGACGCTCGCCAGACACCCCCGCTGACGCCCCAGCACCCCCTCTGTACACCCGCGCTGACACCCCTACCGCGCCCAGCACCACCACCGGACACCCGCGGACACCCCTGTCGCGCCGTCCGCCCTCGCCGCGCCGTCGCTCGAACCCGCCGGAAACCGAAACCCGCAAAGTTCGGCGGATCATTGCGGATGCCACGGAGCTCGGAATTTGAATCCGAAAGATGCGCTGAAAAGGGAATTTACTCTACTATGCATTCATTGGCTTCATTCGAAAATCCGACAGAGTTTCAGAAAAATTAATCGAGTTCAAAGTAGGTGCAGTGAATGAAAACTCAAACGACAAATCCTACCTCGCGGGGCTTCGCCCGAAGCTGCGTGATGATCCGCCGGCCACCACGCCTCGCCGGAGCTGTCTCTCTGGAGTCTCACCGGAGTCTCGCCGGAGATGGAGGAGGAGGAGGCAGAAGAGGGGCTGCCAGGGGAAAGGGGAAGGAGATGAGGGAGGAGGGTGTGTTAAGCGTTTAAATAGAAAACGCTTAACCACCCGCCCGTCGGCCCAGACCCTAACTCTCAGCAGGGTCGAGGTTAAGCCTCCCCTAGGGTAAAAACCACCTCTCGAGCAAAACAGAGGTCTCGGAATTTTAATCCGAGATACCGTTCAAAAGTTATAAAATTTAACGTCCGAAGCCGCTAAATTACGGAAATGCCCCTGGGGCCATTTTTCACAAACGGCTTGCGCCCGTGAAACTTATACCCCTCCTAGGGTAAATGGCACATTCCGAACAGAACGATTCAATTGGTTTTGTAATTCAATCCACCATTTAAGAGATACCTGCATTTTTCCATTAAACGAATTAATTTATTTATCCGTTTAACGTTCCGGGAGCGGGCGAGGGGTCCAAACATCCCGCGCCGACAAGTTTTATGTCGCTCCTAGGGTAAACACCCCATTCCGGACCCATCCGTACACTCGGATCCCTGATCCGGATCACCGTTTATGAGTTATTCCATTTATTTTGCGTTTCCAGTGTGAACGCACTGAAAATTTAATTCCAGCCACTCCGGGGGTCGAAATCGCACGCCGTCTAAAGGCGCTGCTCCGGAATATCATCAAGAATATTCCAAAGTCTTTCACAGCAAAAAAAAAACGGGTTCTTACATGTGTAATACTTATAATATCATATCCTTATATGACTTATACTGATATTATTACTTCATAATGAAAACACCTAAGAAGAAGAAGTGAAAGAAGAAATAAAGTTGAAAAAATCGGTAACGGACATTACCTCTTCTTTGAAGCGCCTCTTTGAGTCCTCCTTTTAGGGCACTAAAATTGGTCTTTTAAGAAGACCAGGACCTATAGGATGTTTATAGGGAAGTTTAGAAGAGGATTTGGCATGGGTTGGCCGAGCTTGAAGGATCAAAGTGGTGTGAGGAAGAGAGGGAGGAGGTGCCTTTTTATAAGGGAGGAGAGGGGCTCCTTTGGAATAACTAAGAATATTATTTTATTACAAATTCAAATTCGGTTTTAAATAGCTCCAAATTGATTTATTTCGAAGATAAGGTGGGGATGGGTCGAAATCCTCTCATCCAATAGAATTTAGACATGTTTTGGTTCCTATTTTAACCTTATCATTTAGATTTAACATTAAGTTAGATAATTTTACTTTTACCGTGTCTTTTTGTGTTCTTACCCTATAAGGTTAATAAACATACAATAACAAGCCAAACGAACCCCAAGTTGTTTATTATTAATATATATAACCTTATCTAAGTCATTTTGCTGAACCTTAGATTTTTAGGAATAAAATAACAATTAATAATATAATATTTGTTTTAAAAACTATTTTATGTCAATTTTGACAATATTTAGTAATTGATTTTTTTGAAAATCATAACAGAATGATTAATTTGAAAAACGTTAATTAAATCAATACTAACATGTCATATTAACCTAAAAAATTAGTGGAAGTCATAAAAATTTTCAAATTACAGTTAGTTGGATATTTATAACATCAATTATGTCAATATTTCATTAATAAGATAATTATTACATCATCTTTGTGTCATAAATAAATTAACTTATTTAAAGTATAAAAATTACAAATGAAATATCATTATGTAGGAAATCATTTTATCTTTCTAATTAATATTTATAATCGAATTTATCTTATGTATAACTCTATATTAAAAATTCTTAGTTATTAAACTTTGATTTTAACTATTTTAACCCTTCATTAAATAAATTGATAATAAATGTCCTAATCTAATCTAAGTGGGCCTAAATGGTCATATTTTACTCCTAAGGTTGTTTTTGGTCGAATTAAACTTATCCAATAGAATTAGGACATGTGTTAGGGTAATAGTAATATCATTTTTACTCTTAACTACCCTATTTACTTTTAACCATGGTAAAAAAAGTAAAAAGTTACTATTCACCAACAATTATTTTCATCTCATTGAACCACATTTTAGTCGTTGATATTAACCTTGTTTCTCAGATTTTCAAAATTCTTCTCAAAGAAGCGGTAAAATTATGTTTTATGAAAAATTCAGTTTTTTTTACCACCACTTAATGGTTTCACTATTCATCAAAAAATGAAAGTTTCCAGAAAAATACCAAAAATTAGGCCTAAGCTATAGTTGATATTATGAATTCAAAAATGATGTTTATTTTACCAAATTCAACACATATCAGTTACATTAACTAATTTAAAAATTAATTCTCGTCGTCAAAACAAATAGCGTGTTTTTAAAAGATAATAACTATCAAAAGATTGACACTTGTTTATGTCTGGTTTAAATTTGAAATTACATCCAATGAACAACATTATATTAAAATGTATAAATATATTCTAAATATACTTTAAAACCACTAAAATTAATAATTTATCACTATTAATTATTTCGATTAAAAAAGTTGTTTTTAATTAAAATTTAGTAATTTGTACTATTCATCCGAATATGAAAGTTATCTGAAAAGTACCAAAATTTCACCCAAATCTAATTTTGATATTCCGAATCCAAAAATGAAGTCCATTTTGAAAAATAAAAATTTACAAAATTTCAAAAAGTGGTTATTACTATTTTTAATGGCTAGTTTTAATAATATTTTAATACCATATCGTAGTTTAGTGAAACTCGGTATTGCGTACTACACACGCTATCGAGGAAGGTCGCGATTTCGTGTAATGCAAGGAAAGTCAAGGATACATGTTGTGTAAGCTCCTTTTGGTGTAGCGTACAACACAAGAAATTAATGAAATTAAAAAGAATATTTTTCATAAAATCTCGGGGTGTTACATTTCATTAGAAATATTTTATAATAATTTTTTTCTATATTTTTTTAGTAATACCAATATTCCAAACAATATACATTCTCAAAATAATAATTAAATTTTTTTAGAGATGAGTTTGAATAGTATATGTTGTCAGAATATTTGCTGACAAAAAATTCATGTCATTACATATTATGTTTGTCATCTATTATGGGATATGACCTAGAGATATACATTAAATGTGAATATTACTATGATAATGAATATATATTATTATTGATATGTTTTTCAAGGAAAATTTTAATGGAAGAATTAGATTTGTTTAGAAATGAATGGGAAGAAAACATAGTTTTAGAATGTATATAGGCATCCTAAATAGGTGAATTAATACTACTTATATAGTTAATTTCCTCATAATTTTACTTATTTTTTGTACTTAATTTCCTTATCATTTTTATCTAATACTCATTTTGTTGAATTCACACATTATTTCAGAACACATGTCACATTCTCAAAACCTAAAAAATAAATTTATATTGCTTTAATTCATTAGTAAAATGATTCATTAGTCATTTTTGACATTTAGGAATTAACTATACATTATTATGAAACATGATTTGGTTAGAATGACTCAAAGTTACTATTTTCAATTTAAAAGTGTTATTTTAGTTTGAAACACGTATTGTATAGAAAAAACAAAAAAATTAGCTAATAATGTTTTCAAAATTTTGTAATAATATTCATAATTAATTTTTTACATGTAGGAATAAACTGGACATTAATCTAAAACCTGTTGGGGACAGTGTGAATATAAGTACGTGTTTTCAATATAAAAATATCATTTCAGTTAAAAACAAGCATTATATAGCCCAAACTAAAAATAGGTGTTCATTTCTTTTAAATTTAGGAAAACAATAGTTAATTAATTTTTTATTTGTATAAATTTACTACTTGACAATCAAAAACATCAGTTGGTTGGTACGACTCTATGTTTATGTTTTTAACCAAAAAAATCTCCATTTTAGTTTCAAATGCAAGTCAAATAGTCAAAAACTAAGATCACGAGCTCAAGTAGTTTTCAAAACGTAGTAAAATAATCAATAATTTTTTTTTTGTAATAATTGATTTCATATAAATTTGATGCTTTTGTGGTCTATATGACTCACAATGTGTGTCTTCAATAAAAATTTTCCATCACAGTTTAAAAAATGTTTCAGATAACCAAAATCGATGAAATGAGATCTTATTGTCTTCAAAATTTTGAAAAATGATACATAATTCATTTTTCACATTTACTAATAGACCTCCTTCCTATATGACAAATGATGTGGTCGGTATGAATTGAAGTACATGATTTCAATAAAAAAAAAGTGTCATTTTAGTTTAAAACGCATCCCATAAAAAACCATGAAAGTAAGTTCTGATTGTTTTCAAACTCTAGTAAAATGATCCATAATTAATTTTTTACTGTTAGAAATTTTACATATGTCAATCTATCATATGATGTGGCAGTATGTCTTAAAGTGTTAGATTTCATTATTAAGGTTTGATTTTAGTTTAAAACACATGGAACTTTCCAAAACCAAGAAAATGAGCTCATATAATTTAAAAAATCTTGAAAAATGATACATATTTCATTTTTGATGTCCATAAATTAACTACTCATCATTATAAAATATGATTTGGTCAGTATGAATCGATGTACATCTTTTCAATATATAAGTTCCATTTTTGTTTGAAACGGGCCTCACCTCGGCAAAACTGGTTATAACAAGATCATATTGTTTTCTCATTATTTTTTTTATATTGCTTAAATAATTTCCTATTCATTATTTTCTTATATTTATTTAGATAAATTTAATATATATAATTCATGAATAAGAACCATAAATGGCCTGATAGTTGAAGTCGTGTTCTCAAAAATTGTTTTCTCTTGAATTGGCTCACATATAATTTAAGAGAACCTACATTTGAGAACATATATAAAAGGTGTGAAATATAAGAATCACCCACAAGTCAATTTGATACATGGTGTGCTTAGTTTTAATCCAAGTATATATTTTTTGGATTAATATTTTCACATTCTCTTTAATTTATTTATTTATAGTATTAATGACATATGAAATGTTTTCTTATGTAACTGCATCATTATTCTCTAGGTTAGGTGGTTTGTTCGATAACTAAGAGCCTGAAGAAGGGTTGCAGGTTAATGAAAAAGGAAAATTTATTTTTTTGAAGGTCTATATTAAATTTTAATTAATCATGTAACATTACAAACTAATGATTTAAATGTCTATAATATAGTGGTTTTTTCTTTTATGGGTGTTGTAATTTTTATTTCAAATAAATAATGTATTCCTTCATATATTTTATCCCTGTTTTTACTACTATAGTATGTTGTAATTAAAATAAAGCACTATAGTAATATGCCCATTTATTAGCACTAGTAATAGTGCTAATAAATGTACCCTTTATCAACACTAAAAAATCACTAATAAAGGGATCCTTTATTAGTACTAGAAAAATATCAAACAAATGGATTCTTTATCACCACTATAAAAAGCACTAATAAATGACATGGGATTTTCAGGGAGATTAGATTTTTTGTGATTTTTTGTTTTGAGAAATCCCTGTTATAGTACTATTAAATTTTTTATTTGTATTATTTTAAACCACCCCATGATTTTATAGTTTGTCTCTTTCTAAATTTAACCCCTTTAAAAGATTATGTTGCATGAAACAAAAAAATTAAATGAATAATGAAATATTATTATAACCTTGTGGTTAAATTGTTAGGAATTAATATTATTAACCACATAATAAAATTTAACTATTATATATTCTATATAAATTTTTACATTTTTCTTATATTTTTTATATACATTATATAAAATTAAATCCACATTAATGCATAAAAAGCTAAATGTTTCAGGGAAGTTTTTCCACCTTTTGATGGTGCACTTATTTGAAAACTAAATTTGGACACTTTTATAAATTATATTTAGAAAAATAAATTCATTTTTTTGAAAAATTTAAATCAATATTTACTTTGGCTAAATTTTTGGTATTTTTCTGCTATGTTTCATTTTTTGATAAATAGTAAAAAAACTACATTGTAATTGAAAACACATTTTTCATATAAATATTTTATAGTATAAAATTATATTTTTTACTGGTTTTATAGTATAATTAGATCTTTTTATCATTTAATCTAACTTGGCACATTTTAATCAATTTCACATTTAATTTGGATATAAAAAAATTTCAACCTTTTGTAGGTTTTCACTTTGAGAAATCATCTTCTTGTTCTATTAATGGGATTAATTTTTGTTTATTTTTACCTAATTATGTGTTTTGACTTTTTAAAAATAGAGTCTATATCTGGTATCATAAGCTAAAAATTTAATAAATTGGTCACTTTTATTTTTGTACAATGTGAATAATAAGATAAGAAATTTTTATTACCAATATAAATGGTAAATTGGGTAATTAAGGGTTAAATTAATATTATTAATATTAGAAAATTACTCTAAAAATTTAAATTATTTTATTTAATGATTTGTTATTAAAAAAAATAATCCTTGAGCTGATTTTATAATCTCTTAGATCCTCTTGGATTACTTTAATAATTTTATAATATTTTATTCCAAGGAAATTCAAATATGTCATACTCATATATTTAATAAGTATTACATTTTTTATGTGTAGTTATTTATAAGACACATTAGACTATAAATAGTAATTACAAATATATAATCTTGATATTTATCTTCATAATTTATTTTTAATTTTTATGATGTCAATAATTACATTAATTGCTTATATAATGATGATGTAATGATTATTTAATTATTGGAAATATCAAATAAATGATATTACAAATATTAAAATAAGTAAAATTTTAAATAATTAATTTCATACATGAATTATATATGTGAACTAGATATATTATTAATGTATTAATGGTTTTTTATGTTATCTAGTATATTTATATTTTTTAAAAATTCATGTAACGAATACTGTCAAAATTTACATTAACGTTATTTAAAATGAATAATATTTTATTAAATGATATTAAATTTATAAAAATATAAAATCCATAAAACTTGTTTGGATATGATTTAAAATTTTATCCATGACTCATTTATGTTTCATTTGATATTTTATTGTAACTATATTAACCTCTAAAGTGTAAAAACACATGTTGTCACAGTAAGAGCCAAAGGGTTTAAATCAGGGTTAAAACCAAAAGGTAAGAGTAATAATGTGAACTAACATATCTAAAAAATATTATATGAGATTATTTATACTAATACTAAGAGTATATTCTAAATAAGTCACTTTGGATTCATTTTAATTAAAAATTAATATATTTTAATTTAACCTTTTGAGAGTTTCCAAAACTACCCTCACCTCAATTATAAAAGTGAAAATCCTGCCTCACCTATTCACAACACATTGATCCCTATATAATAAAAAAACCCAAAACCTTTATCCTCAAAATATTCTTTTACAAATTATTTATGTCCTCGTCTTCCAAAAATACCAACCATATATCACTCAAGAAAATATCTAAAGGAAATATATTGGAGAAGAGGTAATCGTTTCTACCATCTCATCCAAGTTCATTTTTTCATATAAATCCTCTTAGAATGTTGTTTATATAATAAAGTAGTAAATATAGTATCATCTGTATTACGATATGGTATTATGATTTTGGGGAAACCATATTACACATTTTATCCATCCCACAAAAAACAAAAACATCAAGTGTGTGTACATAGGAATTACCATATCCATGTCGTGATGTCATAATTTTTTCATCACTACTTTACATGGATGAGTATAATTATAGAAACAATATATATATATATGATAATTATTACATTATATTTATTCTTTATAAATTAATATACCATCCACTTCCTTACTCGTTTACTAATAAGGGAATGATATTGTCGTTCATGCGTATGTACAGCCTATCGTCGCCCCGAAGTGATATGATTCATTTTCCTTGTTAACTATTAAATAATGACTGTAAAAAATTATATAATGAACACATTATATATATATTACCTTAATATATTTCTAATTATTATGTAACTATATCCTCATAAAAATAATTGTGACGTTCCTGGAAAACATGCCCCGAAAAATGAAGTAATTAACGCCCAAAATAATGGTAATAATGAAATATTATTAACTATCATGTCATAAAATGTTATAATTGGATAATATAATATATATTAAATATGAAAATGATTTTTATAACTTAATAACATTATTTAAAACATTATATATTTATTTAAAGAACATTCAATAAATGGAAAAAGTAAGGAAATGGTTTTCTTCTCATCTCACTTTTATTTTGGTGGGAAATATGCTTTTTTCACCACAGAATAATTTTATGAGGTGAATATACTTCCCTTTGACATATTATATCAAGAATTTATTTATTCTCATGATATTTACTATTTTTTAAAATTTTATTTTTTTAAGGGGTATATGATTCTAATGATTACAAAAGGTGTAAGGGATTTTTATTGTCAATTTCCATTCATTGGATTAAAATTATACATCATTGATTATGTAATTAATATATGATGTGTGAAATAATTTTTTATTGTTTCATGTTCTATTTCCACTTTATTTATGAGGATTTATAATTGATACACATAATCTATTCACTTTATTATTTTCTCAAACCATATACAATTTTTACACACGGTGTATATATTCAATGTTATTTGAATTATTAGTGAAATAAAGTTAAAAATGTCTCTTCAACTAAATACTGATAATTTTTGGAATTTATTTTTGATTAATGAATTAAATTTATCATTTCAATATATGTGGAATTATTTTTTACATTCATCAATGGGTGGGGACCACATATAGAAAAAATCTATGATTCATCGGGAGTCTCGTGATGTGACAAAAACGGCTAAATTAAATGGATTTTTAACCATAATGATTAAATATTTTTGTAAATTTTCTTGACATAAAAGGTATTATGTGTTTGGGAAACAAGATGTAAAATAATTACGAATTTCCTTCATTAAGATTTATACTATTTTTATCCAAAATATTTTCAATATGATATTATATGTGGATTCATATATTAAAATATTTATTGATTAAATAGCATGTGTGTTCAATTATTTTTCCATTCCATATTGATTATTCGTTATTGATTTTGAGATAAATTCTGATTAAATTAACTCTTATTTAGAATATGTGGTCATACTTTTATTTATTCTCTTTTTCCCTTGTATATGAAGATGAGAAGTTTGAATATGATCAGTGATGAAAATTACCTTCCTTTATTATGTCTATTTTTAAATACTATTGTAAAATGGTGACATGTATGTATCTAGTTATTCCAGATAACTAAACTAATTTGTATTTTGTGATTTCAATATTGTATCTATAATAATGTAATAAAATAATTCACCGACTCTGGCATATGGGGGTTAGGGTCATTACAGTTGGTGCAAGAGAAAGTTTAGTAGAACCCTTGAGAACTAGATTTTGGAAATCATATATTAGGAAACAAAACCCTGTGATAATATTTGAGGATAAATATATAATAATGTCACAAAAAAACCTTTTTTATGATTCTCTGATTAGATACACATGAAATTTTCAATTTGTGCTAACTATTTCCCAAGTTTTGATATTATACATCATGTTCCATAATTTTATGGTAAAATATAGTGTGTTAAACTATTTATAAATCGATCCTAGTAGAGGTAATGGGAACCATATAAACTCTTGTAATCTATGTAGGTATTTCCCTCCTAGGTGATATAGTGGTGTTGAATATGGAGATGAATAAATTTAAAATATATTAGGACAACTAAATAATGTTATAAGAAATAAACTTTCACATATGGGGTGTCCTGATCCATAATGCAGTGTAATAATGTCAGACCAATTCAGTTGAAAACAACCAACATCACTCAATGAGACTAGAAATCCATTTGTAGCTAAGAAATATATAAGATCTTTAGAGAAGATATTTCCTCCTTTGGGTAGTGATTGATGGGAGAAGTTTTTCATGGTATTTTATCATCTCTCATGTGATGCAGATCAATTGTGTTTATTGATTGAAAACACTAATTAGGATCAGAAAATAAGAAACATGTAATAAAATGACATTATGGAAGTTTTTATTGATAATTATTTCCCTCGCGAACTATGAGAAGATATGGAGACACAATTATTGAGTCTATGAAAAAATGTGGATTAGAATACTGATAAATATTAATCCACCTTTACATGATTAGAAATTAATGATTCAAACTAAATACATATCCCAAGGAGTACGACTGATTATTTATTTGATAGTTGAAATCCATTTATTTGAAGGGGATTGGTTATGCAAAATTCCTCATCATACTATGATATAGTCTCGTGCGTTAAAAACCCAAAGAAATAATTATCAAATTATTATGACTTTAAGGTAGATAATTTGATGAAGGGAATGATGGAGGAATAAATAGAAAAATTTAATAATGGAATGAAGTATTTCCCCACATGTGATAATTGTGGAAAAAAATCCTAGAACTTTCCTGATAGGAATGAGAATTTTTTACAAGTGATGAGAGAAAGGTCACAAGGAGTATGATTTAAATGGAAAGAAAGAAGTTTTACATGTGAAAATTTTCAATTATAGGTATATAGAGCACTATGAAAATTAATTAATAGATTATTAAGAGAATATACCTCAAATAATCGATGGGAACATGGTCATGATTTTTCTATTTACATTGCTAAAGTGGAATGATTAATTATCTTATTTATTTAGATCCTTGAATAATGTGGTAATAGTATGTTATTGATTATATCCAAATTATATGTATTATGGAATTTATAAGGACTTTATTATATTATTTTTTATTCAATTATTTAAAAGAATGTGTTGATTAGTATTAGTAACCAAGAGAAGTGATTATATGGAATGTTGATATTTTATAAAACATGTGATTTGAGGATGATAAGAATAATATGTGCATGTTGTTGAAATGGTAATGATAAGGAGAAGTTTATGTGATATTATTGGTGAGAATGAAATTTCTTAGTTTTCTGATGGGTTATGAAATATTTTATGGGTCCATAACATGTTTGTATTTATAGATTATATTCACAACCTAATATTTTATTTTTGGAAGAATTGTTGTTTTCATTAAAGTTTTAAGGTGATCAGGGTATTCAACTATTTGATATGTGAAAATAACTTCTACGTTATATTATTTTGTGAAACTAATGTTAAATTTATTTTGTAAACTTAGAGACATTACTTATAAATTTTGGACTTTGAATTTTTATAGATTTATTTTGGATGATTATTCAAATTAATTAATTATAGAATGGATTAAGTTGAACATTAGATATTATTATTTCAGATTAAGGTGTGATTTATTATATTAGATACCATGTCCAAACCATTTTGGTTTTAGTAGACATTTAATTATTTGGGACATTAATTATAGATATATTGTTTCATTAAATGTGATTTGGGAAAATAATTCATCTTGAATATCAATTTCATGGCATATGAGATGAAGTGGAAATAGATCAATGAAAACCAAAAGGTTGAGTTTATGGTTAAGAAATGAAATAAAATCAGGTATGTTTACTTTTTCCAATTTCATAACTGGATAGTAAAAGAATCCCTCTACCATAAGAAAACAATTTTGGAAAAAAAATGTTTTCAGTTTACTTTATTTAATAAGAAGTTAATGGCCTTTTAACTGATAAACAATTTACAAATTTTGGATGGTTAATTTTCTAATGATAATGTTCTATATCAGTATTCATTAGAAATTGATAATTATATTTCCCTTTCATGTCCATGTTTTCACTTTTCGCAAAAGATCTCATATTCAAAAGCTTGATTTTTTGTGACATTCTCATTTCCTTTTCCCAATTATTAGGATATTTTTTTATTAATCTTGTTTCCTATATGGGTTTCCCACAAAGGAATTATCAAGTATCAATATTTTATTTTTGAAGTGAATTTCATGTTTCAAGGACGTAATTTATTGTTGGAGGGAGAATGTAGCACCCGATTATTTTATGGTATGTCTATTTTTAATGTCAATATTATCTAAAGCTTATCTTTCATGCAACACAGATATTAAAAGAAAAATAAAATGTTATTATAACCTATATGTTAAATTAGTGATAATAATTAGTATTAAACAATATATTCAATTTATATATTATATGTTTAATATAATATTTTACATTCATCTTATGTGTTTTATATACATTATATAAAAATAAATCCACATTTATACATAAAAAGAAATATTTTCCTAAAGGATGTTTTACTGCCTTTTGATGGAACACTTGTTTAAAAATTATATTTTAACAATTCTCAAAATTATATTTCAAAAAATAAATTCCATTTTTGATATTATATTAAAAAAATTATTTATTTATAGTTTATGGTATTTTACTGATATGATTCATTTTTTGACGAATAATAAAAAATAATTTTTTAATTGAAAATAAAATTTTCATATATTTAATTTATAGTGTAAAATTATATTTTTGACTTGTTATATATTTAAATTTAATAAATTTTAAATTCTTTAATCTAATTTATCTCATGGTAATCAATTCACATTGAACATGGATATATAAAAATTTCAATCTTTTGAACGTTTTCAGATTAAAAACTAGTCGTATCATTTCGTCTATGAGATAAATTTCAAATTTATTTTATCCAATTATTTTTCTTTAATTTTTAAAAGTGGATTCCATTTTTAGGCTCATAATTTCTAAATTTAATAAATAGTCCTCTTTTATTTTTGGAAAGTATGAATAGTAACTTTCGAAATTTTTGTTATCATGATTAAGGGTAAATCGGGTAATTAAGAGTAAAAATAAAATTATAAATACAATAAAATTACCATAAAACTAGACAAAATTTTATTTTATAGGTAATTTTCCAACAAAATAATCCTTGTTTTTATTTTATAAGCTCTTGGAACCACTTGTATAACTTTAGTCCTTTATAATCTTTTATTCTATGTAAATACAAATACGTTATAATCGTGTTTCTAATATGTGTTAAATTTTTTATATGTTCTTAGACAGACTTCCTTTATTTTTTGGGTCATTTTCCATTACTCATTTATGTTTTTTTCATTTTATAGCTACTATATTAACATTAAACAGTAAAAACACATGTTGTCATAGTAAGAATTAAAGGGTTTAAATAAGGGTTAAAACCAAAAGATAAGCAGAATAATGTGACCAAAACATGTATGAAAATAATTTAATTAGATTATTTATAACCATAAACAAGTTTTATTTTATATAACTCACTTTTAAGCAATTTTTAATTCAATATTAATATGTAGTAATTTAATATTTTGAGAGTTTCCAAAAGTACACATCACCTCAATTATAAAAGGGAACATCCTACCTCATTTATTCATAGAACCATGAGCCTTATAGATAAACCAAACCCTACCTATTTATCCTCCTAAAATCCTTATAAAATATATGGATGTCCTGGTTTTCAAAAAATACCAACCATGGATCCCTTAACAAAATATCTTAAGGAAGTCCACCGAAGAAGTGGTAATAGTGTTTACCAACTCATCCAAGTTTATTTCTTCTAGTAATTCTTATTTATATGTTATTTTCATGATAAATTAATTAATCTAGTATCATTTATATGATTATATATTATTATGTTTATGTTACCACCATTTTCCACCTTTAACCCATCCTATAAAGAATGAAAATATCTTGTATGTGTACGTATGACTTACTGTCTCCACGCCATGGTGTAATTTGTTTTTTAGCACCAATTTTCTTGGATTGCTATAATGATAGAAATAATGGTTATATATGATAATTATGACATTATAGTGATTCCATAAAAATTAATATACCAACCTCATCCTTACCCTTTCATCAATAAGTCTATCGTGCGTATATAGGGCATACCGTCTCCACAACACGATATCAATCATTTTCTATGTTCACCATTTAAGAATGATTATAAAAAATTATATAATGAATAAATATGATATATATTACCTTAATATCATTATTTATATTACATAACTATATTCTATTCCTAATAACCCAAACTCACACGTCAAACATGCATAGGGAAATAAAGTAGTAAACAATAAAAATAATGGTAATAATGAAATATTATTAACAAGAGGGTGATAAAATGATATAAGAGGATCATATAAGATATAATAAATATTTAGATTTATCTGGTTTGTGTAAATACCTTTATTAAAACCATTATACTATATTTTAAATCAAATTCTAGAAAAGGAAAGTGACGCGTAAGGGTTTTCTTTTCATCTCACTTTTATTTATGTGGGTCATATGATTTTTACACCGCGCATAACTTTTGTGTTGTGTAAGTTATTCAATTTTACATGTCCTATCATGAAGTTATTTATTCTCATGATATTAAATTATTTTCTTAATTTTATTTGTATTATGGGGTAAATGATTTGAATAATTTCAATGTTATATGAGATTTATTAACTCAATATCCATTCATTAGGTTAAACTTATACATTATTTAATATTTAATTATATTATTTCGTGTGAAATTTCATAATTTTGTATCATGTTATACATACAATTTATTTAAGTGGAATTATTGTTGATATAGATAATTGATTCATTTGATTATTTATTCTACCATATTCCATTATTACATATGATGTCAACATTGACAGTTATTTGAATTACTGAGGAAATAATGTCAAAACTATATCTTCTACTAAATACATATACTTTTTGATAAGTCTTAGTGAATAATGAATTGAATAGATAATTTCAATATAAGATTAATGTTTTTGACATAAAATAATGGATGGGGATAATATATATAAAATCTTCTTGATGCATTGGTAGTCTCGAGAGATGACAAAGCTAGCCAAATTAAATGTGTTTTTTACCTATAATGAGTAAAGTTTATTATAAAAGGTCTTGAAGGTAAAGGTATTATGTTACTTGGTAACATTACCTCCAAAAATTATGAATTACCTTAATTAGTATATCCTTTATTTCTATCCTTGATATTTTTACTATGATATTATCCATGGATTCAGATTTTTAAAAAGTTGTTGATTAAATGACACGTGTGTTCAATTATTTTACCTTTCTGTATTGATTATGCATTATTCATTTCAATATAGATTCCTTAGTATGTATCTCTCACTAATAATCTAATCTCACGCTTCTATTTTTCTAATTTTTTCTATTTATGAAGATAAATTGTTTGAATAAGCTAATGGTTAAAAAATACCTTCCTTTGATATGTTATATTGTTAAATACTAATGTAATAAGGCGATCATGTATGTCCCTAGTTATTCAAGACTACTATACTAGTGGGTCCTTTGGTAATTTAATCTTGCATCTATATCAATATAATAATATATGGCCTCTGATCTAGGATACTGGGGTTAGATACATTATATACTGTGTGGCTCAACATCATCTAGTTGTAGTAAGAGGTCACACACTAAGAGTGTGTATGAGGCGAAATGAAAAATAAAGATGTAGTGGTAGAAAGAATCTATTATATTGGTAAACTTGGGAGGTGTTTTGTAACACCCCAAGATTTAATAAAATATCATTGAGGTCTTCTATTGTAAGCTACATGAAAATTATCTTGCGCTATACGCAACACCGTATTAGCTTGCAGTATATGAAACACTATTCTTAGAATGTGTGAAACACACTTTCAAGTTTGTTTGATAGTAGTTATTCAACGCAAAATTGAGTGTGTACATAAATATATTCAATGTATAAATGAAATATGGTTGGATTTTGTTATACACAACCACAAAAAGGTCTTTCACTACATGCTACCCTGACTTGGCATGCATTACACACAATCACGGCCTTCCTCGATAGCATGTGTTATAAGCAATATTGGGTTTCATAAACAACGATATATGGTTATAATATTGTTATAAACTAGCCTTTATGAATAGTATTAACTAAATTTTGAATTTTATGACATTTTAATTCATCTTAGACATTTTATAGAACATGGTATGAGAACAAAATAAATTTTTTGGGTAAAATAAGTATTTTTCCAAAAATGCAGTTTTCCCACATTTTGATGGTGCACCTACATTAAATATATATTTGACATGTTTATAAGTTAAATTTGACAAAATAAAATTATTATTTAGGATTAGGATATAAAAATTTACTTTGGATAAATTTTTCATATTATTCTGATAACTTTAATATTTTAATTAATAGTAAAAACATGCTATATTTTAATTAAAACCCACTTTTTTCATCGTAATAATTTATATGGTTAAATTATAATATTGAATGGTTTTAAAGAATAAATAGAATATATTTTTACCGATTAATATAATATATGTCATTAGCATTGATTTTACATTTAATTCATAGGTAAAATCATGTCAATCTTTTGTAGTGTTTTAACTTTAAAAACTTGTTTTCTTAACAACAGGATTAATTTTAATTTAATTTATGAAACTTCTATGATTAGAATTATGAAAAATGGATTCCTTATTTGGAATCAGTTGGTCCAAATTATTTTAATATCCTACTTTTTATTTTAGGGCACTATGAATAATAACTATGGTAAATTATATTTACCATAGTTAAAGGTAAATTGGGTAATTGAGGGTAAATATAATATTATAAATTACCCTAACACATCAAATAATATAATTGGATGATTATATTTCGTCCTATGGAATATTTTGGTCAAAATGGAATCCATTGGAACCCACTTCTATGTGATTAAGACCATTAATTTATTTTAGTTAAAAGAAAGTGAAATATGTCTCACTCAAACATTAATAATTAACATATTTTTAATATAAGGTTATACAGAATATAAATTCGGTTATAAATACTAATTTGGAAGATAAAATGTTTTACTTTATAATGTTAATTTATTTGTAATTTTTTAAGAATTATTTATTTATATTATTAGCATATACATTAAAGATGCAGAAATTATTTATTTAGTGAAAAATTAATAATATAGTTTTTATTGAAATAATAATACACATAAAAAGGCCCAAAAACCTGAAAAAGACTTATTGGTAGTGTATCTATAAACCCTAAACATCCAATGGACGAATTTGGGACCATTTGGATCCTTATAAAGAGTATTATTACACTTATATTATTTAATTTTAAATGATTCCAAAGTTGTCACCTTCATAATTTAATAAATATAACAATTTAAATGTTGAGATTTTAAGATGATAAAATGGATTAAAAGTATTATTATAAAATATATGAGACTTATCTTCCTCATATGATTTTATTTTTAATTTTTAGTCAACAAATAAGTTTCTTAAATAATTATACAAAAATGTTGTACTAATTATTTTATTAAGAGATATAGAAAATAAATTGATTTAAAAATATTAAAATAAATATTTTATGAACTATTTAATGTGATCCACGAATTTTATAGAAAAATTTGACATGTTATAAATCTATTAAATATTTTTGTTAGAATATATCCTCTGTGTGGATTTTATTTAAATTAAAATAAATGAATAATGTCAAAATTCACACTATTGTTGTTTTATAAAAATAACATATTATAAAATTGTTTAAAAATCACAAAAATATTTAAAAATTATAAATTGAAATTTATATTATCTAAAATGTCATAAATTATCAAATTATGGACAATTAACAACACAAAAGTAATTATTTATAACAATTTAATAATTATAATCTTATTACCACAAATAAAATTAAATATATTAAATAAGGATAAATCAAGTTAATAATGTTTTAAATAAATTCTCAACATTTATAAATATTATTGGTTGATGCAATTACAACCCTATATAATCTAATATTCGGATTTGTGTCATTTTGTGAGGTTTTTAAGTGAGGTTGAGTTTATTATAAATTAATATTTCTTATGTTATCAAAGGTGCCCCTCTCCTCCCTTATGAAAAGGGCACCCCTTCCCTCTGCTCTTCACACCCTTTTGAGCATTAAAGATTGACCAAACCCTGACAATTACTCTTATAAACCACTATAGTTATATCATAGAGTTTCTGGTCTTCTCAAAATACAAACTCTGGTGCCCTAAGAAGAAGTTTAATGGAGGTGCATCCGGGAAGAGCTAATCTCTTCTACCGAATCTTTCAAGTTTCTTTCTTCTCCTACATCCTATTATTTAGTTGTTTCATTATAAAGTAATAATATCAGTATTAATTTTATACTGATATGCTATTATAAATATGAAACAACCCTATTTCACCTTCTAACCATCTTACAGAAAACAAAATAACAGTGTGTGCGTACATACGAAATACCGTCTCCATGAACGGTGTATTTCATTTCATTCATCTATCAATTATATATATGTATATACTGAATATATATGATATATAAATCATTATTTACATTCTGTACGTATGTAAATCATGATATAAGAAATAATAATATCAAGAACAACAAATCGAAACACGTAAGAAAAATGAAACGATTTTACCCAAAACGCTGCTTTAACATGGAATTTACAAAATAACGTGTAATATAAAGTCATAAGTGAACCATATATGTTATAATAACAATGAATATGATTCTTTAACAAGTCAATGACATTATTTAAATCATTATACTGGATGTTCGGATACGTATGAAGCATATCACACCTAAGGTAAGGGATAATTTTTCAAATCTCATTTTTATCTGAGATTACTTATACGCAAGTATTTACTGGGGTTATATATTTCGTCCATATCCATAAAAATGTTTTTTCTAAAGTGTTTAATATAATTAAATGTATGTTTAAAGTCATTTTTACCCCTCTTTGACTTTTACATTGTGTTATGGAATGAATCATTCTTTTGTTTACCATACGAGGAACTTTTTGACTTTTCCAGCAAAAGTACGAGGAGAATGTTTTTTAACTTATATGGCATGAACTAATTTTTACAGTTTCATAACACCTAATTTTTTTGAAGCTTCCTCTACAATTTTTAATTTTTATTTTCAATAAAATCCTTTTCTTTTAAAATTGGGTGTGCATTTTGTGAAAAGAAAATGATTTTGAAGAAGAAATGGTATTTTCCTCAAGAATTCATTTCATGTGTTTTATCAAAACTAATTGCCATAAAAGATGACATTATTTAGAATGATTATGATTCAAGTATAATTTCTCTATTATTTAAATTTTTTTATTTTTCTTATTATGAAATTATATCCATTTGTTTTATATGGATTATGTGATGATGGGATGATATTTATGAAACCCATTTTATTCTTGTGGTTATGATGATTGTTTTATGTTTATTTTGTGGCACAAGTAATAATGATTTCATTTTTAGATTCATGGGACCTATATCTCCCTCTAATTCATTGGGTAAGATTTATATCTCACAATATAGACATGGATAGAATGGTATGTTAATCTGGTTCAGTGATACTGGATTGGAACGAGGAGTGAACTCGGTTTAGAAAAGGACTTTGTCCACTAAGATGGTCTTGGAAGCAATGTTGTGGCTACTATGGAAATCATATCATCTTATTAATGGTTTCCAAAACTACATGTTATATTGCCATGCTATTTTATCATTATTTATGTCCCTTTATGATCTATTCCTTACGTACTGCCAAGATTTATTTCACAACTCAAGATTTTGAATTTAAAAATTTTTGTTCATGTTTTGAAGTTCAAATATGTATGGTTTGTTTTATTTTCTCCATGCTTACCCTTACTGAGCATTTGAGCTCATCATTTTTATGTTTTCTTTTCCCCGGGATATAAAGAAAGGTTTTTATTAAGAAAATAAAAGGGGAATATCTTTATGGGATATGTCGAAGATATTTCACCATGATTAGAAGATTATTTTTCCGTGTTTCCAAAGACACTAATCTATTATGGTCCTTGTGTGTTTGTTTTTGTTATGTACTAAGTATCCCACAAAAGTAATGTAATGTACATGTATTTCAATCTTTGGGTCTCTATAGTTTGTATCAGAGGTTAGGTTTAGTTATCCTTTGGAAGCTAGGATGCGAAAACTTTATTGAAATCCCTAGAGATATTTCTAAGGTATGTCTAGGGATGTCTCTAAGGTTAAATATACGTATAGGTTATAGTCCTAGAATTATGGTAACAGTCTTATAATTAAACCTAAGATGTTATATATTGATGGTACTCCCCCTTTATTATGTTGTTTTCCTAGCATGATTATTTCTTCTCACACTATTCTTTTTGCGTTTTAGAAAATGGCTAGAAACAGGAAGATTCGCGATAATGGAGGATATGATGGACAATGGAATGATATTCTTCATGAGCAACCAAATGAAATGGGATTTATAAGTCCAAATATTATTATTATTCCTAATCATAAATCTCATAATAAGATCAATAATCTCAACTTTGGTAAGTATCCCAACTCATCTACTAAGAGAAATATGGAGATTCATGATGATCATAGAGGAAAGAAAGTTCAATTTTTCTCATGTAAATCATGTTGGAAGAAGCATCAAGGAGAATGTTTCAAAGAAACTGGATGATGCTTTGGGTGTGTAAAGTAAGGACACAAATCTAGTAAGTGCAAAGGAAAAGGTTTAGTTAACACCATGGATAGGGATAATGGTATTGCTACGACATCAACAATTATTAAATGTTTTAAATGAAGAATGTATAGACATTATGCAAACCAATTCCCTAAGGGAAAATCTCATGAAGAGAATCAACATAGTAGTATGGGTAGTATTTATATTGATGATGATGATGAGACTACAAATGTTATCTGAGATAAAAGAATTTTTGATACTCGGTCAATCGTTTAAGAAGATAGTGGAATGATTTATGTTTATTAAGAGTTATATTGTATAGGTAAGGGTACTGTGGAATAAAGACACATATAATGATTGTTACACTATTGATTTATCTAAAGTATTTGAAAGAATAAGTTAAATTGTACAGGTAACCATGAAAGGTTATTAAGATATTTTTGGAAAGAAGATGATATGCACATAATGAATAGATAAAGAGAAAATAATATTTTTGATATTATTAATGAGCTCATGACGGATATAAGGACAATGTGATGTCATGATTTGAGTATATATAAATTTTGGGATTCATGTATGTGGAAAGAGTTAACTTTTGAAAGAATTCATGTTTTTCAATATGGTTTAATGGGTATGAATTTTTTCAATAGAATATATTATTAAGGTATTCACATTATTAGAATGCGATCAAACAGATATATCTTATGATATATGGGGGATAAATGATGGTATTCACGTGCTTGTGATGTGACCTATACAGTAATAGTTTTTTTATGCTATGAGATTGTATATATGTATTTTGGTCAAGTTTAAAGATTGGAATGGATTATGTTGGACATCAGATAGTATTGTTTAAGGCTATAAATTTTTTAGATATTATTTCGATAATGATATAATAGTGCGGTTTTAGAAAATGGGACAACCTGTAGGACGGACGACAACCCATCGTGCCAGACAAGGCTATGGGAATTGAACCAAAAACCAAAGTGAGACAGGCCTTTATCTCCTACCATTGGCCTATAGAAAGTCCCTGGTTAGTATAAATTAGTTTTAATTTATTATGTGGTATGATATATGAATTATAATTCCATTTTAAGAACCATCTACGATTAATCTCACTATAGATGGACTTATGTATATTTAATAACTTTTTCTAAAATTTTGTTTGAGACCAATGGAGTGACCAATCATTCTATCACATGATCTTCTAACACTTCAAGAATGAAAAATTCAACTTCATTTCTGTAAGAGATGAATTGGAAATTGTTCAAGGAACGACCAACGGTGAGATTGTACCAAAATCAGGAAAGTGTTTCTTCTAATTCCATTTTTTTCAACATTAGGGAATGATATTGAAAACCAAAAATTTTTTCCTACTTCCCTCATATCTGATGAATCAGATGGTACCTTAGATTATCACAAATTTATGGCTTTTTTATTGTTGGATTTTTCATAGCCATGTTCTCTACCACTCTCCATCAGAACATGATGGTTAGATTTCTCTTCCATATCCATATTTCCACCTATGTTCTCCTACTTGGATACCCAATGATTAGTTAATTTGGGTAACTATTACATTTCATAATTTAGTTTTTAAAGTTATGTTTTGGTATTCCTTTTTACGATGTGGGTTTCTATTAAATAAACTTTCAAGTAGTAAACCATTTATAACCCCGACGAATTTCGAGGGCGAAATTCATTTTAAGGGGGGTAGAATATAACACCTTGAGAATTTATGAAATTTAATTAATGTCCTGTGTTGTATGCTATAGGAAAATTATCTTGCGCTATACGCAACACTGTATTAGCTTGCAGTATACGAAACACTATTCTTGGACCGTGTTAAACACAATTTCAAGTTTGTTTGATAGTAGTTATTAAACGCATCATTGAGTGTGTTTATATATATATATATATATATATTAAATTTATAAATGAAATATGGTTGGATTTTTTTATACGCAACAAAAAAGGAGTCTCGCACTGCACGTAACACTGACTTGGCTTTCATTACACACAATCGTGACCATCCTCGATAGCGTGTGTTGTAAGCAATACACGTTTTCAGTAAACAATGATATATGGTTATACTATTATTATAAACTAGCATGTATGAATAGTATTAATTAAATTTTTAATTTTATGAAATTATAATTCATCTAACACATTTTATAGAACATGGTATGAGAAAAAAATAAATTTTTTGGGTAAAATAAGTATTTTTAAAAAAATGCAGTTTTTCTGCCTTTTAATGGCACACCTACTTTAAATATATTTTTGACATGTTTATAAGTGAAATTTTACAAAATAAAATTTTTCTTTTGGATGAGGATATAAAAATTTAATTTGGATAAATTTTTCATATTATTCTGATAACTTTCATATTTTAATGAATAGTAAAAACACACTATATTTTAATTAAAAATAACTTTATTCATAGTAATAATTTTATATGGTTAAGTTATAATATTTAATTGTTTTAAAGTATAAATAGAATATTTTTTTATGATTTAATATAATTTATGTCATTATGATTGATTTTACAATAAATTCATAGGTAAAATCATTTCAATATTTGGCAATGTTTTAACTTTTAAAACTTTTTTCTTAACAAAGGGATTAATTTTAAATTAAATTCGGAAACTTCTATGATTTGAATTTGGAAAATGGATTTCATATTTGGAATCACTGGGTCCAAATTATGTTAATAGGATACTTTTTATTTTTGGGCACTATGAATATTAACTACGGTAAATTTTATTTATCATAGTTAAAAATAAATCGGGTAATTGAGGGTAAATATAATATTATAATATTAACCTAACAATTCTCTTAATATAATTGGATGATTATATTTTTTCATGTGGCATATGTTGGTCAAAATGTAATCCATTGGAACCCACTTGGATATGATTAAGTCTTTTAATTTATTTTATTTTAAGAAAAGTGAAATATGTCTCACTCAAAATTTAATAATTAAATGATTTTTAATATAAGGGTATACAGAATATAAATTCGCTTATAAATACTCATTTGAAATATAAAATTTATTAATTTATCATGTTAATTTATTTGTAATTTTTTAGGAATTATTTATTTACCTTATTATCTTATACATTAATGATGTAGAAATTATTTATTTAGTGAAAAATCAATAATATAGTTTTTATTGAAATAATAATACACATAAAAAGACCCAAAAACTGAAAAAAGACTTATTGGTAGTGTATCTATAAACCCTAAGCATCCAATGGCCGAATTGGGGACCATTTGGATCCTTATAAAGAAGATTATCACACTTATATTATTTTATTTTAAATGATTCCAAAGTTGTCACCTTCATAATTGAATAAATATAACAATTTAAATGTTTTAATTTTAAGATGATATATTTGAGTAAAAGTATTATTATAAAATCTATGAAATTTATATTCATCATAAGATTTTATTTTTCATTTTTATGCAACACATAAGTATATTAAATAATTATACACAAATGTTGTACTGATTATTTTATTAAGACATATACCAAAAAATGGTATTAAAAATATTAAAATAAATAATATATGAACTATTTAATGTTCTCCACGAATTTTATAGATATATTTGACATGTTAGGAATCTATTAAATATTTTTGTTAGAATTTATCCTCTGTTTGGATTTTATTTAAATTAACATAATTGAATAATGTCAAAATTGACACTATTATTATTTTATAAAAATTACATATTCTAAAATTGATTAAAAATCACATAAATATTTAAAAATTAAAAATTTAAATTTATATCGTCTAAAATGTCATAAATTATCCAATTATGGACAATTCACAACACATAAGTAATTATTTATAACAATTTAAAAATTAGTATCTTATTACCACAAATAAAATTAAATATAATAAATAACGATAAATAATGTTTATAATGATTAAACAAATACCCAACATGTCTAAATTTTATTTTTTGATGCGACTACAACCCTATATAATCTAATATTAGAATTTGAGTCATTTTTTTGAGGTTTTTAAGTGAGGTTGAAGTTATTATAAATTAATATTTCTTATGTTACCAAAGGTGCCCCTCTCCCCCCTTATAAAAAGGGTACCCCTTCCCTCTTCTCGTCACACCCTTTTGAGCATTTAATTTCCACCAAAACCTGATAATTCCTCTTATAAATTTCTCTAGTTATATCATAGAGGTTCTGGTCTTCTCAAAAGAAAAACTCTAGTTCCCTAATAAGAAGTTTAAAGGAGGTGCGTCGAGGAAGAGGTAATCTCTTCTACCAACTCTTACAAATTTTTTTATTCTTCTAATTCCCCTTCTTTAGTTGTTTCATTATAAAGTAATAACATCAGTATTAATTATATACTGATATGTTATTATAAATATGAAAAAAACCATATTTCACCTTCTATCCATCCTACAAAAAATGAAATCACCGCGTGTGCGTACGTACGGAATACCGTCTCCACACCGTGGTGTAATTTGTTTTTCCACCACCACATTACTTGGATGAGTATAATGGTGTCAAGAATAACTATATATGGTTAATATAACATCAAACTGATTCTGAGATATTATATCATCCACTCTAATTCAATTCAATAATTATTGGAACGATATCATCGCTCGTGCGTACGTACGGATTACCGTCTCCACGACACGATGAGATTCATTCATCTGGTTAACCACTCAAGAATGATTATGAAGTATATATAATGAATAATAATAAAATATAAGAAATTATAATTCTAATGGATTTATGTATATATACATGTCATCTACTTACTTCCATTCAAGTAAATAAAGAAAGGAAAACAACATTCATGTGTACGTACGGCCTACCGTCTCCATGAACGGTGTATTTCATTTCATTCATCTATCTATTATTTATATGTATATTCTAAATATATATGATATATAAATAATGAATTACATTATTTAATTAATAAAATCATGATATAAATAATAATAATATCAAGAACAAAAAATCAAAACACGTACGATAAATGAAACGATTTTACCCAAAACGCTGCTTTAACATGGAATTTACTATAGAACGGGTAATATAAAGTCATAAGTGAACCATATATGATAAAATAACAGTGAATATGATTATGTAATAATTCAATGACATTATATAAATCATTATATAGGAAGTTATGATATGTTTGAAGCATATCAGACCTAAAGTAAGGGATAATTTTTCAAATCTCATTTTTATCCGAGATTACTTGTACGGAAGTATTTACTGTGGTTATATTTTTCATCCATGTACAAATTTTTTTTTTTCATAAAGTGTTTAATATAGTTACATGTATTTTCAAAGTCATATTTACCCCTATTTGACTTTTACATTGTGTTATGGAAAGAATCTTTTTTTTGTTTACCATACGAGGAACTTTTTGACTTTTTCGGCATAAGTATGAGGAGAATTTTTTTTAACTTATATGGCTTGAAATGATTTTTACGATTTCATAACGCCTAATTTTCTTGTAGATTACTCTACAATTTTTCATTTTTATTATCAATAAAATAATTTTCTTATAAAATTGTGTGAAATTTTGTGAAAAGAAAATGATTTTGAAGAAAAAAGGATATTTTTCTTAAAATTCATTTCAAGTGTTTTATCAAAACTATTTTCCATCTAAGATGACATTATTTAGCATGTTTATGTTTCAAGTATAATGCCTCTATTATATAAATAGTTTAATTTTTCTTCTGATGAAATGATATCCATTTGTTTTATATGGATTATGTGATGATGGGATGATGTTTAAGAAACCAATTTTATTCTTTGGGTTATGATGAATGTTTTATGTTTATTTTGTGGCACAATTAAGAATGATTTCATTATGATATGGGTGGGACCTATATCTAACTCTAATTAATTGGGTAATGATTTATATCTCATGAGATATACATGGCTGGAATGGTAAGTTAATTTGGGTCAGTGATACATGACTAAAATGAGGAGTGAACTCGATTCAGAAAGGGACTTTGTCCACTAAGATAGTCTTGGCAGCAATGCCTTGGAAACTATGGAAATAATATCATGTTCTTAATGGTATTTACAATTACATGTTTTATTCTCATGCTATTTTAACAATATTTATGTTCCTTTATGATCTATTCCTTACGTACTACCATGATTTATTTCACAAGTCAAGATTTGGACGTTAAAACATTATGTTCATGTTTTGAAGTTCAAATGTATATCGTTTGTTTTATTTTATTCATGCTTACCCTTACTGAGAACTTGATTTCACTGTTTTTATGTTTTCTTTTCCCTAGGATATAAACAATGTTTTTAGGTATGAAAATAAAAGGGGAAGATCTTTATGGGAGATGTCAAAGATCTTTCACCATGATTAGAAGATTAATTTTCTGAGTTTCCAAAGACACTAACCTATTGAGGTCATTGTGTGTTTGTTTTTGTTATGTATTAAGTATTCCAAAAAGGTAATGTAATGTACATGTACATTAAGCTTTGGGTATCTACATGTTTTATGGCCAGTGGATTTAAAACCATATTTTTTCTTTCTTTTTTTATTATATGTGATTTATTTTGATTTGGGACTCTGAAGGTGATAGTACTATCACCACATTAAAACTATAAAAAATCAATTTGGGCCATATGTTCTGATTTATCTATACTCTTCAATCCTACCTATTTCATTTTAAACTTTATAACCTCACTAATTGATTTTCCTCTTCTCTAAACAATGACATAAAGATATAAATATTGTTTACCCACCATGATCAAACCAATTACTTTCCCATATTTTGTTTCATCATATGAGATCTTAAGATGTTTGATATGGTTAGAATGACTTTGTGAATAGGTTCTTTCATAAAAATAGAACCTCAAAACCATAATGTGATATATATATACATAACACCCACAAAAATCATTTTTATAATATAATTAGATATAAAAATTCATCAAAATTTTATACATCTTTTCAATACTAGAAATCCTACCTATACCAATGAATTTATATCAATGGATTGTAAAAATTGTTGGTATAGATTTCCTTTACCAATAGTTTTCCAAAACTTTTGGGATATTTCACTTTGAGACCAGTTTTCCCAATGGTTTTTGAAAACTTTTGTGAAAGAGTATGTCTTTACCAATGGTTTTCCAAAACATTTGGGAAATCCAACTTTAAGACCACTTTTCCCAACAGTTTTGGAATTGTTGTGAAAGGGTATAGAATTCCCAATGGTTTTCCAAAACCATTAAGAAAACCCAATTTGAGACCACTTTTCACAATGGTTTGGGAAAACTGTACAGAAATCCGTACCCTTTCCAAATGTGTTTTCAAAACTGTTTGAAAACACCACATTGAGACCACTTTCCCCAACTATTATATTAAAAAATATTAAAATAAATATACTTTTACATAATGAATGACATAAAAGAAATTTATGGATAAAAAGGACATGTTAGTGAAATAATGGAAGTATTTTTTCTAATTTATCACGTTTGGTTGATTATTTTAAAATTCAAAATTTTAAATGGTATTAAAATTGACATAAATGATACTTTATAATAAATAATAGTCAATTAAATGATATAAAATTAATAAAAATATCATGTTTTTCCTAATAACAATTATAATGTCCAAAATATCATAAAATTGACTAATTGGGGTTCTTTTTTCATTTTATAGTAACTATATTATTCCTATATTATAACAGGACAAGTAAACCCTGTAATAGTTAATCTTCTAAACAAAGGGTTAAATCTAAAATATAAGGTTAATTTTTTAACCTAATCTTTTCGAATGATCATTGAATAAAATGATTCCACCCCATACACTTCTTAGACTCAAAATATAATAATTTGGAGCTACTTCACATCATTAATAAATGCCTAATAATTTAATATTTTAATATCTTCCAAAAGTGCCACTCACCTCTCTTATAAAAGCACACCCTTCCTTATCCTTGATTTGCACATATAAATCCCTTTATTTTGTCCAAACCTTGTCCATTTCTCCTCAAAAATTCCCTTAATTTATCCTAGATTCGATAATTTGGCAGAAAAGGTGTGGGGTCAGACAAAGTCGATCCCCTGATTTATTAAAAAAAACATATAAGTAAAGTAAAAAGCATTACAAAAGAGGCTTACATATCCTAGTGTGGGTCGTCCCCATCATGTCTGAGTCAAATGAAGACAAACAGAAGCCTGGAGTCCTGAAAGACCATACCAAAGTTCCTTCATCATTCGATATCTTGGAAAGACTATCTACAACCCAGTTTGCCTCCCAATATGCATGTGAAATGCTCAAGGTAAGCATCTTGGAAACATCGAGGCACTCGATCCATTGCTGGAGAAGCCTACATGGTACAAGTCGTGACTTCTTCCTGAAGGCCTCCACCACAAATAATTTGGGAATAAATCTATTCTAAGGAGTCTATTTATGAAAACCAAAAGAAGATAACAGAAAAAGATGTAATTGTTTTATCACCTATTTCAAAGTTCCTTTCTTCTTATACATACTAAATATATTTTTCACTTAAAAAATAAAAACTCTAGTATTATACATATAAAGAGTTATTCTTATAATCATGGTACACCCATATTCCTTATTTTTTCCATCATACGAATAATGATATCACCATGTGTGCATGCGTATGGCTTACAGTCTCCATGTTGTGGTGTAATTTGTTATTCAATACTACTATAATTGGATGCATATAATGATGATCATAATGAATATAAATAATTAATATAACATGATAATAATTCTTTATAATTAATATAGTATTCAATTTCATAACATTTAACCATCGGGGGAATGATATTATTTCTTATGCGTGTGTATGACCTACCCTCTCCACGACACAGTGAGATTCATTCTCCAAATTAACCATTAAAGTATGATTGTAAAATTTATATGATGCATAAAAATAATAATTATTAACATAATTTAATTATGTATATGAATAAAATACATCATATTCATAACAAACAAGATGTACATGACAACACTATAAACGGAAAACGAAGTAGTTAACACCCAAAACAATGGTAATATAGAAGTATTATTACCAAAAGGATATAAGAGAATCTTATATGATTTCATAAATATAGATATAGTATTTTCATAATTGAAAATCATAATTTAACCACTATACATGTGTTTAATTCATCCTTGGATAAAGTAAATTACAATGTAATAATTAATTTCACAATATCATTTTCTAGGTTGTTTATACGTAAGTAACTACTGGGACATCTATGCCATCCATATCCATGTTTCTTAATAAAATTAAAAATATTATCAATATTTATTTAAAACTCATTTTTACCCGTGTTTGATACTTTATAATTTTTTTTAAATAATTATTTATTTCATTTTCCAAACAATGTACTTTATGAAAATTTCGTCAAATTGAGGAAATAATGTTTTTCTTAAATTATATGGCATGAGAAACTATTTCTACAATTATGAAACCTTAATATTTTCAATATCACCCTACAATATTATAAGGTTATTTTTTTAAATAAATGTTTTTTTATAACTTCATGTCTTCTTCAAAGTAAAAAATGGATACCTATCCCAAAGAGTTTTAACGATTTCATTCATTTATTTTCATCTATGTAAAAATACTTTATTTTGTTTTATGCTTAATAAGGGTTGATTTATTATGATACAATATTACATATTGTATTGAATGGTTTATGATATGTTTTATAATGGATTTTCTATTTTTATAACATTCTGGTTTTATAGTTGTAGTATTAAAATTTTATATGCTAAATTTAAAATGAATTTTTATGTTATGTGTTACACCATTCATAAGAGGAATGTGTTAGAATTATTAAGTGATGTGTGGGGACCGATATAGTCCCTTGATTCATTTTTATTTTTCATTATATAAATTAGTGTATTGGCATAAATCCCTGATGGTGTGATTATTTATGGTCTTGTCATGAAGCCTTGACGGTATGGTTATGATGGATGACATTATGAATTAACACATTATGATTTTAGTTATTGATATTTCATATGATTAATTGAAAATTAAAATATCCATGTGAATGTTTAAATGTAATTATTTGATTTATTCTTTCCATATCATACTGAATATTATGTTTAAAAAGATTTTGTTTTAGTTTTATACCTTTCCTTAAAATTTTATGCTTATTTATGATTTATTCTATTGTATTGTTTATCCTTAATAAGAATCTGATCTCCCCCCTTTCTTATGATTAATTTCTCCCCAACATGCAAATAAGTACATTATGACTGACCTATAGTGACAATCTAAAAGATATGAGTATTTCAAAAGGAGAAACTATATTGTTTTTCATTTCATGATGTAATGTCAAAATGATATTTGTATCTAATTTTTTCAAGGCTACTAAACTATTCAGTCCTTTGGGATTTGATTTCTTGTGATCATGCCAATTATATAAAATAATTCACCCACATTGGGTAATTAGGTTCAAGGTGATACAGTTGGTATTAGAGGATGTTTAGTACAAACCATGGAAACTATATTTAGAAAAATATTCATTAGGGAACATTACTCTATGATAGACGTTGAGGATATGTATATAAGAACATCCTGTAATTTTGGCAATGTGTAGATTATGTTGGTATTCTTAGAAAATAAATCATTTTATAGATACTACAAGTTGGTGTTGTTCTGTCATAGATGTAATTAGGAGTAATAACTTTGAGGAGGTGTTTCGGGTTTGACTCTGTGTATCCTGGTACATGACAACATGCCTTACTACTAGCCTCATTTGACACTCTTGGGGGATATGCTTAGGATAAATCACATTTTAATTAAAAACCAATATAAATGATTTATGAGTAAATATGTCCCAAAATAAACCAATTTTTTAAATTATGGATTAGATATGCCTAAATTTTTAAAATTATGGTGAATATTTTACTATTTTGGAACTATTCAATATGATTCATAACCTAATATAGTGTATTCCATTGTTTAGAAATTGATCCGAGTAGAAGGAATGGAAATTGTATCAACACATGTAATCTATGTTGGTATTTCCCACTTATAAAATATAATTATAGTGGATTTGATGATAAAATTGGTGATAAATAGATTATAATCATACATGGACAACTAAATCCGTTTTTTAATAATAACCTTACCCATGTGGATTAGCATTATCCACAACACATAGGGCCAATGTTAGATCACTTCATGAGATAGGAACCCCCCACATTGAATGGGAAAAAAATCATTTTATAGATGATAAGTTGATAAGTTCCTTAGAGAATTTTTTTTTTATTTGGGGAGTAACGAAAGGAAAAATGTTGTTATGAAAGTCTCATGTAAAAAAAGATGAAGATCAATAGTTGTTATCAATTTAAAACATTAAAGAGGGTGTAGAGGTTGTAAATATGGAATTGAGGGAATTTAAAGAACCCTTCCTAGAAAAATACTTTACTCGTGATCTATGAGAGGATATAGAGATTCCATTCATGAGTCTATGGAAGAAGGAAGATGATAATGTTGCAATGTGTGAAGCTAACTAAACAATCTTATCAAGGCATGCAATAGACTACATACATAACCCAAGAATTTATATTGTTCTATTGTTTTAAGGGTTAAAACCATTCATCCTATGGGAATTGGTCTCACAATATTTCTTAATGTATGAAGATATAGTCTCATATTATATCAAGACAGAAAATGAATTCTCTAAGTCTTATGAAATTAAAGGAAAGAAAGCGAAAAAGGCAGCTGTTGAATACTCTGGAAAATGAAATAAGGGGGCAAAGTGAAAATCGGACATTCCACCCTGTAATAATTTTGGGAAGAAACACCATAGTACTTGCTCAAAGGGAATGGGAGTTTGTTATAAGTGTGGATAAAAAGGACTCTATATTTATGAGTGTAAAGGGAAGAAAAAATCTATCAATGTTCAGTGATACAATTATAAAACGATGGTACAATATACAATTATTGCCCTAAGTTTCAAGGAAACATTCCCTAGAAAAGGCCAAGTGAGAAATGAAATGATTTTCTTATTACAATTACTTAGCTTGAAGTTACTAATGATGTGGTGGATGGTACATTAATTGTTTTATCAAATTTAGCCAAATAATTATTTTATTTTGGATCCTCTCATTCATTTATATCTTCTTAATTTTATTTAGAAATTAGATATTTCAAATTCACATTAACAAGGGAGTTTTCAATCAGAACCCCTAAGGGAAGTCTCATTGAAACAAAGATGTGTCAGGTAGTTCCCATTATAGCATACACAAATCCTTTATGTGAAAAATTTATCATCATACCTATGGTCTAATTTGATATAATAATTGGTATGGACTGGCTATCAAAACATGATGCGAATATTTATTAAAATAAGAAGGAAGTTGTAATTTGTGAGGAATCTTTAGAGAAAAAACATCATCACCAGATTCGTATCAAAATCGACCCCCAATAGCTTTATTGAATGACATTCTTGGGGTGGAAGAGGAAATAACATCTAGATATTACGGTAGAAATATTCAAGTTGAGGATATACCTATTCTACGATATATATTAAAGTATTTCTAGAGGATTTACCTGGACATCCTCCAGAGAAGGAAGTTGAGTTCAATTTTGATTTAATCATTGCTGCAAGGTCAATATCAAAAACTCCTTGTAGGGTTGCCACTATGGAATTAGTAGATATGAAGAAAAAACTAGAGGAGTTGATAAATAAGAGATTTACCCCCTAGTGTTTTTCCATGGAGAGCCTTAGTTATTTTTGTTAAGAATAAAGATTGTTCTATGAGGCTATGTATTGACTATAGAGACATCAATGCTATTACAATAAAGAACAAGTATTCACATCCTCACATTGATTATTTATTTGATAAACTTCATGGAGATAAATATTTTTCAAAAATTGACCTTCATTCTATATATCATCAATTTTTTGTAAAATGGGAAGATATTACAAACAAAAAATTCCAAATGAGGTTTGGCCATTACGAATTTACAATAATTTCATTTGGATTGACTAATGTTCCCTCTATTTTGAAGGATCTAATGAATATCATGTTCTATAAATGTATTGATGATTTTTTAATAGTATTTATTTATGAAATCTTGGTATACTCTAAAATCTATGAAGACCATGAGAACCACATGTAGATTGTTCTAAATACTCTTAGAAGAAATGAACTATTTGGGATGTTTAGAAAGTGTGAATTCTGGCTTTAGGATGTTTATTTTCTTATACATATTTTCTCCACGTATGGAATCTTTATTGATCCTATAATTTTAGAGTCAATCCTCTAATGGCTAGCACATATGTGTATAATCGAGGTACATGGTTTTATTGGTTTAGCAGGTTACTTTAGGCATTTTATCTAAAATTTTTCCCAATTGAAAAACCCATTAACCAAGATCACATGTAAAGGGGTAAAATTCATTTGGAAAATAGAGTGTTAAGGATGGTTTAAATAATTGAATAAAGGTTCACTAATTTCTCCTTTCTTGACTTCACCATCTAAAAATGATGCATTTTTTATTTATAGTGATTTTTTAATGAAAGGTCTAAGTTAATTCCTTATGTATAATGATAGGGGCATTCATTATGCATCAATGTAATTAATAACTCAGGAAACAAACTACCAAACTCATGATTTGGAGTTAGAAGTATGAATCTTTTCTCTATAAATATGGAGGCACTATCTCTACGGTGAAATATGTGAGATTTATACTGATCACAAGAGTTTGAAATATATTTTCTCATAGAAATAACTCAACATGAGACAAAGTAGATGGCTTGAGCTACACAAGGATTATTATATCACAATGCAATACCATCAGGGGAGGAAAATAAGGTGGTATATTGTTTATGTAGAAATTACCATGGAGTTCTAAAAAAATGAGAGTTGACAATTATCCTATATTCATAGATCTAGTAATTTTGGATATGGAAATTATCATGGAAGGTGAAACTTCACTACTTTTTCAAATGGTTTCCAAACCATCCTTGCTATAAAGGATAAAAAGTTATTAATCTGATGATGATGACTTTAAAAAGAAAAATAAAGATGTAATTGATGGGAGAATGGTCTACTCTATTAATGAGGATCGTATTTTGAAATTTGGGAAGAGTATTTGTGTTTTGGATATACTATATCGAAAAATGGAATTATTAGATAATGGTCATAGCTGTAATATATTTATACAACCTAGTTTCACAAAGATGTATATATATTCGAAGGAAAATGTTTTGTGGGACAACATAAAGTGAGATATTAGTGATTATGTGTTGTGTTATTTGGTTTTTCAATAGGTGAAGGGTGGAAAACATCATCCTATAAGAGTAATTCAACCTCTTCTTATACCTGTGTATAAATGGGATGATATTATGATGGAATTTTTCATGGGGATACCAATGATTTCAAGAAGATATTATGTGACATGGGTTACATTTTATTGTCTTACCAAATCAACACATTTTCATTCTATAATAGAATAATTACCACTTGAATGATTAGGAATACCGTATATTAATGAAGTTTTAAGACTTCAGGATGTACCCCTACTGAAGGAAGGATTTGTAATTTCATGTTGGATATCATGTTTTTTAAGGTATCTCTATGGAAGGTTTTTATATAGTTTCATAAGAAGGGTAAATTAATTCATAGTTACATCAGACCTTTTGAGATTATGCAATGAATTGGACCAATAGAATACTGTTTGGAAATGCCACGAAATATATCCAAAGTTCATGACGTGTTCCTTGTATCAATGTTAAAGAAATACATTCTAGATCCAATGCATGTACTAACTTATGAAGAAATAGAACTAAAACCAGATCATTCTTATTATGAAGAGCCTATCAAAATTATTGATACTAGAGAACAAGTGTTGAGAAATTGGATGGCTAGTCTAGAAAATGTTCTTTGGAGAAACCATAAAATCGAATAGGTGATGTGGAATCAAGAAGAACATATGATGAAGAACCACACAAATCATTTTATGAAGTGATATTCTTAAAATTTTAAAGATTAAATTCTTTGATGGTGGGATGAATGTAACACCGCAATCCGCAATGGTATGCTTCCATTTGAAAAATTCAATAGCTTGTGTTGCATGCAACATCGAGCTCAAGCGCACCATGACATATCAAACTATCTGTTTTAAAACCGGTTATGAATAATAATAACCAACTTATAGAATTTAAAATTTTTATTTTTCAAAATGGACTTCATTTTTTATTTATAATATTAAAATTATCCTATTGTAAATTTTTGATATTTTTCAGAAAAGATTCGATTTTTGATAAATAGTGAAAAAATATTAAATCATTATTAAAATACCATCTTTTTCATTTAAATATTTATTTTATTTTATATTTAATTTAAATTAATGATAGATACATAATAAATATATTACTCTAATTTGGGACATAAGTAATCAATTTTATAATATAATTAGATATAAAAATTCATTAAACTTTTTTTTCCTTTCTTACCCGCCTTTTAGACACATTTGAAGATTATAATTAAATGAAATTTTACCACTTATAGGAATTGAATTTCAAAAATCTGATAAACATGGTTGTAATCAGTATGAGAAATTTTGTCTAATATGATCAAAATAATTTTTGGTGAATATTAACTTTTGAATTTTATGTATCATGGTTAAATATAAATAGGTTAATTAAAGGTAAAGATAATATTATAATAATATAAAATTACCCTAACACTTGTCTTAATTTCATTGGATAAGTATTTTTTGAGAAAAATCATCCTTAGGTGTAAAATATGGTCCTTTTAATCCACTTTTTTATTAGGAAATTAATTATATTTTATTAAAAAATTATTAAAATGTCATATTCAAATTTAAAATATATTAATTTTAAATTGAATTTATAAAAGATATATGGTTGACTATAAATAGTACTTAACAATATAATAAATTTATATACATCATGATAATTTATTTATTATTTTTAAATATTAAATAATTAAATTAAATGGTGACACAGTGATGAGGTATTTATTGTTTAATTAATTGTGTTATCAAATAAATGATATTAAATATATTAAAATAAATATAATTTGACTTAATTAATAAAATACACGAAATTCATTCATATCATAGACATGATAGGGACATATTGGAAATATTTATTTGAAGTTATCATGTTGGTTTGATATTTGTAAAAATGAAAATTTGGAATAGATTCAAAATTAACATAAATGATACAACAAAATAAATAATATTTAATTAAATTATATAAAATTCATAAAAATATCAGGTTCTTAGAACTAAAAAATATAATTTAAAAAATGTAAAAAGTGATCTAATTAGAGTTTTTTTGTTTTATAGTAAATATATTAACTCGATATTATAAAAGTACAAGTAACCTTGGTAAGAGTTAAACTATTTAACTAAGGGTTAAATCCAAAAGATAAGGATAATATTTTGACCTAAACATGTCTAAAAATCATCAATTGAGATTATATCTACCCATACTCATATTATAATCGAAATAAATCACCTAGGAGCTATTTGAATCCGAAAAAAAATTCATAATAAATTAATATTTTGAGATCTTTCAAAAGTGACCCTCACCACTCTTATAAAAGGGTACCCTTCATTTTCTTTGATTCACATATCTAAAGACATTTTGTTCAGAAAACCCCAACTCATTTGACCTACCAACTTCCCTCAGTTCATCCAAGAGTCCACACATTAAGAAAAAATCCATTCTAAAGAGTCTTTTTTCCAAAACAAATGGAGATACACGAAAAAGAGGTAATTGTTTTATCAAATCTTTCAAAGTTAGTTTCTTCTTCTAATTCCTATTAATAATTTGTTTCGAAATCAAAATAATAAATATTTTATCATCCATAAAATGAGATATTATGATAATCATGGTACAAAAATATTTTTCATTTTTTTCATCATATGAATAAATATATCACCATGTGTGCATGCGTATGGTGTACCGTCTCCACGTTGTGGTATAATTTTTTATTCAACACTAATTTTATTGGATTGGTATAATGTTTATTATAATGGATATAAATAATTAATATAACATTATAATGATTCTTTATAATTAATATACCATCCAATTCCATAACATTTAACCGTTAAGGGAATGATATCGTCGCTCATCTGTACGCATGGCCTACCGTGTCTACGACGAGGGGAGATTCATTCTCCACAATAACCATTGAATAATGATTATAAAATTTATATGATGATTAAAAATAGTAATTAATAACTTAATTTAACTATTTATATGAATAAAATACATCCTATTCAAAACAAATAAGACTTACATAAAAAAACAAGAATAGGAAGATGAAGTAGTTAACACTCAAAACTATGCTAATACTAAAATAATATTACTAAAAGGATTTAATATGATCATATATGATATCATAAATATTTATATGGTCCTATTATAATTTAATAAGATTCTTTATCCATTATTTAAGAGGTCAATAACTACTACAAATATGGATTTTATCAGCGCTAAAAATGGCCATTAACAGTACTAGAATAAGCGTTGATAATGCCGGAGAAGATAAAGGGGGGGTCCCCTTTATCAGCACTCTAAAAAGCGCTGATGAAGACCCCTTTTATCATCACTTTTGTTCGCGCTGATAATAAAATTAAAAACAAATACTACCAATCTCATGGGGGGTATTTTTATAGCGCTTAAGCCCCCCTTTATTATCACTTTTTCGCACATTCAGTGCCCGCCCGCACCGCCTACACCCTTTATCAGTGCTAGCCCTTTAAATCACCTTTGCGTGCGCGCCCATTCCTCTACACGGATTTGACCTCGGGACCTCCCCCATGCGCACCTAAAGCCTTTTCCACTACCCTGTATTGATTTGTTCTCTTATTCATGATATATATATATATATTTATTTCATTATATTTATTCGTACAGTAAAATATATTTATATTAATATATATAGTTATATTAATATATATATAGTTATATTAATATATATATAGTTATATTAATATATATATAGTTATATTAATATATATATATAGTTATATTAATATATAGTTTTTATATAAATATACATATATTGTTATTTTAAATAAAATGGATATTAGATATTATTTAGATAAATCTATTATATTTTATATGTAAATATGTTTAATTATTTATTTAAAAAATTTAATTTTTAGGTGTGAATACATAAAAAATATGTTCATATAGTTATATATTTCATTATAAATAGCAGTTAATTATAAAAAAAGATAAAATTTTAAAGACATAATATCAATATTAATGTAATACCTTAGAATAATTTCATTCCCCACCAAAACAATCCAATAATACCCCCTTAAACGAGGCTGAAAATGCACAAAATGTTAAAAAGTCTGGGTACCCAGACTAAAAACACAGTTTTGGAGGCCTTATGTGGCTCTTTTGGCCTTGAAAAACGCTTGAATTGGGTCCACATTGGTCATACTGATGTAGAGATCATCGTAGGCTTCGATTTGATTTTTGGTAGAGCTCAAACGGACACACGGATCAAAAGTTATGGCTGTTTGAAGTTTGAGTTGCGTTTTCAACATATTTTGGATCTTTATTTAATTTTTTTTAATTTTTTTTTATTCAAATTGTTCTTAAATGACTATTACTCAAAAATAATTAAAAAATTATTAATTAAATTTTTTTTATTGTTTTGAGAATCGTTTTTCACTAAATATCTTATATATTAAGTATATTAAGTGTAAATGTACATTTATACTAATCTAAAATATATTTAAAAATTATATATTATATTTATATCAATATAACTTTATAACTTTATTAATATATTAATATAGTTTTTTAAAAAAGAATTCGGAAGTCGACCCTTTATCAGTGATTTTAAAAAAGTGATGATTAAGGCCCCCCTTTATCAGTACTACTAAACAAGCGCTGATAAAGGGGTGGCACTGGCCTTTCCCAGTTTTGTGGTAGTGAATTCAACCTTGACCAATGGAAAATAAAAAGTTAGGGTTAATTTCACAATCTCATTTTTATTCAAGGTTACTTATATATAAATATCTACTGGTACGTCTTTATCATCAATATCCATATTTCTTAAAATGATTTAAAAAATCTTATCTATAGTTATTTAAAGTCATTTTTACCCAGTTTTTTACACTTTATAAATATTTTGAATGGAATATTTAAATTTTTTTCCAAACTAGGTACTTTTTGTCCTTTTTGAAAAAAATTGGAATGAATGTTTTTTACTAATACGGGATGAGTGGCTAAATCCATCGTCATGAGGCCTTAATATTTTTAAGCTTTACCTACTACATTATAAAGATATTTTTTAAATTAAATGTTTTATTTTATAATTGTGTGACTTTTTCAATGTAAAAAAAATCATATTTCATTCAAAGTGTTTTAATGATTTCATTAGATTATTTTCATCTTTTTCAGCATCATTTGTAGGGTTTTATTCTTAATTGAGGTTGATTTATTATGATACAATCTTCCATGTTGTGTTGATGTGTTTATGATATGTTTTACTATGGATGTGAAATTTTGATACAATTTATGGTTTATAGTTAAAGTATTAAAATTTCATATTCTAGTTTTAATAAAAATATTTATGTTACATTTTACCCCTTCCATAAGAGAAATTCATAGGATGTAGTAAGTGATGGGTGGGGCCCTCTATAGCCTCTCGATACATCGGAAGGTCTCATGAGTAAAAATATTGTCTTGGAAAAATTCCTTGATGGTGTGATTATTTGTGGTCTTGGAATGAGGCCTTGACGGAATATTAATGATGTCCAAAATTAAGAATTACCTCATTATGAGTTTAGTTATTGATATTTCTAGTGATTTTTCAACTAGTTTAATATCCATGTGATTGCTAAAATGGAATTATTTAATTTATTCTTACCATATCATGTTGTATATTATGTTTAAAAGAGTTTTTTTTGTTTTATACCTTTCCTTATAAGTTTATTCTTTCTTTATGATATCTTCTGTTAAATTATTTATCTTTACTAAGCATATGAGATCCCCCTTTTACTATGATTTATTTTCCCCTGGATTTTAATAATTATATTATCACTATACTATAGGGATAATCTAAGGTATATGAGTGTTTTAAAAGTACAAACTATCTTGTTTTTCATTTCATAATGTAATGTAAAACTTATGTTTGTATCTAGTTTTCCAAGGCTACTAAATTGATTGTTCCTTTAGTATTTTATTTCTTAAGATAATACCAATATTTTTAAATAATGTACTGACTCTAGATAATTGGATTCGAGGTATTTTAGAAATAGTAACCAGAAACTACATATTACATTTCATGGAAACTAGACCTCGACAAGTAGTGAAAAAAATATGAATTTTATGTATTTTTTGTGTCAATATTTCTTGCATCATAACCATAAACATATATAACAATTACTTCAGCAGCAAAAAAATTGTTTCCATAACATAAAGTCAAATAAAAAGTTCATGAAAAATACCATAGTAGCCACTTTTGGGCATGATAATGTGTCTCCCTAGATTTTCCGAAAATATACCAAGGGTGAAGATTTAGAAATCTACAACAAGCCTGGTATAAATCATGGAATACTTCACACTTAAAACCATTTTAGATAAGGTAATTTTAAATATAAAATCAATATTAGTAGTGTTAGTGGGTTATTGAGACAATGAAAGCTTATAATATTATCCCAAAGGTACACTAATAGGATTCAGATATTCAAACTGGTATATTTTGATAATTTTTAGAACCTAATCACTTTACAAAAGATGTAAAATCTTATTTTTTATATCCCCAATGATTTATACACAAATAATTTTATCAGTTACCCTTAAGTCCTTAATTTCAAATGAATATTTTTAATGATGTTTAATAGATGTAATGAGTTTCATGATATTGAAAATTATAATCATGTCATAAACATATAACAGAATATAAATCATGTTTTTATATACTTGAAATAAACATAACATTCATATTGGCACTTAAAAATGGTTATTAATCGTAAAATATTCAAACTTTCTATACCATTTCCTTGAGGGTTGTTTTAAATTATATAATTATTTATTTGAAAGGAAAACATAGTTGTATTTTAATTCCTTACAATAACCCTCAGGACACTACATGTGTAGTTTCTCATTAAGGTCACCAAGAAAGAAGGTCGTTTTCACATCAAGTTGTTGAATGTGAAGGTAATTATAACTAACAAAATCAAGAAGTAGCCTTATTTAATAATTCTTAACAACATTTGAAAAAAATTCCGGATAGTATATTCTATCTCTTTCTAGGAATCCCTTCGCCTCATGTTTGAATTTAAATTTAATTTTCTTTTCAATCTTGTTATCAAAATTTCATTTGTAAATCAACTTATGAATAATTACATTATCATTGTATAATTTATTTATGATAGACTGGGTGTGGTTTTTTTTTAAACAATGAATTTGATCATTCAAGGAATATATACACTATTTTGAATCGTTTACATGAAGGTAATACTTATATGTATGAGTATCATAATCAAAAACGTATTGGAAAACATGAAAGGAATAAGATGCCATATCATATTGGAAAAACAAAGATGGAGGTCTACATACTCTCCAAAATATATCACATGCCAAATGATAAAAAGTATTATTTGTAGGGGGTTTCGTATCTGAATCTAAATTATAATTGGATCTTCATTCAGCTTAGCTCACAAGCTATGGATCAGGTGGAGGAGGCTCTACAATAGCCTCAAATTGGAGGAATGTATCGGTTTCAATAGACCATTCAATGGTTGTTTCACCACTATCAAGTGTGAAATATTTGGGTTTAGGATAAAAAGAATCATAAAACACTAAATCACTATTAATAATACATTTTTGGTAAACATATTTATCATCCCAGAGTTTATAACCATAGAAACCCTCATTATATCCCAAAAAAATACAATTAGTTTCATGATTATCAGTCTTTACATGGGCATGTGTAGTGAATCCAAATAATTTTATGTGATTATAAGATATTTTCATGTTATTCCAAAGTTATTATAGGGAATTAAATTGGTTATAAGAGGATATAAATTTATTTATTAGATGAAATTCTGTAGTGGTAACCTCTTCCAATAAATTTTTAGGGAGACCCGAACTTTCAAGCATGATTTAAAAAATTTCTATAATGGTTAAATTCGTTATTTTAAAAATTCAATTCTATTTTAGGGTTTCCCTTACTATTTGGGGCCTTAAAAACCATGACATTGATAGAGTTGTATAAATTCATTGGAGAGGTATTCTAGGACACTGTGAGTTGCCATTATTTTGATTTTCTTTCCATCATGATTTTCTAAAAGGATTTTCATGGTTTTATAGGATTCGGAATCATAGTGTTTATTCTTGAAAATTTAAATCCAATCATTTTTAGACTATTAATAAATTAGGTAACAATATAATAGCCTCTATCATGTGAGGTAGTTCTGGTTAGTAACTAGAATTAAAAATGTATATATTCTAATGGTAATAAATCTTTAAATGAAAACCTATTAAAACTATCTCTATTAGATTTACCAATTATACAACCTTTAAAAAAGGAAAGTTACTAGATGTAATTTCCTTCAACATCACATGTTTATTATGTTCCCCTAGGAACATAGTGTAGGATCGAAATATAATATGAGATGCTCAATATACTAGAGGGGGGTGAATTGTATACTTTAAAAATTCCTTTGGAACCTTTAAAGTTAGTTAAGAATAACTATGTTTTCCTTAAGTAAAGGAAAAGGCTAAGTTTAACAAAGTTAAACTAGGCAAATTCACAACACCTCTAACAGCGAACTGAACTTGGAAAGTGATTCCAAAAGTAGGTTCTGGAAATATGGTTCCGGAGATTGAAACTTAACAAACAATTACAATATGAGATTCTACCTTAAAGCGTATAGAATCTAAATGAATCAGAGTAAGTAAGAAATTATAAGAAAGTTATACTTTCCTTAAGATACAAATTGCAGCGGAATAAAGACAAGTAGTAAAACTACTAGTAACAAGATAATAGTCTTTTATCCCAAAGAGAAGGGTATCCAACAACTTTGGATAAAGGTCCCTTGATTTATACTTTCAAGAAAGTCTGTCTTACCCACACCAGGGTAAGCCCTCGATACGAAGATCAGAGTCTCTGTCTTGCTATCCCCGCAAGCCCTCAACTTCAAGGTAGTTGGCAACCTCTGTCTTTCTCAGCAAGAAATCCCTCGATCTTTAAGGTAGTCGGCACCTCTGTCTTCCTATCCCCGGAAGCCCTCGAATGTAATCACCAACATTCGGAGTCGCACGAAGCTTTGAGAGTTAATAAGAGACTCTCTCTCTAGAAATCACTTCAATAGCATGTAAACACTTTTTCAGCAATCAGCATATTAGCCATCAGCATCGAGCTCTTTCAAATGAGCTCCTATTTATAGGTAAGGTCGGCTCCTCTCCAACGGTCATATTTTCCTTAAAGATCGGAGGGACCTGTACACGTGTCACTTAGATAACGGTTAGTTAATAACAAAATGGACGACATCATTTTATAACAAAGTGAGTGTAACAGAATGTACGACATCGTTTTAAACTCTAACATAAAGGTTCGGAATAGAAACTTCGGAGTAAAGGTTCGGAATGAATAAATTCATAGTGTATAAAACAATGATAATCAGATTCTGTTTAATAGGTGAATTCGGAATGAGAATTCAGAATAGGAATTCGTCATCAGAAATTGTAATGAGAATTCATCATCAGAATTCGTAATGATAATTCATCATCAGAATTCGTAATGAGAATTCGTCATCAGAATTCGTAATGAGAATTCTTTATCAGAATTCGTAATGAGAATTCGGAATGAGATTTCTTCATTAGAATTCGTAATGGGAATTCTTCATTGGAATTCGTAATGAGAATTCTTCATTGGAATTCGTAATGAGAATTCTTCATTGGAATTCGTAATGAGAATTTTTCTTCTAAATTCGTAATGAGAATTTTTCTTTTGAATTCGTATCCTGAATCTGGAATAGAACTTAGTCAGAGTTCATATTCGGAATTAGGAATGAAACTTCCTTATAGTTCTTGTCCAGAATCCGAACCCTAAAACAGAATGCTTTATATCAAAGTTTCAATGATTCCGAGAAAATGAATCTGAAACTCATACTTAAGAAAAATATGAATGAAAATATGATAAGGATAATTTTTCTTATAAAAGAGATTTTCCTTAAGAAAGCAATTTTCCTTAAAGATAAGGTGTTTGTGATTTTCAAAACAAGAAGGAATGGAAAAGTCATAAGGAAAACCTTATTGACTCAACAATCTCCCCCTTTTTGGAAAGCACAAACATCCTTACGAAAAAGCTATTTCAAGAAGAAAGAAACACATTAAAGCTTATCTCCCTTGGTTTAAGGATATAGATTAATACGACTAACTCCCCCTTAGGCTTTGAAACTCTAAGGATCGTATTCATATTTCCGGAGTGATGTTTCATAAGAAGGTCTTCTTTAAGAAAAACTCCACCTTAAACAAACTCTTATTAGAGTTCTTTTTCCTTGGGTATTTCCCTTTCTCCCCCTTTGATAAACTCTTATTAGTGTTCCTCTTTTTCTTAAGGATCTTTTCCTTCTCCCCCTTTGTGATTTTCAAAAAGAATTGGAGGGAATGGAAAAAAATAACAAAGTACCTGAAATATTAGTAATGACAACAATAGAAACAACAAGTACGAATTTCATTAAAATTAGAATCTCGACAACAAAAAAATACAACAAAAAGATCGGATTGGTTATTTCGGATCTTTCTCCTTCGACATTCGCCCCTTAAGAATCGTCTTGATCTTCTTTAAGTCTTTGTGATCTTCTTCTGCTTGCTTCTCTAAGATGACTATTCTTGCGGACTGAGCTTCAATTGTTTCTTCTTGAGCCTTCAACTTTTCTTCCTGAGCTTTCATCTTCTCTTCCTGAGCCTTCATCCTTTCTTCAAACTCGATCCAATAATCCCTTTCAAATTTCCAACTTTGATTAACGGAATTGAGCTTTCCATTCAGATCTCTCACTTCCTGAATCTGAACGTTCTTTTCCTCTGTCAATTTTTCTTTGAAGGATGTAGTCAGCTCATTAATCTTCTTGTCTTCGGTTTCAAAAGCATCCTTAACATTATCTTGAAACTCATCAAGCAACCTCATCTCTTCCACATTTTTCTTCGACCAGCTTGTCATCCTCTTACAAGATCTTTTATGAGCTTCGTAACCAACAAAGAATGTTTTGAACTGAGCTTCAATCTCAACACACTTATCCATAACCATCGATATGGAGTCGGTTTTCTGATTCAATGCATGTTGGAGCATCTGGCATCTAGAGTCAATACTAGAGAAGGTTGGAATGGTTCCCACCAACTTCTTTAAGGACTAAACAACAAAGTCATGCCCCAACGAGGATGACTCCGAATCCGAAACCTTGCTAGGAGAATTTTCTTCCTCAATAAGTTCCAACTTCCTCTTAGAAGAACTACTAGCTTCCTTCCTCTTTCTTACTACTGAGCTCGGAGTCTCGGTAAGAATTTTCTTTCCCTTATATTTTTCCGGAATAGAATCCTGTTCCGGAGTTTTCTTTTCACTGTCAGAAACTTGAACAACCAAATCTTCCTCATCAGCAACTTCTTGAACACCAACCTCTACGTTTCCCATCTAAGAAATATCATGTAAAAGTTGTTCTTCTTCTCCATGATAGGAAACTTCTTCTTCTCCTTTCTCTTATTCCATCGCAGGAGTAACTAACTTCGAAGATTCATCTTCTGAAGTCTGGAGTGATAAGTGTTCCGAAGGAGTTCCCTTGTAATCATCTACCTGTTTTAGCACATCTCCTGTCTCACCACTTCCTTCAGCAGCCTCTTCAACTTGTTCCACTTGCTCTACTTCCTCAGTATTTGTGGCAACAACCTCTTACGGAGCAACCAGATTTCTTCCTGGAGTCTCAGGAAGAGATTCCAGGGAGAAAGTTCTCGGAACTGGAATTGTTGCTGAAACCATTTCATTGAAATTCAACAACGCTTGGACTGCCTCAGCTTTTGACATTTTCTTCTTAAGCTTCTTTTCCTTAGCTTGTTTCTCAAGCTCATCAGCAGCTTTCTCCTTCAAAGCTTTAGCTTCCGCAGGATCCAATCCGAACTGCGGATCCCCTTCTTTCCTCTTCTCTTTGTCAGCTCTCCACTTTGTAACAACCTCATCAGGATAGGTCTTTTTCTTCTTAGGCTTTGGCGGTGCGGAGTGGACTTCCTTAGACTTGGGATTTTCTCCTTGTTCTTCCACTTCTTTCAGCTTTCTCTTCCTTGCTGGCTTGGATGATTCTGGATCAGCAGATTTCGGAGCTACTTCTTCTTGTGGAGGTAGATCAATAAACTTCCCAGACTTCTTGTCAAAAGATATATTCATTCTTTTAAGCGTGCCATCACTAAGCAGCATGATCTTGCAAACTTTCGGTTTAGAACTACAAGCTACCTTGAAAGATTCTAGGCACCGAACTATGGGCTATGATAATATTGCTGGGTACATGATAATCTGAGCTCTCAGATTCCCCTTCTTCAAATTCTCAATATTAAGAAGAATATGCTTCATCAAGTTAAACTTTCTTATATTTATCAGGAAATCTAAGATATATATCTCACTCTTCTTCAAGCTATCCTTATCACCTTTTCTCGATACAATAAGCCCTTGCACCCATAACTCCAGAATCCGGAAGTTTGTAGATAGGCTTGCAATTTTCGGAGCCTTGTCATCATCCAATCCGAGAGTTTCTAAGGCTTTTTCCTTGTTGAAGCTACCCTTGGAGTCCGGAAATACGTGAGAAATAAATTCAGCTTCACCTTCATAAGATAACCCTACCAAGCTTGAAGCCTTGGTGTAAGGAAGCTTATATGTCTTTCCATACGATTTGAACGAAAATTTCTCTCTATTATCTTCCTCGAAGAAAGCAACTGACTCATAAAACTCAACAATCAAATCAGAATAAACTTCATCTTGATTCCCCGTTTTAGATACCGCAACATCCTCCCAGCCATTTAACTTGATATTCTTTGAGATGACAGAATCGTAGTTGCTGAAGAAAGTCGGATAAACTAACCTTTCTCTGTATACTAACCACTGAGATATAGGCTTGGTTGAAGACATTTCTTGAGAAGCTAACTCTGCAGACATTCGGATTAGAAGTTCTCTGGGAAGTTCGGAACGGAGAAGATTGAAGTTCGGAGTGGAGAAAACTGTGGTTTGGAACGACCTTAAATCGGCGAGTCAGAGCTTCAGGATGCAAGAGCTTGAAACCGATGTGGGACAAGAAATTGGGTCCCCTTTATATAGGCAATGGGATGACCATTCACCTTCCACGATTGATCTAACGGTTTAGAATGAACTGAGATCAAATCTGACGGTTGAGAGCTCGAATCCGATCTTTTTGAGGTTTTATTAAAACGAAGAATTAAGAAATCGAAAATCTGAAAACAAAATATAAGAAACTGCCAGCAAGTAAAATATGATTACGAATACTTCAGTAAGGAAATCATACCTTTCAGATTAGCTTAGGAAAGTTATTCGTAATGGGTAATATAAAGATGACTACGAAAAACTCAATACGAAAAACTAAATACGAAAAACTCAATACGAAAAACTCAATACGAAAAACTCAATATGAAAAACTCAATACGAAAAACTCAATACGAAAAAATCAATACGAAAAACTTAATACGAAAAACTCAATACGAAAAACTTAATACGAAAAACTCAATACGAAAAACTAAATACGAAAAACATAATACGAAAAACTCAATATGAAAAACTAAATATGAAAAAGTAAATAAAAGACTTGTTATGGAAGATTTAGTACGAAAGTTCCGTTATGAAAATACCAGTACGAAAGTTTTTCATTCTGGAAATTTCCAATACGAATACTTCCATTCTAGAAGTATTCTGTACGAAAGTATCCATTCTGGAAAATTTTCATTCCGGACGTTTTCATTCCGGAAATCTTTGTTCCGAAAAGTTTGAAAACAAATTTTGAAAAACTTTTTTAAACAACCAAATGTACTCCTCCTATGAAAAGGAGTTTATTACTGTAAGGATATTTTTTCAGCAGAAAGTTAATTAAGAAAGATTACCTTACGGTTATCATTCCTAACTTCTGTTTAATATATTCAAATCTATCAGAAGGCAAATATTTTGTGAATATATCAGCAAGTTGATCTTGCGTTCCGATAAACTGAAGAATAATATCTCCTTTAGCATTGTCTCTGAAAGTTACCTTTCCTCCTTCCGTTTTGATAATCTTTTCAAAAAATATTTTGTTACCAGTCATGTGCCGGGAACATCCACTATCCATGTACCAAATATTGTTGCTGGAGCTTTCTATATTTTCCTGAAATCAAGAAGAAAATTAGACTTTCGGAATCCAAACTTGTTTGGATCCGAGATTTCCAGACAATAAAATTTTAGGAACCCACATTTTCTTAGAAAAATAAGCTTTATGAAAACCTAAGGATTGGGTTTTGTTTAAGGAACAATTTTTTGCCCAGTGACCACCACATTGACATTTAGTGCAAAATGGGGCACTCTGAGGAACAAAATAATTGTTACTGAAAACTGATTTTGCATGGGTATAACCAAATCCGGATTTATTTCTTAAAGGTCGTATTTGGGAATACATCTTATCAAAATTTTCCTTACCATGGGTAAAGTTTGATAAACACTTCTTTAAGGAAAAAATTTCGGACTTGAGTTTTACAAACAAGTTTTTATCCTCAAAATCATTAGTTTTAGAACTAGAGTTAGGCTCGAAAACATTTTTCTTAGAAATTACTTTTTCTAACTCTTTAGAAAGTTTGTTCTTCTCAGAACTTACTTCCTCAAGATTTTTTGAAATGCTTTCAAAATCAGCATTTTTCTTATCATGATCTTTAGAAAGATCTGATATCTCTTTAGTAAGAATAGAATTCCTAGAGTTTTCCTTATCAAGTTTCTTATTGAGTTTGGAATTCTCAATCTCCAGAAGTTCAGCAAACCTAGAGACTTCTTCATAAGTAGGTAAAGTATTTTCCTCATCAGAAGATGATTCTTCATCAGAAGAGTTATAATACTTACTATCATTAGGATTTAAAGAAACATTGGTCAAAGATTCAGCATTTCGTACCTTAGCCATAAGACAGTGATTACCAATAGGTAATCTGGCTATAAGACCATGATTCTTCTGTCCTGAAGATTCATATTCAGAAGATTCATCTGAAGAGTCACCACCACTGGCACTCCAGATGTCATTAGCTTTCAGAACTTTCTTAGCTTTGGCTTTATAATACTTTTTCCTGTTCCTGTCTGAATGTCTTTCCTTCCTTTCTTTCTTTTTGAGCATAGGGCAATCTGGTCTAATATGTCCATCTCTTTTACATTCATAACAAGTAACTTCTCCATCTTTCTTATCTTTACTATCCTTCTTCTTATACTTGGATTGAAAATTTCTCTGTCCAGCTATCTTGTTCATCTTTCGAGCAAGATTGGCTAATTCATTTTCTGAGACTTCACTCTCACTAGATTTGGATTGGAAAATAACTTTTTTAGACTTGGAACTGGTTACTCTCTCAGGAGTCTTAGCTTTCATCTGATTTGAAATGTAGTAAAATCAACAGTACCATTTCCATTCTTCTTCTTGATGTTGTCAGCATCTCTCTTCATCCTTGTTTCATGTTGTAGAAGAGTTCCAAATAATTCATCAAGAGTAATTTTAGTGACCTTCCTGTTCTCATCTATACCTGTTCTCTTGGATTCCAACTCATTGGGAATAATGTCAATTATCTTGTCCACAAGAGCTTCATCATCTAAGCCTTTATCTCCCATAGATTGTATACTGTTGACGATAGTCATAAATCTTTGTTGTACTTTACAGATAGGTTCTCCATAAGGAAAATTGAAGCCATGATATTCAGCTCTAAGCATAGCTCTTCTAGTCTCAATCACTTTAGAAGTCCCAAAGTGTGTAACCTCTAACTTCTTCCATATACAATTAGCTGCTTCACAAGAATAAATTTGGCTATATATATTTCTAGTCATTGAACATAGTAAGGTGTTGCGTACTTTATAGTTGAGTTGATATTCTTGCTTTTCCTGGTTAGTAAAGGTTCTGACTTCCTTGTCAGGAATTTTATAATCACCAGTAAGCATAACAAAGTTGTCTACTCCAGTATTGATAACAAAAGTCTTCATACGATCTCTCCAGTATTCATAATCATTACCATCAAAGATTAGTGGCCTTGTAGGATTCAGATTGTCAATAGATCCAACATTAATTCCTGCCATACTAAAAATAACTTTGCACACAAACTTGTTAGTAGCAAAGACTCGTTATAACAATGTTCGGAATAAGAAAAGTTCGGAATGGATAAATCGGAATGACAAAGTTCGGAATGGAAAAGTGAGAAAGAAAAACTTGTATGTGAGTACAAGTATTTCAGTAACCTAGCTCTGATACCAAATGTGAGAATGGTATAGACTAAGAGTTTTCCAACCTCTGATACCAATTGTAGGATCAAAATATAATATGAGATGCTCAATATACAAGAGGGGGGTGAATTGTATACTTTAAAAATTCCTTTGGAACCTTTAAAGTTAGTTAAGAATAACTATGTTTTCCTTAAGTAAAAGAAAAGGATAAGTTTAACAAAGTTAAACTAGGCAAATTCACAACACCTCTAACACCGAACTGAACTTGGAAAGTGATTCCAAAAGTAGGTTCCGGAAATATGGTTCCGGAGATTGAAACTTAACAAACAATTACAATATGAGATTCTACCTTAAAGCGTATAGAATCTAAATGAATCAGAGTAAATAAGAAAGTATAAGAAAGTTATACTTTCCTTAAGATACAAATTGCAGCGGAATAAAGACAAGTAGTAAAACTACTAGTAACAAGATAATAGTCTTTTATCCCAAAGAGAAGGGTATCCAACAACCTTGGATAAAGGTCCCTTGATTTATACTTTCAAGCAAGTCTGTCTTACCCACACCAGGGTAAGCCCTCGATACGAAGATCGGAGTCTCTGTCTTGCTATCCCCGCAAGCCCTCAACTTCAAGGTAGTTGGCAACCTCTGTCTTTCTCAGCAAGAAAGCCCTCGATCTTTAAGGTAGTCGGCACCTCTGTCTTCCTATCCCCGGAAGCCCTCGAATGTAATCACCAACATTCGGAGTCGCACGAAGCTTTGAGAGTTAATAAGAGACTCTCTCTCTAGAAATCACTTCAACAGCATGTAAGCACTTTTTCAGCAATCAGCATATTAGCCATCAGCATCGAGCTCTTTCAAATGAGCTCTTATTTATAGGTAAGGTCAGATCCTCTTCAACGGTAATATTTTCCTTAAAGATCGGAGGGACCTGTACACGTGTCACTTAGACAACGGTTAGTTTATAACAAAATGGACGACATCGTTTTATAACAAAGTGAGTTTAACAGAATGTACGACATCATTTTAAACTCTAACATAAAGGTTCGGAATAGAAACTTCGGAGTGAAGGTTCGGAATGAATAAATTCAGAGTGTATAAAACAATGATAATCAGATTCTGTTTAATAGGTGAATTCGGAATGAGAATTCGGAATAGGAATTCGTCATTAGAAATCGTAATGAGAATTCATCATCAGAATTCGTAATGAGAATTCATCATCAGAATTCGTAATGAGAATTCGTCATCAGAATTCGTAATGAGAATTCTTTATCAGAATTCGTAATGAGAAATCGGAATGAGATTTCTTCATTAGAATTCGTAATGGGAATTCTTCATTGGAATTCGTAATGATAATTCTTCATTGGAATTCGTAATGAGAATTATTCATTGGAATTCGTAATGAGAATTTTTCTTCTGAATTCGTAATGAGAATTTTTCTTTAGAATTCGTATCCTGAATCTGGAATAGAACTTAGTCAGAGTTCATATCCGGAATTCGGAATGAAACTTCCTTATAGTTCTTGTCCAGAATCCGAACCCTAAAACAGAATTCTTTATATCAAAGTTTCAATGATTCTGAGAAAATGAATCTGAAACTCATACTTAAGAAAAATATGAATGAAAATATGATAAGGATAATTTTTCTTATAAAAGCGATTTTCCTTAAGAAAGAAATTTTCCTTATAAAAGCAATTTTCCTTAAGAAATAAATTTTCCTTCAAGATAAGGTGTTTGTGATTTTCAAAACAAGAAGGAATGGAAAAGTCATAAGGAAAACCTTATTGACTCAACACATGGAGCTTAGAGGACCCAATTTCCTATTCCATAATAGTATGTTATCAATGTTTTTTTTTGCTAAACACTATCCAACTATCTTGAATGTTTATTTTCATTAAAAATATAAAATCCATTAATAAGGTATCCCTAAATTATAGTTATAGAGACTTTGAAGATTTTTAGAAAACCTTATTTATGGAAAAAAGTGAATCACTTTTAGTCTATATTTCCAATGGCTATCAATTTTTTATAAAGGCGAAGAACCCAAATAATATATAGAAATGTAAAGATAGATTGGTCATCTAGTTCAATTTAAATATAGTATCTACCTTTCACTTGACACCTCATATTGTTCCATAAAATAATATCTCCTTTTACTCTTTCAACCAAATCATGTAAGGATATTGATAGGAGTTCTCATGAACCACTATTCAATTAAATTATTATTTTCATAAGAGTGCAGCATAGTGCACATCCTATGGTCGATCACAAAGAAGAAACATAAAACACATTATCTCACTATTTTCATTATTCTAATAAACTAATCTAAAACTAATTTTAAAAAACAAAAATATGGGGTTTGAAAAGTTGCATGAGATATAAATATTATAAATATACATTAAATACATAGAGGAATTTTTCATGAATAAATAATGAAGTAAAATGTTCATTAGTAGGTTGTGGTGATTGAAATATTTTTTCAACATTGTTTTCAATACTCAACTCAATGAGGTGATCAAGACCTATCACACCTCACCTTGTCATTTGAATTGTCATCACACCATACTATGACCTATTTATATGGGGATGTTCTCTTCCTAATGTCATCTGTGAGACACCTTCAGTAACCATCTATACCCAATCTGTACTCCACCATATGCATGACATAGATAGTGAAAGGAAGGATGACAGATAAATAAGATGATGAACTCAGGAGATAGAGAAAATATGGAAAGTACACACCCAAATCATTTAAACCATCACCACACCTCCCATAGTAGAATAAAAAGATTTGAAATTAAAGGACAAGAAACTCAATAAAACTACCACTACCTCTATTGAACAAACTGAGAGGTTAGTTTTCCATTATTATAAGAGTTGATGAGGGAAATATGGTGGGAGAAACACATAAAAAATGAAAGAAGTGATGAACGAACAATAACATGACACTAATATATAATAAATTTTTTAATAATTATTACAAAAATAAAACTCTACCTTATCTTCCCATAAAATGGATATCCTTTTGTAATGTAGAGGAGGTGATAATTTATAGAGAAAATGGGTGAGTTATTTTCGCTCCAATTTTTCCACAGGATATTTGAGCCTTTTTAAAACAATAAATTGTCATATTTTGTAACAATGTCTTCTTAAAAGTTTTTCCTCTTTAGTTCTTTTTGAATCCAAAAAAGTAGATTTATTTTACATTTTACTAAGGAGATATAAAATTTTTACTCCAGCAATTTATATTTTTCCAGTTGAATAATTGTATTCTAAAACTCTAATTTTCCATTCCATGATGACCTTGCAGGATACCAAATCTGGTGTTGAAAAATCTTAATAAAGTTATCCCACACACCAAATATTTAATATCTCCTTTTTTAATTTTAGATTCATTGGAATGTACCTCCTTGATATATAGTCTCATATTTGAAATAGTCCAAAACTATACAGAGCTTTCAAGGCTTGTATTGTGAGGTGATTTTGGGCCTCCAAATATTGGATTGAGATTTGTTCGATAAATAATCAAATAATTATATATATATATATATATTCATAAAGAAAATTCATGATTTTATTAACTGTTCCAAAGTGATTTCCAAAATATAGAATAAAAATAAAGAAGTTAAATTCTATAATTAGGTTATTTCTCTCATTAAGCTCAAAATTCTATTAAAACCTAAAAATGTGAAAATATAAATTAAAATAAAACTATGGTGGGATTAAAAACATTGAATTAATGTTGAAATTATATGAAAGTTTTATCTTTATCACCCAACAGACTTAATCATTGCACTCTCAAGTAATAATCATATATTCAATTCAAAATCCTTTCAACAATCAATAATGAGAAAACATCATTAAACTTTTCAAAAATATATTTTTATCACATCTCTTCTATAAAAACAATTCCCGAAAATTTTCATTTTGGAAATTAAAATATTTTAACCTCATAAATCCATCAATTTCCAAATCAAATATAATCTCACATTTAAGTTTATACCACTCTTCAATTGAGAGAAATTGAAAATGGATTAATTCTCATAATTTGAAATTCTATGTATCACCATAAGCTTGTGGCAATTTTTATTTCTCTATAGTGTGAAACACATAAATAAATTCAATCATGGGGAATTTTTCAAGGTGAATTTTAGGGAATTTCGTTTGTGGGAAAATGATTGAAAAACTTTTAGTCAAAAACAAGGAGGTTTGACTCTTAAGTACAATGCATGGATAATCAAGTGAAACCCTTTGAAATTTCTCATGAAATCATCCATTTTTATAACATGTAACATGATATAATCAGTTATTATTGACAATGGTATTATACAAGTTATCCCTCCCCCCTTGTAAATCTCTATAAAGTCTCTAAAATATTTCCTTTTCTTTTTTGTATTTTTTCATAGAGGATGATCCGAAGATTGAATAAAATGAAGGAATGAAAATTAATTCCCTTTATGTTTTATAGGGACATGAGTAATAAAATAAAATATAATAGAAAATTAAAAATAACCTCCATATTTCATTTTATTTTTCCATTTATTTTTTTTCATTTTTTAAGGAGAACAAGATAAAACAAATAAATCACAATGAAATGATAAATCAAGCCCAATTTTACCATTATCCACTTCCCAAAATTAATACACACACCTCACATCACACAAAAATGAAACACATCCTAATGAATTCACATTAATTTTCCTTACTTGATACTCAAACTTGAAATATTAATGTAAAAATACCAAGAGTGTAGGTTTATAAGGAAAAATCAGCCTGTAATGTGGCTTAAACCTGTAATGAAATTCATTGAATCTAAGGGATGAAAAACGATAGGTATAAGGGTGGGTGTAAATTAAAAAAAAATTCTAGCATAATAATTTCATCAATCATTTTAGAAAAAAACAATGAAGTCCACAAATTTTATGGATAAAAATAAAAAGCTTTGGTTCTCACATAAAATCCAAGTTTCTATCAAGAAATTGTGGGTATTATAAAAAATATGTAGAAGTCGTTTAGAGTACATCACAGGATTGGAAAAATTTTTAGTCATTGTATCATGGTCATGTATTTCAAAAATGAGTCAAAATCATAATATTACATGAAAATTAAATTCAAAGATACAGTTATCACATCAACAATAATATAAAATCCATTTTTTTCAAAGTCATTTTAATCATCTCAAAATAAATTGATGTGTGAAAAATGATAAAAGTATTAATTGAATCTCAAGGTTTCTAAAAAATGAAAAACAAAATTAAAAGGAACATAAAAATAACTAATAAGGTTGACACTCCCCACACAAAGATTTCACAACCCTTCATTTCAGCTTAACAAAATAAAAATATAAGGAAAGAAAAAATCAAAGAAAACAAAAGATGCATTGTGAATTTATTTTACTATGTAATACATGACTTAATATCCTATATAATTAAAATAAATCATGAAATAATGAAATAAATCAGAAGATAAGAAAAATAAAGTGGAAGGGAAATGATGGTAGAACATGTTTTTGACACCCATGTGGTTGCTAGGTTTAGCACCCCTAGTCAGGTAGTTATAGTGGTTTAACCCCAATCTGAAGGTGTATAAGGATTCATTATAATGATTCAAAACATTTTATTTTTTACAATATCCATAAAAAGATTATAGGAGTTAGTACCCACAAATAGAATAAATATTGTCTCAACCCCCAAAAAATATGAAGGAGAAAATTTGAGATATAGAGGGGGGAAGAATAAAGGGGGATCCCTGTTTTGTACATCTTGAGAAGTGGTGTCCACTGGCGATGAAGGTAATATAATATTATGAGGCTAATATTTTGGTTTAGTTTCATCAATTGATTCTATAATAATAATTATTTTGTGTTTTCCTCTCCAAATGCACTATTGTACAACTTATTTGTCTCCTCTATTCGTTCCTTAAAATGAGAATCTTCTTCATCTTCTTCATCCATGGCCTCGAGTAGTGGAACTAACTCAAAAAAATAATCAAACATAATATTATACTTAAGTTCACAATAAATAATTTTTAAATAAATATAAATCTCATAAATTTAATTTTCCACAAAACATCTATCTACAAACTCTTTTTCCGTAATCAAGGCAGCTAAGAAATCATTTATTGTTGAGGAAAATAGATCTTCAAGTATTGCTTCATAATCACCAATGTATTCTTAAAATTTAGGTATAATATAAACATAATTATTATAAAATCTTCATTATATAAATTACATCCATATATCATAAACAACTTATACTTCAGCAACCAGTGACACTAGCATCCTGGTAGATTTTTCTGAAAATTGGAAATTATTTTAGATCATTAAGGTATTTTGTTCCAATTGTATCTTCAATGTATCTTACCTAATGTAAAATTAACTACTATTAAATTCATATGTAAAATCACTAAAATAATCAATGACCTACAAATATAATGATATGTAATGGGACACTTTTTATTGTTTTTGAAATATTTTAATTATTTGTGATTTTTTATGGAAACCATTGTGTGTAAGTGATTGGAATCCCCAAAAATGATACCAAATTGATAATATAGGTTTATTCATGAACCAATATTAAATTAAATTTATATTTTCCTGATAATTAAACATAGTGCACATCCTAGTGTCAATCACAAGGAGGCCACTCACAACAAACTATCTTCAAATTTTAAATATTATAATATAACTAATATAAAACTAAATTAACTAAACTAAAATAGGGGGTTTTAAAATATTCCTAAAATATAATTATTATATATATAAATTCAGTGCAAATCATAATCTTTTTTGAAGAAATAATTATGTCAAATATTCTCAGGGGTCATGGATATTGAAATAATTGTTCAAAAATTTCCCCAATATTCATCTCAATGAGGTGATAAAGACCTGTCATAATTTACCTTCTCTTTTGAATTATCATGACCCCATATCAAGACCTATGCATACATTCCAATTTTCATTATAAAATTAGTTAGTATACTATATCTTTTACCATCACTACTTAGGCCATACTCTACTATATGCATGACTTAGATAGTGAAGGGAATGATGATTTTAAATGAGAAAAAGAACTCAGATGATGGAGAAAATGAGGTGATCGCTCAATGTACCTATTTGTACCATCAAAAAATCTCAAAGAATTTGATAATGATATAATAAATTAAATAACATTAAACTCAACAAAACCAACATTCCCTCCCTTGAACAAATACTGAGGTTAGTTCACCAATTTTAAAGGAGTTGATAAGGTAAATATGATGATAGAAATAAATAAATAAAATGAAATAAGTGATGACTGAATAAGTGGAATAAAATAATATATATTAAAAATATGAAGAACTATTATAGGAAAAAAACTCCACCTTATCCCACTATAAAATGGATAAACGTTGATAAGGGATAGGATGTGAGAATTTATAGAAAAATGGGTGAGAAATTTTGGCTTTAATTATTTCCACTGAATGTTTGATCCTTTTTGAAAGATTAAATTGATGAATTTATAAATAGTATATTCTTAAAAAAATGAATTAGTCTCACTCATGCATTGAGAAATTATTATCTTGATTGGACCCTAGATGAGGTAGTTATTATAGTTTTACTCTGGAAGATTATATCTCTCTAGGTGACTCTTCGCTTTCCAAAACTCCAACATCCCATGCCATTTTGACCATGAAGGTAGTAGAATCATGCATTATCATAATTAATAATTTTTTTAAAACAATTATTTTCTATCTCCTTGGAGAATTATAGCTTCATTTCATTAAACCAAATAAATATCTTGGCCCAGATTTGAAGGAGTCTGGATCTTTACATAGTTTTCAAGGCCTAGATTGTGATATGCTTTTGAGCCTCCAAATATTTGATTGAGATTTGGCCTATGAATAGTTAAATGAAGAAAAATTTGTATGGAAGCCTAATTTTTTTTATAATTTCTCTTTTATAGAAAATGTTATGCCCAAAATATAGACTAAAAATAAAATAGTTAAATTCCATAATTAGGACATTTTTTCAGTTAAGCACAAAAATTCTATTAAAACCTAAAATAGTGAATATTTATCTTAAAATAACACTATGTTGGGATTATAAACAATTAATTACAACATATAATATATTAGAATGTTTCATTTATCAAAGGAATCCATAAAAAATACACATGGAATGAGCAGTACAAATATAAGACCCACTCATGAGTGATTTCATGGCTAGAGACATTAAATACTTTAGCTATGTTATAATGAGAATCCACTAAAAGGGGTTGGATAGTCATTTTTTAATTCTCTAGGTCTTATTATTTGTTTCTACACTCTAGTTTATTGTTCCCATTATTTATATAGTTTAAGAAATCATCTTTTCCCTTGAACTTAGACATAGTCTTTGGTTATTTGTTTTGACATTATCCTTACTAAACTCTTTGTTTTGACACCTTAAATAATTTTATTCCTCTAGTAAAAATACTCTCTAACTCACCTTTAAATCTAGGTCTGGAATTTAATTCCATAGATATCAGGGATGATTTAACGCCATCTATTGTTGAAGAGTATTGACCAAACATAATTATCTCTAATAATTTGTTGTATATATTATCTAAATAAATTAAAAGATTCATTTATTTATATTCATCATCAATAGTCACATTTATATTAGAAAAATCAAACATGAATTTATTGAATTCATGTTAGTGGTCTTTAATTGAAAAACAAAGATTCATTTTTAATGTAAAAAATGTGGCCCTTTTATAAATCATATCCCCAAGTGATGTTTTAATATATAATTAATATAGACTAGTTCATATATCAATTACACTAGCTTCAAAAGAAACACCCCTAAGGACGTTATCTCCAAAATAAAGAAGCAGAGAATTGTGGGACTTAACAAATAAATTAGGGGATATATATTATTAAATATTAAATGAAAATCTAGTTTTAGAAGTAGTAACAACAGGTTTGTTAGTATAGAGTAATGTTTCAATTAATCATTGTTGAACTAACAGGGCTCTCTTGTTAATAATCCAGAAATTGAAGTCATGTTCACTATCAATTTGTTCTATCTTGAATCTAGTTAGGTAAATATTTACCCAAAATATTACTTGATGGTTTTTTTGTGGATAATGATAAGTGTAAGACCCCACAAACCGGCCAATATTAGTAGTTATAAGTGATTATCCAACTAGGTTTTTGAATTTGATAGAATTAATCAGATTATAGTTACATCAATTATAAATAAAATAATTAAATGTGTGAATTAAGATGAGATTTATAAGCATAAATTAAAATAGAAATAATATTGAGTAAAAAAATATTCTAAAACAAAAGAGAACATTGTGTAAGCACTAAAACAACTCTTTTATAGGGATTTTTACTAGCATTAACAGTTCACATGAACCGAAAAAAGAACCAATTGAGTGATTTTTTCATAAGAATCAAATACAACAGATTCAAAACCTCAAATAATCATGAAAATAAAAGAAACCAATAATATGAACAGGAGAATTTAACATGTTTTTATCTTGTCTGGACTTATATACTTGGAAAAAACACCACCCACACATTTATTTTTATTATGATAAAAAGAAACAGATACAAGTTATATGATTAGAGAACTAAATAACATGAAAAAAAATAAATATACTCAAATAACCTTTTTGGAAGTAAACAATATATAAGAAAATTACATACAAAGCCTGATATATTTATTTTTGACCAGGGGTCTATATCTTTTGTAGACAGTCTGTGCTCCTCATTAATAATCAAAGGATCACATGGTCTAAGGCTGAATTATATAAAATATCCCCAGATCTTCATGGTTCATCAGAAATCCACACTTCCTCTTGAGTAAGGTTCTCTATCATAAGATGTCATTAAGAGTGGTTCGCCATAAGTAAAAAAAACTAGATATGTCAGGCTTAGAACCAAGGATTAAATACCGAAGAATCTAGGCCAAAGAATCGTCTTTCACTAGGGCAGAAATGAGAATGAGTACTAGATGATATGAGAACCAAGTCGAGACTCTTACTGGATGAGGGGGGTCTTGGGGTCATCAATCCCACTGACACCTTGGAAAACATCAAAATGGATAGCCAAATTAGTATCAACCACAGATCCATAACAAACAGAAGAAAATCATAACCATTATGTGTAACAAAAATAGGTTATTGACCTAGATCAAATGGGTGGAGGGGATAATCAGTAATTGTGATATGAGTCCATTTGGATCAGTGATAATGAAAGAACATGACAAATTATGGCACAAATAGTATAAGATAATAAATATAAAAACAATTTTTCATGCTTAATATAAAAAATAATTGATATAAAATAATAATAGGTAGTATTAATATGAAAACAAATGAAATCAACTAATTTTACATTGATCATCAGGTTTACCTCTCTAAATTAATGTAAACATTTGTAAGGACTTATACAAACCTATACTTATATATTCGACAATGTAGTTTGATTATCTTCATGATTACATGAAGGTCTCCTTCCTTGAATTTTCTAAATATGTCCCATGTACTAAATATTCATTAGAAGACCAATCTTATTCTGTGCACAAACCTGTATGGAGAACAAGTTTTCTATACTCATCTATTTGAATAAGAAACTTGGAAATGACAGGATATACTTAGATAAATAGAATATGAAAAAAAGAATATGATTATATCATTCATGAATAATATGAGGGTTTAATTCTGGAACATAATAGTGAGCTCTCTTACTCACATATCATATCATTTAAGAGGTTAATTTTCAAATATTAATAATAATAATAAATAATATTTGTTACTATGAATTAGAATAACCAAATTATATAATTCACATAATGGATGTTTTGACAACCCCATTCAAGATACATGTTTGAAACAAACAAAAGTAAGATGGACATGATATAATTGTATAATGAAATAAAAGTTTGATTTTTTAACCGATGAATTAGTATAGTGGGTGAGAATGTTTATGTATGTATGAATAGAAATTAAAGCAACACATGTGAATGCATGAAACACATGTATTGTATTTTATCCATAAGTATTTTTAAAAGTGAAGATACTGACACATCAATTATTTTATTTATTGTGAATGTTGAAAATAGAAAGTATCATAATATTATGAGAACAATTTGATATATGATGATCATCATTTAGGTTAAAGAAAAATTATGAGATTACTTGTCCAAACTATATCCATATTATTGAAACTAAGGACGAATAATAGATTTCCTACTAACAACCTGACTATCATTCAAGTCCAAATGTTTTAAATAGAACATTAATTATTGTATTTGAAGAATCATTTTAGATATATTCGTATATATGGAGAAGATCGTATCTTCTTTAGGTTCAGAGGACTTGTGAAATCACACCAGATCACTTCAATAGGAGTAGGCCGACATCCTGCATTTATCCTTTTATGTTAGATATTTCATTATATCGAGTCAAGGATAAAAATAAATACCAATTTTATACCCTTTCTCATGCATTTCTTGAAAATAAATTGAAAATAGTGTGTTTGTTATAACAACCATGATACACCGATATTACAACTTATGATTTTATAATTTAGTTTTCTCTAAATTAATATTATGTTCAATATCTTTCTCCACACACAAAATCCATCTAAATCTAGCTATGACATACGAGATGTATATTATAAAGAATGTTTTATCAAAATAAAATCATTATAAAATAAAATGACTATAATAAATTAGAAATTCATTTAAAATGGGATTAAGAACAATAAAGTGTTAATGGGTTTTTTCCAATAAAAGAAGTTTTTCATAATATATGTATTTTAATTTAAAAGATAAATTTATAAAATTTATAAATTGAATTTTTAAAAATATTTTCTTTCTTAATCAATAATATAAATAAAATACTTTGTTTAATTATTTATATTTTTAAAAAATAACTTATTTCTAGGTGATTAGAAAGAAATACTAATTTTTCTCATATAGTCACTTTTATGACATTATAATAATACAAGAATGACAGAAACGTTTTTGAAATATTTTTTATTTAAAAATATATATTTATATATTAAAATAAATATTTTTAAAATGTTTTTTAAATTTATAAAACAAATATTAAATGTTTTTGGAAACTTATGTAACATTTTACTCTAAAAATGGTTTTTATTTGGTTATGTTAAAAAATTATTTTCAGATCTTATAGAAATTAAATATAAAAATGGATTTAATATTTTAGATAATCATTTTTATATTAAATAATAATATCAATTTAGTTGTTATAAAGGAAATTATGATTATTTATATTAAATTTAATAACCTTGGTAATGACAATAATGTTATTTTCAAAGAATTGTTTTATTAATGTCTTCTGGCCTTTATCTAATAAGTTAAATTGGTATATTTTATATAATGAATTTGATATTATTTTTACAAGTAGATAAAAATATATTATCACACTTTTAATTGGTAATTAATATCATATGATATTAAAAAAACTTAATGGCAAAAACAACATTTTTCTATAAAATAGTTTTTCCCAATAACTATTATCTTAATTTAAAACTATATTTTCAGTTATTTAGAAATTAAATTGGATTGTATTGAGATTAAATTTAGTTTTATAAAATGAATTTTTTTTATGAATATTTGCCTTATATTTTTTGTAAATATATTAATTACTTGGGTAAAAAACAAGTAATCATGGAAAACATTAAATAGTAAAATATAAAAATCTAGTGTTAAGGACCATGAAAAAAATTTAAATGATTATTGAAAATGAGGGGTAGATTATTTATTGTCATTATCGAACCCAAAACATCATTATTTATTAATTTAGAGACATTTTATCTTTAATAATGTCATTCTATCGTATAAATGGAAATGTGTTTTTATAAAAATTACATTTCTCTTCACTAATAAAAGTGGTAAATGGCCAAACTTGTAAAAAATGTTACCAATTGTGTTTTTGTGATTATTATTGACCAAAACATTTGTAAAATTTATTTTTTTCCATTTTTGTGCCTTCTTCGCTTGTGAAACATGTCCTATCTCTATATTAAGTTGAAATATAAAAATATTATTCTCGCCAATTATAAAAGGGGTCTCATTCAATTCCTTCAACACCATAACCAAATTCCAGTTCCCTCTTGGACTTATTCCCTATTTCCATCACATGGAATACTCTTTCACATCCTTAAACCTATATTCATGATATGTTGGCCTAATTCCACCATTTTCAGTGAGGATAACTCCTGTTCCCAATGATATTAATGATCTTTAGTTGAAATTAGAAATTAAGCTAAGAGATTCTATGTCTAAAATTTAATTTCATGAGACAAATTAATTATTGTGCACCATGATATCATTAATATGGTGTGATCTCTGTATAATTACTTTCTACTATATTAATTAAATTCCTGGTGTTTGAGGAGACATATATGGTTATCTCTTTAAATAGATTTTGATTCAAATGATAACAATGTTGTCTGTGTTTTTGTAGTCTCAACTCCATTTTTTGATTTATAATGATTTTTATTTATATTAGCTCTAAAAATATTTCCTCATACCACCTTAATATATTATTTCATGGTATATTTTCTTCCTCCCAAGTGAACAATTAACTTTTAATTCAAATATTTGACCATGATAAAATTTCATTCTCAATAAGTATATCCCTATTGAGAATAATTCTCATCCTATTTCATAATATTATACCCTCCTTTTCCATATTTCACTATCCCACCAATGATTTAATTTTTATGTGGAGAACCCATCATTTTTTATCTCAAGTAACCTTTTATATTCCCCTTCCCCTCATAAAAAATATTCTGTGTTGCACATTTCAAAATGTGGGTTTTCATTAAAGGTATTTTAAAATAATAAAATGGTTTTCCTTTTAAGATCATATGATTTATATTCCACTCCATATATCCTCTAAAAAAATTATATGTTATTTTAAAGATTCCATTTTAGAATATTCATTATATAGGTAAACATTTTCAAAAAATCATTTCACTTTTTTGAGACATTTTTTTTGTTTTTCAACGTTTCATTATTGATATATCTAATGATTTTCAAATTTGAATAATTTAAATTTATAAATGTGATATTTTCAAATATGGGTCATAACAACTTCTTTTTTAAAAAATGATAAATTATTTTTAATTACTCTTACAATATTTTTCATTCTTTTTACTCCTCATATAATAAGATCTTACTTCCTTGGGAAGTTATTTTTCATGAATGGCTCTTTAAATTACTTATCTAATCATATTTTTGGGTGATTTAGAGTTTAAGTATCAATATATCTAAATCAAAAAGTAATTTTTATGATATACCATTTAGGGTTGTATTAAATCCATTTTATTTTCATGGGTTATTTATGATGTGATGAAAGATTAGTTTATTGTGTCAGATATATTTATAAATGATGACGGGGGGATCCAATATGAACCTCTAATGAATTTTTTATTTATTTTTATCTCATTATATAATAAATTTTTCTGTCTATGAATTTGCTGTTATCTATGGTCACAAAGATAATGTGTGAGTTTTTTTACATATTAGTTATGCCCACAAAGACTGTATGAGTGTATTTTCAATTGGTAATTCTCAAAAACAATGTTTTTGTCTATATATTAATGATTATTTATTCTCATAAATAATATGCGTTAGTTTATTTTAGTTTATTAATGTAAAAAATATTGCTCATGGTTGTTTTTTTGGTGTTCTATACTCACAAATATTAAATTTGGAAATAATTGTGAATGTTATAATGTTATATTTTACTCTGATTTTTCCTAGAACACATTTCTATGTGAAATTATTATATTATGGTATGTGGATCATGATTATCACCATATACATCACACATTAATTCCATGATATATTATTATTCATTTTAGTTTATATAGACTTATATCTTGCATTATAGAAAACAATCATCATTATATGTTATTTTTAATGAAATATTATTATTATGATCATGTTTTCTCACATTCATATGATTTAACCCTTTGATATAATTTTGATAAGCTTTACCTTACTGAGAATTTTTGTTCACCCCTTTCCTAGGTTTATATTCCATAGGTAATGAAGATGAGTATAAGCATGGAGATATCTATAATGGGATCTAGCATAGTGTAATTTTAGAGAAATATTTTCAAGTATCATGAAAAAAGTTTATTATTTTATTGATCATAAAAGACATTAACCCTTACCTTATTGGTATTATGATATTATTTTGAGATGTAATTTTTAAAATCTTAAAATACAGTTTAATGTTTGAAATATTATCTTGGTAAATGTCAATTGGTATCGAAGTCAGTTTGTAGAGAAATTTTTATCACAAGACGTAAGAGTGTGGGCCTGGGGTGCCTTAAATGTTATTAAATAAATGGTTAGTTTTTTTAGTATTATTTTGGTTCATTTGTGCATCAGGATGTGAGAAATTTAGTGAAAACCCTGGGGATATATATAAGGGGAAACTATAAATATTGGATAGCATCCTAAAGTTTTAGTGAATAATAGTCTATGGTTATCTTAATGATTAGATATTATTATATATATTGAAATGTGGATGAAGACAAGAAATAGATGAACCTATTGTTAATCACCCTGAAAAAAAAAGATTAGTTGATTTTTATTTCAATATTCACTCTGGTACATAATGAGTGGTCCAAAGACTACACTCTTATATAGACACTCCTGGTGGATATTATTCGGTTAATTCGAATTATATATATGGACCATTATTTTGGAATTAAATACCTAACTTGTTTAGATAGTGAAATTAGTAGTGAAATGTGCATGTTTAACATATATTGAGACATATATTGAACCTAGATTGTCATGGGTAAAAGATAAAGTGTATGTAATGATTTTTGAAGAGTAATACATTTTGTGGTTGATTTTTTCGTGAGCTAATTATTGAGAATTATCTTAAGATGTTAATTTTAAATCATTCATGATATACCATTTTGGATTAAGTGATTTCTAGAGTGAGCATAAACTATGTCAATAATAAGTGTGATAGAAAAAGTGCTGAATATCATAATATTCAATCACATGGGGAATAATATAGTGTTGAAAATCATATAGTTATTATCACACAACTACATAAAGTTATTATTCATAAAATAGTTCATTTAGAACTTCCAACAAACAATAAGATAATTATAGATTTTCTTGGATGTTCATCTAATAAATACTATATATTGAAGAAGATTCAACCACATACGTGTAAAAAATGGGGGAAGAGGAACCTAATGTAATATCTAAAAAAAAGAAAATATTTCAAGTGTGTAGGATTTTTTGTAGATATCATGATTTGTTAAGAGATATTAATATGTATTATAATACAGTGGAAGGTATAAAGGTACAAACTAATTCTCCACACACACTCCAATGCTTCAAATATAAGTGATTTGGGAATTATATAAATTGACATACTAATCTAAGGGTTACCAAGGATAATACATTAACAAAACCTTCTAAACTATAGAAATATGGAAAAGATGAAGTAGTTCTTGAAAATTAAGTGAATCATGATAATTAAGGTACCCTTATGCCCTGCTAAGGAGTTGTAGTTGACTATTAGATTTTGATTCTAAGAGGCCTAATATAAGTAGAATATTTTTTACAATCAATAAATAACCACCATTGAGATTTGAATATAAAATGAAACTTATAATTGTATTATTATATTATTTAAAGTTAAATTTTATAGGATTTTATCTTTTTGAAATCTTAATATCCTTCCTTTAGATGAATTTAATGTGTTTTTCAATAGATTGGTTCTCTCTATTTAGATGAAAAGTTTTTAGAATAAGGATATCTCATTTAATATCAACCTATTATATTCTATCAATGAAATTATGATTATAAAAACCCTTTATGAGGAAATAATATAACACGAGTCTTGATACCAAATAATGATTGAACATTTTCTTAAATGGATAGAAAAAAATGTCAAATTTTAGTGATAATACTATCTTAAGGAAAAGAATTTGTTTCTTGGGTTTGTTGGGTTGATATACCTCTAATAATTTTATCAAAAGTCATTTTAATATTTTATATTACCTTAGTTATTTTCATTATTATTAGATGATTATAGTTTTGATGATTCAAATTATTTAATAAGGAGATAATGTAACTCCCCGATATTTTTTAATATATATTTCACTAAATTAACAGTCTGATTGATAAATTTCTCAACATGAAACACCGAACTAAAACCAGTCATGACATATTATACCAATATAAAAAAGAAAATATAAGAATAATAAAACTTATAATAAATAAAAATTTTATAATCAATTATAAATTCATGATAAATAGTATTTGGAATACTGTAATTTTTAAATGTGTATTTTTCAATAAAAGTTGTTTTCAATATATATTGTATTTTCATTTAAAAGATAAATTTATATATTTTAATATTTTAAAAATTTAAATTTTTTTTATTTTAGAATATAGCATATCAAAGTTATCCTACTATTAATTAGTGATAATGTTCTAAAACAATTGATCTTTAGGTAAATAGTTAAAAAATGTTGATTTTTATAATACCGTCTATTTTAAGGCATAATCATTATACAATAATGATATTAAATTATATTAAACATTTTTATATAAAAATATATTTATAATTTAATATAAATAATTCAAACACACTATGTATTATTTATAATACATAGGTAATACATTTTGGAAACATAAGTTATATTGTACACTAAAAACACTTTCATTTCAATTATATCATAAAAAAGTTTTCATCCCTGGTAGAAACTAAATATTAAAAAATATAATTTAATATTATAGAAAAATATTTTAATATTATTTAGAAAAGATTAATTTCGTTTTTAGGCATAACATGTGATTAATAATACAAATTTTAATATCTATGATAGTAGTGAAAGAGTTATTTTAAAATAATTGTTTATTAATGTTGTGTCATTTTATTATAATAAATTCAATTATTCAATATTATAAAATTAAATTGGTAAAATGTTTGCACAATTATAAAAATATATTATCACTCTTTTAAATAGTAATTAATTTCATTTAATATTATGAACTCTTAATTTTAAAAACATCATTTTTATACAAAATGGTTTTTCCATAAATTATTTTAATATAAATGTAAATTATCCTTTTTTAGAAATTGAATTATATTATATATATCTGAAATTAAGTTTTATAAAATCAAAATTTTCCAGAATGGTTATATTTTATTTTCTTTAGTAAAATATAAATTACATGGGAAAATATAAGTTACCAAGTAAAAAATTAAATTTTTGAAATTTAAAAATATACTATTAGAGGGCTTAAATCATGGTCAAAACTTGTGTGAATATGAGTGGTATAGGATTTATTATCCTTATCTCAACCACAAATCATTATTTCTCACTTTTGATACTTTTAAACTTGAATATTTTCATACCATCATTTAAAAATTAATGAGTATTTACAAAAATGTAATTTTCATCACTTATAAATGGGTTAAAAATATAAACATGTTAAGAACATGTTTCTAATTGAGTGGTTAAAATATGGATCAACCAAAAATTTTCTAAAATCCTTTTTCTCTTTTTTTCTTCTTTAAATTTAAAACAATTTCTCACTTTCTATTTAGTTGAAACATTTATAAAAAATCCATTCTCTCCTTTTACAAGAGGGATATCTCATTATCCCTTCAAGACCACTCTTAAAAAAACTATTTCCTCTTGAATTTATACCCTACTTCCTTCCCCTAGAATCTAATTTAACTTATTTAAGATTATTTAAATAATATTTTTTTTTTCTATTTCCTCTGTTTCCAATGATTACTCAAAGGAAAAAACATATGTTGTTATTGAGACTCAAGTGATTTAGTAGAAGTAGGTAATTATGGTAAGGGGTTATTTGTCTCAAATGTATTTCTTAATGCATATTTAATTTTCTACACCAAAATATCATTAATATAGTTTCATTACTTCATAATTAATTTTTTTAACAAATTCATTTAATTCATTGGGTTTTAAGAGCCATGTCATTTTCACTATTTAATTGGTTTTTATTCCAAAATATAAGCATTGTTTTGAGAACTGTTGTTAATTATACTAACTTCATTGAGTTATAATTATTCTTATTGAGCTTATTTCATTCATTATTTTTTTCAAATACCCTGTGATTTTATTTTATAGTACATTCTCTTCCTATAAATTTTGAAAATTACATTTTAATTCAAATATTTTACCATGATAAAATTGCATTATCAAAAATTATATCACTATTGAAAATAATTCTCATCCTATTTATTAAATGACTCCCTTATTTATCCATATTTCTATATCCAAATAATTTTAACAATTTTTTTGAAACCTAATCATGTTTCATCTATGGTCACTATTATATTTACCTTCTCCTATTTTTTTTAAAAAATAGTTTTATTACACTTTTTCTAATATAGGTCTTCAAAAAAATATTTTAAAATATTCAAAAGGTTTTTAATTTAGGATAGAATATTTTATCTTCCACTCCACATTTCCAATATAAACCATCATGTTATGTTTAAGTTTCTAATATAGAATATTATTTTTAAAATTAAAAAGTATCAAAAAGATTTTATTTCACCATTTTGAAAACATTATGTCCTTTTCAAGGCCTCATTATTATGATTTATAATGAGTTTCAAAGGCCCATACCTTTTATTTCTCAAAATTGAAATTTTTGAAAGTCATTAATGACTTCTTCATTTATGAAAAAATTTATAAATTTTTCTAAATATTTATTTTTGGGTTTTTTATCATTTTCCTCTTCATCTAAAAAGTACTTAGTTCCACGAGAATGTATTTTTGGAATGTCCCTTTAAATTCCTTATAAAAACATATTTTGGTTGATTGGAAATTTTTGTATCAAAATATCTATATTTTGAAGTCATTTTTAGGTGATACCATTTATTTGTATAAAAACCCCATTTTCATTCAATGGTTTATCTATGATATGATGAATGATAAGTTTCAAGTCGCGCATATCTTTATGGATAATAAAGGGTGGTGTCCTATATCACCCTATAATATATTTGTTAAGGATTTTCATCTCATGAGATATTGAATTTATTCATGAGTGTATATGTGGATAGATATGCTCACAAAGACTCTATGTTAGTATAATTGAACATTGGCTATTCTTAAAAATATTACATGTGATTATATTTGTGGTTATCTATTCTCATAATGATTGTGAGTGAATGTATTTATTGTTAGCTATACTCAAAAAGACTAAGTGTGATTGTATTTTTAGATATTTGTGCTCAAAAAGACTGTGTGTTAGTGTATTGTGGTTATTTATACTCAATAATAATATGTGTGGTCGTAATTGATAATGGCTACAGTTTTATGTTTATGATTACTTGAATTATTTATTTATACATTATATGCCTATATTGGGATCCATGGATCATGATTATCATCTCACGTATCATAGTCTTATTCCATGGTATATTTTTATTAATTTTAGTTTATACACACCTATACCATGAATTGTAGAAAACTCTTATTTCTCTATGTTATTTTAACTTAGATATCTCTCCTGTGATCATGTTTTCTCATATTATTATGATCAAATTATTTGATGAAATACTGATTGTTTTCATTAATAACCATTTGAACTCACCCCTTTCTTGTATGTTCATTCCCTAGGTTATCAATATGAGTATAATCTTGGATAAGTTTAGAAGGGGATCTATTATAGTTATGTTATGGAGAATTGTTCACAAGTATCATAAAATAAGTTTCTTATATAGATTATTCCCAACAAAAGTAAACCTCTTATTCTCAAGATTGTGAGATTTTAATGATATTTAATGTTTAGAGTCTGAAAATAATTTTTAATATATGAAAGTAGAGATTGGTACATATCACTTGGTATTGAACAATTTTTTAAAGTATGTTTTTTTCACCAAACCTAGAAGTGTAGGTATGGAGAAACTAAATTGTGGATGTAGCCACCCACATTTGAGGTGAGTCTCATTAATAAGTATTGGTGTTATTTGATGTGTGATTTACTGCATTTGGTTCATGTGCTCTAATTACAGGTGAAAGATAGTATGATATCTACTCACTAAATAATAATAGAGGCGAATAAATATATAAAAGTTTAGAGTGATTAAAATATATCCCATAATGCTTCACTCCCCCTATATGTAGTTATATCTTAATGTGATCTAAAAAATTGGAATCAATGTAGGTCACACCTATTATTCAATCCTCAAACATGAAGTATTTGGTTGATGATTTTATTCCACTTTTTATTTACATAATGAATCAAAGATTTGATAAAGAATTATCTTCTCTGGATTAGAAATCTAATTCATCCAAGTATTGAGAGAACATAAAATAGAAGATATTACAAGTTGTTTCAACTATTAATCAAAATTATATCACATTAAAATCACTGAGTAATAGAAAGAACAAATAGTTTAAGAAGTCAAGAAAGGACTCATCCAAGAAATATGTAAAGAATAACTCTATACAACTTTAATGAAATCAAAATTGAGGTAAATATATTATATTTTTTGAAAATATATATCTTATAAGAACATTTTGTGAGGGGAAATAACTATTATTTAAAGAGGAAGAATTATCAATTTTCCCATGTTATAATTCTAAGAAACATTAGTCTATAATAGAAGTGGAAGATCTAGTAATCCAATCTACTACTAAGAATATGGACAAAAAATATATCCCAAGTTGTTCACAAAATTTGTATAAGGAGGAAGTAAATGAATTATCTCACAAAAATTATCCTCAAGAAGAACCAAGCATCTGGAGTAGTTATAAACGATAAAAAACACAAAAGGTTAATTGGTTATTACATTAAAATATATTCTATATTATATATTTATATATCAAGTTACACATATTTTATTTGTACTTAGAAGGATCCATAATTAAATCAGTGATCTTGAATAAGTGTAATAAAATTATAGAATGATTTGTATGAAAAAGTGAAATATTTTGTAATGCTCACCAAAAAAGTATAATCCAAATAATAAATTAAAAATTAATATAAAAATATTCTCCAATATTGATAATGATTGAATTAATGAAAATATTTAAAAATTCAATTCCACTATAGAGTTTGATAAAAAAAATAAAATCCATTAGTATAAAATCTCAAGGCTATCATTAATGTAAATAATGTTCAACATGAAATCAAAGCGGAAAAGGGAAATGATATTGGAACTTTGTTGTAAGAAAGAAATAAAATACCTTATGATGAATTTGAAAATATCAAGAAATAATTTTAATAAATATTTTTATAATTATAGGATGATAAAATAATCCTAAATATGAAATTTCATGAGCCTGATGTCAAAGTAGATTATTTAGAAAATACACAAGTTGGGTGTCCACAACAAGCCATGTTTAGATATACAGACATACGTACTATTAAGTCATATTTTTATATGAAACTATGATACCTTTTGTTAAAAATATATTTAAATCATATGATAACCAATTATTAGTATTCTAAAAAAATAATCATCCACATTTTTAAATAATTTTTTCATGATCAGGGTTCTATTCATAGTGTTTGTTAAAAAAATATTAGATTAATAAAAGTGATGATGTACTCAGCACTAAATCTATAGTGAAGTAAGATATTTAATTAATATGTTTCTCCTCTATATAGTCTTATACAAATAATAGAAAGAAAAAAATATAAAGCATGTGAGTCATACAAAAAAAATAATTCAATATTGGTGACCAATATTTTTTGGCTATTAATGGTGTTGTGACATATTTGGGCACATGGTATATAATTTTTTGTTTAAAATGTGAATATATTGATTTAAAACATAACCTACATCAATAGGGATCATTTACGTGATGAATAAAAGACAACATTATAAAGGTAAGAGTCTTCCTATCATAAATAGAATTCAAATTTAATATAACCTCTATTGTATGTTAAAGGGAAGTCATCATAGTTAAAAGGTATGTAAGTATAAACAATTCAAGCTTGAAACTATCTAAAATTTTAAAATAAGACCAAATAATATGAATAATGAATTAATATCATATTTAGGAAAGAAATAGATTAAATATACTAAAAATAATATTAATAAAAAGTCAATATATAAGACAAATGAGTCACAATTATGTAACAAATTGAAGAATAATAAAATCAAAAACATTCATAAGAAATTAAAAAGGTGTAATACAAAAAATAATATATGATTATTTTTTATAGAATATATCTCACTATAGACCTCTATAATAATCCCATGTATATCATAATGTATTTGGAAAATCTTAATCAAAAAAATATAATAATATTACAAGAGAAGTAGAAAGGGACTAATGTGGTGAAGAACACTTATAGGATTCCATGTTGAAAACCCAATCATATTTTTTATATTCCAAATGATTATTTAAATTTTCCTAACTTACATGGAGATTGAAATGAAATTGAAAGAATCATAGTAGAAAACAAGTTCTAAAGGGAAACAAAATATTTCACATAAAGAATCTAATTTTCATGAGAAGTTGTTGACAAATGAAGACCAAAGGACATCAGAAGTGTTGTGTGGAAGATAAAATGATGCTAGACATATATTTGATGATTTTTTGTACATAAAACCTAATCAAAAAGAAATTATAAATTTTATTCCCAAAGTACCAGGTGATGAATGTACCTTGAGGGATATTTTAAATAATAATGTTCCACACAATGTTGTTGATGAAGAAAGAAAAAATTCCATATTTTACATTGCTACCTATAATGACAGAAAAAATTAGAAAAAATATTTCACATTATATGGAGTATAAAATAAATGATTTGATGGTTGAGATTCAATTCAGATCTTTTTTTATTCCATTGATAAACAATAGATATCTTTCTGATTTCTATATAAATTGGGTTTGTTCTATATTTGTAGGGAATCGAAGGTGATTAATTTATTTCAGTGTATAACTGATAAATAAGATTATATTTTTATATATAAATTTTGGATTAGTCATTATAATCATTATTGAGGTCATCATTCTGGTTTGTTCTAGCTATTTATATCATATAATTTATTTTTGGAAAAGATCAAATATCGATCATGATTATGGAGATCAAGATGTCATAGTTGATCTGTAAATTTGAATTCTCTATATTAGTATGAAATATTATTTGGTTTCCTGAAGAAAATTTGATAATAAACCATGATTAGTTTAATTTGGATAATATCCTATGATGGGGAGTATAAATGAAGTCTCCAAAACATTATATATTCATCTATATGTTGGTTACACAATAAGTTTATTATCTTAAATTCATTGATGAGGTATGTCTACATACTCTATCATCCCTATTCATAAAAAGAATGAATTATAAACTTAAGTGGAAATTAATGTAAATAAATTTAATTAACATAAATATATTTAATTAATATGTTATAGGGATGAATTCATGAATATTTGATTCCAATTAAAATTGAATTTTTTTTACCCATGCGTTGAGATGACAGCAAGAATTTTAGGTTGAAATTTTCTTATGAATTATATTAACAAGTTTCTTAAGAAATTTTTTTCTTGGATTATGTCAATTAATATCATTATTGTTTTACAAAACTATAAATTTTTTAACGATCACTAAATAAAGAAGTGTGTTTTTCTATATCAGTTGGTATCATATTCTGATTGGACAATGAAAAATGTTACTATCTAAATTTGAAACTCTTACTTATATATTCATGTTTTGTCTTGTGAAATGATATTTCTAGGTATTTCCTTGTATAGTTATCCTAGATCATGTTCATTCACATTTTGGTGATACCTAGAGTAACCTAGCGTTGTGATTCTTAATACCATTGTTGAGTATTATCATGGTGATGAGGTGATATAATGGAGGTTCATAGTTCTAGTGGGGTTGGAACTGGTTGATGTGAATGTACAAGAAGGAAGGATGAAAATGGAATGATGGTCTTTTTTATGTTCTTACAGTGTAATAATTTTCAAAATAATGTAAAAATAAATGAATTATATGTTTTAGTTTTTTATAAGGGTATTATTTTGTTATCCAATTCAAAAGGAGTTTAAATTAAACTACCCTAAATTTATTTCAAGATGATTTCCCCAAGTGGTTAAGATAAAACACTAAATATATTCTACATAAAATTGTGAATGTGTTATATACCCAAAGCTAGTTGTGAGAGATTCATTGTTTTAGTTTTTTCAAATGCTCATTAAGGTTCCTCACCCTTTCTACCCCCAACCTACTTCTACCCTCCCCCATGGGGGTATGCTTGCTTCTATCTACTATGGAAATTTGACATGAAGTTGACTATATGAAATGATTAGCCTAAGGGTAATGCTATAAACACAGTATATTAGGGGAAATATTCAATCGTCTCCTCTATTCTACCTCCACACCATGGTGCCACCAACCATGTCTCCTCCCTACACCCAGAAATTGGATTGATTAATAGTACGTAGCTTTATCTGTGTCTTATTTTTTTCTTCCTATTCAATTTTTATACCCTACCAATACTATTATAGTTAATTTATTCTTTTTTTTGTATTTCATTTCCATGTCATCATTGTATTATGGGTCTTTAGTTTCCATCCCTTTAATGACTATATTTTTTTATTAGGTGATGATTCATCCAAAATATGGTTATATTTTTTCCAAAATAAATAGAATAAAATTCTACATAATTAAGATACTATTTGAAAAAAAATTCCAATAAAAACCTCAAATATTAAAATTACCAAAAAATTTGAAGATTCAATGTTGTTTAATTTGATGAATCCCTGCTACATCATTATTAGTTTGGTCTCCCACATAATATAGGACTCTGGTAATTCTACTTATATACCATTTCCTCCATTGGTTGTACCTCCCTACCCCCTATTATTCATAGCTAATGTAATATAAAAAGAAATACCAGGTTTGTGTCTCATACTACCTTGAATTTTTTCATAACTGTTGTTATTTTTTTACAGTATTTTAATACATAAATTTCATAATTATTTCTATATTAGGTGTTTTATGATTGAAGTATTACATTTCTACACTGTTTCTCTGTAGTTCTTTAATTTTCAAGTTTTATCTTGTGGGTAGATTTTTCTAGGATTAGTTATATCTGATGGTCCATGTTCACGTTCCTCCTTAGCTTGGTGATTCCTAGGGTCTCTTGGTGTTGTGACTCCTGGTACAATTGTCAATTATTTTTATAGTGAGGATATTCTATGATGGATATTAATTGTTCTAGTGGAATTGTTGATGGACAAAATGCATGATAGAGAAGGAAGGATGGAAATGTTTTGTATGGATGGGTGTTGGTATCTATGTGGAATATTTTTTAAAATAATTTTTTAAAAAAAATACATATTTCTGTTTTTAATATTTGAAATTTATTTATCATCTCTTTGAAAATGAATTTAAATTAAATTACTACAAATTTATATCATGTTGGTTTACTTGAGTGGTTAATATATGAGTCTTAAATATTCCTCATATGATTCTGTGTTGGTATTAACTCCATACCCTATTGTGAGATCTTTTTTTAATAATTTTTCATCGGATCAATATGTTCCCCCCCCCCCACTAGATTATTCCCCCTATATGAGGGCGTATTTTTACTTCTCTCTAGTTGTGATGTTTGTAATGGTGAGGATTCGAGAATATGATTGGACCTATGGAAATCCAATAATGTGTTGGAGTTGGTGTTCTAGAATCAATTGTTTGTACATTGGAATTCATGAACATTTGATGATTTGAGATTTCATAAAACATATTATCATATATATTTTATTGTTCTAAATTACATTAATCTAATAATTTCCTAGATTATCTATCTCATTTATAAGGACATGAAAATTCATCACAATGATGGGAACCTTGAAATACCATGATGATATTCTTAAATATAGTTCTACGTTTATATAGAATAATAAGATGGGGCACCTATAATTTTAATTATTAGGTGTGAGTACTTGTAAGCATATGAGACTTCTTTTCATGAATTTCATCCTTGGTAATTTTCAAGATCAGAGATTATGAAACCATACCTAACTATATGAATTCTTCATGTTTAGTCTCATCGAATATTCCTTTATTTGAGTGTGTGTGTGTGTGTCTAATGGACCACAGAATTTAATATTGTTATTGATGCATGTAATGATTAAACAAATTTTATATAACATCCATAACTATGACTCCATTAGTTAATGGGAAGTTGGCTACATTGGGTGTGTCAATAATGACATGTTATTAACTAATAAGTCCAAGAAGAATTTGTCCCTTCCATATTTATTGAAGCTTATATCTCGTCCCTTTGATGGAAATAGAATTTTGACATTAAATTCAATGACCATAGTATAAAGATGGGATTATCTCAAATAGTCAAAAAAAGACATATAAAGCACATGGGATGATGAAATGAGTGTATAATGTACTTGATGAGATATTTTGATAAAGGGGTTATATTATAGAGTTAGTGTTCATGTGTGGTTGTTGACATTGCAACATTAACATCTTTCTATTGGGTTCCATAAAATATTTCTAGATAGTAATCTTAGACTTTAGGTAATATCACCTTATTACAATAAAAATTAATCTTAAAGGGTCACACACTAACTATTTCTGCTGATCTAAATTAATGTCACTTAGAATTTAATTTTTTAAATAAATATTTTTCTCATGATCGTGGAATAATTTTATTCATATTTTACTAATCACTAATATTCATAAGGTAACCAATAATTATTTATTAATAAATAAATAAATTATATAATTATTTGAATATTTAATAAATAAATATTCACCATAATTTGAATAGATTATTTATATTTATTTAATATTTTATAAATATTTATGCACCAGATTGTGAATATATTATTTATTTATGAATAAATATTTAATTAAATAGTTATTAAAGTATTCAATAAATATATAGGAGGATGAGGATACTAATATGGTGTGATGTGTTACATATTAATTACAACATGTTAAAATAATATTAATCATTACCCCAGATAGTGCACACAATAAAATAATAATAATATTATAATTATTATTATTATTATTATATGAAGTGGGGTTAAATAAGGTTTATTATATTATTTATGGGATGTTGTGAAATTAAATAATATTTTCAACCCTTACTCTAACCCTATAAATAGTTATGTATGCCCATTGTGTATGGTTAATAAACATTTTAGAATATTTGGTCACAATAGATTTCTCTCTTCATTCATTCTTCTCATATATTCTCACGAATTAGAAGAACAAGATAGATTCCTCTGAACCTGAATTAATTTTAGGCAATCAAGACAAAAATCACAACATGATTGACATGGGGTGCTATCACCCAAAAATCTATCATTATCGTTCAGAGATCAAAGAATTATTTTGGGATCCCCATTAGAAGGGATCTACTTTGGGGCCTCTCTGTTGAAAAATGGTAATCCAAAAAGTGTTTTTTATCAACTTCATCATAAAAGAAAGATAATAAGAAGATGTAAATATTTATATTTAATTATAAATTTAATTTTAAAATTTTCCTCACCTCATTTCAGACATTCTATTTCAAATATTAGGTTGAAATTTTTTCACTTTTTATGACATTCACGTCTTCTAAAATATGAAAATGGTCCATCAAACATGAAAAAAAATTAGTTATTTTCCTAAAATGTACTTATACTATGTTCGGAACCTTCATGTGTTATCAGAGAAGTCACATTAAAATTTATAAGTATTTATTTTATTTTTTATCTAGACATGTAATTTTTGTTAGTTTTCATTACCACAATATTCATTCCTTAATAAAATGTTTAATTAACATGTTCTTGACTTTTTAATATTTTTTTCAATATAAATAATTTCTTAAGGTCTAATAATATATGAAGAATCAACATAGGTTCAATTAATAGGTTCCAAAGATTATGGTCGGTGGATTAGGTTACATAGCATGTATCTGGAGTACAAGACATGTACCAAAATTCACTACACCTAGATGTATGTGTTTCATTTATGGGAACCATATTTTGACTGGACCAACCTAGTACAATTTTAATCAGACTATACATCATATAACTTGGGTAAATGTCTTATATTTTTCACGGTATGGTGGTAAAATTTACAATAACTATGTTTTCAAATACACGATTTTACCCATAATGAGACTGAAATTCCAAAACATTAACGAAACGCATGTGTGTAAGCAGTGTAAATTTCATGTAAATCATTATTCCCCACATCCAATGAACTGTAAAGATCAATTTTTAGGTTACAAAGTCACGTTTTATATAGACCACATTGTGTATAGTTATCTGGTACATTCCACGTAATCCAGTAAATATAAATGATGAATCCCCAGGTTTTTATACTGAGTACACTACAACTGGACCACACATTATGGAGCTCGATATTACACACTATGTAATCAGTCTATGGTACAAACCAAAGCCCATGTATTTTATCATAGATACATAATAATTCATCAACATGTAACTTATTTGTACACAACGTATACTCTAACAAAAAAGAAAATAATTAAATTAAATTTTAATAATTAATTACAGCATTAAAATTTTATTACACTATTGGTTCCAAATATGTTTGATTATGTAATAAAGGTTTTAAAAATTAATAAATTTTGAATTAATTATTTTTAATTATCATTAATTTTTTGTCCCACCATTTGTTTTCCCAAAATACCTTTATAAAGCTTATCTTCATGAGATTTAATATGTTTATTAAGATAAATAGAATTAATTGATTGGTTAAATAATTATTAAAAACTCTCACATTTAAATTAATAAAAAATAATCAATTGAAGTAAATTATAGCTAGTGTAATTATTCATATATGTTTCATTTTTATGACTAATCATGATCATTGATCAGTCATTTGTTTGATTTTATCTTATAAAATTTTATTTTATTTCATGGGTTTGGTATTATTATATATTACAAAATTTAATATATGGCCATGTCTTCCATCCCTCTATTTTTATTATGTGGGACATTTTCCATGGTTTTTTATGTAATTCTTTGAAACCAATCACTTAGTTCCCCCCAAATTGTGTGTGAGTTATAAACATGTGTAATAAAAGAAGTATCCCGTGGTGAATGTAGTTAGTTCAATATGGAACCTAGATGAAACCAACTCAGGTGATGCATTGGTGGAAAGGTGGAATTTTACAGCTCAAACCATGACATACACAATGACTTTTCCCCAGTGCTCATAGGTTAATTCATTGTCCACTCGATAAATAAAGAATTACATAAACTCATTATTAGGAAATTTATTTATTTATTTATGTCTTAGGTATAATTTATTTTATATATGAAATATTGTAATCACATAAATAAATATACTAATAAAAAATTTATAATTTAAATAAATAAATTATTCTTAAATGTTTTATCAAAGCATGGTTAATATCTTAAGTTAAATAACCTTAATATTAACAAGACATGTAATGGATAAAATAATAAAATTTTATACATAGTAAATAAAATACCTTAACTTAATATTCAGTCATACTAATCCCTCCATTACCTGATTAGTAATTAAATAATTGAACTAAGGGTTTGAATAACGCTCATTAGGAAACTTACATTTATTAGGGGGTTATTATGAATGTTTTGGGTTGACATAACTAATATATATCAAGAGAAATATCCCTTTGAAGATGTTATTTATCATTGAGGTAAGTGTTGAAAAAATATGAGTAAGCGTTTCTGGATTGGAGTGTCCACTCAACAGATCAAGGAGATACAAGATCGTATTTGGAAAAACCTTCCTACCTAAATAATTTTGACTAATTTTTTGAGACCTTTCTGGGGTTAGGATAAGGTAATTATCTATAATAGCCACTACAATATCATCATTTAAGAGATATTTCAATACCAATGGTGAGGGTTATTAGGACTTCATAAAATAGTGGGACACTTAAAAAAATTAAATATATTATTATGTATCATATAATTTTTAATAAAGTAAATAACTCATAATAAACTCTATTAATATTGTATAATAATGGAAAATTGATCAACCACATTACCTATGTTATTAATCTTGGATAATGATCACCTCCTTATAGGAAGTAACTTCCAGAAATGGTTTAGATGCCCGTTGATAGTTTTGTGCCACTAAAAATAATTTACATGATACAATACTCACTACATGGTCTAATTGATAAGGATGAAATTGATGATGAATTCTCTATCTATGATAAATAAATGATTAGTGTAGTCTATTTTCATTTTTAATTCTACTATCCATCTCTAATGAACTCATGAAGTCTCATTAAGATAAGGATGTTTATAGAATACTATAGAATATTTGTTGTCTTTACCAAGAGAGATATTATAGGAATGGTTTGAGATATCCAAGTTGATATTTTAGGGAAAAAATGGATAAAGTCTTCCATATAGGCCTCACATTGTCAAAGTCATTGTCTACATTGAGGGCCTAGAGGTTCAAGTGTTTATGTTGTCTAAAAAATTGTTCATGGATATTGTTTTTGAATCACTTCCTCATAACTCCTCTAATTTTGTTGTTAATTTATATATGAAGAATATAGATAAGTATCATTGATGTCTTCTCACATTGCTTTACTATATAGATAAGGATATTAAGAACAAAAGCCTTTTATTCAAATTGTGGAGAAAAGGAAAGGCAAGGAAAAGATCACTAAATCACAAAATGCTTCTCAATGACCTTCCAAGATGAAAATGATAAAGAGAAAATGAAGGAAACATGATGATGTCTATTTATTATGTGGAAGGAAAGGACACTAGAAGAAAAAATACACCCACAAAAAGTGTCAAGGGGAAGCTTCATGTACATTTTTTATCAATTACTATGTATCTATTTCTTAAAATTTTATATTACATGCAATATTTGGTGCTCAAATATATATAAAAATTCATAAACCAAGTAGATTATAAATTATTTTACATGGTGTGGTTGATCTAAAAACAACCAATTAAACCAGAATTAATATCATGGCTATTGGGTAATACCACCTCACATTACTAATGGGAATGATCGTTGTTTTAAATTTTTTTATTATGTTCCATCTATTCCTAAAAACATTATTTCTATATCCACGCATGATATAAAAGGATTCATTTCCATGACATGACCCACCGAGGTCTAACCCATGATTACCCCATGCCCACCTCTAATAGGCCAGGGGTGGAGACCAGTGTCGAGTAGGCATATCCCACAAATGTGAGGCATTAGCCTAAATTAACTACACACACGCACACACATCCAAACCCTCACAATGATTATATTTAAAACTACTAAAACAATGCATGCATACATCTCATATCCCATAATAGAGTATGATAGTAAAGTACTGGAAAAAGAAAATTTCCCAAAAAAAATCCCAACCAAAACTATAATGAGTTCAACCTACTCCATGAGTGAGAACAAAGTCAAAAGTATGCTCCCAATAAAAAAATCAATTGATATAAATCTATCTACACTTCAACCGCTCCCTTTCTTCCCAAGACATAATCAAAAGGGCCATTGTATGCACAAGACATGACACATGTAAGAAACGTTCGTGTAGGGTTTAGTGTAATAATACTCAGTAGGACACATAGAAAACACTAAACATAAAGAATCAGGGATAATCAGCATACTAAAAGATATAAAGAACAATCTATAATAGATAGAGACTATATATACTCAGTAAAGAGATCAAAACATAAGGTGTTTATAACAAACATTCTACCCTAGAATTTTTATCAATGCAATTACAGCTCTAGAATAACTCACTCCTTGATACATGATATCATTATAGATACTCAATAAAGAGGTATATCTCATTGGGCCATGTCCAAAGAGTACACATAGGTCCATGAAGACTATGATTCCTAGATAGGGGGTCACACCCATAACTGTTGGGGGACACTACGAACCCAATATGAATAAACTGCTACATAGGGGATCATACATCAGAAATTCCATAAACCCAACTGATATGACCTACTTAATGAATTATCAACTCCCTTACCATAGAGTTCATTCTAATTCAACAAACTCTATCTAGGTAACTATGGATGATTGAATATTGCACTCCAGTCTCATGGAGGGACACTACAATGCTATCAGAGACTTGGCCTCTAGAGGGGATCACACTCAAGTGATGTGGATGTAATGTCACACTCTACCCTTGAGGAAAAGTAATAAGGGAGTGCACTCAACCTATATTGGTCCAAAATATGAAAATAAAGATTATCCAGCACTCTTGAAGGGAGTATACAGCATGTCATAATGGGTACATGGGGTGTCCATATATCCCTTATCATGCTCATTTGGATAGGCCTCACATGGAATGTAGTATCCATAAACATGGCATGTAAAAGGATTAAACAATGTGTAGATACACATGGTACCATGTACATGATTCCTTGTTATTTCTGTGGATCAATGTCATTTTTTGTACGGTTTAGTGTACACCAGGTCATGTCTAGGTGGTGTATCCATGACTGTATACTCCAACCCATGTCGGTGTATTCTCCAGAGTACATGTCGAGTCAACTGGGAAGGGTCACACATTATGTGATATTGGTCACATGTTGTATGATACTTATCATCATACAGAAATCCTAGCCCCAACTAAAGGGGCCCCACACACACTATGTTGAAGGACCTCGGGACACCCTGAGAGGGGAGGAGTGAATTAGGGTGACAACTTTTTATTTTAATGTGATGGATCTTGTTCCCACATTGGAAGAAATTTTTTGAACCTGCATGATGAATATCATCAAAAAGAAAACATTCACATGCATAGAAAAGACACAACACTTTTTACTTGGTTCACCACTAAGGACTACGTCCAAGGAGTATATTCCAAAAAGTTTTCGGTCGTACCAAATTCCACTAATCTTCACTAGTTGTGGATTACAATGGTTCGGGAATAATCACTATGTCCCAGGCTCACTGCCTTTACAAAGGTTCAGGGATAGCTCACTGCTTCCCTCAGGTCACTCTCGTTGACTCCCCATGGCTCACTGCCCTTGGTGAAGTCACACTTAGTTTATAGACGTGAAGGTATCTTCATCATTTCATAAGAATGCATCCTATGTTGTTTTTAGATGCTCTGTTGAAGTCCAACTCTCACCAGAAGACGAATCTTACTTTGCACTGAGGGTACCGGCCGATCATCTAGCTTTCGTGTAGCTTCAGAAGGACAGATGTACTTTAACAACCTTGGAGCGCTTCTCCATGACCGGAGCGCAAGTTTCAATCCCGGCGCGCAAGTCACTTGTGAGGTACAAATTAGGCGCCCAGGTGACACCAAACCACTTGCGCGACTCTACCTCCTTCAACTCCAAACTTGTGTGACGCTGCGCATTTAACTCCCCAAATGCCTTGATCGCGCAACAAACTACCAGCGCACATCCTATAATTGCGCGACCCAACAACCACTTGCACGACTCAACCACATTCAGGTTGAGATCTCGAAAAATATCTAATTCTTGAACTTCGTTACAAATGAGTAGGGGCGATCCTTTATTTATTGGAAAATTGGACCCCCTGCGCAGTGGCATGCAAGTCTTTCCTCCGCGCGCAGGTTTCGGAGCGCATCTCATCCTCCTTAGCCTATGTCATGCTACTCACTTGAACAACCACTCTAATACATGCAATAAGTTCTTTCCTTTTCGATATTTTAAAGTTATGATCTTTAAAAACAATAGGCACACAATTTTCCAATCCTCATAGGCATCGGCGTGCAAGTCTCTTCACGGCATATAGGTCACTTGTGCGACCAGCCCAAAACTTGCACGACCCTTATCCCTTTTCCATTTTTCCATGTTCTGATCTTGAAAAACATATAGTGAAAAAGTTTCCTCTCCTTCAAGTACACAGCACGCAATTCTCTTTTCCAAAAACTCTTTTCTCTATTTGTAGATTTTCATGCCCAAAAATTTGGCAAACACTAGGAAACAGCGCCACCTTCAATACTGATGTCTACTTGAACTGTATTATCTCTTTGCTGGTACACATTCTGAACTTCCACTAAGGATTGACAACAAACACAAACCATGCTCCAAATCATGCATAGATGATCATCTTTCCAATATATGTAATATTTGGTTACATGTTGTGTGTATCTGGATTTTTCAGAAATCCTCATTCTTCCTCCCGCTCGCACCCCCGTCACCTAGAAATTCGGCTCCAATATCCCCTGGATTCATGGATCTACCTTAACTCATAACCGCTATCGAAGAGAAACTGGCCCTAGTCCTTGAATATGATCAAATAAAAAATATTGTTCATCTGGGTCGTCTCCTATACACTTAGCATGCAAATCAGTGGTTCCCAAACTGCTCTGATCTTTCCTCCACCACCATCATCGCACCTTTATTACTTCATATAGAGTCCAAATCTACAATCTCAAATCATTGCATCATGAATCGTGTGAGCAACAGTCAATCCACAGGTAGGGTATCAAACAGCGAACCAAGAGGTTTCCCATGATGAACAAGAAGGGGGTAGAAAAGTACAAAGAACATCCATGTGGATGAAACATTGACTAATGTTCATGTTGTTCTCAATTGTTTTCGGTTATAATGATAAATGAAGAAGAATTTAACAATAAGAAATAATCTCCAAATAATCCTTGTAAATATAATCACATACCATAAGGAGATTGATCCTTAAATCAATCCATTTGTCTATTGATTTGTGTTCAACATAGAAATTATGAATGAGGAATAAAAAAATTGAAACACATTCCCTACTTGAATGTGATTCTATCACTGATGAATAATGATTATTGTGTCCCTTTTATTGGAAATATCTGTCGAATCTGAGGTGTATTGATCATCGATCTATCATTCTCTACTTGTGGGGTATCTGGTAATATTCCAATGTCACTCATCAAATTTTTCAGGTTATGTGGATGACCCTACGTATTTTCCATTAGCATATACTTATATGGAAACCTAGGTCACTACATTAAAAAATCATTATATAATTTTATTTATTTTATGCTTGTGACAACCTTTCTAAAAACCACCTTTTCTGTCTAATATTAAGTCGCTTTAAGTTTAAAACCAAAATTTTAACTCAATAGATCACTTAGATTTATAATCTAGAGACCTATTTAGGCGTTCTTGGATGTTTTTAGGAAACATGCATGCACATGATATTTAATATATTAAAAATATTTCAAAAATTTATCCCATTCACACAGAGCCTCATAATTTCACACTATCATATTGCCTAGTTTCAATATTAATACATATAATATCCAAAAATAGTAAATGTAAAATTAAATACAATACATTCTCCCCACCTTAGGTTGTTTCATCCCAAAAATAGAAAAATTACTAAAATAGAATGGTGTACTAGGCTCACATCTTGTTCTCCCACTCCCAGATGCTCTCCTGAAGGTTTTTTTGATGCCACCAAACACACACAAGGGGAATAAAATTCCCATTCATAATCGTATCCTTACAATTAGAGACCCTCTTCGGGTTCTCCTCAGAGGTAGATCCACCTTCAATGTCCAGCTCTTCAGGGTAGATATCGTGTGATGGTTCGTGCACGTACGTCCTCATCTATGACACATTGAAGATGTCTTGTACGTAGTCCATATGTGGTGGTAGAACTAATAGAAATGTGACCTCACCATCCATATATAGAATCTAAAAATGGTTGATGAATCTCGGAGATATCTTTCAACTACGGCCAAATCTCATCAATCCACAACAAGGTGAGACCCTCAATAATGCATGGCATCCTTCATCAAACTCCAAATGCCTCTTTTTTCCTTTCTGTATAATAATTCTGATAGATTTTTGTTGTCCTCATATATTTCCAGATGATATGCACCTTCTTTGTAGTAGCTCGCACCAACTCCAGGTCCACGAGTGCTGACTCTCCAATGTCATTTCAGCAATGTGATGACCTCTATGGTCACTCGTAAAATTAATTGAATTATTCCATACTAATGGTGGAAGTGTATATTTTGTTTAATGAAAACTCTAACAAGGGTATGTGGTCCTCCCAATTCTAGACAATGTCTAACATGAAATCACACATCATCTCCTCTAAAACATGAAGGGTATGCTCAATCTATTTTTTGGTTTGTGGGTGGAACACTATGATCAAGTGTCACTGGGTTCAAAAGGCATGTCGTAATCCACTCCATTACTAATATTTGAATCGAGCATCATCATTAGAGACAATCGTAGAGGGAAATCCATGGATTCTAACTATCTATTTCATATAGAGACATCCCAAGATATCTTCTAAACTCTACTCTTGAAATGCTAAGAAGTGGTATGAATTGGTGAGTCGGTTTGTGATCACCCAAATGGAAATGCATCCCCTGGAGGTGCATGGTTAAACTATCACAAATTCCATGGATATCCTATCCCACATTCATTCTGGAACCTTAAGGGGTTGGATTTAACCTACTGCAACATGGTGCCAGCCTTCACTTTCCAACAATGGATTGACAGAAACACTTTGAAACTCTGTTCATCATGCCTATCCTCCAAAACATACATTGTAGTTCTTAATACTTCTTAGACACCAAGATGTACTGTCAAAGGGGATGTATGAAACTTCCGCAACACCTCCTCTAATATTATAAAAGGTACCACTATTAATCCAATGGAAAAAATATCATGGTCCCCACATTCAGAATAACCATTAGGAACATGTCTAATGAATATCTGAGTACATAAGGTCTCATAGTCGGTATTTCCATATTGAGCATTCCAAAAACTCCATAGAATCGGTGGGGTAACAACCATCGACTTCTGATATGAAGCACTATCCTAGTCTATAGAGGAAAACTACAATGATGGTAACTGCTCGGATGCATCATCCAACAATTAATAATAATATCTCTTACTGATAACATCTACCACAATGTTACCCTTACCAAAAAATAGAAAATCTTAAATTCCTAGTCCAAAAGGACCTCCTTCCATTTCCATTGTCTCGTGTTAAGATCCTTCTAAGAGAATATATACTTGAGACTCTTATGGTCATAGTATATGATAAACCACTCACCCATCTGGTAGTGTCTCCACAAATTTAATTCAAATACTATTGTTACTAATGCATTGTCAGGGTTGTCTAGTTCTGTTCATGTTGTCTCAACTGGCATGAACCAAATGAAAGAACTTCTTGCATATTCATCAGAACCCAACCATGTTTGGTCCCTGATTCTTGCAGTATACTATGTACTTGACACCATCCTCTAGAAACCTCTGTATGGGAGCGGTCTTCAACCTCTGGCTCAGATCCTGAAATCAAAACTTGCACCTTTTCATCCACATGTATGGTTTTCCTCTCTTATTCTAGGATTTCAAGGGTGCTGCCACTCTGAAGAATTCAGTTACAACCCTCTTATAATACCCAACAAATCCAAGGAAACTCCACACCTTGGTAATACTCTAGGGTGTCTCCCAAGAAAGAACTACCTCAAACCTTATTTAATCCACTGGAAATCTATCCTCTAAGATTATGTGTCCTATAAAGTGGAACCTGAGAATCTAAAATTGAAACTTTGCGACCTTTCCATAAATTGTGTTCTCCTGGAGTGTGTCTAGGTTCAACCTTAAGTGCATCACATACTCCTCCTCAGACGACGAATACACTAGGATTTTGTAAGGCCCTGACCATATAATCCCAGATCCGGTGCATTATTTTAATGCATTAGAATGATACAAGGAATCATGCCCTGAAGGACTAATCAATTTAGCAATCTTGGAAAATATATTTCATATATTAAATATTCATCACAATTCAAAACATAATTTACAACATAGTTTATTCTTTGAGAATTACATTATTATTCTAGCTTAGCCTTTCATATCAATCATAAAACACTTATTTGCATCTTGGGAAAATAAAACATATTAAAGGGGTGAGCTCAAATTCTCAATAAGGCTAAAAAATATAAATGAAGCTATCATATATAACCATAAACATTAAGGCACATATAAAACTGAAACACATGATTTTTAAGTATAAACATGAACATAATATGACAAGAATAAATCCAATAATTCAATTTAAACATTCAAAGGGATATTCTAGTAGTTGAATAATCACATGTAATATCAATAACTAATCTCCTAATAAAGGAATTCATAATTTCAAACATCTGAAACAAATATTTGAGGCCTCGGCTGAGACATCTTAAAATAAATGGTTAAGGCCTCATCCAAATCCATATCTGAAAATAAACAGGCTAGGACTAGACAAATTCTATATCTAGTATGTCTCATAAGATCTACGGATTCATTAAGGGACTATAGATGGTACCGCCCGTCACTTACTAATTCTAATTCATTCATTATATGAAAACAGTGAAACATGACAAAAACATTTGTAAGAAAACTAGCAAGTGAAATGTTAAAAATTTATCCATAAAACATGAAGTGTAAAAAATAGTACATTCATATTAAAATATATCATAAAAACATTAATATAATAGGGAATATTGTATCATAATAAATATACATCAATCAAGAATAATATCCAACAAAGGATATAAAAATAGAATAAAATTTGTTAATAAATTTATTAAAACTCTTTTAGAGATATATCATGTTTTTACTTTGAAATCATTTAAAATTTGTGAAATTATAAAAGAAAATCTTTATTTTGAAATTAACCTTGTAAGCTTTTAAAGGAAGAAAATAATTTTAAGGATTCATAATAGAAAAAAATGGTAGTCTGCTCTGTATAAGTTAAAAATGTTCATTTCTTAATTTGTAGAAAAGTTCATAAAGTACCTTACTTAGAAAATGAAAGAAAAATTACTTTAAAAATTATATAAAAAGGAAAACATGGGTACAATTGTCTATAAAAAAATTTGATAATATTTTGAAATATATTTTAAGAAACATGGATGTGGATTATATGAATTTCCCAGTAGATACTTACATAAAAACATATTTGATAATAATGATATTTTGAAATTAACCCTTACCTTGTATTTTCCTTTAGTTGAGGGTGTGTTAGCCTCCTATATAATGGTTAAATAATTTTATTAAATTATACCAGAACTAGAACCATATCTATATTTATGATATCATATATAATCCTCTTATAATATCATATTACTCTTCTGTTAGTAATATTTCTTTATTTTTACTATTCCAATTGTTAATAACTTTGCTTCTCAAGTAAGGTTTGACTTATTATTTGTTATTTCATTTAATTAGGTCATCGTTTTGTCATATATAGAATTTATAACATGATTTAAATATTATATATATAGATTACATATGTTTTCATAATAATCCAAAATACATGGATATAATAAATGAAATGCACCATTCATGGAGAAGGTAGGCCATACGTACGCATGAACGGTAATTTCATTTATTTTTCGTATAATAATTAATTTATATACTTGTATACTATAGTTACAGTATTATATTGATTTAATATATGATATATAGGTTTAATAAAACAATCATTTATATGTTTTATGTATAGTGTGAACGAGTCATATCGTATTGAAGGGGCGGTAGTCCACACTTACTCAAATGAAATTATCATATTTACAGAACTTGGAAAGCATAAAGGTATGATTTAAAAAAATACATAAAGAATAATAGAGACATTATAAATAAAATATATATGATATAATAATATGGTATCTATTAAAATTTCCACCATGATAGGTGGTAGGGGAAAATTGAACAATCATCATTTCATAAGGCAGTAGTTCTCCATACACAGAAACAGTATGTCAATTAGCCATTAAACGGAGGTCTATGTAAGTATTGTTTAAAACCATATTATAAAAAATAAAGTATATTTTTAATACTGGTGTTGTTATGTAATCATGTAATAATAATATTATGGGTATTGTATCATGTAAATGAAACTAAAAAACATGAGAGAAGGCATTACCACTTAATCGCGTAAATTCTTTTGGTTTATAACAAAAGGCTCCATTGGGAAGATTTTTTTCCTACAAGAGGATTCTAAGACAAAGGTAGGTATTTTTTATGATTATTTGGGCATGTTTTGGTTGATATAGAAGGCTAAATGTGTTGTGAGGAAATGAGTGAGAAGGTGTCCTTTTATAGTGAAGGTAAGGGGAACTTTTGAGATATCTCAAAGGATTAATTTATTATAAATTAAATATGTATTAAAATACCTCTAAAAGGTCATTTATTCAAACATAATATGAGATAAGGTTTAAATATTACTAACGAGTATATTTTAGACAACTTTTGCTGTTATTTTAATCCTTTTCATTTTGATTAACCATTAATTAACCCATTTTAATTTTAACTATAGTAAGCAATTTTTCTTTACTAAAGGGATGTTATTTTTACATATCAAGTGGAAATTAGACATAAAATGGAACATTTATGACCATATATATTCCTATTTTCCTTAGTTAATATTTTATAATTTTTAAATAATTTAATGAAATATTATTTGCATAAAATTTCATAACTGTCAATTTTGACACTATTGGTAACTTTGACTTTAATAAAATACATATAGAAATATAACTTCAAAATAAATCATTTAATATACCCATAACATGTAATATTAAAATATAAAATTAGTATTTCACATCAATTATGTAAAATTATATTTATTTTCTTAATTCAAAGTCATTTATATGATATTTTATTAATAAATTAATTTTTGTGTCACTATTGTGTCATCATTAATGGTAATTATTTAATCTATAATAATTATAGATAAATTTATAAGATTTAGGAAATTATTTTACCTTTCCATATAATATTTATAATAGATGTTATATTATGGTTTTTATATATTAAAATGTATAAAATTATATAAAATGAGAGTGTGACATTTTTTCACATTCATTGTTTTTTATTATATCCATGTCATATTAATGGGAAAGTGTTCATTAAGTGATTAAAATTTTAACCATAGATGATAATGGTCTAATTTAATCATCCAATAGGATTTTTATAGGTTCTAAATTAATTATATAATATTATTTTTATATTTGAGTACATGATTTACCTTTAACCATGGTAATAAAAATAACTACTAAAGTAACTATTCATAATATCAGAAATGAAAATGAACTTATTTTTATTATTTGAACCCACTAATTCTAAATATGGAATCGATTTTTAAAAATTCAAAGCAAAAAACTTTTTTAATTAATTTAAAAATTAATCCCATTATCAGAATAAAAATGGGTTTTAAAAGTTAAAACATTGGAAAAGAATGAAACGTTTTGACATCAAAATTCATGGTAAAATTAATTCCAATGACAAAAATTATATTAGATGATAAAATATATACTATTTATAATTTAAAACCCTTTAATAAAATATTTTATCCACATAAATTATTTCAAGGAAAAAAGTTTTTTTTAATTAAAATTTTGTATATTTTCACTATTCATCAAAATTTAAAACTTATCAAAAAAATACCAAAATTCATAAAAAGTAAAATTTCATATCCTGATTTTAGAGAATAAATTTTTTTGATATATATGATATATTAAAGTGTCAAAATTTTTATTTAAATTGGGTGCGCCATCAAAAGGCGACAAAACTACTTTTTTGAAAAATACTTATTTTATCCGAAAAAATTGAATTTGTTCTTATATTATATCTAAGAAACACATATAATGAATGTTAAAATTATATGAAATATTTAAAATCAAAAATGTGTTTAATACCATTTATAACCCTTAATTCAACAGCTAGGTTCTATATTATATTAAAAAATAATATTTTATTAATATATTGTTGTTCGGTAAAACTGGTTGTTATGTGTAACGCGATCCAACTCATTATTGTGTGTAGTATAAGATTAACATGGTGTTTCATAAAAAATAGCAACATAATTAAATATATTTAGATATAAAAATCTTCTAAATTTTCTGGGTTTTACATTCTCCCCTACTTAAAAAAATGTGTCCTCATAATTTATACTCTGGATTGAAAACTAAGGGTTTGTCATTTTAAAATATAATTGTATAAATCCCACATAGGAAAATGGATTATTGAGACATATTTTTTAATATAATTAATGTTAAGTATGAGTATCACCATATATAACACATTCTGGGGATCAATGAAGGATAAATGGACATGAAAGAAAATTTAACCATCATGTTTTGATGGAGAATGATAGAGAACATGATTAAGAAAAGTTTACAACCACAAAGCTACAAAATCGGTGATGAACCAAGGGGTCATTTGATTTATCACAAAAGAAAATACTAAGAAAATATTTTAGGTTTCATGATCCTTCAACTAGATTTGATGAATTCAACTACTTCATAGATTAAGAATATAACAAAACATACTTACATGACAAGTATAGTTCTAACTAATTTCAACCACAAACTCATCTTTCTCTTCAAAAGATAATAAAATTTCAAAGTATTATATTTATCTTAATCGTATAAGGTTACAAAAATAAACATATTTTTCATCTATCATATAGTATAAATAGAGAAAACTATTCTATACTAACGGGTTCATCATGTAGGCTTGTGGTAGGTGATGCACCTTGTCACCTTTCGATTGCCTATCCATGTCTCACGGCCTCGCCGGACGCGACGGGTTGTAACCCAACCTGTGGGTTGTCCTTTTTCTAAAACTATGTCATAATAACATTCCAAAATAACATTAATAAATTTTTTGACCTTATACAATACTATCCAATGTCCGAATTAATCTATTCCAAGCATAATATTTTTTCAAAACAATTCTTTCCAAACTTACAAACTAAAAACATCATTAAATTTCCAAAATCAATTATAACATCATATTCCCAAAAGAAGTAATATATATCATATTCAAAAAACATTTATAACCTCAGATTACTTAATTAAAAAATTCATTCTTCAAATTCCATAAATAAGAAGTACTATAGTATAGTCATTATATATCACATTATTCTTAAACCCAAAGGATAATAACACAATTATTAAAACCAGAAGCATAAATACATTAATAATTCCACTTAGAATATAGTAACACCATAAGCTTGACCATGATCAATTTTCTTATTCTAATCCATATTTCGTAGATTCTCTGGATAGTAATTTTCATAATTTCCTATCACTGTAATAGAATTTCACATTTTAATCTTCTCTCTTTCCCTTACAATAATGATCATGATGTCCTTTTCACCAAACTTGAAACAATCACCTTTTACTTTTATGTAGGCACCGGGGTGTTTCCTTCCAAATTTTTCACATTTGGAAAAATCCTTATTTCCCTTCTTCCTATTACCTATCTCTTACTCCATTCTTCCCTTATTCTCCTATTTTCCCATCATGTTATATGACATAAAAAATTATTTCTCTATCTTTATAGCACTTTGGACTATATCTTCATATAATAATAATGTTTTGGAGACCAATCCATTTTGGAGAAATGGATTTAACCCATAAAAAATGATCAATCTTAATCCTTGTTTTATTAATGTATTCTATATCACACCTTTATACCTTGTGAAGTTAGCTTCGTACTTTTCTACATTCTCATCATCATTTTTCCTCAGACTCAGAAACTGTCTCTACATAAGCTCATTCTTCACGATGAAAATATTTTCCTAAGAAAAGGTCCATAAACATTTTCCATTCCATATCTTCTAATTATTCAACCTGATAAATGTTTTGAATTAATTACCACCATTAATCATAATCTCATGTGAGACGATAAATTTCCATGTAAATGTTTTCCCTTTCATTACATCCCAAATAAATAAATATTTTTTACCTAAGAAACTTTTCCATTTCTCAGCTATAAATGGATTTGTAATCTCATATAATATTGGAGGTTGTTGTCTCATAAAGCGGTATAACATTGATCTTACAGGTTGTTGATCTAGGTGATCCATACGGGTAAGATTATTATTCATAACCTGATTTTTCTATCCCAGTAAGGTTATAAGTTGTTCTTCACTAGTTGTATCTCTAAATCTACTATAATTTCTTTAAATTGTAGGTAAATCCCCAAATAGATTATGTAATTTTATATGGTTTTCATTCCTTCCACTATGATCCATTTATAATCAATGGCATGCACTATATTAGGTTATAAATCATAATGCATAATTCCAAACAGTAAAATACATAACATAAATTGAAATATTTTTTCAAATCAAATCCTTAATCATAAAAGTGGTTTCTTTGGGGACATATTTACTTATAAATCCTTCATACTGGTTTGTAAAGAAAATTTAAATTATCTTAAGCATATCCCCTAGGAGAGTCAAACTTGGTGCACAGTAAGAACCATTTTCATGTATCAGGTTACCTCTAGTCAGGCATGGAACACCTTGTCGAAGTTCTTACCCATAGGTACATCTGTTCCAGAACCAATTCCACTTTTAGTATCCAATGAATGATGTATTTCTTGGAAAATCTACATTATTTAAGTTTAAAATAAATTCTATGATGTACTTTTCTACTTATTCTGATATTCTATCTTAGGGTTATGATCCCTAATCAAATCCTTCTAAATATAATTTATTAGGTTGTTGTTAAACAACCTATGATACCAACTATAATTCCCCCACCCCTGAAGTTATGATCGAGTACATTATTTTAATACATTGGAATGATACAAGGAATCAATTCCCAAAGGGATGATCAGTTTCATAGTCTTGGAAAATAGATTTCATACATGAATCGTTCATTATAATTCAAAACATAATATGCAACATAGTCAATTATTTTAGAATTCCATTATTTTTCACACTTAACCCTAGAAATCAATCATAAAACACTTCTTGTCATCTTGGGAAAATAAAACATACAAAATGGGTGATATAAAATGCTCAGTAAGGTTAAAAAATATAGCGGAAGCTATCATAAATAACCATAAACTTTAAGGAAAGTATGAAACATAAACATAAGTCTTTGAAACATAAATTTAAACATAATATGGAAAGAATAAATAAAATAATTCAATTTAAACATTCACATTGATATTATAATAGTCAAATAATCACATGTAATATCAATAACTATTCTTATAATGAGTTAATTCATAATGTGGGACATCAGAAACATATTTTTGAGGTCGCATCCAAGACATCTAAAAATAAATGGTTAAGGCCTCATCCGAATCCATATCTGAAAATAAATTAGAATGAACTCGGCCAAGTCCATATCTAGGTTTTCTCATGAGACCAACTGATGCATCATGGGTATATAGCTAGCCCCACCCATCACCTATGAATTCCAATGCATTCCCCATATGAAAAGGGAGACACATAACATAATCATTCGTATTAAAACATTGATACGAAATGTTAATACTATACCCATAAACCACGAATGGAAAAAAAGATAAAATCCATATTAAAACATATCATAAAACTTTTAATACAATATGGAATATTTTATCATAATAAATCAACGTTAATCAAGCATAAAATCCAAAAAATTATATTGAATTAGATGAATATACATTAATAAATTTATTAAAACTTTTTTAGAGAGATATTATTTTTTTACATTTAAGTCATTTAAACGATGTGAAATTATAAAAGACAAAATTTCTTTTGAAAATAATCATTTAATATCGTAAGGTAAGATTCAAGATGTTAAGACAACATAATGGTGGAAAATAGACTCTTGCGCCGTATAAGTTAAAAACATTATTTCCCTGTTGAAAAGGTCATAAAGTACCTTGTTTTGGAAACAACGGAAAGAATCCTTTCAAAAAAAATTATATTAAAAGTCAAACATGGGTAAAATTTTCTTTAAACTAATTTTTATGATAATTTTAAATACATTATAAGAATCATGGTTGTGGGTAATAAGAATGTCCTATTAGATACTTATATATAACAATCTCAGATTATAAAGAGATTGTGAAATTAACCCTTACCTTGTATATTACTTTAGTCGAGGGTGTATTAACAACCGTTATAATAGTTAAAGAATGTTATTAAATTAAAAAGTAACTATATCCATATTTATGATATCATATATGATCCTATTATAGTATCTTGTTACTCTTTTGATAGTAATCTTTCATTATTTTCACTATATAGAGTGTTAATTATTTAGTTTCTCGAGTAAGTTATGACTAATTATTTTTTGTTCCCATTAATTAGATCATGGTTTCATTATATAAAAAAAGCAAAACATGGTTTAAATATTATATATATATCCTGTATATATGTACTTTGAATAATATAAAATACGTGGAGACTAGAAATGAAATGCACCGTTCATGGAGACGGTAGGCTGTATGTAAGCATTATCGCTACTTTATTTTATTTTTCATATAAAAATTAAAAGATATACATTTATATTATAAATACATAATTATATTAATTTCATAAATGTATCATAGTTTTAATTAAACCATCCTTTATACATTCCATGTATAGCGGGAACGAGTCATAACACTTTGAATAGGCGGTAGTCCACACTTACTCAAACGAAATTACCAAATTTACACAACTTAGAAAAAATAAAGGTATGTTTTAAAAAAAATTATAGAAGAATAAATAAATTTTTAAATAAAATATATATGATATATAAACATAGTTTCCATCATAATGTCCACCATTATAGGTGGTAGGGTAAAATTAAACAATTGTCGTTTCATGAGGTGGTAGTTCATCTTACATAGAAACAGTTCGTTCATTACACATTAAATGGAGGTGTGTGTAGGTGTAGTTTGAAACTATAGCATACCAATATTACAGTATATTGTGGATATTTGTGTTATTATGTAATCATATAATAATAATATTATAGGGATTGCATAATAGAAATGTAACTAAAAAGCATGAGAGAAGGTGTTACCTATTAATCAGGTAACGTCTTTTGGTTTATACCAAAAGTCTTCCTTGGAATGATTTATTCACTAAGAGAGGCTTATAATATGAGGGGAGGGACGTTTGGAGATTATTTGGCATATTTTTATTGAGATATAAGGCAAAATTTTGGGTGAGGAAATGAGGTATGAGGTGCCCATTTATAAGGAAGGCAAGGGGAACTTATGGGACTTCTCAAAGGATTAATTTATAATAAATTACATATATATTAAAATACCTCCAAAATTTATTTATTTAAATATAATATTATATAAGGTTTTAATATTACAAACGAATATTCTTTATACACGTTTTTGTGTTATTTTAATCATTATCATTTTGATTAACCCTTAATTAACCCATTTTAATTTAAACTATAGTAGTCAATTATTCAATTGTATGGGGATGTAATTTTAACTTATAAAGTGTAAATTTGACCATATATTGAAAATTTATGATATTTAAGACCATATATATTTCCATTTTCCTTATTTAATATTTTTATGATTTTTAAATTATTTAATTTGTTTAACAATATTGATAACTTTAACAATAATAAAATACATACAGTAAGATAATTTCCAAAAAAATCATTTAACATACCTATAACATTTCATATTAAACTAAAACATTCTTGTTCCTCAATTATGTCAAATTAAATTTATTTTAATATTTTAAAATTATATATTATATTTTTAATTAATTAAAGAAATTCATTATCACTATTGTGTCATCATTAATGGTAAATATTTAATATATAAATATTATAGACAAATTTTTCAGATGTAGGAAATATTTTTATATTTCCAAATATTAATTATAATATATTTTATATTCATGTTATTCATATATTAAAATTAATATACTTATATAAAATGAGAGTGTGGCATTTTTTCAAATTCATTGAATTTTTTATATTCATTGCATATTCTTTGTTAAGTGGCCATTAAGTGGCTAAATTTAAATATATAGACGATATTGTTATAAATTATTCATATAATAAGATTTTTATAGGTATTAAGGTAATTTTATAATATTATTTTTACCTTTAATTACTCAATTTATGTTTAACCATGGTAATCAAAATAATTATTAAAGTTATTACTCATAGTCCCAAAAAATAAAATGATCCTATTAACATAATTTTTACCCAATGATTCAAAATATGGAATAAATTTTTAAAAATTTAAAATAGAAAAATTGAAGTAATTAATTTAAATATTAATCTCATTGTCTGAATGAAACACGGGTTTTTAAAACTAAAAATATTGGAAAAGAATGAACTTTTTTTACATCAAAATTCATGGTCAAATTAATTCCAATGAAAAAACTGTATTAAATGATAAAAATATAATCTATTTATAATTAATACAAAATCAATAGTATAATTTATCCACAAAAAATATTTCGATGAAAAAAGTTGTTTTTAATTATAATTTAGTATATTTTTACTATTCATAAAAATTTAAAACTTATCAGAAAAACAGAAATAATTGCTTCAAAGTAGATTTTAATGTCCCGATTCAAAATATATACTTTATCGTTTTTAGATATAATATATTAAGCGGTAAAAAACATTATTAAAAAAGGGGGCACCATCAAAAGGCGTAAAAACTGCATTTTTTTAAAAATACTTATTCTATCAGAAAAAAATAAATTTTTTCTTATACTATATATAAGAAACAAATAATATGAATGTTAAAATTATATGGAATATATAAAATTAAAAATGTAGTTAATACTATTCATAACCACTAATTTAACGGCTAGGTTATATATTATATTAAAAAATAATATTTTATTAATATATTGTTGTTCTATAAAATGGGATCTTACATGTAACGTAAGACAAATCATTGTTCTGTGTAATGTATGATTAACATGGTGTTTCATAAAAACAATGAAATAAACGAAATTAAATTTATTTAGATATGAAAATATTTTAAATTCTTGGGGTGTTATAGATTTCATCGATGAAAACAACCACACACTGATACAAGAAAGGTTAAAATATCTTGTTTATGAGTACCATGAACACTAATAAAGATTTTTTCACACCAAATGGAATCACCAAGTATTCATAGTGACTATAAAAAATTTAAATTTTGTCTTCGATGTATCCATGTCTTGTACTTGCAACTGGTGATAGCCTGATCTGAGGTCAATGTTTGAAAACCACCGCTCCCATATACACTGATTGAAGGGGTCATCGATTCTTGGTACTGGATACCTGTTTGTCATGGTTACCTATTTCAAGAACCTAAAATCCACACATAACCTCAAGATCCCATCATCATTCTTGGAAAACAACACTAGGGATTTCCTAGGGGAAATTTCGGGTCTCATGAATCCCTTCACATGTAAGTCCCCCAACTAAATCATCAACTCTAGAAGATCTAGGGGGGCCATATGACATGATGGTGAAAATATATATGTCATATTATGATGCATGTTTATTCCAAAATCTACCTCTTGGTGGGGAGGAAAACATAGTACGTCCTTAGGAAAGTCATCCTTGTACTCTTCCACCAGTATAGGAAACTGATAGCTCAGAGCTTCCATTTCCCCCAGAGTCATGATGGATAAATGGTTAGTAATTGGTTGTAATCTCATAAACATGATCTTATCCTACTCTACCATGGTTTCCATTTCACCCACAAAGGAAACCCTCATTACGTTACTTCAATCACACTGGATACTCCGCCCAGGGTAGTCAATAAGGGGTTGAACATTAGATTACCAGTCCATACCAATAATGAAATTGTAAGGCCTAATTATTATGAAAGGAGATGACATAAAAAAATTCCACCTCCATGTGTTAGGTCTCACTCCTATCACAAGTTTAAAATTTCCAATTCACCGCTCGTTGAAGTCTCCTCTTGGAAGGGTCGACTTAAAATATCAATTTTAATCTCTATCTTTCAAACTAGATAACTAGAAATGAGAGAATGTCTATACCCTATGTATATAAATAATATATATAAAGTATAAAAGAAACGAATTGTACCTCTTATAATCTCTACAGGATTGGGATCATAGGCCTCTATAGTTTTCAACTGGCCTCATCCCTTCCCACGAGCTCTCGGAGCATAGCATAGACCACCTAGGGGTGGTGGTGGTAATAGGTCAAACCTCCAACCACCTCCTATTACACAACCATCCCATATTCCACATATCCACCCTAATCTTAACTCTATCTCTACCTCGGAAGTCCCTTGACCATATTCTATGTAGATAGATGACCAGTCAGTCAATATCAACCTAGATTTCCTTGAACATTGCAGGAGAAACATTGCATGTCCATCAGCTGATTTGAGCCACCCTAAGAGCCCTGAACCACTATCATTGAGTCATGGGTTCGTCTACTGAAGTTTTTGACCTGAATGGATCCATGTGACTGTCAAAGACTACCTTCTATCGAGATCTTATCTACCAGGTTCCCACTGCTAGATCCCACTACTGGTGCATGCTCTTCCGAAACAAATGTCTATCAAAAAGGCTCGTTCAAGAACTCCAACATATGTAGAAATGAAAATAGATACCAATAATTCCATGATGTCCCAACGCAATCCCTATTAAAAGGTTTTATCACTGAAGGAATTTCCCCATACCATATTCAAGAAATAAAAAAAATATCAATAATCCTCACTAAATACTCTTCCACGATCATACATACCTGTTATAGATGTATGAGCTCTTTCATGCATACTGATCGCAATGTGTATGGATAGAACTCATCTATAAAGAAATGATCAAAGTCTACATATGAGATATTTCTACCATCATATGACTGAGACCCAAAGATCCACCATCACCCTACAAATCCCTGAAGAATACTTACTACAAATACTTCCATCTAATCAGCATGCATCCTCACAATGATGGAAATTCAACTGACATCCTCTAGACAATCCTCATTAACCTGAGGGTCTGGCTCACCCTGAATCTTGAGAAGTCACTTCCTCTGAAACTAATACAATGCACTTAACCTTCAGTAATCCTTATTTGGTAGTGTTGGTTACAACTACTGCTTTACAGGCAGTGGTACCAATGGTAAAGCATCCAAAGGTTCTATCTCCAATACAATACCATGCATCGATGCCTCATCAATAGTTGTATCATCCTTGTGATCACATAGTGTAATCCTCACTAGTTGTCTACAAGGATGAGCCGTGAAATAAAAAATGTTATATGATGATCAAAATGTATATTTAGGGAGCTGACTCAAGAAGGATATTGAAAACACAACCATTCATATTTGATGCGTGAACCAAAAACAATTCCCCGTAACTAAATTTTTAAATGTACTGATTTGAAAGGAAAGTGATCAGATTCTTACTGTATGGATACATTAGACACCACACCAACACTAGAATTCCTTTCTTAAAAAGCTGAACTCAAAACACTAAACACTATTTACCCGAACTAATCTCAGTGAATCATATCCTAAAGTAGAAATGACCTACCATTGATACCACTCTCTCGTGACCCGACATGTTGAGGTCCGACCAGTGACTACCCCAAGCACTTATCCAATAGGACATTGGCTGAAAAACAATGTCATGTAGTCAAATTCCACAGATGGGAGGCATTATAATAAATTAATTATACAAATGAACACTACTCCATTCCCACACAATGCTAAAAAGTAAGAAAAATGAAAGAAAGGATGCATACAAATAAGATTCAAAAATATATTATGACATTAAAGTACTAAAAAAGGGACCAAAAAATAACAACCACAACTATAAATAATCCAATTTCTCCAAGGGTGAGAACTAAGTAAAATTATGCTATCAGTAAACACATCAGTTTCTAAATCTCAGGTTTTGCTCCACCCGCTCCCTATCATCTGAGGACACTGTCCAAAGGGTCATTGTCTTCAATAGACAAGACATGTATAGGAAAAGACTATGCAAGGGTGAGTATAATTAAACCTATTAGGACACCCCAAAATAATAAACATGATGTACCAAGTATAATTAGCTCAAAAAAGATATAACTTTCAATTACTAAGAGAAACATCCATGATATACATAGGAAAAAGACTATTCCATAATACGATCATAAAAAATGGTCATCCATAGGATTCTACTAAATGCAACACTCGTCCTAGGAGAAATCTCTCTAAGATCCATGTTTTCATCACAAACACTTAACAAAGAGGCATTACTAATTGTGGAATGTTTAAAAAGAAAAAAATGGTCTAAGAAGAATATAATACAATGATAGGGGTCACACTCAGAACCGTTAGGGGACACCATGAACTGAATCTGCATCAACCAGCTATATAGTGGATCATATGTCAACAATTCAACAAACCCTATTGATACAGACAGCTAGATGGAATATCAATACCCTCCTCAGGGAGGTCACACTAATTAAAAAAACTCTAACTAGGGAAATAAGGATGATAGAGGATCTCACTTTAGTCTCATGTAGGGACACCACAACACTATCAGAGACTTAGCATCTAGATAGGATCACAGTCCAGTGAAGTGGATGCAGTTCCATATTTTACCCTCAAGGGAAAGACCAAGGGAATGCAATCAACATATACTGGTCCAAACTAGGAAAACAAAGATCCTTAAGCACTCTACAAAGGAGCACAAGATGATTCTAGATATCCCAAGTCATTCCCCTGTGGAAGAGCCTCACAACGCATGTAATCTCCATATAAATCTTTTGTAGAGGGAGTACACAATTTTTAAAGAAACATGGTATCATGCTCGTTTCTTATGTCTATGTCTATGTACCAATTCCATGTTCATGTACTTGTTCATGTATGTTGGGTCGTGTCTATGTTGTAGTATGTGGCATGTCCATGACCATGTACTCTAACACATGTCCATGTACACATAGGAGTATGCACCGATTCATCCTGGAAGGGTTACACATCGTGTGAGAGTGGTCACACACGGTGTGATCCTTATCTTCATCCTGAATCCCTAACTGCTACTGAAGGGGCCCCACACTCCATGTAATCTTGGAATGCATGTCATGTGTATCGGGATTTTATAGAAACGATGTTTCTCCCTCCCACTAATTATGATGCCACAGTCACAAAGAAATCTAGATCCAATCATTCCAGGATTCATGGATCTAACTCGTAGAAGAAATTATATCGCTGATTAATACACTTTAGCTATAGAATCTGATTGAAAAAACAGGATTGTTCCTCTGAATCATCTTACATGCATGTAGGTAAAAAATCGAGGGTTTCCAAACCGGCCTGATCCATTCTTCGCTTCCATCGTCACACCTACCTTTTGTAATGCCGAGTCCAGATCTATAATCTTGGATTACTGTGAAAAAATATCACATGTGTATTGATTGATCTATCTATTGGGTTTTGAACCACATACCAAGGGGTCGCCCAAAACAAACGATAAGGGGGGATAAAAGAACAAAGAACATACATAAGTAACCAACATTGGCTAATGTACACATAGGCTGTGATTTTCTTCTATTAAAATGTCAAATAAAGAGAAATCTAACAATCATAATAAATAAACAAAAAATCCAGACAAATATAATCTCATCATGAAATGAGATAGATCTGCAAATCAATATGTTCATTGATTGATTTTTTTTATTACCAAAATTAAGAATGAGGAAAAAACAAATTGAAACACATTCCCTACCTCGATTCGGTTTGATCACTGATGGAGAATGATTGTTGAGTTTCATTTTTTGGTGAGACCCGTCAAATGTGAGGTTCGTCGATGGTTGATCTTCCATCATCTTCTAATGGGGTCACCTCCAACATTCCAGTGGAACTCATCAAATTCATATGGTTATGCAGCTAACCCTAAAAATTTTCTATAAGAAAATATTTATAAACAACACTAGGTCACTGCTTCTTAAAATAATTTTATTCAATAATTATATTTATTTTACACCAATTGAAACTTTTCTACAAATTACCCACACAATCTAAAGTTATGTTGCACTTCAGGTAAAACCACAATTCTGAACTCAAAGTTTCCCTCATATTTTCGATCTGGTCACCCATTTAAGAGGTATTCTGTACATTTTTGAAAACCATGTGTCTGTGCTATTTAATATAATTAATACATCTCAAACATTTATCCAAGGCACACCGTACCTTGAGATTTCACACCATCTTTGCACCTGGTCTCAAAATTAATCCATATAATATACAAAAGAAATTAAAAAAAATATGATATGTTTCATTTATTTTAATATTTTGGAATAAATATCTCTTCATTTAAAAATATGGAATTTTTTATTTTAAGGAACATTTTAATAATGGTTTTTACATGTTGGATTACATGAAACAAGTAATGAAAAAAGATAACAAAATTATTTCACACCCAACTATGGGATCACTAGAATGGTCACGTAAATGTAAAGTGTTTAACTAAATTACATATATATGGGTATTCATATTCCTTTAAACTAAAATTAAATCATGTATGTTACCCCTATTTACAAGGACAAATGACTAAATCCCCATTTTGTGGTAACGTTGAAAGGGACAAGGAGATTCTTCAATTAGTTTATGTCATTGTATATGGGCCATTTCCATTTAAATAAAGTGGTGGGTACTCATACTTAATCACTTTTACTGATGATTTTAGTAGATATGTATATGTCTAATTGAAATTGTATAAGTCATATTCTTTTAAAAAATTTAAATAAAAAACATTGAAGTTGATAACCATATTTGTATTATGATTAAGAAACTCTATTACACCATAGTAAAATATCTCATAATCTATTATTCATTACCTAATTATAGGAGTTTGTAATTATATTCCAACTCACTCCTTAGTATAAACCTAAATGTAATAGTGTTAGTGAAATGAGGAACCACACAATTCTAGACATGGTGAGATTAATAATGAAATATGTGAGTTTTTTATTATGCATTCAGGGATACACATTATAGATAATATCAAAAATACTAAACCAGGTTCCAAGATGGTATTCTATACCAATTATGGAGTGGAAAGAAACTAGTGTTGTTATAATTCCATGTGTGGGGGTGTGAAAGGTTTTTCAAGGCCTCTCTAAGAAACAAACTAGCACCCTAAGGAGAGAATTGTATATTTATAGGATACCCTAAGGAAACATGGTGATATTACATATATAACCCCTTGAGAAAATAGTTTAAAGTGGAGAGACATTTCATATTTATTTAGAGTGATCACATATCTAAAAGATATTATAGGATATATATATATATACATCGATGAAGTCAGGGATCCAGGTACACAATATTTGGTATAGGAATAGATTTCACAAATACCGAAGGAAGAAGACATTTCATAGACACAAGTACTACATAGGAGTATGAGAGAGTTTATAGAACAAGAATGATATAGTATTCTAGTCACTAATGATGGAGACTCGTTATTTTTTTGATAATAATGATCATGTAACATAAAATGAATTTGTAATTGGAACACGTGTTTCCAAGTGGAAAGAATCTATAATTTTTGGAATGGAAATAATGTACCAAAACAAAGTCTTGATTTTAGCAGATCATCTAGTGGATATAAATCCCATTTTTTGAAAATAGGTATTCAAGAAGAAACTAGACATGGATGGATAATTATTTACTTATAATGCTTGACTAGTTACGAAAGGGTTCAAAAAGTGTTAAAGAATAGAATATTATAAAACCTTTAAATGGTTTTATAATATGAAATCTATCTTAATTCTTTGTGAAATTTTGGTTTATAATGACTATTTTATTTGGGGAATGTATGTAAAAGTAGCCTTCCTTGATGGGAACTTTATGGAAGAAGTCTATATGAAAAAACATGAATGTTTTGTGACTAAAATGGATGAAAACAATGTATTGATATTAAAAGGATCTATTTATTGATTAAATTAAGAATCTAGGTCAAGGAAATTTTGTTTTGATGAATAGATAAATTATTTTGGTTTTATAACGAATGAATATGATCCTTGCGTCTATAAATGGTTTAATGGGAGTGTGGTTATTTTTTTGATTGTTAATTCTGATAACATACTACTTATTGTGAAGGAAATACTAGTCTTATTGTCTTCTAAGTCTTGGTTAAAAACATGCTTCTCTGTGAAAAAATTGGGTGGGGAAATATATATGCTTGGGATAAAGATGAATTTTGAGTAATATTGGAGGATTTCATGACTATTTCAATGTACATATATTGATAGGATAATAAAGAGATTCACCATAGAACAATCCAAGCGGGTATTGTTACCAGTTTCATCTGGAATTCATATTTCTATGAAAATATCTCATCAAAAAGATGGGTAAAGATAAATGATGAAGCGGAATACATACACATCAGTGATTGGTCATTCATTTTGATTATGCTATGTACTTGTCTTGATGTCACTAATACCTTATGTTTGGTGGGAAGATATTTTGATAATCCAGGTGACCACAATTGTTTGGATATAATGACTATACTTAGGTGTCTAAAGAATGCTAAGTATATATTCCTGGTCTATAGAGGAGATGTGGAACTAGTAATCAGAGGATATACATATTATAATCTCTAAATAGATAAACATGATCTAGAATTAGAGCTGGGATAAATATTCATTCTTAATGGTGGTATTATAAGCTGTAAGAGCTCAAAGAAAACTATGTTCACAGATTATGCACTAGATTCTGAGTATATTTTGTCTTTTTGAAGAATCTAAAGAGGTATTTTGGATATACATCATTATACAACTACTTGAGTTGGGCCTATCGGTAATGACCATATTACACATTATTGTTATAATGTCATAGTTTAGGATCATGAAAAAAATCCATGGTAACATTAGTATATAAATAATATAATTTATATTTTTTATATATTTAGTTATTTTTCTCAAATAGGTGATGCAACAATGAGAATAATATCTGTGGAATAAATGACCCCTTGACAAAATCTTAAACTGAATAGAAACAAGATCATTATATGAGGTTTATAAGACTAAAAGTCATAGGTTTTTAGCCCTAGTATAAGTAGAATTTTCTTGGATTTGGTGTTCTATAACCAACTATATTAAAATTTGATTAAATGTACATTAAAGGATATTAATTTTAATAAATAATTATTACTTATTTTACATTGTTCAGTATGACTTTAATATAATAATTTCCTAGAGTATATATCACATTGATAAGGTTATATTAGTTCCACACTATGATAAAAACCGTGAAATTATATGATAATATTATAATATATAGCCTTACGAATGAATAACATACTATGAATAGATGAATAGAATGTTAAGTATCAGGTGAGTGTACTCATATGTAGATGATACATGTCCTCATGAAGTTCCAACTTGGTAACCCCATTATGTGAGATTATAAGAATAGGCATACCTGTAGGAATTCCACATGTTTCAACTCTAATATATATTCTTATTTTTGTGAATATTTAATGGTACTTAGAATTTAATATTATTATTAATACATGTCATGAATCATGCACGTTGATTTACAGACCAAAACTATGTTTCAATATATTTTTGGGAAGTGTGTTCCATTGGGTGGATCATTAATGACATGTTATTAATTAATAATTAAAATAAGGATTTGTCCCTTACATATTTATGTAATTTAATATCTTGACCCTTATATTTAAATAGAACCATCACATTATATTCCATAGTCCTGGTGTATGATAATTTTATTTAAGATAGTCATTGAAAGACATATCATGCATATAGGTTGATGAATCAAGTGTGAGACTTGCTTAATGAGATAATATTACAAATGGATTATATTAAAAAGTATGCTTTGTGTTTTTTTGTGGATGTTGTGATGTTAACTTCTTTATCTTTGGTTCCTTGACCCACTGTAGGATACTAATTTTATACATTAGTAATTTCCACCTAATAAAAATGAGAAATAAACCTAGAGGGTCACACACTAGGTGTTTCAATTGATTTTAATAAAATTCAGATTGAATTTAATTATTGTAATAAATATTATTACTATGATTGAGGTATTATTTTATTCAGGGGTTTATTGATCTCCAATATTCGTAAGGTAATAAATTATTTATTTAGTTATGTGAGTATTTAATAAAAATTTATTCTATAAAATGTAAATAGAATATTTATATTATTTAATATTTTATAAATTTTTATACTCCTTATTATGAATATGATATTTTTTTATTAATATATATATATATATAATTAAATATTTATTCTGGTATTTTATAAATACCAAGGAGGAAGGGTGGACTAATATAGTTTCTTGTGATAAATATTAATTTACAAGATGTAAAATAATATTAAACATCGTGACTGTTAGCACATTACATAAATTATTATTATTATTTTTATATGAAATGGGGTCAATTAAGGTTGATTATATTATTTCAAGGTGTTTTTGTAATAAATTAATATTCTTAACCCTAAAATAAACCAAATAAATAAATTATTATATCTATTATTTTTGGTTAATCAAAATTTGAGAATAGTTATAAACAGTGGATTATTCTCTTGATTCCTCCTTCTCTAATATTCTAAAGATCAAGAAGAAGAAAAAGATATTTATTCAATCATGAAGAATTTTTAAGGGATCAAGATGAAAAATGTAAGATGGTTGATCTTCCCCACTATAACTATGCAATCTATCAGTGTCATTTGAAGATGAATGGACCATGTGTGTATCACCACTATAGGGGATCTGCTTTGGGTCCTCCCTAAGCAAATGATGGTAATCTGAAAATGGTTTCATATGATCAACATATTTATCACACAAATATCAAAATATGCGGTCTTATTTAATTAGATATAATTTAAATTAATTATATATTTATTATAAAAATGATCATTTCTCAGTTATTGGCTTTCTATGTCAGATATTATATTCATTTGAAAATTTTCATTGGTCATGAAATCTATGTCTTTCACAATATGTAAATGATCTATAAAATCCAACAAAAACCATTATAGTTATTCACCAAAAATGATCTTATGCTAAATCTAGAACCTACATGTGGTATCAAAATAGTAACATTTAAATTTATAATTATTTATTTTATTGTTGATCAATATATGAAATTATGATTAGTTTTCATTTTCATATTACTCATTAGTTAATAAGGATATTAATTAAAATGATATAGAAGTTTTAATATTATTAATTCATGATTCTTATTTTCTTTGGGTCTAAGGATAGATAAATAATGATCATAGATTCCATCGGGAGCTCCCAAATATTTAGGCGAGTAGATTGGGTTGTATGGTGTGTAGTTGAAGAAAACGCCATGTATCCAAGTTCACTACACATGGATGTATCATATGATACACAGTGTTCTGAGTAGTTATTAAAAGTGTTGCATTTATATTTATTGTGTTGACTCTTCTAACTTGGAATGTGGTTTGTTAGATAGCATGGTGTATAGAAAGTCTACACATTGCAAAGTTTGAAAGGTATAGTGGATTATTTCATGTTAACTGTGTCGTCAAATACCCTATTTTACCTCACAAGAGAATGAAATTTTGGAACATTAATGAAACACATGACATGTATCCAGTATACAAGTAATTTAAATTGTTAATCATCACATCTGAAGAATACATCGATACATTGTATGAGTTATACTGACAAATGACATGCAGGCCACATAGTGTGTAGCTCCCTAGTACTTGTTGTGTAATCCAGATGAAATAAATACCAAATACTTAAGAATTTATCCCTATAAAAAAACAAAAAACAAAAAACATGTGGATCAATAGTATACTTTGTTTACTCCAGTCGAGGTATATGCCAAATCCCCACGAATTTATCCCAAATACATAACCATCAAGGAACACAAAATGTATCCTTTTAGTACTATCCATGTATCATCCTAATAAAGTATATAATTAAAATACATTAAAATAATTAATTTCCTCATTAAAACCCAATTACACTAAAGGAACCTGATGGGTTTGACAATGTATTAATGTTTTTAATGAATTAATAAATTCATTATTAATTCATTGTAATTATCTATAATTATTGGTCATGCCGTTTATTTTCCCTAAATTCATTTATGATGGTAACCTTTGTGAGACATTATATGGTCATTAATATAAAGATAGTTAATTGAGTACTTAATTTAATTAATTTATGTTTATCTTAAAAATAAATAATGAATTGAAGTGAATATTATCCGGTATACTTTTTTGAATTTGTTTCATGTGCATGAATGATAATGATATTTGGCCATACCTATGTATGAGTTGGTTTAATTTAAATTAGATTTATAACATGGGATTGAAAATATTTATTATGAAATTAAATATGATGGTCAGTATGTCATTCATCCCTCTTTTATTATGTATGAATTGTATATCCAATGTTGTATATGTAATTCTTTTAACCAGTATTTTGGTTCCCTGCACCTTCATGCGATTTATAAACAAAGGTAATAACAAAATTATACCAAGAAAATTATGGTGTTTCAAGACTTAAACAATATAAAACCAACTTGGGTGAAACACAGGTGGGAAAGTGGAATGTTGCAGCTTGTGCCAAGATTAGACTAATAAGTTTTCCCCTAGGTTCATCGGTTGATTTTTTATCTTCTCAGTAAATCAACTGTTAGATAATATTGTGATTAGGAAATTTATTTATTTATTCACATCTTATGTAAAATTTATTTTATGGATATAAGGTCATGATCACATAAATAACATGAATAATTTGAAAAAAATGGATTTTAAATAAATGGACTATGCATAATTGTTTTGTCAAAATATTTTTAATTTGTTAATTAAAATATGATTAAAAATAAAAATAAATGTAATGGATAAAACAAAAAACATTTACACATAATAAATAAAATCCATTAACATAATATTAACTCAGAATAAGAAATTCATTAATTTATTTATAATTAAAACAAAGAATTATGAGTTTGAAAAACCCTCATTGGGGCACATATTCTTATCGAGGATTTAATATGAAGGTTTCATGTAGAGATAACCAATTTTCAACAAGATAAATACACCTTTATAGGTATGATGTAAAATTCAGGTAAGTGTTGGGGAAATCTAAGTAAGGGTTTCGGGACTGGGGATTCCACTCAATGGATTAAGGAGATGCATCTTTGCAGGTTGCAAAGACCTGCCTACCTAAATAACATTGTGTAATTCATTGATATATCACATGGGTTATGAGAAGGTAAATATGGATCCTATACACTATAATTTATTTTTTTTCAAGAGACATTATGAATCTAATTATGAGGGATATTAGGCATAATAAAATATTTGGATTCTTTAAAAAAATAAATTTATTATTATATCTCACATAATTTTCAATCATGTAAAGTATTAATAATAAACTCTTTTAATTTTGTAGAATAATGTAAAATTCATCAACATTACCCCTATGATAAATCTTATAGATTTACCACCTCCCTACTGAAATATCGTATAGAAATGTTTTAAATGCCTATATGCAGTGTGCCACTATGAACTTTAATATTATAGACTAGAATCCTCACTACTTGATCCTTCTACTAAGTAGGTGAATGATGATAAATTCACTATATGTGATAAAAATAGAGTTAAGCGGTTTAAATTTAGTGTCTAATGCATCCATCTATTTCTAATTAACTCATGATTTCATGTAATGAAATGGATATTTATATCATGCTCCATCATCTTCACGGTATTTACAATAAGAGGGAAAAAGGATTGGTTTTAGACATCCAATGCACTATTTAAATGAAAACATAGAGAAGTTTTTTTTAATTAGGCGTTATGTAGTTAAAATAATTGTATACATTGATCACTTAGAGGTTCTTCATTTAATGTTTCCTGAAGAGATGTATAGTGATCTCATTCTTGCATTACTTCCTATGAACATCTCATATGTTTTGTTTGTTTCAATATGAACAATATAGAGAAGTCTCTTCCAAATCTTATCACATTACTTATCCATGTTGATAAGGATATGAAGCATGAAAATACATCTATGTTTGTGGTGAAATAAGTGAAAGGCTAGGTGAAGATATATAAATTAAAATCTCCATCAAAATTCTATTAAAAGAAGATAAAGGATAAGGGGTAATTAAGGGAATAATATACTTTTTAGTTCTAATGTGGTAAGAAGATCCACTAGAACAAAAACTACACCTAGAGAATGAATAAATGGAATTATTTTTTTATTTTGTATCTATTATAATCTATATATTTATAAAAATTGGATATTATATATTACATGTGGTGATCATATATGTATTCAAATACAGGAACCAAGTATTTTATGGAAGATTTTCTAGGGTGAGGTAGATCTACAAGCAGTCAATGAATCCATAATTATTGACATGCCTATTGGGGACTACCACCTCTTGTTTTCAATGAGAATGATCTTGGTTTAACTTTTTATTATTATTCTCCATATACTTCCAAAAATAATATTTTTATATCTATACATGATATAAATGGATTTATTTTCCATGTTGGGAATAATTTTTTATTCAAATATAAAGATATCATTCATTATGGTAAGGAACAATTAAATAAATGTTTTTATGTGTTAGATTATGTGAACCAATTGATGGAAATTGATAATGAAACTAGTATCCATGACTCATACCACACCCAATTATGCCATCACTTGATAGGTCATGTAAAAAAAGTGTTTCACTAAATTATTCCATGATAGATACATTCATTATTTTTAACTAAAACAACATGATTTATTTGATGCATATTTACAAGAAAAAATGACAAAATCACAATTTATTGTAAACTATGAAAGGTCCAAAGAGCTTCTTTAATTAGTCTATAGTGATGTGTGCACACTATTTCTAGTGTAATCAGGGTGTCGTTACTCATACCTAAAAATTTTACTAATTATATTTGTATATATGGATATGTATAAATGAGGAGTTATAAATTGGATTATTTTGATAATTTCAAATATTAAAAGAGTGATGTGGAGAACTAGATTAATAATAAGATTAATAAACTCCACTCATAATGTGGTGTATAATATCTTAATCAGTTATTAATTAATTATTTATAAAATTGTGATTATATTTGAACTCACTTCTCTTTACAAACCTCATTTGAACAGCTTAATTGAAAGGAGGAACCACATATTTTTATACAAGGAGATATCAAGGATGATTCATGGGAGACATGAATTATCATTTTATGGATATTTATTATAGACATAATAAAATACTAAACCATGTTCCAACATAAGTGGAAGACATAATTCTTTTCAATTATGGTGTGGAAAGAAACACATGTTTTAATACATACATTCATGGGGGTGAAGCATTTGTTAAGGCCTATTTAGGAAAAAAAATATGCTCCTTGAGGGATAAAGTGTACCTTTATGGGATTTCCTATGAAAAAAGGGGATATTAAATATATGGATCCTTATAAAAAAGGTATTAGAGGAAATTCATTCAATATTGATTGAGAGGGAGAACATATATAAAATATCTAGTGTGAGTGAGATAGAATTTTAGGGAATCTAGGATCAAGGTACATAGGAGATGGTATAGGAACAAATTCCATAAATCCAAATTGAATAATATATTCAAGATACACAAGTCTTGTATAGAAGTATGTGATAGGTTAGAGAACTATAATGATTTGTTTTTTTAGTCACTAAGTATGTAGACACATTATTATTTGGTAATAATTATCATGTAACCTACAACGAGTATGTAAGTGGCATATATGTTTCCAATTAGAAAGAAGAAATGAATTATGAAATAGATTTCATGTACCAAAATGATGTCTAGTTTTCTTAGATCCTCCATTGGATATAATGTTCATTCGTTGTAAATGTGTGTTCAAGAAGAAATTCGAAATGGATGGACAATTTGATATTTAGAATGCATGATGGGTAGAAAATGGGTTTAAAAATGTCAAGGAATAGACTATGATGAAACCTTTTCACCAGTTCCAATTATGAAATATATCATAATTATACTCTCAATTATAGCTTACCATGACTATGAGATTTGGAAAATTGATATCAAAATGAAATTCCATCACATTTACCATTAAGAAGATTTTTATATGACATAACCCAATGGATTTATGACTACAATGGTTTTTAGCAAAGTGTGAAAAATAAAAAGATACATTTAATGATTAAAGAAAGCATTCAGGTCATATAAGAGTTGGTTGACGAATCCATATTGTAATTTGATTTCTTAAATATTAAATGTGATTATTATATATATAAATGGTTTATTGTAAGTACATTAATTTTCATGACGGTTTATGTTGATGACATACCACTTACTAGAAACAAAATACTAGTCTTGTAACCTATTAAGACCTAGTTAAATAGATGATTTTTCATTATGGAATTAAGTTTGGTAATATATATTATTATGATCAATATCTATCATGATATATTTAAGAGACTACTCAAACTTAGTCAAAGTAAATATATTGAAAATATACTAAAGAGATTCAGTATAGAAAAATCCACGAGGGGGTTTTTTTTCTAGTGTCACATGGAATTCATCTTTCTAAGAAAATGTGTGCTCAAAATAAAGAGGAAATAAATAGGATGAAGAAGACTAAATAAACATTGGTGATTAGATTTTTCATGTATGGTATGATATGTACTATAATGGATTTCACTTATTCCTTAAGTTTAATAGGAATTTATGAAAAAGAACTAGGTTAGAGTTATTTGATGGAAGTGAGTTATATCCTTAAGTATATAATGAATTTTAAGGAATTGTTCCTAGTCTATAGAGAGTATAATGATCTAATATTTATAGGATATGCAGGTTCTAGTATCAAAATATATCAAGACATTTTGAAATAGCAAGTAGGATACATCTCCATTCTTAATAGTGGTGATGTGAGATAGATTAGCTCAATGGAATCCATGTACACAAATTATATAATAGAATCCAAGTATATTTTAGGTTATGAGGTAGCAAAATAAAGAGTTTCTATATATACTTTTTCTTTTATCTTGAAGTGTTTCTTTGTAGTAATGACCCCATCACACTTTATTGGGATAATACTACAATGGTGGTTCTTATAAAAGAATCAAAGTCACATTATAGGGATGAAGAAAATAATTAGGAAGAATAATCTCCTAATGGAGTTTTCTAAAAGAGGATACACCATAGTGAGAATAATAGACATGGAATAAAATGTGGTCGTACCATTGAATAAAACCCTAACTCAGAAGAAATATTAACATCGTGTGAGGTTTAGTGTACTTAAAGTCATAGGTAGTCATCTATAGTCTTATTGGGAGTCTTTTAGAGTTTTTTCTTTGAACCTATTTTGTGTACATTGGATTACATGTACATTCCAATATTTGAATGTTAATAAAACATTTTATTACTTATTGTTTACTTTTATGCATGAATTTAATGTAACAATGTCATATAGTATCTATCACTTTCATAAGGTCATAGTAGTTCCCCATTATAACGAGAACATTGAAATTATAAGAAAATATTGTTAAATATATTTCTATAGATAGATAACATACTATTATGGTACATAAATAATATTTATTATTATGTGAGAGTACTTGTATGAAGAAAAAACTACTTCTCGTAAAGTTTTCACTTTGTAATCTACAAGATATAAGATTATGAGAAAATGCATTCCTATAGGAATTAAACATGTTTCAGTGTAATCAAATATTCCTACGTGTGAGTGGGTAAAATGGTCCTTAGGCTTTAATATTATTTTTAAATATTGTTAGGAATTACATAATTTGATTTACTAACCCAATCCGTGACGTAATAAGATCATGAAAATTAGGGTACATTGGGGGAAACATTAATGAAATGTTATTAATTGATAACTCATAGAATGGTTTTTCCCGACAGTATCTATGATTGTTGATATCTCATCCCTTTGATTGAAATGATACTATCAAATTAAATTCAATGGTTGTAGTGTAATGTTGATATTATTTCAGATAGTAAAATAAAGACCTATCAAGCACATAGGATGTTGACATGGGTGTGCAACCTTCTTGATGAGATATTGTGAAAAAAGGGATTATATTACATAGAAAACATTCAAGTATGGTTTTTGAAATAGATACATTATCTTCATTATCTTCGTTTCCATGACCTTTTACTAGAAAATAATCTTGGACTTTGGGAATGTTATCCTAATGTAAATAAGAAATAATCCTAGAGGTTCACACATTATGTTCTTTTGATTAAGTCAATTAAAATCTATTTGAATTTAATTATTGGAATAAATTTTATTTTCAAGACTAAAGAATAATTTTATTTAGGTTTTACTAGTCGTTAATAATTATAAGGTAATAAATAATAATTTATTCACTCACAAAATTTATTAATTTATGCGAATATTTAAAAAATATTTTATTACTAGACTATGAATAGAATATTTATATTTATTAAATATTTAAAAAATATTTAATCACCAGATTATGAATATAATATTTATTTATGAATTAATATTTAAATAAATATTTATTTGGGTATTCAATAAATTTGAGGAGGACGAGAAAACATATATTTTATTTACTGATAAATATTAATTTACAAGATGATAAAATAATAATAATCATTCCCTTAGTTATCTCACACCCTAAAATAATTATATTATTTTTATTATATTTCATGGGGTCAAATAATATTTATTTTATTATTTGAGGGTCTTTGTAAAATTAAATAATATTTTTTACCGCAACCATATCTCTATAAATAGATAGTTATATTAATTGTCTAGGGTTAATCGACATTTTAGAATTTTTTTGCAAAAACCAAATTTCTTTCAATTCATTATTCTTTTATCTTCTCGTGAACAAGATGAGGAATAGAAATTACACCAAGCATGAAAGAATTTTAAGTGATCAAGATGAACAACACACAACAATCAATCTATCACGCTAGAAACTTCCAATATATCGGTGCCATTTAGAGATCAAAGGATCACATGTGCATAATCACTATAGGGGAACTACTTTGATTTATCCCAATATAATGAATGTAATTTTAAAATGGTTTTTGACTATCGATAACTTTGTCAAAGAAATATCCTAATATGATGAATTATTTATTTTGATTTAATTAAAATTGATTATAAATTTAATGTGAAAAAGATCATTTATTGGTTCAAGGATTTCTATTTCAAATATTCGATGGAAAAATTTCATTGTTCATGAAATCTACATCGTACACAATATTTGAATGATTCATCAAATTCAAAAAAAACATTAGGTTTATTCTCTCAAAAGGTTCTTATAATGTGTCCAAAAAATATAAAAACCCCATATTCTATAGAAACATTTTTTAAATGTAAACAGTACACCCACCTAATACTTTATAACTTCTCACAAATATTCCACCTACCTCCTATCCTCATTACACCCACAAGAAGGAATAATGAATAGTAAGTATCTTTATCAGTGTTATATTTCCTCTTCGTGATCATTTTCTACTCCCTACCAATGTTGTTATAGTTATTTTCCCATTTCAAATTGTATTTAATTTTCTAGGAATCACATGAATTTGGGTCTTTGGTGTAACATCCAAATATTTTAAAAAATAAAACTATGTTTGATAGCATATACGACACACAATATTGAGCCAAAATAAATAAGGATTATTTAAATATGGAAGTGATAACGTGGCTGTTAAATTGGTAGGTGTGAATATGATAAAATTATTTATGAAATATATATATATATATATATATATATGTTTACTACTAAATATAAGTTTATTCATAAATTATTAGTAAATAGAAATCAATTTTTAATAAATACATTTTATTTCTTCAATAAATACATATTCTTTATAAATGGTTTTCATTGCCTTCTGTGAGGAAATATTGTAATTAATTTATGAAAAATTTTAAATATTTATTTTATATAATTAAATTATATTTTTCATTAATAATATCAAAATATAACATGGGATAAATTTTGGTATTTTTCTGAAATGATTGATTTCTCGGTGAATAGTGAAAATTGTCGATTTCTCAAATACTGTCGTGTTTTCATTAAATCAATAAATTCAAAAGAAAAATTATATTTTATATTTGGTATTAATGTGACATATGAACCGTTTTATTTATAATAATCTAATTAATTTCATTTAAAACTAAAATTTTCATGATTTTGGAATTAGTTTAATTTTATTTTTAAAAACACTATTTTCTGAAAACTATTTTTTTGTGCATAAAGTTTACCAAATTTAATTAACTAAAATAAAAAATGTTAAGTAAATATTTAAATATAATATATATAATATATATATATTTTTATATTAAAGTTTATTTATATAATGTCAATTTTTAGTCATAGAGTTAATATAAGATTATTTGTTGCTTAAAAAATACATTTTCCTGACAAATGAAATTTCAGCATGTCTTGTGGGTATAATTTTAAATAATATTCTTAAACCTATGGAAAATGAATATTGAATAACTGAATCCATATTTCGAATCAAATTTTCAAAATTCAAAAATATTCCCATTTTATTTTTAAGCATTATAAATAGTGACTATATAAATAATTATCAACATCACATGGGTAAATCAAGTAATTATGGAAAAAATATATATGATAATCACTAAAACTTGACCCTAAAGCTTGTCATTATCTTATTGGATGATTGCAGTTTGGTTATTTCAATCCATTTCTAAAATATATGGCCTCTTCCTTCCATATTTCTTTCATTATTACCTTTAAAATATTTAAGCGATAGACAAACACAAAAATATAACATGCATTCTATTAATGACTATAATTTTTTGTGAGAGAGAATAAAAAACTTATGCTCCATTAAAAATATTCATTTTAAAGATAATTTATTTTTACCATTTAAATTAATTTATAATTTTTAGTAGTGAAATTACTACCATAAATTCTTAAGCAATATTGACACAATAAGTATTCAATTAATGTAAAAAAATAAAAAATTTAAAAATACTAAAATTAATATAAGATTAATTAATTATTATGATACACAAATTTTAAAAAACATATAGATTTTTACTTATGTGTTAAATTATTATTTTCGAATTCAATTGTTTCATTTTGTTTTAAAATTAAAATAAAATATATACTTCCAAAAATGACATTAATTATATTTTATAAAAAAATATTTTATTAAATATTTTAAATTTCATAAAAATATTAATTTTATTAGTATATGGATGAAAATATCAACCACGGTATATTTATTATCATATTTTACATTTAAAGAATCTATCATGAACCCAAAAGAGTTAAAACATTTTTATCGTGGTAATTGTCAAAAAGGGTTGACACTGTTTAAAATAAAAAGATAAGGGTGAAAATATCCACTGAACATGTAAAATTTCTTATTTAATGATATTATTTGGACCCAAACTTATCCTATATTATTATTTTATCAGTTTTTACCCATTAGAGTGTGAAAATTAATTTATATTAATTTAATACTTTAACAAATTCAAAAAGTACCCCATCCATCACTTATAAAAGGGCACCTACAATCATCTTTCCTTCACTAATAAAAACCCTTTTTTTCCTAAAATCACCTCCAAAATCCTTTAATTACTTCCATTTAAATGTTCTATCTGCCTTTTTTATTATAAACCTATCTTAGAAATTATTCTAGTTTAAACCAAAAGACATTTTCTAAAGAAGTTGTATCATTCTTAACTGCTGATTATTGTTTTATTTATTCTTTCACTTCCCTCAAATATTTCTCAACCATGATTACAAAATATAATCATTATAAAAAAATAATTTTATTTTGTTACATTTTTTGAAAACCCTACATCCATATCCTCTTCCATAAAATGTGAAATAGAACCATGGTTCATGTGTACGACATACTACATCCCCACAAACCGATATAATTCATTTTCCATCATTGCATATCATTGGGGTTTATGGTTATGGATTCTAATGTATATATATCATAATAATTTTATATTTTACATTGTATAAAATTAATATAGCATATATTCTCTTACAATTCAATTCATTTAAAGGAGATGAGGACATTCGGGCGTTTGGGTGTATAACCACTTCCCCAAGGTGATCTGATATGTTTTTCATTGCCACATCACATAGAAGGTATCTATAATGATCTTTAAGGATCTAATATGATATTTATGATATAATTATAGTTAAGGTAATATAAAATAATAGTTACCTTGTTTCCATCATGATCATTGAATAAATGAAAACGTTAATCATGCACATGTACGACCAACTCATTTCATTACTGTAACATAGTTCACTTTTTATAACTATATTTCATGGTTGGTTTTAAAATTAAAATTAATGTATTAAAATTATAATTCCTTTATTATTATTATTCTATAGATGATGAAATAATGACCTCATTTACCATAGTCAACCTATCGAATCCATTTTTAGATATAAGATCCAAATATCATCAAAACATCCAACATGAAATTAATAGATTAAGTAATTATATATAACATAGTAATAAATAAATTTATTGGGATAATAAAACAGAAAAAGGTTATTATGAAATTAAATAAATAACATAATTTTTTTATTTCTAAAGATAAATAATTTTGGTGACGAGTCGTGCAAAATGTATGGGGCATTAATTTAAGAAATCCACTTAATGTTTCTCTTCAAACAATTTTTCTTCCACGTCCATGTTCTTATAAATTTTTCATAATAATTTTATTTATTATTCAATGGATGATAAAGGTAATTTTTACCATACTTTACTTTATTTAAATGAATTTTAAAAATAATATTTTAATAGATTTACGTATGGGACACATAAGTTTAAAACCCTTATATTAAAGGTTTTAATGATTTATTTTTAAAATAATTCACTTCCACATACATATTATTAAAATTATTTTATTAATGTATTTATATAAGCATAAAATAATTATAATTGGTATTTTATGTCTCTTTGTACTTTATAAAAAATTTATTGAAAAGGTATCTTTTTACATATTTTATATGGAATATTTTTACATTCATTACAAAATACAAAAGGAATGACTTATTTTAATGAATAAATAATCAAATAATTCTTCCCCTGCCACAACCATTATTTGATATTTGGATATCTTTATATGCTTAATTATTTTTTTCATTTAAAAAACCACCTTATCTCTATTCTAATTATTAAAAAATGGTTTTAAGTGGAATTGATATTTTGATATCTAGAAATGTTTGATAATGGGCGTAAGGGATCAATATAATCCACCATTTTTTTTTAGGTTATAACCATAATCTCTCTAACTCACATTTTCTCCCTATTTAATGTCATGGAACGTTTCAAAATAATAATAATATATATATATATATATTTCCCAAAAAGTTACCTATCTTATTACCCCTTTATTTGATGGGGTAACATTTTCCTTATGGTCATTTCTCAAATTACTTCATTAAGAACTCTATTTTGATTATGATACAAGGAATAATTATGCAACACAATTTCCTTCCAGGGTAAATTATTATGTTTATTACTTATGATATATTTTCTTTTACTGGTACACATAATCATGATCATGTTATTATGGGTTCACATAGATAGTGATCCCTCACATTGAGTAAACATGTTGTCTCATGACATGCTATGTATGAGATTAGGGAGTAAACCTAACCCACTATAGGACTCTGTCCACTATGTGATGTTGTCTTGGAATGTAGCCTTGAGTTATGATTATTCTATATTTTGTGTTGCTGCCACATTTCTTATGTTTTCATGATATTAAGATATAATGTTTTTATTTTATTATACTATATTATTACTCATGAAAATATCTTTTTAAGGAAAGTATATGATACTTTATAAGGGTGAAATGTATAAATTTATATTCAAAAATATGTTTTCATATGTTTTTCATGATTTCAAAAGGGACTTTTTTGTACTTTACTTTTATTTTTATATTTATTTTAAATTGTCTTAAGAAAATATTTGGGAAAATAAGCTGATTTCTTAGGTAAATAAAATGTATATTTTGAGCTCAAAGTTTATATTTTAAAAATTATTATATTGTATAAGAATTTATAAACAAACATATTTTTTTCTCTCTTTTTATATATCACTTACTGAGAACTTTATACTCATACCACATTTAAAATTGTTTACATAAGTTTTTAAGGATGAGTAGGGACAAGGATGAGCTAAAGATGAATATTGAAAACCTATTTCTAGAAAATAAAACATATTATATCATATATGTTTTTTTGTGGTTAAAATGGATATAAAGCAAAAGATTTCACTTTGTGATGTAATATTTATTTATATATGGATGATGGATTAATTTTTTAAATTTATAAACTATAAAGATCCTAAAATGTAATAAAATGAATTCTTGACTTAAAACTCATGATTATATAGTATCTGAGGCTGGGTAACTATAGTTGGTATAAGAGGAAAGGATTAGATAACTTTAGATACTATGATTCTTTTATATGAGACTGACTTAAGAGTTATGGATATCGCCATGATTTTATGAGTTTAAGGATGATCATAAGATAAATTTAATAGAAACCCCATTTTTTTGTTTTAATTTCTTTGGTTTTAATGTGATGAATGACATATTAGGAGATCATTTATTGGGTTGAGTTATATGTAGCCCTTAGTTTCAACAAGAAGTATTATTTAAGGAAGAATATTATTTATAAATGTATAAAGATATTAATTATCCTTTATTATTTATAATATATTTGATGACTAAGTTATTTTTAATTATGTTTACAATATTTTAGGGGAATTTATAAGAATTATATTGATATACGTTTCTAAAAGGACAACCTATCACATTCGGTGTGGTTGAAGGGATTGAACAAAAAATCAAAGGGTAAAATGGTTGAAATCCCAACCAATATCCAATTTTATGTCTTGGTTAGTATGAACATTATTTTTAAAAGGATGTTATAGATAAATGTTCAGATGATTTTGGATACATATGTTTTAACATAAGATAAAAATGGTATTGAAAAGTAATTTGGGGATCTTGTGAATAATTTTATTTCATTAGAAGCTCACTATTTTGGGATCATTATATGATTAAGGTAAGTAGAAAATTAAAATATTTTATTTGAGGTAAAAGCTCAAATTATATTTTGGAATCAAATATGATTTTATTGTGTCTTTATTGTAATTCAAGATATTTATGGAAATAACTAAAATATATTTGAGATTATAGGATTAGGTCATAAACATTTTTGGTATGAGATATTAAGAGTGATTGATTTTATTTGGGGATAAATGTTAAATTTATATTGGAATAATATGTAATTAAATAATTCTAATTTTTAGGTTTAAATATTAGTCAAGAATATATTTAAGAATTTTAAGGTTAGTTATGTATCGAATGATGTATGTAGGACTTTTGGGGTTATTGTTGAAGCTTTAGTTTCCAATGTTGTATTTAATCATATGATGGTTTATTTGTTTTTTAATTACCTCGTGATTTCCATTTTTGATTTGGTTAGTTTATAAAGAGATTGGGAAGATATTTTTATTCTTTTTGTATTATATGATCCATTGAAAGTTAATTTTAGTTCTTTGATAATTAAAAAAGCCATCTTGAATACTAGTCGTTTAGAGAAAAAGATAATATTGTGGTATAAATTTATTAAAGGATAAAATTATAATTATAAAGAAAGTATATTTTCTTATTTTATTCATATAAATGGTAAATTAATTCCTCAACTATAGGTAAAGGATCTTGAAAACAAATGTTATCATATTACCATCATTTTCAATTAATTGATGGCCTTTTTCACACCTCGTCGATGAATGGTTTTGTGGTCATTAAATTTATATTGATTATTCATTTTCTTATGAAAAATGACATATTTATATATACGTAATTATTTTAACATTAATTTTTTTGAATGTCTATATTTTCAAGTCCCGCTAATTTTGACTTATTTTGAAACCTATTTATCTGATGACCTTGGTATTTCTTTTTTACTCTTTTGATGGCAAAATTTTATTGAACCATATTATAATATGGGATTTCAACAAAGGTGTTTTATGATTTCAAACCCTTATCTACCGAGGTTGAGTTAATATTTAATGGAAACAATTTATAAATGGGGTAATAATTTAACACCATGATATTTTAAAAAGAAAACTATGTTTGATAGCATATACAGCATGCAACATTAAGCCAAAATGAACCATGATTATTTAAATATGACCATTATGACCAAGCTGATAAATTATAGGGTATGAATATAATTACCTAATTTATGAAATATGTATCAATGTTTTACTCAATATATATTTATTAATAATAAATTATGAAATAAGAACTCAATTATAAATAATAACTTTTTTTCATTAAAAATAATATTTCTTCAAAAATAATTTTTATTTCCTTTTGAGTGGAAATATTATAATTAATTTTTAGAGTGTTTATAATATTTATCTTATAAAATAAAATTAATTTTTCAGATCATGATATTAAATTTAACTTCATGTGATATTTTATAATTTTTCTAAAATGATAAATTTTTTAGTTAATAGTAAAAATTACTAATTTTTTAATTAATGTCATTTATTTTCATTAAATAAAGTAGATTAAAAGTCTCATTAAATTTTTATTTTTTTATAAAGTTATATATGAACAATTGTATTCATATTAATCTATTTTATTTCATTTTAATCATCAATTATCAATATTTTGGAATAAGTTTATTTTTAAGCTTAAAACAAGGTTTTCTGAAAAATGCTTTTAGTTCATAATGTTTATCCATATAAATAAATTAAAATAACCCTGAATATAAAAATATTTAAATTGATTTTATATATTATATATACATTTATATTAATTAAAATCCATAAAATTATTATTTTCAGTCATATTGTTAATATAATATCATCCACTACTTGAAAAATGCATTTTCTAGAGAAATCATTTTCTTCATGTTTTGTAGGTATAATTTTAAATAAAATTATATAAATTATTTAAATTAAAATATGAAAAATGGATTCCATATTTTTAATTAGGAGTTCAAAATTTATTAAACAGCCCTTTTTTATTTTTATTCATTTTGAATAGTATCTATAGTAAATAATTATCACCATAGTAAGGGTAAGTTGTGTAATTATGGTTAAAAATAATATGATAAGGACTAAAAATTGACCATTAAACTTTACATTATCATATTGTGTGGGTTTAATTATTAAATTTCCATTAAATCATTGAATATATGTCTACTTGCCGGTATATTTCATTTTTTTACATTTAAAATGTTTAAGTATTAGATAATGACAAAAATGTCACTTTCTTACATATAATAACATAAATATTTTTTGAAAGGTATAAAACCAAATTATGCTAGGTTATAAATATTCATTTTAAATATAAATTATTTTTTATCAAGGAAAATTATTTTAAATTTTTACTGATGAAATAACTACATTAAATGATTATGTAATGTTGACATAACAATTAGTCAATTAAGAAAAATATAAAATAAATGATTTAAAAAAATGTTAAAATTAATATAAATTGTAGGAATTACTGTAATCCACAAATGTTCTAGATAAATATAAAACATGTAGTGGTTTTTTGAAGTATTATATTTTAATTCCATTACTTTCATGTTGTTTTCAAATTTTAATGAAATGAATTGTTCAAAAAATGGAATTAGTTATATTTTATAATAAAAAATATTAAATGATCTAAAATTCCTAAAAAACACTGTATTAATCCATTTATTTGGTATAGGTTATAAAATATATACAGTTTTTCATTTATTATCCATTTTTTCTATTATTTAACTCTATTGACAACAAAATAGTAAAAACAAAGTTATCATGGTAATTATCAAAAATGGGTAATGTGGGTTAAAACAAAAATATAAGGGTACAAATATCTTTTAAACTTGTAAAAAATTTATTGGATGATATTATTTCAGCTCATACTAACCCTATATTAAAATTATATTAGTTTGGATCCATTTTTTTATAAAAATTAATTTATATTAATTTAATACTTTAAGTAATTCTAAAAGTTCCCCTCTCCTCACTTATAAAAGGGAACCTATTCTTTGCTTTTCATAAAATTTAAAATAGATTTTGTAGCTAATAACTACTATAATACATTACTTACATACTTTAATGTGTTATATAATAATTATTTTTAATAAAATCATCTTATGAATGATTTTTATGTAAACCTAAAGAGGTTGTATGTAGAAGTTGTATTGTTCTTAATGAAGTGTTTTTATTTTATTTCTTCGTCCCCCTGCTTAAAATATTATTCAACCATTAGGATATAGTTAAAATTTTATCTCCAGTATAATATCATGTTTTTATGTTAATTTAATTACCTACCTCCATGTAATCTTCTATCAAATGGGAAACAAAACCCTAGTTCAAGTTTACGACTGACAACCACCACGTGAACTGATGTAATTTATTTTATATCACCACCTCTCACGGCTATTTAGGTTGAAGTATTTAATATATATATATATATATATATTATTCAGGATATATTTATCATTTCTTAAAATTAATATATCATATATTTCCTGTCCTTTCAATTCATTGATTGGGGATAATGTCATTTATGTGTACCTATGGATTTCCACCTCTATGAAGAAATGTTATTTGTTTTCTATTACCATATCACATGGATTGTATATATAAGTATATTTAAGAAAAAATATGATGTTTATGATATCATAGAAAATATAGAAATATAAAATAACTCTTACCTTCTTTCCATCGTGATCATTGAAAAATGGAAATGTTACTCGTTCATACGTATGACCTACCGTCTCCATGATTGTAATGTGCATCATTTTTCATAACAATATTTCATGGTTAGTTATAAAAGTATAATTTATTTATGATAATGATACCTATTAAATTATTATTATTATTTTCATGATTAAATAATAAAATTATTTACCATAGTCAACCTACCAAAGTCATTTTGGACATATAACCAAATATTGTCAAAACATATGATGTGGGCTTAATATATTTAGTAATTGAACATAAAATGGTAATGATTAAAATAAAATGGATAATAAAAATTATAATGATTCTTAATAAAGAAACTAATTAATGGATCTTTATTATTTTTTAAAATAAATAGCATATCTGTTGAGTTGGTCTAAAGGTAAGAGGAATTATTTTTAAAAATCCACTTCTAAAGTTTCCATTACAACTATTACTCTTCCATGTACATGTTCTTAAAAATAATTCAAGAAAAATTTAATTTATGATTAAATATATTATAGAATTCATATTTGACCATATTTTAATTTATATATAATGTTATTTAAAAGAAATATTTTTAAGGTTTTAGGTAAGGGATACTTTACATTAAAAACCTCATTTTAGATGTTTTTAAGATTTATTTTAAAAATCATTCTATTCCATGTCCATATTCATAAAATTATTTTATTATTGTATTTTTATGGACATAAACGGAATTCAGTTTTGATTTTAAGTCTCTTTTTTTCATTAAATTGTTTAAAAAAATTACTTATTTTATATATAGCATTTTGAATTTCTATACAAAGGACCAAAGGAATGCTTCCTATAAAAGAATAAAATGTCCAAGAATTTTCCTAGCACTAGAACCATTATTATATATTTGGATTTGTTTATAAGCCTAATTATATTATTTAATTAAAAACCTTATTTCCCTTTTGTTTAAGTATTTTCGGAAAAAACATAATTGGAATGGTTGTTTTGATATCTGTAAATTTCATGTCATTGGGTGTAAGGGATCTCTCAAAACTGCCGTTTTCTTTGTGTTATAAACATTACCTCTCTATGTCACTTTCCATCCATATTTAATGTTATGTAATACTTCTATATTCTGTATATATGTCGCTAACATATACACTTAGCTTATTCTTTCATCCTTTTATGGGTTAATACATGACTAACAATAATTTCTCAAAAGTCTTCTCAAAGAAATCTCTATTGATTATTATATAAGGCACGATTATGCATCCATTTGCTTTCAATGGGTAATTATTATTTTTAAAACTTATGATAGATTTAATTTTGTTGTCATACATAATCATTAGCATGTTATTATGAATGTACAAAAATTTAGCTCAAATACATTAGGAAAAGCTTTGGTCTCATGAGATTGTATGTATAGTATTAGAGATTAAACCTAACACACTGTGGGACTCTATCCACAACGTGTTGTTTTATTGGAAGTTATTCTTGACTTATTATAATGTTATGTTTTTTTACCACATTTTTATTTTTCTATTATCTTATTATACCGTGATATTATGTTATTCTTCCATGATATTTCTCTTGAGATTATATTCAAAGTAAAGTATATGACACTTCATAACATTTAAAATTATAAATCTTTTTAATAAAAGTATTTATATTTTTTTCATGATTCAAATAGAACCTTTATGAATTTTATTTTGAATTTATGTTTTCTTAAGAAATATTTTATGAAAATATTTTGGAAGAAAAGTTTATTTCTTGGGTAATTATTATGTTTATCTTGGGCCTAAAGATTAATTTTGAAAAGGATGAATCTTGTAAATGTATTAACTAACTAATAGGTTTATTTCTTTAATTTGAAATTTAACTTACTCTTATTTTTTTATAATCCCATGTTATAAAAAGTTTAAACATGGTATTATGGATGATTAGGGATATGGATGTGGTCAATATTAAAATTATGAATACATGGCAATAAATAAATATTTTTTTATCACAAAAGGATTGTTTTGTGGAAAAAATGTATACTAATTTGATGTGTCTGCATTTTAATTTAATATTTATATATGTGAGGGTTACAGAATGATTATCTAATACACTAAACCTTAAATATTCACAACTATATGAAAATGAATCCTTGTCTTAAAACTGAATATTAAGTATGTTTTATGGATATTCTATATATTCAACTTCCAACCCTTTAATAGAGGCATATTTTTTTCTTCAATGATTGATTCATTCAAACTATGTTTATACCACATCCATTAAATTAAGAATAAAATTTTTCTTAATGAAAATATATTTTGTAAGTATTTTTTGGGAAATGCACTAAAATCTAAAAACTCCTACTGAATTTGAAGAGTAAATGTTGTTGAAATTAAATAATTCATGCTTAAACAGTATTATTTTGGTTTCTTATATATGATGGGACTCCTTTAATTCATCTTACACCTCATCACCTCCACTGGATCTTCCTACCTTCTCATGTTGATACATAACTAATGAAATTTCAAAACCAATCCCATGTTTTTCTCTCAATATATGTTTCAATTTGTCATAATTATTTTTAGTTTCTAGAGTCAATATTTATATGAACATACTAGTAATATATGTATCATGTGTTTTATGTTTAAAATATAACATTTCTAGATTTTTTTTCTGTTTTTATTTTAATTTTTTCAATGAAATATATTTTTGGGGTCAGTATTGTCTATCATTCCTCAATCAACTTCATCTTCCATATTGTGACACCCAAATTCACATAGTATTTCTCTTCTTATTAATGGTTTTTATGATTTAATTGGTGATTATATAATACAATTGAGATTGATAGTTCTATTGGAGTTGGTGTTGTTTGATTTTTGTGTCATAGAAGGTAGGAAAAAAATGTCATGATGGGATTTGTGTAGGTATCTTGGTTGTTGAATTTCTAAAATAATTTTTTTGAAAACTACATATTTGAGTTTTTAGTTGTGGTATTTTTTCATTATCTCATTATAATAGAATATTAATTACAGTAACTTATGTTTTTTTCAAGATGGTTTACTATAGAGGTTATGGAGAAAGACTTAAGATATTCTTTATACAATTTAATATGGGTTCGAACCCCACATCCAGTAGTGAATACATCATTTTTTTTAAACCTTTTTATATTCTCATTAGGTTTCCTCACCCCACACCATCAACTTCTCCCCTAGCCTCTAAGGGGGTAAAATTTCTTCTTTTTGGTAGTGATGTCTATTGTGGTGAGGATTAAATTCTATTCTTAAATATAGGGAAATCCAATCATACCCTATGTCTAAGAATATAGTGGAAAAGGGGAAAGAATCCACCCATCTCCTCTTTTGTATATATTCTCTACGATGCCACCTACCTCCTCTACTCCCGAATCCTAATAAATAGAATGATGGATAGTAAGTATAATTATCAGTGTTTTATTTCTCCTTCCTTTTCATTTCTAATTCCCTTTCACTGATGTTAGAGTACATTTACCATTTCTGCATCTATGTTATTTCTTTGTTATAACATAAAGGTGGGTCTTCAGCATCTAATCCTTTCCTAGCTGTATATTTTTCACTGTAATGGTAGATTCATCCAAACTATGTTTGTATTGATTTTATAATTATAAAAATATATTTTTCATTCATGAAGATATTATTTTCAAGTATTTTTAGATAAAAACTCTCAATTTTAAAAATCTAACTAACTTTAATGAATTACTATTTCTGAATTAGAATAATTATTATTACATCATTGTTATTTTAGTTTCATACATATGACGAAAATAATTGGATTCAACTCCTACCTCATCACCTCCCCTGGTTTCACCTCCCTCCACCCTATTATGCATAGTTGAACTAATTCCAAACCTAATCCCATGTTTCATCTCAATCTAGATTGAAATTTATCATTATTATTATTATTATTATTCTAAAATTATTATTTATATGAACTTCTTGGTTATCTCTTTATCATCTATTTTATGTATGAAGGCATAAATTTATAGATTTTTTGTGTGTATTTTTTGTATTGATGTTTTGTATTTTGAAATAATATTTCTAGGTTTAACCATATCATTTGTTCCTTGATCATATACTTCTTTGGCTTGGTGACACCCATAATTGATTGTTTTTTTTTGCATGTAGCAACTATTGTCAAGGATTTTCAAGTTGAAAAGCTTATATGATGAAGATTCACAGTTCTTGTAAATTTGGAAATGGCTAACATGTGTGTTATATTAGTTAGGTTGGTGATGGTGTGTTGGTATGGTTATAGGTCTCTAGGGGGAATGTTTTTTAAAAAAATAAAAAAAATAAAATACTTATATATATGATTTGTTAATAATAATTCTAATTTTCATTGGTTTTATTTATTTTCGCATAGATATTCCAACCTATAAAAAATTTCAGTACTTCTACATTATGATTTAAAATATTCTCTTTCATCATAAAACCATTCATGTTAGTTATATATTTAAATTGAAATGATACCTTGCAATCCCACCTCCTCGAGTATAAACTTATTTTAAGTGTTTAAAATAATTATTAAATCTATCAAAATATCTTTTATTTTTATTACATGATATTTTTAAAATATTTCACTATATGTTACAATGATGATTTTATATATCAAGTTTTTTGTTCATAAAAATTTCCAAATGCGTGATCCAAAACAATTTATGATTATCCCAAATGCTTTACTTCTTTTATCTCTCTATTATTAAGCATTGGTTTCATTATTTAAGGTAAATTTTTTATCTTAATATTGTGAATTTATTTTCACCATAGAATCCCAATTATAATTTACTAAGGTAAATATATTTCATGTTTAATGGATGTAAATCTTATTATAATACATATAATGCTGAACTTAAACTCTAGGGGATCAAATTTTCTATTCTAAAACCATTTTTACTCTCAGATCATTTTTTGTCTATGAAAGTTGATTTTATTTGTGAAAAATATTATTATGAGCATAATATTTGAAATATGAACTATAAATATCGATTGATTATTTTCATGCTTTTTATGCCTTCAAATGAGTGAATCCCATTGAATTAAAAACATGTTTTTTCACTAGTAAATTAGGTTATTTTATTACATCTATGGAATGTGTTTGGCATTGGTTGATTCTTTCTTAGATAAAAAAACAACTTTATTAAATTTTACTATTTATTTTATTTGAAATATTATTTGAGTAATCAAAAAAATTAATTTACATTGTGTAATTTTTATTGAATCATTAATGAAAACCGCATTACTTTTTAAGAGTTACTGTAATGAATAAAAACTTCGGGAATCCATACTACTTTTTATTAATCTCTATAGATTTTATCATGGGGTGGTATTGTATTAATTAGACATGGACTATAAATCCAGTTATTTTTCATGGAAAATAATGTTATTTTAAAATATTTTCTCAATTAAAGGCTACATACATGCTAAAAAAATGTTTTGCTAATTTATTATCAACATATTTTTAAAAATTACACAATTTTAAATAAAATCTTTTGAAAATTATCTCATTAACTCTAAAATAAAATTATATATGTAGGAAATCACTCAAATATATAAATTTTATGCTTTTTTATAATATGAATATGAAAAAAAATGGATTTTCATAATCGGTATTACATAATTCTTTATAGTTCTGAAATCAATAATATTGTTATAGGAAGCTAGAGTTAATATTATCTTTTTGGTGAATTTATATACTATTTTTACATGATATAAGTTCTGAATGATCTATTTTTACTTGGTTTTAGTGCACAATAATTCTTAGAGATAGACTCCCTGAATGTATTGAGAGTGACAACACCACCCAATTGGAATCAAATGAGTAAAATCTGAATGATCAATAATTTCAAAAAGGGTTTTCCTCATTCACTAGATATCACATGTTTAAAACAGTTTTCCTCCTAATGGTTCACCTTTACTCTAAATGAATAAAACCTTTAAATTATACATGGAAATTTTGTATATTCTCTGATTAGTTGACACTATTTCAACACATTCTTTTATTTTTTATAATATAGTTTCAATATTTTCAATTGGTTTTAATTATTCTACTTAATTATATATCTATAATGTTTTGTAGGTAACTCGATGTTAGAAACTATAATAATGTATCATGGTAAATCAAAAGAGATATTCTAAGATTCATTTAAAGGAGAAAAATATACATTCAGAAATTGATAATATAAAATCATGGTTCTTCTTGACTATAATAGAAGAAAATTGTTTGTTTAGAGTTATAAACTAAGGCCTCACAAATAAAGGATTTATTATTTTAATTTTGGAAACATAATTCTTCTCGTATCCTTTCTCTATCCTAATTCATGGTCTCTTAGAAACTAGTTTTTAATATATTTTTAAAATCACTCATTGTTGTAAATTAAGTATAGGGAAAGTCATTTTTTCCTATAGCTTTAGATTAATTTCTTTTGAATTTGGTTGAAATTTAAGGATTCCAAACTTGTTGAAATCTATTTTTTCTAAAATAATTTTAATACTAATTGAAAATTGATTATTTATTCCAAATATTGTTTTATTTTTATAATTGTGAAATCTTGTTATTGAAATTTTATTATTACCCCATAAACATGATTTCTCACTACAAAATTGTAAAAAAATAACTCTAAATATTTTTAAAAACATATTACACCATATTGTTTAATATGTGGTAAAATGTTGAGTTTTATGTGTTGGGGTAGGGTCCCTTCATTTATGCTTTAATTCATCCAATTGAGTGAAAAACAATAATACCTTCAATTTTTTTTAAACTAATTGCCTTTATGTATTCGGTTTTTATGTTCAATGGGTTCATGTTTTTCAAGAACTTGAATATTATCTTGAAAATTTTAGAGGATCAATCTGTTATATTTAACCATGAACATAATCTTATAACATTTATTCATTATTCAGTTAAAAATTCTTATTTTATGTTGAATTTTGGGACTAAGGTTTTTAATTTTTTGAGTTTGAACCTTTTTCATGGAAATTAATTTAAAACATTTACTTTGAAATAGATAATAAATAAACACAAAATCATGGTCATTTTAAAATTATTTATTTTTTAAATATTAAATATGTTAATTATACTACCCTGAATATGACCCAAGGAGGATCCCTCATTCTCTAAGTCTTCTGACCATGGTGATGATAGCTACAGAAACCGGTCCCTCCCATTCTTGGGGCAAGGGAAGTGTCGGGTCACATTATAAGTCTCATGCTTCCCTCTTCTCACCTTTCTATATCCCAGAACATCTCCATAGCTTCCAAATAATAAAAATTTTCCCTAAATTCCATTCACTACTTTTTAGCTTCCCCCAACTCCAACTATATCAATTATAGTTCACAAAGGATTATTCTTTATTGATCATTACTCTGAAGTCTTTTTTTACTCATCGTCAAAAAGAAGTTGATGTTTTTGGTAGATTTATCTTTTCTACTAGAGGTTTACAAGATCACACTATCATAAGTATGATGGATTCCCAGCACCTCATGATTCACTTTTACAATGAAGATACTTTTTTTCGACCTCATATAGAGCTCTATGATCCTACACCAGATCTAATTTATCCCTTTTTATATGGTCTTATGAATTTCCTAATCACCATGACAACTAACCATTAATTTATTAGTAATCTTACCTAAATTTTATCTTCCTTTCCAAAACCCTTAGATTATTAGTATACTAGTGAACATGGTTGTATTCAATTGATGGTTCGATAGTATAACTACTGTTTTATGTCATCTTATTTTCCCATTCATATCTATTGAAGCACATATATCAAAAAACCAATGTAATTTTTCTAGATTGATGTTATTGGTGATTTCCAATACTAGTATCCAGTTCCATTGGAGTCATGGGTTCACTTATGTTCAATTTTTAATAATCTAGGAAACTCTCATATCACTTGTCTACATGATCCCAAAATAAAGATTGTTGAAATTTATATTTTTTCTATAATAATATGTGGGTTGTCATGGGTGGTATTATGAAGAATAATGCTCAGATATCAGGGGTGGAAGTAGGGATAATAATGTAGGAATACTAAAATACAAATAACAGTGAAAAGGATTCATGCACAAAGATCCACCCTTAAAACCAAACTTTTAATGGCCCTGTACTATTGGAAGGAACTCTTTTGCTAATGTAGTATATGTTCTGGCTAATATAGTGGATGGTATAGCGACTATAGTGATTGGACTAATTATTGAAATATAATCATCTATGAATCATGGAAATACGCTCCCCATTAATAATTTGGAGCCTCTGGAATCTAATTTTTTTTATTACAAACAAATCATGGAATTTTGATTTATATGACTATTAAATAGGGATCTAATAGCATACAAGTCATTACCCAACACTCTAAACTATGTATTATCCCTTTCTTTATGACATGAAATAAATTCACAGTTTTGAATGAGTAATCATTAGATAAGGATAATGAGGCTTGGGAAACTGTTATGAATAAGAGGAAGAAGAAACATGTGAAGATTATTGGATCACATCCAAGAAGAGATTTTATATATTTATAAGAAAGTAAAATATATTTTTTCACTTATGTTGATAATGGTTATGAGGATCTATCCAAGGAATAATTAGAATATAAAGAAGATGTGTTGGTGGAGGAATAATTTTTTTTGCAGAATCTAGTGTTAATAAAGGAAAGGATGATTTAGGAAATTGGCCAATCAATACAGAATGAAAAATCAAGTGGTTTAAATATTATTCAAGACTTCCAATCTATCAAGGACTCACTCAACTAGAAAACTCTCTAGGTTAAAGGAACCTGAGGAAGTTTTCATATCGGGTCCTAAGGAAGAAAAAAACCATGAATCGAGTCAAATTAGAGTGCTTTAGGAGTTAACCGAGGAGGGTAATAAGGAAACTCAACATCAAAATCATAGAATCAGGGCCCCTACAAGAAATAGAGGATAATGTGATTCTATGATTTTAATTTCTAGAATAGTTCGATGAAAGGAAGAAATCATCATATATAAATTTGTAAAGGAATCAATGGAAGAATTTATATAGGATAGGAACTTTATCCCATATTTTTCATTAGAGTATATTGATAAAATGAAGAATTCAAGGGACCCCTAGTGCCTCAATTGTTAAATTTTTATATGGTACCCTATAAAACATGATTTAATCTTTCTATAATTTTTTCATTAGACTTTTATTATGGACGAATATGTTGTGTTTTTTAATTTTATAGTAGATACTTATAATGAAAACATGTGTAAAACTAGCATCTCTGCATCAAAAATCTCGATTGGATGTTCATGTACTATTTTGTTTGGAATTTTAGTGAATGTTTTGTGTGATTCTATGAAGTTTGACTTGTACTATGATATAGGTTGTGGGTTCTCCCACAACCCTTAAAATATTTCTTCCAAAACCAAATAAAAATGTTTCTTTCAGAGAGTAAATTATGATACCTATAAATTTACTAAGTAAAATCCGCAATTAGTTATGTCTATTTATGTTTATCTTCTAAATATGTGTCTGTGTGTGTTCACCTAATATAATAAAAATACATTAGTGGAACAAATTAATTCAAAATTGTTTTTATTAAATTCCTTATAATATTTTATAATTCAATAATATATTGGAAAACTTTTACCAAACATTCACCAAACCATTTCATTTTAAGATATAATTCATCCTTTTTTAACTTGAGCGTGTTATAGGGTGAAATATATTTATAAATTAACTCTCTATTGGCATTATAATTTATCATTTTTGATATTATTTTACATTTTCATAAATTTTCAAATTGGTATCTTGAGGTCAAGTAAATTGTGAAGTGTAGAGGCATTTGATGTTCCATTTCTTGATACATTACTTCAACATCATTCTTATTAAATTATGGTGAATTTTATTTGAAATTGTTACTTTATTTAGGAAATTTTTAATTTTGGAAAATATATAATTAAAATTATAAATAATTATAACTGATGATATTTCATTTTGAAACCCAATATGATCATTTGAAAAAAATTACAGGTTTTTGAATTTTATAAAACTATTTTTTGGTTAATATTAAAGTGATTAAATTTAAGGCCTATTTTCTTGAACTCAACAGTTCTAAATTGATCATTTTCATTGAATTTTTTCATTAAAAATTGTATTTTGATTAAATAATGTAATAAATTTCTATGGAAAATTGGTTTTGGTGTTACGTTTTCTATAAATTAATGTTTCGTAATTAAAATTTTCATTGAAAATATTTTTAAAATAATGAAATGATTTTTTTGGATTATAAATGTGCATAATTGGGGATATTAAATCTCAATTGAAACCAATTTTTTTATTTTAATTTTTAATTTTTCTTCATTTTATTATTTTATATGTAATTTCTGTTTGAAAACATTCTTTGTATCTGGTTAGTATGGGAAATTAATTTCAGTCATTCACTAGAGTGAGGAAATGAGTGTTTATGAATAAATATATAGGGTGGACAAGTCCTAAATGGGTGGCTTCTAAAGGATGATAATCATCAACCCTGTCATGGAAATATATCTCCCTCTAACCAAGTTCATCTACCATAGGAGATCAATGGGAATGTAAAGCTGATTTTAAGTGCATCAGGATATTTTCAAGTAGATATATGGAAAAATTCTTCTGGTATGAGTTATTTATTTCATGGATATGAAGCATTACAAATATAAAATCTATTGTATATGTGGGATGATTTTATTATGACATGAAAAAATGAGTTGTTTAATCATCATCAATGCCACATAGAGGCCAAATTTAATAGACATCAAATTATACATGTGAGTAAAGGTGTTAAAAAATATTCTTGGTCATGGATATGATACCATTAAAAGGTATAGAGGGATAATACATTCATGGATATACATTTAATAATAAATGTAGTTTGAAGTCTCTAACAGAGAAAACATCACATGGGAAAACTATAAAGGGAGCTTACAATATGGATGGTAAATTCAACATGGAAGAATTTTTTTTTCATCCCTTATCTCTCTTATTATTCATTAAACTATTATGATAGATTATTGTTTTTATTATATAGAACTAAATTTAGTTTTTCCAACACAATATTTTTGGGGAAATATCAATTATTCTTATTATAATTATTCAATTTTAGTGTAGGTTTCTACTCTTCCTCATATCCTTTACAGATATCAATTTCTAAAACTATCAAGATCTAGGGCAGTTGATCATTATTAAATAAAATCGAACTACAGTATCATGTTTTTAAAAATAACATGAAAATGAGGTTTTAAAATCATAGAGGGGTAAAAAAATTAATTTATTAGTATATCAATCTAATTTTGGCCTTCTCACTCCATTTATTTAATTAATTTATTTCCAGCATGTTGAGAAGATTAAAACCCTATTCAACTACTTATTAACTACTTCAACAAATGGGGTATAAACACTATTTTTTCAGAATTTGTCACATATTTAATCCTATAAAAAATAAGATAAATGAACATCCTTTTAAGATAATGCAAATGTTATTCTCAATATTTCCTAATATTGATACTTTTTTTCTTTAGTTTATTCACTATATTGTTTAACCATTTAATAGTATTTAAAACTTGACCGTGTATCAAACTCCCCTTCATAGTTGTACTTCCATAATCACTTGTCATTGAATTGTATTATTTTCATTTATTTTTATTTTTTCAGGGTTTTTATAGGAACCTTTCTTTACGGTTTGAGTCTAGTTACTATTGTGTTAGTTAAACGTAGAAAAATTAATAAATATTATGTGTGTGTCAATGAACATGCATCATTTTCTTTGTTTAAAATATTTTAATTTTTTCAGCATAATAAGTATTTGATATTAAAAGAGACTAAAAACCATTCTAGAAATACACTTTTCAACTACAATCAATTTAATTTATAAAATAATTATCTTTCTAAAATAGGTAATTTTGTGTCTTATAACTTTTATTCGCCATTATATTTAATTAAATATAATTAATTTTAGTAGTATTTTATTAAAAAAATATTTTTTAAATATGAAAACAACATTTATTCCAAAATTAAATGGTGGATAATTATCTCAAAATGTTAACTATGATAATTTTTTTAATATTAATTAAACACTAGAATCAAAACAAATTTGGAATCATAAGTGGTTCATCATTTTGACAGAGGTAAGACTCACCATTTCTCAAATACCTAGATATATCACTTTACTTTATATGTTTTTTTCAATATATTCTTAGTTTTTGTATTTTTTTACCTATATGTGAATGTCATATTGTATTTATTAAATAAGTAATATACCAAAATGTTTACACATAATAATAAATATTCATGAAGTAAAAGCTTCTAATTATTATACTTCAAAAAAATTAAACTTCTCATCCTATATCTATTCTTATAACATGATAGGAAAATAATAACATGTTCATTCCTCTCTAATTTAATCGTTTTTATTTTTAAATAAAATTGTATTGGTTCTATTTTTTAACTGGTTTTGGTTTTTACAATGTGTTCCTTTACACGACTAATAATATTTAATGATGAACAAAGATTTGAAAACACTTGATCCATCCTTAAAATATTAGTTAAAACATTATTTAGTGATTTATACATATAGTTCACCTGATAATCTAGGTTGAATTCATACAACATGGGTGATAAATAAGATTATATAATATTGGTGGATAATTTCGTATCAAAATAGAATGTTTGTATTATTAACAGATCATTACTCTCTAACATTTTAAATTCTTGATGACATGAAAGGAACACCTACTTTAAACACTAGTACACTATAGTGACAATCTTATTTATCTTAATATTTTATTTCTATTTCTAAAGTGAAATGATATTAGATAACATAATTGGAGCATCTATATCCTTATGTTTTTTATTATATCTTTATAACTGGATGATAAAAAGATAAAATGATAATAGGAAACATCCACAATAAATCATTTTAGGCCTCATTTTCATTTTCACTAACTCAATTAGGTGAGAAATCATAAATATGGGATTCTAGGACAAAATATAAACCTTCCAACATTAGTGAAGTTCTTAATTGAGTGTACCACTTATGGAAATTTTTTCTATTAAAGACTTATAATGAGTCTATGATTGATCATAATATTATCATGTTCTTATTTTTTCCATTTATTTATAAAACTTTTATAAATATAATATGAGGTACTTAATATTTATTATAAACTACGATTTAATATATTTTATTTTATTAATCTACCATTATTCAATCAAGTCCAAATATCCCACACCATTGGACTCTAAATGTAAAATCACCTTGAAATTTTATTGCAAACAACCCATCATTTCCTTATCGAAACTCATATTATGGTTATAAAAATATCTCTAAGGAATTTAGTAGGGTGGTATTTCCAATATAATTACCATGTAGTTCCTTGGTCAATTTATTGAACTCTCAAATGATGAAATCCTATAATATATTACCACAAAAAATTCCTTCAAATGATATTTTATTGACTATGGTCATTATACTCAATATCATATTTTTAAGCTGACACATTATATTATTAACACTCCAATATAATTGATGCTTCTATGAAGTTTAAAAGACAAACCCATTAAATATGGGTGCATCGTGACACAGATAATGAATGTTTTTTACTTATTTAGTAATTCATTAAGGGATTTTGTTTACTTATGCATAAATTTCATTATTTTACCCTTAATATATCTTGTTAATAGAGTATATATTTTATATTATATATTAACTATATGTTGATAATATATTTATTAGTAATCCAATTGATTTATTTCAGCTTTCATGTCTATTTTAAAATTTATTTAATTTTATCACATCTAATCATTTACCAATGAATAAATATATGATCTTTAAAACTATAATAAATAAATTTAATTTGATTAAAATATTTATAGTGATTAATTTATCTAGTATATGAAAAATAAATCTATAACCATAGGGTAAGAATACCATGATCTGATCCCAGATCCTGTTGTAACTTTCCACCATCAACCTATTTCTTTTCATTTTTGTTTAATTCTCATATTATTTTTGAACTATCTTCACTCACATATAGATGAGGGGAACCAATGGAATGGTTTTCACACCCCAACCATTATTTTATTTATTAATTTAATTATTTCCCATTTTTCCTTGAACTCTAGATCAAGGAAATTTAGTTTTTCAAATTTTTTAGGGTTAGAGTTTATTAAATGTTTAGATTTAATGATTTGTTAAACCTTCTGGAGAATATGTGGATGAACTATAATTTTTATAAAACAATTTCAAATGATTAATTCATTGAAAATCAAGGTTTTTAGACCAATCATGTACTTTCTAAAAGTTTATATTGAGGGGTGCATGGTTAGTGCATGGTTTTTTAAACCAAGAAACCAACTATTCATGTTTTCCAACCTAAATAATAATAATAATAATATTAATAATGACAAAAATAACAACAATAAGAACAATGATAATAATAATAATAACCTACCTCTAATAAACCTCACCCCTTACCATAGTTCACCACCCCACCCCCCCTTTCCCCCTATAGCTGAGCTCTCCAAACCCGTAGCCACGATTTTACTATCCCTCATGTCTCCCTCTAGTATCCCTCATTGGATGGAAATTTCATCTAGGTTTATTGACGATTTGTTGTCAATAAATAGAGTTAATATCCTTCTATTATCTTCCTCTTTCCCTTTCTTTAGTTTTCATCCTCCATTATTTCCCTAAATATATCAAAAAGAACTAAAGCTCTTTTTTTACCAAATATTAATTAGGTATTTTTGTGATTTATGGTACCACATGGTCGTTCTTTCCTCTTTATTCCTTGTTGAGGTAGATTTAACACACCTCTTATGACGGAAGCAAGTTTAAGGTTGGTATCCACTTGTTTTAGTTATTTAAATTTGAAATCCCTGATTTCTTTCATTTTATGTCACTTGAATATATATTAAATGATAATAATAATTATGTTAATGGGTATTTAAATTGTAAAAACATTTCAACAGTACTTTTACTCTATTTCACAGGTTTTTTTATAATTGAATGTCTGTTAAAAGGTCTTCTTAAGTTAATTTTATCCAATTGTTTTTTTAATGACCAAATAACCATTAATTAGTATAATAGATGTTTTAAAAGATGTGTTGGATTTAATGTGGGTTTTATATATTGTTTTAAAACAAATTATAAAAGTTGTATGTTTTTTGAAAATTATTTTTTTATAAATATGTATATATATATATATATTTGTTCTAAACATATGAATATGTATCCATATATATGTGTGTGTATATATTTGTGTGTATAAATTAAAAAGATAATTTTGAATTAAAATAGGGTGTGTGTGTGTGTGTGTGTGTGTGTGTGTCTATAAGTATGTGTATATGGGTAGAGAAAAAGTGATACCTTTAACCTTAATCTAGTTTCTCGCTTTGGTTTTCTAAATATATTATAAAAAGATAAATTTTAGAATCTTTTCAAAAATATAATTTACATCCCTGTATATAATTTTATAAATAATTTAATTTTATACTAATGATCTTTATTCTTATTTTTATATCACCTTGGGTACTTTAAATGTTTCCCCTTGTCCTGAAAAATGTAAATGGTTTACTTCGGCATGGTTTGAACAAAGTTGAATTGAAAATGGTAATATAATTTGACACAAAGGGGAAAATAAAGAACAAGGGAACACTAAGTACTTAGGTGGGTAGAATAGGACAAGTATTCTAGTTATAGTAATAATTACAGTATACATCATAACCAAAACAAACATGAGGAAGAATCAAGACCAGATATGGATTTAATATCACATTCAACTCCTCAAAATATCTCTTCCACTAGTTGATCGAAACAAAATTTAAACTCTTATTAGTCAAATATATCATAGGGGATACATTTATTATATTATTGATCTCATTATCTATTCCCTAATAACAAGAACTATCACACTAATGATTTTAAGATAGTGGTAGGGATGCATGAAATTAAAATTCAGCACCACTACCTCTTCTAGGAGTAGTTTATAGTGTATTCAGAATGTTACAATTTGAAGTGTATCTTAACTCAAAGGTATATCAACTTAAAATAATGATATTGGGTGTAGTTATATTAAAGAAATTATTTTTATATTTTTTAAAACCCTCGGAAAGATAATGTTCTCACTATGCTTTGAGAGTGAAATTACTAACATAAGTAGTGAATGAATCAGTAGAATTTTGGTACTTGATGAGCATGTTTGATAAGATGTTATTTTATAATGAGATATATGATGAAAAATTATTCCTCGATTTTTATTAGGATGGATCATTTATGGATAATCATATTCCACTTATATAGATTGAATATGTAGTGAGTCAATGTTTCAGTAGGAATCATTATGGTCGGGAGAACTCAGGTCAGTAGTCTAAGTACCTCAATAGATTATTTCACTTTTGAGGAAACATAGTTGTTATTATAGAAATAATATTGGGTTTTTTGGAAATTGTACACTAATATAGTTGGTCCATGAACCTTGATGCTACCAAGATATACCTTGAATTGAGGCATCACTACTAGTGGCTGAGAATGAGATGATCGATTGAAGGTTTTAGGTCTTGGTGCCTCACATGTCAGAAAATTATAAAGGGGCATCATATTAATATGTTATTTATACAAACATTATGAATTTAGATATAGAAATGGAAAGATATGGCCATGGACATCGTGATTTGGAAACCTTTTTTAAGAGACGAGACCTTGCCAAGAAAAGAAAGGCTCCTTTATTGAACAAGAAGAACCAACTTACATGAGTCTAAAAATGGAATTATTATCACAATAACTATTTAGAAGAGGTAATAACTCATTAGGAAGTTGATAATACCATAGTAAATCAACACCATTGTTTCCCTTGTTTTCAAGTCCATTCACCACTTAATTTTCTTTTCTATAATAGTGATTAATGATATGGTTCATAGAGTGAAAATAATATAAGTAGTTGATCCAATGATTTGTGAGCTTCCAAGATAAGTAAAAAGTCCCCAACCGGATAGTAGAAACAATGGTAATAGAATCACTCTCATGAAAAATTTCTTCCCACCCAAGTCTTTTTTCTTACTCCATTGTAACAATAATGTCACGCAGCTCAGCCTCAAGTGAAGAGGCGAAACCAAAAGAACTATGGAAACATCCATGAACGTCGCCTCGATGATCCCTAAAGGTAGATCCATAGTTGGAGGGAACTATATTAACTCGGTAATCTCTATCGTAGTTGACTTTAATCTATCTAAGAAGTGGCTACTACCATAACACTTCTAGTGTGCCATATGGTGGCCTAAAAGCACCAGTGACTCCAATTCGGGTCAGAACGGTAAGATTGTGTATTGAGTATGAAGAAAAATGTTTTCTTAGAATGGAGGCCTCACAAAAAAACATCAAGGATCAAGGATAAAGAAGTATGGGCAGAGAAAGACTCACCAGAATAAAGAACCTTGTTTTAGGCATACCAGGTATAGTGTTGTCATTCCAATGCAGCAACCATAAAGTGATCATGAAACTGAATGGAAGGGAAAAGAACCCATATATCTATATGAATTTATAGATGAGGACCATCTACTATTGAGAGACTTCAAATAGGTCTCCAATGGATTTCCCATCGATGTAGCATCCACAAAACGAAGGAAAAGATGATCTACATCCTCCCTATACTGGTGGAAAAGAGCACATGTGGATCATAGAGATATTGCATAAGACTGAAGAGATTAATATGTTGGAATTTTTGTATGAGAAACTCTGTAAGCCAATATGGATCTAGAGTGTTTGATATAGTTACTATTCAACCCCTCCATCCATTGATAATCTATGTTGCACTATAAAGAAAACCTGTAAAATAGCTTGGAGGAAAGAAAACTGTTAGTACTAGGATACCATTCCAATAGATCCTCCCTATTAGAGAATCAAATAAAGTTAACATTTTCATTTGGAAGGCCCTCCATGTTACCAAGCTATTCCTTGATAGCCATTTTCAAATCCAATATAGTGTCTTCACCCACTATCAAATCAGTAGGAGGGGTACCAGTCTAGTTGGCACTCAAAAATTCAAGAGATGATTCCTTAGAGACTAACCATCTCAAGTGAGAATAAATTGAGAAAAATATGGATCTGAATTTAAGCCACATAGATGATTCAATATGGTTAAAAGCACCAATATTAATCTTATTCGTAAATTTAACACAAAGGAAATCAAGAGCCTCATATTTTCAATTGAAGAGTCTCCACATAAAAGAAGCGTGCAAAGAATCATTGATGGATTGTATATTTTCTATCCCAAAACCCTCACATCATATGGTTTAAAACAATTATTCCAAGAAACTGTTGCTAATTTTATTTTAAAGAGTTTTTCCACTCTAGAAAATGTTCTTTATAGAAACATTTATATTTATTATGATAGAATTAGTCTATTTATAAACCATAAAGTAATAAACAAATTTGGAGACAATAACATATTTAAACAAGAAATACCTTCTAGACATGGAGAATGTTTTCCCCTTCCATGTAGAATGATTATATATAACCTTGCTAATGATATATGTGAAATAACAAGCTTTAGGCCCCCCCAAAAGTAAATGAACTACCAAATATTTGAATGGAAGGGTCCCCTCCTGAATTCTGAACTGTCTAACAATATCATTATTTTTCGAAGTAGAGATATTCCTGCGAAATTAAACAAAATATATTTTCTAACATATCTCTTGACTAGAGATAGAAGAATAGAGATAGAGGGTCCATTTTATATTCCAAATATTTCTATTATAACCCTGGGTGAAAAGGATAGTTTCACCAGTATACAACAACGGAGTAGGAGATACCATACCTCTACCATCACAAATAGCCTTCATTTTTTCATTTTCTCCCATGATGTAGAGAATTCTGCAATGATAATCCACTACAATAGACAAAATTATAGCAGAAAGTGGTTCACCATGTCTAATACCTATAGAATAAAAAAAACCCCTCTGGAGACCCATTAATGAAGACAGATATATTACCAGAGCTGAAAATGTTATTTATCCTAGTAACAAAGATGATATTAAAACCAAACATATCAATAACCTTTTAAATTAATCTCAAGTTCATTATGTCATAGGATTTCATGACATAAATCTTGAGAGAAATATTTTCACCCCAATTGTATTTCTTTAAGTTATTAACACATTCTGAAGTGGTGACGAGACAATTCTGGATGGATATTCCCTTGATAAAACCAAACTGGTCTAGAGAAACAATCCTGCTTATAATCAAAGCCATCCTTGAATCCAAAATTTTTCAAATTATTTTGTAAATAGTGTTAACCAAAAAAACTATCCAGAAAATATGTATTTCATTGTAATTTTCTGATTTTGGAATCAATGCTAGGAACTGAGCATTCAGACCATGAGGAAGAGAACCCCCATCAAAAAATGAATGAGAAGACTTCAAAAATCATGTTGGTCGATCATTAATCATCTCTAATATAGAGTCTCATAGCTTGTTCTCGAGTGGATTTTAGATACTGATGGTTTCTCAATTAAAGTTGATGATTCATTATCATCCACATATGGTTATCCAGACTAATAAAGTTGTATAGATTCTTTAGGAAATGATTCATTAATTTGTTCTTGACTGCAACGGACCTTGGGAGAAATATCATCCCTTAGTATATTTTTCATATAAATATGGTTATCAGAATTAGATCATGTTGGAACCATTTGAGTCCCTTTATGGGAGGCCTTTCCAGTCACCACTCTATTGGGAATAGGTTAGAGAATTATCTTTGTTAGTATTGAAAATAATTCAAAATATTATAAATATCATGTAATTTATTAGGAATAGGTTATAAATATATCATATTTTTTAGATATCCCGTGTTAATCAATGCTTTCATCCCTTGGAATTTGAGGTAGGTGATTGAGTATTTCTTAGAATTTCACCTCAGTTGAGACATAGACATATGGAGAAGTAGGGTATGTTACCACCTCATTATGTTGTCCCATTTGAGGTTATGGAGTTACATGGGAAAGAGGATTATGATTTAGATTTAACAACTCATTCTAGTTATATCCATGAGGGGCTTAATATTTCCTAGATGAAAAAGTAATTTTTTATATCTGTCCCACATGATTGAGTAGGAGGAGGTTATGATTGAACCCAACACCCCAATGGTTGAAAGTCATATTCAGTTAGTGGACTGATATGATAAAATGGTGTGTGGTAAAATGATCCCATTAGCATTAGTGATATAGAAAATTTGTATGGAGATACATGAGATATGGGAGGGTGAGGCCATGATGATGAAATAATGGCCTAATCTCTTCTTAGGTTCATGATCTTGATTCTTTATGGGGATAGAAAGCATTTATAGTGAGGATAATTGTAATATCTCCATATTTAGAATCAGATGTGGTGCTTTTTTAATTTTTTAACTTTTATATTTAGTGTTTTTTTATATTTGGGATAATTGTTTTGGGTAGTTTTTGTTTGCATGAGGCCACCAACTTTCTAGTGGAGGTCACTGACAAGTTATTACTTTCCGGAAGAACACTTTCATGTCAATAGGTGCACCATCTAAAAAGTGGGATTCCACTATCCAATTAGAGGGCTTCCTCTAGCCCTTTTATGGTGTTCTTGGAGGTGAATTCATTCATCTTACACCCACCAATAAATAGGTGGATGACTTGTAATTATAGGTATTCTACCTCCACCCACTAGCTAGCTAATGTGGCCTAGCTACTAGTTAGTGATTCTATTGGGCATGCATTTTAGTAAGGTTGAAAATTTCATTTTTCACCTAAAATAATATTTTATCTCCATTAATTCAACCATTATGTATATAGTTTTTATTTTTCTAAGTTTAGGTAATCCTTGGGTACATTCTTGTCTCTCTCCTTCTCCCTGGTAGTGACTCAATTTTCTAATTGAATTCTTGGGTCTCTATTGTGTGTAATTAGGTAAGTGGCTCTATTCAAATACATTTTTGATCTCTTTTTATCCATTCTTTTGATGTCTTATTAGGCTAGATAACTTGATCTATCATGGACCTAGAAAATTGATGTTGTTTTCAAAAGAACTATGGTTTTTAGAATATTATATCTTCCTCTCCCACTATTGGTCCAAAAGGTTATTTCATTTTCATTGATCTTTAGGATGGTGTCTCTATCCTATGGTCTAAACCTTTCAATGAATAATGTTCTAATGCTACCTTCCTTTGGTTATGAAAATCAAAATTAGTTTTATACTTTTAATGTTATGGTTATTTTTTAAAAATTGGGTTTTAATTGAACTAATTTGATAAACATGATATGTTTGTTAAATTTACTCAAAGACTATTTTAAAAGAGAAATGGGTTTTGAAGCATTGAAGCCAGGTGTTAACAAAATAGAAAATGTTTTATGAAAATGTGGTAATGAATTTGAAATGTATTTCGACATGGGAGACTTTTTAGGAAACATGATTTGGTCTCCTTAAACATAATGAAGATATAATAACACATTGGAAGACCTTGGGGTTTAGGTGAAAACAAAAAATGGATGTTACCTAGTGGAGTTAGCTATTTTAAGGGGAGATTAACTTGATGAAATGAAGTCCTTTGGTATCCTTGATCAGTGACTAAGGCTTTTGTACTTTAGGAGTCACATATACTGGCCTAGTGTTCCTCTGTGAGTTTTATTGGCTTAGTTGTGTACACCATTACATCATGGATTTTCCTATTTGGATTCTTTGAGATTACATTATGTCCATGATCATTCAATGGGATAATTTTCATATAAGATATTGATATGGATATTGGTGATTAAAAACTATTTTTTTGGTCTATTTATTAATGAGATATGTGATATATCATATTTCGTAATTTATTTGAATATGCAATGATTTTTAAAGGAATGGAATGATTTTGTAAATAAAAAAAATGATGATTTTATATATAAAATGCTTTCTTATAAATTTTTTTAGAAATAATTTTTAAACATATACTAATGGATTTACATGGATATAAATTTTATAGATTTATTGGTGGTATCCTACTCGAATTTATTTCCCACATCCTACATTTTTCTTTTGGAATTTGTAGATATGGTTTTTCAGGATACGGGTAAAGTGAAGAGAGTTTTTTAGAGAATATATCTCTCTTGGATAGTGTTTCCATTCTGATTGGTTGAGATGGTTGTGATATACAGTCACATAGATATGGACCCATGGGTTGTTTCATGTTCCATATTCTTGATTGGCTTCTTATTATTCATTGATAAATTATTATCCCAAATTTAGACGTGACCTTATTGGTTGTTTTATTAACATATGAGGTATTCTTTTATCCTACTTGTGCTATATTTTTTATCATATGATATATATTTTGAGTGTGAAACCATTCCCCAGTTTATTTTTACGATTTACTATTGCTTATTTCTTGCCCAAGGTGATCAGGAACATGCATTACGAATTATGGAGGTCCAATTTTGGAGACATAATGGGTTGAATTAGGTTATTATATTATTCGTTGAAAGGATATAGACTTCCCTCAAAGACTTGTATTATGAAACATGACCAACTAAACTATGTTTTGATAAGGATTGGTTAGTGGTGGGAATTTGTCATTATCCTCCTCAATGGCTCATGCTTGGGAATAGTTTTATATGGTCTGATCACAAAGAGTATAAGGATTATAGGGCCTAACCTTAGTGACCCAAGGCTATCCATTGTGCTTTATTTTTTTTACGTTCTTTATTCATTTTTTAAATAATTAAATCATTTAATTTATGTTATGTAAAATTTCTATTTCAAACAAATATTTTCTTCCATTTTATGTTTGAAATGAATACTTTATTAAATATGTATATCCCTCCATGTTTTGAAAGGATATTTTCTTTTTAAAAGAATAAGAATCATTATTTTGTTTCTAAATGAAGATTGTAATAATACCAACAATTTTAATTATATTTAAAACCATTCTAAAAGGATCTTTTATTAAAATACATGAACATGGAGTGGGGTTTACATGGCTTCCATACTAAGTATTATACTAATTTATATCATACCATTTTTGTTTTATGTTCTGGTTTCACATATATCTTCTCATGGAGCTTGTTTAGTTAAGGTTGGATGGTGAATTATAAAGTCACAATGAGGTATGTTGTTTCTTTTATTTTATTTTCTTTTTCATTATTTCTTTAGTTTTATAGTAATATTCTAATTAGTACAGAATGAGAGTAGTAGTAACTGTGTGAGAGCTAGAGGTCATTGGAGGTGGCTACCATTTTCTTTATGGTTGAGGGATTTATTATATGCATAGATATTGTTTGTTTAGTTTTTCTTACTTATTTTTTATTAAGTTCCATGGTTATGTTCTCTAGAATTTTTTAATTAGAATAAAAATTCTATATATGTATGGGTAATGTTGAAATTTTATTTAATATTACATTATTGTTTCTTATTTATTTTATTTTTCAAATCATTCCCACTTGGTTCACATTAATTATGGATGATAATTTCTAGCATATGAGGATTTGGAATGACCCTCAAGCCTTGTTGTGGACTACATTAAGTGTCTAAAAGGGGCATGATTTGTTCTAGTTTGATATAAAATGGTATCAAAGAACCCTTTTAATATATATAGTCATGGTATTTATTAAATAGGACCATTAGATCTTGGGCGGTAGGTTTTGGGTGTGTCGCTGGTCCCCGCTACTTTTGATGAAACCCAATCTTTCCTGGGATATTGCAATTTTAATTTTGATTATAAGTTTTAATTTTATTCTTTAATATGCTTTTTAGTTCATGTTAAAGGTGTATTCAATTATGATGATATTATATAGATTTATTAAATTCTTTCTGAGTTTTGGGGGTGGAATGGGAGTTAAAATAGATGTACCCAACAAGATTACATAGATTGGAAAACCATATAAATCATAAGTATATGGATTGATATAACATCCCATTACCACACTATCACTGGGACATGGTCATACAAGACATGTGAGAAATTTAATAATGGCCACTTTCCTTTTTTATAAATAATCTATTCAACTCCCTTTTATTCAAATTCATTCAGGTTTTATGTGGGTGTTATTAGGATTTTGTTTATGAGATTTCAAAAAATATATTTAATTCTTAAAATGTGGTGGATAGTTTTGAAAATTATAATGTTAAATAAGTCTAATTTCAATTAATAAAAGTGCATTTGGAGTTTTAAAAATTTTATTTGGAGGGAAAAAGCTGGAGTTCGGTCAATTAATAAGAGATATTTATAAAAGAATTCAATCTTACTTGATGTTTAAAATTCAGTGAATGCTTTAAGAAAATATATTTTAAATTGATAAATAAGTTTTTTATGTAGATATTTAATATTCCAAAAAAAGTGTGTGACTATAAGAAAAATATGAAAACAATTTTTTTATCATGATAAGTTTTATGAATTTTGGTGATGATTAAGGACTATTCTATTTGACCATTTTTTGTAAAGTGATTTTTTTTGGGATTTGGTATTTTAGAAAATGAATAATGTTTTATGACTGATGACATTGGGTAAAAATGTATTCTAAATAGAGTTTAAATTTTTTTAATAAATTATAGTATTTCAAAATTATTTCTAATGAATTTGATGAAAATACAGTGAGAAATATGTCAAAACCTGAAACTATGTAATGATAGGAATATTTTTACCTTTTTTATTCAAGGATATTTATTTTGGATTTTTTTCTTATTATGATCTATTTCTATTTGGTTTGATTTTACTTGTTTTATGTTTTCAATGTTTTTTATTTCATTTCTATTTAAAATTTGTCTTCAAGGAAAGTCCCTTGAGGTGGTCTAATTCTTGGATTTGGTGTTTCCTTTTTAGTGGTAGATTCTACTTCATTTCTTAGATAAGTATCTGCATTATGTTTTTTTCTAATTTCCTTGAGTTATATGGTGTGACCCAATTATTTGTGAGATAGGGAATAAATTTTGGTTTGGGGTATTTTTGAGTTTATGATTCTCCAGGTGTCTTCATGGTTTCGAATGTGTAATTTATTATTTTAACTAGTAGAGTGAGTTAGGATTGCCTCTTTTATCCTAGATTTCACTCTTAATATATGTATTGTGATAATTGTGTGTTGAGATTTAACCTAGGTCTGAATAGGGTGAGTATTTGAATGGAAACCCATAGATTCACAAGTTGAGCTTACACCCAAGATATTTTTGGTTTGACTTGTTGAAGTCTATATGGTTGGGGAATTGGATTTGAGATCATGTGTTACTCTTCCCTTACTCCCAGCTCAGGTTAGATGACCTTGTTGTTTTGGTGAGGAATGAATATTGTATATAACTCTTACTTCCCATTCATTATTGTTTTGAATAATGTTGATGGGAGATTTGGTGGTCTCTATTTTTAGGATTTTGAAATATTCCTTGGATTGTGGTCTTCCTTGAGAGTGGGTTGATGAAATTTTGTTGATTTTTCTTATCTTAACTTCCTTTATTTTATTATGATTCAGGTTTATTTATAGTTATTTTTGTTGATATTTTATTGGTTTTTTTTTTGAATTTTGAGAACATGTGCCTTCTTTTAGATGTAGTAATTGTGTTGGTAAAATTTGGGTTGTGTCTTTGATCAAGTTTCCTTCGTGGAATATCCCTAGTTAAACTCTTGTAATTTTCCTTGTAATAATTGATTATAATGATCATGTTTTATTAAACCATTATGTTAGTTACATTCTTATATGGTGTGGAGGTCCATTTTGAGTCCTATATTTCAATTTATTACTTGAGTTTTTTGGATGTTACATGTGGAGCTAGAAGTTACATCATGACTAATGGTTTTTTGTTTGGGTTTGAATTTTGGATGGTTTGGAGTTGTGTAATGGTTTTATCCTTTTAACTTTATTAAGATTCTATGATGTGACTCGTTACAAAAAATGGTAGTTGCATAATCTATTGAATTCATAGAATTTTTAGGGTAAGAAAGTGTTTATATAGGGAATTATTTTCACAATCCAACATTAATTATATTTATTTTCTTATTTATTTATTTTTAATTTTTTCATTGAACAATGGGATGTAACTATTTATATTATTTTTTCAGGATTAGGGAAGGCTGCATAGTTAGCTCTCATAAATTATTAAACAATTAAAATCCCATGTAGATTATCACAATTTATGATAGAATAGATTCACATGGTTGTATAATGGTTTTTCAAACCATGCATACCAACTGTGCAACAGCCCGGTTTATCACTTCACGGGCACATGATTGGAGAAAAATTTATTAATATTTGCATTCAAACCATTTGATTTGTCCAAACCAGAAAATAATAACTATAATAATAATAATAATTTCACAACTAGACTCATTGGTTCAATAGTATGACAACCCCAATCCCACCTCCAATAGTTTAGGGGGTGGTGACTAGTGTTATGTAGCCATATCACACACATCGAAGGCATTATCCTAAAAACTTATATGTATGAACTCATCTCCATGAACTATTAAATCTAAAAGATAATCTATGTGACAATTCATGCATAAAATATATTGAATAACAGAGTATGAAAAACAAAAAAAAAAGGTACAAAGGGACAAATACAAGCCCACTAAAAACTAAAAAAGATTCCAACCAAGGACTTATATCAAATTCACTCTTATAACTAATAAAATCATCTAGTTCACCATTCTCCACCTTCTCCCTATCTTGTTAGGACACCATATAACATTCTATGATCTATATAAGACATGAAAAATTTATGAAGAACCAATATAGAGGTGATTACAACATACTCAATAGCACTTCCTAAAATCACCGAAAACAAATCATCAGATATGGGTCATCTCATAAACACAAAGATATTTCAATCAAGATAATTGATACAACAATAAAATAATATAGATATAGAAACTCCAAATATAAAAACATAGTAACAATGTTCACAACCATACTTCTAGACTATGGTTCTAAAGAGACTTCTAGATAATGCCCGATTTTGGGAGAACGCACTACTCGGGTCTTTCTGTTACTGTTGAAACTTATTTGAGAGTTCACTACTCACTGGTACTCACCATGAAGTGGTAAACATAGGAAATAAAAATATCTTGATGCACAAATAGAGGATCTCACATATGGACTCTAGGGGATACCACACACCCTACTAGATTGGCCTATTAGATAGGCGATCACACCCCAAATATGTTGTCCATGTAATACCAAGAACCCTAACAAGGGATAACAATGGGAATGAGGATAAAATTCATAACACATAGAGGATACCCGCTCTAGTCCACATAGGGGATCTCCAAATCCAATTAGTAGGACCATATCTTATATGAAACCTCATATGAGTGGACAAAGGAACTCATTCGAGAACAAGTGAACTTACCTACACCGATCTGAGACAGGTAACACACCCAATTGAATCTCATCAAGAATAAATATTGAAAGGTCCTCACACTACCCTAGAAAATTTTCACTGCGTTTATTAGGGGTACACAGTGTATCCCTTGAAATTAGGAACATTACATGTCCTTCCCTATGCAACCAATCTTTTATTTGGAAATCTTGTACATACCCATGTACCTGCCCATGTTTATGCTCATGAATTTATACCTAGTTGTGATTCTGTACTAGCCTATGTGTCTAGTCGTGTATCTACTCGTACACCCTAGGGGTACACACTAATCTACTATCCTAAGGTCACACTGTTTGTGACTTGTGACACATAGTGTTTGGCCCTTATCTCTATGCATAAACCCTTGAACCATGAAATAGTGACTACACAATATGTTTTCATTGGACCAAATGATGTGTATTCAGAACAATTCTAAAAAATCTATATTGTTCATGCATCTTCTACCATCCAAAATCATCCCCTTCTGGTCATTGATTACAATGTGGATACTAGATATAACATTTACCGACCCTTACCATCATCGATGGCCTAATAATGGCCATCTAATCCACTTTTGAAAAGTCCCTATAGCATCGCATCACTCGAGCACCCAAAACCACAAAACATGAATCATCCAATTCGGTTATGATATATCACCAATCATCCACCATCATCATTAAATCTTGATAGGTCCATCAACAGATAACATTAAAATGTTGTATTGTTCTATTTTTCCAAATAATGGTTGTTTAATGATCAAATATCAGGTATTTTTTGAACCACCATCCAAAATAAATGATAGTTATGAACGTGTAAAAACGATAGAATAAATTATATTAAAAAAAGAGGAATGAACCTCATCCATTATTCAGACTGTTCGAGATTTATTTCTGTTATACCTATGAATAAATAACTAATGAATAATATCATATAAATCAACAACCAAATAATTATACCATCAATGGATGAATCAATTCTTGTTATAGGAATTTATTCATGTTTAATATGTGATTGTAAAAGGGGATGAATATATATAAATCAAACATCCTACCACATGTTTGGATTGATCACTAATGAGGAATCATTTCTTATTTATTTCATTACTGTGATCCATGAACTCAATTGGCATAACCAAAATGTGTTGTACTGATCTGATCCTCGATAATGTTTTCATCTTCCGAAATTCCTCCATGGTTTCCACTCAGATATACAAGGTTATAGGCTAACTATTGGATTTTACTATAACCAATATTATATAGAGGATTAATTTGGTTTTTTAAAAAATAAATAACTAAAGAAAATAACTTATTTATTTATTTCCTTATCCCATGATATAACTCAAGACAAAATCTTGATACTGATAAACATTATATCTGACTGAGGGTAAAAAATCCAATTCGAGAGTCAACATTAGTCTCAGATATCCTATCAGAGTCCACATTAATAATTTATTCCATTTTTTTAGGAATATTGTGCTAGCATGATATTAATATACTTGATATTTTTATAATATCGATTCAAATCACAATGGAAATTGGAATCTCACACCATATACACATATGCATTTCAAAACAAAAATCCATATAATATTCTAAGTCATACATGGAAAACTAAGATCTTCTACCTTCTCCCCAAATTAGGTATTTTTATCCCAAAAAGACAAAACAATCCTACTCAAACAAGTGAGGGTAATAATCTCTCATATAGGTATCCATCTCTTAGGATCCCTCTTGAAGGTTCATGTGCTACCACTAGAAAGGTACCAAGGGAATCTCTTTCCCATTAAGTATCCTCAACTACCAATCCTTGGTCTCCCTTGGGTACTCTACAAAGGAAGTTCCCTCCTTGATTTCTAGATCTCTTTGATTGATAACATGTAATGGGTGGTGTATATAACTCCTCATTTGGAACACATGGAAGGAATCATGTATCTAGTCTCACTATAATGGTAGAGAAAAGGAGTATGTCCCCTCACCAACTCTAAATAGTATTTATAATGGGCCAATGAACCTCAGATATAACATTCCACCCAAGAAGAATCTACACATTCCACATCGAGGTTATACCTTAAAAAACACGTGGTCACCATCCTCAAAATCCAAAGGCCTCTATCATCAGTCTGAATAATAATTTTAAAAAATATATGTAGTACTCAACCTCTCCTGGATGATCATCACCATCTCTATCATGGAAAAGAAAAACTCTGGGCCCATGAGTGATAACTCTCCAAGATTAGTCCAGCGTAGTGGTGACCTACATGGTTAACCATACATGTCCTTGAATGTTTCCACACTTATAGAAGAATTGTATATTATTTTGATTAAAAACTCCACCAAGGGTAGGTGATCCTCCCAAATATGGACAAAGTCTAACATGTAATACTGAATCTTGTCCTCTATACCCAGAATGGTTTGCTTAGTCTATACATCAGTCTGGAGGTGAAACTATGTGCTCAAATGTAACTATGTCCAAAAGGCCTCCTATAAACCTCTCCATAATTGTGACATGAATCGAACATCACGGTCTTAAATGATCTTCTAGGAAACTCCATGATTATGGACTCTCTCTTTCATGTTAGGGGTCTCAAGCCCTTTACTAAACTCTTCTCTAAGACTGCTAGGACGTGGGAAGACATAGTGAGTTGGTATATGATCACTAAGATAGAATCCCTTCCTATAAATTATTGTGGAATATCAATGATAGAGTATATGGATATACCATCCCACATTCACTCTAGCAGCCCAATTGTTTCAGCTAAACCAAGTAGAACAAGTTGCTCAGGCTTCACATGTTGACAATGCAGGCTTGAAGAGATAAAATCTGTAACATATATATTCATTTATAACTACCATAACAACCACTAAATTTCTTGATTGATATTTTCCACACTTGGATATACATATAAGGTGGAAATATATAACACCTTTATCACCTTGTATCTCAGTATAACTAGTATCATTTCCCATCCACTAAAAATAATTACATGCTTCCCACCCTCAAAAAATCAATCAATATCATGTCTAGTAAATATTATATTACGTTGGGTCTCGCATTCGATATATCCAAGAAGTACCTCTATAACTCTTTATAAAAGCATAGGGTTAATGACCATCAACTGGACTTAATCAATTCCACCCTCATCTACAAAGGACAACTACAAAAAGGCTCACTACTCTAACACCTCACTCAGAAACTGTGAGAAAGATTTCTTACTAAGGGAATATACTACCATGTTCCCCATCCAATGATTGTAGAAAATATATATATCTTAACCCTAAAGGAATTAAAGAGACTGACTTTGACTCAAAGTAGTAGCCTTCATTCAAAATATATACTTGAGACTATTGTAATCAGAATAGATGATAAATTTTTCTTCTATAAGGCAGTTTTGATTCATCTTTATGGTGAAAAATACCACTACTGACTCTAGTTCATGGTTTAGATAGTTCTAATATTGAGAAATCAACTTCATAGACCCATAGAAAATCACTACCTACCTTTTCATCATAATAAAACTAATTATGATCCTTGAGGCATCTAGAACACTGTGTACTCAGCACCCTCCTCTCGCAGTCTCAAGATGGGGGTACTCATCAACCTCTATCTCATCTTCTGAAAATACTACTAGAGCCTTTCCATCCACTTGAAAGGCTTCCCTTTTTGGTTCAAACATTTAATGTTTTATTTTGATCTAAATAAATTAAGTAAAAATATCCAATAGTATCCTACCAAACCAAGGAAACTTTATAACATGATCACACCCTGGGGTGTCTCCCAAGATAGCTCCACCATAAACATAGTCGGGTCCTCTGCTAATCCCTCTACTAAGATGACATGTCCCGTAAAATGGAACTCCTGGATCTATAATTGAATCTTTGCGAGTTTTCAATAAACCTTGTGCATTCAAATTATGTCCAGAACCATCCACAATTGTTTTGTGTGCTCCTCCTCAGACGACGAGTACACTAGTATATCATCAATGAATACTGACATTAATTTCCCTAAAAAGGGATGAAATATATGTTTCAAGAGTACCATGAGCTATCTAGTGAATCCATCACATCGAAAGGTATCACCAAGTACTTATAGTGGTCATAATGACATCGAAATACCATCTTAATTATGTCTATCTCACAAACATAGAGATGGTGATAACCTAATATGAGGTCAATATTTTAGAACCATCTCACTTTTTTGAGATATTGAAATAAATCATAAATCCAAAGAAGTGGATACTTATTATTTCTGATCATCTGGTTTTGGAAATGGTAATCCACACATTGCTTCCAGATCCCATCGGCCTTCCTTGGGAACAACATTGGGCTTTCCCAAGGAGACACACTAGGTATCACAAATCACTTCTTCTGTAAGTCCTATAATTTCTCTTTTATCGCATGAAGATCTGAAAGATCATCTAATATGATTTCATTGACATCGGGGTATTTTTGGTGTAATTATATGAAAAAATAATCCTCTTAATGAGGGAGTAATCCTAAAACATCCTCATGAATGACATCCTCATAATCCACTACTATAGGGAATTGAATTCTCACATCAACCATTATACCAAGGGTCATACTAGCCAACTAGTGGGTAATCATTAATATCCTCCTATTACTAAGAACATATTACTCTTCTTATAATTCCTTATCTCTGATGAAGGAAAATTTCATCCCATCTTCGTGGATGAACGACATCCTCCGACGAAATCAATCAATCTATTCACAAACTACATAGAGATAATCCATACCAAGAATAATGTCATGCAGCCTCATTGTGGATACTAAAAGGTCCCATTAGAAGCTCTCTCTTCCAAGAATCAAGTAACACTATCATTCAATGTTTTTTACCGATGAATCTCTTATGGTGTGAGTATCCAACCAAAATGGTTGGTCCAACATATCCACTGGTAACACTAGCTATCAAACCAAATATGTCAAAATAAATGAATGGACTGAAATTGTGTCTATCAATACAAAAAAATAATGTATAAAAGACACTAATCATACCTCAAATAAACCCTAGAGTCTCTGGACCAAAGGCATCAAAAACATATAGATTCCCTTAACTATGACCACCAGTTCCTTAAGCTCGATGTGGGACACCTAGAGTGGTTTTGGTAATATATCAATGTTCCTACCACCTCATGCTTCTCTACCATCTCTTGTGCCACTTCTACTTCCCTAATAACCTCCCTTATCCACATGATTCATATTTCTAGGTGGTCCCTCGACCCCCTCATTTTCAACATCTCAATGGTTTAGGAAATATCACACAAGATGACTACTCCCCTCAAAGGAGTAACACTGCCTCCCTCCAAGATATTTTAAACCATCCTGAGAACCCTAATACATGGATCCCTTATCTTGTGACTACATCTTGAAGTATCTCACACACCTAGATCCATATGATTTTTTCCAACTTCCTAATTCCAATGTATAATCCCCCAAGTTCCCACTATCAGCACCACTTGTTGTGTCTTCTTATCCCAGATTCTCTTTATCACCAGATCACACTCCAACAATCCAGCATGGGTTGGGATACAAATAGATATCACCCTAACTTAGATATCCATGTGGATACCATTATCAAAATTTTTCACTCTGAATCAATCATATCTAACCATATCCATGGATTTAATTTTGAGATTGGTGAACCTCACTGTGTACTTAGCTACTATCATGCTACCATTATCAAGATCCAATATATTTTGGATGTGCATTATCCATAACATCACAGGATAAGAATAATATATGAAGAGGTTCTCAAACTCTATCTAAGTGGGAATCACCACATCATGTGCCTGTGTCACTAGACTCCACCATCACCTTGTGGGGCCATATAGAAGTCTCATTGATAGAACTGACCATTAATTAGAAGGTGACCTCAAAAGGTAGAAAATCAACCCATGGTCTCAAGCCAGTCCTCAGATTCCTAGGGATCTTGATCACCCATAAACCTGAGGGGTCTCTATCGCTATAACTCATGAAGTATGGTAAACCTATGCATATCATCTTCTAGTAATGTTAGGATATATATTTATTTAATAGTTATAGATAAGTTAGGAAAACCACCTCAAGGCAGTATATCCTTTACAAGTCCATGTACATAAGCCTCATCGCTAAGAGGATTATCATCCTAATCATTATGTGGAATCATAGAAGGCATTCATCCTGGGGAATCATGATAATTCAATATGTTCATGGTTAATAAGAATATTTTGCCTGCTTACCTAAGAAAGACAAGGAAACCCCAAATCATTCTTATATGGTGCAAGTGCCAATGTTTTCCTCGCACCTAATTCCTACTTGTACTCAGTTTACAAGAAAGTTATTAGAGTCTAGGTGAATGGATATGTCATCCACCACACTAACACTGGACACCCGTGCATGAACTCAAATCATTTTAACATTTTTTCCACATTACCTAAACCAATCTTCTAGATTTTGATCCTAGTGTAGAATCGACTACACTAATACCACCCTTTAAAAACTCAACCCATCAGGGCCTGACTATGACAACCCTAAGCCTACATTTAATAGGCTTGGATCTGGAAACAAGAACTAAGTATGCATATCACACACATGTGAGGCATTATCGTAAGTACCTATACATAAGCACACATATACATACACCAGTAATTCTAAAAGATAATCAGTCTAATAATTCATGAATAACATGAAACCAATAAATTTTTTTGATAAACTATAGAAAGTATATAGTTCCAAATATAATCCTAAAAAACTACAAATAGTCAAAACTATTAATGTAGGAGGATACTAATATCAAATACACTCCCGGAACTATCTATCTCATTAGGCTCACTATGCTCTGCCTGCTCCCAAACCTCCAAGGAAATAATCAAAATTCAAGCCATCTACATAATATATGACACTTGTGGAAATATCCAATGTAGGGTTGATTAAAAAATACCCATTATAAGACACAAAAATCACCAAATGGAAAGCATAAGATATAGGTCATCTCATAACCATGAAGATATTTCTATCAAGGTTGGTGAGATAATAATACAATAACACATATATAGATATTCTCAAGATAGAAAATTAGTTTCAAAGGTCACAAAAGTACTACCATACTATGATTCTACCGAGGATTCATGTTAATTCCAAATTCATGGTGAACTTGCTCCTTAGGTCTTTTTATCACTAATGGAACTAATCCGACAGGTCGCTACTTGTCAAGCCTTCCATGAATTCATACATGTTGGTGCTCTGAATATATAAATTCATAGATTGGGGATCTAACCTAGGGCCCGAAAGGTACAACGTGTACCCTACTGGATTAGCCTACTAGATACAGGATCATTCCAATGTATATTGGTCATGTGATACTAAAAACCCTAACTAGGGATAAAAATGGAAATGATAATCAACTCTAATCCTCACAGATGATTCCTTATCTATTCTTACAAGGGGATCTCAATTTAAAATTAATAGGACTAGATGTCGCACAAACCCACATAGGAAAGGCCTGAGGATCTAATCCAAAATAAGATAAATTACCTAAACTAAATTAAGAGAGGGGACACACAAAACTGTTATTCAAAAGGGAATTCAACCAACCAAGGTTTATCATGACTATATAGATAAAGGTACTTTCACTTCCCTATAATAAGTACACAATGTGTTCTTGCGGTGCACAATATGTCCCTAAAAGTTAGATGAGTATGTGTCTTTCCCCATGCTACCAAACGGTGCCAATGCACTTTCATTCAATCCTGTGTACAAATTTGTTCCCATGTACTTATCTTTTCTCATATACCATCATGTTTCCCTAGCCATTTATCTACATGTTCACCCTATGGGTATATATGGAGCCACTACACTCTAATAATACATAGTTTAACACATGTAACACGGTGTACTATCCTTATCTCTATGTATAATCCTCAGCGCCATAGAGGAGGGACTACATAATGTGTGTTAATAGAACTATACATCGTGTGGTTTAGAATTTTATAAAAAAATGCATATTATTTATGAATATTATTCCATGTTTCTTATTACTCAATATATCCATCGATCTCACCATTCAATCTGGATCTAAAATAAATTGATCCTTTCCTTCATTAGTGGCCAGATTCCGTCCATCCAATCCACCAGTGAATAATCCCCCGAATAATTCATTACCAATGTGCATGAAACTACAAAATGGGAATCTCCTAATTTATTCTAAATCTACAAATGATAATAATCCATCATCATTGTATCTCGTTTGATCCATCAGTTGAGAACAATAACCCAAGGTATTGATCCGTTGTGCTGAAGAATAGTCATGAAATGATCAGATAATGAGTATTGGTTGAGCCACCAGCTAAAATAATTTCAAGTTATGAATGTATAAAGATTGGGGTAAGAAATATACAAACCAAAAAAACAAATGAACCTCATCTATTTCTTGGTTTTTCCTTGGTTTTTTTATCAGAATGATGAAAAAATAACCAAAGAATAGTCATTAATGAAATCAACCACCAAATGAATCAATCGTTGATACATGAATCAATTTTTGTTGGTGGAATTGATCTTTGTTACACTTGGGATAATTTAATTAGGTGTATCCACATAAATAAAAAATCCTACCACAGGTTTGGATTGATAATTAATGAATAATGATAATGAATTTTCATTGTTGGTGGGATCCGTAAACTCTATTGGCAAAGACAGCCTATGGGGTATGGATCTTATCCTCAGTCTTGTTGTCGTTTGTCAACTCTACTACAATCTCTCCTTTCAAATCTCCAATTTTATGAGGAAAAAATTTAGTTGGGATATATCCAATATTATATACACTATTCATTCGATTCTGTAATAAATAATTAAATAAAATAAATAAATAAATAATTTAATTATTTCACCCTTTACAGTTCTCAAGACAAATACCATAGTCTTACAAGGATTATTTCATTCTTGGTATAAAACCCCCCATTTTAAACTCAATGGTGGTCTTGTATTTCCCATCTGAGTCCATATTTAGGATTTTTTATAATTTTTTTAGGAACACTATGCATGTGTGATATAAATATATTTAAAAAAAAATTTATATCAATTTATGTCTCATTTTGCATTGGAATCTTTGGTTGTCTCAATGAATGGATCTAAAAATAATCCATATAATACTACTAATTAATCTGTGGAAAATTAAGAGTAATTAAAAAATAAAACCTAATTATAATACACTTATCCCTCTTACACTACTTTGTTCCCCCATCCACCTCTTGCTCGGCTCACAAGACCCCTCTTCCCATGATTCCACTGTCCCTCATAACTACCTCTTATATACCAATTTATATGATAATTTACATTTGATTTATTCAAGGTCCAGTTTATAACCCTACAGGTAGAATCATTCTCTTGTATTCCTCTCGCACTATCTTCAAATTCCTTTTTTCTTGCCCTAGCTAGGTCACAGTGAACAAGGGATCTTTGGTGTTGAGTTTTTAATTTAGTATTTTGGTGATTTAAGGTTGTTATTTGTTTTTGTTTCCTCTTTGGACCTCGTTGAGGTATATTCAAGCATTTTTTGTGATGGAATAAACATTTCTATAAGTTTAACAAACCTTTTGGACATTAGATTTTTGATCCTTTATTGCTTGAATTTTTAATCCCTTTATTATATATTAATTGATAATAATAATTTTAATGAAGAATATTTGATGTGGAAATAAAATTTCACATGATTTTAACATCATTTTAAATGATTTCATTATATTGTAAGCTTGTTAATAAAATTATACACAGTTAATTTTCAAAATTGGTTGTTTTTTAATTGCCCAAATGGACATTAATTAATGTGTTAAATGTTTTAAGAAATGTGTTTTCTTTAAATTGGGTTTCTTATCATTCAAAACAAAATTATAATAGTTTTATGTTTTTAAAAATGTATTATTATACATGTGTGTTTGTGTGTTGGTTGTAAAAATATACATGGGTATCCATATGTGTGTGTGTGTGTCTGTGTCTGTATAAATTCACATGATAATTGTGAATTTTTTTAATGAGTTGTGTGTGTGTGTCTATATATATTTAAGTAAGTGTATATGGTAAAAAATGGTTAACATTAACCATATGAGTTTTTATTTATTTAGTTTTCTAAATATGTTGAAAAAAGGTAAATTTTATTATGGTTTCAACAATGTATTTGAAATACATTTAAATAATGTAATTTTATCATGATGATATTGATGATTATTCATATATCAACTTTGGTACTTTAAATTTTCTTCCCTTATCCTGAGAAATGTAAATGGTTTCGTTCGGCATGATTTGACCATTGTTGAATTGAAAATGGTAATTTGATTTGACACAAATGGGAAAATGAAGCATATGTGAACCCTGGGTACTTAGGTGGGTAAACTATGAAAACTACTCTAGTTGGAGTTTTCATGGATTTGGATTTGCCTCGGTATTCTTGGACGATGTTGTAACAATAAGTAAACAATGTGATGATAGGGATTGGTCACATTAGGGTCTTTTTTTTATTCCTCCTAAGTGGATTATTCATGAGAATATATTAATTTGGTTCAATCATATGGAGTAATAGGATCATAGGGCATAATATTAGTGACCATAGGCACCCATTATGCTTGATTTGATTGATTTCCTTTTTATTCTCCCCTTTTGATTAAATAAATAATTTAATTTATGTATATAAAATTCCTCTTTCAAACTAATAATTTCATCCATTTAATATTTAAAATAAATTTTTTATTAATAATGCATATACCTCTATTGTAACACCCCGAGATTTATGAAAAATATTCTTTTAATTTCATTAATTTCTTGTGTTGTATTCTACACCAAGATTACCTTGCGCTATACGCAACACCGTATTAGCTTGTAGTATACGCAACACTATTCTTGGACCGTGTTACACACAATTTTGATAATAGTTATTCTACGCAACATTGAGTATATATATATATATATATATTAAATTTATAAATGAAATATGGTTGGATTCTGTTATACGAAACAACGAAGGATTCTTTCACAACACGCAACCCTGACTTGGCTTGCATTACACGCAATCGCGACCTTCCTCGATAGCGTGTGTTGTACGCAATACCGGGTTTTAATAAACAATGTTATATTGTCATGAACTAGCCGTTATGAATAGTATTAACTAAATTTTGAATTTTATAACATTATTTCTAGAACATGGTATAAGAACAAAATAAATTTTTCGGGTAAAATAAGTATTTTTCAAAAAATGCAGTTTTGCCGCCTTTGGATGGCGCACCCACTTTAAATATGGTTTTTTACATGTTTATAAGTTCAATTTAACAAAATAAAATTCTTCTTTGGAATAAAGTAATAAAAATTTACTTTGGATAAAATTTTCATATTATTCTGGTAACTTCCACATTTTAATGAATAGTAAAAACTCGCTATATTTTAATTAAAAACAACTTTTTTCATCGTAATATCTTATGTGGTTAAATTATAATATTTAATGGTTTTAAAATATAAATATAATATATTTTTACCATTTAATATAATGTATGTCATTAGCATTGATTTTACCTTGAATTCGTAAGTTAAATCAATTCAATCTTTTGCAATGTTTTAAACAAAAACCCGTTTTTATTCGACAACGGGATTAATTTTAATTTAATTTCTGCAACTTCTGTGTTTTGAATTTTAAAAAATGGATTCCATATTTGGAATCAGTGGGTCCAAATTATGTTAATAGGATACTTTTTATTTTTGGGAATTATGAATAGTAACTACGGTAAATTTTATTTACCATAGTTAAAGATAAATCGGGTAATTAAGGGTAAATATAATATTATAAAATTACCCTAACACATGACAAAATTCTATTTGATGGCTAAAAGTAAACCCATATTAACTAAGGGTTGGATTAGATTCATTTTATGGACTTTTGACCATGAAAATAATTTAATTATTATTAAAACCAAAGAAAGTGACAACATGTCACTCTCTTAAATCTGATAAGTATAATAATTTTAAATTAGTGATAAACATCATAACATTTCGAACATGAATAATCTACAGAAATCTAACAAAATTATCTACATCATGAGAATTTATTTAGAATTTTTTGGGATTAAATAATTATCATTAATTATGACACAATAGTGATGCAGAAATTATTTATCTAGTGAAAAATCAAGAATACAGTTTTTATTAAACTAATAGTGACATTAAAATTCACAAAACCCTGACCAAAACTTATTGGTCGTGTAAATTTAAACTATAGTCATCCAATGGTAGAATATTTTACCATTTGGAGTCTTATACAATCAATTATGACACTTATATTATTTTATTTTAAATGATGCCAAAGTTGTCACCTTCATAATTTAATAAATATAACAATTTAAATATTGTGATTTTAAGATAATAAATTCTAGTAAAAGTATTATTTTGAAAGGTAATATATTTATATTCATCATAGATCTTTATTTTAAATTTTTATGATACAAATAAGTATATTAAATAATTATACAAAAATGATGTAGTAATTATTTTATTAAGAGATAAACCAAATAAATGATTTTTAAAATAATAAAATAAATATTATATGAACTATTTAATGTGATCCACTAATTTTATAGATACATATTACATTTTATTAATATATTAAAGCTTTTAGTTCGAACATATCTTCTGTATATATTTTATTTAAATTTAAATAAATGAACAGTGTCAAAATTTACACTATTGTTATTTCATAAAAATAACATATTATAAAATAGTTTAAAAATCACAAAAATATTTAAAAATTATAAATTTAAATTTATATGGTCTATAATGTTATAAAGTAAACAATTATGGAAAATTCACAACAAATAAGTAATTATTTGTTATAATTTAAAATTTAGAATTTTATTACCACAAATAAACTTAAATAGATTAAATAAGGATAAATGAAAATGATAAGGTTTAAAATAAGATCCAAACATGTCTAAATTTGATTGGTTGATGATATTACAACCCTATATCATCTAATATTCGAATATGAGTCATTTTTGGAGGTTTTTAAGTGGGGTTAGATTTATTATAAATTAATATTTTTAAGAATTCCAAAGGTACCCCTCTCCTCCCTTATAAAAGGAAACCTCCTCCCCCTCCTCCTCACACCAATTTGAGCACTCAAGCTCGGCCAACCCCTGCCAAAATCTCTTCTCCACTTCCCTAGCAACATCCTAAAGGTTCTGGTCTTCCTCAAAGACCAATTTTAGTTCCCTAAGAGGAGGTCTCAAAGAGGCGCTTCAAAGAAGAGGTAATTACCGTTACCAATTCTTTCATCTTTATTTCTTCTTCCACTTATTCTTCTTCTTAGGTTGTTTCATTATGAAGTAATAACATCAGTATCACTCATATATTGATATGTTATTATAATTATTAAACAACCCTATTTCACCATCTATCCATCCTACGGAAAAAGAAATCACCGCGCGTGCGTACGTACGGAATACCGTCTCCACGCCGTGGGGTAATCTATTTTCCACCACCACCTTACATGGATGGGTAAAATGGTGTAAAGAATAACTATAAATAGTTATTACAACATCATATTGATTCTGATATATTGTATAATCCACTCCAATTCAATTCAATATTTATGGAAATGATATCATTGCTCGTGCGTACGTACGGACTACCGTCTCCACGACGCGATGAGATTCATTCTCCATGTTAACCATTTAAGAATGATTATAAAGTATATATAAGAAATAATAATGAAATATTTGACATTATAAAGCTACTGGATTTATGTATATATATATGTATGTCATCTACTTACTTCCATTCAAGACAATAAGGAAAGGAAAACAGCGTTCTTGCGTACGTACAGACTACCGTCTCCATGAACGGTGTTTTTCATTTCATTTATCTATCTATTATATATATATATACTGAATATATATGATATACAAATCATATTTTATATTCTGGAAGTAAGTAAATCATGATATAAGTAATAATAATGTCAAGAACAACAAGTCAAAACACCTACGATAAATGAAACGATTTTACCCAAAACGCTTCTTTAACATGGATTTTACAAAAGAACGGGTAATATAATGTCATAAGTGAACCATATATGGTATCATAACAATGAATATGATTCTGTAATAAGTCAATGACATTATTTAAATCATTATACAGGATGTTCGGACACATACGAAGCAAATCGGACCTAAGGTAAGGGAAATATCACAATCTCTTTTTTATCCGAGATTGTTTACACTTTAGTATTTACTGGGGTGTATTTTATCATCCACATCCATGTTTCCTCAATATGTAATATTATTTCCATTCACCTACAATTTTTTAAATCCTATTTTACCCTTCGGTGACTTTTTAGTAAAAGATATGAAAGGAATCTTTTGTCGTTTTTCATACGAGGTACTTTTTTGACTTTTCCGACAAAAGTACGAAAAGAATGTTTTTTTAACTTATACGGAATGAATGGATTTTTAAAACCTTATTTCCAAGAAGCGTCCTTTACAAGTTTTCAAGTTTATTTTTAATCAACTTATTTTAGTTTAAAATTGTATGACATGTTAAGAAAGGAAAAGTATTTTTGAAGTAGAAAGGATATTTTCCTCAAGAATGAAGTTCAAGTGTTTTATCAAAATTATTTTCCATCTAAGATAATAATGGGTTCTATTTTTATCCCTATTATTACATTGATTTGATTATGTTGTGATGGAAATATTTTTATAAATTCCTTTATCTTATATGTATTGTTTTATGATGTCACGATGTTTAAGATTCCCATTTTTTTTACATGGGTTATGCAATGATGTATGGTTTATGATTTTGTGGCACACATAAGAATGGTATCATTATGAGATGGGTGGGACCTATATCTCCCTCCAATTCATTGGGTAAAGATTTTATATCTCATGAGATAGACATGGCTGGAATGGTTGGTTATACCGGTTCAGTGAAACAGGACTGAAATGAGGGTTACTCGATTCAGAAAGGGACTTTGTCCACTAAGATAGTCTTGGCAATGAGTCTTGACTAACAAGAAATGATTCTCTATGATTATGTGTGAATGCCACAAAGTTTCATGTTTTAAGTTATGATTATTGTGATTACATTTCACTGCCATGATTTACCCCATGTTATGAAATTATGATCTCTTTTGCAGGTTAAGATTTCCAAAAGTTATGTGCTTATGTATATGATGGGATTGATATTTCTTTTGTTTACCCTTACTGAGCATTTGAGCTCACCCTTTTATGTTTTCGTTTCCCCATGATATAAAGAAAGGTTTTAGGTATAATAAAAAGGAAGATCTTTATGGGAGATGTTGAAGATCTTTCACCAGGATTAGAGGATTATATTCCGAGTTTCCAAAGACACTAAACTATTACGGTCCTTGTGTGTGTGTTTTTGTTATGTACTAAGTATTCCGAAAATATAATGTAATTTAAATGTACGTCAAGCTTCGGGTCTCTACAGTTGGTATCAGAGGCAAAGGGGGTAGGAATGTATCTGATCCTTGGGAACTCTCACATGTGAGCATTGGACGAAGCATGGCTCTCCGCCCAAGGGCTTCATGAGGAAATGGCTGCCACTAGGGATGGTGGTGTGTCCCGCCCAGGGGGTGTAGCCGCCCATGGAGTGCCCTGATAGGTATCAATTATAGTCCACTGGAAGTAATTCCAAACCGTTATAGTTGGTATCAGAAGAAAGGTTTAGTCAACCTTTGGAAACTAGAATGCGAAAACGTTAGTGAGATCCCTAGAGATATTTCTACGGTTTGTCTAGGGATGTCCCTAAGGATAAGTATACGTATAGGATACAGTCCTATAACTACGGTAACGATCTTATAATTTAACCTAAGAAGTTAGATATTGAGGATACTCCCCCTTTATAATGTTGTTTTCCCTAGCATGATTTTTGCCTCTCACACTATTCTTTTTGGGTTTTAGAAAATGGCTGGAAACAAGATGATTCACAATAATGGAGGATATGATGGACAATGGAATGATATTCTTCATGAGCAACCAAATGAAATGGGATTTGGAAGTCCAAACATCATTATTATGCCGAATCTGCAATCTCATAATATGATCAATAAAGTAAAATTTGGTAAGTTTCCTGACTCGGCTAATAAGAGAAAGATGGAGTTTCATGATGACCATAGAGGAAAGAAAGTTCAATTTCCCCTATGTAAATCATGTGGGAAGAGGCATCAAGGAGAATGTTTCAAGGGAACTGGAAGATGCTTTGGGTGTGGAAAAGAAGGACACAAATCAAGTAAGTGCAAAGGAAAAGGATCGGTTAACACCATGGATGAGGATAATGGTATTGCTACGACATCAAAAATGGTTAAGTGTTTTAAATGTTGAATGTATGGGAATTATGAAAACAAATTCCCTAAGGGAAAGACTCGTGAAGAGAATCAGTATGGTCATATGGGTAGTATTTATGTGGATGATGATGAAGAGACTACAAATGATATGTGAAGATGAAAGAATTTTTGAAGCTCGGTCAATGGTTTAAGAATGTAGTGGAATGATTACATGTTTATCATGTGTAATTTTGTATAGGTAATCTCATGCTACTATGGAATAAAAAGACATCTATGGATTGTTACACTGTTGTCTTTCCTTGAGTTTTGAAAGTGTATGATTAATGATACCAGTATCCATGAAAGGTTATTCAGATATTTTTGGAATGTAGATGATATGCGCATAATGAAGGGATAAGTAGAAAATTAAATGTTTGATAGTATTCATGAGCTCATGATTGATATAAGTACTAAGTGATATCATGGTTTGAGTATATATAATTTTGAGGATTTTGGTATGTGGAAAGAGTTAACTTTTAACAGCACTCATGTTTTCAATAAGGTTCAATGGGTATTCAAGAGAGTACAAGATTAAGGCCTTTAAATGTTTGGAATGTGACCAACAAGATATATCTTATGATATATGGGATCAACGATGGTATTTAATCTCTGAGAGTGGACTGAAGTATTAGGGATAAGCCTAAAGATTGGAATGGATTTTGTTGGACATAAGTTAGTATTGTTTTTTTCGATATTATTGATGGGATGTTATAGTAATATAGTTTTATAAAAAGGACAACCTGCAGGACGGGCGACAACCCATCGCGTCGGACAAGGCTGTGGGAATCAAACCCACAACCGAAGTGCGACTGGCCTTTATCACCTACCACTGGCCTACAGGAAGTCCCTGTTTAGTAGAAACTAGTTTTTTTATATTAAGCAGTATGATATATGAAGTATAAGTCCATTTTAGGAACCATATATGATTAATCTCACTATAGAATGACTATTGTATATTTAATAACTTTTGCTAACCTTTTTTAAGACAGATAGAATGACCCATCATTCTATCACATGATCTACTAACACTTCATGAATAACAAATTCAACTTCATTTCTTTAAGAGATGAAGTGGAAATTGTTCAAGGCACAAACAACAGTGAGTTTGTAACAAAATATAGTAAGTATTTATTCTAATTCAAATTCTTCAACTTTAGGGAAATGATCTTGAAAACCAAAAATGTTGTCCTAGTGCCCTTATATCTGATGAATCAGATGGTACCCTAGATCATCACAAATCTATGGCTTTGTGATTGTTGGATTTTCCATAGCCATGTTCTCTACCACTCTCTATCAGAACATGATGGTTAGATTTCTCTTCCATATCCATATTTTCACCTATGTGGAAACCCAGTGATTAGTTTATTTGGGAAACCATTACGTTTCATTCTTTTGTTTTTAAAGATTGGTTTTGGTATTCCTTTTTACGATGTGGGTTCCTATTAAAGAAACATTCATATAGTAAACCATTTATAACCCCGACGAATTTTGAGGGCGAAATTCATTTTAAGGGGGGTAGAATGTAACACCCCGAGATTTTATGAAAAATATTCTTTTAATTTCATTAATTTCTTGTGTTGTATTCTACACCAAGATTACCTTGCGCTATACGCAACACCGTATTAGCTTGCAGTATACGCAACACTATTCTTAGACCGTGTTACACACAATTTTGATAATAGTTATTCTACGCAACATTGAGTATATATATATATATATTAAATGTATTAATGAAATATGGTTGGATTCTGTTATACGAAACAACAAAGGATTCTTTCACAACACGCAACCCTGACTTGGCTTGCATTACACGCAATCACGACCTTCCTCGATAGCGTGTGTTGTACGCAATACCGGGTTTTAATAAAAAATGTTATATTGTCATGAACTATCCGTTATGAATAGTATTAACTAAATTTTTAATTTTATAACATTATTTCTAGAACATGGTATAAGAACAAAATAAATTTTTCGGGTAAAATAAGTATTTTTCAAAAAATGCAGTTTTGCCGCCTTTGGATGGCGCACCAACTTTAAATCTGGTTTTTTACATGTTTATAAGTTCAATTTGACAAAATAAAATTCTTCTTTGGAATCATGAAATAAAAATTTACTTTGGATAAAATTTTCATATTATTCTGGTAACTTCCACATTTTAATGAATAGTAAAAACTCGCTATATTTTAATTAAAAACAACATTTTTCATCGTAATATCTTATGTGGTTAAACTATAATATTTAATGGTTTTAAAGTATAAATAGAATATATTTTTACCATTTAATATAATGTATGTCATTAGTATTGATTTTACCTTTTATTCGTAAGTTAAATCAATTCAATCTTTTGCAATGTTTTAAACAAAAACCCGTTTTTATTCGACAACGGGATTAATTTTAATTTAATTTCTGCAACTTCTGTGTTTTGAATTTTAAAAAATGGATTCCATATTTGGAATCAGTGGGTCAAAATTATGTTAATAGGATACTTTTTATTTTTGGGAATTATGAATAGTAACTACGGTAAATTTTATTTACCATAGTTAAAGATAAATCGGGTAATTAAGGGTAAATATAATATTATAAAATTACCCTAACACATGAAAAAAATCTATTTGATGGATAAAAGTAAACCCATATTAACTAAGGGTCGGATTAGATTCATTTTATGGTCTTTTGACCATGAAAATAATTTAATTATTATTAAAACCAAAGAAAGTGACAGCATGTCACTCACTTAAATCTTATAAGTATAATAATTTTAACTTAGTGATAAAAATTATAAAATTTCAAACATGAATAGTCTCCAGAAAGATAACAAAATTATCTACATCATGATAATTTATTTAGAATTTTTTGGGATTAAATCATTATCATTAATTATGACACAATACTGATGCAGAAATTATTTATCTAGTGAAAAATCAAGAATATAGTTTTTATTAAACTAATAGTGACATTAAAATGCACAAAACCCTGACCAAAACATATTGGTCGTGTAAATTTAAACTATAATCATCCAATGGTCTAATATTTGACCATTTGGAGTCTTATACAATCAATTATGACACGTATATTATTTTATTTGAAATGATGCCAAAGTTGTCACCTTCATAATTTAATAAATATAAAAATTTAAATATTGTGATTTTAAGATAATAAATTCGAGTAAAAGTATTATTGTGAAAGGTAATATATTTATATTCATCATAGAATTTTATTTTAAATTTTTATGCAACAAATAAGTATATTAAATAATTATACAAAAATGATGTATTAATTATTTTATTAAGAGATAAACCAAATAAATGGTTTTTAAAATAATAAAATAAATATTATATGAACTATTTAATGTGATACACTAATTTAATAGATACATATGGCCTTTTATTAATATATTAAAGCTTTTAGTTCGAACATATCTTCTGTATATATTTTATTTAAATTCAAATAAATGAATAGTGTCAAAATTGACACTATTGTTATTTCATAAAAATAACATATTATAAAATAGTTTAAAATCACAAAAATATTTAAAAATTATAAATTTAAATTTATATGGTCTATAATGTCATAAAGTAAACAATTATGGAAAATTCACAACAAATAAGTAATTATTTGTTATAATTTAAAATTTAGAATTTTATTACCACAAATAAACTTAAATAGATTAAATAAGGATAAATGAAAATGATAAGGTTTAAAATAAGATCCAAACATGTCTAAATATGATTGGTTGATGAGTTTACAACCCTATCTCATCTAATCTTAGAATATGAGTCATTTTGGAGGTTTTTAAGTGGGGTTAGATTTATTATAAATTAATATTTTTAAGAATTCCAAAGGTACCCCTCTCCTCCCTTATAAAAGGACACCTCCTCCCCCTCCTCATCACACCAATTTGAGCACTCAAGCTCGTCCAAAACCTGCCAAAATCTCTTCTCCACTTCCCTAGAAACATCCTAAAGGTTCTTGTCTTCCTCAAAGACAAATTTTAGTGCCCTAAGAGGAGGTCTCAAAGAGGCGCTTCAAAGAAGAGGTAATTACCGTTACCAATTTTTTCATCTTTATTTCTTCTTCCACTTCTTCTTATTAGGTTGTTTCATTATGAATTAATAACATCAGTATCACTCATATACTGATATTTTATTATAAGTATGAAACAACCCTATTTCACCATCTATCCATCCTACGGAAAAAGAAATCACCACGCGTGCGTACGTACGGAATACCGTCTCCACGCTGTGGTGTAATCTATTTTCCACCACCACCTTACATGGATGGGTATAATGGTGTAAAGAATAACTATACATAGTTATTACAACATCATATTGATTCTGATATATTGTATAATCCACTCCAATTCAATTCAATATTTATGGAAATGATATCATCGCTCGTGCGTACGTACGGACTACCATCTCCACGACGCGATGAGATTCATTCTCCATGTTAACCATTTAAGAATGATTATAAAGTATATATAAGAAATAATAATGAAATATATGACATTATAAAGCTACTGGATTTATGTATATATATATGTATGTCATCTACTTACTTCCATTAAAGACAATAAGGAAAGGAAAACAGCGTTCATGCATACGTACAGACTACCGTCTCCATGAACGGTGTTTTTCATTTCATTTATCTATCTATTATATATATATATACTGAATATATATGATATACAAATCATATTTTATATTCTAGAAGTAAGTAAATCATGATATAAGTAATAATAATGTCAAGAACAACAAGTCAAAACACCTACGATAAATGAAACGATTTTACCCAAAACGCTTCTTTAACATGGAATTTACAAAAGAACGGGTAATATAATGTCATAAGTGAACCATATATGATATCATAACAATGAATATGATTCTGTAATAATTAAATGACATTATTTAAATCATTATACAGGAGGTTCGGACACATACGAAGCAAATCGGACCTAAGGTAAGGGAAATATCACAATCTCGTTTTTATCCGAGATTGTTTATACTTTAGTATTTACTGGGGTGTATTTTATCATCCACATCCATGTTTCCTCAATATGTAATATTATTTCCATTCACCTACAATTGTTAAAATCCTATTTTACCCTTCGGTGACTTTTTAGTAAAATATATGAAAGGAATCTTTTGTCTTTTTTCATACGAGGTACTTTTTTGACTTTTCCGACAAAAGTACAAAAAGAATTTTTTTTTAACTTATATGGAATGTATGGATTTTCAAAACATTATTTCCAAGAAGCTTCCTTTAAAAGTTTTCATGTTTATTTTTAATCAACTTCTTTTAGTTTAAAATTGTATGACATGTTAAGAAAGGAAAAGTATTTTTGAAGTAGAAAGGATATTTTCCTCAAGAATGAAGTTCAAGTGTTTTATCAAACTTATTTTCCATATAAGATAATAATGAGTTCTATTTTTATCCCTATTATTACATTGATTTGATTATGTTGTTATGGAAATATTTTTATGAATTCCTTTATCTTATATGAATTGTTTTATGATTTCACGATGTTTAAGATTCCCATTTTTATTACATGGGTTATGCAATGATGTATGGTTTATGATTTTGTGTCACACATATGAATGGTATCATTATGAGATGGGTGGGACCTATATCTCCCTCTAATTAATTGGGTAAAGATTTTATATCTCATGAGATAGACATGGCTGGAATGGTAGGTTATACCGATTCAGTGAAACAGGACTGAAATGAGGGTTACTCGATTCAGAAAGGGACTTTGTCCACTAAGATAGTCTTGGAAATGAGTCTTGACTAACAAGAAATGATTCTCTATAATTATGTGTGAATGCCACAAAGTTTCATGTTTTAAGTTATGATTATTGTGATTACATTTCACTGCCATGACTTACCCCATGTTATGAAATTATGATCTCTTTTGCAGGTTAAGATTTCCAAAAGTTATGTGCTTATGTATATGATGTGATTGATATTTCTTTTGTTTACCCTTACTGAGCATTTGAGCTCACCCTTTTATGTTTTCGTTTCCCCAGGATATAAAGAAAGGTTTTAGGTATAATAAAAAGGAAGATCCTTATGGGAGATGTTGAAGATCTTTCACCAGGATTAGAGGATTATATTCCGAGTTTCCAAAGACACTAAACTATTACGGTCCGTGTGTGTGTGTTTTTGTTATGTACTAACTATTCCGTAAAAATAATGTAATGTCAATGTACGTCAATCTTCGGGTCTCTACATCTATGATTTGAAAGGATATTTTCGTTTGAAAAGAATATGAAATGTGATTTGGTTTCCAAAAAATGATTGAAATAATACTAGATTTTATAATTGCATTTCAATCTATTATGAAAGGATATTTTATTTAAAGATGTGAACTTGTGGTGTGGTTTACTTGGTATTCCCATTGAGCTTAATACTTATTCATATCATAGCATTCTAGTTTCAGGTTCTTCTTTAGCTTCTAATTTCTCATGGATCTTGTTTGGTTAAAGTTAAAAAGTGACTTATAATGTCAAGTGGTGGTATATTGTTTTTTATGTTTTTTTACCAATTGCATCATCCCTATAGCCCTTTTAATACTTTATATTGATAGAGGGTAGTAATATAAATAGGAGTTTAGTAGGTAACTGAAGGAAGCAATATTTTTCGTTGTATGGGAGGGATTTAAGGCAAGCTGAGGGATTGTTTGTTTAATTTTTCAGCTTCTTCTAAATTATATTTATTTTTTATTTTTTCCAACATATTTTATTAGTTTGGATTACCAATATATAGATATTTCATGTTAAACATTTATTTATTCTTCCACTATTTTATTCTTAATTATTTACTTGGAAAAATCATCCAAAATTGATTCACTTTTATGCTTGAAACTATTTTTTAGACTATATGGATTAGGAACTCCCCTCAAGCCTTGTTGTAGACTAGATCAGATATCCAATTGAGGGAAAAATAATGATGGATCTAGAAAATGGTATTGGGATTAGATAAATAAGTAATGTAAATAACCTATCTATATATTAAAGGATTTAAAGGTAATATACAATCATGAAATTTTATTTAATAATAATTTATTACAGACCCATTCAATAATATTAAAATTAATATAATAAAACCAACACATACATCAGCAAATTGATTCCATCCATTAGTAAAATATATTAAACAAAGTTCTATTCAAACATTTATAGCATTAATATATAATCTCATTATTAATTATGATAATTTTATCTTAAATTAATAATTAATGGGCTTGTTAATTAATTAATTAATTATCTTAATTGTTAATCCATACAGTGTGAAAATGCATAATACTTTAATCAAATAAAATTTTAAAAATATATTTTATTTTATTTTATTTATAATTTCATAGGTACATCATGTGTACTAACCATGTGCACAATGTTTAACCTTATGGTTATTATAAATTTAGACTTGAATTTATTTCATAGCTAGAGGTTACACGATATGTGAATTTTATACATTACTTATATAGAATGTTTAATAAACATAAGGTTTGTAATAAATAATGTTTAACAAATGTGATGAGTTTGATCATAAGGCTCCCCAATAATAAACATGGTGTGTACTAATGAATATATCCATTAAGTGAAAATAGTTTCAACCACTATACATGTTGTGCATATACAAAAAACTATCAATTATTAATTTTTTGTATTTATTTCACATAGTATCCAAAAATTAATCAATGTGTTGAAAAACACTTGAACATAATTTGTACACAATCTATAATATTTTTAGTTTAGTTCAACTCAAATAATTTTTTATTTATGCATGTAATAACACCCAAGAAATGGTCAAACCATGTGTCTTATATGATTTTTCGTGGATACCATTTCATGTACACTTGTCATATGATATGTAATTCTTTCTGGCTGATCCACATTAAATGTCCAGGGAATAAAAATTTAATTAATGTGGATTATTAGTGTGTTACATCATGTGTATTCTAGATACTTGTTATTTACCCATAAATGGACACATGTTATGCCGATATACTCAATTATTTGGTGTGTGTATTAAATGTACAATGCATATATTGACAAGATAACCATCGTGTCATGTTGTGATTACACTGAATATATACCAACAACTCTCTGTGCAAAGATGACAATCATTTGTTAACCTAGAAATCAATATGGAGTTTCATTGATGACCTCATGTAATGAAACATTGCATGTCATTCTATTGTTGTAACAACCATATATGATTGTGGTTAAATAAGAAAAAATGGTGTGAAATTCGATTACATGTTGTATAGTCATTTCGATCAGTTGGGATCTTCAATGAATCCGAATATAATATCCTTATGTTCCCCACCTACTCTTGGAATTATAATGTCGAATAACATATTATCTTACATTAATTTATTATGAACAGAAAATAAATAGGAAAACCAAAAAAATAATTATGATAAATGATAAATATTAAAAAATTTGAATGTGACTTCTTTATTACCACTTAAAGGTTCTAGACATAGTGGATGTACAGATCAAGCCATACCCAATGTTAGTTATTTAAACTATAATGAATAACCTATTAGATCATGATGAATAATCACCACACCTGATGGATATACCATATGAAACTAGACAAAAATTTCATAACCAAGAGAGATGATCATTTGACATTGAATTTGAAATTAATTTAAGATCAAGAAATAATACTTAATTATTTATGACTTCTTCTGATGTAGATATTGTTCTCATGAACACAATTCCAATTTTATCTTGATTTATCTTATTATAACTAAAGTAGATCCCCTATTTTGGTGATTTACACATGCTCCATGATCTTCGATGTCACTATTTGATCTTTAGGTATAAGTGAATAGTTGTTAATCATCTTGTGTCATTTATTGGTGATCATAAGTTGTGATAATTATATATTTAATATTGCATCTATGTTCTCTCAGTTTTGAGAAGGAGTAAGAATATAATTACTTTTCTTGTTCTTAGGTAAAAAATAGATATGATATTTACTGGAATAATTCTCTTAGGAGAATATGTTATAGACAAAAAAATTGATTTAAATTTATTTCTCTAAATAATACTAAAAGGTATATATATAGAGTAATGATTTAATAATATTAACTACAAAAATGTCCTCAATAAAATATTAAACTTTTGATATACCCCATTACAAATAATAATTATATTATTATTATATGAATGGCATGTGAATTATTATGAATTATTAAATTTCAAATAATTAAATTAATTATTTAATATTTAATTAATGATATATAATTCTTATATCCTTATCATCATCAGAAACTTTTTCCCTCACAATACTCTTCAACATTTATCAAACCATTTTAATAAATATAAATTTAACAAATAAATAATTATTATATTCACTATATTCATTATAAATATTTATTTTATATTAATTTATCTAAAAAAATTTATTCATGATCGTGTGAATAATTAATAATTTTATATTAACTTTTCAATTATAATTAGAGATAATAAATATTTTGTTCTATAATCATAAAAATATTTATTTATTTAATTTCCAAATGATGAAAAATAAAAGGTGAAAGAATATTTTTGATGAAAAAATATGAAATAAATATTACACATTATTATTTAGAATAATTTTTATTCTAACTATTAAATATAAATATAATATACCTCTGATCAAAGATACACATTATGTGTGACTCTTTAGGCCTTTTTTTTGTGTGCTAATAGGTTTGATTTTCTAAATTCATTGATAAAGGTCTAACAAAAGGATAAGGATCCCATAAAAACAGTTTATGTCTCAAATACATAAACCAAATATGAATACTATAAGATCTCATCCTTTTTCTAGGTATGAATATTTTAAAAAAATTGGTGAAGATGGGTTCTCTTTGTCTTAATTTAAAAAAATGCCTTATCTTCAAAATTTTGATAAATGTATTAAATGCCTTAAATTCCATTAAAATCTTTTAATATTCAATTGAATATTTTTTGAGTTTGAAACTGAGTTACTGTGCTATTTTGAGACCTTCAAAGTCTTGGTGAATAATGAATACAAATATTAAATATAATATATTAAATGGATACTTTCTTTCAAAATAATTTAATAACTATACAAAGTTACATCGTATGGGAAATTCGAGACCACCGTTGTGTCTGAAATATGGTGTTTACTCTTGGAGGGGTATAATATTTGTAATCATCATAATTTTGGACATATAACTCATGAAAATAAAATTTTTTTATTTAGTTAATATATTAATCCATTTATTTAATATTAAATAATTAATATCTCTCAAACTGTGTGTTTTATGAGAAATTTGAGACCACCATTTGGTTTGGAATGGGGGTTTTACCTTGGTTAAGGTATAACATATATTTATAGTGGGTGTTTGATGTTATTTAAGTTTTGAAGTTAAATAAGTAATTTAATTAATATAATAATTAATCCGACATTAGAAAATAATAATTATGATTGTTACTATTATTTTTTTAATATTAAGACAACCAATATTTTAAAATTTACTAGGAAGATGAAAATAATATTATTATTAATAATTTAATTGTTATTATTATTATTATTTTCATACTAAATGAATAGAAAATTAAATGTGTATTTGAATATATTTTTTCACATAAATGATGAACAATTTTTCACCACGTATGAATATCTGTGGTTGATCAATGTAATAGCAGGGAAATTATTAATCAATACTAAATAAATGCGAATATAGGGATAATATTAATTTAAAAACTATTATTGACATTTATTGAATGTTGTTGGAAAAATATTAATGGTGAATGATAGTTTATAATAATAATAATAATTTTTGTTATTTTTATTATTAATAAATTGAGAAAATAATTGTGTCAAAACACTATTTCAGTCATAACACTTTCGTATGGTGTTAGACTAACACGTCGTCAGTTCCAGTGTGACCCTAGAATTTATGCATCCATTTCAAGACCAATGTTGAATATTTAATTCAGGCTCATGGCATAGGTCCTTGAAATGACCAAAATGCAGATGGGTTTATGAATGAAATTAATATGAGTGATTAATAAATAAATGATTCAATAAATAAATGTAACTAAATTAATTTATAAAACTGTACTATAAATTGGATTTTGGGTGGTACATATAGAATGGGTAGGATACTCATTATTTATGACACCCACCTCTCTCCTCTCCCTATCTCTCCTTTCAAACTTCAATAATCAATGTCTTTTTCAAATTTAGTCAGACTGATGTGATGTTAAGGGAATTGGATTCATTCTTATAAGAGGATGGTGCATATCAAATTATTATTCATAGAAAATACAGTATTTTGAGAATATTTTTATTAAATTTGATATGCTTATTTATTTAATTTATCCTTCAATAGTCGTCGAAATAACACATCTTCATCGATGTTGGATTCATATCGTGTGTTCATCATATTTGAGGTAGGTGGTATAATTTCAAATCCTATAGTCATTATTGTCAATTGTGTGTATGGGATTGTAGAATTCATAGGTTTCATTTAGCAATTGGAATTCCAAATTGAATTAATTAATGTGGATTATCAATTAATTTAGGAATTAGAGATTGGGGTGAATAATGGAGATTAAGGAGTTTTCATAATTAATTATCAAAGTATTAAATTGGAAAATTTGGAATACTTAATTTTTTAATTATTTATGATATTATTAAGACCATTGAACATGATTAATTAATTTTAAAATTTATTAATTTGAATGGTTATAATTATTAAATTGTGATTTTGTATAATTAAAATTTCAATTTATTATAGGAATACAGAGGTTAATGAAATTTAATAATTACCGATGTGGTTGTTGAGTTAAGTGAGTTGGAAAATTTAATTATTGATTTAATTATGTGGTTATCGAATTAATTGAGTTGGGATAATTAGTTTGTGAATTAATTAGGGGGTTATTTAATTAAGTGAATTGAAATTATTTATTCTGAAATTAATTGGTGTTATTGAATCGATTATGAAAGAGTAATTAATTGATTAATTAATTTGGGAGATTGAGTTAGATTAATTAATAAAATTATTAATTAATGGAGTTTATGTGAACAATTAATTGGTGAATTACTTCATGGTATTCAGTTAGAATAATTAATTTCAGAATTAATTAATCGAGATGATGTGAACAATTAGTTGGTAAGTTAATTGAATAGACAGAATGTGATTAATTAATTGTAAATTAACTAATGAGACTTGGAATGAACAACTAATTGGTTAATTAATTGAATGGATTATGTTATATTAATTAATTGTGGAATTAATCAATTGAAATTATTTGGATTAGTTAATTTGTAAATTAATTAATGTGGATTGGTGAGATATAGAATTGCAAGAATTGGATAATTAATGTTTGAATTAATTATAATATATTGAGATTTATGAATTGATATAGTTAACTATGGAATTAATTATGAAATATTAAATTTCATATTGATATAATTAATTAATGAATTAATTATGAAATGTTATTTTAGGTAATTGAGATAACTAATTGATGAATTAATTATGAATACATGATTAATTAACAGTTGGGTTAATTAAAGAGATTTATGTGTTTAATTAATTATGGAATTACTTAAGGGGTTTATGCAAATTCTAATTGTTGAATTAGAAATGAGAGTGAGAAGATTAATTAAGTAATATATTAATGTGTTATTTGGGTAAGAGGTTTAATGTTGATTAATAATTATTGATGTGATGATGTGATATATTTGAAAATGGGGATAATAATTGATTAACCATGATAAATGAGATACATGTGATATGTGTAAATTGTGTATTATAATATGGTGATTGGTAACATGCTCATTATACCTGCAATTAATAATGGTAACATAGGCAGTCATGGGTGTATGTGTATGGAATGGTAACATGGAAATTCATGGGTGTGTGAGTATATATTGGTAACATGGAAATTCTGGGGTACGTGAGTCAGGAATGGTAACATTGAAATTCATGGGTTCGTGAGTATGGAATGGTAACATAGACATTCATGGGTCTATGAGTATGGAATGGTAACATGGACATTGAAGATTGTGTGAGTTATTAAATTTTAACATAGTCATTCTAATGGGTGGAAAATAATAATGTTAACATGCTCGGTCAATTGTGTGGCTGAATAAATAATATTAATTAATGTGATATAATATTTAATTATTCATTGTAATTAATTTATTTATACAATAGTATAAACATTTTATTGAATGGATTTGTTTTAGACACCGTTGGTGGTGGCATGCTAAGTTGTACTCACACCCAATTCATACTTCCGGATTGGTACTCGAATAGACTTTTTTTCTATAGTAATGGTTAAGTTAAAAATCCCAATATTAGATAGTTGATTATGGATAGTGCAGGGATGGGGGAACTGGATGTGGTTCGGGACCCACTTGGGAGTCTTTGGGGTCTTTATTTCCCTGTTCTACATTTTGACACTCACTTTATCATGGCATGTTTCTCTTTCAATTAAGTATTATATTTTTAGATTTTCTTACCTTATGAGATTAGTATTATTATGATTATATATGCTTCTGATATTGATTTGTTTACGTCCATTGGTGTTTTAATATAATATGATAGGGTATAGTCTCCCCATGACTGACTTACAAGACCCTCGTTACTAGTCGGCAGCTTCTAGCATATGAGGAGGTGTGCCTGAGGTCATGTGGTGAACTGGATCGGGGCACCAATGTGTGCCACCCAGGCCAGGATGTTACAAAGTTGTATCAAAGGATTTTTTTTCTTTTCTTCTTTTATATTATATTTTGGTAAAGGAAGATAGGAAACTAGGAAGAGTTGGGTCTTGGTTTTGAGCTTGTGCATGGGAGTATCTACCACATGTATGGGGGAACCCAAGTACTCATGTTGGGATTGTTTCTATTAATTTTTTCTGTTATAGTTTAATATTATTTCACCTTGGGTGATAAACTTTTTGGATAATGTGATTATTATTTTTGAGATTTGTTGTGATTGATTTATAGACAGGTATGGCATGAGGTCTGAGTTTACAGATAAGGCTCTGGTCTTAAACCTTATTTAATATTCAATTAAATGAATAATTCACATTGAGGATCTTTTCAAGTTTAGAGTTTTAGAGAATTAGGACATAACTATTACATCTCAAAAGTTTAAAAAGTAGACACTTCTACTAAGTTTCCATAAAATAAAAACTCTTAAAAAGAAACATGTCTAGTTACATGTTTTAGATAACATGACTTTTCCTTGATCCCATCCTTAACCCTACTCCACATTAAGTCCTGAGAAAAACATTTCAAAAAACTTGGGATGAGTATAAAAAGCTCAGTAAGGGATACGCAAAGAAGGAAAACTGTTAGATTTTCAAAACAACAGGTAAACCAAGAATACTTTATCAAAGTAATAATTTTCACCTTTATGGAGTAGTAAATACTCTTGACTGAATAAAAGATCATTACTTAACCTTTTGTAACCAAAAGATTACCAGAAAACCCATATAAAGAACACATAACATATAAAGGTAACTTGGGACATAAACATACTTAAATTAAATAACCATACGGTCGACTTCCACACATATCACTTAATGGAATATCCATATGGATGACTTCCAAAGACAATGCATTGGTGGTTATAACATAACCACCCGTCCTGGTATTCACAGCACCACCCGTCATATGGTTTATCACGTAACAACCCGTCAAATGTCCAAGTACCATTATAAAATCATAAGACATAAAACAAATATAATCAAAGTAAAACATTTCCACATTTCGATCACAATATATCACTTAAATATATTGACATAAAAAATACTTTATAAAAACCATTTTCAATACCAAAATACATAAAATAGTATATGGTATTTATATCATTTTAAAAACATTACGGCTTGTTGAGGAAGCCAAAGACCAAATAATACTCACGGCGGCGGAAAAGGTCGTTGTCACCGCGTACGTTAAAAGAAACATTCCTTTTTGTCATCTAGTAAAACTCTTCGTAGAAAAATATTACAATTGAATGAAAATAAAATTCAAAGGGGTTTATACACTGTAAAAAAGAAAGTCTTGTATTAGAACAAAATATGCCTCAATGAAAGGAGATTGACACAAAGTCCCTTAAAAAGACGGTATCCTTGGATTAAGGATAAATCAATTACATAATTATGTGTGACAAATGAATACACCAAATATATGTGGTTTTTAAGTGTAAAACAATCAGATATCATTCACACATATTCATAGAACGACATATTAAGGGAGTACAAGTTTATCCCAAATAATCAAAATCGGGTTAAGAAGTTCCTTTGCAAAAATTCGACAGCTTAACGTCGTCACATTAAAATTCAAAAAAATGAGTTGATGAGAGAGAAAATTGTATCTCATCACTTGGAAATAAAATTTACATCAATAAGGATATAGAAGAACATATCCCAACATAACAATATGTAAATTAAAAGACCCAACAAAAAGAATTCTTTTAAAAAGAGGAGGGTGAAGGGTTCCTTTACCGACTTGGGTATCTTTCGAAACATACACCCCATGAAAGAAGGTCAATAAAACATTGATGTAAATAATCATAAAAGAATTTATATTACACAAAGAGTAGAATAATTGGAAGTACATATACCACTCTAAGGAAATTTTGGCAAATGTAGCATAAATCTCACGGGAATAAAAGTGAGATGAAAAATCCCTTACGAAAACTTGGCAGCCTAACGGCACCACTTAAAACATCCAAAAATGGATTGATGAGATAAAATAGGAGATCTCATCATATTAACATAAAATTTACAGAAAGTGTAATATAAAAGAACATCCCACAACAGAACAAAGGGGAGCTTAAAAGATGTGATATAAAGGAGAGTACTTAAAAAGAGAGAGATCAGATCTCTTATGAAAACTCGGCTGCCTAACAGCGCCACTCAAAACTTCGAAAATGGATTGATGAGAGAAAGTAGGGTCTCTAATAATAGGAAAATAAAAAGTACAGTAAGATTAATATAAAAGAACATACCAATCATAAGAAAGATGAGCTTAAAAGGAATGACATAAAAGAGTGTACTTAAAAAGAAAGAGAGGGGTAGGATCTCTTACCTCAAGTCTGACTTGTCTTGTTCTTTTCTTTATATTCCTAAATAAAAAACTTTGGTAAATTTATAATTTCTTAGGGAACTCCTTTAAATATTATTATTCATTTTATATCCCATATTATAATGTTATAATAATTTATTAATAATGTTAGTTCATTTCAGACGTTTTTGGCGATGTTTGGTACATGAGTCAAAAATGAACTTGTTTAAAAATGATTACCCATGTAGTTATAAGTATATCATTTCCAGAATAGTATTAATGATTAAAATATCATATATATCTAGTACATATTCATTTTATACTATTCCATAATATTTGGAGATAAAAAATGAAAAGCACCGTTCATGGAGACGGTAGGTCGTACGTACGCATGAACACTACTTTCATTTTTTTCTTATTAATGGAATTAAAAATAAATGAGATATATATATATTATAATTCCAGTATAATATATATGTTATATAGGTGAAATATGTTCATTAATTTCATTCTTTATAAATTCCATGTATTGCATGAACGAGTCACATCACTTGAGGGGGCGGTAGTCCACACTTCCTCATATGAAATTATCGCATTTGCACAACATGAAAAGAATAAAGGTATGTTTTAAAAATAAAATACATAAGAATATAGTAAACATAAATACCATATATATCATATATAAAATATAGTGACATCATAATTGCCACCTTTAAAGGTGTTAAAAAAGTTTGAACAATCATTGTTTCGTGAGGCAGAAAATTGCCAACCACAGAAACAGTATGTTCTTTAACCATTAGATGAAGGTGTGTGTATGTGTAGCTATAATACTTATCATAAAAACATCCTAGTATATTCAATATACTTCTGTTGTTACAAAATAAAGGAATAAAAATAGTTTAGGGGGTTGGAGAAGCAAAATAAAACATAAGAACACAAGGGAAGACACTACCTTTAAATCGGGTAACTCTTTTTGATTTGAGCTCAAAGGAAACCTTGGAAAGACTTCTTCCCAAAGTGAGGCTTCTAGGAGTAATAGAGGTATGTGGAGAGACATAATGGGCAGGGTTTGGCCAAGCCAAAGGCTTGAGAGGTGTGGGTAAGGTGGTAGAGGTGGGGGCCTTTTATAAGAGGAGAGGAGGGAACTCTTGGAATGTCTTGAAAGGTAACATTATTATAAAATGATTTTCGGATTTAAAACGACCCAAAATTATATATTTCTAGGATAAAGTGATAGGAGTTCGAAATCCACCCATACAATATGTTTTTCACAAGTTTAGGTTTTAGATTTTACATTATCTTTTCATTTTATTTAAATCGTTAAATAATGAGGTAATCGATGCATCGTCATGGTGTCATAAATAATTTAATTTATTTAATGTCTAAAAATTATAAAAAAATATCATGATGTAGGAAATCTTATTATATTTCTAATTAATATTTATAGTCCAAAATATGACTTGTATAACCCCATGTAAAATGTTTTTTAGTAAAATGACACATGTTTGTGACATTTTAATTTTAACTTTAAATAAAAAGTTATTAATGTCATTTTCCTAGCAATGTGGCTCCTTGGGGTCCTCAAGTTGAACCAAGGATTTTCTTGGCCGGCCATGACACATCCAATAAGGGTAGGACATGTTTCAAGGTCATTTAATATTATTAAAACATTATTTTTACATTAAATTACACTAATTACCTATAATCGCGATTAAAAACATAAAAGTTTCTATTCACCAAAAAAATTATTTTTATCCCATTGAACCGCATTTTACTTCTTAATGACTACCATTCATGTCAGATTTTTTAAATTCAAATCACAGAAGTGGTAAGGTTTCATTCAAATGAAAAAGCAGTTTTTAAACTACCACCTAGTGGTTTAACTATTCATCAAAAATTGATGTTTTTCAGAAAAATACCAAAAATTAACCCTAAGATATATTTGATATTCCAAATTCAAAAATGATGTATATTTTACAAAATTATGAACATATAAGTTGCATTAATTAATTTAATAATGAATTCCCGCTGCCAAAACAATTAGCGTGTTTTTAAGAAACAATATCTATTAAAAGATTTACACTATTTTAAGTCCAATTTCAAATTGAAATTAATTCTAATGACCACCATTGGATTAAATGGTAAAAATATATTCTAATTTCACATTAAAACCAATTCAAAAGATGATCTAATCATATTAGATTGAAAAATATTTTGAATAAAAATACAACATTTTTCACTTATTCATTAAAAATGAACATTACAGGAAAAATAACAAAAATTTACAGAAAGTAAATTTGGATGTCCCGATTATAAAGAAGAATTTTATTTTTTCAAATATAACACATAAAAATTTCAAAAATTGGATTTAAAAGAGGTTCTCCATCAAAAGGCAGTTAATCAACCTTTTAAATAAAATTAGAATTTTTACGCTTAAAATTGGAATCATTCGAATTTTTAATCCACTAACATTTATTGTAAAAAGTAAAAAAATTTACAAACATATATAATCATTTTGTAGTTAGTTTTGTTCATTCCCAACATTAAAATGGCTAGTTGTTAACTACCATTTAAAATAAAATTATTTTATTATTAGAGTGCAACTTAAGATTTCAAAGGAACTCATTGTTGCGTATTGGGTAAGCCATCGAGCATAGAGTTCCTTTTAAATTAATATTAACATTTTAATCAAAAATATCGATAAATATAAAAATTTCATATTCTTTAATTACCTGGGGTGTCACATCCTTCCCCCCTTTTGGGAATTTCGTCCTCGCAATTTTAAAATTAGGCTCGGAAACTTCATTGAAAGTCCCACATCGGAACAAGAGTTGGTAAAACAATCACTTTAAAACAACGATTGAGAAGTACAGAGGTCACCCAAGTTAACCCATACTAGGATTCCATGTAGGAAAACATGGATATGGAAGAAAAAACAAAGGGTCATGTTCTGAGGGAGAGTGATAGAAAACATGTTTAGGAGAAAGTTAACCACAAGAAAATCACAAACTTGTGGTGGGTTAAACGGTATTCGATTCCCTAGTAGGAAAAGTTAATAGACAACATTTTTTTAAGTTACTTTTCATTGAGGTATTCTATTTTTTATCTTATGGAAACATACTAACTTGTCATGTTGACTTTCAACTTTTACTAGATTTCTTGCACAAACTCATACTTTCCCCAACTGATGAGTATTTAGGAAGACTTGTTCACATTAAGAGTACTATAATCAACTTCTATAAAATCACCTAATCCACAAAAGAGAACTATATATTTCCAATGTCTTTAGACCCTTACCAAAACCAAAATTGTTAGAACAAGATCAGATAATCTAGAAAAGGATAACCCTTTATAAATAGAAAATATATTCTTAATCTCCAAAATTTGTCCAACAAAACCCAAAGTTCAACGAGGACCATTTGATAAACAATTTGTTCATAAAATTCTTCAATGTAAAACAAACTAAGATTGAAACCCAAATATTTGAAGGATTTAGTCACATTGTCTTCCAAGGTACAAACTAACACTTATCTCCAAATAACATCATCATCATCATCATTTATTTATTTATTCAGAGATAAAAAAAGAGGGCAAGCACCCCCAAGGACAAGAAAAATACAACCACAAGCCTAAAGAGGTCTGAAATAATGTAACCCAAGGGCATCCCCCTGAATGAGAGCCACAATCTCTGGTTTCAAGAGATCCACATTCGAGACGTAGTAAATGTTGGAGTTGGGCTCGGCCACGGAGGCAAGGTGATCCGCCACTTTGTTCCCTTCAAGCCATGTGTGAAGCACTTTGGTGTTGTTATTGAGAAGAATGCCCAGGCACCTTCTAATGATATAGGATATAGACCATGGGATTGAACCTATACCCTTGAGAGCATTATGCAGAATGAGGGAGTCGGTCTCCACCTCAGAGAGAGTGACTTTGGCCTGTTGGCAAAGGGTGAGTCTAGTGAGAGTGACCTTGGCCTCTGCCTGGATGGAGGACCCACTACTGAGATTGGCAGAGAAGGTCATAATGACTGCGCCTTTGGAGTCCCGAAAAATCCCACCTCAACGTATGGTTCCCGAGCGACATGAGCCGTTAGTATTAAGTTTCAAACCGGACGCTGGAGGATACCACCACCCCCAAAGGGATCTAGAGGTATTACTTGGCTGAAGAGGCACTGGTACATTGAGAAGAAGGTGATGCAGGGTGGGTGCCTCCCACCATTCAGTTTCTCTTAAAGTCTCATATTGAAAAGTAATTAACCTAATCACATATCCTCCATGATAGGTTAATAATTTCCATAGATAACCCAAAATCAACTTACTCTTAATTCAAAAAATCATCTAACTGAAAAGAATAAGTAATACTAAACAGGGGCTTCATGAAGTCCAGTGGTTGGCGATAAATAGCAGTCGCACTTTGTTTTGTGGGTTCGATTCCTGCAGCTTTGTCCGACGTGATGGGTTGTCACACGGTCTGCGTGTTTTCCTTTTTATAAAACTCCAAAAATAACCCTAACATGTTTTAACTTCAATAGTTTCCTTATACCTCTCATTTTAATCCAAATTCATTATGATCACAAAATCTTAATTCTTGAAGTCTTATTTCACCACCATAAGATAAATTAAAATGATTCCCAAAATGAATAACAGCATACCATGTTCATGGCGTCCACTCGGTTTCATCGTCATCTTGTTCACGTAGGTAGAATTCCCATGCATTACAACAATGATTTAGAGATCATTCAAAATTATTTGCTTCCTCCATCCAAATACACCATGTACAACTTGGGTCATATGGGAGTTCACAAGAAAAATAGTTTTAGAAAATAATCATGTATGACATATAATTCCAAAACATCTGATAAAACATGATTTCTATAAAATAGTCGGATAGAATTTGAGTTGAAACTTTCTATTATTGGTCCTCTCAAAATACCATATGTATGTGCTGAGAGACTATATTTTAAAAGCAACTATAAATAGGTTGCGCAAGGGTCTCCTTCCTCAGCACCATTTTTAAAATCATAATATGCTTCAAACTCTTGTGATAAGGTAAAATATTTGAAAATACCTTGATAATATTTACCCTTCTTGAAAATATGAGAATATTGTGAAAATAGTATTTGTCTAAATACAACTCATGATCCACGATGATAACGAGGTATAGTGGAGGTGTTTGATATCTCAAAAAACTACTTGCAAGTGAGTTTTATGCTAGAAAAAGTTTCACAATCATCCAAATATGAGTTTGCAATAATTATTGCAAGCATGTCATCAAGAAGAGATAGGAATGTCATTTTCGATCCTCCTCCTTCCATGCATAACTGACTTTACATGACCTGAAAAAAGTTATAAAACAAGGATTTAACTGAAATAATAGATATAGGGACTAACCATGTGTCTAACAAAAACTCCCAATCCCTAATGTTGTCTAAAACATCCTTTGATACCAACTATAAGGACCTGACCTTAAACCTTACTTAATATTGAATTCAATGAATAATTCACATTGAGGATCTTTTCAGGATTAGAGTTTTAGGGAATTAGGACAAAACTATTACATCTCAAAAGATTACAAAGTAGACACTTCAACTAAGTTTCCATAAAAAAACTCCTAAAAAAATATGTCCACTTCCATATTTTAGATAGCATGACTTTTCCTTGATTCCATCCATGACCCTACTCCACATTATGTCCTGTGAAAAAAATTTCAAACAACATGGGGTGAACATAAAAAGCTCATTAAGGGATACACAAAGAAGGAAAACTGTTAGTTTTTCAAAACAACAAGTAATCCAAGAATATTTTATCAAAGTAATACTTTTCACCTTTATGGAGTAGTAAATACTCTTCACTGAATAAAATATCATTACTTACACTTTTGTAAACAAAATATTACCATAAAACCCATATAAATAACACATAACATATAAAGGTAACTTGGGACATAAACATACTTAAATGGAATAACCATACGGTCGACTACCACACATATCACTTAATGGAATAGCCAAACGGACGACTTCCATACCCAATGCATTTGAGGTTATAACGTAATCACCCGTCCTGGTATTCACGGCACCACCCTTCATATGGTTTATCACGTAACCACCCGTCAAGTGTCCACGTACAATTATAAAATCATAAGACATAAAACAAATATAATGGAAAGAAAACATTTCCACATTTCGATCATAGTATATCACTTAAATATATTGAGATAACAAATCCTTTATAAAAACCATTTTCAATACCAAAATACATAAAAGAGTATATGGTATTTATTTCATTTTAAAAACATTACGGCTTTTTGAGGAAGCCAAAGACCAAATAATACTCACGGCGGCGGAAAAGGTCATTGTCACCGCGTACTTTAAAAGAAACACTCCTTTTTGTCGTTTAGTAAAACTCTTCATAGAAAAATATTACATTTGAATAAAAATAAAATTCAAAGGGTTTTATACACCGTATAAAAGAAAGTCTTGTATTAGAACAAAATATGCCTCAATGAAAGGATATTGAGACGAAGTCCCTTACAAAGATGGTATCCTTGGATTAAGGATAAATCAACTAAAAAATTATGTGTGACAAACTAATACACCAAATATAAGTGGACATTATGTGTAAAACAATCAGAGGTAATTCACACATATTTATAGAACGACATATTTAAGGAGTACAATTTTATCCCAAAGAATCAAAATTGGGTTAAGAAGTTCCTTTGCAAAAAATCGACAGCCTAACGTCATCACATTAAAATTCAAAAAAATGAGTTGATGAGAGAGAAAATGGTATCTCATCACTTGGAAATAAAATTTACATCAATAAGGATATAGAAGAACATATCCCAATATAACAATATGTAAATTAAAACACCCAACAAAAATAATTCTTTTAAAAAGAGGAGGGTGAAGGGTTCCCTTACCGACTTGGGTATCTTTCGAAACATACACCCCATGAAAGAAGGACAATACAACATTTATGTAAATACTCGTAAACGAAATTATATTACACAAAGAGTAAATTAATGGGTAGTACATATACCACTAAAATAAAATAGTGGAAAATGTAGCATAAACCTCACGGGAATAAAAGTGAGATGAGAAATCCCTTACGAAAACTCGGCAGCCTAACAGCGCCACTTAAAACATCCAAAAATGGATTGAGGAGATCAAATAGATTCTCTCATCATATTAACATAAAATATATAGAAATAGGAATATAAAAGAACATCCCCCGACATAACAAAGAGGATCTTAAAAGAAGTGACATAAAAGAGAGTATTTAAAAAGAGAGAGATTGGATCTCTTATGAAAATTCGGCAGCCTAACGGCGCCGCTCAAAAATTACAAAATGGATTGATGAGAGAAAATAGGGTCTCTCATCATATGAACATAAAAATTAAAGTAAGAATAATATAAAATAAAATCCCAATCATAATAAATATGAGCTTAAAAGGAATTACATAAAAGAGTGTACTTAAAAAGAAAGAGGGGTAGGATCCCTTACCTCAAATCTGACTTGTCTTGTTCATTTCGTTATATTCCTGAATAATAATCTTTTGTAAATTTATAATTTCTTAAGGACCTCCTTTAAATATTATTATTCAGTTAATATTACATATTATAATGTTATAATAATTTTTTAATAATGTTAGTTCATATCATACGTTTTTGTCGATGTTTGGTACATGAGTCAAAAATGAACATGTTTGAAAATGATTGCCCATGTAGTTATACGTATATCATTTCCAGAATAGTATTAATGATTAATATATCATATATATCCAGTACATATTAATTTTATACTATTCCATAACATTTGGAGATAAAAAATGAAAATCACCATTCATGGAGATGGTAGGCCGTACGTAAGCATGAACGCTATTTTCATTTTTTTGTCATATTAATGGAATTAAAAACAAATGATATATATATATATTATAATTCCAGTATAATATATATGTTATATAGTTAACATATGTTCATTAATTTCATTCTTTATACATTCCATGTATTGCATGAACGAGTCACATCACTTGAGGGGGCGGTAGTCCACACTTCCTCATATGAAATTATCGCATATGCACAACATGCAAATAATAAAGGTATGTTTTAAATATAAAATACGGAATCATATAGTAAACATAAATACAATATATATCATATATAAAATATAGTGATATCATAATGGCCACCTTTAAAAGTGTTAAAAGAAGATTGAACAATCATTATTTCATGAGGCAGAAAATCGCCAACCACAGAAACAGTATGTTCTTTAACCATTAGATGATGTTGTGTGTAGGTGTAGCTCTAATACTTATCATAACAACATCCTAGTATTCTGAAAATACTTTTTTTGTTACAAAATAAAGTAATAAAAATAGTTTTGGGGGTTGGAGAAGCAAAATAAAACATAAGAACACAAGAGAAGACACTATCTTTAAATCGGGTAACTCTTTTTGATTTGAGCTCAAAGGCTTCCATTGAAAGACTTCTGCCCAATGTTAGGCTTCTAGGAGTAAGAGAGGGATTTGGAGAGACAAAATGGGCAGGGTTTGGCCGAGCCAAAGTCTTGAGAGGTGTGGTTAAGGTTGTAGAGGTGGGGGAATTTTATAAGAGGAGAGGAGGGCATTCCTGGAATTTCTTGAAAAGTAATTTTATTATAAAATGATTTTTGGATTTAAAATGTCACGTAAATATTTATTTTGAGGATAAGGTGATAGGAGTTCTAAATCCACCCATCCAATAGGTTTTTTACAAGTTTAGGTCTTATATTTTACATTATCGTTTCATTTTATTTAAATCGTTAAATAATGAGGTAATCGTTGCATCATCATGGTGTCGTAAATAATTTAATTTATTTAATGTCTAAAAATTATAAAGAAAAATATCATGATGTAGGAAATATTTCTAGATTTCTTATGAATATTTATAGTAAAAAATATGACTTTTATAACCCCATTTAATAATTGTTTGAGTAAAACGACACAGGTTTGTGACATTTTAATTGTAACTTAAAATAAAAAGTTCTTAATGTCATTTTCCTACCAAAGTGGTTCCTTGGGGTCCCTAAGTTGACCCATGGAGTATCTTGGTAGTCCATGACACATCTAATAATGTTATTACATGTGTCAAGGTCATTTCATATTATTAAAACATTATTTTTACCTTAAATTACACTAATTACCTCTAATCTCAATTAAAAACATAAAAGTTACTATTCACCAAAATATTATTTTTATCCCATTGAACAACATTTTAATTCTTAATGAAAACAATGTATGTCAGATTATTGAAATTAAAATCACAGAAGTGGTAAAGTTTCATTCAAATGAAAAATTCGTTTGTAAACTACCACTTAGTGGTTTCACTATTCATCAAAAATTGAATTTTTTCAAAAAAATACCAAAAATTAAACCCAAGCTATATTTGATATTCCGAATTCAAAAATGATGTCTATTCTAAAAAATTCAAAACATATAAGTTTCATTAATTAATTTAATAATTAGTTCCCGCTGTCAAATCAAATAGCGTATATTTAAGAAACAATATCTATTAAAAGATTGACAGTAGTTTAAGTCCAATTTCAAATTGAAATTAATTCCAATGAACACCATTGGATTAAATGGTAAACATATATTCTAATGGAACTTTAAAACCTATTCAAAAGATGATCTAATAATATTATATTAAAAAGATACTTTGAATAAAAATACAACATTTTTCACTAATTCATTAAAAATGAACTTTATCGAAAAAATAGCAAAAATTTACAGAAAGTAAATTTTGATTTCCCGATTATAAAAAAGAATTTTATTTTGTCAAATATAACACATAAAATTTTCAAAAAGTGGATTTAAAAGAGGTTCTCCATCAAAAATCGGTTAATCTACCTTTTAAATAATATTTGAATGTTTACGCATAAAATTTGAATCATTCGAATTTTTAATCCTCTAACATTTATTGTAAAAAGTAAAAATATTTGAAAAACATATACAATCATTTTGTAGTTAGACATGTTCATTCCCATCATTACAACGGCTAGGTGTTGACTACCATTTAGAATAAAATTATTTTATTATTAGAGTGCAACGTAAGATTTCAAAGGAACTCGTTGTTGCATATTGGGTAAGCCATCGAGCATAGCGTTCCTTTTAAATTAATATTAAAATTTTATTCACAAATAGGGATAAATATAAAAATGTCATATTCTTTATTTACCTGGGGTGTTACATTACATGCATAATTCTAGGCACTCAACATTATTTTTTGACATGTATCATTATAGGCACACATAAAAAAATGTTATTTGGGTATGTTCTCGAACTTTATCTATTTTTTCATGCTTGGGATATTTAAATGAAAATGGTGAATTAATTATTGATAGAATTTTAACATTGTGGTTTTCATGAGAAATTAACTATAGAATTAAATTAATGATATTGATATCATAAATTAGGGATAATGAATTTCATAATTAATTATGTGATAGTGATATTATTATTTGAGATGATTAGTGGTGGAAATAATTATGGGATAATGATATCTAAAAAGTCATTTATTAATTATGGAATTAATTAATGGAGGTGATGGATTAATTAATTTAAAAATTAATTAATGTGAGTAAATATATTATTTAATTTTTAAATTAAATAGTGTGATTAATTCATTGACGAATTAATTAATGTAATTAAAGTGATTATTTAATTGTTGAATTAAATAAAAAGATTAATTAGTTGAGGAACAATGCAAAATAATACAAGATGAGAATTAATGTGTGTCTAAATGATAAAATTGGCTAATGAGAATGTGTTTACCGCTGTTAATTAGGACATAGGTATAGGATGGTTAATGGTAGTGATAGTGCCTTAGTTTTCACTATGCGGAGGGAAAAAGGGAGGAAACAGTGGTAATGAAGGATTGTTGGTGGTATTCATTGATGAATTTTTAGTGAATTTTTAATTAGTGATGATCATATCCCCTACCTTGACATTGTCTTGGGTAAGCTGTGAAATATTTGGATTTACACCTAACCAAATGAATGTGTTTTGGTTGGTTATAGGTCCCCTTGGAGGTTGTTCTTTTGAAGTGGTATATATGTAAAGCATGATGGTGTGATATATGTCGTTGAAAATTTATGAATTAGGTTCTCAAGATTGACCGGAGATCAATAAAATATAGGGTTTTTGAGCTACTTAACAAAAGGGGTTAATGAATCTCCAAAGGTGGGTTGATTGTAAGAACCTAGTTTATATTAATGGTTTTTTGGGAGTATATCTCCAGAAAGAGTTGTTATAAGGTGTGTAGATAGTAAAATCCCGTCCTTTTTCTAGGTAAGAATCTTTTAATTTTTTTTTGGTGAATATGGGATGTCTTTGTTTTAATTCTCACCAAAATGATTTTTCAGAAAAAATATGATAAATGTTTTAAAGCCCTTAAATGACAATTAACATCTTAGAACACTCAACTTAGTATTTTTAATGTTCGAAACTGATTTATTTTGAGATTTTGAGGCCCTCAAAATCTCAATGAAGACTGAATAAAAATATTAAATATAATATATTAAGCACACACTTTTTATTTAAAAAAATTTAATAACTACAAAATAATGCATCGTATGGGAAATTTGACACCATCGTTGTGTCAAGAATTGAGTGTTTACACTAGGAAATGTATTATATTTGTAAGCATCAAACGTTTGGACATCTCACTCATGAAAATAAACATTTCATATTTATTTAATTTTTTAATCCTTTTTTAAATTTTAAATAATTTATATCTATCCAACAGTGCGTCGTATGAGAAATCTAAGACCACTATTGGGTTCAGAAATGGATTTTTTCCTTAGTTAGTGTATAACTTTTGTTCTCAATGGGTGTTTGATATTATTTAATAGTTTATGTTAAATAATTAATTTAAGTAATTTAATAATTAATCTAAAATGAAAAGAAATTGTAATTGTTTATATTATTATTTATTTTGAAGTTAAGACATCTAGTATTTTGATATTTTCTGGGAAAATGAAAATAATATTATTAATACAAAGTGTATTATTATTATTATTATTGTTATTATTTGTGAAAAAAAATGAATGAAAAAGTACACGTGTAATTAAACACTATTTTTCACTTAAATAATGAATGATGTTTCCCCACATATGAATATTTGTGGTTGATCAATGTAATAGTGGTGAAATTAGTCAATACTCAATAAATTCAATTTTGGGATTAATTTTAATTTATTAACAATTATCAAAATTAAATCAATTTTGTTGGTGAAACATCAACACTGAAAGATATATTATAATAATAATAATATTTTTTATTATTAAAAATAATAAATTGAGAAAATAATTAGGTTAAAACACAGTTTCAGACATAACTCTTTTTGTATGTTGTCATATTTACACGCCGTCAATGGCAGCATGATCCTAAAATTGAGGAATTCATTTCAAAATCAATAATGAATATTTAATTCGGGATCATGGTATAGGTCCATGAATCATCCAAATTGATGATGGGTTGATGCATGAAAATAATAGGAGAGATTAATAAATAAATTATTCAATTCATAAATGTAAATAAATTAATTTATAAAAAGTTATTATAAATTAGATTCCTCTTGTTACGAGTATGGCATGAATCAAATTTTTTTCCTATAAAATGATGTATTATGAGAATATTTTAATTAAACTAGATATTATTATTTATTTAATTTCTCTTTCGATAGTCGTCGAAATAATGTGCCATCAGTAATGTTGGATTTATATCTTGTGTTCATCATATTTGAGGTTGGTGGTCTAACATTCAAATACCATTTTATTTATTATCAATTACATATATGTGACTTTTTATTTTATAACGTTTGTTTAGCAATTGGAATTCTAAATTGAATTAATTAATGTTGTCAATTAATTAATTTTGGAATATGAGATTTGAGTGAAAAATGGAAATAAGGGAATATGGATAATTAATTGGTAAAATTAATTATCAGATTATAGAATTGGGAAATTGGAAATAATTAATTATGGAATTATTGATACCATTAAAAAAGATTAATTAATGGTAGAAATAATTAATGTGAATTGTTAGAATTATGCAATTTTGATTTTGTATAATTAAATTTTGAATTAATTATGGAGATACAGAGATTATTGAAATTTAAAAATTAACTATGTAGTTATTTAATTATGTTCATTGGAATAATTAATTGGGGAATTAATTATTCCATTATTAAATTAAGTTAGTTTTAATAATTAATTAGTGAATTAATAATGGGGATATTTAATTAAGTAACTTCAAACAATTAATTCATGAATTAATTGGTGTTATTGAATCAATTATGATAGAACAATTAATTGTTTAATTAATTATCGATATTGAGTTAGATTCATTAATTAGAGAATTAATTAATGGAGTTTATGTGAAAAATTAACTGGTGAATTAATTGAAGGTATTGAGAAGGAATAATTAATTTTAGAAATAATTAATTGAGTTTATTTGAACAACTAATTAGTGAATTAATTTAATCGATTAAATGTGACAAATTAACTGTAAATTAATTAATGAGAGTTGTCATGAAAAATGATTTGGTGAATTAATTTAAAGTGTTAATATAGATTAATTAATTGTGGAATTAATTAATGAAATGATTTAGATTAATTAATTGGTAAATTAATAAATGTGGATTGTTGAGATATTGAATTGATAGAATTGAACAATTAATTGATGAATTAATTATGAGATATTACGATTTGAGAATTGATATAATTATCTTTGGAATTAATTATGAAATATTAAATTTCATATTGATATAATTTATAGATGAATTAATTATGAGATGTTGAGTTTGGTAATTGAGATAACTAAACGATGAGTTAATTATGAGTAATCGTTTAATTAACAGTTTGGTTAATTAAAGAGATTTATGTGATTAATTAATAAGGGAAATTAATTAAGGGGTTTTATGTGAATACTAATTATTGAATTAGAAATTTGGGTGATAAAATTAATTAATTAATAAATTAATGTGATATCAGGTTAAGAAGTTTAATAAATTAATGTGATATTAATTAATTAATTAATGTGATATTAGGTTAAGAGGTTTTATGATGTTCTATATGTGATAATGGGGTTAATAATTTATTAAACTTGATAAATGATATACATATGATATGTGTAAATTATGTATAATTAAATGGTGAATGGTAACATGCTCATTCAGCCAACTATTAAGAATGGTAAAATGTACAATCATGGGTGCATGAGTATGAAATGGTAACATTGTCATTCATGGTTGTGTAAATATAGAATGTTAACCTATACATTCATGGGTGTGTGAGTATGGAATGGTAACATGCACATTCATGGGTTTGTGAGTATGGAATGGTAACATGGAAATTCATTAGTGCGTGAGTATGGAAGGGTAACATTGACATTCATGTGAGTGTCAGTATGGAATGGTAACCTGGGAATTTATGGGTGTGTGATAATGGAATGGTAACATTAAAATTCAATTGTGTGAGAGTTATGTAATGGTAATATAATCATTTAAATGTGTAAGAAATAAGAACGGTAACATGCTCATTCAATTGTGGGGTTGAATAATGAATATTAATTAATCTGATAAATTATTTAATTATTCATTGTAATTACATTCTTTAAAAAACTTCATACACTTTCTATTTACTTTATTTGTTTTAGAAACCATTGGTGGTGGTATTCTATGTTGTACTCACACCATATTTGGGTTTCTTGATCAGTACCTGAATAGGGATTGTTTCTGTAGGATCGGTTAAGAGAAAATGTCATAGATTAGATAGCTGATTAGGTGTGGAGAATGGATGAGGGAACTAGATGTGGTTCTGGACCAGCTTGGGTGTCTTTGGTGCCTTTATTTTCCCATTCTGCATTGGGACACTCACTTCAGCATGACATGTTTCCCTTTTAGTAGAGTACTATATTTGAATATTTTTTTACCTTGTGACATTAGTTTTATTATAATTATATATTTTCCCACTATTGATTAATTTACTTCAGTTGGTGTTTTACTCTAATAAGAGAGGGTATAGTCTCCCCATGACTAACTTACCAGGCCCTCGCTACTAGTCAGTAGCCTCTGGCATACGTGGAGGTGCTCTTGAGGTCGTGTAGTGAACCATCTTCGGACACCAGTGTTTGGAACCCAGTCTAAGATGTTACAAACACTCACATTGTAATATAATCCATTTTTTACAATATCTCTAATCATGTAGGCTTCATTATTTTGGGCCATCAACCTATTTTCTTAATTTCTATTTTTTTGAATATGTGAAATGAACTCATAAAACTCCATGGTTGTGGAATTAATCTTTTAGTTACATTTAATTCATATTTCCTGAGATGTAAAATTCCATTAAATAATTGAATGTAAAAAAAATCAATTATCAAATAATTCGTTAATGAATATCACTTATGATGCACCAATGTGTTCTAACTCACCATAAGTATATGTTTTAAAACAATTCCAGTAAATTAATGTATGTGACTCTTTTAATTCATTAATAATATTATAAATGTAGAAGGATCATTTAACATGTTCTCATATTGGAATATTTAATGAAACAAAACCATTTTCAATTTCTATATAACAACCCTGTTCTTGCTTTAATTTTTTAACAAGATTTATTACATAATATTTCACTTAATAAAACTCATAATATCAATATGTATAGTGTATTTATGAAATTAGGTACATTAGATAACTAGATAAAACATGAAATGTAAAATCTTTATGGAATACGTCTATGACATCACCAAAACATTCCTTCGTACTTAACACTGCATGGAATAACCTGAGGAAATACATAAGAAACGGATGAGATATAAAGGCCAATAAGGTGATAAGAAATGGCATAATATGAAGATAATAATACATATTAGACTAGGAATATCAATGAGGCATAAAGAAACATGAATAATAAGGAATGATATAGCATGATAATAATAACATTGAAAATGTGGAAACAAATTAAAAAACTCCGTCATAAATAGATCATGGCTAAATCCACCAAGGCCCCATGGTGGAAAAAGTCCAATAAAGGAATCAGTTAAATCCCATTTCATGTCATGATGTATCTTGACACTAACCATTACCCAATGCATTCGAGCGCTGTCAGGGTGCATCCTTCATAATCAGTCCATTCTCATGTTTAATGTGTCACATAGATCATATAACATGGATTTATTCAACATCATTATTAATTCAAAGATCTAATAATGTGGAATAAATACATTTAATTCACCAATCAATAATTATATTTGTGAAAATTTGAACACCCTTAATAGAGAAATGGGTATGGTATTCACTACATGGTGATTTGGTATAGAAAATCGTGGTGCAATAACGGTGTTATATAGAAATTCCTAAAAATATATGATTTGAGAAAAAGGGTTATTTCATAATCTATAAATGAAATGGGTAGTAATAGGGATATTTAAGAACATATACCAACATAGTAAAGGGCAATTTAGAAGACATTGCATAAAAGTAATGTTTGATAAAAGAGGAGGGTGGAAGATTCCTTACAAATTTCCATCATAGTAATGGGTGTATATAAGGGTTCATAAGAGGGATAAATGAGAGTGAAAAGAGATTAAATCATTTAAAAATTAAATTTAAAGTAAATGTTATAGCTAATAATATATACAAATATAAGAAAATTTAAATAAAAATGAATATCATAATTGAAGTTCTTGATAAGAAGAGGAGAGAAAGAATCTCTTACTTGGATATGTGACTCCAAAGGCATAAGAGTGGCTTACTAAGAGCTTGGGTCACCTTGGGGGAATCTATATAGTATAGGTAAGATTGTGTATGAGTATCAAGGGGTTTTAGGGAAGATAAATGGGAGTTTATTTTGGTTTATATAGGAATGCAGGGATATTTCATTATGATTTTGGTTTTGAACACTGCGTAATAAAATATTCAAAACCACAAACCATCCCATGGGGATTCCTATGTTTTATATAATGACACTACTTTTTAAACAATAATTTTACATAATTTTAATGAAAAAAACTTAAAAACAATACACATTTAGGATCTAAAGGTTTGGTGTCTTTGAAAAACTTGGACCATACATAACAGTTACAACACAAAACATTTATTTAATTCCTTCTTCTCTAGCTTCTTGTTGGCTCTTAACATATCCTTAGTACAAGTAGTCAGCTGAAGATATATATCAAAATGGGTGACCTAAAATCCCAGTAAGGGGATAGATAATAACATGAAACAACATAATGTGTGCTGAGCATAATCATAACATCATCATCATAATCATGAGAAAAATCATTAGACAATAGCATAGAATGTGGCAACGCATAAAAATGAAACATCATGTCTTAGTGGAAATATACCAAAAATAGTTGTGAACAAATATATAATCATGTTAATTCATAATTCACATTACTCATGTGGTTATTGGAATTACCTAATTCATTATAGGGCTATATAATTCCAGATGCATCGTTCACGTCATAAAATTTATATTGCGCTATATAATTCTGGGTTCACACATCACATCATATCATTTACATTATCATGAATGAAACATAGAAAAAATATCAATAAATAACATAAATAACCCATTTAAGGTAATGGGATTCATCTCATATGAATACATTCATAAATTTGGGTTCCCAACTGAAATAGGGAATAACATACTTGATATAATAATTATTAACCCTGAGTTAGAAGTAGAAGGTGTGTTTTGAAAGAATATTTCTTTTAGAAAACATTTTTTTGACATAAACATCAGTGTAAAACATGTATATCCCATTAAAGGTAAGATAATTATGAAAAAATTATTTTTAAGGAATAATCATACTGAGAATGCAGTGAAAGAGGGAAATCCCATAGAAATAAAGTCAGGTTCGAGAATTCCCCTTACCTTATATCTGAAGGGATTCTTCACTTTAATGTCCTATATGGAGTCATTAGATTAATTAATTAACAATTAGAAAACCTTTTATACATTAATATTTTTCATTATGTTTTCATTATGTTATTTTATGGGCCTTTATATGAGTTATATAGTTTAAATTCATTGTTCGAGACTGTTCTACTTCTTAGTTTTCAAGAACTGTTAACATGAATCGAAGTTCGTATAGATTATGGATAAACATAAAGAATTTCTATTAAATTTTATTAATTATATTACAGATTTTTAAATGATATTATTATTAATTTGGTTATATACCATGATTATGAATCATTAGTTAAAATTTAATGATGGTCATTTTAGGCTAATTTGGGCGGTTTTTGGATTGCAACAAACATGTTTTGTTTTATCATTTTGTATTATGTAAAAAATTTGTTTCCAGAATAAAAAGGGGATACAACATACATATTAAAATAATTTTTCAACCATTTAATGGTTTTATTTACCTCCTTGAATTAGTTGATGGTAAATGGAAGTGCATCACCCACGATGTAGGTAAATTAACACATCACGAGCAACGATGTCATTTTTGTAAACAAAGAAATAAGGGGGTATAATGAATAATATTATAGTAACATTATATAAAACCATTATATCAATCATAATGGATTTATCATGACATTTTGATAGGATAATATGAGGTTAAGAGAAAAAAAGAAATGAAATATGAAAGGAAATTTAATGAAAAGTTAGGGAGAAATTGCCTCTTGAATATATCTTCTTTGAGAGCCTCTTTAGAAGAGAAGTTCTAGTATTTTTATATTACCAATGTCTGGTAGAAGTTGGGGAGTATATTGGGAAGAATATTTTAGATGAATTTTTAGAAGGAATAAGGATTGAGGGGTGTAAGGAAATGAGGTTTTAATAGGTAGTATTTATAGTGGAGGGGAGAGGGGTTTTCTCAATATTATATTCTTTAATTTATTATTTATCCAAAAGACAAGAAATAGTGAATGTTACATAACTAAATATAGTAATATTAGAATGTGATTTCGAACAAATGTCCATTTACATCATCCATGACTCAAGCACAATGCAAGAAATTCATTTATTAAGCATATTGTGTAAATTATCGAATTTCAATATTCCCCAAAACTTAAAGTATTTCATAAAAAATATCAAAAATTCATCATTTCTATTTTATAATTTTATAATTAATAAATTAATCCCATTTTATGAAAACAAATTTCTAAATATGAGTAATTTAATTTTTAATTTAAATCGTAATTTACATGAAAAATTCAAATTTTATAATTAAAACTAATTTTATAACACTTTGAAAAATTAATTATGGTCTCATAAAATTATCATATAATCATAATAAATCAAAATAATTGTTTATGAATACATTTTTTGATAATATATTTTCTTTTAAAATATTAATTTAATCATTAAAAATTCATAACTTAAAAAAAAATACCAACAGTATAATATAATTATATCATATTATCACTTATAGGATGGACAAATTTTATTCATACTATCATTTGTAAGGTTCCTATTGACATGGCCAATTTACAATTCATAAGGAGAAAATTATTATTTATAATGGTATGTTACTATTCACCAAAAATTATGTTTGTCTTATCGGACTTTAAATATCTTTCTGATCATAACCGTATATGACAGATTTTCAAAATTCAAATCAGAGAAGTGGAACAATTATGTTTTAATGTCACATAGAATTTGAGAATGATGTTGAATTGTGTTTCCTATTGAGGTTTATTATGACATAATTTTCATAAGGGAATTTCTATTGATAAAACATTGGGTCGTTACATTATTCCTTCCTTTTGAAAATTTTCCCTCAAAATTTTGTTTTACATAAATAGGTTAGTGTACTTCTCCTTTATTGCATCCTATGGTCCCCAAGTTTATTATTCATACTTATGGTTACTCCACAACACTTTGATAATGTGGTTTGTCTTGTTGCATAGAAACTTATCTCTTCAGTCTAGAATCTTTATTGGTTTCTCCTAATAAAAGAGATCATCTATCAGTTGTACCACCATTGAGTTCACTACATGTGAGGGATCTGGTATGTACTTCCTTAGAATTGATACGTGAAACACCTCATGAACTTGATCTATATTAAGTGAAATTCCACGAAGGTGGTCCATAGTTCCTATGTGGTCAAGGATCTCAAAGGGGACAATGTACCTTGGTCTTAGTTTCCCTCTCTGTCAAAACTGCACAACTCTATTTCATTATGATATAAAAAAGGAATAAATTTTCTCTAACATCAAACTCCAAGTCTCTTATATTGTTGTCATCCTAGATCTTTTAGAGACTCTTAGAAGCTTTGATATATTTTTAAATGACTTAAACCTTCTTAATCATCTCTTTAACATCTATCATCTCTTGAATATGATAGTGTCCAAGTAGTTTTCTTTCTCCATCTTCATCCCAACATGTTGGAGTTCTACATCACTTTCCATACATAGATTCACATGGAGCCATCTTAATACTCATGCAGAAGCTGTTTTTGTATCATAACTCAACCAATGGGAGATGTTGACCCTATGTAAATTTGAATTCAAAAGAGAAGGCTCTTAAAATATCTTCAAGTGTTTAAATAGTGCTTCAGATTGTCCATCAGTTTGGGGGTGATAGGTCATTTTGAAATTCAATTCAGTACTCAAGACATGTTAAAGACTCCTCCAGAACATAGATGTGAACCTGGGATCATGATCAGAGAAATTCAAGAGTGGAACCCCATGTAGTCTCACTGCTTCCTTCACATATATATATGCTATTTTTTGAAGAGATATATCTTCCAAAATAGTAATAAAGTGGGAAGTCCCCGTGAGTCGGACCATTATTGCCCATATCACATTATTTCCTTTGGATGTCTTTAGGAGACCCGTGAAAAAGTCTATAGTGACATTATCCCATTTCCACATGTCTATAAGCAATGGTTGAATCGTCCCTTTAGACTTCGTTCTCTTTACTTTAACTTATTGACATATCAAGCACCTTGAGAAATACTCATCAATCTTCATCTTCATTTTGTCCAACCATAGGTTTTTTTTGAGATCACGGTACATTTTGGTGATACTAGTATGGATAGAGAAAGTTTATATATGTTCATTTTCCAATAGCTCCTTCTTTATCTCAGTTGATGAAGTCATGAAATGTAAAGACCCGTAAAATTCAAGGAAAATTTTTTCTTAATTTTCTTTAGAATTTTACAAGAGCGCGGTTTCAGACGGCATCTGATTCCGAGGCCCGGAGTGCCCGGAATTAATTTCCGAAGTTTGGCTCGGGTACGTTCAGTGAACGAACGAGCGGGAATTCCTAACTTTTGATCCGGTGCTCGGAATTGAAATCCGAGGGCACCGATGAACTCGCAGCGCCGGTTTTCGCTTAATGAGACCTTTTCGGGAGTTGCGTTTGTTGCGGGTTGAGAGTTACGTTTTGGGGTTTTTCAGTTAAGTTAAATAAAATTTGTGTAATACAAATTTTGTTTTAACTTATTTAAAAACCTATCAAAGGTGGTTGGAAGTGGGACCCACACCCACTTAACCTCCCTTGGGAGGATTAAGTGTGGTGGGGCCCACACGAACCCCCTTTTCTTTTCAAATTCTCTCAACATACTTAACCCCCCTCTTTAATGGCTTAAGTTACTTAATTTAATTTTTGGGAGTTAACTCTTTTGAATTTCAAACATTTGAAATCCTTTTGAGTTGTGTGTTAATAAAATAAGTGGTATTCTTATTTTATTGAGGGTTCTTTGTTTGTCTTGGGAGAGCTTTCCCTTCATCTCCAAGCTCTGACGAAGAACGAAGAACGTCTTCATCCTCAACGAAGAACGACAACTCTTCGTCAAGGATCATCGACTCGGAGACCTAGTATCTTCGGACCTCTGCTTCCTCTTCGGACCTTCTTCGTCGGCAAACGAAGATCCGCCAACAACGTGTCGCATCGGACGTAAATCTTCGTCAACGGATTTGACGAACGACGACCGCGACGCCTGAATTCCGCGACGCCGTCTTCCGCGGAACGTAGAGGATTTCTTTGAATCTCAAACCCGAGGTAGGGGATGTTTTTATTAATTATTTTATTCCATTCCTGAATCGTGGATTTTAGCATGACTAAACGTGAGACTTTTTAGTTATGTTATTTGTTAACGCGAGGGGAGTCGGACCGCACGAACACGGCCGAAACCCCCTCCTTCGTTCATGTTGATTCATGCGGGTGGAAGCAAGAGGCGTGGTGCCGTCGCACCACGCGGATGAACATGCTTATGATTTCCGCAATACCGTCGCGCTTCGCCGAGGAGAGATTTCAAGAACGCGACGCCGTCGCGCCGCGTTGGGAGGATTCATGGCACGACGAAAGGGGCGCGGTGCCGTCGCACCGCGCCGGACGACGAACACCGCGGCCGGTTCCGGGCCGCGGTGAGACGAGGAGACCGCGGCCGGTTCCGGGCCGCGGCGGAAGGAAAGACCGGCGGCCGTGCCGCCGGCGTCGGGAGTCGAGGGCGGGACCGGAAATTCCGGTCCCGTTGGTAAAAACCGGCCGGCCAGCGGCCGGCCGGATGTCATAAAAGCCGGGGGATTAAACCCCCGGCCGGTTCTTCAAGACCCCCCTCTTAATGAGGGGGGCGGTTCTTTAAAGGAGGGGGGGGGCAAAGCCCCCCCGGTTCGTTCCAGCCGGCCCCCTTATGTGGGGGGCCGTTTTTTTTGGCAAAGGCACGGCCTTGAGCCGTGCCGCTTGAGAAAAACGCGGGGGCAATCAAGCCCCCCGCGTGACCACCCCGTGCGGCACCCGCCGCCGCCAGCGCGGCCCGCCGCTGCCGCCGCCACGCGGCCCGCCGCCGCCGGCGCGGCCCGCCGCTGCCGCCGCCACGCGGCCCGCCGCCGCCAGCGCGGCCCGCCGCTGCCGCCGCCACGCGGCCCGCCGCCGCCACGCGGCCCGCCGCGCCGCCGTCGCCGCCGCCGCCGGCCGCCGCGCCGCCGCCGCGCCACCCCCGGGGGGGGGGGGTCGGGCCGGGTCGGCCCGGACCCGGACCCCCCCGTTTCGGACCAGTTTTGGTTTTTCGCTCATAACTTGAGCCTCGGACCTCCGAATGACGAACCGTCTGCGGCAACGCGATCCTTGGATCGAGACGGTCGTTTCGGTATATCGCACTCAAGGTTTCGGTTTACTTTGAGTTCGGCCGGGTTGGTTCGTTCACGAAACCAACCGGGCCTTCGGAGCGGAAACACTCATATCTTGAGCTACGGACGTCCGATTGACGTGCCGTCAGACGCGTAGTGTTCCTCTTAGTGAGACGGATCTTTTGGCATACTCCGCCCGAGGTTTGGACGCAGGTGGAGTACGGTCGGGTTGGTTTTGCCTTAAAAACCAACCGGGCCCCGGAGACGAAAATGCCAATAACTCTCAGACCGGGCGTCCGATCGACGCGCCGTCTGTTGCGTTGAGTTCCTGTTGACGATACGGAACTTTTGGATACATCAACTTCGGTCTTCGTGACAGTTGATGTATCAGCCTCTCGGCTCGTGGAGCGGACCCTCCGTACGAGCTTGCTGTGTGCGGGAACCCTAGTGCTGGCTGCGACTGTTTTACTGCTACGACTGCTACTGTGACTGCGACGACGACAGTACAGAGATCCTGTGTGGATTTGACGACGACAGTACAGAGATCCTGTGTGGATTTGACGACGACAGTACAGAGATCCTGTGTGGATTAGACGACGACAGTACAGAGATCCTGTGTGGATTTGGCGACGACAGTACAGAGATCCTGTGTGGATTCGACGACGACGACTACAGCACTCAGCGATCCTACGTGGATCAGTGCTACAGGTTCTGTGTGAGCCCGATCCTGTGTGGGTCCTTGCGCTCAGCGGTTCTGTGTGAGCCAGCGCCTACAGGTTCTGTGTGAGCCCGATCCTGTGTGGGTCTTCTGCGGGGGTTAGTTACCTATCGATCCTTCGTGGGTCCGACGATTTAGATGGATCAGTGATCATCTTTATCGTCCTTGAAAAAGTATACCTGTGTGAGCTGAATCCTGTTGTTTTCCTGTGTGGATTGTGTTGTGCAATCCTGTGTGGATTATATTTTGCTTTCCTATGTGGAATACGTATACTTTCCTGCGTGGACTGAGTTGTACTTGGGCTCGGAGGTTGGAGTGTATTTGAATTGATGACTTAGGTATATGTATGGGCATATACCTAAGCAGTGTCGGTTGTTACTTCGTGATTGTACTTTTCTTCGTGGTTTATCCTTTGTGGATTTGAGAGACCTTCAGGGGTCTCGGGGTCCCTACTGAGTAGCTTATACTCACCCCTGCACGGGCTTTGCCCGCACTTCGTTGTGTTGGTTGCAGACGACGGACAGCGTTGACCTTAGCTGAGGCTTGCAGAGCGGGACGGTACCCGGAGGTGGACCACTGGGCGGGACGTGCTCGGAGCGGACGGCGGGACCCGTGGAGCAGAGGAGCTATCTGTACCCACCCTTCAGGTGGGATTTCCAGTGGACATCTCGGAGTAGCGGCTTTACTTTTCAGTTGCTGTTTTTTTCCCTTTTCGAGTTGTACTTTACTTTCAGTTTGGGTTTGTATTCTGGCCCATTTACTTTTCCGCACTTTCAGTTGTTCTCTGCTTTCTTAGTGATTACCTTCCGCTTGTTTACTCTGTGGTGTGTGTTTTCTTTTCAAAGGCAATGCCTTCCCTTTTTACCGGGATTTACGCCTTGGTGCTAGTCGCCAGCCCCTGGCCTATGGAAGGCGGGCTTGGGGTAGTCACGGCTCGGACCCCGAGGGCGGGTCGTGACAAATTGGTATCAGAGGAGTTCGGTTCTACCGCGAACTCTGATCTTTTCTATGTGAAGCAATAATGTTTAGCGTATTGAGTGTGGTTATCAGTCCAGGGAGTCCAGTGTTGGTGCGGCGGCCGACGTATCCGTACACCAGGACCCTGACTTCTGATTTCCGACTTAATGCACGAAAACATTGATTGCGTGTGTGTTTCAAAGTTTTCTTTGTGATTACTTGTGTCAGCTCACCGGGTATACTGATCTGCTTTATGAAAGTCTCAAGTTTTCCTTGTGATTACTTGTGCCAGCTCACCAGGTATTCTGTTCTAACCGTGGCGCACCTGTTTCCTTTTCAGGATGGCCCCACGACGGCAGCCAGCTAGGGTTCCGAGAGTCGAGCGAGACGACAGCCCACCGAGCGACGAGGCTTCGGTGCAGGGCCCTTTTCCAGTAGTGGCACCGGCGGTAGCTTTACCCGCCGATTTCCCGATGCTTCCAGCAGCAGCCGCTGACGATGCACGTCGCCTCAGCGCACTGCATGAGTTTCAGCGCCAGCGACCGCCCAGGTTTCGCGGGGAGACGGATCCCCAGGCAGCAGAGGACTGGCTGGAGGCAGTAGTTCGAGTGTTTAGGCTAGTGAGGACACCAGCAGACCTCATGGTGATCCTCGCTGCGAGCCTACTACACGCAGCAGCAGGACGATGGTGGAGCTTGATGCTCCAGGTGCACGATGAGGCATCTCTTCTTTGGACGGACTTTGAGAGCATCTTCCGCTCGGAGTTCGTCCCAGCCACCCTTCGTGCGGTGCGTATCCAGGAGCTTCTACAGCTGCGGCAGGGCAGCATGACGGTCGCTCAGTACTCGGCGAGATTTACCGATCTCTCGCGCTACTCGACTGACATGGTACGGGACCCATTCTTCCAGGCCCGAACCTTCGAGCAGGGTTTGAGACACGAGATCAGGGCATCGCTGATCTCCCTCAGCATACCGACTCAGACAGGAGTACTGGAGCGGGCCCTTCTGATCGAGAGCTTCCTTGCTGAGTCTACACCAGCACAGAGACCCACCGCAGGACGGCACGTGGCAGAGTCATCTGCAGCTGGCAGTCGGCGAATGACTCAGGGGTCCAGACAGACCAGACCTCAGGGCACTGGCTCAGCAGTGCAGGGCACACAACGCGGAGCCAGTCTTTCGAGTGGAAGACAGTGCTATGCATGCAGCGGGCGAGGCCACATGGCTCGTGACTGCCCGACCCGCCATGCGGAGGAGCAGCAGACGGTTGAGGAACCACCTAGGCAGAGGCAGAGGTTCGACCGTGGCGGTCTGCAGGAAGGAGGCGGACGAGGCAGAGGAGCAGGCCGAGCAGCAGGTGGTGGACGACGCTTTGAGGCTCTACCACCACCACCACCAGGAGGTCCACCCCGACCGCAGGGAAGAGCTCAGCTTCAGGCAGCCGAGGCCTTCGATCATGGAGCTCTGGGAGCCGATGGACAGGAGCAGAACTAGTGGTTACATCCTTTGTACTTCTGGTTCCTTGTTGCTTTTGTGTAGCGTCTTGTATTACGAGCTGCAATAATAAAAGACGCATACCTTGTGATGTTTTCGTTCCTGTCCTCTATCGTAATGTTACTAAGAGGTTCCAGTTTTGGCTGTTGACTTGACCCTCACTTGTGAGACATCTACTGGAGGAGGCCCAGTTACCACACACTGATGCCGACAGTGTGACACAACCCTTGGAGGCGAGAGTAACGGTTGAATCTCTTAGTAGTAGCGTCGAGGCCTTACGACGTCATCCTTAGTATGGATTAGTATCATCCATGTTAGGATTGACTGTTTTAGGCAAAGAATGTGGTTCATCCAGGGGATGAGACCAGGTTTCTCTTTTCGGCAAAGTAGAAATCTCGCAGCTCTTGTGGGACCAGAGATGGTCCGGGCCACGTCAGAAGAGGTCCATGTCATCCAGGAGCGGGTCCTACATGGACGATCGATTCCTCTTGTGCGCAACAGATGGCGGCACGAGAATCTCCAGGAGAGCACATGGGAGCGGGAGGCTCAGATGCGTGCTCAGTACCCTCTTTTGTTTCCCTAGTTTTTGATGTAGCTTTACGGGGACGTAAAGCCCTGAGGTGGGAGTAATGTAAAGACCCGTAAAATTAAAGGAAAATTTTTTCTTAATTTTCTTTAGAATTTTACAAGAGCGCGGTTTCAGACGGCATCTGATTCCGAGGCCCGGAGTGCCCGGAATTAATTTCCGAAGTTTGGCTCGGGTACGTTCAGTGAACGAACGAGCGGGAATTCCTAACTTTTGATCCGGTGCTCGGAATTGAAATCCGAGGGCACCGATGAACTCGCAGCGCCGGTTTTCGCTTAATGAGACCTTTTCGGGAGTTGCGTTTGTTGCGGGTTGAGAGTTACGTTTTGGGGTTTTTCAGTTAAGTTAAATAAAATTTGTGTAATACAAATTTTGTTTTAACTTATTTAAAAACCTATCAAAGGTGGTTGGAAGTGGGACCCACACCCACTTAACCTCCCTTGGGAGGATTAAGTGTGGTGGGGCCCACACGAACCCCCTTTTCTTTTCAAATTCTCTCAACATACTTAACCCCCCTCTTTAATGGCTTAAGTTACTTAATTTAATTTTTGGGAGTTAACTCTTTTGAATTTCAAACATTTGAAATCCTTTTGAGTTGTGTGTTAATAAAATAAGTGGTATTCTTATTTTATTGAGGGTTCTTTGTTTGTCTTGGGAGAGCTTTCCCTTCATCTCCAAGCTCTGACGAAGAACGAAGAACGTCTTCATCCTCAACGAAGAACGACAACTCTTCGTCAAGGATCATCGACTCGGAGACCTAGTATCTTCGGACCTCTGCTTCCTCTTCGGACCTTCTTCGTCGGCAAACGAAGATCCGCCAACAACGTGTCGCATCGGACGTAAATCTTCGTCAACGGATTTGACGAACGACGACCGCGACGCCTGAATTCCGCGACGCCGTCTTCCGCGGAACGTAGAGGATTTCTTTGAATCTCAAACCCGAGGTAGGGGATGTTTTTATTAATTATTTTATTCCATTCCTGAATCGTGGATTTTAGCATGACTAAACGTGAGACTTTTTAGTTATGTTATTTGTTAACGCGAGGGGAGTCGGACCGCACGAACACGGCCGAAACCCCCTCCTTCGTTCATGTTGATTCATGCGGGTGGAAGCAAGAGGCGTGGTGCCGTCGCACCACGCGGATGAACATGCTTATGATTTCCGCAATACCGTCGCGCTTCGCCGAGGAGAGATTTCAAGAACGCGACGCCGTCGCGCCGCGTTGGGAGGATTCATGGCACGACGAAAGGGGCGCGGTGCCGTCGCACCGCGCCGGACGACGAACACCGCGGCCGGTTCCGGGCCGCGGTGAGACGAGGAGACCGCGGCCGGTTCCGGGCCGCGGCGGAAGGAAAGACCGGCGGCCGTGCCGCCGGCGTCGGGAGTCGAGGGCGGGACCGGAAATTCCGGTCCCGTTGGTAAAAACCGGCCGGCCAGCGGCCGGCCGGATGTCATAAAAGCCGGGGGATTAAACCCCCGGCCGGTTCTTCAAGACCCCCCTCTTAATGAGGGGGGCGGTTCTTTAAAGGAGGGGGGGGGGCAAAGCCCCCCCGGTTCGTTCCAGCCGGCCCCCTTATGTGGGGGGCCGTTTTTTTTGGCAAAGGCACGGCCTTGAGCCGTGCCGCTTGAGAAAAACGCGGGGGCAATCAAGCCCCCCGCGTGACCACCCCGTGCGGCACCCGCCGCCGCCAGCGCGGCCCGCCGCTGCCGCCGCCAGCGCGGCCCGCCGCTGCCGCCGCCACGCGGCCCGCCGCCGCCAGCGCGGCCCGCCGCTGCCGCCGCCACGCGGCCCGCCGCCGCCACGCGGCCCGCCGCGCCGCCGTCGCCGCCGCCGCCGGCCGCCGCGCCGCCGCCGCGCCACCCCCGGGGGGGGGGGGGTCGGGCCGGGTCGGCCCGGACCCGGACCCCCCCGTTTCGGACCAGTTTTGGTTTTTCGCTCATAACTTGAGCCTCGGACCTCCGAATGACGAACCGTCTGCGGCAACGCGATCCTTGGATCGAGACGGTCGTTTCGGTATATCGCACTCAAGGTTTCGGTTTACTTTGAGTTCGGCCGGGTTGGTTCGTTCACGAAACCAACCGGGCCTTCGGAGCGGAAACACTCATATCTTGAGCTACGGACGTCCGATTGACGTGCCGTCAGACGCGTAGTGTTCCTCTTAGTGAGACGGATCTTTTGGCATACTCCGCCCGAGGTTTGGACGCAGGTGGAGTACGGTCGGGTTGGTTTTGCCTTAAAAACCAACCGGGCCCCGGAGACGAAAATGCCAATAACTCTCAGACCGGGCGTCCGATCGACGCGCCGTCTGTTGCGTTGAGTTCCTGTTGACGATACGGAACTTTTGGATACATCAACTTCGGTCTTCGTGACAGTTGATGTATCAGCCTCTCGGCTCGTGGAGCGGACCCTCCGTACGAGCTTGCTGTGTGCGGGAACCCTAGTGCTGGCTGCGACTGTTTTACTGCTACGACTGCTACTGTGACTGCGACGACGACAGTACAGAGATCCTGTGTGGATTTGACGACGACAGTACAGAGATCCTGTGTGGATTTGACGACGACAGTACAGAGATCCTGTGTGGATTAGACGACGACAGTACAGAGATCCTGTGTGGATTTGGCGACGACAGTACAGAGATCCTGTGTGGATTCGACGACGACGACTACAGCACTCAGCGATCCTACGTGGATCAGTGCTACAGGTTCTGTGTGAGCCCGATCCTGTGTGGGTCCTTGCGCTCAGCGGTTCTGTGTGAGCCAGCGCCTACAGGTTCTGTGTGAGCCCGATCCTGTGTGGGTCTTCTGCGGGGGTTAGTTACCTATCGATCCTTCGTGGGTCCGACGATTTAGATGGATCAGTGATCATCTTTATCGTCCTTGAAAAAGTATACCTGTGTGAGCTGAATCCTGTTGTTTTCCTGTGTGGATTGTGTTGTGCAATCCTGTGTGGATTATATTTTGCTTTCCTATGTGGAATACGTATACTTTCCTGCGTGGACTGAGTTGTACTTGGGCTCGGAGGTTGGAGTGTATTTGAATTGATGACTTAGGTATATGTATGGGCATATACCTAAGCAGTGTCGGTTGTTACTTCGTGATTGTACTTTTCTTCGTGGTTTATCCTTTGTGGATTTGAGAGACCTTCAGGGGTCTCGGGGTCCCTACTGAGTAGCTTATACTCACCCCTGCACGGGCTTTGCCCGCACTTCGTTGTGTTGGTTGCAGACGACGGACAGCGTTGACCTTAGCTGAGGCTTGCAGAGCGGGACGGTACCCGGAGGTGGACCACTGGGCGGGACGTGCTCGGAGCGGACGGCGGGACCCGTGGAGCAGAGGAGCTATCTGTACCCACCCTTCAGGTGGGATTTCCAGTGGACAGCTCGGAGTAGCGGCTTTACTTTTCAGTTGCTGTTTTTTTCCCTTTTCGAGTTGTACTTTACTTTCAGTTTGGGTTTGTATTCTGGCCCATTTACTTTTCCGCACTTTCAGTTGTTCTCTGCTTTCTTAGTGATTACCTTCCGCTTGTTTACTCTGTGGTGTGTGTTTTCTTTTCAAAGGCAATGCCTTCCCTTTTTACCGGGATTTACGCCTTGGTGCTAGTCGCCAGCCCCTGGCCTATGGAAGGCGGGCTTGGGGTAGTCACGGCTCGGACCCCGAGGGCGGGTCGTGACATGAAAATTCAAGTTCTAAATCAAATCACACCATCAATGTTGATATGGAACTCTTTCATATTCCTCTCCGTTACTGTAATCACCATCTTTTACAAATCCTGGTCATCCCGTTGTGCCTCCTTAATCTTCTCTTGTACATAATGTTGGGAAGTAATTTGGGAAACATAGTATATATTAACTGCCTTTATGATTCCCAAATTCATCCTTTTCATATCAATGAAGATAGGGTCTTTCTCAATATACAAGATGGATAGAGTAGTAGGTTCTTTTTTACATAGAGCAGCATCTACCTTATTCAACTTACTAAGATAATAGTGAATAGGGAAATCATAATATTTTATTAGATCAAACCATCTCCTTTGATGAATGTTGATCTCCTTTTGTATGAATATATACTTTACGCTCTTGTGATTTGTATATATATCACACCTCTCACCATACAGGTAATGCTGCTAGATTTTCAAGGTTAAAATCACATCTACTAGCTCTAGATCATGTGTAGGTTAGTTATTCTCATGGATCTTAAACTTACATGAGGCATAGGATATCATAATATCATTTTTCAAGATTTCACAAGCCAAGAATTTCATATAATCGTCACTGTATATCACAAAACATTCTCCACTTTTTGGTAATGTGAGTATTGGTGTAGTGAGAAGCCTTCTCTTTAACTCCTTGAATCTTTCCTCAAATTATTTCATCCATACATAATTTACCCCTTTCATTATTAACTTAGTTAGCGGGCATGAAATTCATGATATATTTCTCACAAAACGCCAATAATACCCTGCTAAGACAGAAAAACTATATATTTTTGTGACACTAGAGGTTCTGGTCTTTTCTCAATCACCTTTTCTTTTAAAGGGTGCATATAGAGTCCATCACTTGTGATCACATGTCCCAAGAACATTACTTGCTTCATCCAAAACTCACACGTGATTAACTTGGAATACAACTTCTCATTTATCAATGTTTCCAACACAAGCCTTATATGTTCTTCATGTTCCTATTTTTTCTTGGATTAGATGAGAATATCATAAATAAAAACTACCACAAATTTATTGAGGTAATTTCTAAAGACTCTATTCATCAAATGAATGAATATTCTAGGGGAATTAGTAAGTCTGAAGGGAATCGCCAGAAACTCATAGTTACCATACCTTGTATGGAAGGAAGTCTTATAAATACCTTCTTTATTCACCTTTAGCTGATGATATCAAGAATTAATATCCAAAATTGAGAAGTACTAAACTCCTCGCAACTGAACAAACCATTCATAAATCCTTGGAAAAGGATACTAGTTCTTTATGGTGATCTTATTGAGTTCCGAATAATTGATACACGTCAATATTGATCCGTCCTACTTCATCACAAAGAGAACTTGTGCACCCCAAGGTGATGCACTAAGGGAGTATGAACCCTTTTTCTAAATTCTCTTGTAATTTCATCTTTAACTCTTTTAGTTTGGTAGGAGTCAACCTATAGGGTCACTGTGAGATAAGAGTAACTTCTAGTATGAGTTCTATTGAGAAATCTACCTCATGATCTGGGGGTAGTATTGGTAACTCTTAATAAATATATCATTGTATTCCCTCATGATGGTAATTTGTTCTAGGTTGAGAATTTCCTTCAAATCAACCATTTCAGCAAGGTATGCTTACTCATAAGTAATCAATTCCCATATTGTAATAGGATTTCTCAGAGGAGATTCATGAAGGTCCTTGCAACTGTAGAGGTCCATGGGACCGTTTGGAATACGAAAATATATTTCCTTTTATTGATAGTTGATATGTGATCTATATATTGAGATCCAATTCATCCACATTATAATGTCTAATTGTACCAAGGGAAGTATTATGATATTCGCTGAAAGAATCATACCACATACTTCAGCAGGAAAAGAGTCCAACAATTTGGTTACAATGATTGAAATACTATATGTTTTTATAGATATTTATACTTCAAGGTTTTGGGGCTTTGCTTCAATAGTTCTAGAAAACTTATAGGATACAAAGGAATGTGTTGTACTATGATCAAATAAGGCATTTTCATTCGTGAGTGAATAGGAATTCTACCTTGTATGACTTCATTTCCATGCTATACTTTTTCAATATTTATGGAAAAATCCTTCCATTTTTTCTATGACTTTGGTTGTCGTTGAAACTATTTACCCTCAAGGAATCTAGGTTTAGTGCATTGGACAACATATTACCTTTTCTCCCTACAGTTTTAGCATTGTACCATGGGTGGTTCTCTACTTTCCTCCACCATATTCTCCTTCCTTCTCATGTGTTTTTGAAACTTTTAAGCATGGTTTCCTTCTATCCCACACTTCAAGCATTTACCTTTCCCTTTGAGATAACTCCCATGATGTTTCATCCCACATTTTTGACATGTGGTTGGTTGAGTTTTCTTTCCAACATTTTCATTAGATCCTCTGACATGAAACTGCATATTTCATTTATTTTCACCATATCCATGAGACCATTCTATAGACCCCATCTCCACTTTAAGATCACATCAAAAAACTTTATCATGACTCCCAAATTCTTGAATTGTAAGAGCCTTTTGAAGCTATGGTTTTAATCCACTAATGAATATACCAATTTGTCTATCACTGTTGATAACAAACCCCAAAATATACCTTGAAAGATAGGTGAAATTTTCTTTGTAGACCATGACAGATTCTCCATCCTTTTTTTAAATCTATGAGTTATCTATATATCTTTATATGAATATTTTGTGGTAAATACTTGTTAAGAAACATTATCTTTAATTATTTTCACTCCATATCTTCAATTTCGTCCCTCATCTTGGTGTTCTTAGTCAAATCCCACTATTGGTCAGCCTCTCCATTGATTAAATAAACAGAAAGAATCACCTTCTCCATCTCAGAAAATTCAAGCATTGAAAGTATCTTCTCTATTAAGTTAACCCATTATTCTCCAACATGTGGATCAGAAGATCCACTAAATGTTGGCAGTTGTTTCCATATAAAACATTCGACATCTAGTTTCTCCCTCTTAGGTGAAGTAAGATGTTCCACTTTATTCAGGTTATTATTTATAACATGATACAACTAGTAATGAATCACCATGACTTTTTTAAATCCACCTCCCAAAACATTTGGGATGTCATTCGGGAAACCACTGCATTGTCCCTCACACGGGTTGTTGGCATGGTTTCTCTCGGTTCCAACCATTTCTAAAAATATAAAAGTATAGAAGAAAACATAATTCAAAAAGTCATAAATAATTCATTTCATTGTGGAATTAACACTAAAATAATATATTATGGAATCCCTATATTTATCAAATCTTCTTGTGTTCTTACTTATACTTAGTCTCGTACTAGGGTTTTCACAATGGTTCTCTAATCCTATATCCCAAATTCACTAAACCATGTGTTTGATACCAACTATAGTGGCCATTATTTTCTTACATTACTTTTACATAATTTTAATGAAAAACAACATTAAAAAATTACACATTGATGATCCAAAGGTTTAGTTTATTGGGAAAACTAGGACCATACATAACATTTACAACACAAAATTGTTTTTTAATTCCTTCTTCTCTAGTTTCTTATTATCTCTTAACTTCTCCTTAGTACAAGTAGTCACGTGAGGATATAAAAAAAAGGGATGAGCTAAATTCCCAGTAAGAGGATAGATAATAACATTAAACAATATCACATTGGGTGAGAGTAATCATAACATCATAATCATAATCATGAGAAAAAGCATTAGATAATAGCATAGAATAGGTAATGAATAAAAATTAAACATCATGTCTTAGTGGGAATCTACCAAACATAGTTGTGAACAAAGAAGGTATAATTTTCACACATAATTCACTTTACTAATTATTTTCCCGACATTTCCCAATTCATTGGAGTCCTATATAATTCCTAGTGCACCCGTCACATCCTAACATTTACATTGTTTTATATAATTTCAGGTGCACCTGTCACATCTAAAAATTTACATTATCATGCATGACACATAGAATATATATCAATAAAAACCATATATAAACCATGAAAATGAATTAAATTAATCTCATAATAATAAATTCATAATATTTGGGTTCCCAAATGAAATCAAGAAAAACATACTTGATAAAAGAATCATCAACCTAGAGTTAGAAGTAAAATGTGTGTTTTGAAAGTAGAGTTATTTTAGAAAACATTATGTCTAACATAAACTCTAATTAAAATAATTTATATCCATGAAAAGATAATATAATTATTATCAAATGTATTTTATGGAATAAACATACTAGAAATAGAGTGAAAGAGGGAAAACCCGAAGAATGAAAGTTGGGTTTGAGAATTCCCCTTACCATGTATCTGAATGATTTCTTTACATCAATGTCATGTATAATGACATTATATTAATTAATTAACAATTACATAACCTATTATACTATAATATGGACCATTATGGTTTCATTAAGTTATTTTCTGGGCCATTGTATGAGTTATATAGTATAAATTCATTGTTTGGGAGTGTTCTTTTTCTATGTTTTCAAGAACGGTTCACACGAATGGATGTTTGTGTAGAACATGGATAAAAATATAGAATTTATATTAATTTTTATTAATGATATTCTAGGAGTATACATGATCTTATAATTAATTTCATTATATACCATGAGGATTACTCATTAGATAAATTTAATGATGATTAATTTTGGTTAATTTGGGCGGCTTTTTGGATTAAAACAAACACGTTTTGTTTTATTATTTAGTATTATGTATAAACTTGTTTCTAGAACACAAAATGGGTTAAAAAATAAATATTAAAATATATGTTTAACCATTTAATAGTTTTATTATTAGGCTTATATTATTTGAAGTAAAATGGAAGTGCATCGCATTTAATGAAGGTAAATTAACACATCACATGAAACGATTTCATTTTTATAAACAAAGTGAGAGAGGGAGGGAGGCGTATAATGAATAATATTCCATTAACATATTATAATAATATTATATAAATCATACAAGCGTTATAATGACATTTAGATAAGATAATATGAGGATAAAAGAATAAAATAAATTAAATTTGAAAGGAAATTGATAGAAAAGTGAGAGATAAATTACATCTTGAATATATATTCCTTGAGATCCCCATTAGGTGATACTTTTTGGTATTTTTATGAGACCAAAGGTTTATAGACATGCGGGGGGATCTTAGGAATATGTTTGAGTATAATTTTGGGTAGGCACAAGGGTGAAAGGTGTGAGGAAATGGGGTTGTGAGGGGTAGTATTTATATTGGATGGGAGAGGGGTTTTCTCAATATTATATCCACTAATTATTATTTCTCCACAAGATAAGAAATAATGATGATTTCATTACTAAATATAGTAAATTGATCATGTGAGTTTGAACCAATATTCATTTATATCATCCATGAATCAAGCATGATGCAGAAATTCATTTATTTAGTATATTTTGTAAATTATCAAATTTAACTATTCATTAAAAATTAAATTATTCCAGAAAAATAGCAAAAATTACCCATAACCATTTTTCGGCGTGTTGAATTCAAAAATAAATTCCATTTTATTAAAATAATATTCTATAGATGAGTAAGTTAATTTATAATTAAAATAAAAATATACATGATAAATATATGCTTTAAAATTAAAACTGTTTTTCTAACACTTTAAAATTTTAATTAAGGTCACACAAAATTAACATATAATCATAAAATGTCAAAATAATTATTTATGAATACATTTAATGAAAATAAATTTTCATTTAAATTCTCAAATTAATGATTAAATATTCATGACTTATAAAAATACAATATTATTATATCATATGGTCCCTTTTAGGATGGATAAAATTTATTTATACTATCATTGGTAATGATCCTATTCACTTGGCTAATTTACTATTCGTAAGGGTAACAATTGTATTCACCAAAAATTATGTTTGTACTATCGATCTTCAAAAATCATACTGATCGTAGTTGTGTATTTCATATATTCAAAATTCAAATCATATAAGTGGAAAAATTATGTTAAAAGTCACATAGAATTTATGCATGATGTGACATTGTGTTTCTGAATGTGATTTTATGTGACATAATTATAAGAAGGTAATTTATATTGATAAAACAATGGGTCATTACTATTTCTATAAAATGTAAGTGGATTACAATATTTTATAAGTCCAAAGTCCAATGACAATAAAATATTTCCCTAGCTTATATAGAGGTCAGTAACACTTTCAATGAAATGATCTTAAAATATTAAAATATTTTATAAGTCATGGAGGATTTACTATGGCTCAATATATTAAATAAAATAAAATTAATATAAAATTATATTAAAGTGAAAACATTTAATTTTCCAACTATACCTTTTATAGTATTTATTACATCACTATTGGGTAATTATGATGTCATAAAACACACCATATATTTATACGGTGTTTAATTTTTACCCAAAAATTTGAATGCCTTAGAGAATTATAAATAATTAACAATTGGATAATTTTGATATCCTGATTTCAAAAATTATATCCATTTTATCCATATAATTTTTTTAATAGGTGAATTTTTATTTTTAAAATAAAAAATGACTTTTATTGAAAATGTCGGGTTTTTTTCGAAACAGTTTTTGGACCCTAATAAAAAGTACATTTGACTTACTAAAAATTATATTACCATTTATATTTAAATTTTTTTAATAATAATAATTTATTAAAATATTATTTATTTCAAAAATCTATTAATTCATCAATAGAGATTTCTTAATTGATGTTGAATATTAACCAAAAATAATAGTTGTGATTTAAAAATAAATTACAAAATAAAAATAATAGGAAGAAAATATGTTAAATATTATATTAAAAAATAATGTATATATTCCTAATGATAGGTCCTTTATACATATCAATTCATTACACCATCAGACGCCCTAAGAGTAAGGTGCGCGATGGTGGAGCTTTTATGGGGTCATTCGGTAAACATTGTTTGGGTCCTGATCTCGATGAGCTTAAGCTTCTCCCATAAACATTTTCAATTAAGCTTAATTTTTTTTATATTAACATCAGATTCATCGAGGGAAAATACCAGAAATATTATCCCCCTCAAAATATATTATAGATGGGATTCATAGGGTATGATCCTACTGGTTGAGGTCATTACATCCTTTGTCTGGGCCAAAGGGATTTATTAAAACCATATATTTATACTAGTCATGTGATCAAAATTCAAAAACTATTTTATCAATTATAAAGATACATAACTGTCATTTAATTTTAATTGGATATAATAAAAAAATAAGTACATGTTTTTTCTATATCCATAATACATTTAATTAAATCAAGAGGGTAAATTTTATTCATAATTTTTTTCATCATTACAATCTTCCCCCATTTAGAATTTTTTCCCATGAAATTTAATTTTCCTACAATAAAATAGATGAGGGTAAATCTATATTATCACCTCCTCTAGTTCCCACATTGCTTATTCAATGTTTTGGTTTCCCCATAACACTTTTACAAAGGGATTTTCTTATTTAGTAGAACTTTTTCTCTATGATATAAGATCTTCACTAGATTCTCTTCATAGAAAAGTTTATTCTCCAATGGTAACACCTCTAGATTGTGTACATGTGATGGGTCTATTATGTACTTTATTAAGATGGATACATTGAATTAATCATGTACATGAGATAGGTTCAGTGGAAGTGCGAGTCGATAGGCCACTGGTCAAATGTGATGGGGGATCTCAAAAGGGTAGATGTACCTTGACTAAGCTTTTCTTTATTCCTTAATCTCATCACTCTCATCCATGGGGATATTTTGAGGAATAATATATCTCCAACATTAAACTCTAGGCCTTGTTGATGATTTCCAGCATATTTCATTTGTCGATTGTGAGTATCTTTGATGTGTTATAGGATTATCTTAAGATTCTCCATAATTTCATCAACCATTCCAGTAAATAGAAGTTTTTTCTCCCCAAATTCATCCCAACATATTGGTGTTCTAAACCTATTATTATAATGTTCTTCATAGAGATAAATTTCAATGCTCGAGTGGAAACTATTTTTCCAAGAGAAATACACCAAAGGAAGGGGTTGTTCTCATCTACCTTTTAAGTCCATTGAGAAAGCTCTATGTATGTACCTTAGTGTTTGGATATTATGATTATATTGGCTATAATTTTGAGGGTGATAAGATATGCTGAAGCTCAACTCAGTGTTTAAAGCATGCTGGAGACTTCTCCAAAACATATAATATAATCTTGGATCTCAATTGGACACAATTGATAGTGGTACTCCATGTAGCCTTACCACTTCTATGATGTATATCCATGCTAGTTGATCTAGTGAGAAATCCTCTTGAATCGTGAAGAAGTGTGATTTCTTTGTAATATGGTCCATAACAACCCAGATATCATTATTTCCCTTGGATTCCTTTGTATGTCAAGTGAAAAAGTCCATGGTGATGTTCTCCTATTTCCATGTTGGTATGTGTAATGGTTTCATCATCCCCCACCAATAGTTCCCTCAAAGATCTCATGATATCTTTTTTTTTCAGATGAATGGATAAATTAGAAATATATACATCATCAAAAAGTTATTTCTTAACTCCGGATTTGTTGGAACACATTGTCATGACACAAATCTCACAATTCCTTCTTCATTAACGTCGAACTCTAAGGATTTCTCTTTTTTATAGATTTCACATTCTTCTTAATTCCCATATCAACTTTTTGAGAAACTTTTAACCTTTCCAAAATAGATGGTTGAGAAATAATTTATGAAAGGATTGATTTATTTCATGTCTTTATTATTCTCATATCCATCCTCTTCAAATATAAGAAGGTCGAATCCTTATTAATTGTCATTTATGATAGAATTTTTGGATCCATTCTACTTATAGAATCCTTCACTTTGTTTTCTTTTCTAAGATGGTGGTGGATTGAGATGTTGTAATCCATGATGAGTTGTAACAATCTTCATTGGTGTATATTTATCTCTTTCTCTTTGAATATTTATTTAAGACTTTTGTGATCCGTATATATTTCACACTTCTCCCCAAAGAAAAATACCACTTGCTTTTCAACATAAATATTACAACGACTAGCTACAGATAATGCGTGGGATAGTTTTTCTCAAAAAAATTCAATTACCTTGCGGCGTATGTAATGAGATTATAATTGTGTATCAACACACATCCCAATCCCTTCATTGTTGCACTATTGAATATTATGAAAAGCTCCCCCCTATTGGGTATTTTGATCATAGTGGAAATGATAAGACTCATTTCCAAATCCATGATGTTTTCATCACATTCATAATTCCAAGAAAATTTGACCCCCTTCCAGGTTATATTGGAAAGAGGGTTTGAAAATCATGGGAAATTTTCCACAAATCAACGATAATATCCATATAAACCAAAGAAACTATGGATATCTATCATCGATGGTGGCCTCTTCCATCCCTCGATTTCTTTTTTCATTAAAGGATCCATATATATCCCATTTATTATGATGATATTCCCCAAAAAAATAGACATCCTTTAACCAGAACATACACATTTTGTACATTCCATAATGTTTACCCTTTCACATGGTCTTTAGCACAATGCTAAAGTGCTCCTCATGGTCCTCCTTGTTTTTGAGTATATTGAAATATCATCTATAAAAACTACCAGAAATATTTCTAGGTAATCTCTAAAAACACTATTTATTAATTCCATGAATATTGTTAGGGAACTAGTGACTCTGAATGGAATCACTATGAACTCATTATTCTTGTACCTTTTATGAAAATTTGTCTTGGGGATATCCTCCTCCTTCACCCTTACTTTCTAATATCCAGATCAAAAATCCACCATAGAGAACTATTATGCTCTACATAGTCAATTGAACAAGTCATCATTTCATCATAAAGGATATTTGTTATTTATCGTGATTTTTTTGAGCTCACAATAATCACTGCAAAAAGACATTGACCCATCCTGCTTCATGATGAAGAGGATTGGTGCACCCCATGGTAAAGCACTTGGGCATATAAACCCTTTATCCGGATTCTCCTCTAGTTATTTCTTTAGATTCTAATGTTTCAAAATAGCCATTCCATACAGATTCATGGATATTTTCTATGCCGCAGGTATAATTTCAATCAAAAAATTTTGGGAAAAAATCCCTCAAGTATCATTGATGCATTTTTGAGGTGATTATGTTTGTTGACAAAGCAGGCCTCCATGTTTTGTTTGTTGAAAAATCAGACCATGATGTACAAATTTGTCGAAAAAGGGGGTTTTCATGGTTATTTTTAGAGTTCAAGGGATGTTTTAAAAAATCCATGATTGATTGAAGAACCTCAACAACGGAATGGGAGTTCTGTAGGTGGTACTAATAATGATGCCTCCTCCTCCTTGCACTTGTATAGAATCATGGTTTGATTATCTATATGGAGATTGATTTACCTATTTCATCAATTTATGTTGTATTTTTATAGGGAAATCCAATGCATGCATATAATTGCATAAAATTACACCATGAAAAGTATGATAATGTTCTCCAGGAAGTTCATTTCACAAATATTGGAAGTGGAGGAGTTATATAAAAGGGATTCAATCACTTTACCATATTATATTTTCACCGAAATATCCACATCCATACTTTGAGGTGGGATTTGAATAGTTCTAATAAAATTTCATGATATAATGGAATGTGTAGAACTATGGATGACAACCCAACCTTTCACTTTTTGATTCAGGTTCTAATTTATCCAATATAGACTTAGGGATGTGTACTTTCAAACTAATAAACACGTAAATAGAGATACAATGACATTAAAAGGACAACTTTTAAATTACATGTATTTCCATAACATGTGAATTTATAGGCTTCAATCTATGTTATCCATGATCAATATCCTAAAATATATTATTATGGGAATTTTTGTTTCATTAATAATGGTTCATAATGATCTAATGAATTTACGAAATAATATCCCCTAGAAGTGTCAAACCGAGTGCGCAGTAAGGCCCATTCTCATGTACCAGGTTACCCAGAGTCAGGCCCGGAACACCTTATCAGAGTTATTACTCTTAGGTACATCAGTTTCAAAACCATGTCCACTTGTAGTATCCAGACAAGGATTAATTTTCATGATAAACCACATTCTCTATACTCACCAAATTTTAGGGAGGTTTTCTTACACATAGTATTATATCTAATAGTTTTCAATAGGTTTTTTTAATCCTAATTTTAAAAATAACTAATCCAATCCTCTGATGAAAACTATATAAAACCTAATATTTATCTCATTTTTTTAATATGATTTATTAAATAAAATTTAACATAAAAAATCCAAAGATTTATAGGTCACGTTTCTTTGGGAAATTAGGTTCATTACATAATGACTAAAATCGTGAAATCAATATCTTTATTCAAAACATCTTTAACATGACCAAAAAATTACTTCGTACTTAACCATGCATGGGATAACCTTAGGAAATACATAATAAAGGGGTGAGATATATATCCCATTAAGGGAATAAACATGTCATAACATGAGGATTATAATATATGTTAGACAAGAATACCAACAAGGTGTAAAGGAACATAAATAATAAGGTAGGATAAAGCATAATAATCCTAACATGGAAAATGTGGAAGCAACTTAAAACACTTCATCATAAATAGATCAATAATAAATATACCAAGACCCGTGGTGGAAAATGTATGATAAAGGAATCAGGTACATCCCTTGTCCCAAAAAAACGTTTTACGATACTAACCATTAGCCAATGCATTGGAGCTCTATGAGGGCGCACCCTTCATAATCATTTCATTCTCATGTTTAAGTATGCCACATAGATCATATAACATGGATTCATTCAACATGATAATTTATTCCATGATATAAGAATGTCGAATACAAACATGTAAGTCTGAAATCAGTAATTATATGTCCCTAAATGTGAATAATCATGATATAGAAATGGGTATGGTATTCACTACATGGTGATTTTGTCATGGGAAATCCTAGTGCAATAACGGTATCATATAGAAATTAATAGAATATATTGATGAGAGATAAAGTGTTCTATAATAATTTAGACATGAAATTGATAGTAAGGGGTATTTAATAACATATCAAAATATAGTAAAAAGGAATTTTGAATACATAACACAAAAGTAATTCTTGATAAAAGAGGGGGTGGAAGATTCCTTACAAAATTTTAGTATAGTAACGGGTGTACATAAAGGATCATAGGAGGGATAAAAGAGAGTGAAAGGGACTCCCATAATTTAAACATAAAATTAAAAGTGAGGGGGATAGGTAATAATTGATCCCAACATAAAAAAATGGAAATAAAAAGGCCATATCATAAATGATGTGCTTTATAAAAAGGGGAGAGATATAAAACCTTACTTGGATGTGTGAATCCAAAGGCTTAAGAGGGGATTTTTTGGAACTTAGGGCCACCTTGGTAAGACTCTAGGGAGTATAGGGAAGAGTCTGGATGAGATCCAAGGAGTTTTAGAGAGGATAAATTGGAGTTTTGTGGGTTTATGTTGGAAAGGAGGGGGAATTTTTTATTATTTTTGTTTTGGAAACCACATAATAAAATATTCAAAACCTCAAATAAACGCAATATTTTTTACCCATAGTTTCTAGAAAGATGGATTGTATTACATTATTTTATAATTAAAAGATCCAATTATAATAAAATATTTCCCTTACTTATGTCTAGGTGAGTCACACTTTCATAGAAATGATTTTAAAATTGTAAAATGTCTTATAAATCATCGAAAATTCACTAAGTATTTATAAATTAAATAATATAAAATAAAATAACATTATTTTAAATTAAAAACATATATTTAGCTCATTAAACCTTTTTTTATTTATTACATCACTACTGGTCTTTTATGATGTCATAAATCACACCATATATTTATATAGTATTTAATTTTTACTCAAAATTTTGACTGTCTCAATAAACTATGAAGGATTCAGCATTGGATAATTTTGACATCCTGATTCCGAAAATTATTTCCATTTTATCCAAATAATTTTCTAAATATTGTAATTTTCACTTTTAAAATAGAAATTTATGTTTATTGAAAATGACTTTTTTTATCAAACATATTTTTTGAAAGCAAATAAAAATTATATTTCACTTCATAAAAATTATATGATCATTTACAACTAAAAAAGTAATTTTAAAACAATATTTTATTAAAATATTTTTTATTTCAATAATCCATTAATTCATAAAATTATATTTCTTTATTGAATATTAATGTTAACCAAAAAAAATTTGTGCATTAAAAAACATTTAAAAAGTCACAATAATTAGAAAAAAAATATATTAAATATTATATAAATAAATAATGTACATATTCCAAAAGAAAAGGTATTGATACACTTCCCTTTATTACACCAGTATACACCCTAAGAGTAAGTTGTGTGATGGGGGGATTTCATGGGGTCATTCGGTGAACATGATTTGTGTCGTGATCATGATGAGGTTGAACATCTCTCATAAATAGTTTTGCTCATTCTTAAGTTGTCAGATCTTATCTTGGGCTTGGTCTAGTGAAAATCCCAGAAAATCTATCTCCCTCAAAAGCACTAATAGGTGGGAATCATAGGGTATGATCCTACTGGTTGAGGCCATCACTTCCTTCATTTTCTCCAGAAATATTTATTACAACCCAATATTTATACGAGTCACGTGATCACTATTCAACCACTATATTATCAACGGTAACGATACTTAACAGTAATTTAAATCCTATTGAATTAATAAAATAAAATAAGTGTGTGTTTTTTCTATATCCATAAGATAATTAGTTAAATAAAAATGCGAATTTTATTCATAAAATTTTATGTCATTACATCATATATGTAAGAATTTCCACGTAATCTGTTATTATAGATATTACAAATTTAAAAAAAATGTGATATGTAGTCTCACATTCTAATGAGTACTAACACCAAATAGACAACATATTATCTGTCACTTCGTAGTATATTTTTATAAACATATAACTGAGTTTTATAAAAAACATCATAGCACTTTATGATTCACATCATAGTTAGGAACTGTTATAACCTTTTATTGGTGACACATACTCAAGGACTCGGCAAGTGCATCCAAGAGGTGCGAGTTAAAAATCTGGTGGATAGATAATAGCTGAGTACTGTAGCAGCACTGTAGCAGGTAATGTAGTGGGTACTATTTCAGGCACATTTTGGTACTATAGCATCTGGAACTATTAATCTATTTGGGATTTTGAGCCATCGGTTTGGGAATTAGGTCCCTTAAGGCCTTCGGGCCACCCAAGGCATTCGGGACAGTAATGCTTTTAGGCCACCTAAAGGCCTTCGAGCCACCTCATGGCCTTTGGGACACCTTAAGCCCTTTGGACCACCTGAAATTATGCTTAATGACTAGATAAAATATACTATGAGAAGACTCCAGATAAGGATTGAAAGTAGGATCATTCACCATATTATAAGCAAAGTGGATTTATCAGAAAGAGATGGTATGAAATTACAATCGGGACTAGCCTATGCATGCATAGGTATCCTAGTTAAACAAGCCATGTGAAGGTGGAAATCTAACATCACAATGAAGAAGATGGGGAGGAGAACTTCCATGTAGCAATAGTCTTTATATTTTCCTAAGACCTATGGGTTATTTAATCTCTAAGCCTATCGGCCTTATAATGGTTCTCCCTCATCCCTTGAAAGGGGTTATCAAAAATCAATAAAAAAGAAGGCCTTTGGGCCATTTGGGGATATAAATGTGATAAGAAACACATTTAATATTCACATATTTGATTGTATTTAGGTAATATAAAGTTAAAGGTAGTTGATTCTTGGGAACAAACTTCAATAGATGATTTAATGGTTTAATAATCACACAAAAAATAAAATAACTACAATAAGAAAAAATTTATCAATTTGGTCATCAATAATTATCTTGACTATGCACAATACTATAAAAAGGAAACAACTCATTAGAAACATAATAAATATTTTTAAAATGAATAATATAAAACCATGGTTTAAATGATGTGAATAATTAATTACGAAAAATAGAGTTATTTATAGGAAGTGAAAAAATAATATGACCATTGTAATAGTAAAAAATGATAATTAGGAAAAGTAATCTAACAATTTAAATAGAAAATTGACATTTTAGAATATAGAAAATAATATTATTTATCCTATAAAATTAAAATATAACCAATTTTTATTATAATAAAATTAATGAAAAAATATTGTATATTTAAAAATAAAAATTTGATACAATGAACGAATAATTGTATTTTTAGGAAAATATACTTGTTTAATTTTTATTAAAATATATTTTTATGATTAATTTTAAAATTATAAATACAATTTCATTTTTATAAAATATTTTTATAAAAAAAATCTATATAAATTGTAAAATAATTTTATAAAATCATATGGAAAGTTTCTTTCCCTCATAAATTTGATCATGCCCAAAAAATTGAAATTTTTAATTACATGTTCATTTTTTTTAAAATTTGAATTTTTCCTATTTATAAAATAATTTTGATAAAATTGATTTCTTTTTTCAAAAAAAATCTAAATTTATTAGAAGTGATGTTTTTTTTATGAATAATAAAATATGGAGGTTTTTAGTAGAATACTGTATAAGTGCCATATTTTAAAATATTATATAGGAATTTTTTTGGTGTTTGTAGAAGTTTAATAAATATTGTATTATCTTATTTAATATTAAATCAGATTAACCTTGCTATTGAATCACGTTTTTTATCATTAATGGTTGATATAATATTTTATTCTAATATTTTATTTCAAAACACTCATCTCCACTCATTATAAATACCAAACTTCACCAACCAACTTATACTCACAACATAAGATTCATATTGAAATAAAACACTATCAAAATACCTCATGCCCCCATGTTCTTGAAGTTATTATCTAATTGAAATTCAACCCATTAATATCATATTACAATTAGAAAATTAGTTATCCCAATGAGTAAGACAAAATATCATAGTTACACTTTTTAAGTAATAATATTGTTCTTCTACCTTCAATAAATATGTTATATACATCATTATATAATGAGATTAGTATCATAAATATTCTAAAATGATATTATATTTATGGAATAACTCTTACATACCTTCCCCTCATTTATTCTAAAAAGAACACATCACCCATATTATGGTTGGTTCACCACCGATATTGACAACATATTTCGTTTTTCACAACCGACATCATGGAAGATTAAAATAATTATTATATTAATAAATATGATCATAATAAATTTATTATAACTTATTTCATGTTATGTGATGGTTTAATAAATATAAATTTTAAATGAATCCTGTTAATTTCAACATGGTTGTAAAATCCACCTAAATGAATTAACTGTTAAATGCTAAAATATATACTCTAGGAATCATGATCATTTTTAATAATTATTTCATATTTAGAACATTTTTAAATTTTAAACAGACATAAAATCTATCCCATTAAAAATTTATAGTTATAGACCCATTTCATAAGAACTTTAATCAATATCAATAAACCAATGTGACTTTGGAATCATGAAACAAACATCCTCTAGACAGTGAACATGAAAACTATGCCTCAATATAATGATTATAAATGAAGAGAAATGAATTATAATAAATAAAATATACATTAAAATATTATTAATAAGTTATGTAATAAAATTTTAGACATGTGTACAATGATATTTGGGACCCAATGTAAGGTATCTTCTAAGCCAACCACTTTTCACTCAAGCTATACATTTTCTATCAACCTCAATTTCTCCCTATAATATTCTCATATACTTAATTTAAATTATATATATATATCCCTTACATATATACCCAGTTTATATCCCTTGTTTTTATGGTGTTATACACATTTTGATATTTCCCTCTCAAGATTATCTCTTAAGAAAATCTTATGAATGGGAATGTTCATATTCATATTAATTTTAATTTGTTAATATTTTAATTTTTTTACCTTTATTGATAATTATAAAAAATATCTATTTTATTGAAAATAATTTTGGTTCTTTTATTTCTTTATAAAAAAACATATTCTCTCCTTCTTCAAATTAAAAATCTCTTAAGACATCATTTTAGATGTTCATTTCATTACATACTTCTCCACTCTTTATTATTATTTTTTATTCACATAAACATCATATTCATTGAAAATAATGTTTTATAAAATTAAAAATTTACAAAAATCATTAACCCCTATTTTCCATGGAGGTCCTTATGATATACCATCTAATTGGAGGCCAGGAAAAAAATATTTTTCATTAAGAATTAATGAAGAATTTGATAAATGAGTTTTTAATGAGGAATATTTAAAAAAAAAATTGGAAATTTCTATTGATCATGTGGTGTGTTTATATGTTTTTTATTTACTTGGATTTTATTTTTTATATGAATTATCATTAGGAAAAAACATTTCATCTGATAGACAACCATATGTGTGACCTACTTTTAACCACATGGGAGGCAGGTCAACAAAGGAATCTGTTGGCAGGTGAAGACCTATGGGAAGGAAGGCTGACAAAGCATGTTAAAAACTCACAAATGAGTGGGTGACACCACAATACAGGGAGACATGATGGTGGAAGGTGTGTTGGAACAGGTCGGTTCAAGTGGCAGTTAGGAGCATACCCTATTACACAAATTTACCATGTCATGGATCTCATATTTCTTATAGAGAGTCACTCAAAAAAAGGATTCTTTGATGTGGTACTCATCCTACACTTCCACTGTAGATCTATTTTAAAACTTATGTAAAGAATTATGTCAATATGATCTATTTTATCTGGGACTCTAATAAATACTAGCATCATCTCTAACCTTCAACATTCAAAGAAATGATTTGTAATTTAGGTTTATATTCATCAGAGTTTTCATGCTTCGAAGTTGATGATCAAGATGGAATAATAACTCTGAACCATATAGAAAATTTAGTAACTAATTTATATACATTTGTAATTTTTATACTCATTATTTTTTGCATATGATTTATCAAAACCATGTTGAATGGGATAAGTTGGTGCACGCAGATGAAATAGGTTGATGTAGTGGATTAAGTCAGTAGTGAATATCTACAAATACTCTTAAACCTCACTATTTGAATCCACAAGATTAATGTGCATGAACAATGATATTTGAGAAGCTTATACGAAGCTACGAAGGTTATCTGTATTAATGAGAGGTTTTTCTATGATGAACATGCTAAGATTTTCTTATCCTTTTCTGTCACATGAAGAAGAACTAGATTCCTTGAACCTTCATTTGTGATTCATAAATTCTAAGTAGTTTTTAGAATAAATTGATAACTTTTCCATGATATTTAAATCATTATCAAGTACGTATCTCGTGTACACTTAAAAGAAGAAATAAGGGGATACCGTGTAAATTGTTGATACACAAAGAATAGTGATACAATAACTAAAAATAAGTGACTTATGGGAAAAGGTAGAAATTTTGTGTGATAAATTTTCATTAAGGAATATAAAGTAATGTTATGTGAAGCACGTTAATATTATATGAATTCCTGAATCAAATACATTGAGAAAGTGAGAGTTTGAAAATATTTTTTTTATCTGAATTCAAGATATGATAAATTAGTTTCTTGTGTTATAAACACTTATGTGAACCGCAACTGAAGAAATGAAAAAAAAAATTGAAGAATCATTTGATTAGTTTGTGGATTGATTAAGTACATGAAATAATAAATTATATCTAATAAAAAATGGTGAGGTTCACTTTTTTGAGTTATGCAATGTTGAAAATTTATAATTCCAATAATATGAAATATAAAATAAAACCATGAAATATGAGTTAGGTTCTTCAAAAGAACCATAATCTATAATGTAGTTTTATGGGAAATAAACTGTATAGTCAATTTTTCAGATTATATCATAGAAAAAGTATTTCATTTTTTCCAAAAAGAAATACCAAATATTCACTACAATGAAAATATCATTGATATATTAGAATCAAGTGATTTTGGATTATTAAGGGTGATAAAGGAAATAGGATGTTATAATGAATAGTTTTCTAGGTTTAATTTATGAGGAATAGGGAAAACATGCACACTGTATCAATAGGAAAAAGCTGTTGAAGTCATGTTCACAGGATGTTATGAAGACCACTAAAGAATCGGTGGTATTCTAGTTTAAACAACTAGAGGTTTTCAACAGATAGATTAACTAGTGTGATTCTAGTAAAATATAAGATTGGGAAATGAACCACTCTAATCATTAGTGATCTTGTATTATTTTATTTTTTATGTTAGTCATTTAGGGATATTTTCAATATTTGTGATCACATTTCTCTACTAGTAGAGAATCTATGTTTTGGATCATCCCTATAACACCATGAAATTCTAAAGCAAGTACATTGTATTCAATATAATTTATGCAACAAAAAACCAAGAATGTAATAGAAAATAATATCCCAATAAATAATAATATATTTACTATTTTAAATAATTTTATTATATTTGATATCTTAAGTTACACACAAGATCGTGTTTTACTGAGGAACAATATATTATTAAAATGTTATTATTTAATATAATAAGATTTAAACTAGCCTTTAAATTTGTAGTTATATATAGTATTAACTAACTTATGAAAATATATGTTTTATCAAAATATAAAATGAATGCATTGGTTAAAAATTAATTAGAAATGAATATAAGAACCAATTGAATATAAAGGGAATAGTTTTATAGAAAACTATTCTTATTATTAGAACGCTATTTTATCTTATAAATTAAATTATTTACAATTATTAAATGATATTAATTAAATATATGTGTTATGTATTCAATAAAATATTATTGATATTAATCTAATAGATTTTATAGGCATAAGATAAGAACAACCCCAATATTACACATAAAACCTTTATTTTAATAAAGGCACTTTTACAAACTTTTAATGGAGAACTTATTTTTAATCTATTTGTTGAAACTGTTATTAATATTATATGTCAAAAAAAGTTAATATTTGAAATAAGAACATTAAAAAAAAATTAGGTTGAATTCTTTGTATTTTTGTATGAAGTTTCAGTTTTTGGATCAATAGTGAAACATATTGAATATTAATTCAAAACTTCTTTTTCATCTAACTTAATTATAATTTTAAATTATATTTTTTATGGTTTTAATGATTAATTAGATCAATTTTCTATCATTAAATAAAAATTTTTTCAATGTAATCAAATACCATTTGAAAGTGGATATAAAAACAAAGCAAAATGTGGAACATTTTTAATTTAAAAACATGAATTGTCAACCCGTATGTGAGATTAAATTGATATTAATTTATGAAACATATGTGATTTTAATTTGGAATAATATATTCTATATATGGAATAACAATAATTTCTAATTTCTAATAAGGTCAAATTATTTTTTTACCAAAAATATTAGTGAATGAAATTAAAACAAATTTCAACGATTAAGGTGAAATTAAGCTTAATAGGGGATTAAATCATAATCATCATGGAAAGAATGACCTATAAACTTGTATAAAGTCCATTTGATTTTAATATTTCTAACCTATACTACCTTTTACTAAATTTAGATCATTATTTCAGCCAGTTGACATGGTAAAATGTGGTTCGATTTCCCTTTCCAAAAATTTACAAGAGTGTCACTACTCTACCACTATAAAAAGGTACTCACCACTCCCACTTCCTCAAACATATCAAGAAATTTTGGATCAAAAATGATATGGACCAATATATCCTAAAAATCCATCCACCCATCCTATAAACCACACTTTTGGCATAAATTCATCCAAGGAATCCCTTTGGTGTAATCCAAAATTAGTGACCTAAAGAATAGGTAACATCTTTCCTCAATCTATTAAGTTTTATTTCCATTATCCACCCCCATCAACTATAATAATTCCATGATTATAAAAAAAATGGTATAATTTTATACTGATTTGTTTCTATGATTTTTTATAACTACACTTACACCCAATTCCATCTAATCATTAATGAACTTGCCGTTTATGTGTATGGAGAACTAATACCTCACGAGACGATGATTTTCCGTTCTTCCTTTAACACCTCTCATTGTGGAAATTATGATGGAAAATATTTTTATACATAATATATATGATATTTATAACTTCTTTATACTTATATAATTTTTATATATAGAATACCTTTATGCTTTCCATTTTGTGTAAATACGATAACATCATTTGTGGAAGTGTGGACTATCACCTCCTAAAAGTGATGTGATTCTTTCACTCGATACATGGAATGTATAAAATATGGTTTAAATTAAAAAATATATTACATAAAAATATATATATGATATTAATTATATAATTAACATTCTATAAATATAATATATATAAATTTATTTATTATCCTTTCATGCACTTAAAAAGTGATATCGTCATTTGTGGGCATGTGAACTACTGCCTTCTCAACACGACGTGATTCATTTTACATTGAATGTTTTTTTAAAATAAGTATATGTGATTAAATAATATGGTTTTTATGATATAATGGTCATTCTGGAAATATTAATGGTACTTACGTTTGTGCGATAACAATCATTGAAAAATAATAATGTTACTCATGCGTACATATGGAATATCGTCTCTATGATTGTAACCCTGGTTCCTTTTTCATTACCAAATTTAATAACTAGTTTTAAATGAAAAAATTGTATATAAATATGATAATTATTCTATTATTATTATTTATTAGATGTTATATAATGACCTTTTATACTATAGTTGACCTACCAAAGTTTTTTTTCGACACATTAACCAAATTTGGTCAAAACAAACAATGTAAATATAATTGTTTAAGTAGTTTTATAGGAAAAATTAATAAGTTAAGTAAAATTAAAAATAAAAATTAAAAGGGTTATGAATCAAGAAAATAATTAAAAAAGTTTTATTATTCTAGAATATAAAGACATGTGAGACAAGTCAGACTCAATGTAAGGGATTTTCATCTCACTTTTTACATCTATGAGATAAATGTCATACACACCACTTTCTTCTTTATATGTGGTGTATCTACTTACCATTTTAATATATTATATTATTAATCCATTTAACTTTATGATATTTTAAAATTAAATTTAATGCTATTCCATTATGATATTTATAGTTTATAATGTTTCAAAGAGGTATTAGACACATTGAAATGTTTAAAAATTATTTTCCTCAAGAATAATTTTAAAGATATTTAATTTCCATTCGAGGAAATTACATGAACATTATTGAATAAAACCATTCATTTTATCCTATTATAGTTATTCATGACATTTTTCCTTTATTGGTACCAATTTTCCACTACTTGGAACTCAAACTGGTTTTGAAAATGTTTTAAAAAAAAACCCGAGTTCATTTACTCATTAGTGGAAGAACCTGTTTTACTCAAAAAAATATGTTTTTTTAAAATGTTTTCAAAAAATGTTTTTAACCATTCTAAAATAATTTATTAAATACATTTTTACCCTTTTTTTCTTTTACCAGTTCTGTCATAGGAATCTTCTTGTCACTTTTTGAACCAGGCGTTTTTCTAACCTTTTTACCATGAAAAGGGAATATTCTTTTTACCTCGTACAACATATAAATATTTTCCTGCCATCATCTCTATAAATATTCCTTTTAAATTTTAAATTTTCATTTTTAAATAAATAATTTTCAAAATTTATTTTCAAAAAAAATAAAAAGTTTTTTCCAAAAAATGATATTTTACTTAATAATGTTTTAAAAAAATATTTTTACAGTATTTCTATTCATTAAGGACATAAACCCTTTATTTTTACTTCAGTTGGGATATTTAATATTGATACTATCCTTATTCCTCCTCTGGATGGTTTAGGATTTCTTTGGACTAGGATGGTATTAACATTCACTTCTTTAATTCCCTTTAGTCATCTTGAAATATTCAGTTTCCTATAATCATTTTATAATTAATTTTCCCTCAATATCCATATCATTTTTCATAGATAAGATATTGTTTTGAACCATATACTATTTTTTAGACAGTGTTTACATGGAAATTTACTTTATTATTTGGGGAAATGTTGATAAATTTGTATCCTTTATTCAATGTGGATATTTTATAATGCATATTGTTTACTAAACGAATAGATTATTTAATACCAAGAATGATTTACCCATAAAGTGATGGGTGGTTCCCAAAATTTATAGATCCCCTTGATGCATTGATTGGTTAGTAATTAAAATTAAACAGGTTTATACATATAGTTTGAACTATCTAGAGGATAGATATTGATAGTAGATGATTTTATGTTTCGGATACATGAAATCCAATAATTAATAATTTCCTTTATTTTGATTCAGTTATTACTTATCCATGATATTTTTTGTCGACATGTCTATGGATTTATTTCTTTCTAAGGTAATTGATTAAATTTCATGTGTTTTCATTTTATTATCCTAGCATATTGTTTATACACTTACTTAATAGTTTTTTGATTATATAGTATGTGGGTTTAGTTATTTCCCATGCCATTATTATTATTTTCATTTATTTATTATTATTTTGTCGATACATTACCCTTACTGAGCATTTGAGCTCACCCTTATTGTTTCCCCTTCCTTAGGAATCCAAGAAGTTTACTAAGAATTATATGCAAGGATATGATACCTGGAATAGAGTTATTATTATCCCCTAAAAAAATAAGTTCTAATTATTATATTCATTTGTAATACAAGTCTCATGTGTGTATCTAGATTACCATGACTACTAAAATGTTATGTCCTTTGTGATGCGATTTACTTGTTTCTTATGCTAATGTAAGGGTAGCATGATTCTGGCTCTGAGAATACTGGGCTCGGGTCACTATATTGGGAATCATATTAGGTTTATTAGAAACCTTGAGAATTATATTTAATAATGCATATATTAGGTACAATATCCCTAAGATAGTCTTTGTTATGCCACGACCCCAGAAGCCCAGAGCTGGTGCATTATTTTATTACATTGGAATGATTACAAGGAATAAAATCCCAAAGGACCAATCAGTTTATAATTATTTTAAATATATATTACATATATGATACCCATAATAAATTTGGAAATATAAAACAAAACATGATACATAATAAAGAAAATAAATGTTGTCCTTGAATGCTAATTCAAAGGGTTATTCTTCATAGCCTGTGGAAAGGAAACATGATAAGAGTGATCTCAAAAGCTCATAAAGGGTATGTAAAGTGAAATAAATAATGAATCAATATGAATAACTTAACATGTTATGGTAAATAACTAATAAAACAAGCCATTCAAATAACTAGATAAGGAAATATCAATTTGGTATGGTAAGAAACTGAAAAGGAACACCATTAAATCAATGGACTAAAAATGAAATACACCCATAGATACGTTAATGAAAAATATCATGGATAAATAATAACTAAATTATTAATAAATGAAATGCTTAATTATCATACATCATGTTTCTGAGGAACATGATACCTTTACCGTCATAAGATAGTTTAAACTATTTGGCCAACTAATTCATCTCATGAGACTACCGTTTCATCAAGGGGATTTCATTAACTGGTCCCATACCCATAGGGATTTCATTAAATGTTCCCCAACCATGTATTACATGTCCAAATAATTCCTCATATATTGAATAAACATTATGACTTATTAAAATGTATCTGTATCGAATATAAGATACAGATTTATCAATAATTCCCAGTTAGTCAAGTAACTTCCAAAGTGAACACGATTTGTAAAATTATATATGGTTTAGGAAATAATAATATAAATTGTGTGAGAATATGGATATACAAGTTAATTTAAAATGAAAAATAATGAAAATAATAATATTGCTTTATGATAAAATTAACCATCACATAAGTAATTATAATTTTAAATGTAAATACCCAGAAATTTCAAGGAAATTTTCTTTTTCATAAATACTTTGGTATTTTATGAGTCTGTGGTTTCTGAAGGAACTTAATTCGGAGGCCCAGTGTGCCCGAAATCAATTTCTGAAGTTTTGTTCGGGTATGTTCAGTAAATGTACGTGCGGGTTTTTCTATCTTTTGAACCGGTGCTCGGAATTGAAATCTGAGGACATCGTTGAACTTATAGCACCATTATTTTCTTAAGGGGACCTTTACCATAGTTGTGTTTTATATGGGTTGAGAGTTAATTATTGGGGATTTAGAATAAAATAAATAAAATTGTGTTACACAATTTTATTTAATGTTGTTAGTTATATCCTACAAGGAGAAGTTAGAGATGGGTCCCACACCTCACCTAACTTCCCATGGGAGGATATAACTAAGGGTGGTGGGGCCCACACGAGCCCCTAACTTATCAACTTCCCTCAACTCCCTTCAAACCCCCCATTTAACTCCCCTACTTAATTGTGACCCTTCACCTCTTTCACTCTCTCCCATAAATTTTTCCAAAATGTTTTCATTTAATGATCAATTAATTAATTGACTTCCCAAATTTTTTCACCTTTTTGAATTACATAGAAAGTTCATAATAATGGGGAAAGCCTTATTATAATAATTTCTTGTCAATTATCCTTGGAAAACCTCTGGTGAATTAGAGAGAATGTCGTTCTTCAATGAAGAACAACTCTGACGAAGAACGTGAAGGACTTCTTCATCGGCACTTCCATTCAGATGCACCCTGACATCAATGGAATCGACGTCCATAATCCATGATGCCCGACCTCCTTGATTCTTGTCTTCTGCGACTTTTTGACGTGCTCCGCTCATGAAACCGAGCTAATGGAATTTTATAATTTTATTTTGATAAAATTATACTCTTGTCATTGTTGAATGTGAATGTCTGTTTATGGCATATTGTTACTGCCTAATGCAGATGGTGCGGGCCGAAAAAACACGGCCCGACGACCCTCTTTTATTTTTCTTGATTTTTTACTCACAAAGGGAGGTAGTGGAAAACGGAGGCAGTGGTGAGGGCAGCGGCTATGCGCCAGCCGCGTGCCGAAGAACCGCAGCCCGCATCCCCGGGCCGCCCGGCTGAAGACGAACCAGCCAGCAACAGCAGGCTGGGCTGGTGGAACCGCGGCACCACACGGTGTCATGCTGCAGAGAACCGCGGCCCACACAGGTCGGGCCGCTCAGGCGGAAGAACGGACCGGCTTGTCGGCCGGCCGGGCAGAAGGAGTCGCGGTAATCATAGGCACCGCGGCGGAGGGATTGCAGCCCGCAACCACGGGTCGCTCGCACCGGGAAGACCGGTCGGCTTCACCGGCAAGATAGGAGGGAAACGCCGCACGACACTGCCAGCTTGGGAAACTGCCCCCCCCCCCCCCCCCCCCCCCCCCCGCACCGCTCGGCCGGCCTGGCCCTGCCGCGCCGATCCGGTCCGGGCCACGCCCTGTAGGGTCAGGCCGGTCCGTGCCCCGCCAGGCCGCGCACCTCACCGGGCCAGGCCAACCCCCATGTCGGGTCGGACCCACCAAACCATGTTGGGTCATCCCGCCAGCCCACTAGGCTTGACGGGTCGGGTCTGTTTCACTTAAACGTGAATAACATAAAGACTGCGCGTATGATCGACATGTTATCTATGGAATTGGTACCCATACAATGAGGCGGTCCTTTTTCGATACTCTAAATGAGTTTTAGATGACTTCGGAAAAACGGCCGGGTTGGTTCGAAACAAAAACCAACCATGCCCTCGAAGCAGAAATGCTTATAACTTAAAGACCGGACGTCTGATTGACATGCCATCAACTACATTGGTTTAAATTTGATGAGATGGTTCTCTTGGTATACTCCACGTGGGTTTTGGATGAGATTACAGTATGGTCGGGTTGGTTTTAGCTTAAAACCCAACGGAGCCTCTAGAACGGAAAAGCCAATAACTCACAGATCGGGTGTCTGATTGACGCACCGTATGTTGCGTTGTGACCCCTATGATGAGGAAGTACTTTTTGATACTTCTACTTGAGACTTCATGACACTTGGAGTATCATCTTGAGGCTCATGTAGCGGACCCTCCCGGTGATGAGCGAGCAGATTGCAAAGACCTAGTGGCTGGCTGAGACTTGACGACGGCTGATCAATCGACTCGGAGTGATTCGGATGGCCCAGTGGGGAGCGATTTGTTTTTGCAGTACACCCACAGTGGAGGAGTGCTTGGTTGTAGCGGCAGACCCGCGGTACTTGACAGAAGGAGTACCTGTGTAGGCTATGAGGGGGAGTGCTTGGTTGTAGTGGCAGACCCATGGTTGGAAGTTCTTGGTTATAGCATCAAGCCCACAATACTCGATAGGTGTAGTACTTCCGCAGTCCAAGGTTAGTGGTAAGCGCTTGGTTGTAGTGGTAGGCCCACTAACTCGACATAGAAGGATTTCTCCAACAGCCATGGTTTCGACATCGTGAATAAAAATCCTGTTTTTAGCTAATTCAATGTCCTTTGTGTTTTCCTCATTATTGAGATGGGTTACTTGATAACTTAGGTATATGTATGGGCATATACATAAGTAATGGTTATCCATTGAAAACATACCTTTTGGTTTATCCTTTTTGGATTTTTTGAGACCTTGAGGGTCTTGGGGTCCCTACTTAGTATCATTATACTCACCCCTACATGGGATATGCCAGCACCTCATTGTGTTGGATGCAGATGACAAACAGCATTGACCGAGGCAGAGTGTGCGAGGACTGGATGGTACCCAGAGGTAGACCTCACGAGGAGATGGTACCTAGAGGAGACAGATGGATGTGGAGAACTGAGGAGGCTATCTGTACCTACCCTTCAGGTAGGATCCATGGTGGATGATCCAGGAGATTCTAGAAACCTTCCAACTATCTGTCTTTTTGTTGTACATGTTTTGTCTTTTCCTTGTACTTATTGTTGGGCTTGTATTTCCGGCCCCTTCTACTTTCCATAACATCTTTTGATACATAGTTTTTTACTTAATGCATGCTTCCACTTGTACTCTGGTTGTGTGTTTTTATGATTTATAAGGCCAACTCCTTCCCAGTTTCAGGGAATTACACCTTTGGTGCTAGTCGCCATCCCCTAGCCTATGGAAGGTGGGATAGGGGTAGTCACGATGCGGACCCCAGGGTACGGGTCGTGACAAATTGGTATCGGAGTCTGTTTCACAATGCCTCACTTGTTAGCAAGTGAAGGTGAAGCATTAGGTACCAGTAGGCTTGGTACATCCTTAGAGGTCCCAGAGTGGAAGTGGGATGGGATATCCATGGATTTCGGGATGGGGCTTCCACGTATATCCAGAGGGCACAACTCTATCTGGGTGATTGTTGACTGACTCACCAAGTCATCCCACTTCCTAATGATCATAGAGCAGGGCTCATTAGAGAGATTTTGATGCCTCTACGTTCAGGAGATCGTATGGCTTCATGGTGTTCCATCGACTTTAGTTTCTGATCGAGATGCTCGATTCACTTCCCGGCTATGGAAGGAGTTATAGGAGGCTTTTGGGACGAAGCTACGTCTGAGCACTGCCTCCCACCCTTAGATGGATGGTCAGACTGAGAGGACCATTTATACTCTCGAGGACATGATGTGTGCATGTGTCCTAAAGTTTGGTCGCAGCTGGGAGGACCACCTACCCTTGGCAGAGTTTGCGTACAACAAAAGCTACCACTCCACCATCGGGATGGCACTATACGAGGCACTGTACAACCGACCATGCAGATCACCACTGTGTTGCACTGACTCCGGGGAGTCAGAACCTGTAGGACCAAAGATGGTTCAAGCTATGAAGGAGAAGGTGCAGATCATCCAGGAGCGGATGAAGACTGTAAAGAGTAGACATAAGTCCTATTCTGATAGGAGACGGAGACCACCGGAGTTCAAGGATGGAGACCACGTCTTCCTATGGGTCTCACCTCGACGAGGTCTATAGAGATTCGGCCAGGGTGGAATGTTATCTCCATGTTTCATCGGACCTTTTTAGGTCCCCAGCAGAGTAGGCGAGGTGGCATACCACCTGGCTCTACCATCTCAGTTGCATAGGGTGCATAATGTCTTCTACATATCTCACCTAAAGAGATACGTGCACGACCTGACCCACATCATCGACCATGAAGATCTGGACATTGATGATGGGGTGAAATTCACGGAGGTCCTGGTGGAGATTGAGGATTGATAGGAGTGGTTCCAATATGGACAGTCAATTCCTCTAGTGCGCATTCGTTGGCAGCATGGGAACCTCTAGGAGAGCACATGGGAGCGGGGGGCTCAGAAGCATGCTCAGTACCCCCATTTGTTTCCCTAGTGAGTGTTGTTTCTTTACGAGGACATAAATCCATAAGGTGGGGGTAATGTAAAGACCCGTAAATTTCAAGGAAATTTTTTTTCCTAAATACTTTGGAATTTTACGAGTCTTTGGTTTCTGACAGAACTTGATTCCGAGGCCCGGTGTGCCCGAAATCAATTTCTGGTGTTTTGTTCGGGTACGTTCAGTAATCATACGTGCGGGTTTTTCTATCTTTTGAACCGGTGCTCAGAATTGAAATCAGAGGACACTGATGAACTCGTAGTGTCGGTACTCACTTAAGGGGACCTTTAACACAGTTGCATTTTATGCGGGTTGAGAGTTAATTTTTGGTAATTTAGAATAAATAAAATTGTGGTACACAATTTTATTTAAAGTTGTTAGTTATATCATACAAGGAGAAGTTGGATGTGGGTCCCACACCTCACCTAACTTCCCATGGGAGGATATAACTATGGGTGGTGGGGCCCACACAATCCCCTAACTTATCACCTTCCCTCAACCCCCTTGAAACCCCCCATTTTACTCCCCTCCTTAATTGTGACTCTTCACCTCTTTCTCTCTCTCCCATAAATTTTGCCAACATGTTTTCATTAAATGATAAATTAATGAATTGAATTCCCTGATTTTTAAACCATTTTGAATTACATGGAATGTATATAATTATGGGAAAAGCCTTGTTATAATATTGGCTTGGAAATTATCCTTGGGAAAGCTCGAGTGAATTAGAGAGAACGCCGTTCTTCAACGAAGAACAAATCTGGCGAAGAATGTGAAGGACTTCTTTATCGACACTTCCCCTCAGACGCACCCTGACGTCAACAGAATCGACCTTTTTAATCTGCGACGCCCGACCTCCACGACGCTTGTCTTCTGTGACTCTTTGACGTGCTCCTCTCTTGAAACCGAGGTAGGGGAATTGTATAATTTTAGTTTGACAAAATTATACTCTTGTCGTTGCTGAATGTGAATGTTTTTTATGGACAATTGTTACCACCTAACGTGGAGGGTGTGGTCCAAACAAAAACGGCTCGACGACCCTCCGTTATTTTTCTTGATTTTTTATTTGAAAAGGGAGGTGGTGGCGAATAGAGGCGGCGGTGAGCAAAGGCGGCGGCAGCACGCCGGCCGTGTGCAGAAGAACCACAGCCTGCAACCTCGGGTCGTACGGCCGAAGAGGAATTGGCCAGCCGTGGCCGGCCGGGCTGGTGGAACTTTGGTGCCATGATGCGAAGAACCGTGGCCTGCACAAGGAGGGCTGATCCGGTGGAAGAACCAGCCAGCTCGTCGGCTGGCCGGCCAGAAGGAGCCGCGACGCTCATTGGCGCAGTGGAAGATTTATCACGACCTGCAACCACGGGCCGCTCACGCCAGGAAGACCGGCAGGCTTTGTCTGGCCGGACAGGTGGGCGGCGCTGCTCGGAGCCAATTGGTCGGGAAATCAGGGGGTTTCCCCCCCCCCCCACCCCCCTGCCCCCCTGTAGTGCTCGGCTAGCCGGGCCGAGCCGCTCGGCCAACCGGGCCGCGCCGCGCCTCACACCCTCGGTCCGGGCCGCGCCTCATTAGGTCGGGTCATGCGCTTCACCAGGTCGGGCCGACCCCCCTGCTGGGATGGACCCACCGAACCAAGTCGAGTTGTCCCGCCAGCCCATTGGGCTTGACGGACCAGGTCTGTTTCACTTAAATGTGAATAACTTAAAGATCGTGCATTTGATCGATGCGTCGTCTGTGGTACTATGACACATATGACGAGGCAGTCCTTTTTTGTTACTCTATGTAAGTTTTGGACAAATTTGGAAAAATGTCCGGGTTGGTTCGAAACTGAAACCAATTAGGCCTAACGAGTGGGAACACTTATAACTTAAGGACCGGACGTCCGATGGATGTTTCGTCAACTACGTTGGTTTCCTTTTGATGAGACGGTTCTTTTGGCATAATCCACGTGGATTTTGGATGATATTAGAGTAGGGTCTGGTTGGTTTTATCTTAAAACCCATCTAGGCCCTTAGAACGGAAAAGCCAATAACTCATAGACCGGGCGTCCGATTGATGCGTCGTCTTTTGCGTTGAGACCCCTATGACGAGGCAGTCCTTTGTGATACTTCTACGTGAGAATTCGTGACACCTGGAGTATCGGCTTGAGGCTCATGGAGTGGACCCTCCTAGTGACGAGCGAGCAGATTGTAGAGTCCTATTGGCTGGCTGAGACTTGACGACTGCTGATCGATCAACTCGGAGTGATTCGGATGGCCTAGTGTGGGGCGCATGTTTGTAGCAGCAGACACACAGTGGAGGAGCGCTTGGTTGTAGCGGAAGACCCGCGGTACTCGACAGAAGGAGAACCTCTGTAGGATATAAGGGGGAGTGCTTGTTTGTATTGGCAAACCCATGGTGAGAAGCTCTTAGTGGTAGTAGCAGGCCCACAGTACTCGACAGGTGGAGTACTTCAGCAGTCCAAAGTTAGTGGAAAGCACTTAGTTTTAGCGGCAGGACCTCTGTACTCGATAGAGGAGAAGTTCTCCAGTAGTATTGGTTTCGACATCGTGAATAAATATCCTGGTTTTAGCTGAGTCAATGACCATTGTGTTTCCCTCATTATTGACATGGGTTACTTGATAACTTAGGTATATCTATGGGCATATACATAAGTAATGGTTATCCGTTGAAAACATTTCTTTTTGTTTATCCGTGTTGGATTTTGTGATTCCTTGAGGGTCTCGGGGTCCCGACTGAGTATCCTTATACTCCCACCTGCATGGGTTATGCCCACACCTCGTTGTGTTGGATTCAGATGATAGACAACGTTGACTGAGGCGGAGGGTGCGAGGACTGGATGGATCTCGGAGGTGGACCTCACGATGAGACGGTACCTGGAGGAGACGGACGGACATGGAGTGTTGAGGAGGCTATCTGTAATTACCCTTCTGGTAGGATCAGTGGTGGATGATCCAAGAGATGCTAGACACCTTCCAAATGTTTGTCTTTTAGTTGTACCGGTTTTGTCTCTTCCTTGTACTTTAATGTTCGGCTTGTATTTCTGGCCCCTTCTACTTTCCATCACATCTTTTGTTACACAGTTTTTTACTTTGTGTATGCTTCCGCTTGTACTCTGGTTGTGTGTGTTTACAATTTATAAAGGAAACACCTTCCCATATTTAGAGAATTATGCCTTTGGTGCTAGTCGCCAGCCCCTAGATTATGGGAGGAGGGCTTGGGGTAGTCACGATGCGAGCCCTGGGGGATGGGTCGTGACAGTAAATGTAATCATTAAGAACATTATTGAGGAGAATAATATTTAAAAAATCCAAAGTCCCCCAAACTACATTGAAACATTTGAATCATAATAACCATAATGGTATGAAATTAAATAATAACAAGGGTATTCATGATATAACCTGAAATATTTATTATATACACCTTATAAAAGTGAATTGCCAAATAATTACAAATAAGTCTCAATGAGATGTAAATTGAGATGAAATTACCATACCTAATCATTCCATTTTGTTGTGTGGTATTTATCCTCCTATATAGTATTTTAAAATGTGTTACTAATTACTATAATTACCAAAATAATGTTTATGATATTATATATTAATTCCTTATAACATATTATTACCCATTTCGGAACACACGTTCATTAATTTCACTTTTTCATGTGTTAATTTTAAAGTTTGCTCAAGTAAATTTTAACTTGTTATTTGTTGTTATCATTAATTAGATCATGGTTTCATAATAAAAATAATGTAAAACATTGATTAATTATAATATATAATCATTATATATATATATATATATATATTTATAGTAGTCCCTAATATTTGGATATTAGAAATGAAGTGCACCGTTAATGGAGACTGTAGGTCGTACGTATGCATGAACGGTACTTTCCTTTCTTTGATATTTCAAATATAATGAAAAATAAATGGCACATAATTATATTAAGGTTATAGTATCATATATATGTTACATATGTTACATAGTTTTATTAAAACTATCCTTTATATGTTCCATGTATGGCATGAACAAGTCATATCGCTTTGATGGGCGGTAGTCCACACCTCCTCAAACGAAATTATCCTATTTACAAAAGATGTAAAGTATAAAGGAATGTACAAAATAAAAATTACCGAAGTATAAAGACATTATATATATCATATATATAATATATAAATAGAGTGTCCATCATAATGGCCCCCATGATCAGTATTAATTGAGAAAATTTGCAATCATCGTTTCGTGAGGCAGTAGTTTATCGTACACTGAAAGAGTAGGGTTGTCACCCATTATATAGAGGTCTGTGTAAGTGTAGGAAAAATCCATATCATAAAAACAATATAATTTATTAACTATAATAATATTATACAATATTTGAATAAGAAGATTATTTGTAGTGGATAATGGAAATGAAACTAAAAAACTTGAGATAATATGTCACCTCTTAATCAGGTAACTTCTTTTGGTTTATACCAAAAGGATTTCATGGAAGGATTTCTGCCCAAAGGGAGACTTCATTGTCTAGGGGAGGGATTTCAAGAATAAATTTTTATAGAGATTTTTAAAAGCTATTATTATTTAGAGGTGTGAATAATGGGGAGATGTGGTGGCCTTTTATAGGGAAGGAAAATGACACACTTAGAATTTTTGGAAACAGGTTAGGTGTACACATGTTATTACCTAAAAAAGTAATAATAGAACCAAAAAAAATTAATTGAATGTGAATGGACAAGTTTTTTCTAGAGAATAGGTTTTGGATAAGTGGCTAGGTTATTTTTTCCCTTAAGTGAAAGGTTTTTTTATTTATTAAGCTTTATTTTTCCTTAATAATTGTAATTAATTTTATTTACATTCACTATTATTTTAGGTAAAAAATTATGTTTGATTTATTATAATTTATAAATTATTATGATTAAAAATACAGAATCTATTTTTTCAAATTCCAATTACATTATTGGTATATATTAACTTAAACTTCATCCCACAGGTATGATGACAATGAGGGTTTTTAAAGTAAAAACATCTAAACATTTGATAAGTTTTTACATTCAATTTCATATTGAAATTGATCTAAATCACCTAAATTATATTAATTTATAAAAAAAAAATTCAAATTATTCTTTAAAAAATCTACAAGTATAATTTAACCTTATAAATAAATTTGATGAAAAAGTAATTTTGAATTAAATTTCAGTATTTTTCACTATATATTAAAAATGAAATGTTTCAAAAAGTATAAAAACATCACCATAACATAATTATTATAATTAAATTTTAAATAATATGTTTAGTTTGACATATTAAAATAATTAAAGTGTTAAAAATAATATATAAAATAGGGTCACCATTAAAAGGTGGTAAAATTTCCTTTATAAAAAATATAGGTTTGTAAATTTAATATTTGGTTTCTTCTCATTTAATGATTTTAAAATATATTGGATGAACATGAAAAATATTATATTGAATATATGATATATATTTATATATATATATATATATATTACATTAATATCACCTGATAATTGTAATTAATTAAATCTATTATGGTAAAATATCTTTTTGAAAATAATAATATTTTCTTTTATATTCAATCGGTTTTCATATTCATTTATAATTTATTTATAAACAATGAATTCATTTAAATTTTTTTAAAGAATATATTTTCCTAAATTAGGCACCCATTTTTAAAAATAATTATTTAAATTCTAGTTTATATCTTATTATATTTAATAATATATAATTATTCTGTAAAACTTTGTCTTGCATGTAATGCTAGCTTTCAAAGAAAGTTACTCTTTCATGAAACACAAGGAAAATCTGGGTCAAGTGCATTACTAAATATAGAATAAATAAAATATATTTAATAAAGTTAATACATTTTACTGTATCATGTTATTATGTCCCATTATAAACTTGGTGTCACGTGTCATGCGCGCTATCGAATATAAGATTCTTATTTTAGAATTTTCGGGTGTTACATTCTACCCATCTTAATTATATTATGTCCTCGCAATTTACAATTTATCTCACTGATAGAGGGATTGAAAATAAACTATTGTTGAAATAAACTCAAAGTAAAATGGGTTAATATCAAAAAATTTAAGTAAAAGAGAAATGAATGTACAACTTTCATGTAACTAGGTTCCATAATAAGAGAACATAGTTGGGAAATAGAAACATGTAAATTGAAGAAAATGTCAAAAAATCAGGTTCTAATGGAGAGTTCTAGAGAACATGTTCATATGAAATTTGTTGACCACAAAACCATAAACCATAGGTATGAATAAAGGTCGTTGATATCATCAAAAATGATGAAAATAGGACAAAACGTTAGTTTAAACCAATTTTATTTCTATAGTTAAGGAATTATTTCACTTCATAAGAAGATAAGTAATCATATGTTTCTATAAACATAATATTTTCCCTTTATTACTCCTTGAACTATTTCTAATTCATTTCTTATCACATTATGCATCATATGGGGAAATAATACATTGACCTCTAAAGTCTAATCCAATTATAACCCTAAACCATTTTATAAATGGTTAACTTTTCCACAGATTATGATCCAGTCACTTCTGAAGGGGAGTCACGGAATTTCCAAAATGAACCATTCAATTCCTTTAATTAACATGCAGTATCTCTAAATTTTCACATTTCAAACATCTGAATAACTTCATCATCTATACTATTAAATTATGGTAATAACTAAAATTACAATGCATTCTTCCTGATTATTAATGTAAACACATGTTATTGTATAAATTCCTTAAATACAAAAGTGTTATAAACTCCATAAATGGTATCATATACCACTTATTGGCAAGACATTAATTAGTTCTAAGTTAGTTATCACTTTTCTAGATCAATATTTTCTTAATCTTTATATCAACATCAAGAAATATTATGGGTTGTATTTATTTCAATGTTGTGTTTTCTAAAAAAATTAACTTTCTAATAAATATATTTTCTTGGTACCATTCATTATATGATCCCAATTATTTAACAAAAAAAATTATTATAGTAAAATCCTTACATATTTCTGAAGTCATATGATTATAAAAAAATAAAAAAATAACAACATATTTCTTATAACCAAATATATAAGTACATTAATCATTCCACTTTGGTTGTGTTTATAACAAATGGTTGACCTTGATCTCTTATCTTATTTTGAGGTATATTCTCTTGATTCTTGGGGAATTTTTTTGCATAGCTCCCCATATCCTTATAGTTGTAACATTTAATTATAGTAATTCCCTTCTTTCATTTTAATTGTTTTTCCTGGTGAACATTTTCTACAAACTTATAACAAACTCAAAATTCTTTCAAGTATTTACCAGGGTGATTCCTTCTATAGTTATCACATTTTGTAAAAAACTTCTTTCCATTCATCTTCTTGGATTCATTTCCTTTTTCCTATTGTTCAGAAGACCTATTCTTCTCTTGGTTTCCCTTAAATCCATAGGACTTAGAGAATTTTATCTCTTTCTTGATAGAATAAAAAATTGTTTCATCATATAAAGAAATGTTATGAGAAACTAAAACCCTTCAGATACTTGGATTAAGTCTAAAAAATAAGTGGTTGATCATGCACTTAGTTTTGCATATATAATCCATAGAATACCTGGATAAAATTATAAAAGTAGCTTTGTAATCTGAAACACTCTCTTCATCCTTTTTCTTTAATCCAAGGAACTTTATCTTCATCTCAATTTATTGATCGTGAGGGAAGTTTTTATCAAAGAATCTATCCTTAAAAGTTATCAATTCCATGATTTTTTATTATTCTTCCTACCGTTTATTGTGGATCAGAGACCTCCATTGGTCAGTGTCACCTTGGAGACAATTGACTGCAAGTGCATCCTTTTCCTTTTCACTGCATTTCAAGGCATTAAATATATTTTCTAGACACTTAATACTTTTTTCTACTACAATTGGATTAGTATTCTCACTAAACGATGGGTTTTCCTTCTACAAAAAGTGATCTAGAATAAGATATTCTCTCCATAGAATAGGTTTCTCTATTCAGGCAATGTTATTTTTCATAACTTGACAAAGCTCCACTAATATATCCACAACTTGCACAGTTCCAAGACCAGCTATATTTATTTCCCCAGTAATTTAATCCCAACATTTTCCAAGAGTATTGATATTGTTCTTCCTATCAGGAACCATTTCTAAACAATGGAATACACTGGATAAATTCATAACTTTGTGATCTCTTTATAACTCTAAATATGGTATAACACATAACATAAATTTATGTATCATGAATCCATGAATCATAACCATTGGAAATATTGGGAAAATCATTAATTCTAAATCCTTCATAATCATAGGTAATGAAAATGTGTATTATCCTACACATATCCTCTATGAGGGTAAAACTAGGTCCATAGTCAGGATCATTGTCTCATACCATGTTACCCTGAGTCATGCCCAAAACACCTTTTTGAAGTTATTACTTCTAGGTATGTATGTACCAGAACCACATCAACTTGTAGTATGCAGACAAGAATGAATTTCTTTGAATACCCACATAATCACTACCTTACCAAAATTATAGTATTTTCATGCATACTTTTCCTCAATTTTTATATATGTTCATTCTCCCAGATCTTTGTTTTCAAACACTAGTTTCCAATGTTGTTTCTAAAATTACTTTTTAACCAACTATAATGCATCGACCCTAGAAGTATAGTGTCAGTGCATTATTTTGTTACATTGGAATGATCACAAGAAATCAAATCATGTAGGACAGATCAGTTTACCAATAATGGAAATAAATATTACATACATGATACCAATAATACATGGGGAAATAGAAAATACAAACATGATACATAATGAAGAAAATAAATTAAATCCATAAATGCTTATTCAAATAGTTTTTCTTCATAACCTGGATAAAGGAATAATAATAATGGTGACATAAAATTCTCAGTAAGGGCAATTAAAGTGGAATAAAGAATAAATAAATAGTAATAAATTAACATGTAAATTTAAATAAATGATAACACATGCCATTCAAATAAATATACAATGAAATTTCAATATGGCATGGTAAATAACTAAAACCATGCACCATTAAATCAATGAACTATATATGAAATACATCCATAGATATGTTGACGAAAAATCACAATGATAAATAATAATTGAATTCATTAAAAAATAAATTCTTAATTATCAGATATCATTTTTCTCAGGAACATGATACCTTTACCATCAAGATTCGGTTTAAACTCTTTAGCCATTTATTTTTTCTCATGAGACAACCAATGCCTTGAGGAGCTTGCATTAAATGATCCATAACGCATAGGTATTTCCATAAATGGTACCCAAACCATGTATTTCATGTTCAAATCATTAATAATATATTTAATAATTAAGATTCCTTATCAAAATGTATCCATATTTAATAAAAGATGTGTTTTGATCAATAATTCCCAGTTAATCAAATAACGGTCAAAGTGTACACAATAATAGAAATGATATATAGTTTAGGAAATAATAATATCCATTGTGTGATAATATTGATATTCAAGTAAATTTCCAATGAAAATTTATTAAAATAAAGTGATTATTTTAATATAATATTAAAAATCACAAAAGGAGGTGTGCTTGTAAAGATAGTCATTAGAAATAGTAATAAGAAGAATAATATTTAAACATTCCAAAGTATCCCATACCAATTTGAGAAATTTGAATGTTAATATCATGAAAGGTATGAAATTAAATTATAATAATCTAATTCATGTAATAACTTGAAAACACGGTATATTCACCACATAAAATTGAATTGGCACATAATAACAAATAAGTCTCAATGGAATGTAAATTGAGACAAAATTCACTTACTTTATCGTTTTATTTTTGGTTTTTAGCCATATGTATAGTAATTTATAATATGTTACTAACATATATCACAACCATAATCATTTTTATAATATCATATATTAATTTCTTATAATATTTTATTACCTTTTTTTGAACAATATTTCATTAATTTCATTATTTCAGGTGTTAATTTCTTAGTTGTCTCGAGTAAGATTTAAATTTTTATTTGTCGTTATCATTAATAATATCTTGGTTTCATCATCTAGATAACATAAAATATGGATTAATTATCATATATAATCATTATATATATGTATTTATTGTAGTCCGTAATATTTTTAGATTAGTAAATAAGTGCACCGTTCATAGAGACGGTAGATCGTACGTATGTATAAAACTACTTTCATTAATTTATTGTATTAAAATAATGAAAAATAAATAATATGTATTTATATTATAATTAAATAATCATATCTAAGTAATTTTTTCACATATTTTTTTTAAAACCATCCTTTATACATTCCATGTATGGTATAACCAAGTTATATCGCTTTGAGGGGGCGGAAGTCCACATTTCCATAAAAACAAATTATCGTATTTACACAAGATAGAAAGTATAAGGGAATATTATAAATAATAATTAAAGAATCAAAAATAAATTATAAATATAATATATATCATATATAAAGATATTTTCCATCATAATTTCTACCATTATAGTTGGTAAAGGGAAAATGAACAAGCATCGTTTCGTGAGGCAATAGTTCTCTGTACACAGAATTAGTATGTTCACTTCCCATTAGATGGAGGTATATATAAGTATATTTCAAACCATTAGAAATAAAAATTACAGTATATTTATGATATGATTTATTTTATACATGAAAATAATAAGTGGAGTATAGGTTGTGTAGAATGGAAATCAATCTAAAAATCTTGATAGAAGATGTTGCCTCTTAATTGGGTAAATTCATTTGGTTTATACCAAAAGGATTCCTTGGATACATTTATGCCTAAAGGGATGATTCAAGGTATAGTGGAGGTATTTTGGGAACATATTTTTGAACATATTGGACTGACCTAAGAGGTTTAAGATGTTTGAAGAATTAAGAGAGCAGTTGCCCTTTTATAGGGAATGAAAATGACTCACTTTGAATTTTTTGAAACAAGTTAGGTGCATAAATGTTCTTAATAAAAAAAGTCATAAAAACTAACATAACTTAAGAATTTAAAGTTAATTTCCAATTATGTCCAGAAAATGGGTGTTTTAAAATTTTATAAGTAATTTGGGACCTTAAGTAAAAGGTTTAGTCCTTTATTAATCTTAAGTTTTCATAAATAATTGTAATTAATTTTAATTAATTTCCCTAATATTTTAGGTCCAAAACTAATTTTAATTTATTATTCATTATAAATTATTTATATTACAAATAATTAATCCATTTTTCAAAATTTCAAATCATATGAGGGGAAGAAATTAATTTAAAACCCATCTCGTAGGTGGGATGACAATGCAGGTTTTTTATGTAAAAACATTCAAACGTTTGATTGGTTTTTACATTCATTTTCAAAGTGAAATGGATCCCAAAAACAAAAAATTTCATTAATTGATAATATATAATCAAATTAAACTTTAAAACCAATTTAAAGTATAATTTAACCTTATAAATAAATTACATGAAAATTAAGTTTTCAATTAAATTTCTATATTTTCACCATTTATTAAACAAATTAAATGTTTCAAAAAAATATTAAAACTTAACCATAACTTAATTATTATGTTTATATATCATATAATATATTTATTTTTATATATGAAATCAGATAATGTTTCAGAAATCATATTTAAAATTGGTTCTTCATTAAAAGGTAATAAAACTATCTTTATAAATATATTGTGTTTTAAGTGTAATATTTGGTTTGTTCTCATCTTATGATTTTTAAAAATATTGGATGAAAATAAAAAATATTATATTGAATATATGATATATATATATATATATATATTACATTAATATTACCCTCTATTTTTTATTAATTAGATCTATTATGCTAAAACAACATTGTGAAAATAATCATATTTTCTTTTATATTAAATTTATTTTCATATTCATTTATAATTAATTTATAACCACTTAATTAATTTTAAACAATTATTTACTATCTAGGATATATATTATTATGTTTAATAATACATCATTATTCTGTTAAACTTGGTCTTGCATGTAATGTTATCTTTCAAAGAAAGTATCTCTTGCATGTAACATAAGGTAAATTAGTATCGAGTGCATTACCAAATATAGAATATGTTAAATATATTTAAAATAATTAATATATTTTAAAGGATCGTGTAATTATATCATATTTCATGATTGGTTTCTCATTCCTTGCACTATATCGAATATTAAGTTCTTATTTTAGAATTTTGGGGTGTTACATTCTCCCCACCTTATTAAATTATTTCTTCTCCATTTAAAATTGATCTCAGTGATTGAGGGATTTAAAATAAACTATTGTTAAACTACTAACATCAAAAAATGGTTAATATCGCAAATTTTAAATATGATTTAATGGAAATTACAACTTCTATGTAACTAGGATACCTGTTTGGAGAACAAAAGTGGGAAACAAAAACATGGAAATGGAAGAAAAAGTAGGCTAATAAAGTTCTGATGGAGAGTTCTAGAGAATATGTTCAAATGAAAGTTGTTGACTATAAAACCATAAACCATAGTTGTGAATAAACGTCAATTATTCATCAATAATGATGATAATAGGATAAAATTTTTGTTTGAAAACCATTTTATTTCTATAGCTAAGGGGTTATTTCACTTCATAAGTATATAATTAAATATACATTTCTATAAACATAATATTTTCCTTTTATTATACCTTGACCTATTTATACTTAATCTCTTATCACATGATGCATCATATGGTAATGTAATACATTAAACTCTAAAATCTCATCCAATAATAATCTTAAACCATTTTTTAAATAGTTTACTTTTCTAATAGATTATGATCCAATCACTTATAAAGGGGAGTCACTAAATTTAAAAATTGAACCTATCATTATCCTTCAATCAATATGAAGTATCTATAAATTTTCACATTCCAAACATGTGAATAACATCAACATTTATCCTCTTAAAATATGGTAATAACTCATATTACCATGAATTCTTCATTATTTCTAATGTAAAACACATGTTATTGGATATATTCCATAAATCCAAAAGTGTTACAAACTTCATCAATGATATCATAGACCACTTGTTGAAAAATCATTAATCAATTCAAAATTAATTATCACTTTTCTAAATTAATAATTTATTTCTCATTATATCAAAATTAGGAAAATATTAAGGTTTGTATTTCCCTCAATCATATGTCTTTTAAAAATTTTAACTTTATACTAAATAAATTTTCTTGGTACCACTCGTTATATGATCTAAATTCCTTAACAAAAAAGTGTTTTAGTATAATCCTTACATAGTTCATAAAGCATGTGATGATAAAATCAAAAACATAATATGTTAATGACAAGTTTCATTGAACAAAATATAGAAGTACATTAATCCTTCCACTTTGGTTGTGTTGATAACATATGATTGAAATTGATCCCATAGGTTCTTCTGAGGTATATTCTCTTGATTATTGGGTAATTCATTCATATAGTGACCCATCTCCTTGCATTTGTAACATTGAATAGTAGTATTTCCATACTTTCATTTTAATTATTTTTTCTAGAGACCCTTTTATACAAAATTATAAAAAACTCTCAATCCTTTCAAGCATTTACTAGGGTGATTCTTTCCATAATTATCACATTTAGGAAATCCTTCTTTCCCTTTATCTTCTTTGAGTCATTCCCATTTTCATGGTGTTATAAAAAATCTTATTCTCTTGGTTTTCCTTATATCTAGAGGAATTGGAGAATTATTTCTCTATCCTGATAGTACATAATTCTATTTAATCGTATGATGAAAATTTTTGAGACACTAGCACCCTTAAGGGACTTGGATTAATTCCTTCAAAAAGTGTTCGATATTTCACTATGTGTTATGTATATAATCTTTAACATACCATGATAACCTGGTGAGGTTATCTTCATAGACTCAAATACTGTCTCTATCCTTTTTCGTTAAGCCAAGTAACTTTTTATTCATCTCAATTTTTTGATCTCAATGGAAGTAATTATCTAATAATGTCTCCTTAAAAGTTCTCTATTCCATGAGTTCAACTTTTTATTCCTCCCTTGTATTCTGGATTAGAGACCACCACTATTCAGAATCACCTTGGAGAAAATAGACTTCATTTACAACATTTTTCTTTTTTGCTGCATTCCATGGTAGTAAAAATCTTTTCTAGATACATAATCCATTTCTCATTTACAATTCTATTATTAGTCATGCTAAACGATGAGTGATTATACCACATATAGAGATCCAGCATAGGATATTATCTCCATGGAATAGGTTTCTCCATTTAGGAAAGGATTTTTTTCATAACCTGACTAAGCTACCCTAATATAACCATAACTTTCACAGAACCGAACACATAAATATTTTTTTCCTTAGTATAGAAATCTCTATATTTTCCATGTGTATTTATACCATTATTCCTTCCATGCGCCATTTATTAATAATGGAATGAACTATATTATTTAATAAAGTTGTGACCTTTTTATAACTCTAAATATGGTATAGAACATAACATAAAGGTATGCATCATGAATCGTTGAATCATAAACGTTGACTACTTTGGGAAAAATCATTGTTTATAAATATTTCATAATTATATGTAAATAAAATGTGTTATATCCTATGAATATCCCCCAGGAGTGTCAAAATAGGTGCATAGTAAGTCCCATTTTCATCAACCAAGTTACCCTGAGTTGGCCCCAGAACACCTTTTTTGAGTTATTACTACTAGGTATATATGTGACACAACCATGCCCACTTATTGTATTCAAACATGGTTTTATTTCTAATAATACCCACATAATCACTACTTTACAAAAATTCTTGGTTGTTCATGTATACTTGTACAAAACTCATAACCGGGGATATTGTCCCTAATCTATGTTTTCTAAATCTATTTTCCAAGGTTGTCGTTAAACTTCCTTTTAAAAAATGTTTAATTCCTTGACCCTAGAAGTCCAGAGCCAGGGCATCATTTTATTACATTGGTATCATTAAAATGAATCAAATCATAAAGGACTAATCAGTTTAGTAGTATTGGAAAGCCAGATTACACACATGATACCCAAAATACGTTAGAAACCAGAAAATATAGACATGATACATAATAAAGAAAATAAATTGTCCACTTGAATTCTTACTGAAAGAGTAATTATTTATAACCTGGGGAAAGCAAAAACAGTATGGATGAGAACAAATTATTAGTAAGGGTAAGTAAATATGAATAAATAATGAATAAATAGGAATAAATTAACTTTGAATGGTAAATAACTGATAACACATTCCATTCAAATAACTAGATAATGAAATATCAATATGGCATAGTGAGAAATTGAAAACACATGCCATTTAATCAATGAACTGAAAATTAAATACATCCATAGATATGTCAATGAAAAATATCATGGATAAATAATAACTAAATTCAAAAATAAAGGAAGTAATTAGTTATCGGATTTCATGTTTAATAGAAATATTATACCTTTACCATCAAGAGATAGTTTAAATAATTTGGCCATCTAATTCATCTCATGAGACTTCTGATGAATTGAGGGTCTTTCATTAACCGATTCATAACCTATAGGGCTTACCTTAAATGATCCCCAACCCATGTATTGCATGTCCAAAGTATAAATCATATAAATAATAAATATTATCCGTTATCAAATTGAATATTTATTTAATAGAATATATATATTTTTCATTAATTTCTAGTTAATCAAAAAATTGTCAAAGTGAACACCCTATGTAAAATGATATATGGTTTAGGCAACAATAATATCCATTATGAAAAAATATTTATACTAAAGGAAATTTATAATTAAAAATGATTACAATAAATTGATTGTTTTAAGAGAAAATTAACAATCACAAAATGAAGCGTGATTGTAAAGAGAATCAATAAGAACATTATTGAGGAGAATAAAATTTAAACATTCTAAAGTGTCTCATACCACTTTAAAACATTTGAATCATAATATCTAGAAAGATATTACATTAAATAGGAATAATGGGATTCATGATATGACATTAAAAATTTAGTATATACACCATATAAAAGTGAATTGGCACATAATAACAGATAATTCTCTAAAGAATGTATGTTCTGATGAAATACACTTATCGTATTCTTACTTTTTGTGGTGTGGTTTATATCCTCTTGTATAGTGGTTTAAAATACGTTAATATTTAATATCCTAACCATAGTAATTTTTAAAATATCATATATTTATTTCTTATATTATTTTATTTCCCTTTTCTAAACACTCATTCTTTAATTTCACACTTTCGGGTGTTAATTCGCTAGTTTTCTCAAGAATGTTTTAACTTGTTATTTGTTGTTTTCATTAATTAGATATTGGTTTCATAATATCAAGAATATAAACCATGTACTAATTATCCTATATAGTCTGTATATATATATATATTTATTTATAGTATTCCATAATATTTGGATATTATAAATAAAGTGCACCATTCAGGGAGATGGTAGGTCGTACGTACGCATTAACGCTACATTCACTTCTTTGTTGTATTTAAATATTGAAAAAAAATAATACATATGTATATTATAATTAATGTATCATATATTTGATATATATATTTCATATTTTTATTAAAACCATCATTTATAAGTTCCATGTATGGAATGAACGAGTCATATCGCTTTGAGGGGGTGGTATTCCACACTTCCTCAAATGAAATTATCTTATTTACACAAGATGTAAAGCATAAAATAATACTCTAAATAAACATTAGAAAATAATAAATACATTATAAATATTTTATATATTATAAAAAAAATTAGTTTCTATAATAATTGCCTCCATGGTATGGGTTAATGGAAATTGAACAATCATTGTTTTTTGAGGAAATAGTTCACCGTACACATGAACAGTATGTTTGTTACCCATTAGAAAGAGGTGTGTGTATGTTTAGTTTGAACAAATAACATAAAGAATACTATTATATTTAGTATAATTTTTTTTATACAATAATATAATATTAAGAGTGTAGAGAGTGGATAATGGAAATGAAATTAAAAAGATTGAGAGAAGACGTTACCTCTTAATCGGGCAACATCTATTGGTTTATATCAAAAATATTCCTTGTATGAATTTCTACTCAAATAGAGGATTTAAGGTCAAGGTAAGGGATTTAGGGAATCTATGTTTTCAGATAATTTCCAAACATATGGTGTTTTATAGGTGTTAAGAATGGGTATAGTTGGTGGCCTTCTATAGTGAAGGAAAAGAACTCACTTGGAAATTTTGGAGAGAAGTTAGGGGTGCACATGTTATTACCTAAAAAAGCCATATGAACCCAATGAAACATAATAATATACGGTTTATGGAAGAATTATTTCTATAAAATGGGTTTTGTAAAAGTGGATATGTCATTTGGGCCCCGATGTTAAAGGTTTATTCCATTATTAAGCTTAATTTTTCCTTAATAATTATAATTAATATTAATTACATTCAATAATATTTTTTGTAAAATGCTATTTTACCCTTATTAGGAAATATAAATTAATCTTATTATAAATATGTAATCAATTTTTCTAAATTACAATTTCATAAATAGTAGAAATTAATTTAAAATTCATCATGCATGCGAGATGATAATGCGAGTTTTTAAATTAAAAATGTCCAAAAGATTGATAATTGTTTACATTAAATTTCAAAGTGAAATGGATCCCAATAACCTAAATTGTATTAATTAATAAAAATATAATATAATTAAACTATAAAACCAATTTAAATTATAATTTAAACTTATAAATGAATTAGATGAAAAGGCAGTTTTGAATTAAATTTCAGTATTTTTCACTATTCATTAAAAAATGAAATGTTTCAGAAAAATATAAAAAATTCACCCTAACATAATTATTATCTTTAACTTTCAAATAGTATGATTATTTTGAAATATTAAATAAATCAAAGTGATAGAATTCTGATTTAAAATGGGTTCTCTATTTAAAAGTGGTAAAATTACCTTTATAAAATTATTGTTTTTCAAGTGTAATATTTGGTTTGTTATCATATTATGATTTTAAAATATATTGGATGAAGATAAAAATTAATTTTTTGAATATATGATATATATATATATATTACATTAATATCACCCTGTAATTTTTAATAATTAAATCTATTATGGAAAACATCTTTGTGAAATTATTAATATATTCTTGTATATTCAATCACTTTTTAAATGTGTTTATAATTAATTAATAACCAATGAATTAATTTTAAATTTTTGTAAACCAAAGATATTCATAAATTAGTTATCCCTTTTCATAAATAATAATTTAAAGTATAAGTATTATCTTATTATATTTTATAATATATCATTATTCGGTATAACTCAGTCTTTCATGTAATATATGCTCTTGAAGAAAGTCTCTCTTGTGTGTATAGCAAGGTAGCTCAGTGTCGAGGGAATTAAAAAATATTGAATATATAAAATAATTTTAAAATAGTTAATTTATTTTAGAGTATCAGAGTATCATCTCCACTTATTCACTTGGTGTCTCATGACATGTATCCTGTCGAATATAAGGTTCTTATTTTAGAATTTCAGGGTGTTACAGAAATTATGGGTAATTATAGAAGAACATTCTAGAATTTTGGTAAAGTAGAGATTATGATGTTATTCCTAGAAATATATCTTTTTTTGGATACTAAAAGTATACATGGTTCAAGTACATATTTACCTAGGGGTAACAACTCTGACAAGGTGTGTCAAACCTGACTTGGTGTAGCATGGTACATGACAACGGGACTTACTGAGCATCTTGTTTGATACTCCTTGGGGGAAATGATTTGGATAATTCACATTTTCTATAAAAACCATTATCAATTATTTGAATATATAATAAAAATGAATGATTTATCTCACTAGGAATAGTGTTACTCGTAATATGATTTTTGGTTCTAATCAATAGATAGAACCCGAAGGAGTCAAGATAAAATTGAACATGAAGAAAAATATGATGAAAATGAGAATCCAAATGAGGTGTTAATAGAAGTGAATGAAATATTTTTTTATGCCCAATCTATTTCCCTGAAAATTTATTAACAATATACACCTGAACCAACTTCTGAACTCACCAAAGGATATAAGGATGGAGGTTAATAAGAGATCGAGTTGTAGAGACAATAAAGAAAATAATTCTTTATTTCTATCATGCACAGAATGTCGAAGGAGGTACCCAGGAAAGTATATCAATGAATCCAGAAAATTCTATATGTGTTGCAAATAAGGGAATATAGAAAATATTTGACGAGGGTAAATGAATAGTATGGAGGAAAGAAATAAATCACATCTTAAGGATTCATTTATAGTTCATTTCTATAAATTTGGGGAACTTTAAAATTACCAAAATCAATTCCTTCTTTAAAAGAATAAACTCAAGAACAAGTAGGAACCTATGTTGAAACAAAGTGGTATAGTATTTATGTATTGAGGTCATATTAAGAACCTTAGTTAAAAGGATATATAGTGATTAACTATATTTAATATATTTCCATAATATTTATATTTTAAATAGTATTAATATTGGTTTAGAAAAGGATAAATAGTATGTTGGTTGAAAACCCATCAAATTTAGTAAGTTTGTGAGACATGAACCCATGACTGAAGGACTGTAAGGGTTTAACACAAAAAAATAACCTATGCAATATCCTGGTTAATTTTTCATTGTTTTTAGTTGAAAAGTTTGATAAATAAATATTAATGATAAACTTGTAGTGTTACCTTTTTATATTTAGAGATTAATGTCTTAACCATATTTGATTTGGTGAATAGTTAGAGACAAATGTAGATACTTTTCACTGTTTTATGATCCTTACAATCTATTAAATGTTTATTTTAGTTCTTCATGAATCAAAGTTAATTTTTGGATATCCATTTCTTGAAGTAAGGGATGAATTAGAATTTGATAAAAGCGTAACCAAAATAAGGAAGTGTTCGAATGAAATCAAAAATGTATCATGTAAGTAAATTTCCTTATATTCTTAGGTAGTTAATGAATTTATCAACATGTGGAAAAGGATATTAAAAAAATATTGTCCTAATACATTAATTTATGTTTAAAAAATCATCTTCTAAATCATCACAGATTTATGGATTTAACGCCCTCAAATTTCTTTTAATCATTCACTTTTTTCGATTGATTACCTCAATCACTCCCTATAAATATTTACACATTTCCACCATGTATGAATCTCCACATTCCAATAATGTTCTCCTACATAAACACCAGATACATATTAGTTCATATGAACTTTATGTATTTATCTCTATCTATTTTATAATCTTTATTATCTAACCTTCTATATGAGGGGTTTCAATAAATTAATTCTCAAATATCAAACCCTATATTTATAAGATCGAGTTTGTGAGGATATAATTTAATTAACGAGGGTAGAATGTAACACCCTGAAATTATAAAGTAATAATATTTTATTCAATAGCATGTATGCCACACAACACCAAGAATTTAATGGAATATATTATCCCGAGACATTATAATATATTTTCTATTTTAAATATATTTAATATATTAAATATCATGCGAGTTTTAGTGAGAAACAATATATTATTATTTAATATAATAAGACATAACCTAGCCATTAAAATAATGATTATAAATACTATTAACTACCTTATAAAAATATATGGTTAATAAAAATATAAAATCAATTCATTTGTTACAATCCAACATGACGATTTTTAGCATCATCAGCTCCAGATTGCATTCTAGGAGGGACTTCAGATCTGAGATCTAGTCGGAAGCTTCTAGACTCAATCAAGGGTTACTCATCTTGAAATTTACGTAAGGAAGTATCATCATTCCATTTGTAATCCAATGTGGAGGGATTATCAGAAATAGTGGCCATGGGAAATAAATCCTTAATTTCATGAATTTTCTTCTCAAGGGGAAAACCATGGTGGCTTGAAAATTTAGTTTGAAGAATCTATTTTTTTATAGTTTAAGAAAATATAGGTGCATCTTTTTAGGATGAGTTTTCCTCTATTATATTTTTCAATCATATGATTCAAGGATTTATGTATGGACCTCCGGTTCTTTATTTTTGAAATCTGGTGCAATGTATCTTTTCGAATAAAGGGAATATTTTTATAGACAACTTTTCTTATACTCACAAAGTTGTTTTATCCTAATAAATTAAATTAATTAATACTATTGAATGATATTCATAAAAAATATATGTTATATATTCAATGAAGAAAAATTTATATTCATCCAATAGATTTTATAGGCATAAGATAAGAAAAACCCCAATATTATACATAAACCTATATTTTTATCAAGGAACTTTTACAACATTTTAATAGATAACCAATTTTAAATCCAATTTTCAATATTTTTATAAATATTATATGCCAAAATAAACTTAATTCTTAAAATAATAACATAAAAATTAATTTAGGGTGAAATTGATAGAATTATTATGTGAAGTTTCAATTTTTTATGAATAGTAAAAAATTCTAAATTTTATTCAAAACTTCTATTTCATATAATTTATTTATAAGGTTAAATTATATTTTTTATTTGTTTAAAATATTAATTAAATAAATTTTAATTAATTTAATATAATTTAGGAAATTGTTATAAATTTCAATTTTAATTAGATATAAAAACTTAGAAAACATTTGAACATTTTTACTTTAAAACCCTACATTGTTGTTTCGTTTGAGGGATTAAATTTAAATGAATTTCATTCACTTAATTTATTGTAAATTGGAAAGATAGATTCCACATTTTTAATCATAATAATTTATAATTTATAATAATTTTATCTTATTTTTTAACCAAAATATTAGTGGATGTAAATAAAATTAATTATAACAATTAAGACGAAATTAAGATTAATAAGGGACTAAACCTTACAATTATGGGGGAAATGACCATGAAACTTTTCCAGAATCCATTGGATATGCATACTTAGAAAATACACTCCATTGGATGGAATTTGTTTCATTATTGGAGAAACTTTGTGTAGGAAAATGTTGGTGGAATTACCATTTAGAAAATTTACAAGGGTGTCACTCCTCTAAAACTATAAAAAGGAACTCACCTATCCCACTTACTCACACATCTCAAGACACTTTATATTGAAAAATAAATTCACATATAACTCCTTATAATTCCACCACCCATCCTATAATCCTAAATTTTGTCATAAATCTATCCATCTAATCCCTTTGGTTCAAACAAAAAGAAGTTACCCAAAGAAGAGGTAACATATTTTCTTAAGCTCTTTAGTTTTATTTCAATTATCTCTCTCTAAAATATGATTTTTCCATGATTATATAAAACAATAATCATAAATATAATTATATGTTTCTATGTTATGTTTTAGACCAAAACTTACTCACACTTCAATCTAATGGGTCACGAACTTACAGTTTATGTGTAGAGTGAACTACCGCCTCATGGGATGATGATTGTTCGTTGTTCCTTTACCAACTCTCATGGTTGGAATTATGATATAAATTTCATCTATATAGAATATATATGGTATTTATAATTTATTTATTCTTCTATAATTTGTATATAAAACATACATTTATGATTTCTATTCTATGTAAATATGATTACACCGTATGAGGAAGTGTGAACTATTGCCTCCTAAAAGCAATGAAATTCATTCACACAATACACGGAATTTATAAAGGGTGGTTTAAATAAAAAGTATGTTAATTAAAAAAAATATAATATTAATGTCAAAATTACCATTCTGTAAATATAAAATATATCATTTTCTTTATTGCCCTTTCATACACTTAAAAATTGATAATGTCGTTCATCGACATGTGGACTACCACATAGTCGACATGAAGTGATTAATTTTACAACAAAAAAATTCTATATATAATTATATATTATTAAATAATATGGTATTTATTATATAATTATAAATCTTGAAATATTAATGTTACTTTATTTCTTTCCATATTGATCAGTGAAAAACCGGACTGTTACTCACGCATGCGTGCGGCCTACCGTCACCATGATTGTAACATTTCATCATTTTTCATAACGATATTTAATGATTTATTTAAAAATTATAATTAATATATAAATATGATAATTATTTAATAATTATTATTCTATAGATTTTATATATTGACCCCTTTGAAAATATTTGACCTATCAAAGTTGTTTTTGACACATAAGACAAATTTTTTCAAAAGACCCGATTTAAACTTAATTATTTAAGTGGTTTTATAAAACATGGTAATAAAAGAAATTAGAAAAATTATAAACATGAAAAAATGTATTAAAAAATTAAATTATTAACGTAATTTTTGTTCTCAGTAATTTAAAGGCACACGAGGTAATTTAGACTCAATGTAAGGGATTATCATCTCACTTTTTACATCTGTGAGATAAATGTCATATTCTCCACTTCTTTATTTTGTGTGATGTATCTAATACTTTTTTTATATATTATATCATTAATACTTTTATATTCATAAAATTTAAAAAAAAATGTTATTCCTTCATAAGGATTATCATTTAAAATGTTTCAAAGTGGTGTGGGACACTTTGAAATGTTTAAAGATTATTTTCCCCCAGAATAATTTTAATGATATTTAATTTATATTTGAGGAAATAATATTAAAATTATTTAGTAAAACCTTTAATTTTCTTATACAATGGTTATTAGTGATATTTCCCACTTATTAGTACCATTTTTTAACTCTTTAGTTCTCAAAATGTATTATAAAATGTTTTTAAGAAAACCTAACTTCATTCAATCTTTAGTCGGATAACAAATTTTTTAAAAAAACGATGTTTTCTAAAAAAATATATTTTTTTAACCTTTCCAAAATGATTTATTAAGGACATTTTTACCAATTTTGTCTTTTTCCAGTGTTTCTAAGGAATATTCTTTTCACATTTTGAATAAGTAATTTTTAAAACCTTTTAATGTTAAAATGGAATTATCTTTTTACCTCCTATGGCATGTAAGGAATTAACCACCATAATTTCTTCGAAGGTTCCTCTGAAAATTTAAATTTTACATTTTAAAGAAAATATTTTCAAAAGTGATTTTCAAATAAATTATTTTTCAAAAAGTTTTTAAAAATAAAAATATATTTTCCTAAAAAATGTTTTTAAAAAGATCTTTTTATATTACTTATCTTCATTAACCAAAACACACTTTATTTTTACTCTACATGGGATATGATGTATTGATACCATCATTATTGCTCCTCTGAATGGTTTGTGATTGATTTAGACAACTATAGTATTAACATTCACTTCCTTTATTCCTTTGAGTCCCCTTAAAATATTCAATTTCCTATGATCATTTGACATTTAATTTCCCCTAAATATCCATATCATTTTTTGTGGATATGATTATTTCTTGAACTGTATACCATTTTTCATGTGGGGTTTACTTTTAAAGTTATTTGACAATTTGAGTAAATATGGATAAATATTAATCCTTTATTTAATACATATATTTGATAGGAATAATGTTTATTAATTAAATAGATAATTAAATTTGTTGAATACTTTAGACATGAAGTGATGGGTGGGGCTCAGAATTTATATAGACCCTTAATGCATTGATGGGGTCTCATGAGAAAAATTAGTTGTGAAAATTAAATATTTCTCTACCTATAGTTTTAAAATGTCTAAAGGGCAGATATTGATAGTATATGTTTAAATGTTACTAATACATGATATCTAATAATTAAGCATTACCTTCATTTTGATTCAGTTATTATTTATCCATGAGATTTTTCATCGACGTATCTATGGATGCATTTAATTTTAAGCTTATTTATTCAAAGGCATATATTTTCATTTTTTTACATTCCCATATTGTTTATGGACTTCCTTCTCAGTTTTTTGATTACATGGTATGTGTGTTTAGTTATTTACCATTCCATATTTATGATTCACATTGATTCATTATTGCTTGTGCTATAATTTACCCTTACTGAGAATTTTAGCCTGCCCTTATTTTTTTCTCTTCCCTAGTTATCCAAAAAGTGTACTAAGAAGGATATTCAAGGAAACGCTACATGGAATATAGTAATTATTATATAATAAATAAAAAATAATAATTTGTAATTTGTTCATTAATTTATAAGGCAATACACATGTTTGTATCTGGTTTAATAAGACTATTAAACTATTCGGTTATTTGGGATGTGATTTACTAGTATCTTATATCAATGTAATGGTAGCGATACAGAGTATATAAGATTTTTGGGGTTTGTCCACAACAATCCCATACACAAAAAGGATATAGTCACCAATATTTTTGGTAAACATTGTAATAATATTTTTTTTGTTCCTCGTTTACTTTCTTTCTTGTATATGGTGTGATTTTTATTGTTAGCAACAAGGATTTCCCACCTCAACAGGTGGTGCATTTCAAATTCAAAAGGGGGTAAAAGTGAAAGAAAATAGAATTGGTAAATATTGAGTACATTGATTAAAACCCTATACCCCCCTGCTCCCAACCCCCTTCATTTTACATATATGATCCAATGATCACTTCACACACATCATGTCATGATTCCCATTTTCCATAGTGTTATCCTTGACCAGCCTTAACCAAAAAATTAACCTTTATCCCATCATTCCATGATTCCCCTTGGCCACATTATGACACACAATGATAAAATAAAAAAAACTTAATTCACAAAACAAATAAAACACACTCAACAATGTCCAAAATTTCATATACAAACAAAAATGAAACCCTAATACCTGAAATAAAATTTTTAATCAAGGAATAGATAAAATATTAAAGAAGTGTGATATTGGGATGTGACACTACCTCTTATTTAATTACCTCTAATATGGAGCCTATAAAGTATCCATCTATATTTATATCGTCCTTATAGTAAGGATAATTTTATGTGTCCCTTTTTTCAGCAATCTTATTTTAAACATTTTTAATTCATCTCAAATCCCTAATTTGTAAGGGTTTTTTCTAAGTGAAAGTGTATGGACTATAAATTGGGTATTATTGATTGGGTTGTTCATGATAGTATAGGTTCATAGAATCAGATTCACTATACACAAAAAAATCTATTCCTTTATTTATGTAATATCAATGGTTTTTTAGATTGATAATCATAGTCTAAATTTTGTAATGGTATACATTAATGGTGTATGATAATTTTTTAAACCTATAAAAGTAATATATTGTCAAATATAATAGAGTTTTTATTTCTATTAGGAGGCCTCATTCATCATTAACTATTTTGTTAAGTTGGATATATAACTTCTTATTAAAGTGAATTCATTGGTTTAGGGACTCATGTCTTTGAGTAATATTTTTAGTAAGAGGTCTTAAGTGTCCCCTCTCTCCCATTCCAGTGAATGTTAAAAGGGTTATATTCGATTTTTAGTTACTAGTGACTAGTCAGATGAGAAATTTATGGTATGAAATGGGTCAAGTCATGTTAAAAATTCCTTATTGAACATTATAAGGGTAATTGTTACTCAAAGGCTTACTATTTCTTATGTTTAGTATTATTCCATTTATTCATTAGAGATGAAAATCATGGGAGGATGACCACTACTATTTTTTATATAGATGATTTAAAAACAATATGTGGTAAAAAACATAATTTAGTGTGATATATAAATGAATAATTATATTTTCATGTGAAATACATATATTTAAATTGTTTAATTTCAATTGATTAAATAAAATTTCTTTTCATTTTTCCCATGATATTTTTTCTTCTAACTAATATATTTTTCAATATTATTCCTTCCATATATGTATATTGTGATATTATAGTAGGAAGTTAAAGTCACATAACACTATTATATATTTATTATATTAGCTATAATTAATTTTTATTGTATGTGATTTTTTTTAATTTTTTGAAATTTATTGTGTATGTTCCATAGACCATGATAGTGGAGACCACATGTTAAAACATAAAAATATATATATATTTAAAATGTATATATAAATATATATATAGATATGTTTATGCTTCTTCCTATAAATATAGAGGTTTCCTTTTGATATATAAAGTTTTGGGTGTGTGTGCATTGTGTGTATTGATGAGGGATAAGTGGTTGACTAGCCTATCAAATTAATAATTTATAGCCTACTAACTAGTTTCAAAATGGTAAGTAAGTTCAAACCAAAGATAAGTCTTAGGTGTGTGACTAAGCTAAAAAAAAGACAAAAACATCCAAAGTGATGAAGTGATGGTGAAAGTGTGAAAATGGTGGTTAATTTGAGAAAATAGTTGAAAAAGAATCAAAATAGTGGAGTTTTAAATAGTTTATAGAGATTGGATAATTTTAATGAAAAAAATGAGGAAAATAAGAACTAAACTTACAGGAGAATTAAACAAATGTGTGGTAAATCTCTAAGAAAAGAGAATTGAAGAATGTAAATTTAATTATCTAAAAAATCATACTAGATTACTCTCACATGAACTGATATACCTTATATAACTCAAGATGAGGATTCTTCTTCATGGATAATAGAATAACCAGTGATATTTCTATTTATGTTATTTAGTTAAAGTTTCCTTGTAAAAGGAACCTTAACTCCCTATATTTTAGTGCTTGGAATTGAGTGAAATGTTCTCTCATGAAGAATAAGTGATGATAACCCTCATTGAAATATCTATAAAAATCATAGTTTAATACTAATACAAGAATAGTTTAAATGAATTTAATTTCATCCTACCAGATTCCCCAAATATGATTCAGTTATTCATGCTATAATTATAACAAGTATATTCACAAAAATCATCTCAATATATCAATATAGGAATAAAGGATAAATGTAAAATTAATATTCTCAAATGAAATCACCACATTCATCTATCTCAAGCTCTTATAAATCTTTCTTGTGTGTTCCAAATCCTCTAGTCTAGTTCAACTCTTGATCATGTGCTTCCTAATCCACTGGTTGTCAGTCTACTTTCTGGAATGTGTGAATCTCCACAATTAAGTCGCATGCCAACTCCAATATCATAATAATTAACACTGACTATAACTTAGTCTTCATCTCAACAACATCCACATGTTATCCTTCAATATAGTGATGATACTAAATTTTGATTATATATTATTTTTTTATTATTAATTCACTGAGTATGAAAGTACATAGTTCCAATATGTATTGGAATAATAATATCATTGAAGTTGATTGAAGCCCCAAATAATAATATTTTTAGTTTGGAAATATACATTTGTTAATTAGTTGGGTAATTCCCAATACATATAGTATTATGTACACTGAGTTGTGAATTTTATGAGAAAAAATGTTTTATCTTGAATCTTGGAAGTATTTTTCACTTCTAGATAACAATTGTAAAGATTAATTAATTCTTAGATATTGATATTCTAAGGAGATAATGTTTTGTATAATTATCATCCCATCTAAGTAAAATGATCATATAAAAAAGGATAACGTGTATTTATTTGTGGTTATTTGATAATTGTTCTAAAATTATAAGTAAATTTTCTTACGGGATTTTACATTTTTTATAACATTTGGAACACATTAAAAAATGATTCAAATATGATTTTGATGCAATATGTAAAGAAATATATGTTAATAATATTTCTATTAGAGTTTTTAAAAAAGAATCATATCAGGGATAATGTTTGAGTGATAAAATGAATCCAAAAAAGAGAATTAGACTAATAATATTTAGAGGATTTTTAGAGATTAATTTTAGATTATGTAGTTGAGGATTTTTTTTTATTTTGTTACTTGTACATTTATGGGAGTATTTTTGGTAATGTGTGGTATTGGATTTTATTAAAAATGATCAAGGGTTGATCAATATAAACCAGGGTAAATAAGGAGGCACATACAGAGAACACATATGGGTAGCATGAAAGGGAAATACTGATAAGACTCTCGGGTGTGGGACAACTAGGGATCCCTTGGGAGGCCACTGTATAAAAAAACTTTTTTCTACAAAATTGGTATCATGTGGTGGATTATTAGTGAGAAATATTCTATATGTAAACCATGCTAGGGATATTTTCATGCTTTTTAGCCATTATGATTGAATTGATTCCTGATCCATGTTTTGTTTCTCCATACAGGATCTTGAGATGTTTGATATAGATAGACTAACTTCATGAATACTTTATATCATAAAAATATATCCACCACATCATAATGAGGTACAAAAACAAACCACCTATATTCTAGATGTGGTTAAAGACACAAAATAATGTAGAGATTATTTGGTTTCATGAAGAAAAAATGTTCATGCTTGTGAGTTTATCCCATGGAATATATTTTATTAAAGATGATGTATTTAACAAGGTTGGACATATTTTTAGACAATAGTATTTTTTGACATAAAAATGTTATACACTGAATTATTTTCAAATTTTTTAAAGCATATTCGAAAAATATTTTTACTCAAGTGAATAAAGGTGATAATGAAGTCTATAAATACCAAGATAGAATATGTGATAAGGATATGATTAAAAATAGATTTTTTTATGTAAAGTATAACACTTTTTATTCATTTATAATTTCATATGGACTTTTACCGTGTTATAAACATATATTCAATGTCATAGTGTGATTCACTTCATGATTAAATGAAGGGATTATGACTTGTGTTGTCTAAATATGTCCCATAAACTAAAAATATTCTTGAAGGATTTTATTGCACCATCCTCAATCTTGTGTGACGAAAATAATATCTATGCTCATCTATATCCTGAATAAACTTTAGAATCATGTGATATACTTAAGTGAATATAAGACAAAAGATCATGCATATATCGTTTTTAAAGAATAATATGGTTCGATGCTTGAACAAAACAGTGAACTCACATAATAATATATCATGTGAGGTAGAATTATAAAACCCTAAAACATTATGACATATTTCTCTTTAAATAAATTTAATTTCTTTTATTTCTATCTTCATATTCAACACCTAGTTTAAACGAACTGTGATATACTATTAAAATATTATTGTTTAATATAATAGTTCTCGCCAAGCTGTTAGACTAGAAGGTTTCAATAAGTATAACTAAATTATAAAAATTATTTGGTTTATAGTTTCATAAGATGGATTCTTTGGTTATCAATTGGTTAGAAATAAAAATAAAAATCATTTGAAACTAAAAGATATGTTTCTATGGAAAACATTTATTATGTGTGTAATTTGTTTTTATCTACAAAAAATAAATTGGACTCTATTAGTGAAGAATTTTAATCAAAATTATATATTATAGAATAAATAAAAAAATTTAATATTCATCTAATGTTTTTTTATGAATGAAATAAATATATATATCTAGTTTTATTCTTAAAATTTTATTTTTCTAAAAGACGGTTTTCATCATGTGTTGTGCACTTATTTAAAAAAAATATACTACTTATAGAAATTGAATCTTTTAAAATGGACTCCATTTTTTGAATGAAAAGTATCAAATTAAGTAAATATAACCCTGTTATTTTTTTTAATAATAATATTTACAATAGACAAATTTGTGTCACCTCAGTAATTTTAAAATGCTAAAATAAGGTTAAAACCTTTGGTTACTGCTTTAGATTTTCTAAAACACTTCCCTTTATCCTATTTGATGAGTTTAGTTCTAAAATATCCTTCCAAGTCTCAAATATAGGGCCACTTTTATCATTTTTTCTTTAATATGACCTTTATATTAATTTAATGAAGGAATAAATACAAAATGTCACTATCTTGATTTTAATATCTATGAAATTTTTACATTAGGATGAAATATAGATAAGTTTGGTTATTAATTCTTATTTTAAATATATATTAAATTCTCTTATTATATTATTTTATTTAAAAAAATTATTAATTGAATAATTACCTTAAATTCTCAAGAAATACCCAAACAAAATTTATTCCATTAATATACATATAAAATAAAAGAATTTAAAAAATATTAAAATTAATAAATTTGGATAAAATATTGTAGTCAATGAATTTTAAATATTAATATAACATAATTGATATGTGTGAAATGATTAGACTCTAATTTCATATTTATTTAATTTTCATTAGTGTGAAATTAAATGAATAGTTTCAAAATGACATTAAGGATATTTTATAAAACTAATGCATTATTAAATAATTTATAATTCTTAAAAAATGTTAAATATGAAAAGGTGGATAATAAATTCTATGAAATTTCAAACCTTGGACATTTATAATCCAATTTTCACCTTATAAGTATAATTATATTCCATTAATATTAAAAAATTCATTTCCATGGTAAAGGCCAAATTGGTTAACCAAAAGGTTAAACCAAAATATAAGGTTTAAAATGACACAAAACCTATATAAATTTCATTAGTTGATTATACTTTGATCTTATACACATTTTATTTAAATATATGGCCATTTTGAGGCTTTTTTATTAAGATTATTTAATTGTATTTTTATCAATTTAGTAATTAAAACTTTTGTATCCATCCATTATGAAATGAAACCCCTTCTATCTTATCACTGCTATGGGTTTCAGGAACAGTGGAAGAATTTCCCTGGGTAGGGCCCAACTTTTATTTTTTCCATAATCAATTATCAATCTTAGTTCTTTATGAAGATGAATATCATGATCCATGGAATTGAATCAAAGAAATAGACAATGAATAATTTTACCAAAACTAAGAAAGAGTATCATCACATATTATTTATAAATATTTTAATTAAATAAAAAAATAACTTTGTTGGAATTATTTCTTAGTTGATGAATCTGGCGACAGATTTGTTTCCCAAAATAATTAAATTGTAAAAAACCAAGATTACATTTCCTCTAATGGTGATCCAGATGTGTTCTTTGAATCTACAGACATCACTGAAGGAATTTTTGGGTTCTAGAATGGAAGATCATTGCACTTGCATCATCCACCTTTGATCGCTTCAAGAACTGCTTCCAATGAGTTCTCATTGATCTGGTGGAAGAGTAGTTCTCTCCATTCTTGGGTGGATTCTTGGAGAATGGATTTCTCTAGGATTGAGAGGATTATTTAAATCCATTTTTCACAACCAAGAAAAATAAATTTTCTCTCTGGAGAAAATATTATAATTGGGTATTTATATTTCTAGGGTTAAAATAATATAATTTCATAAGTGCCCTAAATTTTTTATTTAATCCTTTTAAAACTCTATGTCAAATAATAATAATAATAATATCATTTCACTATATGCTCTTAACTTTCCAATTAAAATTAAATATTATTTAATTAAATAATATTAAATATTTATTATTTATCACCAAACAATTAAACTTTGTCTGGTATTCCTCCACAATATTTATTGGGCCTTGAATAATGTCTATTTACTTATTTAATAATTATCACTTCATTATTATCTAATAAATAAATAAATATTACATTTACTAAATAGAAAATAAATATTTATTAAATATTCCACTCATAATATATTCTGTCAAATAAATAGTGATAGAATAATTGTGATCAAGCATACATGAATAACTATTAAACAACATATGGGGATAATATTTATTCATCCTACTAAATAATAAATAATAATATATTATTTAATAGAGATTTAGTATACACTTAGTGTGTGACCCTCTGGGCCTCTTTCTCAATGGCATTAGGAGAAGTAGAATAAATTCCAAGGTTAACATCTAGAAACACACCAAGGCACCCATATTGAAAGAAATTAATGTCACAAAAAAATGTTACCTAAAATTAATTATTACCTTGTAATATAATATATTAATCACAATATCTCAAATTGAGTAGGTTTCATGCCAGTGCCATGAAGCTATGTGTTCAATGTCTCTTTCATTGATATTCTATAAATGAAAATTTCTTATAGAACACCTTGTCTATGGATTTATTTAGGCTATATAATTTCTATCAAAGGGTATGAGATATTATCATCGATTAAAGAACAGAAGGGATAAATCCTTTCTTCCAATATTAATTTATACAATATTACTAATGATGCACCCAATGTATCATACTTCACCGTGAACATTTGTCATCATGGTTTTCATAAACACATTAAAGTGCATGACTTAAAATACTCATTAATAATAATATTAATGTTTAAGGACCAATACACACATCTATAGATATGAATATCCAATGACACATATAAATGTGGATTTCCTACTGGTGGGACTCGTTCTCATATTATCTTTTTGGATATTACCAAGTAAGTACACAATGATAAAGTGCATCAATGTCATATGACTCTCCACCCCTGATAACCAGTATCATTTTTTCCCTAAAATATTATCATTCGGCTATAGAACATATTTTCCAAAATAGGTTTGTAAAACTTCTCGGTTCTCATCATAGTAGGGAACTAAAATGATTGTTTAGTGTAAAATCCACTCTTAGGACATTAACACATACTATGTCATGAAAAATATCAATCATGATCTGATAATTAGTTTATTAATATTTAAAACAATGAATATATGTTTATTATAATATACATAGAATCTTGTTATTGGGAACTAGCTCCAACAGACTCCCACTTTCAATAGATCTAACTACTAACAACCTTTAGTCTACTATCTCTCACATGATTCTCATGCTTCTTCTTAGATAGTCCTTTAGTCAATGGGTCTACCACATACTCTTCCATGGGTACTCTGCTCACTATAATTTTACCACTCTAATATAAACCCCTCAAGAGGTGATACTTCTTGTGTATATGCTTTGTCTGTTGGTATCACCTTGGATATTTTGCAAGATCCACTGATCTATTATTATTGCAATATAATTTGATAGGTTCTTAACTTCTAGGTACCACATAATGCTCCTGGACAATGTTTTGAATCCAAATGGATTCCTCAGAGGCATCAAATGCCACTATATACTCAGACTCATTTGTTGAATCTGAAAAAAAATGGATGATTTGAACACTTCCTCCTCACAACTCTTCGATTAAGATAGAAAACATATCCTGATTGTGACTTCAAATCATTCTGATCTGTCTGAAAACTAGCATCAGTATAACTTCTGATGACTAGATCTTCATCGCTTCCATACAATAGGAACATATCCTTAATTCTTCTCCGATACATAATGATATCCTTAAAAATAGTCTGTTTTTCACCAGGATCTACTTGTTAATTACCTTCCATGCTCAGTGAATAGGCAGCATCAAGTCTAGTACATAACATGGCATACATGATTGATTATATCGTTGATGTGTATGTGATCTTACTCATTCTCTATTTCTCATGTTGTGTCTGATGACACGTTTTCTTAGAAATATGTAAAACATATGACACTATAACCAATTCCCTCTCATATTTTTTCATACTAAATGTATTTAGTATCTGGCCACCATATATACTTTTACTTGGTCCAAGAATCCTCTTGGATTTTTCATGAATGATCTTGATATTTATAATATATGCTACTTAGCCTATGTCCTTCATGGAGAAAAATTTTTTTAACTAATCTTTAATAGATTGTAAGAATTGTATTTCATTTCCAATAAGTAATATTCCTCCAATATATACAACTAGGATAACAACTGCATTCCCAATAAACCTATTATAAACATATGGCTCACATTAATTCTTAATGAAATCAGATTATTTTATAGATTCATCAAATCCAATGTTCCTTGACCTGTATGCTTGATTTAGTCCATAAATGGATCTGTGTAACTTGAAAATATTTTTGGCATCACCTGGAGTCGCAAACCCTTCTGGCTATGTTACATAGACATCTTCTAAAAGGTTCCCATTAAGGAATGCAGTTTTGACATCTATCTCCCAAATCTCATTGCCATGGTAAGTTTCTATGGAATGTAAAATTATGATTGATGGAAACTTATTAAAAGGATTCATCATATTAAATTAATTTATTTTATTTAAACCCTTTATACACTAGCCTTTCATTATAGGTACTTACTTAACCTTCCAAGTCGAGTTTCCTCTTGAATACCCATCTTCATCCAAAAATATTTACATCAATTGGTGCATTAACCAGAACCCATAATTGGTTCTGATACATGGAATCCATTTCCGAATTCATGGATTCTTTCCATCTTGCAGCTTATGAGCTCTCTACTTTCTTCATGCTGGAGATAGGTTCATCATTGTCAACAAATTATGATTTACCATCCTCAGTGACCAGAAAACTATATCTCTCGGGTTCTCTTACCTCTGTTATAATCTTATGCAGTAATTGTGTTTTAGGAACTACTTCATCCATGGGGACCTATGTAATCTATTCATAAACTAACTCTTGTGCATATTGATCATTAACACCATCGAAGTCAATCTTTCTTCCTGTTATCTTTTTTGAGGATATACTCCCTATCAAGAAAAACGACTTGTTTGGAGACAGTCACTTTCTTGTTCGAGGGGTTTATAGGTATTATCCATTTATTTCCATGGGATACCCAATAAAGATACATTTCGTGCCCTGGGGTGCTATTTTGTTTCCTAAAAAATATTTAACAAATGCCTCACAACCCCATACATGTTTATGTGATAAAATGGGTTTCTTCCCTCTCCATAGATCAAAGGGAATTCCATTTTATGCTTTAATTGGTACTCAGATTAATGTGTATGCTAGAGCTTTTAATGCATATCCCCAAAAATATAATATAATATTTTCATGAATTGTCATTGAACTTACCATGTATCAAAAAGTATGGTTCCTCCTTTTACTAACACCATTCCACTGTATTCTATAATGTGGAGTGAGTTGAGATATAATCCCAAACTCCCATAGAAAGTCAAAAAACTCTTGGTTAAGATAATCACCACCTCAATCCAATCAAATTATTTATCTCCTTACCAAGTTTATTCACTACATCATTCATGAATTCCTTGAATTTCTTAAAGTATTTGGACTTATACCACATCAAGTATACATAACCATATCTATTTAATTCATTAGTAAAATTTATGAAGTATGAATATCCACCTCTAGCTTCTACTGTAAATAGTCCACACACATCAGTGTTTACCAATCCTAGAATATTTTTATCCCATTTACCCTATCCACCAAATAGTGGATTTTTCATTTTTCATTGTAAACAAGCCTGAAATATTTCAAATGGTTTTAGATCATAAGATTCTAAATAACCATCTTGACATAGCTATGTAAGACACTTCTTGTTTGAATAAACAATATGGTGATGCCACATATTAGTGTTATATGAGTCATGTGAAAATTATTCTTTATCAATTTCCAACACTTGGTTTTCATAATTTAATTCATAAATATCAGTATTTAAATTCACCATACCATAAATTACGTTTTACTTATAAAATAAACAACTATTATTTTCAAATTTAAAAAAATCCAATTATATCTAGACATGACATAGAAATTATGTTCTTGATTACTATAGGTACATAATTAAAATATCTTAAAACCAAAATCATTCCTAATGGAAATTAATGGTGTTAGTAACCAATGGTCATAGTAGCCAACCATGCACCATTGGTAACTTGCAGATCCACCTCTCTTATGCAAATATTTCGGAATCTACTTGGTTTCTATATTTGGATACATATGTGATCCCCACAATAATTATCTGATACTTAATGTGTGTAAATGGAAATATTACACTGGATAACGATTTCACCTTTATTTTCCCCTTCCATTTGGGTGTATTCCCTCTTCCATTGTTAGGTCTTACCACATGAAATACATACTACCTCTTTTTCCTTGCTCTATCTCTAGATCTTCTTATTCTTGGAAGGATGTTGCTTGAGAGATTTAGACTATTTATATGTCTTGGGACCCTTTTCCTTATTCTTCATTTTCTTATTCACTATAAAGACTATGGTTTTATCATGCTTCAAATCCTTATCCACTTTTATAATTAAAGTAATATGTTCTAAAAGACTCTTTTCATTATTACTCACATTATAATTAACCATAAACTGGACAAGGTCTTAGGTAGTGATGAAAGTATAAGATATCTACACAAATCATCTACGAATTTAATCCCTAGGATGTACGAGTGTTCAATGTAGCTAATAATCTTGACTACATTAGGCCATCTGGTGTAAAATATCCAATATTAGTTGTAAAAAAATCATTGGAGATCACATACCTCTCTTGTCTCACCATCTCTTAATATAGATCCTGAATGTCAAACATCATGCTATACGCATCCATGTCCCCATGTTGCTTCTAAATATCACTGGAAATGGATGATAGGATGAAAAATTGAACATTTGTATCATTATTCAGATGTTTCTCATAAAGAGATATCTCTTCGTCACTTTCCTCATTTCCAAGCACAACTGGTAAAGGATCTTCCAATACATACAATTTCCTATCATGGAGAAGAATGAAACGTATGCACCTTTTCCACTCTTTTGAATTTGTACTAGTGAGAAGGTTTTTCTTCTCAAGTATGGATAAAATGATATTTTGGAAGTCATTTTATTATTTTCTCTACAAATAAGATAAGATTAATTTTATTAAATTATTTTATAAAATTTAGAAAAATAAATTTATATTATATTTATTAGTCTCCCATTATTTTATCAAAACCTAATATCTATCACCATTGGATTTAGAATATTATTTTACTTGGCTGTTATATTATAAAGGATCTATATTACCCTTATAAATTCCCAAATATTTGTTAGTCAAGAAACTTTAATGGTTTTATGTTGGTATTCCTAATGAAAACTGCATTTACTCACAGTTCCTTGATCTACTGAGTGGACTCCCCAATCCTGGAATCATTAATTTAGATTTCCTCAATATTTTCCTCTCAGTAACACAAAATACTTCTTTGGAAGTAACCTCTTTATGTAAACCAAGTTAATTCAACCCAAAACCTCATGTTATAATTCCCTGATAATTGAAAGCACTCCAACATTGGCTGGTCATGTACTTTGAACTATGGTTCAATTTTAACTAAAGTAATTTAATGATATACTTACTTAATATTTAATTAAGGTATTTTATCCTTTTATGTATAAATATTCATCTATTATCTTTATCGCATGATTGTTAACATTAATTAGAAATAATTATGTTACTAACCATGTCTTAGATAATATTTGTGCATAATCTAGTTTATTTTCGTTCAATATTTCATGCTCATTAATTCATTAATCATGTGATTATGATATGACATACATAATGAAGTCATGAAACTAAAAAGAAAAAAAAATTAAAGTGGTATGATCATTACCTCTTATTAGTGGTTAGTGTATCTATCAGTTTATAAAATAATTGTCGTCCTAGGGGAAAAACATTAAACCAATTAAGGTTTGTGTTGCATATTTCCACCATTCCACCTATGTATCTCCTTGGATTGGTTTTTCCTCAACTCTAAACTTAAACCTCCTCCACTATCTTGGGAGCTCAATCCATTACATATTCCTTTTATGCACATGAAGGTGAGGGGAAAAGGGGGTTTACATAAAATATACCATGGGAACACATGCCTTACAAACTGAAATGAGAGAAGGCAAGCATGAAAAAAATTTAATTTAATAATAAATTAAATTAAACTAATCACATACAAAAGGTCTGGTCTAGCTCATGATCATCCACATGAATTCATTGAATTATGTATTTAATAAAACTATAATTCAATTCTTAATCATTATTATTTAAGATAAATCGTGCTTGAATCAATTAATTATCATCTTTAATTAATCAATTATTTTATCTTAATTATCAAATGAATTTAAAATATATTATTTTATATTATAATTTAAAATATATATATATATATTCATTTAAAATTAATTTTATACATAAATGTACCTCATAGAAAATGTGGTGAAAACATGTCCCAATCTACTCAACCTGTATTATTCTCGTATACCATTTTACTCTTGTGCATATAGAATACATAAATTATCACATACTTCCAAAATGTATACTTCACATATTATTACATGAATTTAATGATTTTTCAATCACATGTTAAGATTCAATGCATGTAGAGTAACAATATGTATTACAACTCATACATGATATATAGATCAGAATATTATACAGATATTAGTTAAAAATTTATATATATATATATATATATATATTAAAACATATCACATGGAGTGTCCTATCTTTATGACCACACACAAGTACATATCTCAATGTTTAAATTTTATAGTAAATAAATTTTCAGTCTTCATAATTGGTTAAATTACCCAGGGTATAGATCTGATCTACACGGCATGTACGTGTCTCATCATCTATCTGAGACACACACCTACGGACTCGTCATGTAGTTTGTGCCTCGAAAAATTTGGAGTCAATGGCATATCCAATGGGATATAAACCATGTCAACTTTATGTTTCATGTAAAGCAGTTAGGTAGGTCATGTATGGAATACATAGCCTGTCAGTGACTAAAAGGGACTACATGCTATATATATGGGATACATAGCATGTAGTTCGGCTGATAGTGTGGAATTAAATTATTGCCACAACATGGAGCATTAAGTGTGTAATTAATGAAATAATCAATGCATAATTTAGAATTGATCTTCAAATAAATTCTTATTTGTTGAACATGACTACATGATCTGTAACTCCAATTACATCGCATGTAATCTTGTGTTTTCTAGAAAAACACCTTGGAACCTCTGGATGAGTTCCTTGATTTTATTTAAACATAAAATTAAACATATCTATTATATCTATGAGAACCAAAAGAGGAAGAAATAAAAATCGCAATTCATATTAAAATGATATTTAAACTTGAATTTAGAAACTAGATTAAAATGTGTAAATCACCAATGATATTAAATAATTATAAATAATTATGTGATTGAGATGATACCACTTATATATTCTAGGTACAATGAATGTATTCCGATATACGAGGGCCAATTTCGATTTTTCTCATAATCGATTATCAATCTGAAATCTATACGATGATGAATGTTGTGATCTATGGAATTGAGTCAAAGAAATAGACAATGAAGAATTGTGTTGAAACTGAGAAATAGGATCATCAGATATTAATTATAATTTATTTAATTAAATAAATAATTTCAATTTTTGGAATTATTTCTTTATTGATGAATCAGGTGAAAGATCTGTAGTCCTTCGTCATTGCATTGTTGAAACCTTATATAGATTTTCTTTAGCGGTGATCCACACGTGTTCCTAGAATCTCTAGATGCCACTAAAGGAATATTCAGGTGCTGACATGGTAGATCATTATGCTTGTGTCGTACACCTATGATCGCTTCAAGAACAAATTCTCAAGCATTTTCCTTGATCCAGTGGAGGAGGATTGCTCTTTGTTCATGGAAAGTTATTGGAGAAGGGATCTCTCTAGGATTGAGATGATTCTCCAAATCTATTGTGGACAACAAAGACAAATGAATTATATCTCTTGAGAAAATAATATAATTGGGTTTTTATATTATTAGGTTTAAAATTATATAATTTCACAACTACCCTTATTTATTTATTTAATACTAGAAAAACCCCATGTCAAATAACAATACTAATGTTATCATTTCTCGACATACACTAAACTTGATAATTAAAATTAATTATTATATAATTAAAAATATAAAATATTTATTATTTCTCACCAGATAATTAAACCTTGTCCTACAATCCTCCATAATATTTATCAGGCCTTGAATAATATCAATTTATTTATTAAATAAATATCACTGCACTACTCTCTATTAAATAAATAAATTTTACATTGACTAAATAGAATTTATATATTTATTAAATATTATACACATAATATATTATCTCGAATAAATAGTGATGGAATAAATGTGATCAAGAATAAATGAATAATTATTAAACCCTATGTGGGAATAGTATTTATTCAACATGTTAAATAATAAATAATATAGTATTATTTAATTTAGATTCTTGCTATACTTATTATGTGGTCATATTGGAATCTTTCTCAATGGAATTAGGTGAAGCATCTTAAAATTCTAGTTTAGTGTCTAGAAACATGACAAGGAACCCATAAAGAAATAATTTAATGCCACAATGACATGTTACCTCATATGAACACTTACCTTGTAATATAATTCCTTTATCACAATATCTGAAATATAGTTGGTTTCATGCCAGTTCTTTCAACCTATGTGTTTGATAACTCATTATTTGATATTCTTGAAAGAGAAATTTCCATTAAAACACCATGCCCAAGGATTTAGTTATGCTATATCATTTCCATAAAAGGGCCTGAGATATTAACTTCTGTTAAAGAATAGAAGGGTTAAATCCTTTCTCGCATTATTTATTAATGAAATATTACTCATGATGCACCTAGCATATCTTACTTTTCCATAAATATCTGTCATCATGGTATTTTCCAATACATCAAATCACACAACTTATAATACTCATTAATAATAATATTAAATTTTAAGGACCAATACACACGTCTATGGATAGGAATATCCAATGACATGAAAAAATGTGGATTTCCTACCGGCGGGTCTCATTATCATTATATCATGCTAGATATTACCAAGGGTGTGCACCATGAGAAGGTTCATAAAACTCCTATGAGTATACACCCCTAATATAATGTGCCATTTGTGTCCCAAAAATGATATCATCTAGCTATAGAAAATATATTCAAGAATAGTGTCATAGAACATCTCGGTTCTCATCATAGCTGGGAACTATTATGAACTTTTACTGTGACAGCTAATCTTAGGACATTATCACATACTATTTAATGCTGAAGAACAATCATGATATGAAAATTAGTTTATTAATATTCAGAACAATTAATACTTGTTTATCATGAAGTATATAGAAGATGGTTCTAGGGAATCAACTCCAAAAAATTACACTATTTTGAAAAAAATAGATTAGTCAACAAATAATCTATTATAATCCAAGATTCACTCACCACTTCTGATATCTTATGGTCTTTCCAAAATACTATCCTTTAATGTCTTAAGGTGTAATCCAAATAAATTTTTTCAGTAAAGATGTATAGCTCTTAACCGAGTGTTTTAAATATTATTTTTTATTATACATCCTATAGATCTATAGTACCTATTATAAAGTACTTAATTAAGTGTATTAAAAATAATATATTTTTAGTATAATGGAAAAATCATTACTCACCTTCTTCCCATCCATTGGAAAATGATAACATCGCTCCTGCATACGTGTAGACGACCACCTCCATGAAGCGATGTTATTTTTTTCACTTCTAATTAACATAGATGGTAATAAAGATATATTTAATAGATATATATGAAATGTATTTATATTTAAGATATAATAATTATTTTATAAAGCTGAATTTTTATTTACATTTCTTTTTTTTCATCCATCGAATAGTGAAAACAACATTCATGCATACATATAGTGTGACATCTTTATGAATGGTGTAACTCGTTTTTCAATATCTACCTTTTATAGATGAATCTATATATATATATATATAATGAATATATATGATATTTATATCATGATAAAAAAAATTGATATGATGGATCCATGATCAATGTATAAGAACCAAGACTATAAAACTCACACATGCATGAAAAATGAAGCAATTATCACCTAGAACAGTGATTTTAATAAAAATTTATTAATAAAAAGGTGATAAGATGTAATAAGTAAATAATATATGGTATTATTGATTTGATTATTTTTCATGAATATATTTAAAATAAATCAATATTTATTATACATGAGGATTGAATTTGTATGAAGAAATATGGGACTTTAGGTAAGGGATATAGGTTTTAATCCCATTTTAATCAGGATTGTTTATACTAAAATTTCCATTGAAGAAATAATAAGATACTTTTCTAATAAACCCCTTTAATTTTTCTTCTCATGTGGTTATTCATGGATATTACTTGTTTTCTTTTCATTTTCCTCTTTAAAAACTCAATGTACCAAAACAATGTTTTTTTGGAAAATGGACTGTATTTCTCTCTTCAATTTAACATCCTTTTTATTCCACTTATTTTTTTTTCTCTAAAATTATTTATAATATTTTTTAATATTGTTTTATTATTATTTAAATTCGCTTTAACCATATTTTATTTTTTATAAAAAATTCAAATGAATATTCTTTTCATTTTCCAAAATAAGGTACTTTTAACTTTTCATAGAAAATGTGGAAGGAATATTTGTTTAACATAATTAGAATGAATGGAATTTCCCCCAATATTATTTCTAAATTATTCAAATATTACATTATAATTTTCTATGAAATTTTTCAATGAAATTTTTTTCCATAATATTTAATAACTATTTTTAATTTAAATAAGTGATTTCAAACTGAAATTTGTTTTTCCACATGAAATGTTCCATTGATTATTTTAATGGATTTTTCATCTATGATAACATATTTTGATGTTATTTATGTTATACTAAGGATATGATCCAATTATACCATCCATATTACTTACTAGATGGTTTATTATTATGGTGATGAGATATTTACAAAGCCCATTTATTTTCCATGGGTTATGCTATATAGAATTTATGAAATGTTTATGAAACGTATTTTCTTTAAATGGGATGCGATATGATGGTATGATGAATGTTTTATTATCATTTTTCAAACATATATAAGGTTTTCATTATGTCATGGGTGGTCCTAGAATTATATATCCTTCCATTTTGTTGGGAAAGGATTTATATCTCATGAGATAATTATAGGAAACAAGTTGGTGTTATTAATATACTATGGGAAATAGGTGGCGATTCTTGATCCATTATGATATGGGAAAAAATTTAATACTAAATAGAGAATGATTTATGGTATTGGTAGTTAACGTTTAAATATTAAATGATTTCTATACCTATGATGGCGTCACAATTTTTTGATATGATGTTTTGGTTCATGATTGATTTGTGATGATTTCTCACTCTTAGGATTCATTTCTTTTAAAACAATAAAGTTATATTTAATGAATCATATTTAAAATCCATGATAGTTTGGGTATGGAATTTATAAGTTATATTCATGACCTCATACCCTTATTCTTTTTTAATGCTTTCATATGATCTTTGACTGATATATCCCATGATTACCCTTACTAAGAATCTGAGATCAACTTTTCATAGGTTTATTTTCCCCAAGTTATGAAGAAATGTTTTTTACGGTATTTTTATGAAGTGTACTATGTGGTAAGGTATTGAAGATATATTTTTAAGATTTTTTATGATATAAAAAGATTTTTTATCTAGACTCCAAAGACACTAAACCATTATGGTTAGTGGGCTTATATTTGTGAAATGTATTGAAAGTTCATCTCAAAACATTTAATATTTATGTATGAAAAGTTTAAGTCTTTATATTTGGTATAATACGAAAATATTAGTCATTATTTAGATATTGTGATTATATAACATTGGTGAAAACCCTTAGGATAATTCTATATATAGGAAAACATCCTAATGTTTTGGTAATGGACATAGAAAACCTAGGTTAAACCAATAGTTCTATATATTAAGAAGAAGGTGCCATATTTTAGATTCCCCATGAATTATATTTCTTTATTATAAGATTGTTCACTATTATTATGATAGCTAGATTCTTACACTTTGTTTTTTGGTTTTTTCCTATGGGTGGAACCATAATACATCGTGCTAGCAACGAATGTAATGGACAATGAAACGATTTCCCGCCTATGTAATTAAATTCTATGGGAGATGTAATGAAAAACATAATTACTATTTTTATGAAACATTCTCATACCATGAATCATGATAATATTCAAAATGATCAAATGAGGGAAAAATTATTATGAGTCTTTCATGAGGAAATATCAACATTCTTTTAGTGGATCTTCTGATCCAATACTGGTTGAGTGATGTATTAGCACCATTGAGAAAATATTTTTAAAGATCCAATTATCAGAAAATGAAATTTTTTTTTAATTTTTTTATCAATTGTAATATAAGGAATATTAATGGTGGAACCTTATTTAGAGTACGAAGCAGGAGTAAGAAATTAACTCCATGGAATGCGATGAGTTAAGAGTTTTTTTTAAGTACTTCCATTGTATTATACATAAAATTATAGATAATGAATACCATAATCCTTAGAAAAGGATTAACAGAACCACTTTTACTTATGATGAAATTTTTACAAGACTTGAAATATATGTTTTTGGTTTAATCGTTATCCCGGAAAAGAAAATTGATTAATTATTCGGAAGCATAAAACTAATTCATTCAAAGAAGTTAGACATAATATACTTAGTAGTTATGTATAAATATTTCTATGTGAAATCAATATATAAATTGAAATTGGATACACCCACAGATCCCATGGTTTTGAAAAAAAAATGAAGATTGAGTCTCATAATAATTCAAATAAATCACTTTGTGGAAAGATATTCTAGCAATTTCTATGCTGGAAATATAGGAAGAAATTTTAGAGGACATTATTTAATGGAACTAGGTTGTTCTTTATATGTGTAAAGAAATGTCATAAAGCCCATTAATGTTGAAAGGGAGTGACTAGGGAAATTAATGAAATAGAGGAAAATAAGGAACCAATGACTAAACCATCCACACTGTAATCCTTAAAATCCAATGAATATAGTAATTATGCCAACTAGTGCATGAATTTTAAGGTTTATGATGATGATCAGCATCAATGAACTCTTAATACTAAAGGAAAATAGAAATATAATATGATCATTACTACTGAAGTGGGTTACGATAATGGTGTGGTGAAAGGTAAACTTAACATCCAATATAGAATAGATAATGTATTACTTGATTCTAGCTATATCCACTCTTTAATATTTAAGGAAATTTAAGATGGTATAAAATTACCACCTCAACTATTAGATGTTGAGTTAGTTGTGGAAAATTTAAATAGTACAATGGTCTCATCTCAAGTCTATGATTCTTCTCCAGTTTACGTTTTTGGGAAATTACATCATGACAATTTCGTGATTCTCCCAATAGTTGAATTTTATGTGATTGTAGATATAGATTATATTTCATTATATGTATCTTATATAAATTTTCAATAAAAGTACGTCACAATTCATACTCCAAATAAACCTATGATCATTTACATGTGTGAGGATAAATGTGAAATTCCAATGGCAATTACTTATATCTTGTGGGTACTAATTCCAATCTATGAAGGCTATCTATCTCATATGGTTGGGGAGAAACTAAAAATTGAGGATACACATATTGTATGGGAGTTTTTTTTATGACTTTAAATAAGAGTTTTCTATTCTACCTCTGAATCTTGAAGTTTTATTTTCAATAGAACTCATACCTGGTGCTACACCTATTTCAAAGACTCCTTATTCAATGGACCCAATTTTATTATAGGAATTAAATAATAAACTAAAATATAATCTTGATAAAGTATTCATACTCACTAGTGTGTCACCATGAGGTGTGCATATTCTTTTTATTAAGAATAAATATGGGTAAAAGCTTCTTTGTATTGATTTTTAGGAACCAAACAAGATCACTATTAAGAAAAAGTATTCTCTAATCCATATAAAAGATTTATTTGATCAATTTTGTGCATCTCAATAGATTTATTTTTTTAAGATTTGTTTAGGATATCATCAATTGAGTGTTAATAAGGATGTTATACCCAAGATATCATTCTGTATGAGATATAAGAATTATGAATTTACTATTTTACCATTTGGACTTACTAATTATCCTATTATCTTCAGGGATTAAATTAATAGATACTTTAGATATTAAATTAATCTTTTTTTAGAAGTATTTGTAGATGATATTCTTATATATTCAAAGATAAAGAAATATCTTAAAGATAATATGATAATTATGTTGAAGACCCTAAGGAAGGAGAATTTGCATGAAAAAATCACTTAGTGTGAATTTTGGATTCATAAAATTTCATTTTCTGTTCTATAATATCAAGTGAGTGTATATTCGTAGATCCTTAAAAAATATAATCTATTGAACAATAGACTAGACCAATCATGATAATCAAAATCCTTTTTTTTCATAGGTTGGATGGATACTACCAAAACATTATGAGACATTTCTCAGGAATATATAATCCGCTCACCAATTTGTTTTAGAATAAGGTTACGTTCTTGTGGGATGATGAATGTGAAAAGAATTTAAAAGAACTAAATATAAGGATGGTATGTACACCTATGCTCACACTACCCTATAGTATAGAAGGGTTTGAGATCTATAATGATTCCTCAAAGAAGGTAATGGGATGTTTCCTCATTCAGAATGATATGGTAATAGTATATTCCTTATTCCAATTGAAAATACATGAGGAAAATTACCTCATTCAGGATTATGAGCTATAAATGTTAATTTTTATATTGAAGATACGGAGGCATTATCTTCATAGTGTATGGTGTGACATATATACACACAATAAAATTTTTAAGTACATCATCATATATCAAGAGTTGAATATGCTCTAGAGAAGATCATTAGAGTTGATTAAAGATAATGATTACTCAATGCATTACCACCCTGGTAAAGCAATAACGGTGGCAGATACTCTAAGTCAAAAGGATCTTGAAATTTTATCTATTATTAGTATTTAAATATATCTAATATATATGGATTTTTAGAATATATGACTTTAAATCCTGAGGAAATTGGATAAATCATATCTTCTCATATTAATGTTCAAACATCTATCCATGTGTGGATTATAAAGTCATAGGGGGATATATGGAACTATTGAAAAAATTCATAAATGGTCTTAAGTTCAACCTTAATTATGATGGATGATAATATTTAGTAATTGTTCATATGTTCTATCCATACCATAATTGAAGAAGTAATTTTTAGATGAAAATAAAATTTCATCATTCTCTATAAATCGTGGAAGTATAAAAATTTATAGAGATTTGAATGAATGTTTTTGGTGGAAAAACACGAAAACGGATTTTACAAAGTATATATCTCAATGATTGGTATGTTATAAAGTTATTGTTTAGAGATACAATTCTAAGGGGATTTTAAATAAATTTCTCGTAACTAGATTGAAATGGAAAAAAATTCCATATATTTTATTCTCAAACTACCTAAAACATCTAAACGGTTCAATGACATTTGGGTTGTAGTCGATCTCCACATGAATTCAGCACGCACCATTTTAATCAAATAATATTTCACTCTTTATCATCTTTCTATGTTATACATTAAGGAAGTTGTGAGATTTCTTAGAGTACCGCATTATATTGAATTTGATCAAAATCTAAGGTTTTCCTTGAATTGTTGGAAAAGTCTTTAGTACGCACTAGATAGAGAGATCAGCTTTAGTATTGTTTATCATCTTCATACATATGGTAAATCTAAGAAAACCATTCAAAATGTATAGTGTATATTGAGATCTTGTTCTATGAAATTCAAAGTTGGTTGGCATCAACACCTTTATCTAGTTTAGTTTTCTATCAACAAAAACTGTATCTCAAGCATTATGTTGGATGCTTATGAATCCCTCTATGGAAGGAAGTGAAAAAATACAATGTATTATGATGAATTTGGTGAATGAAATTTAATACAAGAAAATATATACAAGTAAATGTTAGAGAGATTAAATACATTTATAATCCCAATATAGTAGTTTAGAGTCAATATAAAAGTTTTATTGATAATGGTTAGTGAGATCTTGAGATAAAAGTTGGTGAAAAGGTAGTTCTATAAATATCTTCTAGGAAGATGGTTATTATATTTTAAAATAACAAGAACCTAAACCCTAGATATAATAGTCCCGTTGAAATTATTTTTCATATTATGGGGATATATTACCATTTGTAACATCCACCAAATCTCTCTCAAGTTTATTATGTGTTCCATGTATCTCTCTTGAGGAAATAAATACTTGATCCTTCACATGTAATGAACTTATAGGTCTTACTATTAGAGAAATAAATATCTTATAAGAAAAAATTGATTCATATTATATATCATAGAAATAAAGTGTTATGAAACAAGTCCACTCACCTATTCAAATTTTTGTGGAGAAACCTTAAATTAGAGGTAGCTACTTGGGAACCCGAGGATGTGAGGAAACAGAGATATCCTCAATTATTTGTATCGAGGTGAAGGAATTTCAAGGGATAAATTAATTTTAAGGGGGTAGAATGTAACAACCAAGGTATTTTATGATATATTCTCATTAAATAAATTTAACATCATTTATATCTTTCTTTACACACAACACTAAGTTTAAAAAAACCAAGATATACTATTAAAATATTATTACTTAATGTGAAAGATATTACATAGATATTCGAATGAAAGGTATGAATAGGGATAACTAAATTATGAAACATTTATGGTTAACACATGTATAGGATAAATTATTTGTTCATCAATTTATTATAAATTAAAATAAAAAATATTTGAAGGTAAATGAAATGTTTTTTTAGAAAAACATTTTTTATGGATGAAATGAGTTTTTATTTTAATAAATTAAATTGATCAATATCACTGAATGTTTTTATTGAAATTTATATACTATATATTCAATGAAAATTTTAAATTAATTTATTATTTTTATAGTAATCATATAATAATATATATATCTAGTTTTATGCTAGAAATGTATTTTTTAAACAGTTTTCATCGCCTTTTGTACACTTACTATAACATGATTTTTTGATAATTATTGTTAGTGAAACATCAAAATTAGATTCCATATTTTTAATTAGGATTATTAAATTTAATAAATTGGTTCCATTTATTTATTTTTAATATTAATAATAACCTTAGTAAAATATTCCCACCTCGGTAAGGGTAAAGCAGGTGAAATAAGGTTAAAAATTTGGGATATGACATTAAAATTTCTCTAAAACGTTATTTTATCCCATTTTATGTGTTTTTTTGTCTATTAGTATTAAATTATGGAATATATTGTTATTTTGTATCGTTCTTCTTTAAATATGGCAATCATATTAATTTAAGAAAAGAATATATTCAAAAGTTTCACTATTTTGACTTTAATATCTCTAGAAATTTTAAATAAGCATAAAACATTGATAATTTAGGTTATAAATATTTATTTGAATGATAAATTAATTATTTTTATCATATTAATTTATTTATAATTTTTATTCAATGAATAATTACCTTGAATTCTTATGCAACACCAAAACAGTATTTATTCAATTAATAGAAAAATAAAATAAATGATTTTCAAATATATTAAAAGTAATAGAAATTTGGTTAGTTATTATGTTACATGAAATTTATTTATTAATATAATATATTAAATTTTTTAAAAATTATTATATTTCAATTCCATATTTTTTTCTATTGTCTTTAGTGTAAAATTAAATGAATACTGTTAAAAATGGCATTGTTAATATTTTATGTGAATAATATTTTATGAAATTATTTAAAAATAATAAATATCATGAAATAGGAAAAGGTTTATAAGATATCTTCTATCCTTTCTTCCTTTTTCCATTTATGATCCAATTTCCACCTAATAAGTAAAATTATAACCCTTTAATATGGAAAACGTTGTTACCATTATTAAGGTTTAAATTGGTTAACCAAGGGGATCAATGAAAAGATAAGGATTATAATAGAACCAAAATATGTAAAAATTTCATTTTAGGATTATATTTTGACCTTATCCTCTTTTTATATGAATCAACATCCTTATGTAATAATTTTTCTTAAGAATGACGTAATTGTATTTTAATATTCTTAGTAATTCCAAGTGTGTAGCATCCCTTCCTTATAAAAGGACACTCCTTCTCTCGTTTATTTACAACACTTTGATCCATTTAGCTCAAAAAATATCTTCTATAAAATAATCATATCTTCCTTAAAAACATAATAGATCTTTTAGTGATTCCATAATAACATCATTTCAAGCCTTATGTTGTAAGATAAATAAGGTTTCTCAACGAAGAGTTATAACTCTTAACCAAGCATTTTCAATTTAATTTCTTATTATATCTCAGCTGAATCTATGTTATACATTATAGAATAATGAATTTTTTATAATAAATATAAAAAATATATATTATTTTTCAAAAATCATTATTTAGCATCTTATCATCTATTGTAAAATGATAACATTGTACGTGTGTAGGTATGGGTTGCCACCACCATGAAGCGTTGGGATTTGTTTTTCTCTTTAGATTTAAATGGATGTTAATAAGTATAAATTTAATTTATATAAATTATATATATGATATAATTATTATTTTTTAAAGGTGAATTATTATTTACCTTTTTTTAACTCCATCCTTCAAAGAGTTGAAATTTTGTTCATGTGTATCTGTGACCTACCGTCTCTATGAGTGGTGTAATTCATTTTTCTATCTCTACCTTTTATGGATTAATATATATGATATATATATATATATATATCATGGTTAATATTTTTAATATGATGGAACCATGATCAATGTACAAGGATCGGGACTTCCAAACTGAGACACGCATGAAGAAAAAAGGAGTTACCACCTTGAACAGTTATTGTAATAAATCATTGTTAATAAAATGGTGATAATATGGGATCACACAGTGATGTATCATATATTATCACCCATATATTTTTTTATTACATTTTTTATGGGTTTTAGTATCCCATTTTAAATCATTTTCCAATAAATTTATATTTCGAATTCATGTGTTGCAAACATTATTGAAAAGATGTAATTGCACAATGGCCCAATTTGATAAAAGTTCATTGTTTTTATCATACAATTTTATAAACTCATCCATATGTGAAAATTAATTTTTTTTAGAATTTTATGATCAATGACATTAAATTAATTAAACTTTACCAAAATTCTTGATCTGATCATAGGAGAACCAAAAAGGGTCCATGATGTGAAGAAATTCAAGGTGAGAAAGATTAGACCAACCAATAGTGATTGGGAGATAACTCGGGCTTGGAGAATTAAATTGGGTAGATCAAATTTCTATGAAAATAAAACTCTAAGAATAAAATTTTCACTAAATATAATTTTACGTTAACTTTTTATAGTTAGTCATCTATTTGAATCAATGTGTTCGAAAAATATATCATGAACATCTCCTACACACCCAGAGACCATTGAATTTTCAGGAATCTAACTTGCAATTTTTCTCATTAAAATAACTACATAGATAATTGGAAATGATTTAAAGGTCAGGGTATGGATATGTTTAACTGGAGATCTTTATTAGTCCACATTAATCTTATTCTCCATCATGTACTTAAAAACCTATTAGTGGATAATCAAGGGGTGTTCTTTGTTGTAATCATGAGATCTATGTTTGTAATCATTGGAAGGTCATTGAATTTTTTAGTTTTTTTGTATATTTTTTTTCATTTATAACTTTTGATTTTTGGTTTATTCTGGTAAGGTCAAATAAAAATCAAAGGAATATGAATCCTCAGCCTTTCATGCATAATTCAAATCTTGTGATTATTTGATCATGTTTTCATATTTTCACATTCTTTTTCTTTCATGAATGTGATTATAAATTCCATTAGTGGGTGAAATCTATAAGATATAACCCATAAATATTTATGTTTTATTATTTCGAGAAATTATAAAATATACCCAAATTTGGTTATCTCATTGCCTAGTTAATGTGATAACTTGATTGAATTCAGATCTTAAATGGATATAACTTTATTGATTTTGAGCGGTCACTGGTAATCAGTATAATTTATCAATAAAATCCTAGGTGTTAACCTTGTAATAACTCACATACAATATATTTTTTAAATTTAAGAATCCATTATTGTCACATACATGACATATTTTAAAATTATTGTTCATTTATCTTCCATTCATTCTTTGTTTTGGGGGTTTCCCAAGATTTTATGGAGGAATGAGTGTGTTTTCATGAATTGGGCCAAACTGTGAGTCCAATTTCAGTTTTAAAAATAAATTTTTTTCTTTTATAAATCATTTTTTCAACAATATTCATCCATTAAAATTCCTAGTTGGACTCTCCTGGATTATTAAAAACCCCCATGTCAATTTGGATCCTTTATAAATCCATAACCAAGGTGTATTTGGGTTTTTATTTAAGGGATTGGGCCTACCCAGAAGCCCATTTCCAGTTTTAAATATGATTTATGATTCCATAATAAAATATTAAATTTTAAATATTTTTTTGTGATTCTAAGCCTCACCCAAGACCATTGAACCCAGTCACGTGCCTAGCCTCTTTCCCACCTCTTTAGAGATCATATCTATCGCGGTTGAGTGTGGAACATCATAGGGTTTCTAAAATCATCCCGATTTGAGAATGTAAGTTCTTTCCATCATAACTCTCTAAATTATGACTCTTTTTATTCCATTACAGTTCCTACATTACCTCACCATTCATATATGAACAACCCCAGAATTGTGGCCATTTTCAATTTCATCTATGGGTGTTTTGGAGAGATTTCTTCAAGATCCCTCAAGTATGTTAGTCGATTTCATTCCCCTTTAAAATTACAAAGGGTTTCATTCTATTTGATTAGGGTTTCTTATTTTTTCCATGAAGTACCAAGTGACCATAGCGGTAGGGTTTCGAACATAGGATTTAAACTTGTGTTTTCATGGTCAATTCTTGTGGTTTTAGGTTTGTTCTAAGCCTCTCTTGGGGCAGTGGTGGGGCAACATGATTTTCTCACGGTGATTCAAGGGTTTTCATTACTTTGGTAGTTGATTCCTTCTTGTATGCAATATTTATGATCTAGATGATGTTTTTATGTTATTTTTATGTATATTTAATTTAATTTTATTGCCAAAATTGGTTTTAGTGGAAATTATAAAGCAAATGCATTTTTAATGCCAATTTCATTTGAAATTTGGGGGGTTTTCATATATATATTTTGTTGGTTCCTTAAGGGATGACCTATAATTATTTGGTTGATTTTATTGAACTATATTAGCATTGGAAAAAATGTTTTCAATGTTCTTATCATTTTTTTGTTTATGCGAAATTGGTTTTGGGTGACGTTCGTTAAGAAAATGGTTTTTGAGTACCCATTTGGTGTTGAATTAGGTGCTTTACATGGCCATTATATGTGATGCTTTTTAGGGATTGTTTTATAACTCATTTAATGGGTTTAAATAAATGCTTAAGGGTCTATTAATTCTATTTTGGTTAATGTGAGTATGCACATGTTGTTCAAGTGGGGGTTTCAAAGTGTTTTGTGTGCAAACCAAGGAAAGATTTGGAGAAGTTGTTTTATTGAAACTCAGAGTGTTTCGCTGTATGTTTTAAATGGTATAAAATGTGTGTAGATACTGTATTGGTTGAATGTGACCATTATTGGTTTTTTACCTTAAAATAGATATGTGTTTCATGATGAAATTTTTTGAGCACTAAGGGGGAAGCCCGGGTACCTAGGTGGGGCAGATGTGTACTAGTACGGCTAGTGGACCAAATGGGTTTTTTCCCTATTTCCCTTAGAATTTAGAAAATTAAAACTCTAACTAAACTATTTATATGATTATTGGGTACCACTAGGTTATTTTTATGTTCCCTACTAGTGGCTTGTTCACGAGAACGAATTTACTATGGTTACTTTTCACTGTGGTATGAGGTACATGGGGCCCGAGATTATCTAGTGCCTAGGGGTATTCCCAATTTTATTACTCATTGTGTTTGTGGTATTTTCCATTATATTGGAATGTTTTTTGAAGTAAATTACAGAATATAACAATTCTATTTAAATGTGGAAACATTCTGAAAATTTTAGCTTGAAAACTATTTCCAATTGAAAGTTTCATTTCATGGATTTTATCACTGCTTTTATTTGTGCATTAAAACTACTTTATTTTTCACATTTTATTGCATTATCTTTGGAATAATTGGGTGTAATAAGATTTTGATTAGTCTCACACACTAATTACACCCCTTGGGTGTATTTAGACTTTATTTTTCTTGACTCGCGTAAAGGTAAAGCTAAGGGTGATGGCGGTTCAGGGTGTTAGTCCCCATCCTTGTGGTGGAGTTGTGGAGATGGCTTCTGGGCGATGACCCGTTGTTTTGTGGAGTCTTTGGGGCTGTCTTGCAACTATAATTATTTGTATTTGGACCACTTTTATTTTCTGTAAACCAATGTATCTAGTTTTGGATTTTTCTTAAGACTTGTTTGGCTTGAAAATTTCAGATTTATATTATGGATTGTTTTTAATGTTTTATTATTTCATACTCAGGTACATCATTCTCAATCCTAAATTAATGATACACAGGCACTTGTTTCATCCTATGGGGATAGGGAACATCCTTTGGGTTTTATCATGGGCCAGGTTTGGGGCCGTTATTGGTGGTGACCAGATTCGGTTCGCGACAAAATGATATCAAAGGAGGTTAATGTTTTTGGGTTATATTACTATTTTGGGATGAGTTAGGATAGACAGGATCTTGGACTGTCAGGGCTTGTGGTGTTGGTTGTGAGTAGGGTGTCTGGCCTACACCTCTTGTGGTAGACCTTGAGTCATTGGGGGATTCTGGAATTTATGGATTGACTTCACTTCTAGGTGAGACGTGTGGGCTGTAGACCGCACGTGGGAATCATGTGGATGTGTAGTAGTTGTTTCTTTTATTTTTGAAATGTGTTTAGTTTATTTATATTTGATGTATTTGATTAAAATTTTCAGAATTGTGTTATTGACTAATTTTTTGTGATTGTTGCATTTTTTAGCAACATGCATCCCTAAAAAGATCTCACGCGCCCACTAGAGGAAGCTGGAGAGAGTTCCCCCACACCGATTGATCAGAGGCTCAAGGATGCTATGGTATGGGATATCCAAGCATTGGGACAGGGACCAGCTCCTACTCCTATTCCTGTTAGGGTCGAAGATACAGTTCCTAGAAAAGATAAAGAACAAGAGTTTCTGAAAAAAAGCCTCCTACCTTCTGAGGTAGCTCAGAACCCCAGGAAGCAGAAGAATGGCTCGAGAAGATCGAGTGTATGTTTGAGTTCTTGGAAAAACCCGAGGAGATCAGGTTGAAGTGTGCCTCATTTATTTTTGAGGGTCCCATCTGTGATTGGTGGGAGTCAGTGCTTTAGGCTGGGAAGAATTAGTAGATGCGTTGGGGAGTTTTCATGGTCATCTACAATGAACAGTACTGCCCTGAGGTGTTGGCTTATACTAGGTCTAGAGAGTTCATGGACCATGTTGAGGGGAATCTATCTGTGATGGAATACGCCAACTGTTTTGCTGAGTTGGTTGGGTATTCTCAAGAAATCGTCTCTAATGAGCAGGCGAAGGCCCAGAGGGTTGATAAAGTATTGTGACCTAAGATATAATCCCACATGTTCTTGTTTAAGATGAATACCTATGATGAGGTCATTGATCGGGCTTCCATGGTGTAGATTGGTAGGAAAGACGGGTTCAGATTCTATGGTTCAGTATCAGTAGTGGGTAGTGGAAGCTCCTTAGAGATGAAAAGGAAGTGGGAGTAACATGTGAACAAAGGAGGTGGCAGTTTAGGCCACTCTTCCAGACAGTTTTCATTTACGGCATCTGATGCGAGATCGGTCATATGCCACCAATGTTGGAATTCGGGGCACATCTGACCGGTATGCCCACTTTCTCTGAATCCTTGTTACCAGTGTGGAGAAATGGGTCATTTACAACGCTTCTGTGGTGTGGCATGTCCACTTTTGAGTAGGGCAGCGTCAGTGGCTTCAAGATGAGTGCCAGCACAGTCTGAGCCATCGAGGACAGGGGATCTCGATTTGGTGGTTGCAGTGGTTGGGATGGGTCATCATCTAGGTAGAGCTAGTTCAGGTCATAGACACAGACTAGTTCCTATCCTCAGGTAGAGACCGGACATCTCCATGCGGTGAATCATGAACCAGCAGGATCAGAGGTCGGATCTTCGAAAGTTCGAGGTACCATTTTGATCGCATCTTCTATAGTTGCTGCTCTTTTTTATACTGGTGCCTATGTTTCATTTAGTTCTTCCCATTTTTGGACATGATGAATTTTCAAACTGATTTTATGTCTTTCATGATGGATTTGGTGACATCTCTGGGAATGAAGAAGGAGCAGGGCCTCAGGTGCCCCTCATGTGCACCTTCTGTGTCAGGGGTTGAGATGGAGTGGGACCTCTTGGTTATAGATATGAAACTTTTTGACATAATACATGGCATGTATTTTCTAGAACACTTCATGGAACACATTGATTACTACAGGCAGTGAGTGAGTTTCATGGCACCGGATGGGAGTCGTCCGGATTTTCGGGGAGAATGGGATCCTCGGTCGGGTCACGCAGGACCTCCACTCCCAGAGATGGGAAGTCATACCATCCAATTATCACCGCTCATTCTAGAGGATGATGGTCTTTCCCCTGGAGGTTCACTGCCCCATGTTGTGAATGAGATTTAAGAGGTATTCCCAGATGATTTCTCAGGTTTTCCCCCGAAGCGGGATGTAGAGTTTTTGATTGATCTGGCACTGGGAACACAATCGATATCTCTTCCCTCTTATCGCATAGCCCCCACAGAGTTGAGGTAATTAAATATACAGCTGGATGACTTATAATCCAAAGGAGTCATTCGCTTGAGCGTCTCTCCCTGGGTCCCTCCTGTGTTGTTCGTGAAAAAGTCTGACAGATCCCTCTGGTGGGGCATTGACTACAAAAAGCTGAATAAGGTAACAATTAAGAAATAATACCATATTCCAAGAATATTTGATTTGGTAGATCAATTGAAGGGGGAAATTTGGTTCTCAAAAATAGACATGCATCGGGCTATCATCATCTCTAGGTGAAGGAGTCAGATATCCTAGACACAACCTTCTGAAGCAGGTACGGACACTTTGAGTATTTGTCCATGCCCTTTGGATTGACCAATGCTCCCATGGTCTTTATGGTACTCATTAATATGTTTTTCCATCATTATCTTGATTCCTTAGTTGTGGTGTTCATGGATGACATTATAGTATACTGTGGCTCTGAGGTGGAACACGAACATCACTTGAGGAATATCTTGGGAACTTTACATGATCACCGCCTCTATGAAATGTTGTCAAAGTGAACTTTCTGGATCAGGGAAGTGAGATTTATGGGTCATGTGATCTCTGAGCAGGGGGTTTCAGTGGACCCCGAGAATATTAGTGGGTTTATGTCTGGGGAGTAGCCGAAGAATGTGTTTGAGATTAGAAGTTTCCTTGGCCTGGCTGGTTATTATAGGTGATTCATTAGGGATTTATCTCATCTTGCTTCACCAATGACTGCCCTCACCTAGAAAGGGGTGAAGTTTTTATGGGTCCCTAAATTTCAGGAATCATTCAAGGAGCTGAAGAGGTGGTTGACTACTGCCCCTGTGCTGATTTGTTTAGAGGCTGGAAAGAGATATGTGGTCTATTGTGATGCTTCAGGTATGGTTCTTGGGTGTGTGGTTATGAAGGATGATCACATGGTGGCATATAGCTCTCCCCAACTCTGACCACACAAAATGAACTACCTGACCCATGACTTGAATTTGGTAGCGGTGATGCATGCTTTGATGACTTGGTGTCACCACCTCTTTGGGGAGAAGTTTGTGGTCTAATCTAATCAAAAAATCATGGCCTATATCTTCTCACATAAGGAGCGCAACTTGAGGCAGCATCATTAGATCGAGTACTTTTAAGGGTTCGAATTTGACATTGTCTATAACCCAAAAAGGGTAACATGGTGGCCGATGCTTTGAGTATAAGAGTTTCAGTGCAGGCTTTGAGGAAGTCTAGTGATTAGTGGACTTTGATGGGTCTCTTCTCTTGGATGCCTGTGGAGACCAGGGAACACAGTGGAGGGGCATTCTTGGTGAGCGTCCAGTTGACCCCTTCTCTGTTGAAGTTGATTCAGCGGGAACATCCTAGTGTTGAGCTTTGTCAGTGGTCAAAGTAATTTCTTCATGGTGGGGAGACATCCTCTGATTGGATTTCGTCTCTCGAGGGAATCTTATGCTTCAAGGGCTATTCAGTAGTGCTGTTATCTCTACGGAAGGTGGTTGTCACACCCCGACATGCGCGTTTATTTTATTTTATGATTTCTTTGGCTTAAATTATTTTTGATGTGATTCGTGTTCAGTATCGGACTAGGTTTTTGAGTTTTTGTTAAAAAGTGTGCTTTTTGACGCGACGTCGTTGAGCACCCGGGATGAGCACGTTTTGGAAACCCCGCGCGGCTTCGCCCATGCAACGGAATAGTTCTCCTGCCATCAGAAAACAAAAAAAATGAGCGAACTTTTTGATTTATTCTGTTATTTAAATTTTTCATTATTGTTGATAATTTTATAATTATTTTTAAAGGCGATTTGATATATATTATTATTCTAGGCCGGTGCAAGCACACCGCACGGCTAGCTGAAGCCGTGCGGTTAGCCCAGATACTGCATGATTACGATATCTGTATTGGCCAAATGAATATGAATTGAATAAGTTAAAAATAATTTAAATAAATAACTTACTATAATAATATTATTATTGGGTCATGAATAATAATACTATATTTTTTATTTAAGAATTTTTGTTATTGGAATTGTCATTTTATCATTTTTGTTGTTGTTATTATTAAAGTTTTTGATCACCAACATTACTATTACTATTATTTTCATTATTTATTTATTGAATTATTTATTTTATTCTTATATATATATATATTAGTAGGGTTTGCAGAAGCCCCCATCTCTCGATCCTTCCTCTTCCTAGCGCGCCGCCACCCCCTCCCTTGCTATCTGGTCCAGGCCCGACACCCCTGCTCCCGCTCACCTGTAGAGAGCCCGTAGCCCCCATCTTCCTCCTACGCATTTCGCACCCGCATAAAGGCGCTGCGATCTCCTACTCTTAGCAAATCTTCTCACCCTTGATTCTCCTCGTTGCAGCACCCGCTGGCCCCCTCGCCTCCCGTTTTCTCTGCCTCCCGCTGCCCGCACACCCTCCTGCCTCCCTCACAGTAGCCCGCACACATCATCCCCCCCCCCCCAGTTCCGTATCCACCTTACAGCGCCCGACCAGCCGTTGTGCCCTTCTCCACTGTTGCGCGCCGCTAGAAATCTTCACCCACCAGCGCTCCAGCAGCCTTGCACCACCCCCGACGACCTCCATCGGCCATCCTAGCCAGCGTGGTCCCGGATCCGCATCCTCCGCTCCATGCTCGATCCCACAGAACCCCCTTCGCCCCCTGTTCAGTGCGCAGCCGATGCACTTAGCCCCCCTCCTGATCTCCTTCATCCTCACGCACCCAACTCCCCCCTTCATCCTCACCCATCCAGCGGCGGAGCCTCTCACACCCTTCTCTCCCCACTGTTTTTTTTCTCCCCACTGGTGTGCAGCGCAAGCAGGAGGACCCTCCCTCCCCGCCGGCCCTTCCTTCTCCGTGGTGAACCCTGCTTCCGGCGACTCGACGTTTTCCCCCCCTTGCTGCGCATGTGCAGGCCGAGCGATTTCCTACTTCTCCCCTGCACGTCACGGCCAGTAAGGTTTGTTTTGTTTTAATTTTAATTTTACTTTTATTATTATTGTTATTATCAATATTATTATTGTTATTTTACTTTTATTATTAGTATCATTATTCATATTATTCTTACTATTATTATCTTGTTATTATTTTTATTATTGCTTTTATTATTATTGTTAATACTACATCCTTATTATTATTTTTGTAATTTTTATTTTTATTTTTATTATTCTTGTTGTTACTACTACTACTACTATTATTATTATTATTATTATTATTATTAATGTTAATAATAATAATAATAATATTATTATTATTACTATTATTATTATTATTATTATTATTATTTTTAATGTTATTATTATTAATTTTATTATTGTTATCATTATTATTATTCTTATTAATATTCGTATCAATAATATTACTATTATGTTATTATTAATCTTATTCTTATTATTATTATTATTATTTTTCATCATTATTATTATTTCTTATTATTATTATTGTTATTATTATTATTACTTTTATTATTACTATTATTTTTATCATCATCGCGTGGGTTTTAATCGATGGTGAGTTGTTATTTGATGGCTCAGGACTTTTAGGACCCGCGTAGGGCGTTTCCAAGTGAGCGCCACCACCGCGCCTGGTTTCCGAGGTTCCGTCGTCGCCGCGCTTTAGTTTCAAGGTGAGCATCTATTCCCGCCGCTTGGTTTCGAATGCTCTAGTGAGTTTGCGTATGTGTCTGAGTCCTTGGTTTTGATTATGCAGAGTGTAGGACTTTATCACGTAGTCTCGGACACACGTCGTGTCATCGCGCCTTGGATCCGAGGTTGTTTGTCGACGCGCTTGTTTTTGAGGTAGGTCCCCTTTGCACTGCTTTTAAAATTTAAGTTATATTATTTCATGCTTTTTGCGCACCCTAATTGTTCAAAATCAACATTTTATTAATTGTAATAAATATGAGATAATATACGATAATTAAATTTTAATGTAAGATGGTTAATTTTTAAATGGTTATTTAATGTCAAAAGGAGCCGTTTATTTTATACACGACACATGAAACATCCTTTTGACGAGCGGACAACCAATAATGAAAGAATGCCCGTTTGGCTTTTAAACATAATTCACGGAATGTAAAACAGAGTTCTGGTTTAATGAGAAATGATTTCTTTTGAAGCATGAACAAATACTTTGGTTCGTTTGAGAAATTGCCCGGTTGGCTCCTAAAGTTTATTTGGAAAAGAAAATGGTTTGGTTTGGTTTATAAAAATACTGGAAACCTGTGAAGTAGTGTTTTGGGGTTCTTTAAACGGTTTTAAACTGGATTTTGTCTCATAAAGAAGTTGTACCTATCTTTGAGTAGTGTTGTGAAATGTATTAAATGCCCGTTTGGCACTTTATGAAAGCGATAAAAAAATGTTTTGATAAAAACCCTCTTAGGGCGACTCTCATGCCTTGGTTGCAATGGATTGTTTGGGAGGCCGCGCTTAGAGGCTCCCGGGTACTTGCGTAGTTAAAGGCAAGAGGTTGTCCCAAGGAGTGGCTCGGGGAATGCATGTTGTTCTTTATATATAGATATATCTGATTGGATGCTCGGTTGGCATCGGTTGGCTCACCCCTTTTTCTTAAACACTTGAGACATGGGAATCTGGCATATTGAGAGAATATTCTAAGAACGATTGCTGCACTGGTAGGTTATGGTACTGACCAGTGGCCCATAGTAGGTGGATATATTGGGTTTATTACTATGGGATTTGCCCTCGACCTGCCTGTGAGTGGATGGTCGAGCGTTTTGTGCGTTATGATTTCATCGTGACATGTCAATAAGGATGATTTCTCATGTATTGGTGTCTTCTGGTTTATTCTCGATCTCCTAGGTTCACCCATGTCTATTCAGCTTTTGTAGCTTGCAGTAATGATTATGATGCTCACGTGTATACTTACATTGCCCTTTCTGTATGTTTTAATTTGTGCATTCTGGCATATTGTTTTCCTTGGAAAATGATAAATTGCTTTTTAATGGGTTTCTAAAAACTGTTTTCAAATGGAAGTGTTTAATCCCTTTTGTACAAATTTGAAAATTCAAACATCACTTTCCCCTTTTCCTGAAATGTCATTGGCACTAATGAAATGAACACGAATTTGGAAAATGGCTAAGGGCAATGGTTCATACTTTGTTTTTAAGTAGAATATTATTAAAAACATACTTTTATAGATTGTAGTTCAAACTTGAAATGATGTTTCTTTTATTTTAAAGGTAGTGCATTGGGAATAGATATCGGACTAGCCTACTGAGATTTAATACTCACGCCTATAGTTGTTTTCTGTTTTTAGTGTTTGTGCAGGCTATAGCTTGAGTGCGCTCGCCTAGGGCGACGCTTGATCGTTGAGTTGGAGAGCGACCCGCGAGGTCACATGGAGTTTGTTCGCACGTCGTGTTTGGTTAGTTTGTTTCTTGTTTGTTCTTGTTTAGTCACTTTATCTGGTTTATATTTTCTGCGCTGCTCTGTATTTTTTTCGCTGTCTTGTTTATTTATATTGGGCGAAATCGTTCCCACAATCTCTAATGATGCCCTGGCGCTTGTCGCCAACCCGGGAGGATCGGGAACGCCTCTTGGGCCATGTCGCGGACCGGCTCGGGTGACCGGTTCAGGGTCGACCCGGGTTGGTTCATGACAAAATGGTATCAGAGGCGGTTTGCTCTTAGCAGACCTCACTTTTCAGAGCGCCCTTTGTTATTTGGGATGTCAAGGTAGATGGAGTAGGATTGTCGGGACTTGAGGGGTAGGTGCGAGAAGAGCGTCGTGAACTCTTGCCCGTACTGATCCTCAGGTTTCCATGGGAAGTCCGGTTTAATTGGTTTGTTTGGGTTTTTATGGAAATGTTTTGCGATTGGGGTACGACGAATGGAGTTGGGCTAATAGTCCTAAGCCGCATGGCCTGGCAAGCCATGTGGAGCTAGGGGCATGGTCCAAGAAGGCTCTCGGTGTCAGTGACGTGTTTGGCATATGGCCGCCAACCATATGGTCAAGTTGTTTACTGACACTAGTCCCCTGTTTGAGTTGTTTTGGGTTTCTCGTGATGTTTGAAAGTGGTTTGAATCAAAAAAGTTGGTTTTGAAAAAAAATTGTTGTTTGAAATAACATGTTTAATTTGCAGATTGTTTTAAAAGAAGTGGTATCAATAAATTGTTTTTGGAAAATGAAGTTGCTTTGATTTGGCCTTGGTGTTCCGATGAGTACTCACATGCATTTTGGTATGTTGGAAATGTGGATGGATCTCTGGTATGGTGGATGGATGCCCTGGGTGGCACGAATACATGCATGTGAGTGAGGCTCTAAAGAATACCAATGGCGAAGTTTTAACCCATTAAGCATATTTTAAATTAAAGATGTTTTCAAAGAGAAAATTTTTGATGTTATGATAACTTGTTTTCTCGGATTTTGAGCTTGTCACCTATGCAGTGTTTGATTTTTAGGTTGTTATTCATTCGTTGAGTTGGCCTTGATTGGATTTCTGACTTTTCCTTGTCCAGCGGTTATCCCTTTGAAGCTTTGATGGGTGATCGTAGTGCGGTTGATCAACCTAAGGATTTTATGCTTGAGTTTCGGAAGCTCGATCCACCTCTCTTTTATGGTCAAGAAGAAACTTCTGTGGCAGAGGAGTGGATGCGGAAGATTGAAAGGGACTTTAGCCTCATTGAGTTGTCCGATTCGTTGAAGGTCAAGTTTGCGACCTTCATGCTTGAAGGTTCACCGTGGATGTGGTGGAAGTCAGTGTCTCGGGACAAGCCCCGTCAAGAGGTTACTTGGGAGTTTTTCAAGGCCTCGTTCATTCGCCAGTATTTCTCTGAGGAAGATAGGGTGAGGAAGGGGATGGAAATGTGTTGTCTGCAGCTGGTCGACGGATCCGTGTTAGAATATTTCCATCGCTTTGTGGAGCTAGTACCTTATGATTCAGAGTATGCCACAAATGACCCCGTGAAGTCTCGACGCTTCGAGGCGGGTCTCCGCCCTGATCTACAGTCGAAGGTTTCAGAGTCCAACCTAACTTCTTTTGTCGATGTGGCAAGACAAGCTTTTCGTATCGAAGCCGCGATGGCAGGAGTGCTCGAAGTTTTTCTCCCACCTTTGATCCCTATGAGCACTGGTGAAGGTTCTGGAAAGGAGATGAGTAAGCAAATGGAAGTGGATGGATCAGGTCATGGAATCAAGAGGCCTCGGGATCTTTCATCGACCTCTTCGGTACGAGAGATTTTTGTGTGTTATCAATGTGGCAAGTGGGGTCACAAGAAGTCCTCGTGCCCAAGAACTCTGAAGCCCTGCCAGGCATGTGGACGCCTGGGTCACTTGCGACGATTTTGTCGGGGCGTTGCAAGAAAGCGTCGCAGAGGGTGTTCTCAGAAGTAATGTGCTATTGGGTCTTTGTTCAGAGTTCTTGGTGTAAGTTTCCTTTCAGTTTAAGGGATCTTTTATCGTTGTAGTTATACTGGTGGTCTTTTGGGTTTGAAATGTATGGGAACTTCATGGGTCTTTTGAAGAACCTCGTTTTTCAATGCTGGTGTGTTTTAATTTTAAAGTCTTTTCCTTCAATCTGTCAGATCAAAAGATGTATGTATCTCATTGGGATTATCAGAACCTGACTGCGAGGCAGAAGATGCTTCATCCATCAGAGCTCCAACCAAAAGGTCTCGGAGTGAATCCAGCGCGTAGTCAGGAACCCCCGGGGAAATTTTAAAGAGTCCGGTTAAAGTCGCGCCACTATCGTCGTAGTGAGATAGTTTTGGTGTTGTTGCTCTGGTTCCTCTGTCGTTGTAGTTTTCCTCTTACCGCAAAGCGCGTGACGGACTTATCCCTCACGTAGTGTCGGGAATCGTGCCTCTTGGATGTAAGTTGCTGACCAGTGAATTTTCATGGGCCACTGATGTAAATCAGTTGCGGCCCTGGTTTGGGTCCATCCCGAAGGGATGGGTCGTGAGTAGTCGTACGTCGTAGTTTCAGTGATATGATCCTTGGGCCCACCCTCCCCGCCCATGGGGTTAGGGTTTTTAGTTGTGCTAAGTATCCATTTAAGCTTCTACCCCTTTCGGATGAGAGTAAGTGTTTGAAATGTTCTTATTGTGCTCTTTCTAGCTCGGGTAAGGCTTGATGCAGGTCCAAATTAGTTTTCTGGTTGGCTGCTAAGAGGTCAGTCCTTTATGGTGGGGAGACCCACCATGAGTCATTGGGTTTTCTCTTAAGTCGTTATCGAATGATAGTTGAGTTCTTATGGTGGGGAGCCGTTCAGGCCTTCCCTCTGTTGGTGATTTACTTTGGGCAATGAGGTTCAGTCCCGCTGGTAGTCATTGTGACATCCTTGGTTAAGAGGTTGGATTGTGTTTTGTGAAATCCTTAGGTGTTGATCGATCGACTGGTTGGTGTGGTGGCTTTCCGGGGGCGGAAAGCGTTATGGTGGGGAGAATTGTCACACCCCGACATGCGCGTTTATTTTATTTTATGATTTCTTTGGCTTAAATTATTTTTGCTGTGGTTCGTGTTCAGTATCGGACTAGGTTTTTGGGTTTTTGTTAAAAAGTGCCCTTTTTGACGCGACGTCGTTGAGCACCCGGGATGAGCACGTTTTGGAAACCCCGCGCGGCTTCGCCCATGCAACGGAACAGTTCTCCTGCCATCAGAAAACAAAAAAAAATGAGCGAACTTTTTGATTTATTCTGTTATTTAAATTTTTCATTATTGTTGATAATTTTATAATTATTTTTAAAGGCGATTTGATATATATTATTATTCTAGGCCGGTGCAAGCACACCGCACGGCTAGCTGAAGCCGTGCGGTTAGCCCAGATACTTCATGATTACGATATCTGTATTGGCCAAATGAATATGAATTGATTAAGTTAAAAATAATTTAAATAAATAACTTACTATAATAATATTATTATTGGGTCATGAATAATAATACTATATTTTTTATTTAAGAATTTTTGTTATTGGAATTGTCATTTTATCATTTTTGTTGTTGTTATTATTAAAGTTTTTGATCACCAACATTACTATTATTTTCATTATTTATTTATTGAATTATTTATTTTATTCTTATATATATATATATTAGTAGGGTTTGCAGAAGCCCCCATCTCTCGATCCTTCCTCTTCCTAGCACGCCGCCACCCCCTCCCTTGCTATCTGGTCCAGGCCCGACACCCCTGCTCCCGCTCACCTGTAGAGAGCCCGTAGCCCCCATCTTCCTCCTACGCATTTCACACCCGCATAAAGGCGCCACGATCTCCTACTCTTAGCAAATCTTCTCACCCTTGCTTCTCCTCGTTGCAGCACCCGCTGGCCCCCTCGCCTCCCGTTTTCTCTGCCTCCCGCTGCCCGCACACCCTCCTGCCTCCCTCGCAGCAGCCCGCACACATCAGCCCCCCCCCCCCCAGTTCCGTATCCACCTTGCAGCGCCCGACCAGCCGTTGTGCCCTTCTCCACTGTTGCACGCCGCTGGAAATCTTCACCCACCAGCGCTCCAGCAGCCTTGCACCACCCCCGACGACCTCCATCGGCCATCCTAGCTAGTGCGGTCCCGGATCCGCATCCTCCGGTCCTTGCTCGAACCCACAGAACCCCCTTCGCCCCCTGTTCAGTGCGCAGCCGGCGCACTTAGCCCCCCTCCTGATCTCCTTCATCCTCACGCACCCAACTCCCCCCTTCATCCTCACCCATCCAGCGGCGGAGCCTCTCACACCCTTCTCTCCCCACCGTTTTTTTTTTCTCCCCACTGCTGTGCAGCGCAAGCAGGAGGACCCTCCCTCCCCGCCGGCCCTTCCTTCTCCACGGTGAACCCTGCTTCCGGCGACTCGATGTTTTCCCCCCCTTGCTGCGCATGTGCAGGCCGAGCGATTTCCTACTTCTCCCCTGCACGTCGCGGCCAGTAAGGTTTGTTTTGTTTTAATTTTAATTTTACTTTTATTATTATTGTTATTATCAATATTATTATTGTTATTTTACTTTTATTATTAGTATCATTATTCATATTATTCTTACTATTATTATCTTGTTATTCTTTTTATTATTGCTTTTATTATTATTGTTAATACTACATCCTTATTATTATTTTTGTTATTTTTATTTTTATTTTTATTATTCTTGTTGTTACTACTACTACTATTATTATTATTATTATTATTTTTATTATTATTAATGTTAATAATAATAATATTATTATTATTATTATTACTATTATTATTATTATTATTATTATTATTTTTAATGTTATTATTATTAATTTTATTATTGTTATCATTATTATTATTCTTATTAATATTCGTATCAATAATATTACTATTATGTTATTATTAATCTTATTCTTATTATTATTATTATTATTATTATTTTTCATTATTATTATTATTTCTTATTATTATTATTGTTATTATTATTATGACATTTATTATTACTATTATTTTTATCATCATCACGTGGGTTTTAATCGATGGTGAGTTGTTATTTGATGGCTCAGGACTTTTAGGACCCGCACAGGGCGTTTCCAAGTGAGCGCCACCACCGCGCCTTGTTTCCGAGGTTCCGTCGTCGCCGCGCTTTAGTTTCAAGGTGAGCATCTATTCCCGCCGCTTGGTTTCGAATGCTCTAGTGAGTTTGTGTATGTGTCTGAGTCCTTGGTTTTGATTATGCAGAGTGTAGGACTTTATCACGTAGTCTCGGACACACGTCGTGTCATCGCGCCTTGGATCCGAGGTTGTTTGTCGACGCGCTTGTTTTTGAGGTAGGTCCCCTTTGCACTGCTTTTAAAATTTAAGTTATATTATTTCATGCTTTTTGCGCACCCTAAATGTTCAAAATCAACATTTTATTAATTGTAATAAATATGAGATAATATACGATAATTAAATTTTAATGTAAGATGGTTAATTTTTAAATGGTTATTTAATGTCAAAAGGAGCCGTTTATTTTATACATGACACATGAAACATCCTTTTGACGAGCGGACAACCAATAATGAAATAATACCCGTTTGGCTTTTAAACATAATTCACGGAATGTAAAACAGAGTTCTGGTTTAATCAGAAATGATCTCTTTTGAAGCATGAACAAATACTTTGGTTCGTTTGAGAAATTGCCCGGTTGGCTCTTAAAGTTTATTTGGAAAAGAAAATGGTTTGGTTTGGTTTATAAAAATACTGGCAACCTGTGAAGTAGTGTTTTGGGGTTCTTTAAACGGTTTTAAACTGGATTTTGTCTCATAAAGAAGTTGTACCTGTCTTTGAGTAGTTTTTGTGAAATGTATTAAATGCCCGTTTGGCACTTTATGAAAGCGATAAAAAAATGTTTTGATAAAAACCCTCTTAGGGCGACTCTCATGCCTTGGTTGCAATGGATTGTTTGGGAGGCCGCGCTTAGAGGCTCCCGGGTACTTGAGTAGTTAAAGGCAAGAGGTTGTCCCATGGAGTGGCTCGGGGAATGCATGTTGTTCTTTATATATAGATATATCTGATTGGATGCTCGGTTGGCATCGGTTGGCTCACCCCTTTTTCTTAAACACTTGAGACATGGGAATCTGGCATATTGAGAGAATATTCTAAGAACGATTGCTGCACTGGTAGGTTATGGTACTGACCAGTGGCCCATAGTAGGTGGATATATTGGATTTATTACTATGGGATTTGCCCTCGACCTGCCTGTGAGTGGATGGTCGAGCGTTTTGTGTGTTATGATTTCATCGTGACATATCAATAAGGATGATTTCTCATGTATTGGTGTCTTCTGGTTTATTCTCGATCTCCTAGGTTCACCCATGTCTATTCAGCTTTTGTAGCTTGCAGTAATGATTATGATGCTCACGTGTATACTTACATTGCCCTTGCTGTATGTTTTACTTTGTGCATTCTGGCATATTGTTTTCCTTGGAAACTAATAAATTGCTTTTTAATGGGTTTCTAAAAACTGTTTTCAAATGGAAGTGTTTAATCCCTTTTGTACAAATTTGAAAATTTAAACATCACTTTCCCCTTTTCCTGAAATGTCATTGGCACTAATGAAATGAACACGAATTTGGAAAATGGCTAAGGGCAATGGTTCGTACTTTGTTTTTAAGTAGAATATTATTAAAAACATACTTTTATAGATTGTAGTTCAAACTTGAAATGATGTTTCTTTTATTTTAAAGGTAGTGCATTGGGAATAGATATCGGGCTAGCCTACTGAGTTTTAATACTCACGCCTATAGTTGTTTTCTGTTTTTAGTGTTTGTGCAGGCTATAGCTTGAGTGCGCTCGCCTAGGGCGACGCTTGATCGTTGAGTTGGAGAGCGACCCGCGAGGTCGCACGGAGTTTGTTCGCACGTCGTGTTTGGTTAGTTTGTTTCTTGTTTGTTCCTGTTTAGTCACTTTATCTGGTTTATATTTTCTGTGCTGCTCTGTATTTTTTTTCCCTGTCTTATTTATTTATATTGGGCGAAATCGTTCCCACAAACTCTAATGATGCCCTGGCGCTTGTCGCCAGCCCGGGAGGATCGGGAACGCCTCTCGGGCCATGTCGCGGACCGGCTCGGGTGACCGGTTCAGGGTCGACCCGGGTTGGTTCGTGACAGTGGTGAAGGTGGAAAGCCACCAATCTCATTGGGTTTTCCATCCAGGTGCCACCATGATGTATTATGATTTCCTTCGGCAGTTCTCGTGGCCTGGTTTGAGACGAGACGTTGTGGACATTGTTTCGAGATGCTATACATGCCAGCATGTGAAAATAGAGAATCAAAGGCCCTCTTGTTTTCTCCATACATTACCCATTCCTACCTGGAAGTGGGACAAGGTCACCATGGACTTCATTATTGGATTCGCTCATACACATCAGGGTAGGAATTCCATTTGGGTGGTAATTTTTCATCTGAAAAAATCATCCCACTTCATTCCTATCAGAGATACATGTAAAGTAGATGAGTTGGGCAGTTTATATATTCAAGAGATGGTAAGGCCCCATTGAATTCCATCAGCAGTTGTCTCGGATAGAGAACCCCATTTCACTTCTCGGTTCTGGTAAGACCTTCAGAAGGCCTTGGGGTCTCAGATTAAGATTAGCACGGCATACCATCCCCAGATGGATGGTCAAATAGAGCGGGAAAATTATATTTTGGATTACATGCTCTGTGCATGTTTCGTGGACTTTGGAGGTTCTTGAGATAACTATTTGGGGCAGGTTGAGTTTTCTTATAATAACAATTACCAATCCTCTATTTTAATGTATTTTTTTGAGGTGCTCTATGGTCGTCCATGTCGGTCCCCCTATGTTAGGTTGAGGTAGGTGAGACTTCACTGTTGGGACCGATCCTTGTGCAGGAGACTTATGAGAAGGTCAAACTGAATAGGCAATGCTTGTCGACAGCTTAGAGTCGTCATAAATCTTAAGCTTACCAGAGGCGTTGAGACCTAGAGTTTTTTTGTGGGTGACAGGGTATTCTTGAAAGTGGCCCCTCGTCTGGGCCATCACTAATTGGGGAAGCAAGGGAAGTTGAAGACTCAATATGTTAGCCCATTTGATATCACTTAGCAAATTGGCAAGGTGGCATATAGTCTGGCCTTAACTTCTCAGTTGACATCAAACCATGACTTCTTCTATGTCTCCCAGTTGAAAAAATTCAACCCGGATCTGTCCCATGTGGTGAGTTGGGAAGAACACGAGGTAGAGCATGACTTGTCAGTTTTTGAGCGGCCAGTGAAAATAGTGGACTCCCAAGAGAAGGTTCTTAGAGGGATGTTTATTCTATGAGTTCGGGTTCGTTGGAAACATGGTAATGATCCACATGAGACATGGGAGAGGAATTCATGGGTTGAGGAAGAGTATTCGTTCCTTTTTTTCGATCAAGTTTCAGGTTAACCATTCGGGATGGAAGGGTTTCTATGTGTGGAGAATTGTCAAATACATGAAATATTTTAAAGGACTTTTTCATTTATTTTCCATTGATTCATTGTTTTGGGGTTTTCCCAAGATTTTATGGAGGAATGGGTGAGTTTTTATGAATTGGGCCAAACCGTGAGCCCAATTCTAGTTTTAAAAATAAATTTGTTTTCTTTTATAACTCATTCTTTTTTCAAAATTTTCATCCATTAAAATTCCTAATTGGACGTCCCTGACCTTTTAGTACCCCCATGTCAATTTGAAGCCTTTATAAATCTATAAACAAGGTGTATTTGGGATTTTATTTAAGGGATCAGACCTGCCCAGAAGCCTATTTCTAGTTTTAAAAGTCAATTTGGTTTCCTTAATAACTTATTCAATGTTAAGGATTTTTCAGTTATTTAAATAATCACCCAAGCCTATTGATCTCAGACACACGCCCAGCCTCTTTCCCCCCTCTTTGGATCTCATATCCATCTAAATTGAGTACAAAAAATCATAGGGTTTCAAAAATCGGTCAGATTTGAGGAGGTAAGTTCGTTCGATCATAACTCTCTCAATTATTACTCTTTTCAATGTATTATAGTTCATAAATGACCTCTTCATTCTTCATTGAACAACCCTATAATTTTTATTATTTTCAATTTAATATACTGGTGTTTTGACGAGATTTCATCAAGATCCCTCAAAGTAAGTTAGTCCATTTCATTCCTTTTTCAAATTTCTTAGGGTTTCATTCTATTTGATTAGGATTTCTTCTCTTTTACTTGAAGTACCATGTGACCAGGGGTAGGGTTTCAAAAAAAGGGTCTAAACATTGGTTTTCATGCTAAATTATTTGGGTTTTAGGTTTTTTCTAAGCCCCTCTTGGTGTGGTGGTGGTGCGACTTGATTTATACACAGTGATTCAAGGGTTTTCATTACATTGGTAGATGATTCCTTTTGGTATGAAATATCTGTGGTCTAGATGTTGGTTTTATGGTATTTTCATGTATATTTAATTTTAATTATTCTTCCAAAATTGGTTTTAGTGGCAATTATAACGAAAATGAATTTTTAAGGCCAACTTCATGTGAAATTTGGGGGTTTTAATATAAATATTTTGTTGGTTCCTTAAGGGATGCCCTGTAATTATTTGGTTGATTTTATTGAACTATATTAGGGATGAAAAAAATCAATGTTCTTATCCTTTGGTTGTTGTAGTGAAATTGGTTTTGGGTGACGTTCGTTACGGAAATTGTTTATGAGTACCCATTTGGTTTTGAATTAGGTGTTTTACATGGCCATTCTATGTGATACATATTGGGGGTTGTTTTATAACACATGTAATGGGTTTAAAGAAATGTTTAAGTTTATGTTAATTCTATTTTTGTTAATGTGAATATGCACATGGTGTTCAAGTAGGGTTTTCAAATAGTTTTGGGTGCAAAAAAATCAAAGATTTGGAGAAGTTATTTTATTGAAACACCAACTGTTTTATTGTGTGTTTTAAATGGTATAAAATGTGTATAGCTACTGTATTGGTTTCATGTGACTAGTATTGGTGTTGTATATGAAAATAGATATGTGTTTAATGCTATAATTGTTTGATCACAAGGGGAAGCCCGGGTACCTAGGTGGGGCAGATGTGTACGAGTACGACTAGTGGACCAGATGGGTTTTTTCCATGTTTCACATAGAATTTGGATAACAAAAACTCTAACTAAACTATTTTTATGATGATTGGGGGACACTAGGTTATGGGTATGCTCCCTAATAGTGTCTCATGCATGAGAACAGATCTACAATGGTTACTTTACACTGAGGTATGAGGTACATGGGGCCCGAGATTATCTAGTGCCTAGGGGTGTTCCCGATTTTGTTGCTTATTGTATTTGTGGTATTCTACCTTGTATTTGGGTGTTTTATCAGTAAATTATAGTATATACCTTTTCTATTTAAATTTTTAAACATTCTGAAAAAAATTTCTTCAAAATTGTTTCCAATTGAAAGTTACATTTCATGGATTTTATCACTTCTTTTCTTTGAGTATTAAAACTACTTGCTTTTTCACATTGTATTGCATTCTATTTAGAATAATTGGGTGGAATCCTATTTGGATTAGGCTCACACCCTAATTACACCCCTTGTGTGTAAGTAGAATTTATTTTTCTTGACTCAGGTAATGGGATAGCTACGGGTGATTGTGGTTCGGGGTGTTAGTCCCCATCCTTGGGGTGGAGTAGTGGAGATGGATTGTGGGTGATGACCCCATGTTGTGTGGAGTTTATGGGGCTCTCTTTCTACTATATTTATTAGTATTTAGACCAATTTTATTTTCTTTAAACCAATGTATCTAGTTCTGGTTTTTTCCTATGACTTTGTTTGGATCTAAAATTTCAGATTTATATTAAGGATTGTTTTTAATGTTTTATAATTTCATACTTGGGTAAATCGTCCCCAAACCTAAATTAATGATACCCAGGAACTTGTGTCAGCCCGTGGGGATAGGGAATTCCCTTCGTTTCCTATCACGGGCTGGGTTTGGTGCTAGTATTGGTGGAGACCAGATTCGGTTCTTGAAAAGTTTCCTTCCCAATTCCCTTGAGATAGATGACTGTTGAGCATCAAGGGACACACACACGGGTTGATAATTATTTCTCTAACTTTTTTCTCTCACTTAGTTGTAACATATCATTTCGGGAAGCCATCCAAAGGCACCCCATACCTGTTTGGTCACAAGGCCTCAAGCACATTCCACCAAATGCTAGAGGCTGCCAACTAGCAGTGAGGGCTTTAGGTGTGATAGTGGGGAAACAATTCCCTCATTGCATGAGTACACAGTGGAAGTAAACAAGTACAAACAATAGCAGAAGCAAAAAATATCCAATAATAGTAAAAATTTGAAGACTGAAATAATGAAACAACTGGAGAACATATAGATAAATGATGCATGATACATATATCTAGGAAAACACCCAAACAAGTCGCAATGATGGAATACAAATATTTCTAAACCAAAGTGAAAAATAAAACAGAAATAGCTCCTCAGTATCACTAGAATAGCTTGGTCCCATGCTCTCCAGGTCCACAGCATGTCATGTAGCTGAAGTAGAAGGGGGGTTGACCTTGTCTAGACCTGCAACAATATATTCTGTTTGGGCCCAAAAGCATGGCCCAAATAGGGTGTGAGACTAATCCCAGTAGGCAAACACCATGAGATCTATGCCTAACAGTAAAAGATTATATGTTAGGTAAAAGTACAGAATGTAGTGAAAAGGAAGGTACTCAATAGTAAACAATCCACAGTTTAGTTTCAAGCAATACCTAACAAGCATGTAAACAAACACTTAAACCACTGGGAAGCACTCTCAGGCTAACCCCTCTGGTCCTACCTAACAACACAAGAAAGCATATAAACACAAGGTAACCACTCTGGAGAATCCCTCAAGGTCCATTCTCCCTAGGGTTTATACACTAGGTTCTCACGGCCCCATGAATGTCAAGCAAGTGTAGCAGCATGTAACGACCAAGGTAAACCTCAAGAACTAGTTGGCTAGCATTCTACAGCACAATAGCACAACAGAACAATAGTCACACCATCATGCAATAATAGGCATGGGAAAGAAACATCATCCTAAGAGGAAATCAAGACCAAGAGGTACAAATAGGAAAAACATGCTTGGTAAATACATCCAAAGCACAACAATTCACCCTATTCACAAACAATAAACATCTACATAGGCTTATCAGTATAGCAGAGGAACAATAGGGCTAAAATGGTAAATGCGGAATACCCCGTTCATAGGTATTGGTAAAATTTGCACGTGAAAGTCAAAGACTTCCAGCAAAAATCCACAAACCACCTACCTCAGGGTTAGGAGAAAAATTTACTTAAACCTAGAAGCTTGAATCTCTTTAAAACATCGTAGATCTAAGAAAAATTATAAAACGTTCAACCCATGATATCTCATGAGAAAGGAGAAATCATAAAATGATGATCTAGGAGAAAGGAGAACTCATCGATGTGATTCTAATGCAATCAACAGTGTTCGAATCAGAGCATGGATGGAGACTAGGGGGTTCGTCAATGATATGTGGCTGAACGGGTTCTATCAGTCGAACGAGTCCTAAAAGAAGTGTGTTCTGACGATTAGATGTGACCCCGGTGCATTTAATGAAAAACAAAGTACAAGACGTGTGATTTTAAATTACACGGCATTTACTCACCTTTTCCATACTCCACTTTAAGCGGCCTCTAGGTCACCCCACATGGTCGTGTGCAAAGCCGCTACATGGCCTGCACACGGCTACCGCGGTAACCAAGTACATGACATGTACTCAAAAAGTACACGGCGTGTACTTCAATAATTTCCAAAAACTCCCCTTTTCTTAAAAACTCTTGGAAAAAAACATACCTGAAAATATGATCTGGGTACTTACAAACTTCCCCCTTAAAAAATTTCATCCACGCATTCCCCTAGAAAGGTGGCGTAGAAGAATAAACCCCAAACAACTCCGACCACTGGGCTCATTCATCGGACTCCCTCTCTGAGGTCTTGTCCTGTACCCACCCGTGATTCCACTGCACTCACACCAGAGGAACAAGCTGTACATGGGGAACTTTTGGACTCTGATCGACAGTCCAGATAGGATGCTCCTCAAATGATGCATCCTCTTACAACTCTACCTCCTCAGTTTGAAATACATGATATGGGTCTGAGAAGTAATGCTGAAGATGAGAAACGTGGAAAAGATCATGCATATCCTATTACCTTTGAGGTAACTGCAACTAATTGGCAACCAACCCGATTCTTTCCAATACCTCAAATGGCCCGACATACCTCAGTGAAAGCTTTTCTTGACCCATGACCCTCTTGTGTCCCAACCTTGGTGTGACACGCTTGAAAACCTGATCCCCGACCTCAAACTCCAGAGGTCGTCTCCGCTGATCTGCACAAGACTTCTATTGAGACTGTGCAGTAGCCATCCTCTTTCGAATCATCTCTATCTGCTCGGTGGTCTCCTGGACAATATGAGGTCCCAGCAAAGCTGACTCTCCTTCCTCCAGCCAACATAAGGGTGATCGGCATGGCCTACCGTACAAAACCTCATAAGGTTCCATCTGAATAGTTTCTTGAAAACTATTGTTGTAGGAAAACTCCACAAGAGGTATGTGTTACTCCCAAGAACCTCCAAAATCTTGGATACATGATCGGAGCATGTCCTTAAGCACCTGAATCGTACGCTTAGACTGGACATCTGTCTAGGGTGGTAAGTTGTACTCAAAAGTACCTATATACCCAAATCCATACGAAGACCCTTCCAGACCCAATAAGTAAAACGTGCATCCCTGTCTGAAATAATAGAGTGTGGAACTCCATGCAGACGTACAATCTCTTAGATGTGAAATTGTATTATCTCATCATCACTAAATGTCTAATTGATCATAAATAAGCGAGATACCTTCGTGAGTCTTCCAATGACAACCCAAACTGTATCATTCCCGCAAGCTGACCTTGGCAACCCTGTCACGAAATCCATCACGATGACATTCCACTTCCACTCAGAAGCCTCATTGGTCGCTGATTCTCTGCCTTCACCTGATGACAAGTGGAACACCTCATGACGAAACCAGCAACGTCTCTCTTCATCCCTGGCCACCAATACAAACAGTGTAGATCATGATACATCTTGGTGACACCAGGATGAATTGCCCAAACTGAGGAATGAAATTCCTACATCATCTCTTCGTGTATATCTGATGGCACCCACACGCGCCCCTGTAAATGCGAGATTTTATACTCACCTATAGTCCATCCAAGAATAGGTCCCTCTCCTGACACGTTCTCCCGTAGGACTAGACCTTCAGAATCTGATATCTCCCTCATTAGTACTCGATCAAGAAGGGTAGAGGTAACAGTTATAGAGGAAAGTATAGTCTGCCCCTATCTATTGTGCACCTCTAAATGCATCTCAGAGAACAGAGCCATAAGCTTCCACTCACTACTGGCCTTCTGAACTACCAGTATCTGATTCCTCCTCAATGCATCAGCCACTACATTTCCCTTCCCAAGCGTATAGGCAACTCAATGTCAAAGGACTGTAGGTACTCAACCCACCTCTGCTGTCTCAAATTCAGATCACGCTAAGTGAAGATGTACTTGAGAATCTTGTGGTCAGTGAAAACCAAAAAATTCTCTCCCAGAAGATAATGTCTCCAACAACGTAAGGCATAAACAAGAGCTGCCATCTCCATATATTGCATCGGGTAGTTCCTCTCATGAGGTCATAACTGGAGAGACTCGTACGCAACAACTACTTCCCACTACATAAGCACAGCTCCCAGCCCGGTACCTGAAGCATCACAATAAATAGTATATCTCATTCCCGGATCTGTAAAGACTAGTATCGGTGCTAAATTCAACCTCCCCTTAACTCATGGAAGGCTGACTCACATAAATCTAACCACAAGAACTTTTCACCCTTCCTGGTCAGACCCGTTAGTGGTGCTACTAAGTGTGAGAATTCATGTATGAAGCATCTTTAGTATCCATCCTGCCCTAGAAAACTTCATACCTCCAATATTTTCTTCAGCTACTCCTAAGAAACTATAGCACTCACTTTATCTGGGTCTACTGATACTCCTTCCTCTAATATTACATGACCCAAGAAGTGAATCTAATCCATCCAAAAGTGCCTTTTTTAGAGCTTAGCATATAACTTATTCTCTCTCAGTGTACTCAAAACAATATCAAGATGATTAGCATGGTCGTGTCGAGTGTGAGAGTACACCAAGATATCGTAAAATAAGACCACGATGAAGGAATACAAGTATGGATGGAACACTCGGTTCATTAGTGCCATGAAACCTGCAGGTGCATTTGTGAGTCCAAATGGGCTGACCATATACTCGTATAGACCAAACCTACTTCAAAAGGTTGTGAGAGGTATATCTAATGGTTAAATGTGCCACTAATGATAACTGAATCTCAAGTCAATCTTCAAGAACACCCGGGCTCCTCGAAGCTGATCGAAGAGATCATCAATTCTTGGTAAAGGATATCAGTTCTTGACCGTCAACTTGTTAAAATTCCGATAATCCACACAAAGATTGGGTGTGTCATCTGCCTTCTTCACAAACAGGACAGGCAAACCCCACGGAGAAGTACTGGGTTGGATGAAACCCATCGCCTGCAACTCCTGCAACTGCTTCTTGAGCTCTTGCAACTCTGGTGTAGCCATCATGTAAGGAGGAATGGACACCAGTTCTTCTCCTAGAACAAGCTCGGTGGGACCTTCTAGGGGATTTGGGTTATTGAAATCCCCCATCGATGGAGGAGGATCACGAAGAACCCCTCTATATGGTGGTGTGGATTTTGACGGCCTAGTCCAGCCCACAATCATGATATAGTTTGCTTTGGGCCTAGCCCACACAATATTGTTTTTCCCAGGGCTTGACCTTCAGGAACCCCCCACCCCCCACCCCCCAAGAAAATGCCACATGATGGGAGAGGTATCCATTCCACCTTGTAAAGGTTTTCTTCATGCTCCTCCTCCATTGATGTGGGATTGCCATAACACCACCCCCCAAGTAGGGCCCAACTTTCTCACTGGCACATAAAATGGACACTGGATCTGATACCATGTTGACGTCCTAGTCCATCCCACAATCATGATATTGTCCATTTTGGGCCTATCCCACACAATTTTGTTTTTCCCTGGGCCTATCCTGAGAAGACTACCTCATGATCTGGAGGAAAAACAGAAAAGTCCTCTGGAAAGACATCCCTGAAATGATCCACCAATGGATGAAAAACAAACTGAGAAGTCCCCTGATCATCCAGATATAAACTACCAATATGGGTTGTAACTCCTCTAAACCCATGATACTCTAGACCCGCTCTGCTCTCTTGGACATACCACTCGCCCTTATGAAGAAACTATATGCCCTATGGTGATTGGAAACTTACCCTGTGGTGATAAAATTCGATGACTGCCTGGAAGGGAACTAGACAGTCCATTCCGAGAATGACATCATAGCATGTCATCTCTAGGATATAGCGTTCTCATAAGAAGTGACACCCACCAACCTCTAGAGGGTACTCCTTACACTGACATGCACTTGTCATTCTAGTCCCAAACGGTGTGTCTTGTGTCAAGATATCAGTAGAAGAAAAGATACAGAGACCAAGGCTCTCCATGACAGCAATAGATATAAAGGTATGGGAAACCCCTGTATCGAAAAGTGCAGAAGTTAAAACTGAGGAAACTAAGATCTTACCTCGAGCTGTAGAAGGTTCGAGATCATGGTCCTGCTGGATCTGCTCCACTAAAAAGGCCTGGCCTGCACCATGACCCTATGACCCTACTTGACCTCTCTGAACTGATCCACTTTTTTGTCGCTGAAAGGCTGGTGACTGACCACCACAACCATGACCTCCACCTCATCCTGAACGGCTAGAAGAACACCAGTTCCCTGACTGGTGAGAAACTGGGGGTGCGGGCCCCAAACGAGGATTCATAGAAGAACCCCGATCACCAGCTACTGGTGAAAAGATCAGACAGAAGCAGTGGAGGTGAGATACCTTTCCACATAATCAGAACTCCATTGGGTCTCTCGGGCATTGTGGCCTCATATGCCCACTCCATCCGTACTAGTAGCACACCACCTGGCTACCTGAAGGTGTCTCTCGCCTCCTTTTATCACCGCGTGAAGACTCCCTGTGGTGCTTCCTACTGTCGGTAGGAGGAATGATAACTCTAGATGTCGAGTCGCCCTGGCTCACAACTTCGAAATCCCTCAAATTGCACTTTGTGATTAGTTCCCTGTTGACTATAGAAGTGATAGAAGTCTACCGGAAGATGTTCACCTATGATCGGATGTCGTGCCTCAGACCATCCTCGAACTTCCTTACCATGAACAATTGATCAACTCCTGGAATTAGTGTGAAGAATTGTATCTTGGTAAAGCGGGATGAATACTCCATAAAATAAAGTGTACCCTTCTCCACACTCATAAACTCTTGGGCTCAATCGGCCCTCAAAGTCTCTAGATAGAATTAGTCATAAAATATCCACTGAAACTCATCCCACACCATAACCTACCGGTGTCCCGCCTGTGAGATCACATCCCTCCAACTCTTGGCGAAGTCATAAAGCATATAGGTTACGAGATTGACCCTCCTCTCTAGAGGCGTATCTAGATGCTCAAAGATCGTCAACATGGATTTGAGCAATGACTCTACAGCTTGGGGTCCTCCATCCCCTGAGAAAGTGGGAGGATGTTTCTGCTGGAAGACCCACATCAAATCAGCCATCGACGGGGCAGGAGGCATCACTCCCTGAATAGTCTGCATCATCCACATAAATCCTTCCCGGAACTGTGTGTCTACACCTATGTCTGGTACAACGGCAAGTTCCAAGGCTGGAACAACTAGACGATCTGCAGGTAATCCCTGCTCAGCCATGTCCGGTGTTTGATCGCCATCTGGAAACTAGCGCACAATCGGAGGATGTATCAGTGGCATGACTCTGCAAGGTCAAGAACACACCTTTGGATCAAGGTCATCAAGGACTAAAAACAAGGAGTGTAAGAAGGGAACATGTGAAAGAAGTCATTCAAGGTTTACAAGACATGACTACAGAACATGTACATTTCCTACATGGAGTGTTCACTTAATTCATTTACATGGGAATGTACTCCTACCAAAACTAGTCATGTAACACCACAAACACATGGCGTGTTCTCCTATCACATAGCGTGTACTTGAATCCTCTTCCCCTGCCCAATTTCTTCTACATGGTTAAGCCACACGACTCTCCTAAGGAAAGACTACATGGCTTGTTCAAGATGGACATGGAGAGTACTAGATAAGATTTACCTGGCTTGGGTTGTTAGCAACATGGCCTAACACACGGCTCACACTACACGACATGTTCAAGGTGGACACGGTGTGTATGTGAAGGGATAACATCGACTTAGGTGGTTTGTGACATAGTCGGGTACCTAGGTTAGACAACACGACGTGTTCATTGCAAACATGGTGTGTATATTTAATGTCGTATTCATTTGTGTTGTTGGTTACATGGGGGGACGCAGGGTCGACACTACATGGTGTGCTCGATTGGTACACTACGTATGCCCACCAGACTTTCCCCATCCCATGTCTCTACCCACACGGCTTATGACACGGTTAGAGACTACACGGATTGTACCTAAAGTACACGTCTTGTACTTAAGAAAAACAGTTTCTTCCTGAAAATAATAACACATGGGGTGTACTTAACACTACACGGTATTTATTCTGGGTTTTTCCAGACATTAAGCCTCAAAAACTACTTCAGAACCTAGAAATCACTGAAACAGACACTAAAAGTGCCAAATTCTGATCCGTGAGGGCCCACACTCCCCACAAATCAAATATTGGCATCTTAAAAAAGTTATGAAAAGGTAACAAGTCAATCATCCACAAAATTCTGGTCCATGAGGGCCCATAACTCCTCAAGAAACAAATTTTGGCGTTCATTCAAAGAAAACCTAACACAAACAATACTCTATCAAATAGATGGGATTTTATCAAGGCATCTATCAAAAAAACATGCATATTCTACAGAACATCTATCACAACAACATGAAATCACTAATTCATCCTAAATGGCATGGAAAGAATGCATGACATGTGTTTTCTAGCAAGTTTTTATATGATGCATGAGATGGAATACCCTCATCTCATTTGGTTGTGATAGAAATAGAACCTCGATAACGTCAACAGTAATAACACAAAACATGTGAGTCACCCAATGGTGAAAATTATATCAACTGTAAATCGCAAACCAGAAGAATTGTTTTTGCAATAAACGAGGTAGATTGGCTTTTCCCTATAAATGGGTTAGATAATCCTGGTCACTTCTTATTACCAAGTACCTATTCCTTCTTATCCCTGGAAAAAGGATCCAAACATTAAGTCAAGAGAAAATAATTCCTCTGATACCACTTTGTAACATTCCAGTTTCGGAATCCACATAGAGGCACCCCGTACCCGGTTGGTGACATGGCCTCAAGAACATTTCCCTGAATGCTAGAGGATGCCGACTAGCAATGAGGGCCTTGGTTGTGATAGTGGGGAAACTATGCCCCCATTGGTAGAGTACACAATGGAAGTAAACAAATACATAAAATAGAGGAAGCATGAAATATCCAAAAATAGTAAACAGAAGAAGACTGAAATAATGAAACAACTGGATCACATATATATAAATTATGCATAATACATATGTCTAGAAAAACAGCCAAACAAGTCACAATGCTGGAATACAAATAGTACTAAAACAAAGAGAAAAATAAAAGAGAAGCATCCCCTCTAGTATTACCTAACAAGTTCAAGAAACCCTCTAGGTAGTACACTCAGTCTAACCCCTCTGGTTCAGCTTAAGTATAGACTCTTTGAGGAAGCACTCACCATTAATTCCCCCTATATTCTCATATCGTAACTAAAGGCACTCTAGGGAAGCACTTACGTCACATTCCCTCTATGGACCGTGTCAAGGAATAACAGACACTCTGAGGAAGCACTCAACGTCAATTCGTAACGACCAAGGTAAACCACAAAAACTACTCAGATATAATTTTACAGCACAACAGCATAACAAAACAACAGTCACACCATATTGCAATTCTAGGCATGGGAAAGTAAACAGCAACGTCATAGGCAATAAAGAGAGAAAGGTCCAAATAGGAAAAACATGCATGGGAAATACATCTAAATCACAAAAATCCACCCTATTCATAAACAATAAACATCTACTCAGGAATACATGTATAGTAGAGAAACAATAGGGCTCAAACGGTAAACGCACAATACCCCGTTCATGGGTATTGGGAAAATTTTCACATGAAACTCAAAGTCATCCAACAAAAAGGCACAAACCACCTACCTCGGGGTTAGGAGATAAATATACTTGAACCTCGAAGCTTGAATATCTTTATAACGCCATAGATATAAGAAAATGTCTAAAATGGTCAAACCACGATATCTCATGAGAATGGATAAATCATAAGATGATTCTCTAGGAGATAGGAGAACTCACCGATTCGATTCCAACGCAATCAACAGTGTTCGAATTGGAGGACGGATGGAGGCCCAGGGGTTCGTCGAAGATCCACAGACATACGGGTTCTCTCAGTCGAACGAGACATAAAAGAAGTGTGTTCTGGTGATTAGACGTTACCCCGGTGCATTTATTTCTCTCTTCTTATCCCTTCTCTCTTGTTTAGTAAAATAGTTCTTTTATTAATTATTTTATTTTATTTATTTGTCTATTCATTATAGATTGTTTTTTATTTATTAACTTCATTGTTCCTAAATCAAAAAAATGTAAAAAACAATATAGGTATCATTATATCGTTACAATATCTGAAAAATGAAAATTACTTTAAATTGACCTAGAAATTTAAAATATGCTCCACTCAAAAATTAGTTTTTCTGTAGTAGGGAAATTAGATAAAACTACAAAGACTATTATTGAAAATCAATTATTCTTAAACATATCTAATATTTAACCAAATAAAACCCTAGAAACCATGGCTATAAATAATAAAACCTTAAAAAAATACCACCCCTGATGTGGAGTACCAACCTATACACATCCAATACACTAAAGAAGCATCCAACTTTGATCTAAGATTGGGAATCATCAACATGCTTCCTAAATTCAATGGTATTCCTATTAAAGACTCTCACAAACATCTCAAGGAGTTTCATATAGTGTTATCCACCATGAAACCCCAAAATGTATTTGAGAAACTTATTATGTTTAAGTCCTTCCCTCTCTCCCTTGATGGTGTTTCCAAAGAATGGATTTTCTATCTACCTAGCATAATTAGGGGTTGGAATGACCTTAAACAACTCTTTCCTTATAATTTGTTCCCTTCCTCTCAAACTTCACCATTAGAAAATAAAAATGTGATATTAGGATATTACAAAATGATACCCTTCATAAATATTGAGAGAGATTCAAAATACTTTTCCTATGTTACCCCCATCACCAAATTAGTGAGAAATTACTAATTCAATATTTATATGGGGTAATTTTCTCATATATCATGGAATGATAGATTTTATGGTTATTTTTTACCTATTGGATAAAACCCCTATCGTCGATCATGAATTAATAGACATCATCGATCAAAATTCACAAAAATTTGGTATATGAGAAGTTTCACCGACACAAAGAGTTCATGAGGTAATCCATTCATCAATATAATATAAGCTAGATAATTAACTTGATGAAATTAAAACTCTGTTAAAACAATTATCTTAGACTCAAGGAAATTCACACACTACACCCATTTCATTTCATTGTGTTGTTTATTTTGATAAAACACATTCCTCTACACTATATCCCATATATTGGGATTCATCTAAGTATTTTGTAGTAATATTACCAATGTTTCCATTTCAATAAAAACAACACTTAAAGAAAAAATCATTTAGTCCAAATCCAGACCTTGTGAGGAAATCAAAATCATGGTACTGATTAGGAGGAAACTCAAGATACCTCGAACAGAATTGGTATCAATAAATCCAAGCTATGAAACCTTTTTATACTTCATCATCTCAAATTAATACTCCTAGTCCCAAATTTTAACCAAGCCTCAGAGATATGGTGAATAAAATGGAATCCTAGAAGTTCCAATTCAAAAAACATCATAATCGGATATTCAAGACCAACAAACTTAAGTGGGACAATTAGAAAACATCATCGGTGATATAAAGATGAAAGGTTTTGGAAAACTAGCATCATAGAACATTTCAAATCCCAAAGGAATAGGTAATATATTTTTTATCATAATTTATAGTGGTAAATAAATTTCTATTTCTAATGATTTTACACAATAGGTAAGTCCTCCTATTGAAAAATTTATTTCTATACTCTCAAAAGATTCAAGTAAATAAAATCAAAAAAACGGTAAAAAAATTTATCATTGAGGATTCTCTTGAACAATCAATTCCACTTCCCTTTCCCCAGATAATATCTCAATATAAGAAAAATATTTATAATGAAATTGATAAAGATATCATGGGTATATTAAAAAGGCATAAGTTAACATTACTATCATGGATTCAGTTAAAAAATTCATCTCTATGCCAAATTTCTTAAATAACTATTCAACCATAGATGGTGACTAAAGGGGAATAAGATATTCATACTTGGAAGGAATTTATCTACCTTGATAAAACCCGTGATTCGAACGAAATTTTAGGATCCATGCACTTTTATGGTACCTTTCACCATAGGGTAGAATATATTTTCTAATGTAATGATTGATTTAGGGTCTTCGATTAATGTGATACCTAAATTTTTGTATACTTATCTATGGGTTGTAGAGATTAAAAAAATGGGTATCATCAAGAAACATTCTAACTACAATACAACACACTCAAAAGGATTGAATGAGGAAATCATTGTGTGAGTAAAGAATCTCATCTCCCCTATAGACCTCTACATTATTAAGATGGATGATACCCAAAACCAAGGACTTGTGTCACCCTTACATTGATGAAATTTCATAAAAATGAAATGATAATCATTAATATTCATGGTGGTATTATTTAAATGGTGTTTGGTGGAGAAAAAATAGTTTTTATGTCCTTGATACTATGAAACACCATGTTTAATAACACTCCACTATTTTTTCCAATTTGATGGATGTTATCTCCAATGACATGAACACACACAGCATTCTCTCCTTGACCCACACTCTATTTTTTCCTATTATTAATTATTAGAGGATTTGGGTTCTAATTCGCGTTTTGAGTGTTGTTTTGGTTTAGAATAATTTTTTTGAGTTTTAATTGATGAGTATGTTCATTATAAGGTACCCATGACCATTGATGATTTTGAAAATTTCATATACATTTCTTCTCTTTCTATAGAGAATAAAAAAGGGCAAATAGATGGATTTGTGTCCCTCTCTCCTCCTAAATCCATTTCCTCAATACAAAAAAAACTGGTTTTTGAATTAAAACTACTTCAATAAAGTTTTAAATTTACCTATGTTGATGGTATTGACTAATTACCCTTCATTATTACAAAATCTATCTATAATAAGAATCAAAATTGCTAGACCTGTTGAGTGAGTGTAAAAAGTAGATAGGATGCACATTATCTGATATTCTTGGGATTATCCCATATATTTTTGTGCACCATATACTTTTCTATGATGAGGCTAATCCTATAAAAAATGTAGAAACCTATTAAATCCCACCATCCTTGAAGTAGTAAAATTGGATGCTCATAAATTACTTACTGTTGGGATCATCTAACCTATATCTGAAAGTAAATGGGTTGTCCTAGAAAAAATTGTTCTTAATAAAAATGGAATGACATTAGTGTCAAAAGAAAGGAATTAATTGGTTCTGACATGTGTGAAAAGTATTTGGTTATTAAAAATTAAATAACATTGAATAAATCAATACAAGTGAACATAAAAATTAACCCTAGATTTTATTGGTCAAACATTAGAAATATAGTCCCTAAAGATCAAGAAAATAAAACATTTACCTGCCCATTCAACACATTTCCACATAGGAGGATTCCATTTGTTCACTTTAATTCTCTAGATAATTTTAATAATTTCTTGTGGATTATATTTTTAGAGTATCGTGATAATTCTATTGAATAATTTAAAGATGATATCACTATTTATAGATCTTCCTTTAATGATTGTTTGGAACTCATTGGAATTTTTATCAATCATTTCACTGAATAATACCTTGTATTAAATTATAAGAAATTCCATTTCATGGTAGAACATGGAATAGTTCTTGGTCATGTTATTTCATATAATGGAATTAAAGTAGATAAATCAAAAATTGAAATAATTTACTCTCTTACATTTCCAAAATGTGTTAATGAGGTTCATTCTTTCTTGGTTCATGGTGGTTTTTACCTATTATTCATTAAAAAATTTTGTGAGATTTTACTTCCCTTATCTCTATTGTTACAAATATTACTATGCTTATTGTTAAAAAAAATTTGAGTATGCATTTAATTAAATAAAAATAAGTCTCACATCGTCTCCCATCGTCTAAAAACAAATTTGAGATCTCCCCTTCATGATTATGTATGATTCCTATAACTTTTTTATTTGGGTCGTTTCATCATAAAAGGATGATAGGGATCCTTATGTAATTATGTATACCTCACATACCCATAACCCTACCTAGGAAAACTAAAAAACCGTTGAATATAAATTCTTTCTATTTTTTTCCATAGAAAAATTCCATTCATATATTCATGGATAAAAATTAATTGTGTTTAATTATCATGTTACACTTCAGTTTCTCATTAAGAAACTCGAATCAAAAAACCACCTCATACGATGGATTCTCCTAATCAAGCTGATTGTTTTAGATATTTGAGATACTTGAGAAGTGTATAATGTGGTATTTGACCACATTAGTAGGATTTATCTACCATTAAACACTATGTCGACTCATCCCCCCCATTGAATAATTATTCTATGATGATAACCTTTGTGATTTAGTGGGCCTTAACACTTGGTATGTTGACATTTTGAATTTTTTTAATAGTTTATAGGGACCCCATTGATTTTAACACATAAAAATACCAAAGACTTAAGCATGATTCATGATGGTAAATTTGGGATGACTGATAATTATGGATAATTTATAGTGACCTAGTTGTTTTTCAATGTATCTCTAACCAATAATTCACTTCTATTTTGATCTTATGCCACACTATAGATTATACGGTCTACTTTGGCTCTCAGTATAAAAATAAAAAGGTATTTCACTCTATACTTTATTTGATGAAATTTTATATATAGTCCCAATGGTTATATAACTCATTCTCATGGTGTTAATTCCTAGGGAATACCTCCAAGAGGAATGATGTTCATTAACAACCTATATTATTTTATGAGATCATTAATGCATGGGGAATTGAATTCATGGTTTATTTTTTAAATTATTTTTGATTTGTATACATATTATTGGTTTTTGATTATGACTCTGAATGGGTGGAAGAAAATGATACTAGTACTGATGTCTCTTGAGTGTTTATTGATTATGTGAGATCTCATATTTTTAGTAGGTTTGGTTTTCTAATATTTATAATTAGTGATCATGGTTTACATTTCTATAATCGTAACTTGAAAAACTCACTCCATATGTATGGGGTTATTCATAAATTTTTTACTGCATATCATCCCCAACTAATGGATATGTAGAAATTTAAAATTTGGAATTTAATCAAATGTTGGAAATATAGTATAACCCAATGGGAAATGTAAGATTTTTCACTTGGATGATGCACTTTGTGAATTTCTTACAAATTTTAAAACCCCATTCTAAATATCACCATATAGGATTATTTTTAGAAATACTTTTCTCCTCATTATAAATGTACGACAACATGTGTATTGTGTTGTTAAATAATGTAATATGAATCTCTCTTATACATGTGATCCATAGAAGTTATATATTCAACAGTAAAAATAAATTTTTCCAGATTCATATGAGATCTCCATGATCATTAAGGAGGGGAAAAATTTTATCCATGATGAGATAATTAACTAGAGGAAGATTCATATTGGTGACAAGGTCCTCATGTATAATTCTAGGATAAATATATACCCAGGTAAGCTAAATTATTGATAGCTTGGTCCTTATACTATTACTAATGTTCACCCTTTTGGTTCAATATAGGTTTTTCAGGAGAAGAGTAGAATAATTATTACCGTCAATAGCTAGAGACTTAAACACTTATATGACGAATTTTTAAAGCATACAGTGGAAAAAATATAGCTATTTTATTCTATATATGAAACTACTTAGTAGTTTCTCCCTTATCCCTACCATTATTTACTTGTCTATTTATTTAAACAACATTTATTGAGTACAATATAATTTTTAGGTCTAGGGGAGGGTGAAATATGATATTCAGGATTTAATTCAAAAAAATAGATTGTGTATTTCCTTTTTCACATCATTTAGTTATATATTAAAAAACAAAAAAAAATCATTATGTTTAGATTTTAATTATTTATTTATTTGTTTTTTCTTTTTAGAAAAAACATTGTTCTCAAAGATAATATCCAAAATCATTTTTCTTTCTTGAGACGATTATGTTTAAAATTCATTTATTTTGGAAAAAATTATTTCAAATGAATTTTGTTAAGGAATGTTTTTCTATAATCTATATTTTCCAATCATTATTCGGTGTTTAATTGGGTTTTGAAACCCATTCCTCATTAGAATTGAAAAATATTTTAAATCCCTTTCCTAATAGACATTGTAAGCCCTTTATTTAATATTATTACTTTTAATCACTTTCTTAAGATTCCAAGGCCATGTATATAGACTATAACTTTCCTTGATTCTTTTTAAAACCATAATATTTGAGTGTTCTACATTCATTCTAGAGTCTATCATTCATTGAAAATCCCTTTGTACAAATAACCTATATTTTTGGCCACCTTGAAATTTTACCCTTATTAAGCCTTAGATGCCATGAAATACCTTTTAGGAAAGCCACATTTAAAATATAATTTATCCCTACCTACACATATCTTGTTTACAATCTTGTTTTAATTTCAATAAGTGTGGGGAAGACAGTGTTTCCCTTAGAATTCAAGGGAAATATTTTTTGTTATGGGATAAGAGATTGGGTGTATATATTTGTTTTGGGTAATGGTTTCACAATTCATGTTATATCATTGTTTTAAAAAAAATATTCACTCTAATTATCCAAAGTAAATAATATATTAAAAAACAAAATTCCTATACATTCAAAAAATATAACAAAAGAAAAATAAATGGGGAAATGAGGGAGTTTTCATATTTTTATTCATTCCTTGGTTATGACCCACACAAAAAAGAATAAAGGGGATTGTGATTTACAGTGATACAAACTATGAGGGGTTAATATATTACATTAAAACTTTTTGAATTTTGATATGATTTGTAATTAAGAGATAAAACACTCCTCTTATGCCTCTGATTTTTAAACATCAAAACCTACGAAACCCTAAACCTCATAACAACCTGTTGGAAGTACTATTGAGTAGTACAATATTTTCTACTGGAAGATAACTTAGTATCAAAGAAATTATATGATAATATCACATAAACTCTATTAAATGATCATAGTTACACTTTCATTTGTTCTGAGAGTGAAGAGGAATAATTTAAACTATAATAGGTTACAACATGTAGGATGGGTGAATAAATGAAGTTGAACAAATTGGAATGTTAGAGAATAATAATGATAGTAAAATTGATTTAATAAATAAAACATGATGTATTTCATTTCAACAAAATCATGGAAATTTTTCACCTTTGATTTAGGAAAGATACTTGACTATGATATAAGAAATTACTAATGGTTTTGGTGTGGAGGTGTGATCAAACAATGATATATAATATATTATCACCCTTATACTTGTGTATTAAATTTTTATGTATTTTATTATCCCATTATTAAATACTTTTCCACACATTATATATTTTGAATTCATTTATTAAAAACATGGATAAAAGGATGCAATTTCTCATTGGACCAATTTGATATGATTTCATCTTTTTATCATAAAAAGGTTATTAACTTATAAAAATATAGCAATTCACTTTTTATATAATTTTATGATAATGAGGATTCAATTCATCCAACTGGATAAAATGTTAAATCTAAGAAAAATAAGCCCAAAAGAGTCCCACAAAGGGAAGAAATTCTAGGTAAGACAAATTGGTCCAACCTATTGTGATTAGGCATTAACTAGGGATTGGAGAATAAAATTAGGATGATTCCAAAGGGTATGTATAGATAACTTGAATAAACAACTTTTCTTCAATTTTCAAGTCAATTTAACAGGTTTTAGATAGTCATATAGTCATATAAATGGTATGGAAAAAATATTCCTGAAAATCTCACCTACTTACACATACCTTTGACATTTCATGAATCCAACTTACCCAATTTCTCTTTAGAATCACATCATGCCTCATTATAAATGTTTATACTACCAGGGTTATGGGTGAGTATAATTGGATATATTTATTAATCCATATTAATCCTATTCCCCATCAAAAACTTATAAATCTCTTAGTCATCAATCTAGGGAATATTGTTTATTATAATCATGCGCTCCATGTTTTTAATCATCGAAGGTAGTTGAATTTTTCAAGTTTTTTTATGTTTTTATTTATTTAAAACTTATTATTTTTTTATGTTGGTATGATCAAATAAAAAAAAGAATATGAATTTTCAAGCTTTCATGCATAACTCAGATCTTGTGATGATTTGAGCAGCCAATGAGCCTATAACCGAGTGTTAAGGGCTCCTGCTTGGCATCCAAGAGACCGAGGTTCAAAACTGGGTGGAGGAGAATTTCCAAGGGTACTGTAGAAGTAATGTAGCAATCACTGTTGTAGGTACTGTAACAAGCATTGTTAGGTACTGTAGCATCCAAAACTATTCACCTGATTTGGGCTTTCGGGCCACTGGTTTGGGCCTATGGGTCTCAATGGCCTTCAGGCCATTGAAGACCATGAAGTAGCCCAGTTCACACAGAGCAGACCCTAGAAGTGGATCAGAGCACCAATATCAGTAACCAGAAGCAGAGCTAACTGGATTGGATGAATGAGAGGGTATGGCCACCGCTATCGGGACCAGGGACCATGCAGATTTGTATGGGGAAATGCTTGCCAATCAGCAATGCAGGTGGAGGGCTAAAGACGATCAATGATGCAGAAGCTGGGGAGGGCAGTTCTACTGGGATGGGCTTATGGGTCATGTTAGGGGCATGGTATGCCTCTGGACCTTCGAGTCATGTATTACGGGTCATGTCAGGCCTTGTGCCTTAGGCCTATGGGTCATGTATGGGTTCCCCTTCAACCCTTAAATGGTGGATTACCTATAATAAAAATAAAAATAAAAGAAGGCCTTCGGGCCATTCAGAGTGATGATTTGAGAAGGTTTTTTCTTTATCACCCCTTCTCTTTAATGAATGTGATTTTGGATTTCATTGACAGATGAAATATAGAATATATAACCCATGAATATGTATATTTTTTAATTGAGAAAAATTATAACATATACCAAAATATGGTCATCTCATCAACTTGTTAATTTGATGACATAATTGAGTTCAGTTCTTACATCGATATAATTTTATTGATTTTGAGTTCTCGTCAGAAATCAATACAATTGATCCATAAAATCCAAGGTGTTAAAATATTAATAAATCCCATACCATACTAGTTTCTATATGAATAAATCAGGTAATTAATGATCCTTCCCACATACCTTGAGAGCATAATAGTTGGGCACCAAGGGATACTCACCCGGGTTGATTTCAATTTCTCTAACTAGTTTCTCTCATATAATAGCATAGTTTAAATTTTTTATTTAAAAGTTATAAAACCCAAAAAATATTCATCCAGATATATATTTCATAAATAAATAAACTTAAATTAATTATTTAAATCTCTATCGAGAGAACACCTATTGTTCCACTTATACTGCAGAAATTCTGGTAAAGATATAAATAACAAATTTGATACACTTAAAAACACGATCAAGATGTCATAAGTAAATCATATATAGTATGATAGATATTATTATAGTTATTTAATAAATTTATAATAAATATATATATTTATTATATAGGATTTCTAATGCATATTAATAAAAATGATACTTTAGGTAAGGGATTTAAGTTTCAATCTTGTTCTAATCAGGATTGTTTATGATTTGATTTACTTTAAAAAATTATATGATCCTTATCTAAACAATAACATTAAATTTTATTCAGATCAAGTTATTTTTGGAGATTTATTATTTACCTTTCATTTTCCTCTCATTAATAACACTAAATATATAAATAATGATTTTTAGTAAAATAGACTTTTCTTCTCATTTTGATGGAAAATTATTTTTCATCCATGTCCAGGTTTTCTCCAAAATAATTTCAATTTTTTAAATATTGTATAATGATTATTTAAATTAATTTTACCCATGATTTAATTTTTATAAAAAATCATATAAATCATATTTTCATTTTCTAAATAAGATACTTTTGATTTTTTGCTCAAAATTTGAATGGAACCCATTTTTTAACAAGCTTAGTATGAACGGAATTTCTTATCGTCATGACTGATCAATTCATTAAAGAATCCATTAATGGTTTTCAAATCAATTTTCAAATAAATTTTATTCCATAATATTTTATATATTTTTTGAATTTAAATATTTTGAATTTAAATATTTTTAAAATGAAATTGGTATCTTCCTCATGAAATATTCTAGTAATTATTTAAAATTATTTTTCATTTATAATAAAATCATTTTATGTTAATTATGTTTTATTGATGATATGATCCAATGAAACCATCCTTATTCTTTCCGTAGATTGGTTATTATTGTGATGGTTATATTTTTATGAAACCTATTTATTTTTCATGGGATATACATTAATGAATTTATGAATTGTTTATGAAACTTATTTTCTTTGAATGGGCTATGATGTTATTATATGATGAATGTTTTATGATCTTTCGGCACACATATGTATGGTTTTCATTATGTGATCAGTAGTCTTGTAATTATATATCCATAAAATTCATTGTTAAAATTATTATAACTCATGATATAATGATGGGAAATAGGTATATGTCCTTGATCCACTATGGGAAACAAGATGATGATCTTGATCTACTATGGTAGACAAGTCGATTTTCATGATCCATAATGGGAAATGGGTGTTGATCCATTATCTATTATGATGTAGAAAATAGGATTTGATGCATTATCCATTATAATTTAATGGTCTCAATAGTTAACCTTGACAGATTAAATGGTTTCTATACCGGTGATGGTGCTACACTTTTACGACATGAAGTTATGGTTCATGATTGATTTATTATGATTTATAACACTTATGATTGATATATTTTAAAATAGTAAATTTTTATATCATGACTCATTTTTATGATTCATGATAAATTTAGTTTAAAATATGTAGGTTATGTTCATGATGTAATATTATTATTCTTTTCTTATTCATTTATATTATCGTCGATTGATATCTCTTATATTTACCCATGCTCAGAATCTAAGGTCACCATTTATTATGCTTAATTTCCCAAAGTTGTGAGGAAATGTTCAAGAATGGTATGTTTAGGAATAGTAATATTTGGAAAGATCTTTATGGGTTATTTTGAATATCGTTCATTAAATAAGAACATTGTGTATCTAGTATCTAAAAACAAGAAATCTTTACAGCCCTGGGGTGTGTATTAGTGAAATTTATTGAATATTAATATAAAAATACATATTATTTATTTATGAAAAGTTTGAGTCTTTATAATAATGGTAATTAAAAATATGAATTATAATAATAAAGATAAAGAGTTTGTGCTCTTAAAAAGGAGAAGATACAGATGATTTAATTCATGTGATTGATGTTTGAAAACCCCATGTAATATACATACTTGAAATAGAAATAGTAAGATATACCTAAAATAATTGTTGCGTGAAAAAAAAAGTTTGATTGGATAATATAATGAAAGAAAATAGTCGATGTGTATGTTTATTTATGAATGAATAAAAATTAAGGAAACACAAGTGAATGGATAAAAAAATGTGTTGTGCTTCATCCAAAAAAATTATTAATAATCAGGATATTGACTCATCAATTATTTAATTTATTATAAATGTTGAAGAACAAAATTATCATAATATTCTGAGATCTTTTTGATATTTATTAATCATAATTTGTGTTAGAGAATAAATATAATATTACTAGTTATAGTATATCCATATTATATCAATTGTAAAAGAGAAATAGATTTCCCAATAATCATTTGACTACTATATGAGTAAAAATATTTGAGATATCTTATTGACTATTGTATTTGATGAATACATTTGTATTAATATAAATAAATGAAGAATAACTAGATCTTATTTTGGTTTAATGGGATTATGTATTCATAGCTGATCACTTTAAGGGGGTCATTCCAACATCATGTACTTATGCTTTCAAGTTTTAACTTTCATTATACCTAGTCATTGATATGATAATGAGTCTAAGTTTATACACTTGGATCATGTTATTCTTGATAATAAATTGATAGTTTTTTGTGTGGAATAACAAACATGATACATCGATGTAACACCCTAGAATTTTTTAATATATTTTTCTCAAAATTAAAATGATGTTTAATAGCTCGCTCCATACATAACAATAAATTTAAATGAGTTACGGGGCATTGGATGAATATTATGAAGAAAATTTTGGAATAAAAAAACATATAGTAAATAAAAATTTTATAATGAATTATATATTCATACAAAATAGGATTAAGAACACTTAAATATTTAAAAGGAAAATTTTCAATATATTTTTTTTCTTTATATAATGTATTTTAATTAAAAAAATAAATTTATAATGTTTAGAATTTGAATTTTTAAAATAAATTTCATTTTTTAATCCAGCATATCAAAATTATTTTAAGAATATTTTTTGAGTTTTTTTTAAAAATAATTTATTATTAGGTGAATAGTTTAAATATAAAAATTTTGTTAATACTATCACTTTTTTAACAATATCATTACACAAGAATGAAATAAACGTTTTTGAAATATTTTTTATATAAAAAAAATATTTATAAATTAAAATAAATAATTTTAAAATACTATGATGAATATATAAAAAAATTAAATTTTTTAAAAATATATCAAATATTTTACTCTAAAAATTGTTTTTATTTTCATATTTTAAATATCATTTTTCATCACTTGTAGAAATTAAATAAAAAAATAGATTTTATATATTATATCAATACTTTTATGTTACCTAATAATGGAAATTTAATTTTTAGGCATAAAATTATGATTACTAAGATTAATGTTAATGCCACGATAATGGTGAAAGGGTTGTTTTCAAATAATTGTTTTATTAATGTTGTGTAATATTTATCTAAAAAATTAAATAGATATATTTATATAATGAAGTTTATATGATGTTTAAACATGTTTAAAAATATATTATCACACTTTTAATTATTAACTAATGTCAATTAAGATTAATAACACCTAATGTTAATAAAAAAATTTACAAAATGTTCTTTGTGAAAATTAAATGTTTTAATTTTAAAGTTAAATTTTTATTATTTATAAATTAAATTAAAAATTACTAAGTCTAAATTGAAGTTTATAAAATAAAAATGTAGTAAGATCATTTATATTATATTTTTTAAAAAAAATAAATTACTTGGGTAAAAACTTGTTATCGTGGTAAAAAAACAAAATTGTAAAATGTAAAAATATAGCATTAAAAGAATTGAAACATGTTTTTAATATAACATCCTAGACCTAGATAACTATATTTTGTAACATAATTTATTACATTGGCATGAATATAAGGAATAAAATTTCTAAGGACCGATCAGTTTAGCAGTTTTTGAAAACACTATTATATAAGTGATAGCCATTTTATATTAGGAATAAAAAAATAAAACAAAATACATGGAGACTAATAAGAAACTGAATCATGGAAACTCATCCCAAGAATTCATCTTCATATCCTAGGGTTAGTAAATAAAATAATTGTAATCTCTAATGCTCACTAAGGGTTATGTACAATGCAATATATAATGAATAAATTATGAATTATCAATATCTAAAGGTAAATAAATGAATACACATACCATTTAAATAATAAGCTGGTAATGAAATGGATCCATATTTTTTTCATAGTGAAAATATCATGAATAATAATTACTTTAAATATTAATATAGGAAATTATTAATTATTGGACGGCATGTATCTGGAACATGAGCCATTATACTATTAAGATCTATTCTCAAGATAGTTTAAACTACTTTAATTTAGCCAACCAATTCATCTCATGAGACTATCGATACATCAATGGATTTGAATTAACATTTCCTTAAACCATGTTATTAAGTTCCAAATCATTCATTATATATCAAATAATCTATTTAATTCATATATAATGTGCCTTATAAAATATCTGTATTGAGTAAAAGATATGAATTAATATATATTTCTCCAATTAATCAAAAAAAATTCAAAGTAAAGACCATATGTAAAAATGGTATAGAGTATAATAAATAATCATATACATTAAATAATAATATGGATACTTAATAATAATTTCATTTTCAACAAAAAATGATTACAATTAGGTGATTGTTTCAAGAGTGTGTTATCAATCATAAAAGAAAGTGAGATTTCCCAATAAATTACCAAATCAAATCCCTTTGGAAGAAATAATTAAAATTGAAACTTAAAATAAAAATAATAAAGGATTATAATGATTTTACATGACAAATGGTCAGTATATACACTCTATAAATTTTAATTTTTTCATAATAACAAATAAGTATTAATCGAAGGTAAATTGAGATGGGATCTCTTACCTTGAGTTTGACTTGTCACATATGTCCCTATATTCATAAGTTATAAATTTATGTTAATTATTTACTTTTTGAGACCCTTGTTTAGGTTTATTATTAATTTTATTTCTACTATTAACAAGTTTGAAAAAATTACTTTATCAAATTTGTATAAGTCATATGTTTTGACCATATATGAGTTATGTGTTAAAAAGGACATTGATAGGTATACTATGGTAAAGGGGGTCATTTTTTAAAAATATATATAATAATAATAATAGAATAATTATCATATTTATACATCAATTATACTTTCAAAACCACTAGTGTTATATGTTTATGAAAAATTAACTAATGTTAGGATCATGGAGACGGTAGGTCGTATACATGCATGAGTAATGTTTCCTTTTTTCATTGATCATTATGGAAATAAGGTAAGTAAGATTTATCTTAATAGAATTGTAATTATATATTAAATAATATATTATTTAATCATATATAATTTTATATATAATTATTTTGATGCAAAAGCAATCACATATCTTTGAGGAGGTGGTAGTCCACTCATTCACGGATGACGTAGTCACTTTTTTCAGTGCGTGAAAAGTTAATAAATAAAATGATATATTATATTACAGTAAAAGTAATTATATAATGAATATAATAATGATTTCATTTATATCATATATATTTCATATATATTTACTTATATTAACCTATAATATTTTGTGATAGGAAATGGAATACACCGTTCATGGAGATAGTAGGCCGTATGTATGCATGAACATTGCTTCCATTTTCTTGTCATATTGAAAAAAATAAAGTTATATGATGTGTATTTATATTTATGTTATCATTAAAGTGACATATTTATGTCATATATAACACATATTTTTATTAAATAAATCTTTAATACATTCTGTTTAAATCATTAACGAATCACATCGCTTTAAGGAGACGATAGTCTACACATCCACAAACGATGTTATCGTATTCCCACAAAATGGAAATCATAAAGGTATGTGTTATATAGTAACTAAATTAGAATAAATACATTATAAATTTCATATATATCATATATAAACTATAAATATATCACCATTCCTAACCTTTAAATGTGGTATTGGATGAATGAAATACATCGTTTCGTTAGTCAGTAGTCTGTCGTACAAATGAATGATGATTGTGCTCTCAATTGATGGAAGTATCTAAAATTGTTGTTATTACTATTTTAATAAAACAAATATCAGTATATTTAATATAATTAGTTTATTTAAAATCAATATATAGTAATAATTGAAGGATTGGAGACAAAAATAAAATAGAAATGATCGTTGAAGAACGTTACCTCTTCTTCGGGTAACTTTTTTTCGTTTATGCCAAAATCATTCCTTGGTTTTCTTTATTCCGAAAGAGTCACTTCTAGGATAATGGTATGGATGTTGTTATATTATTATATTAGGTTATATATGATCCAAATGTCTTTATATGTGTATAGAAGTGAGGGGTGAGTTCCCTTTTATAATGGAGGAGTGGACTTCTTATAAATACAAAAAGGTAAACACTATTGGGAGGTCTCCCAAACATATGTGATTCAAATAATAAAATATATTAGATGAAATTCTTTATATGGTCTAAATATTTCCATAAATGGGTTTTTTCATTTTCTAGGGCATTTTCCATTATATTAAAGTTTAACCACTACGTAAACTCATTTATACCATAATCTCTATAATTAATTTTAATTTATACACTAATATTTTTGGTCCAAAACTATATGGAAATAAATATAAATTATAAATTATTGTGATTAAAAATATAGAATCCATTTTTCCAAATTCCAATAACATAAGTGGTAGAAATTGATTTAAAATTAATCTTGTCGACAGGATGAAATAATGGGTTTTTAAAGTGAAATTGTTCAAAATTTCACTAAGTTTTTATATCTAAATTCAATATAAAATTGATCTAAATTATCTACATTGGATTAATATTTGTGAAATTTATCTAATTATAATTTAAAAATAATTAGATATTTAATTTAATAATAAAAATTATTTACATGAAAAGTCATTTTTCAATTAAAATTCCGTATTTTTCACCATTCATAAAAAATGAAACTTCTCAGAAAAATAACAAAAATTAACCATAAGATAATTTTGAAATTATACTTTAAATAATGAAGTTTATTTTATAAAATAAAATTTTATCAAAGGATCAAACTTCATCTTTAAAACAAGTTCCCCATTAAAAGGTGTCAAAACTACTTTTAGAAAAAATACAGCTTCTTTATGAATAAAATTGGATTTATTCTTATCCTATAACTATAAAATCTATTGGATGAATGTAAAAATATTTTATTTATTATATAATATATAAATTTAATTATGATAATTCACTAATTGTAATTAATTTAATTTATTAAAATAAAATTCATTATCGGGCCTAAAAATACTTTTTCATAAAATACAGCCTTTATATTCAATTGATTTATATTTTCATTTATAATTAATTGGTGAAAATTTATTTCAACCATATATTTCATTATTTAGTTATTCATATTCATAACCTCCTATTTAATGCCTAGTAGATAATTATAATTAATAGTATTTGGTAAGACTTGGTCTTTCATGCAATACAAGTCATTGAAGAAACTCATAGTCACGTGTAATGTAAAATAAATCAATGTTACGTGAACTAAAAACTATATCGGAGATTGAATTTTTTAAAATAGTAAATATATTTTAAATTATCAGAAAATTATATTACCATTTATGCTTTGTGTTTCATATCATACAATCTATTGAGTAAAAATTAATTTTTTTAGAATTTTGACGGTGTTACATTCCCTCCACCTTAAATAAATTCCATCCTCATAATTTAATCAGTATCTCAATAATAAAGGGTTTGATATTTCAAAATAATATTATTGAAAACACCAAATCATAAATATGGTTAATAAACAAATCTATTTAATAATAGGGAAAAGAGAATGTGAATGTCACATAACTAGGATCCTAAATTGGAGAACATAGGTGTAAAATGAAAACATAGACATGAATGAAAAGGGTAAATAACTATAGTCATTGATCACAAAAAAATAAGTGATCAATGGAAATTTAAGGGCCTCAAAACATTAAATATGTTATGATATAAAGGACCAATTGATTCATCAGATATTAATGTAACAGGATAACATTTCTATTTTGAGATCATTATCCTAGAGTTGAAAATTTATTTCAATCTCTAAGAAAATAATTAAATATATGGGTATATTTCAAAAACATAAACATATCCTTTAATTGTTCCTTGAAGTATTTCGAATTCATTTCCTAGCATATGTTGCATCATATGGTTAATTAATACATTGACCTCTAAAACCTCATCTAAATATCATCATAAAACATTTCATAAATGGTTAAATTTTCCAATATATTGTGATCCAACACATTTGAAGTAAGTTCAAAATAAACATATCATTTGTCTTCAGTCCACATTAAGTATTTCTTTAATCATCACATACCAAACATGTGAACACCTTTTTCATGTATTATTTTAAAACATGTTAATAACTTGAATTACTATAAATCTTTACTGAAAACATGCATTATTACATATTCCTTAATTAGAAACTAGATTATTATATATATTCCCTAAATACAAAAATTCTCTAACTCCATCAATAGTGGAATTAACCACATTTTCGACAAATAATTAATCTGTTCCAAGGTAGTCTATAATAACCAATTTTCCTTATCTATACCAATCACCTCTTAATAAAAAAATCCTTATATCAATATTTGGACCATTTTAAGGATTGTATCTCCCTAAATCACATTTTTTCCAAAAAGTTCAACTTTCACAAAATTACTTTTTGAGGTCATCGTACCAATCAACACAGACTTTTAAATCCTTAATGAAGAATTAATATAATATAACACATATACATTTCATAATACTTATAATTAAGATATAATCGATATAATAATTTTACAAAATTACTCAAGGATCCAAAAACATAATCATATTAATCATTCCACTTCAGTTGTATCAGTAAAATAAGCTTGTCCTTGATCCCTTGGATTCTTTTTTGGAAGATTCCCTTGATTTTTGGGGAATTCATTTGCATAGTTCCCCTTATCCATGTAGTTAAATATTAGCCTTTTAATTATTATCTTTTCATTATTTATAATGGTGACCCTTATCACCACACTTATGAAATCTCACATTCCCTTTAAGAAAGTGCTAGGGTGATTCTTTCCACAATTATCAAATGTGGAAAAATCCTTTTTTCCCTTCTTCGCTTTATCCATATTTTCCTCTAACATACACTTATTATCTTTATTCCCTTCAAATACATAGGACATGGATAATTATTTCTCTATATTGATAACATATAAACTATTTCATCATATGGATATTAATTTTGATAGATTAATTCCCTACAGATACATGGATTATACCCTTCAAAGAAAGGGTCAATCTGGCATTCTAGGTTGTGTATGAAATCAATAGCATACCTAGAAAAGCTTATAAATATATCTTCATACAATTAAACACATTTTTTCACATTTTGATTTAAACTAAGAAAAATTATCTTTATCTTAGTTTGTTTCTCATGAGGGAAATATTTTTACAATAATTTCTCCTTAAAAATGTTTCATTCCATGAGTTCTATTTCCACTTCATCCCTAGTATTTTGGATCAATGACTACCATTGATCAGCATCTCTATTGAGAAAATACATTGTAATTGTAACGTTTTCCTTTTCACTTAATCCAAATTTCATAAATATATTCTCTAAATATGAAATCCATTGCTCATCTTCCATTGGATTTGTATCCCTACTAAATGATGGGGGCTGGTATCGCATACATCTATCCAACATCAAATAATATTATCAGGGGAAAAGTTTCTCCATCCGAGAGAGGTTATTTTTCATAAATTAATTAACATTCCCTAAAATATACATAACTTTCTCAGTTCTAATACCAGCTGTATCGACTTTCTCAGCAGGGAATCCTCTATATTCTCTAGTAGTATTGATACCCTATTTCCTTCCAGGTTCCATTACTAAAAAATGATATACAATATATTAGATCATATCATTTTGAAACATAATTTATAATCCCAAAAATAGTTAAATACTTAACGTAAATTGAAATTTTTATATATATCTAATATCATAATCATAAACATGGTATCTTTGGGAAGTTCCCATATACTTATCCTCAAATTCTATCATATGGTTATGTTCACTAATCTATGTTTTCATAAATATAGCTCCCAAGTTTTCTAATAAACTTAATATGATACCAAATTTAATTCCCCAACCCTAGATTCCTAGATTTGGTTCCTAAAATTAATTTATGGTCATGGTTATAAGGAATAAAGTCCTGAAGGAATGATCAGTTTAGTAGTTTTTAAAAACTATATTAAATAAATAATACCTGTTTTATATTGGGAATAGAAAATAAAACATAATACATAACAAATACTAATAAACTACAACTATGAAACTCATTCAATGAATTCATGTTGATATCTAGGGGAAAGAATCAAAATAAGGATGGGCTCAAATGCTTCATAAGGGTTAAGTACAATATTATCTATAATGAATCAATAATGAATAATAAATATGGAAAGATAAATAAATGAACACACAAGACATTTAATTAATAAGCTAAGATTTATATGCATCCATTTTTTTCTTAGTGAAAATCACATGAATAAAAATAACTGAAATCAAATTATAGGAAATACTTAATTATAGGACATAATGTATCTGTAACATTAACCACTTCACCATCATGATCTATTCTCAAAATGGTTTAAACTACTTTGATTTCGCCAACTGATTCATCTCATCTGATTGTTAGTGTATTTAGAAGATTACATTAACTTGTACCCAGCCCATGTCATGCATTTCCAAATTATTGCTCATATATCTAATAATTTATTTAATTCATAAATAATGTGTCTTATCAAATATCTGTATTGAGAAAAATATACAAATTTATTGATGTTTACCCAATTAATCAAATTTCATTCAAAGTAAACACTAAATGTAAAAATGGTATATGATTTATGAAATAATCATATCCATTAAACAATAATATGGTTTTCAAAAGTAATTTCATGTTCAATGAAAAATTATTTCAATAAAGATATTTTTCAAGAGAAAGTTTACAATTATAAAAGAATGTAACATTTCATAATATCTTTTCAAATAAAATCCCCTTGAATGAGATAATTCAAATTGAAAGTTAGAATACTATAAATAATTTATTATTCATGATATTACATGTAAAAGTGGTAGTTTATACACCACATAAATAATAATGGGTTCATAATAACAAATAAGTCTCAATGGAATATAAATTGAGACGAAGTCCCTTACCTTGAGTTTGACATATCATATGTATCTCTATCTTCATGAATAATAAACTTATGTTATTTATTTAAATTTTTGAGAAATTTTTTTAAGTTTTTTATTACATTAATTTATCCTATTAACAATTTATATGAAAATTCTTAATCAATTAAGTTTATTTTAGATGTTTTGACCATATTCAGTTTATATTTCAAAAATGAATTTGGTAGTAAGACTATGGTCGGAGGGTTCATTATTTAAACATATCTAGAATAATAATCATGAAAAAAAATTCATTTTTCTACATAAATTATACATTTAAAACAAATCATGGAATATGGTTAAAAAATAACTAATGTCGCGATGATGAATATGGTAGGTCATACATAAGCATGAGTAACGTTTACATTTTTCAATTATCATTGTGGAATTATGGAAAGTAACATTTATCCTTCCAGAATGAACATTATATCTTAAATAAAATATTATTTAATCATATATACTATAATATATAATTATTTTTATTCAAAATTAATCACATCACTTCGAGGATGCGGTAATACACATGTCCACAAACAACGTTATAACTTTTCTAATATATGAAAGGGTAATAAAAAATAAAATATTATATTACCAAAAAGTTAATCATGTCATTAATATCATAAATATATAATTTATATCATATATATTTAGTATATATTTATTTATATCAACCCACAATATTTTGTTATAGGAAATGGAATACACCATTCACGGAGACGGTGGGCCATACGTATGCATGAACGTTGCTTCCATTTTTTGTCATACTGAAAGAAATAAATGTAAATTATATATATTATTTGTATATTAAAATTAAACTAACATATTTATCAAATAAATATATTACAAATATTTATTTAAATAATCCTTAACACATTACATTTAAATCTTGAACGAATCACATCTCTTTGAGGAAGCGGTAGTCCACACATTCACATATGACGTTATTATATTCCCAAAAAATGGAAAGCATAAAAGTATGGGTTATATAGTATTTAAAGAAGAATAAAGACATTATAAATATCATATATATAATATATAAACTATAAATCAATAAATATTTCCAACCTTTTAAATGTGGTAATAGAATAAAAAATGGAATCGGTTCGCGAGGGGGAAATCCGTCGTACACACAAACGATGAGTGTATCTCATCTTGTGGAAGTGTATGAAAGTCTTTTTAATAACCTTAGTATAAAAAATATCAATATATTGAATATATTTAGGTTATTATATAATAAATATATAATAATAATTGATGGATTTTAGAAAAAAGTAAAACAAAAGTGCTTATTGAAGAATGTTACCGCTTCTCCGGGTAACTCCTTTGGTTTATACTAAAGGAATTACATAGATGGAATAATTCCCCATGTGAGGCTTCTAGGATTTTGTTATTTAGGTTGGGAGATTAGTATTTCATTATTTTAAAGATATAAATAATTTGAGAGTAGTGTATAAGTGAAGGGGGAGAGAGATCCCTTTTATAGTGGAGGAGGAGTGGAATTCTTGTAAATACAAACACTATTGGGAGGTCTCTCATACATAATTTGTATCCAGTAATAAAATATATTCTATAAAATTGGGTTTATGGTCTAAATATTTTTTTATAAAATGGGTCTTTTCATATTTATAGGTCATTTTTTTCCTTAAGATTAAATTTTAACCACTAAGTAAACTCATTTATACCTTAGTCGCTGTAATTAATCTTAATTTTTCTCACTAATATTTTTTGTCAAAAACTATGTTTAACGTAATATAAATTATAAATTATTATTATTATAAATATTTAATCCATTTTTCCAAATTATAATAACATATGTGGTATAAAGTTATTTAAAATTAATCCTGCGGATGGGACGAAACAACGGGTTTTTAAAGTGAAAATTATCAAAAGTTCAATGATTTTTTATCTAAATTCAATATAAAATTGATCAAAATGGCTTAAATTAGATTAATCAAAGAGTAATTTATATAATTGTATTTAAAACCCAATTAAAAATATAATTTAACAATATAAATTATTTAGATGAAAAAGACATTTTTCAATTAAAATTTAGTATTTTTCACTATTCAGTAAAAAATGAAACTTCTCATAAAATTACCAAAAATTCCCACTAAGATGATTTTGACATTAACATTTGAAAAATACATTTTATTTTTTAAAATAAAATTTCAAAAATTTTAGAAATTTAGATTTAATACAATTGCACCATTAAAAGGCGGTAAAACTACCATTAGAAAAATACATATATTTATAGGAAAAATTAGATTTTTTCTTATCCTATACCTATCAAATCTATTGTATGAATCTAAAAATATTTTATTTAATATGTAATATATAAACTTTATTAATATAATTAAATAAAATTAAATAATTTAATTTATTATGATAAAATTCGTTGGTGGGCATAAAAATAGGTTTTCATTAAAACACATCCTTTATATTAAATTAGTTTGTATTTTAATTTATAATTAATTTTTCTATAATGAATTCAACTATATATTTCATGAAATATTTAATCCTATTAAAAACTTTTAATTTATTGTAAAGGTGATAATTTTCATTAATAGTATTCAGTAAGACTCAATCTTGCGTGCAATGCAAGCCACTGAAAAAAGTGATTATTTTGTGTAACGTAAGCTAACTCAAGGTTTTGTACAGTGAAATATATATAATAGATTGAATATATTTAAAATATTTTATATATTTTATATTTTATTTATATTATATTCTCTTATATTCTTAGTGTTTCATTTCATACACGCTATTGAATAAAAATTTATTCTTTAATAATTTTAGTGATAATACATTTAAAATGTGTAAAAATAAGTGGTAAAGGATTTGTTGATTGTATATCACCCCTCATTTAATTATTATCCACATTGGAACCACTGAATCTTGAATGGTGTTATTCAATCATGTAAAAAGTAATGGTTATTTAAAAAAATTCCTTTCTCTTCACTTATAAAAGGGGTTGGATTAACATCTTAAAAACATGTTTCTAATAGAGTTATTGAGTATTTGTCTTGAATAAACCTTATATCCTTGAAAGGTTTTTAATTTTTTATACTTATTGATATGTGAAATATGTGATCTCATTATATTAATTTTAAATATTTATAAAAATTTCTTTCTAACCACTTATAAAAGGGTTCTCTCACCACCCCTTCAAGGGAACTCCAAAATTTTGGTTTCCTCTTGAACCTATACCCTATTTCCTTCATTTGGAATTATATTTCACATACATCATATTTTTAAAAAATATATTTTTGCCTAATTCCTCCCTTTAAAAGGTGTAAAAATAAATATTTCAATGATATTCATGTGTTGTAGTTGAAATAGAAAATTAAGGGAAGGAGTATTTATTTAAATTATAATTTCATGAGACTTATCTCTTATTGTGAACCAATATATCATTAATATGTTGAGATTAATACCTAATGATATTTTTTTCCACATTCATCTAATTCATTGTATTTGAAGATTCATATCGGGTTCTCTCTTTAAATATAATTTTCTTCTAAAGATAACAACGTTGTATGTGTTTTTGTTAACTCAACTCCCTTCATTGAGTTATTATTATTATTAATATTATTATTGAACTTATTTCATACAATATTGGTTTATACAAAATTAATATTTCATTCCATGGTAAATTCTCTTCTTCCCTATGGAAAATGAAATTTTAATTCAAATATATGAGCTTGATAAAAAATTATTTCTTAAAAACAATATTATTGTTGAGAATATTTCTCATTATATTTACTAAATGTTTCCCCTCCTTGTACATATTTAAATGTCATGTCAATGTTCTCATTTTTATGTATATACCCAATCATGTTTTATCTTAAGCCACCTTCATATTTCCATTTAACTCTTTAAAAAAGTCATCTTACACTTTTTATGATGTGGGTTTTAAATAATTCTATTTTAAAATATTCCAAGGATTTAATTTTGGGGGTATATGTTTTATCCTCAACTCTATATTTTCTCTAAAATTCATTATACATAAATTTTAAGGATATATTATTGAACATTAATTTTAAAATTAAAAATTTTCAAAAAAAATCAATTCAACTTCTTGAAACCATTATGTATTTTTCAAGGACCCAATATTGAAATTTATAATGATTTTTAAAATACATTATTTTATGTTTCTCAGAAGTGGTCTTTTTAAAAAAAAATTATAACCACCTCATTTAGGAAACAAAATTATAAATATAATCTAAATAATATTTTATTTTATTCTTTCAGTTTCCTTTTTATCTCAAAATAAAATAATACCTTGGGAATATACTTTTCATGACTGGCCCTTTAAATTCCTTATAAAATCTTCTTTGGGTTGACTATAATTTTGGGTATCAATCGATCTATATCTGGAATTCATTTTTTTTGTAATATTATTTGGGATTGTATTAAACCCATTTTCTTTTAATAGATTCTTTAAGATATAATTATTGATTAGTTTCAAGTGTATCAATTATGTATGAATGATGATGGGTGGGTCCTATATATCCCTGAAATGTAATATTTAAGAATTTTTATCTCATGAGATAAAAATTTTGTTCTTCATTTTAGTTACAGTTAGTTATTTTCTCAATGATTTTTTAGGAGTGTAATTACATATTATCTATGATCACAAAGACTATGTGTGAGTGTATTTTTAGTTATCTATTTTCAAAAAAACCCATGATTTTATTTTTTGTTATTTATAATCAAAACAATTATGAGTGAGTTTATTTGGGGTTAACAATGCTTATATATATTGTGCATTACTATATTTTTTGTGATATTTTTTCATAAATACTGGGCGTGGATACAATTTGGAATGGTTATAATTTTATATTATCTTATTCTTATTCTTATACCACATTTCTATGTGATATGCATATATTATTATTTATGGCTCATGATTTTCATCTCATGTATCACACTCTTATTCCAAGGTACATGATTTTTTATTATAATTTATATGGCCTTATATCATGAATTATGGACAACTCTTATCGTTTCATGTTATTTTTAATGAGATAGTACTCCCATGCTCATGTTATCTCATATACTTATTATCTAAACCTTTAATGACATATTTATTTTTTTCTCTTATTAATCATTTAATTCCCCCATTTTCTTAGGTTTCTATTCCTCATGTTATGAAATTGATTATAAGCTATGAGATATGTAAAAAGGGATCTAGTATAGAAAATTTATATAAAATTGTTTGAAAATATTGTAAAATTATTTTATTATATAGATAATCCTTAAGGACACTGAACCTTTAATTCTTTGTATTATAATAACTTTTTCATATGTAATAAATATACTCTAAAAATAATGTGTAATATATGAAATATTACCTTGGGAAATCTCACTTGGTATCAAATATAGTTTGTAAAGATTATGTTTTTATCCCCCGAATCAAGAGTGTGGGTATGGAGCACATCAAACGGTATCAAAGAAAGGTTTAATTATTTTTTAGGATTATTATAATTTTTAGGTATTGGTATGAGAAAAATTTAGTGAAAAACCTATGTATATGTCTAAGGGATAAGTATAAATATAGGATAACACCCTAAAGTTTTAATGAATAAGAGTTTATATGGTCATTATAGAGATGAAATCTTTGTTTTTATGTTGTAAAGTAAATGAATTTGTGACATAGATGCACCTATGTTAATCACCTTGAAAAAGGTTAGTTTATTATCAACTCAATCTTCACTCTGGTGCACAATTAGTGGTCCTAATACTGGTCACCTAGTAAGAAAATCATGCGGTATGATTTGGTTAATTAACATTCCCTTTATGAAAAATTATAAAGTATTTAAATACCTAACTATTTCATATACATAACTTAGTATGTAAATGACAATGGATGACAAATATTGAATCCTAGATTTAAAATACAGTGATATATGTCAATCTGAAATATAATATAGTGATTTTGAAAAGTAAAATATTTTGATTTTATTTTACCTCAGATTATTTATGATAATTATATTAATGTGTTAATTTTTCATCACTCATAATAACACCTTTTGGTTTTTGTAATTTCTAGAGAAATGAGAAACTAAGTCTATAATGGGTATGACAGACAAAGTGGTGACTATCATAATGAGTAATCTGATTTTATTGAAGATGGTGTTTAGAATATTATATTTATTCTCACCCAACTATATTTATTTATTATTAATAAAATAATTCATTTAAAATATAAAAACACACCAAATAAGGGAAGTATATAGTTTCATGAAATCCCATATGATAAAGAATACATGGGGAAGAAGATTGAATTTTATATGTGTTCAAAATGTTGGAAGAAGTGCCTAATGGAATATCTTAAAGGAATGCGAAAATGTTTTGAGTGTAATAGGGATAGTCATAGATCTCATGATTTTCTTAGAGTGATGAATAGATAAATCAATAAAATGGTAGGTATAATGGTCCCAACTAAAGGTCTACCCAAACTTCAATGATTTAAATAAACGGAATTTTGGCATTATAAAAATCATTTTAGTAAACTGTGGGTTAACAAAAATAATAAGTAACTAAAACCTCCAATACCATGGTAAAAAGGAAAATATGATGTACAGTCAATATTGATCATTAATGCACACTTATACCCTATTCAGAAGTTATTGATGACATGTTGGACTATTATTATAAACACATTTGTATATATAGAATTTTTTTTAGAAGAATTAAATCACCACCCTGAAAATTTCATTATCGAATAAAACATCTATTTTAATGATAGTTGTATTAGAAGTGTAATTTCATGGTAGTTTTGCTTGTTAAAATTACAATATCATTGCTTTAGATCAATTTAATGTCATTTTGGAAATGGATTGGTTCTCTCAACTTAGAAGAAAAGTTATTCGAGATAAGAGATCACAATTCATATATATATATATATGGTAGAATATAAAAGAAAGTATTATTATAAAAATATTTTATAAAAAATCATATAATATGGGTCTTGATACTAAATAATGATATACATTTTTTCTGAAATGGTTGGATATTTTTTTTTCAAAATTTAAGGATACACCTATTTTGAAGAAAGGGTTGTGTTTTCAAAGTTTTCAAGGTTGATATCCCTCTAAGAAATATATCTTGAGTGATGTATATCATTATATGGCCTTTGTTATTTCTATTAGTAGTATATAATAAAAATTATGAGGATCAAATTTATTTAAGAGGGGGGGAATGTAATGACCTATGATTTTGGAATATATTTTTCTCTAAATAAATATTGGGTTCAATATATTTCTCTACACATAATTCCAAAATAAAATGATTCATTACATATTAGATGAATAATATAATAAAAATTTTATAATAATAAAACCACTAGTAAATAAAAAAAATTATAGTCAATTATAAATTCATACAAAATAGGATTAAGAACACTTATAGATTCAGAAAATAATTTTTAAATAAAATTAATTTTTCTTCATATATTGTGTTTTCACTTAAAAAATAAATTTATAAATTTATAAATTATAATTTTGTAAAATTAATTTAATTTTTTAATCTATTATATAAAAATCATCCTAATATTAATTAGTGATATTTTTCTAATATAAACTATTTTTAGTTTAGTAGTGAAAAGAATAATGATTTTTCAAATATCATTTATTTTATATAATTATTATTGTAAAATAATGGATTAAAAGTATTATATACATTTTTATATAAAAATATATATTTATAAAGTTAAATAAACCATTTAAAAATACTATTTTTAATTTATAAAACTCGTGTTATATGTTTTAGAAACATAAATAATATTTTACACTCAAAACTCTTTGTATTCACTTATATTAAAAATTAGTGTTCATAAGTTATAGAAATTAAACATAAAAATATGGATTTAATACTGTAGATCAAATTTTTAATGTTATTTAATAATATCAATTTTTTTAGGAATAAAATTATGATTACTACGACAAAATTTAATAATCATAATATTGTTGAAAGGGTTATTATCAAAGAATTGTTTTATAAATACTGTGTTATTTTTATATAATAAATTAAATTTACCAACTTTATGTAATGGATATTGTATGATTTTTACACATGTACACAAATATATTATCAATCTTCTAATTTTTAGTTAAACTCAAGTAATATTGAGATCACTTAATTATAAAACAATATTTTTCTACAAAATGGTTTTTCTATTTATCAAATATTATAATCTAAAAATTAATATTATATTATTTAGAAATTTAATTATAGTATATGGATATTTTATTTTGTTTTAAAAGATAAAAAAATTAAGGATTACCTTCTATTTTTATTAAAATATAAATTATTTGGGTAAAAACAAGTTACCAATGTGAAAATGGAAAAATTAAAAAACAAATCTAGTGTTAAAATACATGATAAATTTTAAATACATATGTTGATAAGAGTGTTAGAGTCTTTATAAACCTCATGTCACCCAAAAATTAATTATTTTAAAATTTTTATCCTTTTAGTCGTTAACAGTTTCAATCAATAATTTAAAACGTAATGAGTATTTAAAAACATGAAAATTTTCATCAATTATAAAAGGGGTAAAAGTTTTAACATGTTTCTAATTGTGTGGTAAAGTTTTTGATTAAAAAACATATTTATAATCCATTATTTTTTATTTTTGGAGTCTTATTTATATTTTAAACATTTTCTCTCATTATATTATGTTGAAATATTTACAAATAAATTCCATTTTCACCACTAATAGGGGTCTCTCATCAGCTCTTTAAGACTGCCCCCAAATTTTTGTTTCCTTATAAAACTCTATAGTCTTCCCATTCCCTAGAACCCTATTTCACTTACTTAATCTTCTAGACAGATTATTTTACACAAATTGCACTTTTTACAAGGATTCTACTTATGGAAAACTTATATTATCCATGAGATTCAAGTGCTTTAGTGGAATTAAGGAATTAGGGTAAGGGGTACTTTGTCCCAAATTTAATTTCATGGAACATATTTCATATTTTTCATTATTATTTATTTAATATGTTTTAATTACATTATAATTATATTTTACCATATTAATTTAATTTTTGGGGTTTGAAGATCCATAACATTTTCTCTCTTTAATTCTATTTTTATAAAAGGCTCCATGTTTTAAGTATTTATGTTAACTAAAAAAATGAGATATATTAATTCTTATTGAATATATTTCTAATATGATTTTTTTGTCCATACTATGATTTTATTTCAGGGTACATTATCTTATCTCTTGTATAAAATAACCTTTTAATTCAAATATTTTACCCAGATAAAATCTATTTATCAAAATGTATATCATTGTTGAAAATAATTATCATCATATTTAATAAAAGTTTCCCCTCCATGTCTATATTTTACTTTCCTACTAATTTTTTCATATTTATATGTAAACTCAGTCATGTGTTCACTTAGGTGAACTTTATATTTCCCATCTATACATTTAAAAAAAGGATGTTCTATTACCCTTATTGTGATGTAGGTTTTCGACAAAGGTATTTTAAAATATTCAAAAGGTTTTAATTTTAGGATTATATGTTTTATCTTCTACTCTATTTTATCTAAAAACCATTATATTCATTTTAAGGCATAAATATTTAAGACTATATTAAAATGAAAATTATTTCAGAAAACAATTATCCCTCTGGAAATATATATGTCATTTTCAAGGCCTCATTATTGATATTTCTAATGATTTTAAAATTGATGTTTTTTTAATTTCTCAAAAGTGATTTTTTCAAAAGTGGATCACAACGTTTTCCTTTAGGATAAAGTTCAAAAATATTATAAAGTCTCCTTTATGTATTTTCTTTCATTTTCCTCCTCATCTCCATAGGAATCACTTCCTATGGAAGTTATTTTTAAGGAATAACACTTTAAATTCCTTAAAGAATTCCTTTTTTAGGTGATTATAATTTTTGGTATTAATCAAACCAGATTTTGAAGACATTTTTATGTGATACCATTTGGGGTGTATATAACTCATTTTATTTCCATGGATTCTTTATGATATAATTAATTATTAGTTTCAAGTAGAACATATATATATATGGATTATGATGGGAATATCCCTATATGGACCTCCAAAATATTGTTTAAGGATTTGTTTCTTATTAGATATTAACTTTAGGTGTGTGTCTATTTTATGTTATCTATTCTTGGAAAGACTCTTTATGGGTGTAGTTTTTGATTAGTTATGCTCACAAATACTTTGTGTGATTTTATTTGATATTATTGGTACTCGAAAATATTTTATTTGATTTTATTTGAGGTCACCTATGCCCAAAAAGACTATGTGTTATTGTATTTGTGGTTATATATACTCATGAAGATTGTTCGTGAGTTTATTTGTGGTTGGTTATTCTCATAAAGACTGTGTGTGGTCATAATTGTGAATGGTGATAATGTTTTGTTTTATTATGCTTATTTATATTTCAAATTTCTATATGATATAACTATATTAATCTCTATGTATTAGGTTTATAATCTCATGTATCACACTCTTATTACATGGTAAATTTTTATTCATTTGAGTTTATATGTCCTTCTATAATTCCTTATAAACAACTCTTATTGCACCTTGTTCTTTTTAATAACACATTTCTCCCATTATCATGTTTTATCAAAAACATATGACCTAACTCTTTTATGAAATGTTGATATTTTTCCATTTCTAAGCCTTTGAGATGACCCATTTCATATATTTTAATTCCCAAGTAATAAAGATAAATATAAGATAGGATATTTCTACAAGGGGATCCAATACAATGTGATTAGGGAAAAATGGTCACACTTATCATAAAATAAGTTTCTTATGTAGCTAATCATCAAAGACATTAAGCCTTACATTCTTAGTATGGTGATATTGTTGTGAGATGTAATGTTTAAAATCTAAAAATAATGTGTGATATAAGGTTGTTTATCTTCAGACATATCACTTGGTATCCAAACCAAGTTGTAATGTATATTTTTTTATCACAAGACCAGGGAGTGCAAGTCTGGGGTGTCTCAATCGGGGATGTAGTCATCCACATTGGAGGTTATCCTTATAAATAATTTTTGGGGTTCTTAGTTTTGTTATTTACTAAATTATGTTCATGCATGCTAATATTAGGTGAAATAAAGTATAGAATCCATTCAATAAACAATTAAATAGGTAAAGAAATAGAAATATATTTTTTTTAAAAGACATCACGTGCTAATTCACCCCCCCCCCACTCAATGTGGCTATATATTAATGTGATCCTATAAATGAGTATCATAGTATATCACACCTATGATTGGATTATAAAATTCAAAGATGTCAGTTTATGACTTCATTCCTATTTATGTTTACTAAAAGAAGTACATACTTGGTAAATAAGTATCTACTATAGATCAAAAATATATTTTATCCAATACTTGGAAGAATATAAAATCCAATCTTGGAGGTGTTCTATCAATTATTGAACATAATTTTGTCACTTCCAAAACACTGAGTAATAGAAAGAATAATGAGTTAAAGAAATTGAGAGAGGATCAATCCCAGAAATAAGAGAATAATGAATCTCTACTACTTGAAATATATCAAAGTTGAGGTAAATATATTTTACCTATTAATAATTTGTCTCTTAGAAGAATTTATGATGAGGGGACATCCCTATTTTATAAAGAGGAAGAAGTGTCAATTTCACCATGATACAATTCCAATAAATAAAATGCTATCATGTAAGTTGAAGATATGATCTAGAAATTCAATCTTCTACTAAATATATGCATAACAAATCCAACCAAGGTTTTTCAATGTCTTTACATAAGGTATATGTAACTGAATTCTCTTATCAAAATATTCCTCAATAATAATAAATCATCCATTGGAGTTATCTCATATCAACAAAAAAAAGGTGAATCAGTTATTATTTTATATAAATATCCTAAACAAATTGTTGATTATATTTTTGGTCCATGTATAAAGAGCCAAAATAAGATCATTAATATTAAACTAGATTCAAAAAATAAGAGATTTATTTAGAAGAAAAGTAAAAGATTGTGTAATGATCACTAAACATGTATGAGACAAAGCAGTACTTAACAATTAACATGAAGAAATATGCTCCAATTTTTGGAATCGTTAGATTAATACAATTCATAGAAAAGATAATTCCACCAAAGAGTTTAAATAAAAATAAAATGAATCATAAAAAAATGATAAGAATATCACTAATGTAGATAAGGATCAATATCAAATCAAAGTAGACCAGATCAATGATATTAACACTTTGTTACAAGAAATAAATAAAATTCATAATTATGAAGCAGAAAAATACTAAGAAATAAAATAGATAAAAAATTTAAATCAATGGTGGGTGAGAAAAAATTTCTAAATATGAAATTTCTTTAACCTGAAGTCAAACTAGAAAATTCAAAAAATACTTGAGTTGAGTTTTCAAAACAAGATGAGATGAAAATTATTACGGTGTGTACTTTTAAGGATAACTCTTATCATAAAAAATTATACTAGGTGGAAAGAATATATTGAGATCATCTCATGATTATTTCATGTTATTCATAAAGAAAAAGTAACCATCTACTTCTATAAGTAGTGTTTGTCTTAATTCTAGTTCTAAGAATATTGTAGATTAAATAGAAGAACTTGTAAATATATGGATGAAGAAAAGTGATGAAGTAATCACCACTACATCTATAGTGAAAGAAGATAATTATAGAATATTTTACATCCCTAAATAACCTCATCTAGATAATAAAAATAAATATAAATATCAAGAATGTTAATCGGCCTAGAATATTATTTAAAAGAAGTGATCAAGATTTTTTTAGCAATTCTAGGTGTTGTGATGGATTCAAGAAAAGGGAATATTATTTTCAGTATAATATGTAAATATATAAATTTTAAATCAATCCTACATCACAAGGGAGAAAATAAGTGATGAATAAAATATCATAGTAGAAAGGGAATAGTCTTTCTTTATTAAAATGCTTTAAAATTTTAAAGAACCTTTATGGAATTTTTAATATAATTAGTCATAGTGAAGAGGTATGCAAGTATAAATAATTAAAATATACAGAAAACAAAAAAGAAAAAATAATACTAAAAAAATTAATAATTAATGCATATTGGATTTTATAAAGAATTATTGGAAATATAATGAAAAAAAAATATTCCAAAAAAGTCAACAAAAAATGAAAAATTAGTGAATGTTTTGTGAAAATAGATTATGAATAATATTTTAAAAAATATAATAAGTTCAAAATGAGTGCAATATAAAATAGAATGAGATTCTTCTCTGTGAAAGAATAGTTCAAAGCATATACCACTATTAGCAGGATAGGAATATCATAATTAATGCGAACAAGCTTAATAAATAAAATTGAATAATTGTCCATGCAAAGTATAAAAGGACCAATTTGGTAAATAACACTTCTTATTCAATAGGGAATAACCAAGAAAGTTTTGAATATTCCAAATGATTTATTTTTAATTTGTTGAGATGAATTGGAAATTGAATTGAAATTGATAGAATCATGGAAGAAATCAAGTTCTAAAGGGAAATAGAAACTTCTATATGATAAAACTAAATTTCATGACAGGTTTTTAATAAATAATGACAAAATAACATCATAATTATTGTGATAAAGGTGAAAAGAGTTTTTAAATATCTCTAATGATTCTTTTTCTCATAATAATATATCAATAATGAATGATAAAGAAGATTCATAAATCAACAAGTGGTATATAAACCTTAAGCGGTAGTGCAAACAAGAAAGTTAAAGACAATGTTATTACTGGATAAAGTAAAGATTTCATACTGCTGAAGGTTACCATGAAATGTATAAAAATAAATATGAAGTTTTAATCCATACATGTAGTATAAAATAAAGTAGTTTCTTGCTTGAGATTAATTTATTATCCTTTTTTATCTCATTGAGAAATAAAGGGGTTCCGCCTTATTCCCTTATACATTGTGATTGTTCTTTATTTTTATGGAATTAGAGGTTATGTATATATTGAATAATATATTTGATAATATAGATTAGGTTTTAATATAATTATTCTAGAATAGTAATTATAATTCTTATGGAGGTCACTATGTAAGTTTGATCTAACTGTTGATGTCATAAAGATTGTTTTTCAGAAAATAACCAAGATTAGTGTTGATAAAGATGATCAAGATATCATAGATTATCAATAAATTCTAATTCATTATCTTGGTACGATATATTTTTTGATATCATATAGTATAATCAATAATAAGCCATTATTAAGTGAATTTTGAAAAAATACTTTAAGGGAGAGTATCAATGATGTTCCTAGAATATTATATTTTTCATGTAAAAGACGATATCTCGATAATTTTATTGTCAAAAATTAATTGATAAATTATTCATAAATACTCTGTCATCCTTATTCATAAAAGGAATAAATTCTAAACATAAGGAGGAGAATTTAATTAAATAAGTGCCATAAACACCAAGAAAATTCATGAAGATATTCTAGGGATGAATTTGTTACTATTTCCTTCTTATTAAACATCAATTATTTTAACATGTTTGTTAATATGAGTGTTATAATTTCAACATGACAGTTTCTATGAATTCTATAAACAAGTGGAATTAAAAAAATTATTCTTGAATTCATTAAATTGATATATTTTATTTTCTGTCATCCTATAAATAGTTGAAAATAATTGAAGAAAGGAACAAGGTGTGTTATACCAGTTAGTGTTATATTCAAATATGATAATGTAAAATATTATTATCTAAATTATACCCTGTTTTTTTCGTTTTTAGGTTTTTCCTTAGTAAATTATATTTCTAAGTTATTTTCTATATGGTCTTCCTTAATCATGTTTAGTCATGGCTTGGTGATACACACAAGTTCTTGTAGTTTCAATTCTTCATTCTGTTGTTGATGATTTTCATGGTGATGAGTTGCTACAATAGAGATTCATGATTCTAATAGAGTTGTCATTGGCCGACATGATTTTCAGAGAAAGAAAAACTTGGGATCTTTCAATGGGATGGGTTCACTTCTAGAGGTGGATGACTTTTTAAAATAATGAAAAAATAAAATTTTTAAATATTTTTTTTTTTTAATGGGGGAATTTTTTGTTATATAATTCAAGTGAAATTTAAATTAAACTATAATATATTTATTTCAGTATGGTTTCCTTGGGATGTAAAGGGATAATCATTAAGATCTTATGCATACAATTTTTTATGGGTTTGAACCCCATATTTAGTAGTGACTGCATCCTTTTTTTAACTTTTTCATATTCTCTTTACGGTTACTCAACCCCCCCCCCCCATTAAATTAATCCCCCCATCTATGGGGGTATGATTTCTACTCTCTGGTGGTGAAATTTGGCATGGTGGAATGTTGATGGTGTTCCTGGAACTAAGCCAAGTATAGCAAGCCCCTACGCTAGAGAAACTATTGGATTATAGGAATGCATCCACTCATCTCCTCCCTTATACCACCTCACCATGATGCCACATATTTACTCTCTTATATAATCCTATAAAATTGAAGGATGTATAGTAAGAAGACTTATCCATGTTTTATTTCTACTTATTATTCATTTATGATTTGTTTCCTCTAATTTTTGAGTTATTCTTTCATTTTTTATTCTATATTGATTCCTAGACATCACTTTAATATTAGTCTTCAGCTTTCAACATATTCATAGTTGTATATTTCTTACTTTCATAGTGGATTATTCTAAACTATGGTTTTATCACTTATTTAATTGTTGGAATAACATTTTACTTAATAATGAAATTATTTACATGACTTTTCATGTTAAAACCCCCAAATATGAAAACTACCACTAAATATGACGAATAAATATTTATTAATTTAAATAATTTATATTGAATCATCATTATTTTGGTTTAATATATATTAAAATGATCCAATAATTTAGAATCTACCTACATCACCTCTATTGGTTATTCCTCTCTTCCCCCTGTGACGCATATTTGAGGTGATTTCAAACCCAATACATTTTTTGTTTCTCACTCTAACTATAAATTTTTCTTAATTGGTGTTGTTCTTTTCAATCAAAATTTATATGTACTTTCTAGTTCTCCCTAAATTTTGTTTTTTATATTTAAATAATTACATTGCTATATTTTTTATGTGGGGTATTCAGTTTCATGTTTTTTCTCATGTAATGATATTTGTAGGTTTGGGCCAATCTGGTGGTCCACAATTGTGTTCGGTCTCAACATGGTGATACCCAAATGCTCTTAGTGTTGTTCTTATTATTGTTATTGTCAAGGATTTTTTTTATGAAGATATTCTATGATGAATATTCATGGTTCTAGTGGATTTAGAACATAACTATTTTCATTTTAGAGAAGGTAGACTAGTGATGTCATGATGGGATGGGTGTGGGCCTTGAGTTGGAAGAATTTTTAAAATAATTTTTAAAAAATATTACATATTTTAATTTTTAATAAGATAAATTTTTTATACCATTAAAAAGAAATTTAAATTAAACTATAATAAATTTATTCCAAGCATGTTTTTCAAATTGGTTTAAGGGGAATACATGATATTTTCAGCATATGATTTGTTGTGGGTTCAAACCCAACACCTTTTAGTGAGTGATAATTTTTTTTAAATCATATGATCATTAGGGTTCGTCACCCCACCCCTCTAAACTTCTTCCCACACTCCATGGCGGTATTATTACAATTTTATAGTGAATAAATTCAGTATAGTGAGGATTGGAAATTATTCTTAGCCCATCGGTAAATCCCATTGTTCCACTGGTCTTGGAAAACTAGCAAGGTAGTGGAAAACCCCCACCCATCTATTTTCTTCTAACTCTTAGCCAAGATGAAACCTACCTCATCTATACCCTAGGCCTAGAAAATAGGATGATGACTAGTTGCATCTTTATCTGTATTCGATTTACTATTACTATTCATTTTGGGTTTCCATCCTTTGTTGTTAGATTTATTTTCCCCTTTATTATTATATTTTTTTCCTTGGCATTACAACAATTTGGGTCTTTAGTTTTCAACCCTTTCATAGTTGTAGACATTTTTATTTAAGGTTGGATTTAACTAGAAAATGGTTATACCTATTTTATAATTGTCTCAATAACATTTTTCTTAATGAATATATTATTTCAATGTCTTTTTAGGTAAAAATATAAAATATAAAAACTCTGAATTAATTTTAAGAATAACTATGGTTGAATTTAAAGAATCCATGTTATATAGATGTTATTTTTGTTTATTATATATTATGTGACTCCTTATATTTATATTCTGCCTCATCGACACCACAATTTGTGCCTCCTTACCCACTATGATGCATAATTCAGGTAATTTCAAACCTAGTCCAAAGTTTTCCGCTCTATCTACTTTGAAATTTACATTAATTTTTGTTATTTTATTAAATCTATTATTTATATAAATTTCATGGTTCTCTCTGTAAAATTTTTTATGTTTAAAGGATTACATTGCTATATTTATTTTATATAGTCTTTTAATTTTCATGTTTTTCTTGGATAACGATATTTCTTGGGTTGTCCCATATAGTGTCTTCGACTGTATTCTACATCATCTTTGTGATACCTTGAGTTTCCAAGTGTTTTGTTTCTTCCTATAATTTTCATTGTTTTTTTGGTGATAAACAGCTATGATGGAGATTCACATTTTTGATTGAGTTAAAATTGTCTAATGTTTGTGCTGTATAAGTAGGGTTGGTGATGGTGTGATTGGATAGGTTTAGGTCTCTAAGTGGCATAATGTTTAAAATAATGAGAAAATAATAATTACATTTCTGATTTATTGAAATTTAATTTAAATTTTCATTAGTTTAAATCGTTTTGATAGTGATTCCTATGTATATACATTTATAGTACTACAACACTGTGTTTTAATATAGTTAATTGTATGTAGAATCCATTAGTGTCAATTATAACTTTATATTTAAATTATTCCTTGAAATCCCACCTCATCCAACATTAAAAAATTTATAATGTTCTTAAACTAATTTTTAAAACTACTCAAATATTTCATTTTTTATTTTATTCTATTTTTAAGTATTGCACTAAATGAAAATGTGATTATTTCCTTTACCAATGGATTGGTTAAAATAAGTTTCCAAATGCAGGCTCAAAATATTTATATGATCAACCTGGATGGTTTAATTATTTTGTCTCTCTATTATTAAAAATTGGTTTTTTTTATGTTAAAGTAATTATCTTAATTTTTTAATTGAATCGGTCCCATAGGTTCCCTACTAAAATTTAATAGGGAAAATATATTTTAATTTTACGGGAGAGTAATGTGATTATCAAACATGGAAAACCGAACTTCAACACTAAGGGAGGAAATTTTCTATTCTAAATAATATTTTTGATAATTATATCATTTTAAATACATGAATGTTATTTGTGTTAGTTTTAAATGTGACTAGGATATTAAAATTGTAAATATGGACAATCAATCTCAATTGATGTTTTCATGATTTTGATTCCTTCAAATGATTGAACTAAATTGAATTAAAAGCATGTTATTTCACCATTAACTCTATGTATTTCTATTTTCCACTATGAAATGATTTTTACATTGCTTGATTTTACATTACATACCAAAATAACTTAATTACCTGTTAATGTTTGTCTTGTTTGAAAATTTATTTGAGGAGTCAGAGAAAAAACAATTCATGTACACTATATATTTTTTTTAAAATCATCACTGAAAAATATTTTACATTTTAAGAGTAATTATAATGAATAAAATATTATGGAATGAACACTACTATTGTTTTAATCTCTCTATAGTTTATTTTTTAGAGGTATTGTCTTTATTAAAAATAGAAGATAACCAATCAATGATTGATGAAAAACTAATTGTATTAGGGTGTGTAGTGGAAGATGATGGGATGTGGAACTAAAAAAATCATCACTGAATGATATAACATCATCATCTGCAGTGACACGAATCCTGGTAAAACATCCTAGGATCTCATATAAAGAAATTTAAGCATGAAAATAAATCAAAAAAAAAACTTTTTCTATATTAAGACATGTTTTACATCTATTCATTTTTAACCATTTCATAAAGGAATAGAATCTGGATCCCTCTAGATCATCCCATCATTCTTCAAAAGTCCATATGAGCATAAATCATTGAAATTTGGTGGCTATCATAGATATATGATAATGCCTTCAATGCCTCGATGAATTCCATAGTGATGATCCATCAATCAATGAATAAAAACATGGATCTGGAGATCATATCATCTTTTTCTCTACCTAAGATGTGGGAGTGGAGGGAGAGGCTCTTAATAATAATATAGTGAATAGTCATTTGTATGAGATCTTCCTCCTCATTTTATAGTGAGGTTCTAAAATAACCTAAAATTTCTCCCCCTTGATATTTATTACCCACTATAAGTGACATCTTATGACTTATTTGTTGAGTCATAAATATCATTCATATTTTTATAATTTTATTTTAATATAATAAATATATTATAAAAAACAGATTCTTTAACTTGACTGATCACTCTCACAAATATTAAAATAATATTTGTACCTCAAATATTTTTCCATTTATTCACTTGATATCTTATGAATATTTTTAATAAATAAATTCAAAACAAATTATTCTAAACTCCAATAATATGAATTTATTTATATCATGTCAATTGAATATTCTCAAAATTCTACCAAATCTCAATTTTGGGGCCCACCATGTATGACACTCTTATTCATTAGGATAGGGATTATTCTTGAATATGCTAATTGTATAGCCCTCCATTCTATTATCTTGATAGTAGTGAATAATATTCATAGAATATGAGTGGAGTCTGACAAACCATCAAGGCCCCTAAAGAGATAAGGAAATGTCATAGCAATGAAAACCTTTCCTAAAAACACAAGCAGTGTAAGATAATATATTTTCTTCAATGTCACATAAAGTAGGATACACACTTCATGTAATCATATTTTCTTTATTTATTATTTATTGACCAAACTATATAGACCTAACTTCTTCTACCATGGCTATGGATTTATTTAAGGTACTACCATCCTGATCAACTAGGCTTGAGATATCACTTTATTTTGGAAGAAACAAATTATATATTGATTAATCAATCAATTTCATGCCACAAATGACGCACCCAATTCAAGTTATCTCACAATGAAAAACATGTAAATATTTTTTTATCTAATAATATTAAGTGATAAAATAGTATACGCTAATAATAATCTCAAGTCATTAGACCAATACACATCTTTATAGATAGATTCATCCAATGATACATGAAACATGTGGTGATATATTTGAGAGTAAATCCTCATGATCTTATCTTCTAGAGATCACCAAGTGTGAAATTCATAAGAAGAAGTCACAATACATATGATCCCCCATATTCTGATATCTAGACATCATCTATGTCTATTTGTATGATGTATATAAACCATATGGCAAATGTTTAAGATTAATTTAAGAGTATATTAAGGTTCAAATTATATCCTAGGAACTGGTATATCCTTTTGATATGAAACTTAATCTAATAAAATTACAATGTAAATAGTGGATGAAAAAATATCAACACTGTTATGGTAAGAATAGATCATGCATCAATCACTATATACATGATATGGTAATAAAAAGGTACAGTTTAGTGGGGTCTAGGTAACCCACTATTATAATACTCCCACTTGTACTAGAGCCAACTTTCTAACTATACATGATACCTCTAACATGATAAAATCATGGTTCTAATTAGTTATGAATTTATCCGTTGGGCCTTCCACATCTCGGTTGCATTGCTATTCTACTATCTATGACTTTCCCACCTTGAGTAAGACTCCTCAAGATATGATATCCTTGAGTATATTCCATTTCCCTACTATCAAAACTTGACATATTTTCTTATATAAGTATCATGATTATTGTAATTTATATTATGATAAAACATACTTAGGGTGATTCTAAGAATTGGAAAAAATATTTTCATATTTTACACTGCTTCTTTAGCTCCATTAGAAGCTGAAACACACTCGGGATTTTTAGAAATGGCTACCAATTGCATGAATGGTATTATCTTTCAAGTTAAATTACCTTGAATATGATAGTATATCATATTGATATGAAGTAAAACTACTTTTTAACCCCTAAAACTATTGTATCTATCCTCTCCATATACTTGGAACATGTCTTTTATACTCTATTAAGTACAATTATATAGTTATGAATAATTATCATTCATTTCTCCTCGATATAACTGATATTTTCTTACCGTAAAGTATATTTTATAAATATAATATCTTGTACATATAATTAAATATGTGATTTTCCATTATAAAATAATATTGATTTATACTTACCACCTTAATCTCCCCTTATATCTCATGTAAGTCTTCTTGGAGAGATTTATGTCATGTGACATTGGTAAAAATTTACTCTTTAATTGTTCAAAGTTTTATTTTTCTATACCATGTTAATATAGGTACTTTGACTTATTATATCAACCTCACTATGTCTTATTCACAAAAACTTAGGTTTCTACTTTAAGACTACCTATAGAGAGTTAATCTTTGTCTAGCCTTAACTAACGATAAGACCAATAGTTTTTTCATATGTTATGATATATTTTTTCTATGAAAATATTGGAACTCCCACTAATGACTTTTAGAAAAATAGAAAAAAAATCATTCTAAATGAGTATTATTAGGTATTGGGGATATCAGTGTGTAGTGGGATGTTATTTTACTCCTTATTCATTAGTTAATATTTTTTAACAGGTTTTTGGGGTGGTTAGCTAGTTGGGTGGGATATTAAATAGGGTAAAACCATGAATTTTGGATCTATGAATAATTTCTTATTAAATAAAGGTTTTTGGTCATACTTAACCTTGATAGGTCTTGGTTGATTCTCTATGGAAGTGGTTTTCTATGGAGTGGTTCTCTTTTTCCTCAATAATTTCTGATTCTTACTCATTCTCTCCAACCTATTTTATTTCAATTTCTTTTCTCTTCTTCTAGAAATATACATGGTACATAGGTGTTTTTACTATTTTTCTAATACTATACTGAACACCATTTAGGAAATAACCTAATACTTGGTGCTTCCATTGAGATATTATTGATTAAGAAACTCAAGAAATTCTTGATCACTACTGCTTCGACTCTACTAGGGAGATATGATTGCTTATAAACCACACATGTTTTACTCCTATCTATGATCTCTAGAAAAAAATTATTGTGTAGTTATTTTTCACTCCTCTATCTAAATTATTTATCACAATTGAACATTGATGTGGTTTCACACATTGAGTATATGATTATAGATGTGTCTCTATTATTATGGAACTAATTAAATAGACATTCATTTTGAGTAATATACTTTTTTGGCATCAAAAATAGGATCATAATATATGGGAGATCATATAGGTTCATTAGATCTCTAGTGAATATTTCATGCACAAGAGGTTGAGATGTAGGATATTTTAAAATATATAATGCACCTTTCTAGGATACAGGTGGAGTACTAATTGAAATAACATCTCCAATGGACACAAGCATGGGAACATACTGAGATATGTTTTTAGGTGTGGAAGAGAGAAGAACCTTATGAATCTTTTAAAAATAATGTTGCAAAAAAAATTAATCTATGGAGGAGTAGCATGACTCCGATCAGGTGCATCCTAAAGAGGTGATAATAGGTCAGTTTGATTGTGGATGAGTAAAAAATCTTTCCTAAGGTGGAAAAACTTATTTTTTTTCCTATTTGAAACTTTATGATGATTTTATTCTCATAAAACATATTAAAGTGTGAATAGTGAAATTTTTTAAATAGTCTAGTAGTGGGAGTTGGTAAACTGAGTCTCAAATCATAGTTGTGTACAACTTAGATCTGGATGAGGAGGGGTTTCATCAATATCATGTACATGTGTCATGAGGTCTCTTTCCATAGGATCTTCCAACATTAGTAGAGTAGTTGTTGTAACATGAGATGGTAGTAAAAGGCTATAGTAAGGTTAATGATAAAACCGGGTAGATTAGTGAGTATGTTTTACCTATAGGTTCAGTGTTCAACACACACAACCAATGTAACCATTTTCATATATGGAGATGATTTTCCCAATAACTGGAAGAGATATTTGGGTTTTTTCATAGTATTTAAGTTATATAAACCTAAATAAAAAATATCATAGTTGTCTAGGGTAAAAGGAAAATGAAGTTGCATTGATTCTTAGACCATAGCCAAATCCACCACCATAGACTACTATTTCAAGGCGAAAGAAGAGGTTTTCATTACGGTGCTATAATAGAAAAGCTAGGATGACCTCCTTGGGTAAAAGGAGTGATTTTTTAATGGTAGAAATAACTCTTTCTAAGAATTTATTTGGTGATATGGATGTTAAATTTCAACCTATGTATGGGTGATATTCAATGTATAAAGGATTCATGGAAATTTTACCCTTGAAATTTGTTTGGAATGTGACTATAATTTTTGACAAGTGTGTGGATAAAGATTTTAGAATGAGTGTATTGAAGATAATATCTAGGAATGATCACAGTGGCTATTTTATTTCAAGGAAACATGTTATTAGGATATATAATGGAATGAATAAGTATGTCACACTTAATGATGTTGTTAGACTTTATTGTGGTATTGATAGCTTTGAGGAATGAAGAGAACTATGTTCTCAAATAGAGGTGACTAATTTAGTAATCAAAAAGGAACACTTCACTTTATGGGTCCTTTGATCACAACATGGTGGAGATATAATAGATCCACTAGTGAGTAAGTAATGTTTTGCCACCATGGATCCCTTAGTAGAGAAGGACCTTCAAGATGTTGAAATAAGATAAGAGGAGAATTAACCATTATGCCTGAATGATTTTGTAAAATATATAATAATTGGATATAAAATATAATTAATTGGTGTATAAAAAGGCAGATTTTGTTGGATCACTAAATCAACTCAACTTTCCCATCCATGGAGGGGTAGTTCCTATGAGTTACTAGGAAAGGGGGAGTCTTTACCAAATTATATGTTTAATTTTCATTATTTAATGCAATAAAATCCTTTTCAATTTATTCTTCCAAATAGTTTCAATTTTCAACTGTGTTTTTAATTCTTTATGCGTCTACTCTATGGATAAATTCTTTTTATTTAAATTTCCTTGGTCAATGATCCATATCATCCTCCACCCAATTCCTATTTGTTTGTTATAGAACTTATTGGGGTTGGGTGGTGAGTGTTCGGTGATCCCCAACACATGTGAGTAATTGTGTTGGTGATTGTTTTTAATTAAATAACAACATTTTTAAATTGGTAATTACTATAATTTATAAAATGAACCCTTTACAATTCCATGCACACAACCAAATTTTGTTTTTCTAGTCCTCAGAAAATAGTATCTCAAAAATATGAAATTTGAATTCCCTTTTCCAAAAAGAATTTGAAATAAACTCCTCACAAAAATACATCAAGCCAAGAAATCATGAAACCTACCAAAATTAGTTACATTAAGATATGTTAAAAATTATAACCCAAGACCAGGACCATTATTTTGTTCAAATTCATCAACACATTTCATCCAATTTTAATTAAGCGTGATGATGTGTTGTGCTTCACAAAGGCTATGGGGCACATGTTCTAATTAAATGTGAAAAAATGGAAGATCTAGGTTGGAATTAAATTATACCTTAATATAAGTATCCAATTTTTCTTTTTTTTAACCATAATACAGATTAAAAGACCAAATTTGGAAAAGAAAACTATGTATTCATGATCCCCAATTGTCTTACACCAAACATTATTTAAATTACATGATCAAAAAGGGATATTAAAGCCTAACTCTTGGAAATATAGTTATATATTGTCGATTCCCAAGTGTCGGTAACCTATCATTTGGAAAAAATATTGATCTATATTTTATTTTTTCATTTTTTTTGAATACTCAAATTAAATTTATATTGGACTGAAACCCTATGCTATGATGAAAGAGATCCATGAACTCGAACTAACACCCAAAATATAATGGATGTGAATTGTTGAATTTTTTATTATGGCGATGAAAATGTCGATGTTGAAAAATGACATCAAAAATCCATTCGAACCAAAATTATGCCCACAAACCTAAACATGTATAAAGTCTTAAATCAAGTAATTCAATATAATTTAACATTAGGTTTTCATTTTTCACAATGTACATTAATTTGGGCAAGGATAATGAATTGAAATTTTTTATAAAAGAAAAAAATTAAAATCTATTCTCACTCCCCTCAATGTATAATGACACTACCCTCGGTGTTGAATGATAAGAGAAGAGATAGTTCATAATTATGAAGAAAGTGGTGGGAATGCAATTTTAAACACAATCATGGAACTAAATCAACTGGTTTGAAGTTTATAACCCATCAATAAGCAAATTATCACTTTTTCTTCATGTCATAATTCGAATCCTCAAGGTTTATTGAAGGTTAGGTTTGAACTCTAGAAGTCATGTGTTTCAATTGGAAATAATAAACTTATTAAACTATTAAATATCATACAAGAAAAATTATATCCCACTAGAAACCCCAAGGGGGTCCCTTAAAAATCACAAAAACACACGTAATAAAATAAAATAAAATAAAATCAATGAAGGGGATGAGTTGCCTCTTGGAAAGTTCATAGTTTAATGCCATTATCTTGACATGACCCCCCCCCCCCCCAATACTACCCAATACTAAGTTTTAACACTTTAAAGAATAAATTTTTAACCACTTTAATAATGTTTTGATAGAGTATCCAATTGGGTTTGGAATATTGTTTTGAAATTGATTCAAGAAAAATTATATAGGTCCTAGTGAATAGGTTAATCCACATAATAACAAAAAGAGTCAATCTAAGTTCTTTCATAGACATTCTTAATACATCAAGGATAATATTACCTTTATTAGAATAAAGTGAGGAATAAATTATGATAGAAGTTTTTTTATTATCCATTATGAAGTAATACTTGAGAGAGGAAGGATAGACCTTGAGTTTGATCTTAGTTTGGCTAACACTTTCAGATATGGGTTGAGACATTGAATAAAACTCGGTTTTACATTCCAAATTTTACAATAGAATTTCTTCATTTTGAAAAGATGATTCATCCTGCAAATTGTACAGATGAATATTGGAAATGTGTATAGACTCAAATTTTGTGGTTTCTTATAATGGTTCCGTGATTGGTGTTTTTGAAAATTCATCAATGGAGGTATATTCGTGAAACTCAATCCATGATTTCAAATTATCCTCTCTTGAATATAAAAAATCAATTTCCTCTAGATTTAAAAACTCATTAACATTCCCCTCGTGTTCCTTGGGTTGAATTTCAATATTCCCAAACCAGTTAACCTCATTATCCAACTCCAGTCTATCATATTCTAAATTATTTTCTTCACCATATTTCTCTAATTTTAAATCCTATGATGGTTTAGGAAACATTAATTTAGGTATTTCTTTATTTTTCACACTCATGGAAATAGTCATATCTCGAAGTTTTTTATAAAAGGATCATGTGAAGTAATATTCTCAAATCAATGATGAGGAAGGGACAACTTGAGTAGGAATGGGTTCCATAACCGTTTTAATTTTTATATTTATAATATCAAGGATGAAGCCTTAGAAGTCATTATACCCATTAATTGACACAATTTATCAAGTAATGGTTGTGGATCAGGATATACAAGGGGTTTATCCAAATGGTCTATTCCAGGAGGATAATAGTATTTTTGAAATTTCCCAACAGGATGTTCATATTGGATTTGTTGGGATTAAAACTCATTGTGTGTTTGATTTTTTTTAAAATAATAGGATTTCAAACATTGTGGTTGATTCAGCTATTGATTATCCCACTAGTATAAAATAGGATTTTTATCATACATCACACTTGGTGTGGGGTAGTCAATATAGGGAGAAGCTCTCTATGTTTGGATTTGTTCAAAATGGCCTTCCATATGATTGAAATCGGTGGTGAGAATATATAGGTGTGTCGAGAATTATAAATTAGTGTTTATGATAACTTACTTAGGTCTTCAAAAGTAGCACCAAAATTTGACCTCACCCAAATTTATCATATAGGTAGAAGTGGTCATTATAGTATAGGTATGGGTCGAATCCACAGAGACCAAAGAATATAACTAATGACACATGAATTCTATGTTGGGTGATTTGGCTACAAAAAACAAATGATTTAATTTAAATTAAAATAAAAACAAAAAATTACTTGAAATAAAAAAAATGATGATGATGGGTTGATCCAAGGTTGTTGTTAGGGATGGGTTGTATGTAATTATTTTCCTATGTATTTTTCATTTACTATTTCAATGAGTATCCAATCAATGAGATAAGTCTCCATAATCATTCATCAATTTAATAGATACACAATTAAAATTATAATAAATATTTCACATATAGTATCACTTTCAGGATCAATATAAGTAATTGGATCATACTAGAACACAAAATGTATAGTCATTAGAGTCATCGAAGATGAAGAAGAAAATAAGTCAAAGAAATGAAATTCCAAACCATAGAACTGATTTCAGACGTTAAGAACACAAAAAACATCCAATCCAGCCACAATAAATTTCCTATAATCAACCTAGAAAATTTTTATCCTTCCATTTATGCAAGTATCACAATAGAAGGTTGAAGTTGATTAATAAAGGTGAAATTACAGAAGTGAAAAAAATAAAATAATTGAAACTCCACCATTGTATGAGGAATTTCACAATTGTTAGTGAAAATAAATTCACACCAAGATTAAATGGTATCAATGTAGTATTTAAAATAATATAATTATAGTATAATAATAATATTTATTTAGAAATTAAGGTGATCTAAATAACTTACATTAGAAAAAATGAGTGTGTAATTACAAACTGATTATGTAACAGTATAACTGAAAGAATAAAACATACACACATAATTCCTTCACCAAAACCACATTAAAAATGTATTTTATCATCCTATGGTCAAACCCCATCATTAAATAGAATCATAAATAATTATTATTCTCAATTGTGGTTGATAATTTGGGAAACTATAGTTTTCAATATTTAATAGAAAAATAGGATGAAGATTATTCCCCCATGTTGACACAAAATTTGTACTTTAAAGATGACTGAATTTGGGAAGGAAATTGCAGATAAATATGTTCATGCATATTTTCAATAAAGGTTTTTGAAATTTCACCCCAATTTGATATGTCATTAATAAATTATAATTAAATTGGTGTGATGACTTTATGGTATTTGAAATTTGGCCTATAATTTAAACATCAATTTTGGATCCCTATATCTCCCTAAAAATTAAAATTTAGATCTTGGAATAGTTTAATGAAATATTCCCCATAATTTTATTTATATCCCATTAAAATTAGAGATTAATTGGGAAAGAATTTTGGGATTTTCTTTTATTTGATGTTCGTAATCTTGATTCTTGTTTGTTCAAAAATTTCTACATCCATGTACAAAAATTCTCATCTCCCCTTATGAATATTTAATTGATCCTAAATGAGAAAATTTCTGAAATGATGTGATCAATACTATCCTAAAATATGACATTAAAAAATTATTCATTTCACAATCTAATGATTAATTGGGCCCAAATTAATACACTTTAAACATGAATTACATAATGATGTGAAATGAGGTTCAAATAATAAAATGCACTAAAACTGGTGTTTGTGGGAATTGAAATTCATGAATAATAAAATATAATCAATGAATATTATCCTATTTTAGTGGTTAAAAATGTGTATAAGAAGGAATCAGGTTTGTAAGAAGGCACCTTTGGTGGGGTCACTGAATACCACCTTTGTTCATTAAGGGTAAGAATGGCTAAGAAGACTACATTAATGCTAGGAATATAGATAAATAAATACAGAGGTCACATTAAGAATATGTCCTTGATGTTAAAATATATCAGGATTCAAATGTTTTAGACACTTTTTTCTCAAGTGCATTATGTAATTTCAACACTCGTGGGTGTCCTGATGTATCAGTATATGATTTATGGTAATTTTATCCAACCAATTTTCTTGAAACAGAGAATGAAATTTTATTTTTAAGGATTGGATGAATGGACGTGATTGATATTGAATTAAAAATTTTAATTCCTTTTTCTTACATTTATCTACATGGACATGTACAAGAATCACAAGGGAAAATGACTAAATCAATGGAGAATGATATAGATCCAATTAATGAAACAAAGTAGTTTAGTACTGATTCTTTATGATTCACTATTATTTTCATGACCCCCTCCCATGAAAGATATGCCTCATGGGTTGAAAATGAAGAAATAGAGATAATGACCCCTTGAAACCTTCCTCGAGTAGGCCTTGGGTCAACAACAAGTACTAAGGGTATAAAAATATCACATATGTGGGGAATTACCCTCTATAACAGTTAGGACCATGAGATAGGATAAATAACCACCAAGAAACTCTAGTATATAATATAAAAGTAAACCCAAACCATCTCAAAATTCATGAAAAATTTCAATAAATTCAATAAAATTCCCAATTAAAGTACCAAAAGACAAGTCTTATATTAGTGATTCAATAAGGGCTTCAAAACCACATTAGTAATGTCTATCTTGATCCCCAGAGTCCAAATAGGAACCTAAAAAAGCAGTTTATATAAATAGGGTGAACATAACATGTATACTTTGTAGGAACATACTCAAGGTCTCAAGTTCACATGAGAAAATCGCATACTAATGCGCCAGTGAATGAACAAAAGAACAAATAAGCACCAAAATAGGTCAGTTATCCAATCTAATCCACACCATGGATAACTCACCAAATCACACATTCAATATAGTAACTTAATAATCATAAATAAATAAAAGGTGATAGCTACCTCTTATCCATTTATTTGATGTTATCACCTAAATAAAACTGGGATAACACCCCACATCTCGCCCGAAGAAACCTTAGCCAGTACACCACATTTCATCACAAAACCAAGGTATTATGGTATCATGAACATGAAGAACAACAGCCTCATTCCACCCTCCATCCACGCATTACCCCCAACAAATATCACATCACATCACTGCCTCATCACACCACATATCTCCCACCGTCACTTGGGACATCAAATCACGTCTCACCTGAGGAGACCTCGGCCAACACATCACACCTCACCTGCTTGAGATATCATATCACATATTTCCCAAAGACACCCATGTCAACACATCACATAATTCATAAAGACACATGATCCATCAGTACTTCTAAAGGAAGATAAGGGAAGAGGAGGTATCCATCAATCTGTATCACCATCATCCTAGATGTTATGGAATACACCTGGAACCCTGAACCTATAAGCATTGATAAGGTTATCCATCTTACGTTGGAACATATAGAAATAACATAAAATACATGATATAGATAGATAACACACTACCCATCCTATGGGATTATAATAATTGAACTAACATACACCACAAGACCACCACTACACCACATGTCAACTGTTACAACTTCTACCTCTGGTATATGAAACACACTTCACAACCACCACACAAAACCAGACATGGACACTTTCAACCACAAGTCCCACCATTTCCATATTTAAATAGTTTCCACTAATTTCTGTTACTAACCCATAACTCTTACATTTACACATCCCTTCCTTATTCATTTTTTAACCCATTCATTTATTTATTTGATTCAACATCATAATTTATCCCACTGTTAATTGGGATACTAACACAACATCGCAAAAACATACAAACTATCTCACATAAACCATCATCTCAACACCACTTCAACCAACTGATTCCATCAAAAAAACCATATGCCTCAACCACCGCACATCACAACAACCATGAACTACAACCATCACAAACTATAACCTCAATGCACAATGCTTCCATACGGAACAACACCAACACCAATCATCACTATCAAAAATTTCCACCATTTTGAATCATATCTATCACAAAACTACCCATATCACATCCATTCCAAACAACCACTATACCAAACATTATAAACCCACTTATTTTTATAGCCTAGTTGGTCACCACTATCGTCACACCATAGCCCACATCATGAAAAACAACACAACAAGCACAACCACACAAAACAAAACATTTCAACTTATACAAATTTATTCAAAGTCATCAAATTACTTTAATTCATTATTTTTCATGGGTATTATCGCACAAACTATATTTCTGTGGGAAAACAATTATTTTACATATATACATTAAATACACTTTTATTTATAGTGATATCAATAAAATATCATAAAAAGGGTCTCACACCATATCTTATACAACACAAAAAGTCTCCCAACAACTTTTATTTTCATCAAGGAAGTATCATAGAATAATATCATCCAAAAAATAATCAACGAAGTAAAAAATATGTGATTAATCCTCATCCCCATAAATTTTAGATTATGATAATTTATTTTTTTTGTTAATCTGGCCCTTAATATCCACCAATAGTATAGAAAAGCAAGAAATCCCCACACATATCTAGTAAAAAAAGTGAAAATAAGGATCCCCTACTTTAAATAATCTTTCTAACTCATTACGCACCACATGGAAAATAAGAAATAGCCCGAAAATCACAACCGGAAAAGAAAAATCAGGATCAACTTGAATCGCACAAAGGGTTTATAAAAAACACTGCCCAAAATATCCTCAAATCAAATCAAAAACACCACAATAAATTCCAGAAGAAGATAGAGGCCGATAGGGGAAAAGGGAGGAGAACTCACCACAGATCACCAAAACCTAACCACTATAATCTAAGGATGCAAGCAAGGGAATATGGGCTAGAATATCTCCCAAATCCATTAGGGGTCTTCTAAGAAATGAGAGGAAGTGATGGTTGAATGGTTTAAATTGTCTGAGACATTAAATTATATATAGATTATAAATTGACCCTTTCACTTCATAAATTACAGATTTACAATGTGAATTCCATTACCTAATTTATTACAAGATATAAAATCCATATTCAAATCATGAATTAATTTTCCACTGAAAATCATGGAATATTATGAAGAATTAATTCCTGACATAAATTCCCTTTTTATATCATGAATCTGTTTCATGCATTGTACCTCAATTGTATATTAGTCATAAACAGAAAATTGCAGAAGTCTTCAAACATAAATTCATGATGTAAATCCACTTTTATAACTTAAAATCCTATTGATGCATGTTTGAAACTCCAACTCCATAGAACTCTCCTCAAGGATCCTTTGAAACACCTCCAACACCGAAACTTGAAAAATTCATGGTACGGGAAGGCACAGACAATTACATTAAACACCGCTGAAATGATTCTCATACTCAAGAATCAGAACCAAACCTAATTAGAAAGAGAGGGTCTAAAACCCACCCAGACAGACACCTCTTATAGAAATCGTTATGCCTCAAACACTACTACTAGAAAAAACACACAAAAACGAAATGCCTACAAACACACCACATAACCACATCACCAACCACAACACCTCACTACCTCACTCCAAAAATTATCCACCTAAATTTCACCAAACTATCTTCACAACAATCTCAACTCCCCAAAACCCACGCAAACAATTTCAATAACCAACACACATTGCACTACCCCAAGAACACAATTCAAGGAATTTCATCCTCTATGTCAAGATATTGTCCACTTTGGGTGGTACTGAATCACCCTCATGTATTCAATTGTGTCATAGTATAACACATATTTATTAAAAATCAGGTTTTACCCTCTTTAGATGTTGAAAGATTTATCACTCATCGCATTATCAAGGAAGAAATGTATCTCATAAAAAATTTAGATCCAAACATCACATCATAAAATTAAAGTATAGCAAAGAAAAATCAAAAAACTTTAGGTACTGGGAATGCATCAACATATCTCTTCCTAAGTACTCTCTTCCTGGATATCATGCATCCACAACACAAAAACTAGGGGAATGGTTCATCCATGTAGTATATTCTCTAAAAAAATCATGTATCTCTACTAGACACTCCAAGAAATTCATGTCATAATTGATATCCAACTCTCCCCAGTCTATGATGTGGGATTATTTATAAAGATACTGACAAATCTAGGACATGTGAAAGATGTCATGCGTCATATTTAGTCATGGTGGAAGTGAAAATCGATATAGAAATGATCCAACTAACCCTAACTCCTCAAATGTATTCACAAACTAGGGTGAGAGCTTACTCATTCTACTAAACTTATGCACCCACGTATAGGGGAGACTATCAAGAGAACATGGCCTCTAACCTTAAACTCCTAGGGCCTCTACCTACGATCAGCATAGGACCTCTTACGGTCCCATTCCACCTTCATACATTATCATCCCATCTGGATATTTTATTCCTAACTCTATACCACATCAAGACCAAGAACTGTTGACTCCCCATATTCTATCCAACAAAATGGGGAATGGAACAACTTCCCATACAATACCTAAAATGGATCCATGAAAATGGTTGAGTGATAGATATTGTGGTATGAAAACTCAACTCGAAGTATTTTCCTTACATATGATCATCTAAAGTTCATGATTCAAGCTCACAATATATCCTCCAGTCATTAGATGGTCTTCTCCCACTATCCATCTATCTATGGGTGGAAAGAAGTGTTATGGAACAACTGGGTGCCAATAAAATTCTGTAATTCCTTCCAAACCCATGAGGTGAGATGGGTATCTTGATCAAAGATAATGTTAATTAGTACCCTATGAATCCTAACCACATCATCCATATACCTCCATTCCATAACATCCATGAAACACGACTAATGGATCACTATAAATTGAGATAACTTTATCATTCAGTCCACTATCAACCAAATCGTATCACAAATTCCTCGATCCTGAGGTAACCAAGTGATGAAATCCATAAACATTTCCTCTCATTTCTACACAGTATCATCCAAGGACTAAAAAAACCTTCAAAAACTCTATTATCCTCTTTCACCTACTAAAAAACCATACACTTAGCCACAACGATTGTCGCTGACCATTTCATCCCCAGCCACTAAAGCTTCCCTCTCAAAACATGATACGTCTTAGTTACGGTGAGATATATTAATAAAGGTGAGATTTGTAACTCATATATGACTTCCTCATGCATCTATGATGGAAAATAAAAACTCCCCTATAAATCATCACTATAGAAAACACTATCACACATCACCTCCACCTTTGAGTCTCCCCATTGAACCTACACCACCTACTGCAATAAGGATGACTCCAAAATAATATAATAAGTACATACATAGCCACTTCTCTCTCCTATATTAAGGAGAATCACTACAAACAACTCCATCCCTTTCCCAACATGGTCATACTTCTGAACCACATCTCCTTGGGACTTATGGCTTAGTACATTAGAAAAAATATTCCCCTCTACCTAGGTATAATAGATATAAAAATCATAATAATAAAGAAAATCCATCCACCTCCACCGAAATAGATTCAAATATCACTAAGGTAAAAAAAATATTTTAGGCCTTTTTGGTCAGTGAAAACCACATAGCTCTCATCAAAGAAGTAATGTCGTCACAACTTTAGCACAAATACAACTGTCTCAAGCTCTAGATCATGGGTGGAATAGTTATGTTCATGGGTATTTAACTATCTATAACTAGAAGATATCATTACCCTCAACTAAATCAAGGGACATCCCATGACCATATGGGAAACATTATAGAAAACCTCAAACGTCACGCCCACCTATGGAAATTGAAGAACTAGATCACTAAAAACTTCTTCTTCATGTAATTGAATGTTTTCTGGAACTTGTCGATCCACATGAAGGTCTTTTCCTTCCTAGTAAAAGTTATTAGAGAGGCTAAAACATAAAATAAATCCGGTGAAAATATTTGATAATAAATATATAGACTAATAAAATTGCAAACCTCTTCTGTGTTCTGGGATGCTACACAAGAAACAACTACCTCAGTCTTTGACGGGTCTATAACCACAGTCTACTGAGATACCACATGTATAAGGAAATATATCTCTCATATCGAGATCATACACCTGGATAACATTCATAGATCATATGGTGTTTAATGACCTATAAAAAATCTCATCGATTCTCAGTATGCTCCTACTCTAACTTTGAGAAGATCAAGATTTCATTGATGAACATGATAATGAATAAGTCTAGGAACTCGTGAAATATATAGTTCAAGAGCCTCATGAACACGACTACTGAATTCATGACACCGAATGTCATGAACACGAACTCAAAGTTCCCATACCTACACCTAAAGGTAGTCTTCATGATATCCTTATCTTTCACCCTCCTCTAGTGATATTGAAACTACAATTAAACCATCAAAAACTAATTGTATCATATAAACTTGTCAAACAGATCATTGATTATTCTAAGTGGGTAATTTCTATTAATTGTTGACTAATTAAACCTCTGGTGGTCCATGCACAACCTCAGACCGTCATCTTCCATTTTGATTAACAAAACCTGAGCACCCTAAGGACACACACTCAGTTGGATGAAACTCTTATACATCATATCACCCACTTGTAAACTCAGCTCATATAGCTTCGTAGGCTTTATTCGATAGGGTTCCATAAAAATTTGAGATTTACCCTACTATAATTCTATTCCAAACTAAAAATCACATCATGGGGGTAGCAGCACAACCTCATCTTGGAAAACATCCATGAAATCCTCCACAACCTTGGGAATATCCTCTATCTTAGTTTCCTAAAAAATCTCTACCAATTGAGTGAAAATATGATCAACATGATTTCCACCCATCTGATAGCATCTCTCTCTAATGAATTCCCCTCACCAGCCCTCCACAATGAAAAAAATGAAACATTCATCTAGAAACATTCATTGATTATGTGCATAAAATATAGCTAATATATGATAATGATAACATCATATGGTTGTGTCTGCAATAAGAAGAAATCCCCCACTGACTGGTGTTTCCACATCACCAATCTACACCCCTAATATATGTCAAAAAATTAGCTAGACCTCCAATCGGCATAGATAAAACTAGGGGAACAGGAAGAATCTCTACATCTGATCTTAAAAAATAGACCAATGTATAGAAATAAAGAAATAAAAGACTTATAAATCAAACAAATCACAAACAAGGGTAGATTCTAAACTAATTGTACCTCTGAAAACCTCTGGTCCTTCAAAAATTATTGCCTCAAACATGTGCATGTGAAAATGAACAACTCCTTTAACTATCTATTTTCGGCCTCCAACAACATGTTATGTACAAGGTACCTATGGATGGGGTCTATAATAAGGCTTCCACTAGTAACATTATCCTCCCTTGACTTTGTAACAAGCATCGATGGTCCCTTCCATAGAAACTACATTGGAGGAATTTATTGCTACTACTAAAAGTGGTATAAATACCCATATAAAAATAGCCTTTCCAAGTGATCAGAAACTATTCCTGGTAGTGGCCATTTCCACAACATACACAATATGAAAACAAAAAACCCTAGAATGTTATCAAAATCCACCTTCCCCATAAGGATGAGGAAGGATCTTCCGAAACTGGATCCCCACTGATCGAAACTATGACTTCCTGAATGCCCGCATCCCACTTCCTGAATCTCTACTCTTTAACATTCCCTAATAACCACTATCTCGAGGATAAACCACCAATGAAATCATTTGCTTGATAACCTTTATTTTATTATATGCATGTGGGTATGTATGAATCATAATTGGGGTAACCATATACCATATCACTAGGTGTAAAGCCTTCTCAAGACATCACGCACTAGAATCCTCATCTAGAAAAACATCTAAGGAAAATCACAAGAGTTTCTTGAACCTGACCCCAATCTCCCACACACTCAATCTCCACTACTGAAGATAGATAAACTCTTATCACTTCTATTACTTTTTTATTGATAAAAGTAATTATAATTGGAACTCCATCTAAAAAACTATCCCAAACACTTATTCTATATTTTGGTTGATTAAATGTAGTGCCTACCACTGACACATAGCTCTTTGAAATTTACTAACTATAAATGACATCCAGAACTCAGCCTGAGATAGAATCATATCAAAATCGATCTCGATCACCTCCAACCAGTGATTTATCTCTCAATCTTGGACACTCTCCTCATACTTTAGAAAAAAAATCCCCTAAAAGGCACACAAATACCTATTCCATGAATCATCTTCCTATGATGGTTAGACCCTCCAATGATCAACAAGATCATCCTATTGAAACTCAACTTACAGATCTATTAGTAGATGATGAACAAGAGGAATTCTTGAAAATAAAGGAGGAATCTTAAACCAGGTAGCATGGAATTTTGACAATATTTATTTAATTAATTGGTTTTAACATTCCACAATCACCCAATTCATAAATGAACACAATATAAAATGATTCATGTACCACTCCTATTTATCTACCCTACAAATCTGTCCACCTCACTTAGACATTTTAGATGTTCAGATTCCATGCACTGAATCATAGGGGACCCTAAAATCCTATGTCCTGGATACTCTCCCTGGATTATCTCATGCAACATGGACATTTTGAACCACTTCCCTACCAACCCATGCAATCCTAAAATTAACTAACTCCAAATATACCACTTCTTGGATGGAAATAAATAAAGAGGGATAATTTCCTCTGAGTCCCACCTCCAGTAGGCCCATAGACAGCGATAGGTACTAAGATTAAAAAAATATCATATAAGGGAAGAATTACACTTTAAAAAAATTGGATCGATAGATGGGAAAAACAAACACTAATAAAATATATCATATAATATAAAATTAAACCCAATCCATTTCATAATTCTTAAACCATGCTAATAGATACAATAAAAGTTTCAAGTAAAGTACCAAAAGACAAGACCTATAGCAACGACTTAACAATATCTCTAAACCCAAGCTAGTAATGTCATTCTCAATACCCAAAGTCCTCTTGGAAACATAAAATTTATTTTACATTTTCAGGCTGAACATTTCATGTATAATCAGTATAAAAATTCACAAGGTATCAAGTAAACAGGAAAAAAAAGCATACAAATGCACTAATGGATGAACAAAAGAACCAATAAGCACCTAAATAGGTCAACTAACTAATCGCAGCCCCACTATGGCTCACTAACCAAATTAATCATCCAATATTGTAATTTAATAATATTGAATAAAGAAATGGTTCCCTACTATGAAATCCTCACTATTTTTTCTCTTCTGTCCTAATATTGAACATCTTGTTCTCCCATCCCTTCTATACAAACCACATCCAACTACATAATGTTATATCTCACAAAAATGCACCTCAGTTATTACACCACAACTCTCATAAGGAAACCAGGACCATCACACCACATCTCATCACATGACCATGGAAATAAGGTATTATGAACATGAAGGAAATCAACCTCGCACCATCCTCCTACTACACATGACCACCACCACATATCATATCACATCATTGCCCCATCATACCACATCTTGTCCACATACACCTAGTCCATCGCATCGCAAATCGCCTGAAGACACCTGATCCAACACATCACACCTCCCCCAAAGACACCTGATCCATCACTGGTGTTGAGGTCAGAACAAGGAAGAGGGGTATCCATCCATCTATATCACCATCATCCTAGAAGTTAGGGAAATCATCTAAAACTCATAACCTCTGATCATTGGTAAGTTTATCCAACTTAGGTGGGGAATCTATAAAAACAAAACAAAACACAATATATATATATATATAACACACTACCCACATATGGGATCACAATAATTTCATTAATGTACAGTCAAATAACACCAATGTACCACATGTCAACCATCATAGCTGATTCCATCACTATATGCAACACACCACACAACAACCACACAAAAACACACATGTCCACATTCAACAACCAGTCCCACCATTTACATATTTAATGAGTTTAAACTAAATAAAATTACTAATCCATTTCATCCACATTTACATATCCCATTATTATTCATTTTTTTAACCCATTCATTTATTTATTTCATTCAAGATCATAATTTATCTCATTGCTATTTGATCTATTAACACGACATCTCGCAACACAACAACATCCCTTCTCACATAAATCATCACCCAAACACCATGTCAACCAAGCCATTTCAACACAACAAAAATGTTCTTCGACTACCACACATCACATCCACCATGATCCAAAACCACCATGCACTACAACCTCAACTCACAATTCCACCACATGACACAACACCACCACTATACACCATAACCATTATGAAATTACCCACATGGAATCCAATCCAAATAACCACTACATCACATATTAAAACTCAACTTATTTTCATATCCAAGCTAATCACCACTATCATCTCATAATGGCTCAAATCATACAATGTACTACAATTGGCACAACCACACACAACAATACATTTCATCTTCCAACAATTTATTGGACATATTACATTACTTTAATTCATTATTTATCATGGATATTATTGTGAAAATAGTATTTCTATGGGAAACCAGTTTTTATCCATATATATGTTTTTTATCCTTTTACTCAGGGTGATATCAAAAACATAGAAGAGAAAGGGTATCATAACATAATTTCTATAACCCAAAAAGGCTCCCAACAACCATTATTTTTAGCAAGGAAACAATATGGCATAAACTCATCAACAATGTCATAAACATTTTAAGAACACGTTATTACTTACCATACCAATTATTTTCAGATTATTCCAATATATAATATTCTTTAAGCCGACCCTTATTATCAACCCAAAGTAAAACAAAATCATGAAAACTCCATAAATAGAATGTAAAAACGTGAGAACAAGGATCTCCTACCTCAAAAAATATATATGACTTTTTTTTCACCACAAGGAGAAGAATAAACAACTTAGAAACGAAAAACACACAAGAAACCCCCCAATCAACATGAACCTCACCATGGGTTTACCAAAACCATATCTAAAACACACACCAAACTAAAGCAATAACACCACAATGAATTCTTAAAGGAAGAATGATTTAAAATAAAGTAAAATAGAGGAAAAATCACCAAATATCACCAAAAACCAACCAACAAAACCTAATTATTAATGCAAGGAAAGATTTGATAGAGGATCTCCCAAATCTTCTAGGGTTCATCTATAAGACAGTAGAACTGATGGATGAATGATACAAATCAGTTATTCCTTAATGATTTACACATGTAGTAAATAACCCAATTTATGTTTCAAATTATAGATTTGTGATGTGAATTCCATGAGCCCATATATTACAAGCCATAAAAACCAAATTCAAAGAATTAATTCCTTTTTTCACCAAAAAACATGGTGTATCATGCTGAATTAATTTACAATATAAATTCCATTTTTACATTTTGAATTTGTTTCATTCACTACTCCTTATCCGCATACAATCCATAAACTAAAAATTACATAAGATGTAAAAGACAAATTAATGACTTAAATACTAATTTTACATAATGAATTCCTACTGGTGAATACCTACATCTACAACTCCTTCGAACTCTCCTTGAGGATCCACTAAAACCCCTCCAACACCCAAGATTGGAAAGGTAATGGGTTGGGAAGGCACATACCATTCCAAATTCCCTTTGAACATCTGACTAGGACCTTAAACATTCCACATAGATGTTTACATCCAACAAGGCCTTCACTAAGAATTTGTGGAATGCATGCATGTTTTTATTAAATAACATTACTAATCTTGTTGATGCACCCTCCTAGAAATTGATACTAATCTATAATTTTAATAAGGAGGATGATTTGTAGAAAATATCTTCACAAAAATGTTGGGTGGTAAGGAGGTTTCGAAACATTCTTTCCTATTTCATAATTTCAACATCATATTTGAAAATATTTCCATTTAAGATTGGTCCAACGAAATATATTTTCTCCTTTTGGGATAATTTTAATACTCCAACACAAGGAACTTTGACTTGTTTTATTGATTTATAGTCATATACTACTAATGGGATGGATAGAGGTATGATTTATCCTTTATGAATATCTGTTGTTGTGGTTGTAAGAATTGGTAGCTCTAAATTTTGGGAGAGAGCTACTAGAAAAAAAATATATACCAGAACTTTTTTGAGGAAAATTTATATGATAACATCCTTAGGGTACTTATTATTAGATTGATGAGTTATTCGGGGAACTATGGATGTTTAGAAATTATTGAGTGGATAATTCATAGACAGCTATGGAAATTGGACCACATTGCTATGATGGATTAGTTATTTCTGTGATTGGGATTATGAAAAGGATATATTTTATCCTTCTAGATATTTTTTAAAATAAATACACTAAGTGTTAAAAACTAAGTAAATCTATAAAAAATAATCTCCTAGTGTATCAGGGCACTTCGTTATCATTACCTCAACTAGAAACTTCCCCTAAATTCATATCCCATATAAGAAGCTGGTGTTAGATCAGTACTTACAAAGTTTGGATAAGGATTGAATTTTCAAAAAAGATGAATTTTTAGTGATATTAAAAGCCCTAAAAACTATTTTCTGGTAATTATTGTTCTACCATATTCAATGGGGGTCTACCATTATATAAGAAGAGGTTGATGTAAATTTGAAATATAATTTAATTTGATAGAATCATGGTTGAAATAAATATCTAAATGTAAATAGAAACTCCAATATGATGAAACTAAATTACATGAGATGTTTTCCACAAATAATGACCAAATAACTTTATAAGTATTGTGTGAAAGGTGAATATAGTTTGAAAATATCTCTAATGATTTGTTTTCATAATAATAGATCAAAAATTAATGTTAAAGAAGATTCATAAAGCACCACGTGATACATATACCTTGATGGGTAGTGAAAACAAGAAAGTTCAACATAATGTTATTACCAAAGAAAGAAAAGATTCCATATTACTCAAGGTCACCTAGAAGGGTAGGAAAATAAATATAAAGATTTAATCATTAAATCTAGTAGAAAATAAATTAGTTTAATGGTTTAGATTCAATTCTTATTCTTTTTTACTCTCATTGAGAAATAAAGGGTATCCACCTTATTCTCTTATACATTATGTTTATTCATTATTTATAAGGAAGTAGAGGTTATGTATATATTGAAGGATATAATTGATAATATATATTATGTTGTAATATTAGTATACTAGAAAAATAATTCTAAGCCTTATGGAGGTCACTATTTGAGTTTGATCTAGCTCTTGATATCATAAAGATTGTTTGCTGGAAAATAACAAAGATGGATCTTGATAAAGATGATCAAGCTATCATAGATGATTTGTAAATTTTAAGTCATTATCTGGGTATGATATATTAAATTACATCTTTTAGTATAAATTATAATAAACCATTATGATGTAAAGTTTGAGAAAATCCATTAAGGGAGAGTATCAATGAAATTCCTAGAATATTATATTTTCATGTAAACGATGATATCTCTATAATTTTATTGTAAAAATTTCATTGAAAAAGTATGTGTTCATACTCTCTCATCCTTATTCATAAAATAACTAAATTATGAAAAACAATGAATATAATTAAAGTAAATTAGTTTCATGAACACAAAGAAAGTTATTGAACATGTTTTGGGGATGAAATTATTATTATTTCCTTCCTACCACACTTGATTTTTTTAACCTGTGTGTTAACATAAGTGCAGTAATTTCAAGATGAAAATTATTTTGACTTATATAATTAAGGGGAATCTAAAAATTTATTCTTGAATTGAATGAATTGATATCAGTTATTTTATATCAACCTAGAAATAACTGAAATAATTGAATAAGTGAACAAGTTGTGCTATATCAGTTGGTATCATTTCAAATATGATAAAGTAAAATATTATTATCTAAATTATACCATATTTTTTTCATTTTCAGGTTCTCTCTTGGGAAATGGTATTTCTAGGGTCATCTCTATCTGTTGGTCCTTAATCTTATTCAGCCATAGCTTGGTGAAACACATAGGTTTCTATTGTTTCACTTCTTGTTTTTGTTGTCCATTATTTTCATGGTGATGAGTTTCTATAATAAAGATTCATGGTTCCAATGGAGTTTTTACTAGCTTAAATGGTTGTTAGAGAAGGAAAACTGGACATCTCATAATGGTATTGGTGCGCCTCTAGAGGTGTAAGACTTTTCAAAATAATAATAAAATATTTAAATATTTGACTTTAAAATAGGGGGATTTTATTGTTATATCATTCAAGTGAAGTTTAAATTAAACTAACACAATTTATTTTAATATGGTTTCCTAGGGTGGTTAGGGGAGAAGCATTAATATTTTATGAATACAATTGTGTGTGGTTTTGAACCCCATAGATAACAGTGGGTGCATCCTTTTTTAAAACATTTTAATATTCTTTTTAGGGTTACTCACCCCCCATCGTATTCCTCCCCCCTTACATGGGGGTAAACTTTCTACTATATAGTGGTGACATTCGATATGGTGATATGTTGATTTTGTGATTGGACCTAGGCCAGACACAATAATCCCCAAGGCTAGGGAAAGTAGTAGAGAACATGAATACATCCACTTATCCCCTCCCTTCTACCACCTCACCACGATGCCAACTATTTCCTTTCTTCCCCAATCCTAGAAAATGGAATGATGAATAGTAAGAAGAATTATCCATGTTTTATTTATACTTTTTTTCATTTATGATTCCATTCCTCAAGTGTTAGAGTTATTTTCCCATTCTTAATTATATATTGATTCCTATAATCACTTTAATCTCATTCTTCATCTACCAACATATTCATAAATGTATTTTTCTTACTTTGATAGTTTATTCTTATAGAATATGGTTGTATCGCTTCTATAATTGTTGGAATAATATTTTACTTAATGAATAAAATATTTTCAAGGATTTTCAGGTTAAAACCCTTAAATATTAAAACTACCACGAAATTTAAATAATAACTATGTCTTAATATAAAGAATTTATAATGCATCATTGTTATTTTGGATTACTATACATGAAAAGGATCCTATAATTCAGATTCTAAACACATAACCTCCATTGTTTGTTCCTCCCTTTACCCTATGATGCATAGCTATGGTAATTTCAATCACAATCCACTGTTTCTCTCTCACTCTACCATTCAATTTATCATAATTGGTGGTCTTTTTTGCAAACAAAATTTATATGAACATTCTATTTCTCCCTATATTTTTTTTAAATGTAAAGGATTACATTACTATATTTTTATTGTGTGGTGTTTTCATTTTCTTGTTTTGTATCATGTAATGATATTTCTAGGGTTGGGCCAATCTGGTGTTCCTCAATTGTGTTCAGCCTCAACTTGGTGATACCCAGAAGCTCTTAGTATTATTCTTCTTATTGTTATTTTCAAGTATTTTTGTAATAATGAAATTATTTGATGAATATTCATGGTTCTAGTGTAGTTATAATATTACTATGTTCATTTTGGAGAAGTTTGACTGGTGATTTCATGATAGGATGTGATTGGGCCTTTAGGTGAAAGAATTTATAAAATAATTTTTTAAAAAGAATACATATTTTATTTTTTTAATATGGAAATTTTTTTATCTCATTCAATAAGAATTTAAATTCAACTATAATAAATTTATTTCAAGAATGTTTTTTAAAGTGGTTTAAGGGAAATACATTACATTTTTATCATATAATTGAGTGTGTGTTCAAACCCAACACCTTGTACTGACTGATTAATTTTTTTTTAAGATCATATGCCCATTAGGGTTCCTCACCCCCACCCACCCCCACCCCCACCTCTATCGGTTTCTTTCCACACTCCATGGGTGTATTCTTGCAGTTATCTAGTAGATAAATTCAATATGGTGAGGATTTGACTCTATTCTTAGCCCATGGGGAAATCCCAATAAGAAACTGGTCTAGGAAAATTAGAGAGGTAGTGGAAAACATCCAATCGTCTATTCACTTATAACTCCTAGCCAGGATGACACCAACCTCCTCTCAACCATATGCCAATAAAATAGGATGATGGATGGTTTCATCTTTACCTGTGTTCTATTTACTATTTTTATTCATTTTAGATTCCCATCATCTATTATAAGAGTTATTTTCCCCTTTCTTATTATAGTTTGTTTCCTTGGCATCACTGAAATTTGGGTCTTCACCTTTCAACCCTTTAATAGCTATAGGCTTTTTTATTTAATGGTGTATTTAAATAGACAATGGTTATACCTCATTCATAATTGTTTAAATAACATTTTACTTAATGAATATTTTATTTTTAAGTCTTTTTAGGTAAAAACATAATATATACAAACTCCAGCTAAATTTTAAGAATAACACTGGTTGAATTTAAAGAATCCATGTTACATAAATGGAATTTTTGTTTCTTACATATGATGTGACTTCTTCAATTAATATTCTACCTCAGCGACACCACTGGTTTTGCCTCCCTACCCCATATGATTCATAATTCCGGTAATTTGAAACTCATCCCCGTGATTTTCACTCTATCTACCTTGAAATTTACATTAATTATTGTTATTTTATTACAATTATTATTTATATAAACTTCATGGTTCTCTCTGTATTGTTTTTTATGTTTAAAGGATTACATTTATATATTCTTTTTATATGGTGTTTTCATTTTCAATTTTTTATAAGATAACAATATTTCTTGGGTTTTCCCTATCTAGTGTCCTTGACTGTGTTCTACCTCATCTTTTTGATACCTAGAGGTTCCTGGTGTATTTTTATTGCTATAATTTTCAAGGATTTTTTTTGTGATACCTACTATAATGGAGATTCATGGTTCCAATTGAGTTAGTGTTGGATGATGTGTGTTTTAGAGAATGTGTGCTGGTAATGGTGTGACGAGATAGGTGTAGGTATCGAGGTGGAATAATTTTTAAAACAATGAGAAAATAATAATTACATGTCTGATTTATTAGATGTAAATGTGAATTTTCATTGGTTTTAATCATTTTCATAGAGATTGCGATATATATACTTTTATAGTACTACTAAACTATGTTTTAAGATAGTTAATTGTTTTTATAATCCACTAGTACTGCATACATCCATGTACTAGCTATGTAATAGTCGAGTACATGGTTGTGTAGGTGACACGGAAGACTGCTTAAGGTAGGGTCCAGTTAAGGCTACTACACAATGTGTACCTTTAATGAACATGTAGTGTATTTTTATTTTTTATTTAAAAAATTGGATCAAGGTCACGTCTCATGCCCAGAACATATTTCTTCTACCCATGGTTTGTATAGGAGAGTGATGGAAGGGCTGAAGAACTTTGAACCCCTCTGAATTCTCTATCCTACTGATGATTGGGATGTCATCGGGTGCGTTGGAATCCCACTGGTGAGTTCTTAGATCCCCAAGGGCCTTTCTTCCTAATTCCTTCACTCTCATGAGTTATTCATTGTTGAACATTTTTCACATTTTTTAGATCTATAATGTTATAGGCTGATTCAAGGGCTAACGTTCAATATTATTAATCGTACTACATCAATGTAGGTTCTTTGTGCCACTCGTTGTTCTTCTTTGGATTATATATGCCAAGAGTGCCACATACCCATGTTTGGGGTATTTCTTGTTTTTGAATTTGACCATGTTTAATAAATTCTATGGTTTTCTTGATTGGAAAGGGTTTTTTTATTATTAATAAAGTTAAATACCTTATTAGGGGACACCCCATGGGTGCATTCCCTTAGTTTATTTTTTGTGTACATTTGGTCTATGATTCTCATAGGTGTGCCTCGTTTTCATGCCTTTTTATGTTAGGATAGAGTTTCTAATTATATTAAAAGCATGTGTTATGCATTGTGATGGTTGACCAAAGGGTATTGGACTATGAAAGCTTACCAAAAAGGGGTTAGACCGTGAGATCTACTCAGGTGGTGATTTATAATTAATTGGGTCATACCATTAGATTTTCCCATGTGATAATTATTATTTTATTAAATGAATTTTGGACCCTAGGGCATTGACCATTAGAGCATCCAGGTGTCCATTATATTTTATTAATGATATGTAGACCAAGGGGTATTGATCGTGAGAGCTCCAATGTAGTTGTTTGTAAATGATTAGTGTTATGTGGGACCAAAGGGGTTAGACTATGAGAGATTTCCTAGAGGGTCATTAATTATTCAATTGATGATATGTTAGACTAGAGGGGTTAGACTATGAGAACATTCCCAGAGGGTTGCTTATAAATGATTGAATCATTGGGACGATCCTTTCAATCCAAAACACAAGCATGGACTTGGTCTTTCTTGATTGTTTAGATGGTCTTCTAAGACATATGTTTTGTTACTATTACACAGGGGGTATAAAGATTAGGCTAGATCCCAAGGTTTACATGCTTCAATGAATTTAATATTAAATGAAAATTAATGTAATTTAAAATTATAGGATTGATTACTTTTGAGTACTTCCTATATTATTACTTCATTCTTCTTATTACCTTCTATGTATATATTCACTTATAGTTATGAATAGATATTTTGGTTGTTGCCTGCTGGGATTCATCTCACACACTGTTTGGGTTAGGTTATGGACCAAAATAGATTATATGGTTGTGGGTACAGATATGGAAAGTCACCCTTCTTCATCAGGTACTTTATTGCTATATGATCTGGACAGTATGAGAACAAGATGAGGCTTGTGATGCTGTTAGAGATTACTGATTTTATATAATTTGGTTTTAGTATTGTCTTTCCCACATTGTGACTTATTTGTATTCTTTCCTAAACACATGTCACATGCATCATTTATATATGCTTCAGTTTTTATATTACTATTAGTCTTTCACTGGTTACTTTTTTTGTATGGTATTACTGCTTATCCTATTGTTTAATATTTTATTTTCGTTGAGTATACACTATGAGGGAATATTTTCCTCATTATCACAACATGGCCCTCGATGTTAGTTGGCAACCTCTGGCATTTGGGGAAATGTGCTTGAGGTCATATGACCAACTGGGTTCAGGGAACCTTTGGGCGGCACCCAGAACCAGGATGTTACAAAGTGGTATCATAGGATGTTTCATTTCATATTTTCCTTACTATTTTGGATCATATATACTGGGATAGGAAGTAATGGGTACTTGGTAATAAGTTGTTCCTAGGATTAGCTACCTTGTGTACATGGAAAAGCCAATTTACCTCGAATATTTCAATTTTTTTATTTTTCAATTATTACAGTTGATTTGATTTCACAATTGGGTTATTCACTTATTTTGTGCTATCATGATTCATATCATTGTGGTTCTATTTCTATTGAAACTTGATGAGTTGAGGTTATTCCATATCATGCATCATACAGGCACTTGCTAGAGATCACATGTCATGCATTCTTGTAATTCCATGTAGGGTGCTTTACTAATTACATGTTGTTGTGATAGATGTTATTCTAGATATGCAAGATGATATGATAGAGCTATGATAGAATATCTTCTATTTGATAGGGTGGTGTTATGTTTAATGCTTCATTTGGATGGACATCAATCTTTGGTCCCTGAGGTGTTATGGGCCCTCTTCGATCGGAATATGGTGTATCATGTTTGAACATTAATTGAACTCTGTTATGATATTACATGAATAAGGATCCCAACATTTGATTTTCAAGGAGTATGGGCTCTCATAGATCGGAACTTGGCTTTCCTTGGTCAATTTTTTATGTTTTAAGGGTTTCGGAGAAGTTTTAGAGGCTTACAATACAGAAATCCAAAAAACACGGTGTGTGATGATATGAACACATGCCATGTGTTCTTATGTTTTGGAAGAAACAAATTTTCTTATGTACATTCCATGTATAGTATGTACAAACCATAGAGTTATTGATCGTGTGACTAACTATGTGGGCAGAGACCTTGGGTTCATAAAATCTTGGTAGAATACACTGTGTTTGGAGAGTACATGCTCTGCTGAAGAGAACATGTATCTAGTCATGTGACTAATGATACGGGTGGATGAAACTTAGGTAGTACATGTTGTGTCTATGGTGAACACGCCATGTAGAGAATTGTGTAGTTCGATCTGTGTAGAAGAACCTGGGAAAGAGGGAAAATTCAAGTACACTCCGTGTCGCATGATGAATACGATGTGTGTATGTGGTGTTACACAACCAGGTTAGCAGAAGTACATGCCCATGTTAAAGCATAAGGGAACACACCATGTATTGGTTCTACACGCCATGTAACCCTATTTTGTAAAACTTTAATACTTTCCTTCTCATGTTCTATTCTTGTAATTATAAGTTGTTGTCCTTGATAATCTTGTACTGAGGTGTGTGCTTGACCTTGAAGATTCATGCCACCAAGATTTCCTCTTGTTGTACGCCAGGTGAAGGAAATTTATCAGACACTAGAAATTAAAGATCATGGAATACCATTAGATCCTCCTATCATTCCCATATTGGTACCATCTGTTATACCGGATGCAAGTGCATATGTACAGTTCCGTGAAGGCTTTTGAGGATGATACAGACTTTTTAGGGAGCACCGTGTCATACCTTATATATGGTGGAGTTGAAAAGGGTGTTCGAATAGTATAATCCTCTCACTATTTTATGGTAGGGAGGACCACAGGCTTCAGAGTCATGGTTAGAGTTCATGCTTTCTATCTTTGAGCATCAGGAGACACCTCCGGAGAGTAGGGTTAAGCTCACGACGTACATTCTATGTGGTTCCGCCAAGATATGGTGGAATGTTATATCACATGAGGGATGTCATTGGGATATGTCTTAGTAAGAGTTTCAGAGGAAATTGTATGATTACTTCTACCAATAGATGTTGAGTGCCGATTGAGCCTAAGATTTCTTTCATTTGGAGCAGAGAACTCTTTCGGTGATGGATTATTCTTCTCACATTATAGAGCTTCAATTCTTCGCACCTATTTTGTAAGGTGAAAATTTATCTTTGTCTAGCTGATTTATGGATGGTATCAGGTATGTCATCTGATCATAGGTGAATGTTTTCAGTCTGGCTTTGGTGACTGCTATAGTAAACCAGGTGCTGATTATTGAGCACAATCTGAGGGAGTTGGAGTTATCAGCCAGGCCGGTTCAGCATCCAGTGATAGTACTCCTTAGATAGATATCAAGAAGCAATGTAGGGAGATTTCGCATGATGTTACTTTAGGAGTTCATGTGGTATGATATTAATACAAGAATACTGGGTATACAAGACCACATTTCCTGAAGGACCTAGTTGAGTGTCGATCTTACGGCAAGATGGGAAATCTTCAACATTTTTCTAGATGTTCTCACCAGCAGTGAGTGAGAGGGGATCTGTTATGACTCCACATTCAAGAAAAAGACCACCAATTTCTCATCAGTTAGGGAACTAGAGTTCGTCAGGCCGTTCAGGCTGAGGAGGTGGTCATGGTCATGGTATCCAGATGATAGTTTTTCAATGATAGTAGGGTGGATCAGCTCAGAGTAGTTATGCAGGGTTATAGGGCCATAGTATAGGTCAGACATTTTCAATGGACTAGACCCATAAGATGAAAGATCTCAGAACCTCTATGGTTAGAGGTATGATTCTAGTTGCCTTGGTTTTAGCTTTTACTCTCTTTGATACATGGGCTTCCCATAGTTTCATATCGGTTGTCATTGTGGAGAGCCTTGGGCTCTATATATTTACTTTTGATGATGTTATGATGTTAGAAACACCATTAGGGAATTAAGATATCTAGTGTACGTCATCTCAAGTAGTTCCCTCTTGAGATTGCTGGGTGTAATTTTTGTGGGGCCTCTATGTATTAGAGATGAAAAGATTCGGTGTCATTCTCAAAATGGACTGCTTGGTCAACATTCAGGCATTTGTAGACTAAAATCACTGTATGGTGAGTTTCACATCACTAGAGAGCGGGTATTTTCTACATAAGGTATAATGGGATGTCCAGGCGAGTAGAGAAAGACTTGAGAATCATGGTTGGGAGGAATTACAGACCATATTCCTATTTTATACCTAGATGACCTTGGGACTTCACATATGGACTTTCCTCTTGTGGTGGATGATTTCAGATATGTCTTTCCGGATGACTTTTTAGGTTTACCTCTAGAGAGATAGGTGGATTTATCTATTGAGCTTGTTCCAGGAGAAATATCAGTGTCCATTCCGCCTTATAGGATGGCTACACTATAGTTATAGGAACTCAAGAAGCAATTAGAGGAGTTACAAGAAAAGGGTTTAATCCAACCCAGTACTTCTCCTTGGGGTTCATCCATTCTTTTTGCGAAGAACACAGACGGTACCTTCAGACTCTGTGTGGATTATCGTAATCTAAACTAGTTGATGGTCAAGAACTGATATCCCTTTCCAATGACTGATGATCTCTTTGATCAACTTCTAGGATCCCAAGAGTTATATAAGATTTACTTCAAATATGGTTATCATCAATTGTGCATTAGACCATCAGATATACCTCTTACGGCCTTCTAAAGAAGGTATGGTTTATACGAGTATTTATTTATCCCATTAAATCTCACGAACACGCTGGAAGTTTTCATGGAACTGATGAACCGAGTGTTTTATTCTTACTTGGATTCTATTGTGGTAGTTTTTGTGGATGATATCTTGGTGTACTCTCACACTCGACACAATCGTGCCAATAATCTTGAGATCATATTTTGTACACTTAAGAGATAATTAGTTATATTTTAAGATCTCAAAATTCCATTTTTGAATGGATTTGATTAATTTCTTGGGTCATGCTATCTCAGAGACAAGAGTATCAGTAGACCTAGAGAAAGTGAGAGCAGTGGTTTCCTTGGAGCATCCAAATAAAATCTTTAAGGTATGAAGTTTTCTAGGTCTATCTGGTTACTACAAGCATTTTATATAGTACTTTTCATGCTTTGTGGATACATTGATGGGCTTGACTAATAATGGTGTGAAGTACTTGTGGAAACATTCCTGCAATTTAGCCTTTTAGGAGATGAAAGAGATATTTACTTCAGCATCAATATAGATTTTTCTAGAGTCGATCAAGAGTTACACTGTTTATTGTGATGTATCATGCATTGATTTGGGAGTAGTGCTTATATGGGGAGAAGGATTTATTGTGTACGGATCTCAGTAAATGAGGCCACATTAAATGAATTACCAGATGCCCGATCTCAAGTTAGCTGTAGTTGTGCAGGATTTGCGATGTTGTACACATTATATTTTTTGAGAACATTTTTTGGTATACACTGAACAAATTAATAAAGTATATCTTTACTCAGCATGATCTAAATTTGAGACAGTGAAGGTGGGTTGAGTACCCTCAATACTTTGACTTTGATCTTGACTACATGCCTAAGAAAGGAAATGCAGTGGCTGATGCATTGAGCATGAGGTCCCAGATACATGTAGTTCTAGAGGCCAGTTTTGAGTGGAAGCTTATGGATCTATTCTCTGAGATTCTTATGGAGGTGCATGACAGATAGGGGAAGACATTTCTTTCTTCCGTAGTTGTTACCTCTACACTACTGTAATTAGTGTGAATGAGGCAGCTATCAGTTTCTAAACGCCTAGTCCTATGGAAGAGCGTGTCAGGTGAGGACCCTACTCTTGGATAGACTTTATGTGAGGATGAGGTTTTTCATTTTCATGGATGTGTATGGGTTTCAGCATATATATGAGAGGATCTTTTTCAAGACTTTCATGTCTCAGTATGGGTAGTTCATTCTTGTGTCAGCAACATGTATCGAGACCTACATCGTCATTATTGGTGTCCAGGTATGAAGAAGGATGTTGCTGGTTTTGTTATGAGATGTTCCACCTATCACAAAGTGAAGGAGGACCATCAGCAACTGGCAGGGCTGTTATAGCAGTTACTCATTCCTGAGTGGAAGTTGAATGATGTCGGGGTGGATTTTATTACATGTTTACCGAGGTCGCCTCAAGGTAATGATGTTGTTTTGGTTTTTATCGACAAACTCACGAAGGTTTCACATTTCCTACTGATCAATGAAACCATCATTTTAGATGAGATGGGAAAGTTTTACATCCGATAGACTTTATGTTTTCATGGGGTTCCACACTCTATCATTTCATATAGGGATACCCGGTTTACTTCTTGTGTCTGGAAGGGGCTGCATAGGGCATTAAGTATATAGATTCTTCTGAGTACAGCATATCATCCCTAGATATATGGTTAGTCTTAGCACACGATTCAGGTTTTGCAGGATATACTTCGATCATGCGTCCTATATTTCAGGGACTCTTGGAAGAGACACATACCCCTAGTGGAGTTTTCCTACAATAATAGTTTTTAGGCAATGATTCAGATAGAACCTTATGAGGCTTTGTATGGTAGTCCATGTCGATCAACCCTATGTTGGATGGAGGTATGAGAGGCCGGTATTATGGGACCTCATCTTTACTAGGAGTCCACTGAGCAGGTAGAGATTATTTAGAAGAGGATGGCTACTATGTAGTCTTGGAAGAAATATAATGTTGATCAATGGAGACAACCTCTAGTGTTTGTGGTCAGATATCTGGTTTTTCTATGTGTCACACCGAGGTTGGGACACAGAAGGATTATAAGATAGGGGAATCATTCATCGTGATATGTCGGGACATTTGAGGTTTTAGAGAGAGTCATTAGGGTTTTCTATTGGTTATAGTTACCTAAGTGGTACTGTTATATGCACAATGTCTTTCATTTTTCTCAGCTATGATGTTACTTTTCAGACCTGCCTCATATTTTCCAACCCAAGGAGGTTGAGTTGGAGGTGGATGCATCCTTCGAGGAGCACCCTATACAGATTGTGGATCCCAGCACGAAGGTTCATTGTGGATGGTTTGTTCTTATAGTATGGGTGCTATGGAAGCACGAGCAAGTGTAGGATGAGAGTCGGGAGAGTGAGGTTGACATACGATCATAGTGGCTAGAGTTGTTTGAATCATCTTATTCAACACCCTTGGAAGGCCAATTTAGGGATGAATTTCTTTAAGTGGGAAATTTTGTCCATACCTGAATCTTCATTTTAGGTATGGATCTTGAATTTGGGTTGTTTTTTAGGAAAAATAAATAAATGGGAATTTTCTACTAACACGCCATGTACTTATGAGTACACACCGCGTACCTCGGTACTGTGTACAGCCACACACTGGTCATGTAATGGCTGAATATATGGTTGTTTAAGTGACCTAGCAGACCGCTTAAGCCAGCGTCCAGTTAAGGCTACTACATGGAGTGTACCTTTAATTGAAAAATCATTTAGTTTTATTTTTAATAGATAAATCATAGTGAGGTCACATCTCTGGTCCAGAACTTATTTCTTCTACTCATGGTTTTTACAGGAGAGCAGCGGAAGGGATGAAGAACTTCAAACCCGTCTCGATTCTCTGTCTAACCTCCGATTGAGACATCATTGGGTGCCTTGGAATCCCAGCAGTGAGTCATCAATTCCCCTAGGTCCTTTCTTTCTAATTCCTCATCTCTCATGAGTTATTCAAGGTTGAACATTTTTCAAATTTTTGTAGATCTATGACGTTCTAGGCCGATTCAAGGGTCGACGTTCAAGATTATCGATCAAATGACATTGAGGTAGGTGGTTTGTTCCTTTCGTTGTTTTTCTTTGAATTATATATGTTAAAAGTGCCACAAACCCATGTTTGGGTATTTCTTGTTCTATAATTTTATCATAGTTTAATACTTGTTATGGTTTGCTTGATTGGAACGGGGTTATTGCTTATGTGTAAGGTTAGATACCTTGTTATGGGACACCCTGTGGGTGAATTCCCAAGATTTATTTTTTTGGATTTTGGTCTTGGATGTTCATAGGCTTGCCTCATTTCCATTCCTTTTTTGTTAGGATGGAGTTGTTGATTATATGAAATGCCTTTGTTATGCATTTTGATTGTTGACCAAAGGAGATTGGACTATGAGAGATTCCAAAAATGGGGTTAGACTGTGAGATATTCCCAGGTGGTCACTTATAATTAATATGGTCAAACAATGAGAGCTTCCCAAGTCATCATTATTATTTGATTACATGAATATTGGACCCTTGGGAGTTGACCGTGATAGCTTATAGGTGGTAATTATATTTTATTAATGATATATAGGCCAAGGGGTATTGACCATGAGAGCTACCTTGGTGGTTATTTTTAAGTGATTAGTGTCATATGGGGCCAAAGGGGTTATGCTATGAGAGCTTTCCCGGAAGGTCATTATTTATTGAATTGATGATACGTTATACTAGAGGGGTTAGACTATGAGAAATTTCATAGATGGTTTCATATGAATGATTGAATTATTGTGATGAGTCTACCAAGACAAAGTAAGAGCTTGGACTTGGTCTTTCTTGATTATTTAGATAGTCTTCTGAGACATCTGTTTTGTCACTATTACATGGGGGATATAGACACATGTGACATGTATCATTTATATATTCTCTAGTTGTTATATTATTATTAGTCTTCCAATATTTACTTTTGTTATATGGTATTACTGCTTCTGTTATTGTTTACCTTTTTCTTTCTATTGTGTATACTCTACCAATGAGTGCATAGTTACTCCATTATCACATAGTGGCCCTCTCTTCTAGTCAGAATCCTCTGGAATTTGGATAAATTTACATGATTTCATGTGACCAACTAGGTTTGGGGAACCTTTGGGCGGCACCCAAAACCAGGATGTTAGAATTTATAACTTTATATAGAATGATTCCATGAAATACCACCTCATACAACATTAAAATTTTTATAAAGTTCTTAAACTAATTATTTAAACTACTCAAACACCTCATATGTTTATTTTATTCAATTTTTTAAGTAATGAACTAAATGAAAATATTATGGTTTTTTATATCAATGTTTTTTTTCACAGAAGTGTCAAAATGCAGGCTCAAAACTTTTATATGATCAAGCTATATGATTTACTTATTTTCTCTATTTATTATTAAAAAATATGTTTAATTTTATGATAAATTACTTATCTTAATGCTTTTAATTGAATTGGTTCCATAGGTTCCATATTGGAATTTACTAGGGAAAATATATTTCAAGTTGAGGGGATACTAATGTGATTATTGAACTTGAAAGACTGATATTCAACTCTAAGGGAGTAAACATTATATTCTAAATCCTATTTCTACTCATTATATCATTTTAAATCCATGAATGGTCTTTGTGCTAGTTTTAAATATGATTAGGATATTAAAATTGGAAATATGGATTTGAAATCTCAATTGATGTTTTCAAACTTTTGATTCCTTCAAATTATTGAATTCCATTGAATTAAAAACATGATCTTTCATATTTGACTTAATGTATTTATATTGCCACAATGAAATGAGTTTGAAATTGGTTAATTGTAGATTACCTACTGAAATAACTTCATTACATGTTATTGTATATCTTATTTGAAAATTTATTTGAGTAGTCAAAGAAAAAACAATTCATTTATACTGTTTAATTTTTTTAATCATTATTGGAAACTATTTTTCATTTTAAGAGTAATTATAATGAATGAATTATTATGGAATAAACACTACAATTATTTAATCTCTCTATAGTTTATTTTTCGGAGGGATTGTATTCATTTAAAATTTAAGATAACCCGTCAATGATTGATGAAAAACTAATGGTATTGGGGTGTGCAGTGGGAGAAGATGGAATGGGGAATTAAAAATTATCATCAATGAATGACATAACAACATCTTATCTAGTGATGTGAATCTCGTTAAAACATCCAAGGATCTCGTATAATGAAATTTAAGCATGAAAATATATCAAAAAAATACTAATTTTTATTATAATATTTGTTCTACATATATTAATTTTTGGTAACCATTTCTCAAAGGAAAAGAATCCATATCCCTCTATATCATCCAATAATTCTTTAAAAGTCCATAGAAGCATCGATCATTGAAAATAGGGTGATATCATAGTGATATGATGATACCTTCAATTCCCTGATGATCACCACAATGATGATCAATCAATCGATGAAGAAGGATTCGGATCTGGAGCTCAGATCATCTGTTTCTCTCTCTAAGAAGTGGGAGAAGAGATAGAGGCTCTCAATAATCATGAATTGAATAATCATTTGTATGAGAGCCTCCACCTCCTTTTATAGGGAGGTTCTAAAATACACTAAAATTTCTCTCCCTGTATATTTATTACCCACTATAAATGACATCTTATGACTGCTTTATTGAGTCATAAATATCAATCATATTTTTATCACTTAATTTTAATATAATAAATGTATTATAAAATAAAATTGATTCTTTAAATTGACTCATAGCTCTCAAAAATATTAAACAAACCTTGAATATTAAAATAATATTCATACCTTGAATATTTTTCCATGTATTCGCCTAATATCTTATGAATATTTTTAATAAATCAATTCAAAACAAATTATTCTAATCTCAAATAACATGAATTAATTTATATCACGTCAATCAAATATTCTCAAACTTCTACCAGATATCAGTGATGGGGCCCACCATGTCAGACACTCTTATTCAATATAATAGGGATGAGTCTTGAATACTCTAAGTGTATGGACCTATATTCCAATATCTTGATAGTAGGGAATACTATTCGTTTATATGAGTGGATTCTAATAACCCATCAAGGCAACTAAAGAGATAAGGAAAAGTTATAGTAATGAAAACCTTTCCTACTAACACAGGTAGTGTAACATAATCTATTTTTCTTCAATATCTCATAAAGTATGATGCACAGTTCATGTCATCATCCTTTCTTGATTTATTATTTATTGATAAAACTAGATGGACTTACCTTTCTCTACCATGGATATGGATTTAACAAAGGTACTACCATCCTAATCAACTAGGATGGAGATATCACTTTATTTTGGAAGAAACAAATTCTATCTTGAATACTCAATAAATGTCATGCCACAAATGACGCACCCAATTCGATTTATCTCACCATGACATGCATGTCATGATTTTTTTATTTAATCAAATTAAGTGATAAAATAGTATACACTGATAATAATCTCATGTCATGAGACCAATACACATGTTTATAGATATAATCAACCAATGATACATGAATAATGTGGTGATATATTGGAGATTATATCCTCATGATCTCATATACTAGATATAACCAAGTGTGAACTTCCTAAAAAGAAGTCTCAATACCTATGAGCCCCCATCTCTTGATAGCTAGACATCATCTATGTTCATTCATATTATGTATCTAAAATATTTGACATATGTTTAAGGTTAATTTCATCATATATCGAGGTTCTAATTATATCCTTGGAACATGTATAACCTTTTAATACGACACTTAATCTGATAACATTACAATGTAAATAGTGCATTCATAAATATAAACACTATTATGGTAAGAATAGATCATGCATAAATCAATATATACATGATATGGTAATCCAAAAGTACTATTTAGTTGGGTCTAGGGAACCCACCATTACCACACTCCCACTTTCACTACAGCCAACTTGCTAACTATCCTTCTTAGCTCTCACATGATAAAATCATGGTTCTGGTGAGTTATGTATTTAGTCGTCAGGCCTTCCACATGTTCGTTGTATGGATATTTCACTATTTGTGACTTCACCTCCATAGGTAAAACTCCTCAATATATGATATCCCTGAGTATATTCATTTTTTATACTACTAAATCATGGCATATTTTCTAATAAAAGTATAATGATTATTATAATTTATATTATAATAAAACATACTTGGTTTGATTTCAATAATTGGAAACAATATTTTTATATATTTTACTCCTTCTTATGCTCCATTAGAAGATGAAACACACACTGTATTTTTAGATATGGATACCACTTGCTTGAATGATCTTATCTTTTTAATTAACTTACACAAAATATGATATTATATCATATTCATATAGGGTATTACTAATTTTTTCCCACTAAAACTATTGTATCATTCCACTCAAAATACCAGGAATATGTTATTGTACTCTATAAAGTAGAATTGTATAGTTCTGAACACATATCATTCATTTCTCTTGGATATAACTAATATTTTTTTAGCATAAAGTATATGTTATAAATATCATATCATGTACATAGAATAACATATGTCATTTTTATATCATAAAATCATATGGACTTATAATTACCACCTTAATATTCACTTATATATCATACATATCTTCTTGGATAGATTTATGTCAGCTAAAATCAGTAAAAAATCACTCTTTAATTGTTCCCACTTTTATTTTTCTATACCTTGTTAGTATATGTAATTTAACTTAGTATAAGAAACATATTAGATCTACCTCACAAGATCTTATTCCCTAAAACATTGCTTGATACTTTAATACTATTTATAGAGAGTTAATTTCATTATAGTCTTAACTAACTGTAACACCAATAGTTTTTTCATATGTAATAATATATGTTTTCGTTGAAAATAGTAGAATTTCCACTAACCACTTTTATAAATATGGAAAAATTCATTCAAGATAAGTAGTATTAGGTAGTGGGGCTATCTGTGTGTAGTGGGATGTCATTTAACTCCTTATTCATTAGTTTCTTAGAATTTTTTAACTAGTTTTCAGGGTGGTTATGTGGATGGGTGGGCTATTAAATAAGAGAAAACCATGAATGTGGGAGCTATGAATAATTTCACATTTAAGCAAGATTGTTGTGAATACTGAACTATAAGAGGTCTTGGATGATTCTCTATATAAGTGGTATTCTATGGAGTGGTTCTATTCTTCCTCAAAACTTTCTTATTCTTTCTCATTCTACACTACCTATTGTATTTCCATTTCTTTTATTTTCTTCTAGAAATATACACGGGACATAGGAGTCCCTCCTATTTTCCCTATACTTTCCTACACACCAGTTATAAATTAACCTAAAAATTCATGCTTCCATTGAGATATTATTTATTGAAAAACTCAATAAATTATAGATCACTATTGGTTCGACTCTTATTGAGAGATATGATTGCTTGTGAACCCCACATGTTGTACGCCTAGCTAAGATCCCTAGAAAAAAATTATTGTATATATATTTTTCACTCCTCTATCTAAATTATTCATTATAATTAAACATTGATGGGGTTGCATGTATTGAGTGGATGATTGTAGTTGTGTCTATATTATTGTGGAGCAAATTAAATAGACATTCATTGTGAGGAATATACTTTTGTGGCATCAAAATAGGGTCATAAGATATGGGAGTTTTTATAGGGTCATCATAAGTTGAGTTATTATTCCATGCACATGAGTTTGATATGTAGGATATTTTAAAATATTTAATGTTCCTTTACAGGATACAGGTGGAGTACTAAGAGAAATAGCAGTTATTGTTGGCACAAGCATGGGAACTTGCTGAGATCTGTGTTTAGGAGTGTAACAGAGAAAAACCATATAAATCATTGAAAAATAATGTTGCAAAATTTTTGTAATCGATGGAGGAGTAGCATGACTCTGATCATGTGCATCCTAAAGAGGTGATAATAGGTCTATGATCAAGTTTGGATGAGTAGGAAATATTTCCTAAGGTGGAAAAACTTGATTTCAGTCCCCATTTGAAACCTTAGGATGATTCGCTTATCATAATACACAGTGAATTGTTTCCAGTGATGAATTTCAAAAATTCTAGTAGTGGGAGTTGGGAAAATGAATCTCAAAGTATAGTTGTGTACATATTAGAGCTTGATGAGGAGGTGTTGCATCAATATCATGTACATGTGTCATCGGGTCTCTTTCCACAAGATCTTCCAACATTAGTTGAGTAGTTGTTGTAACATGAGATGGTAGTGAAAGTATATAGTAAGGGTAACTATATAACTGGGTTTATGAGTAATTATAGATTACCTATAGGTTTTGTGTTCAACACACACATCTAATTTAGCCATTTTCATACATGGCTATGATTTTCCCAAGAATTGGAATGGAGCTTAGGGAGTTTTCATAGTATAGAAGTGATATGAACATAAATAAATTAAAACTCTCTTTTTGTGTAGGGGAAATAGAAAAATAAGTCACATTGATACTTATACCATAGCCATGTCCACCACTATAGGCTACTATTTTGTGGAAAATGATGAGGCTTTCATTACACTACCATAATAGAAAAGATGGGAGGACTACCTTGGGGGAAAGAAGTGAATTTTTTATGATAGAAACAAAACATCCTAATAATTTATCTTGTGATATGGATGTACCATTGCATCCTATGTATGATCATTATTCAATAAATATAGGCCTCATGGAAGTTTTACCCTTGAAATTTGTTTGGAATGTGACTATAATTGTTTACAATTGTGTTGATCAAGATTTTAGAATTTGTGTGTTGAAAATAATCTCTAATAATGATCACACTGACTATTTTATGTCAAAGAATCATGGTCCTCCAATTCATAATGTAATGAATAAGTATGTCACACTTAATAATGTTGTTAGACTTCAATTTGGTATTGATAGCTTTGAGGAGTGAAGAAATCTTTGATCTCAACTAGAGGTTACTAATTTAGTTATCAAAACAAACCCTATAGTTTATGGTTCCCATGATCACATCAAAGTGGAGATTTAATAGAGCCACTAGTTAGTAATAAAGGGTTTGTAACCATGGATCCCTTAGCAGAGAATGAACTTAAAGCCATTTAAAGAAGATAATAAGAGAATTAACCATTACAGATGAATGATTTGGTAAAATGTATAATCATTATCTATAAAATATAAGCGATTGGTGCATAAGTAGGAAGATTTAGTGGGATCACTGAATCAACATGACATCCCCATCTATGGAGGTGGAGTTCCTATGAGTGATCATGAAATGGGGAGGCTTTACCAACTTCTATGTTTGAGTTTCTTCATTTAACGTAATAAAATATTTTTCTCTTTCTTCTTAAAACTATTTTCTATTGTTAATTGAGTTTTAAATTTTTAATGAATCTAAACTTGGTATAAATTATTTTTATTTAAATTTACTTGGAAAATAATCCAAATCAACCTCCACCCAATTCCTATTTGTTTGTTATAGAACATTTTGGGGTTGTTTGGTGAGTGTTTAGTGATCACCAACATGTGTGAGGAATTGTGATGGGGACTGTTATTAATAAGGTAATAACCTTTTAGAATATGGAATTTCCTTAATTTATTAAATGGACACATTACAATTTCATGCACACAACCATCTTTAGTTTTTCTAGTCCTCAGAAAAATGTATGTCAAAAATACGAAAATCAAATTCCCTTTTCCAAAAAAAATTTGACATACAATCCTCGCCAAAATAATCATGCCAAGAAATCATAAAACCCATCAAAATCATTTACCACAAGATATTTTAAAAATCATAACCCAAAACCAAGGAAATTTTGTTTTAAAATTCATCAACACATTTCATCTAATTTCAATTACGCATGATGAATTTTTGTGCATAACAATATATATAGGGCCTAGTTTCTTATTCAATGTGAAAAAATGTAATATCTAGATGGTAATAACATTAGACCTTAATATGAGTATCCATTTTTTCTTTTTATTTTATTTCAACCATAATAGAGATTAAAATAGAATCTTTGGAAAATCAAACTATTGATTCATAATCCCCAAGTGTCATACACCACACATTTCTTAAATTCGATGATCTAAAATAGATACGTAAAACCTAACTCTACACAAGACAGTTATGGATTCATGATCTCCAAGTGTCGAAAACCAAAAATTTGGAAAAAAAAATTAATCTATATTGTATTTTTTTCATTCATTTGTTGGATACTCAAATTAAACTTATATTGTCCCCAAACCCTATGTTATGATGAAATGGAACCATGAATGTATACTTTCACCCAAAATACAATGGATGTTCATTGTGGAAATTTGATTAAGAAGATGAAAATATTGATGTTGAAAAATGACATCAAACATCCATTCCAACCAAAATTATGCACACAAACCTAAACATGTATAATGACTTGAATCAAAGAATTTAATATCATTTAACATTCAATATTTATGTTTCACAATGTAAATTAATGTATCCAAGGATACTGAATTAAAATTTTGAATAAAATCCAAAAAAACTAAAATCTATTTTCACTCCCTTCAGCATATAATGAAACCACCCTCGGTGTTGAAAGATAAGAGAAGAGAGAGTTTAGAATTGTAAATAAAGTGAGGGGGAATGAAATTTGAACTTAAATCATGTAACTAAATCACATGGTTTGATGTTTATGGCCCATTAATATTAAATTTAACACTTTGTATTCATGTCACAAATAGACTCCTTAGGGATGAATAAAGTTTAGGTTTGAACTCTATAAGTAAAGTGTTATAATTGAAAATAATAAACTTATTCAACTATTAAATATCACACAAGAAACATTGAATCACCTTGGAAACCCCAAGGGGGTCCCTTAAAAAACACAAAAATACAGAAAATAAAATGAAATCAATGAAGGAGATGAGTTTACTCCAAGAAAGTTCTTAGTTTAATGTCATTATCTCAACATTAACCCCCCCCATCCTACCTAATACTATGTTTTAACATTTTAAAGATTAAATTTCTCACCACTTTAATTAGATTCTGATTGATTCTAGAATTGGGTTGGAAGGAAGGTTTTGAAATTCATTCAAGAAAAATTATATAGGTCCTAGTGAATAGGCTAATCCTATGAATACCAAAAGGGTCCATATAAGTTCTTTAATAAACATGATAAATACATCAAGTATAATTTCCCCTTTATTAGAATCATGATAGTATTAAATAATTATAGATTCTTTTATTATTCCTTATGAATGAAGACTTGAGAGAGTAAGGGTAGACCTTTTGTTTGATCTTAGGTTGGTAACACTTTCAAACACGTGTTGATACTTTGAATAAAATTCGGTTTTACATTAAAATTTTCATAATAGAATTGGTTCATTTTGAAAATATGATTCATCCCATCAAATTGGCTACATGAATATAAAAAATGGGTATAAACTTGAAGTTTTTTATTTCTTATACAGGTTCAGTGATTGGTGTTTCTAAAAAAAACATCAATGGATCTATGTTCAATAAACTCAATACATGATTTCAAATTCTCCACTATTTAATATATGAAATAAATTTTCTCCAGATTTAAAAACTCATTAAATATCCTCTCATGTTCCTTGGGTTGAATTTATATATTCCCTAACCAATTCATCCAATTATCTACATATGATACATCATAATCTAAATTAGTTTCTTTAACATTTTTCTCTAATTTTGAATCCTATTATTGTTTAGGAAACATTACTTTAGGTTTTTTATTATTTTTCATACTTATGGAAATATTCATATCTTGAAGTTCTTTATAAGAGGTTTGTGTGTAATAAGATTCTTAAATCAATGATGAGGAAGGGCTGGATTGAGTAGTAATGGGTTCCATAACTATTTTATTTATTTTTATTTATAATATCAAGGATTAATATAAGGCCCTTGACTTAAACATTGTATAATATTGAGTTAAGTCATAAATATTACCTTATTTCACATTTAGGATATTATAAAATTTATAGTTTTAGAGATTTGGGCCATAACTATTACATAAAAGACCAAGATATTACATGTGGAATGTTAAACTAAGCATCCACTTTTTCCACTAAATTAAAACCTTTAAATAGGACATGATTTCTTTTTCCTAATAAAAATGTTCTTGACATCTTCTTTTCTCTTACCCATCCTTGTACCCTGTGGAAAAAGTTTCAAAGACATGAGATGAGCATAAAAATCTAAGTAAGGAATATAAAATAAGTAATAAAACTATTATTATATAAATATTTAAAACCCATGAAAACATTTTCACAAAATCGTAATTCTCACCCATAAAACATAAACTATTCATCTTACATCATGTAATCATAATATTCTTACAAAACCTTATAGAAATCATAAAACATAAAGGTAAATTGTGGCATTCATATCACACATACATTGTAACTTTAAATGTTACATAGGTAGTAACCTTCTAGGTTATGTTTGGAATACCCATCACAATATATGCCCTAAATATCTTAGGAGAAACCTTAATTTTTACCTCTATCATGTTACCCAATGCATTGGAGACCTATCACAGGCTCACCAAACCTTGGATTATCATAGAACCACCTATATACATAAACAATTCCAAAGAACCATAACATAATAATAACACATAATCCATTCATAAAGTAAAAATAACATTTTCACATTGAAATAATATGTTTTCATTTAAATATATTGATATAATCAATTCATTCTAAAAAACACATTTAAAACGTTTAAAAATAATATTTTCGAATCAATGTTTCCCAAACCACGTTGAAAATTTTAAATAAATTATCATTTTAAAACATTAATTTCCATATAAATAAATCCTAAAAAACATTTTTTAAATATAGACAGTAATGATAATGATTTTTGAAGAATAAATATTTAAAACATTTAAAATGGCGTTTTAGTTAAAGAATACCTTACCACTTATGAAACAATTGAATAAAAAAATTAAAGAATAATATCAATAGAAACTTCAATTATCATGTGAATATATAAATTCATGAAATAAAATGTTTAAATGGTTTTATATACACCTTATAGGATAATAAAGTTTCCCAATATAAAGATATGCCTCAATGATAGAATATTTATACGTAGTCCCTTACAAAGATTGTATCATTAGATTAAGGATAAATAAATGACATAATTATGTGTGAAAAAAATAAATACAAACAATATAAGTTGATATTAAGTGTAAAATAATCATAGGTCATCACATATATTCTTGGAGAAACAAAACCAATGATAAGGATTTTTAACTCAATGAATGGAGATTGAGTTAATATTTCCCTTACAAAGATCATTTTGTTAATAAAATAGATAGATTATGTGTATTCACTATAAATACATATAAATAAATTATAAATATGAGATAGGATTTCAAAAGTTATTTCTCACATAAACATTTCATGACATAATCAAGAAGTAGAAGATTAACTCAAAGATTGGATATTGGGTTAAGAAGTTTCCATGTCTCGAGTCCAACTTGTTTCATTAATTCTTTATATTACTTAATAATAAACATAGGTTAATTTATAATTTATTTTGAACCTTTTTCTATTTTATTATTCATTTTATATTACTTATCACCATGTTATATAAATTGGTTAACTATTTGAGTTCATATCGGACAATTTGTTGATGTTCGTTACTTGAGTCAATAATGAAATTGTTTTAATAAAAATTGTACATGGGGTCAAAATTATGTCATCTCTAGAATATTATTAATGATTTAAATATCATATATTTTAAGTATATATGTATTTATAATATTCCATAACATTTTAAGATATGAAATGAAATACACAGTTCATGGAGACGGTAGGATGTATGTATGCATGAACACTACTTTCATTTATTTTTCATATTAAAGGAATGAAAACTAAATGATAAATAGGTATATAATAATTCCATTATAATATCTATGTTATATATGTCACATAAATTAATTAATATCATCCTTTATACATTCCATATATGGAATGAATGAGTCATATCACATTAAGGGGGCGACCGTCCATAGTTCCTCAAATGAAAATATCATATTTACACATTATGGAAAGCATAAAGGTATTCTGTAAATAGAAATTATATAAGAATATAGAAAATATATATCATATATATCATATATTAATACAGTTCCATCATATTTTCCACCACGAGATGTGGCAGGAAAAAATTGAACAATCATCGTTTCGTGAGGCAGTAGTTCGCCGTACACAGAAATAGTATGTTCTATATCCATTAGATGGAGGTGTGTGTAAGTTTATGTTGAACCCTTAACATAAAAAAATCTTATTATATTTAATATAATATTTTCTTAATAAAATACTGGAATAAAAATATTTCAGGGGTTGGAGATGGAAAATAAATTAAAGGAGCTTGAGAGGAGACATTACCTCTAAATCGGGTAACTCCTTTTGATTTGAGTCAAAAGGCATTATTTAATTACCTTCTTACCATTTTAAGTATACTAGTATGAAGGTAGGTATTTTGGGAGGTTAATTTATTATAATTTGGACGACCCAAGGGGCTTGAGATGTGTGAGTAGGTGGGTAGAGGTGGTGGCCTTTTATTAGAGGGAGGACGGGAAATTTAAGAATGTCTTCAAATATCATTTTATTATAAATTTATTTTTGAATTATAATAGCACCAAAGTGATATATTTAGATGATAAGATGAGTATGGGTATAAATCCTCTCAAATAATAGGTTTTATAAAAGTTTATATCATTAATTTAACCTTGTCTTTTGGAATTAACCCTTAGTTAAATAAATTAACTCTTGCGATGTCTTCTTGTATTTTTATACTATATGTTTAATATAGTTTCTATAAAATGAAAATAGAATCATAATTGGATCATTAATGAAATTTATAACATTATATAAGTAAATTGGCCAAATATTATATTTTTATTACTATTATATCATTTAAAAAATAGTATCTGTTTTAAAAACTTATTTATGTCAATTTTCACACTATTTAGTAATTTATTTTTGTTAAAGTTATAAAAACTTTATTAATTATAAAAAACTACATTAAATCAAATATAAAATTTAATAAAACACCATAAAATTTTTTATGGCATCAAAAGTTTCAAATTACATTTATTTTAATATCTATAATGTCATTTATTTGAATCTTTTATTAATAAGGTAATCACAACATCATTATTGTGTCATACATAAATTTATTTATTTAATGTCTAAAAATTTTAAATAAAATACCTTGATTTAAGAAATATATATAGATTTATAATTACTATTATATTCAATGATATTAGCTATATATCCTATATTAAAATTGTTTTAGTAAAAAGGTAAATGTTTATGTTATATTTCTCATTAAATTAAATTAATTATTATAACATCTCATTATCACACCCATGTAGATCCATGGGGTTCTAAAATCGACTCAAGGATGACCATGGTAACCCATATCTCTTCAAATAGGATTTTGACACGTGTTAGGCTATTTTTATATTATTATAATTTTATTTTTTACACATATTTACCTGATTTACCTTTAACAATGGTAAATAAAAATAATTACTGAAGTTACTATTCATAATATCCAAAAATAAAAGGGAACCTTATACAATATTTGGATATTATGATTCCAAATATGGAATAAATTTTTACAAATTAAAAACCCATAAGTTGAAGTAATTAATTAAATACTAATCCCCATTGTCAAAACGATAAAACAGGTTTTTAAAAAGTAATACCCATCAAAATATTGATATGTGTTTATATCTAATTTCAATGTGAAATTACTTAAAATGACTAAAATTGGATTAAATGATACAAAATTAATAAAATTAACCTTTAAAACAATTTAAAATGATAATATAACTATTTAAAAATTTAGACAAAAAGTAAGTTTTAAATTAAAATCTAGTATATTTCACTATTCATTAAAAATGAATTTTATCAAAAAAATAAAAAAAAAATTAACCAAAGTAAATTTTTTTTCCCAATACTAAATATGAAGTTTAGTTTTTTAAATAAAACATATAAAAGTTATAGAAACTCAATTTAAAAATGATATGGTATCAAAAGACGTTAAAATTGTTTTTTTTTTAATTCTTCTTTTATCTGAAAAAAAATGGATTTGTTTCTATATCATATATAGAAAACTTATAAGACGAGCTTTAAATATTTAATTTAATATATAAAATATAAAAATACATAAATAGTTATATGATTTTATAAACACAATTATTCTCTTTTATATAGGTTTTCATTAAAACCCATTTTTTATATTCAATTGGTTTTTATTTTCCTTTCTAATAAATTTGGTAAGAAATGAATCATTATTTAAACGTTTGTAAACCATATTTTTATAATTCAGTTGATAATATTCATTCATGTCATTCCAACATCTAGGTTATAATGGTAACATTTATATAATAATATTTTCTAGTTTTTTTAAGCTCGATGTAGTGTATCATGTATGTTATTAAACATAATGTTTCTTTCTTAAAATTCTGGATGCTACATCCCCCCCTTTAATAAAATTTATCCTTGTAATTTTAATTTTGGGTAGGTCACTTGGGTATGAATTTTAAAAATACCTTTATTGCGAACCCACATCAGAAAAAGGGTTAATAAAACTTCCACTTTAAATAATAGAATGTGAAGTACAAAGGACAACCAATATAAAATATACTAGAGTTCTATGTAGGAATACAAGTATTTGGAAGAAAAAATAAGTTTCAAATTCTAGTGGAGAGTGACATAAAATGTGATTAGAAGAAAGTTAATGATCAAAAAACCACAAACATTTTATGGGTTAAGTGGCCTTTGATTTCACAATAAGAAAAGTAAATAGAAAACATTTTTGTTTTAAGATACTTTTTATAAAGTTGAGGATTTAATATACTACTTATAATAGGAACATAGAGAAATATACTTTCTTGAAAGGTAGAGTATCATCCTTTAGTAAATTTCTACCACAAACTTATCTTTTCTATAAACATTGAGTATTCAAGATGACTTGATCACACTGGAATCCCTAGAATCAACATCTATAGAATCACATAATTCATAAAATATTAACTATATATTCATCCTTTCTTGAAAAATTAACCAAAACAAAAAATTTTATTACAATATCATATAATCCCCCAAAAAGAATAATCCTTCATAAGAATAAGGATTAATTTTAATCTCTAAAATTCAACAATAATATCCAAATTTCAATATAGACTAGTCAGTAAACAAATGTCCTTAAAATTCTTCAAAATAATCCAAATAAGATTTAAACCCATAACTCATAAGAATTTGATAAGATAGTATTCCAAGATAAATATCTCCAAATAAAATTGATCACTCTTAAAGTCTTATACTGAAAAGTAATTAACCGAATCACATATTCTCCATGATAGGTTAATCATTTCTATAAGTAACCTAATTCCCATAATTCCACAATTAAAATTATTGATTCTTCAAAAATATAATTCAACCATTACTCCATTAAAATAAAATAGTGTTCTATTTACCTTAATCATATAAGGTTCCTAAAATGGTGAACATATTCAATAATATCATTTATCATGTAATCCACAAATCATTTTCCAATACTAAGGATACCCATTCGATAAAATATATGTCTCCAAAATCAACTTATTATTAATTTATAAAATAATTTAACTGAAAATAATATTTCATACTAACCAGGGACATCATGTAGGTCAGTTGTAGGTGATAAAGGCCCGTCTCACTCCAGTTGTCAGTTCTATTCCCACAGCCTTGTCCGACGTGATGGGTTTTCACACGGTCTATGTGTTGTCATTTTTAAAAATATTATAATTATTATAACATTAAAAATGATATGAAATACTCAAAAATAAACATAACACATTTTTCCCACAAATTTTATTCTATAACTTTCATTTTTCATCCCCAAAATTATTAACCCATAACTACCAAAAAAATAAATGTCTCCAGAAATACTATTAGTTACCTTGAAATCTCATAACATATTCCTAAAAATGGGGTTTCTAAGACATTGAAATTATGATATACCATAAAATTATAAACCCATGATGATATCTCTAACCCTTAAGAAAACATCCTAATCTTTAAAGTTTTCTAAACAATCCTCTGAAACTAATAATAAGGCCTCAACCTTAAACAATACATAATATTGAGTTAAGTCAATAATTTTACCTTATTTCACATTGGGGATATTTTCAAGTTTATATTTTTAGATAATTAGGTCATAAATATTACATAATAGACTCAAACATTACATGTGGAAAGTTACATTTAGTATCTACTTTTCCACCAAATTAACCCCCTTAAACAAAACATGATTTATTTTTTCAAATAAAAATATTATTAACATCTTCTTCTCTCTTACCCATCCTTATACCCTATGGAAAACATTAATAAAAAATGGGATTAGGATAAAAATCTTTGTAAGGAATATAAAATAAGTAATAATACTATTATTCTTTTAATATTTAAAACCCATGAAATCATTTTCACAAAATCATACTTCTCACCCATAAAACATAAATTATTTTTCTAACAACATGTAATCATAATATTCCTTCAAAACCTCATAGAAATAATAAAACATAAAGGTAAATTATGGCATCCTTATCACACTTACATTTTAGCTTTCATAGCTACATATAGAGTAACATTTTGGGTTACATTTGGAATACCCATCATAGTATATTCCCCAAATCTCTTAGAATAAACCTTAATGTTTACCTCTGTCATGTTACCTAATCCTTTAGAGAGCTATCACAGGCTCACCCACCCTCTATTTATCACGGAACCACCCGTATATATAATCAATTCCATTTAACCAAAAACTAATCATACACATAAACCATGCATAATGGAAAAATAAAATTTCAACATTGAAATCATAAGATATCATTTAAAGATATTGATATAATCAATGCATTCTAATAAAAAACATTTAAAACATTTAAAAAGATGATTTTTGAATCAAATTTTCCCATAACACTTTGAAACTTTTAGAGGAATTATCATTTTAAAACATTAATGTCCATATAAATAAATCCTTAAAACCATTTTGAAAACATGTACATTAATGAGAAAGATTTATAATAATAAATTTTTAAAACATTTAAAATGATGTATTAGTTAAATGATCACTTTCCCCTTGGGAAACACATGAATAAAAATTATTAAATAACAACATAAAAAAACATTAAATATCATGAGAATATTTAAACTCATGATATAAAATTCTAAAATGGTTGTGTATAAACCTTATTGGATAATAAAGGTGTACAATATCAAGATATGCCTCAATGAACAGAAATTGAGATGTAGTCCCTAACAAAGATCATATCATTATATTAATGATAAATAAATTAAATAACTATGTATTAAAAATATAAATACAACCAATATAAGTGTATATTAATTTTAAACCAATAAAAGTTCATTCACACATATTCTTGTAAAAATAAAACTAATCACATAGACATTTAACTCAATGAATGAAGATTGAGTTAAGATTTCCCTTATGAAGATCATTTTGCTAATAAAATAGATAGATTAGGTGAATTCACTATAAATACACATAAATCAAGTATAAATACAATATCGGATATCAAAAGTTGTTTCTCATATAAACATAGCATGACATAATCAAGAAGTAGAAGATTAACCCTAGGAATGGAAATTGGGTTAAGAAGTTCTCTTACCTCGAGTCTGACTTGTTTCATTCGTTATTCATATTCCGGAATAACAAAATTATGATAATTTACACTTTATTCTGAACCTTTTTTAGTTTTATTATTCATTTTATATTACTTATTACCATGTTATCTAAATTAGTTAATTATTTGAGTTTATATCAGACGTTTTGTCGATGTTCAGTACATGAGTCAATAATGAAATTGTTTTGATGAAAATTATCCATGTGGTTGAAATTCAATCATTTCCATAATATTATTCATGATTTAAATATCATATATATCCATTATATATTTATCTAGAATATTACATAACATTTAGATATAATAAATGAAATGCACTGTTCATGGAGACAGAAGGTCGTACGGACGCATTAACGCTACTTTCATTTCTTTGTCATATTAATGGAATGAAAACTAAATGATATATAGGTATATTATAATTAAGTATAATATCTTTGTTATATATGTCACATAAATTCATTAACCCCATAATTTATATGTTTCATGTATGGAATGAATGAGTCATATCACTTTGAGGGGGCGGTAGTCCACACTTCCTCAAATGAAATTATCTTATATACATGTTATGGAAAGCATACAGGTATGTTGCAAATAAAAATTACTGAAGAATATATAAAAATATAAATATAATATATATCATATATAAATATAGTTTCATCATAATGTCCACCATGAGATGTGGGAAGATAAAATTCAACATTCATCATTTCATGAGGTTGTAGTTCACCATACACAGAAACAGTATGTTCTATATCCATTAGATGGAGGTTCATGTAAGTGTTGGTATAACCCTTAGAATAAAAATCCTAATATATTAATGATATTGGTTTTTTTATAATATAATGGAATAAAAACTGTTTAGTGGGTTGTAGAGGGAAAATAATTGAAAGGACCTTGAGAGGAGACGTTACTTGTAAATCGGGTAACTCCTTTTGATTTGAGTCAAAAAGATTTCTTTAATTTCTTTCTACCCAAGTTAAGGATTCTAGAATAAAGGTAGGGATTTTGGGAGATTATTTGAGTATTATTTAGATGATCCAAGGTTCTTGAAAGGTGTATGTAGGTGGGTATAGTTGGTGGCCTTTTATAAGAGGGAGGAGGGGAACTTTAAGAATATATTGAAATATTATTTTATTATAAATTGTTTTTAGAATTATAACAGCTTAAAAATGATATATTTCGAGTATAATATGATTATGGGTTGAAATCCTCTCAATAAATAGGTTTTAAACAAGTTCAGGTCATAAATGTAACCATATCTGTTGGCTTTAACCCTTAGTTAAATAAATTAACTCTTACGATGTATTCTTGTATTTTTACACTATATGGTTAATATAGTCACTATAAAATGACAAGAAAACCTCAAGTGGATAATTAAAAAAAATTAACATTATATAAGTCATTTTTTCCAAATCTTTTATTTTTATGACTATTATATGACTTCAAAAATTAGTATTTTTTTTATAAACTTATTTATGTCAATTTTGACACTATTTAGTAATTGATTTTTGTCAAAGTCATAACAAGTTGATTAATTATAAAAAAACTTCATTAACTTGAAGATAAAATTTCATAATCCTATAAAAAATTTATGGAATAAAAATTTTCAAATTACATTTATTTTAATATCATTAATATTATTTATTTGAATCTTTCGTTGATAAAGTAATCATTGAATCATCATTACATCATACCTAAATAAATTTATTTAATGTCAAAAAATTATAATTAAAATACCATGATGTGTGAAATATTTTTATCTTTATAGTTATTATTTATAGTCAAATATATCATTTATAAAAACCTATATTAAAATTTATTTAGTAAAAAGATACATGCTTATGTTATATTTCTCTTTACTTTAAATTTATTATTATAACTTGTCATTATCACACCCATGTGGATCCATGGGGTCTTAAAATCAATGCAAGGATTCTCATGGTCGTCCATATCTCATCAAATAAGATTATAACATGTGTTAGGGTATTTTTACATTATTATACTATTATTTTTACCCTTATTTTCCTATTTAACCTTTAACCATGTTTAATAAAAATACTTACTGGAGTTACTATTAATAATGTCTAAAAATAAAATGGACCCATTTACAAAATTCGGAAATTATGATTCCAAATATGGAATCCATTTTTACAAATTCAAAACCCATAAGTTGTAGTAATTAATTAAAAACTGATTCTCGTTGTCAAAATGATAAAATGAGTTTTTAAAAAGTAATAACCATCAAAATATTGACGTGCGTTTATATATAATTTCAATGTGAAATTATTTCCAATGAACAAAATTGGATTATATGATACATAATTAGTATAATTACAAGTTAAAACCACTTAAAAGGAGAATAAATCTATATAAAAAAATGAGACAAAAAATATGTTTTGAATTAAAATCTAGTATTTTACACAATTCATTATAAAATGAATTTTTCCAAAAAAAAATACCAAAATTCAACCAAAGTAAAAAAAAATTCCATATTATAAATAATAATTTTTTTTAATATTACATCTAAAAGTTAAATAAACTTTATTTAAAAAAGGTTCTCCATTAAAAGGCAGTAAATATGTATTTTTTTGAAAAATACTTCTTTTATTTGAAAAAATTGGATTTGTTTTTATATCATATCTAGAAAATATTTAAGATAAATTTTAAACATTAGATTGAATATATAACATATAAAAATCTATAAATAGTGATATGATTTTATAAACATAATTATGATCTTTTAAATAAGTTTTCATTAAAATTTATATTTTATATTCAATTGGTTTTTATTTCCATTTATAATAAATTTGGTAACCAATGAATCATTATTAAAACATGTGTAAATAATATTTTTATAATTCAGTTGATACTATTCATTCCCACCATTCCAACGACTGGTTTATAATGGTAACATTTAAATAATAATATTTAGTTGTTTGTTTAATCTCGATGTAGCATATCATGTATGCTGTTGAACATAGTGTTTCTCTCTTAAAACATGGGATGCTACGATGAAACCTAAAAAGTCATTATATCCATTTATTGAAATAATTTATCAATTAATGGTTCTGGATTAGGCTATAAAAGGGTTTTATCCAAATGGTTTATTCTAAAAGGATAATTGCATTTTTGGAATTGCACAGGAGGATGTTCAGATTGGATTTGTTAGGATTGAAACTCATTATAGGTAAGAGTTTTTTTATGGAGCATAGGATTTCAAATATTTTGGTTGATTAAATTATTTATTATACTACAAATAGAAACTGGGATTTTTATCATACATCACACTTGTTGTGAGGTTGTCAAAGTAGGGAGAATCTTTCTATGTTTGTATTTGTTCAAAATAGCCTTCCAGAAGAGTGAAATCGGGGGTGATAATAGATAAGTGTGGTGAGAATAATAAATTTGTATGTTTGATAACTTACTTAGGTCCCCAAAAATGGCACAAAAATTTTGTCTCTCTCATATTTATCTTTTTGGTAAAAGTGGTTATTATAGTACAGGTAGGGGTCGAATCAATAGATGCCCAAGAATAAAACTAAACACATGCATTCTATAGTGGGTGATTTGGCTATGAAAAACTAATGATTTAATTTAAATTAAAATAAAAAAACACAATGACTTGAAATAAAATAATTAATGATGATGGGTCAATCCTTGGTTGTTTTTAGGGATGGAATGGATGTAATTATTTTCCTATGAATTTTTAGTTTACTAGTTCAAAAAGAATCCAATCAATGAGATAAGTCGCCAAAATAATTCATTAATTTAATACATACACAATAAAAATTATAATAAATATTTTACTTATAGTATCACTTTCATGATCACTATAAGGAATTAGATCATACTAGCAGTAAAAATGTATAGTCATTAGATTCATCGAATGTGAAGAAAAAAATAATTCAAAGAACGGAACTCCCAAACCAAAAAACTAATTTAAAACATAAAAAACATAAAAAACATCCAATCCAGCCACAAGAAATTCCTTAGAATCAACCTAAAAAAATTTCTTCCATTGATGCACGTCTCACAATGGAAGGCAGAAGTTGATTGATAAAGGTGAAATTTAAGAAGTGAAAATAATAAAATAACAAACACTACATCCTTGTATGAGGAATTTCACAATTTTTAGTGTAAATAAATTCACACCTTGATTAAATGGAATCAATGTGATATTTAAAATAATTTTATTAATTTATAATAAGAACATTTATTAAGAAATTAAAGTGATCTTAATAACTTGCATGAGAAAAAATGATCATGCAATTACGAAATGACTGTGTGACATTATAACTGAAAGAATAAAACATACACACATAATTCCTTCACCAAAACCACCTTAAATAGTTATTTAATGATCCTAGGGTTGAACCCCATCATTAAATATAATCCCAAATAAATAGGATGGTCAAATGTGGTTGAGAATTTGGGAAAGTGTGTTTTTCAATATTGACTAAAAAAATCGGAATAAGATTATTCTCCCATGTTGACCAAAATTTTGACGTTAAAGATGGAAAATTTTAGGAAGAAAATAGAAGAGAAATATGTTCATACATATGTACTATAATTTATTTTTGAAATTTCAACCCAATTTTCTATTTCATTAATCCATTATGATTAAATTGGTGGGATGAATTAAAGGGATTTGAAATCTTGCCTATAATTTAAACTTCAACTTGGGATCCCTATATCTCCCTAAAAAATTAAAAATTAGTTATTGGAACATTTAAATGAAATATTCCCCATAATTGTATCTATATCTAATTAAAATTAGAGTATAATTGGGATTGAATTTTGTTCTCCTATTTTATTTGATGTACTTAAGGATGATTCCTCTTTGTTCATAAATTTCTACATCCATGTCCAAAAATTCCCATCTACCCTTATAAATATGTAATTAATCTTCAAAGAGATAATCTTCAAAAAAAAATGTGATAGATAATATCCTGAAATATAACATTAAAATAAATTAATTAATTAATTCCACAATCTGATGATTAATTGGGCCCAAATTAATAAACTTTTAACATGAATTACATAATGATGTGAAATGATGATCAAATAATAAAATGCACTAAAACTGGTATTTATGTACATTGAAACACATGAATAATGAAATATAAACAATTAATATTAATCTATTTTAGTGGTTAATTAGGTGTATAATAAGGCATCAGGTGTTTAAGAAGGCACCTTTGGTGGAGTCATTGGATACTAGTTTAATACATTGAGGTTAAGAACAGCTAAGAAGACTACATTTTTTCTAGGAATATTGATAAATAAATACAGAGGGAACATTAAAAATATGTCATTTATGTTAAAACAAATTAGGATTCAAATATTTTAGACACTTGGTTCTCAATTTCATTATGTAATTTCATCACTCTTGGGTGGACTAATGTTTTAGTAGATGATTTATGGAAATTTTAACAACCCAATTTTCTTGAAACATAGAATGAAATTTTGTTTTTATGGATTGCATGAACTGTCATGATTGATATTGGATTTCAAATTTCAATACCTTTTTCTTATATTTATCTACATGGAAATGTATAAGACTCACAAGGGAAAATGACTAATTCAGTGGGGGAATGTTATAGATCCAATTGATGCAATAAAAAAGTTTAGAACTGATTAATTATGATTCACTCTTGTTTTCATGACTCCCTCACACCAAAGATATACCTCTTTTGTTGAAAAGGAAGAAATAGAGATAATATCCCCTTGAGTCCTACATCGAGTAGGCCCTGGGTAAGCAACAAGAACTGAGGGCATAATAATATCACATAGGAAGAAATTACCCTCTATAACAACTATGATCATGAGATAGGATAAATTACTACCAAGAAGCTCTAGTATATAATATAAAATTAAACCCAAACCATCTAAAAATTCATGAAAATTTTCAATAGATACATTTTAATTCCCAAGAAAATTACCAAAAAACAAGTCCTATATTAGTGACTCAACAACGGATCCAAACACACACTAGTAATTTCCATATTGATCCCCAAATTCCTCATAGAAACCTAAGAAGAATTTTATATAAGAAGGTTGAGAATAACATGTATGCTTAGTAAGAACATACCCATGATCTCAAGTGCACATGTCAAAATAGCATACTAATGCACCGGTTAATAAACAACAGACCAAATAAGCACCTAAATAGGTTAACTAGCCAATCTCAGCCACACCATGGATCACTCATAAAATCAAACATCTTATATAGTAATGCAATATTCCTAAATAAATAAAAGGTTCTCTCTACCCCTTATCCATTTATTGGATTCTCTCACCTGAATACACCTGGGCTAATGCCCCACATCTCACCTGAAGACACCTTGGCCACTACACAACATCTCATCACATAACCAAGGCAATAGGGTATCATAAACATGAAGGAAATCAACCTCATTCCCTCATCTTACCACACATGACCTCCACCACATATCATAGCACATCACTTCCTTGTCACTCAATATATAGCCTATAGAAACTTGGGACATCACACCATATCTCACCCAAAGACACATAGGCCAACACATCACATCTCACCCACTTGGGAAATCATATCACATCTTTCATGAATTCACCTAGGAAAAAACATCACATCATGACCAAAGACACCTAAGCCATCAATACTTCCGAATGAAGAGAAGGGAAGAGGAATATCCATCCATCTGTATCACCGCCATCCTGGATGTTATTGAAAACACATGAAACCCCGAACCAATGAACATTGATAAGGTTATCCGTATTAGGTGGGAACATATATAAATATTGTAAAATACAAAATATAGAGATAGAACACACTACCCAATATATGGGATCACAAAAACTACACTAACATACACAAAACACCACCAATACACCACATGTAAACTATTAAAACTTCTACCTCCACTATATGAAACACACTGCACAACCACAACAAAAAAACCACACATGGTCTTTTTCTACCACAAGTCCTACAATTTCTATATTTAAAGAGTATCCACTAACTCCTATTACAAATTCATTACTCGTACATTTTCACATCCCATTTTTATTCAATTTTTAACCCATTCATTTCTTTATTTCATTCAACATCCTATTTTATCCCATTATTAATTAGGCTACTATCAAAACATCACACAACATAACAACAACCATCTCACATCTACCATCATCGCAACACCAGGTCAAACAATCCATTCCATAAAGAAACAACATGCCTCAACCACCGCACATCACAATAACCATGCACTATAACCATCTCACATTATAACCTCAATTCAAAATGACACCATACGGAATAACACCACCACAAATCATCACTATCACACATCTCCGCCACTGTGCACCATAGAGAACACACAACTACCCACATTGGATCCATACCAACCAACCACCGTATCACACATCATAGCCCCACTTATTTTCACAGCCCATTTAGTCACTGCTATCATCACACCATAGCCCACATCATGAAAAACAACACAACAGGAACAATCACACAAAACAATAAATTTCAACTTCCCCAAATTTATTCATGGGATTCCATTACTTTAATTCATTATTTATCATGGGTCTTATTACACAAACTATATTTCCACAGGAAACCATTTTTTTCCATATATACATTACTTAACCTTTTATTCATAGTTATATAAATAAAATAGCATAGAAATGGTCTCACGGCATATCATATGCAACACAAACAAGTCTCCCAACAACTTTTATTTTCATCAAGGCAACAAAATTCCATAAAATCATCCAAAAAACAATTAAATAAGTAAAATAAATATGTGATTAATCTTCATCCCCATGAAATTTATATAATGTTAATTTATTATATTCATTAATCCGACCCTTAATATCCACTAAAAGGAAAGAAAAATCTTGAAATACCTACACATATCATGTAATCAGGTGAAAACAAGGATCCCCTACTTTAAAGAATATTTCTAAATCATTTCACACCACATGAAAAATAAGAAATATCTTGGAAACCACAACCGGACAAGAAAAAAAAGATGAACCTGAACCTCACCAAGGTTTTATCAAAAACACAACCCAAAGAATCCCTAAATTGGATCAACAATAATACAGTGAATTATTGAAGGAATATCAAGGGAAACAAGGGAAAAGGGAGGATAACTCACCACAGATCTCCAAAACCTAACCACTAGAACCTAAGGATGGAAGCAAGGGAAGATAGGCTATAATATATCCCAAATCCATTATGGTTATTCTAAAAAGTGAGAGGAAGAGATGGTTCAATGGTTGAAATTGTCTAAGACTTATCATTATATATAGATTATAAATTGACCCTTTCACATCATAAATTAAAGATTTACAATGTGAATTCCAGGAGCTAATTTATCACATGATATAAAATAAATATTAAAATCATGAATTAATTTTCCACTAAAAATCATGGAATATCAGGAAGTATTGATTCATGTCATAAATTCCCTTTTTCAACCATGAATCTGTTTCATGTATTGTACCTCAACTATATATTAGTCTTAAACTGAAAACCTCACAAGTTTTAAAAAATTAATTCATGATTTAAATCCCACTTTTATCACATGAGTTACTTTTGATGCATGGTTTTAGCTACAAATACATAGAACTCTCCTCAAGGATCCTTTGAAAAACCTCCAACACCCAAACATGGAAAAGTAATGGGATGGGAAATCATAGACCATTAAATTAGATACCACTCAAATGATTCTCATCATCAAGAATCAAAGCCAAACATAAATAGGAAGAGAGGGTTTGAAAACCCACCTTTATAGACACCTCTTAGGGATATCGTTATTCCTCAAACACTACCACCAGAAAATCTCACAATAAAAAAATTCCTACAAACACACTACACAACCACATCACCAACCATAGAACCTCACTACCTCACTCCAACCATAATCCATTCAAAATTTCACCAAACCATCCATAAAACTATCTAAACTCCACACAACCCAAGCCAATAATTTCCATAACCAACACAAATAGAACTACCCCAAGAACATGATTCAATGAATTTCATCCTCCATGTCAGGATATTGTATTGGGGCATGCCTCTTCTCCTCCAAGGTGGTCGGTTGATGCCCTAATATCGATTTCGGCTTCGTCAGCCCCTCCTCCTCTTGAGGAGGGCCTCAATCTCAGGCTCTTGGCATTCGTCCTCAGGTTTTCCGGCATGAGGGTTTCCCTCGGTTTCCCAGCATCAATGTCTCTCTAAAGGTCCCTGAAACTTTAAATGGCCATCCAGTGGTCCCAATCTCTCCGCAGGAATTCTATGATGCTTCCTCGATGCTATCTACATCTCTGGTCGCGAAATTTGTTCGGCATCGACCTCCAGTAGAGATGTTTGACAGGTACGTGAATGAGGAATGGGGCTTCAGTCAACGTGCGGTCATCGGTCTCCTAGGGCCGCGGAAAATACTCATTTGCTTCACTGATGAGTAGGATTTGGCTCGGGCCTGGTCAGAAGCTAGTCAATCCTTTTGAGGTTTTCATTTCCATACCCTTCGCTAGTCGTTTGATCTGCATATGAAACGTGACCTGTCTACTTCGGCGATTTGGATTCAGGTTCCTGGGCTACCGCTGCCTTTCTAGAACCTGGCTCTCCTACAGTCTATTGGAAATTCTATCGGCCGCTACATGTGTGTTGATTGGTGGAATGCTTCCTTGATGCATCCCATTGTTGTGCACATTTGTGTCGAAATAGACATTGCTCAGCCCCCTCCTGAGGTGGTATGGATTGTGATTGAGGGAGAATATAGGAATGGGCAACCCGTTGCTTATGAGTCGTGGACAAATTTCAGTTCCTATTGTTCTAGGCAGGGTGACAGTCATTCTGAGTGTCGCAAAAGGGCTCGGAAGGAGGGTTTGGTTGAACCTCCTGTTCTAGCAGAAGGGACTTCAGTGATCGATGAAGCATGTTCTGGTCACGCTACTGATCCAGGTCGGGGAGGTTCTTCGGTTGCAGTTTTGAAAGGAGTTTCAGAGGTGTCTGGACCTCTTGTTGTAGAGTTTTTTGCCTGGTTTCATAATGACTTGGGTGGAAGCTTCTTTCTAAGTAGTTCGGACAAGGTCATGCAGGCAAGTGGGGTTCTGCATGATGAGGGGCCTCTGCCCGCGGATGCCGATCAGGATAGCCAAAGGGAAGGGTAGGTTTTTAGGGAAGTCCCTCATGACCCTTTTGAAATATTATCGTAGATCACTCCATCAGCAGCCGAGGGAGATGTTCTGAAGGATGATATCAAAGGTCTTGGATTCAGTGAGGATGCATAGTTATCAGACTCGAGCAACAACCCTAACCTCCTCCAATTTATGGTTTGTGGTCTGAAGCAAATAGAAATTCAAGTTAATCCTAAGCAGGTCTAGCAGGGATCCTCTTATGCTGAGAAGCTCAAAGCAGGGGGGCTACTGGGATCTCTCAGAATCGTTTTGAAGTGCTGGATAAATATCACTACATTAACAAGGAACCAACAGAGGGGGTATATGGACAAGATACTCAAGTTGGATTAGAATCATTTCAAGAGGAAATGGTTGAGACTTCAGACCATGATGAGTCCAAGGAACTGGCCTTAGAGGAGGACTATTTTAGATCCTCTATACGGAAGGGAAAGAACAAAACCATGGATTCAGATGGCTTCATTTCAAACAATCAAAGGGTGATTAGAAGGAAGGATTACTCCAACATCCCTAGTCCTCCCATCACAAGATATGCATGCAAGGGAAAGCTTTCACCAAAGAACTCTACAAAGGTTGTCTCCACATCTTGGAATAGGGCCAAAGCCCCTAGACAACAGGAGAAGTCTGCCATCACAAAGGACATGGCTAGGGAAGGATGTGTTGATGCTTCTCCTGCTCCTCCTACAGGTGGTGTGGATTTGGGTATTCAGGGGAAGCTGTGCGAAGAAGCTCCAAAAGCTGATTCTCAGTGCCTTATGGCCTCAGTGATGGAACCTAGAGATTTACTCTTGCATTTGGATGAAGAAATTGTTGTAGATACTTTGGATATTAAGGAACTGAATAATATGAGACTGACCCAGGTGGCCACTACAAAGGAACAAGGAGAGTGGGCTGATAAGCAGGCTCGTATCCTACGTAGATGCCTCAACATGGGGGAGATTAGCATGGCAGAATACAAGAAAGCATGGGACAACTTGGAACTTCATTTTGAGGGCACCTTGAAATATCCTCCCAACACTTAGGTGAATTATATTTCCTGGGTTTTGTTTAGGGAAAATGTTTCCAAACAGCTCACTCTCTTCTTTAACAATTCTGTTGTGTCCTTTGGTCCTGAACCTATTGAATTGTGAGGGTTCCCACTTTCCCACTTAAAAGTGATTTTTTGTTTAATAAAAAAATTAATATTGTATGGATGGTCAAGATATTGTCCAATTTGGGTGGTACAGAATCACCTATATGATTATAATTGTGTCATAGTATAACACATTGTGATTAAGAATTACGTTTTACCCTCTTTATATGTTGAAATATTTCTGACACATCACATCATCAAGGAAGCTATTTATCTCATAAAAAATCAAGATCCAAACCTTACATCATCAAATAAAATTAGAACAAAGAGTGCTTAAAACAAATCAAGGTATTGGAAATGCATTACATATCTCTATCCCAAATACTCTCTTTCAGGATATCATGACTCCACAATACAAAAACTAATGGAATGGTTTATCCATGTAACACATTCTCTCAAAAATATTGGATCTCTACTGACCAATCTAAAAAATTCATGTCATACTAGATATCCAACTCTCCCTAATCTATGATGTGGGAGTCATTGTAAACTTACTGAAAAAGCTGGGACATATGAAAGATGCCATGGGTCCAATCTAGTCATGGTGGAAGATCCAACCAATATTCCATTGATCCAACTAACCCAGACACCTAAAATGTATTCCCAAACTAGGATGAGATCTTACTCCCCCTACCAAACCAATGAACCCACATATAGGGTAGACTATCAAGAACACATGACCTTTAACCTTGAACTCCAAGGGCCACCACCTATGATCAGCATAAGCCTTCTTATGGTCCTATTCCACCCTAATACATTTTCATACCAACTGGATCTATTCTTCCTCACTCTGTACGACATCAAGACCAAGAATTGTTGACTCCCCAAATTCTAACCAGCATAATGGGGAATGAAATATCTTCCCATACAATACCTGAAATGGATCCATGCCAATGGATGAGTGACAATTGTTATGGTATGAAAACTCAACCTAGAGTATGTTCCTTACCTATGATCTTCCAAAGTCCAAGATTCAAACTCACAATATATCCTCTAGTCTTTAGATGGTCTTCTCCCTCTATCCATCTATCTATGGGTGGAAATAAGTACTAAGGCACAATTGGGATCCAATAGAATACTGCAATCCCCTCTAAATCCATGAGGTAAGATGATTATCTTGATAAGAGATTATGTTACTTAGTACCCTTTGAATCATAACCACATTATCCACATACATTCTTTCCATAACATCCATGAAACTTTACTAACGAATCACTATAAAATGAGATGATTTCATCATTCGGTCCACTATCACCCAAACAGTATCACATGTTCCTTGAGCCTGAGCTAAATAGGTGATGAAATCCATTTATATTTCCTTCCATTTCTACTCAATATCATCCAAGGACTGAAAAAAAACTCCCAAAACTATATTATCCTCTTTCACCTACTAAAAAACCATACACTTAGCCACAAAGTTTTCTACTGACCATTTCATCCCTATACACCAAAGCTTCCCCCTCAAAACATGATACATCTTAGTCATGGTGGGATATACTACTAAAGGTGAGATATGAAACTCATGGAGTACTTTTTCATGAATTTCTGATCGAAAAGAAAAACTCTCCTAAAAAAATCCATTTCTGACCATCCTATAACCATCCCTCTAGAGCATTACCATGGAAAACACTGCCAAACATCACCTCCACATTTGATTCTCCCCATTGAGCCTCCTCCGCCTTCTGCAACAATGATGACTCAAAAATTATATAATAAATACATATTTATCTACTTCTCTCTCCTATATTAATGAGCATCACTACATACTCTTCTATCCCTTTCTAAACATGGGAATACTCTGGAACAATATCTCCTTGGGACTTATGGCTTAGTACATTAGCAAAAATATTCCATTTTCCTTGGGTATAATAGATGTAAAAATAATAATACTAATGAAAATACTTCTTCCTCTACTAAAAAACATTCATATATCTCTAAGAGAAAACAAATTTCAGGCTCTTCTGGTCTGTGAAAACCACAAATCTCTCACCAATAAAATAATGTCGCCACAAATTTTGCACAAATACAATTGTATCTAGCTTCAAATCATTGGTGGAATTGTTATGTTCATGGAGATGTAACTTCATAGAACCAGAAGAGATTATTACCCTCTACTAAATCAATGAACATCCTAATACCAAATGGGAAGCATCATATAAAACCTCAAAAATCACACTCTCCTATGGAAACTTATTACCTAGAGCACTAAAAACATTCTCCTTTAGGTAATTTAATGTTTTATGGGACTTATCAATCCCCATGAAGGCATGGTACTTCATAGTAACAGTTATTATAAAGGATGAAACTTAGGATAAATCGGGCACAAAACTCTTATAATAACCGGCTAGACTAATAAAATTACAAACCTCTTCCACATTATTGGATACTACATAATAAAAAACTACCTCATTCTTTGATGGGTGTACAACCACACTTTGATGAAACGCCACTTATCTAAGGAAATGTGCCTCTCATATCTAGATTATACACTTGGATAACAATCCACAGATCTTATGGTGTTTAATGACCTACAAAAAATCTCATATTTTCTCAGTATTCTTCTGCTCTAAATTTGATGAGATTAAGATTCCATCGATGAACATGATGATGAATCAGTCTAGGAACTCATGAAATACATAGTTCATGAGCCTCATGAACACATCTAGTGAATTCGTGATACTGAATTACATGAACATGAACTCAAAGTTCTCATACCTACACCTGACGGCAGTATTCGGGATATCCTCATCATTCACCCTCCTCTAGTGATAACAATACTAAAATTCAATCATATAAAACTGATTGGATCCTATCAAATTATTGAAAAAATCATTAATCTTTGGAAATGGGTAACAGATCTTGATCGTTGACTGATTCAACCTTGGGTAGTCCATTCACAACCATATACCATTGTCTTCCTTTTTTGTTAACAAAATTTGAGAACCCTAAAGAGACACACTCATTTGTATGAAACTCTTATACATCAGATCACCCACCTATAAACTCAACACATGTAGCTTCGTAGACTCAATTCGATAGGGTTCCTTCAAAATTGGAGATTTTAAATGTTGTAATTCTATCCCAAACTCAAAATCAAATCATGGGTAGCACCACATCTTCATATGGGAAAACATACAGGAAATCATTTACATCCTTGGGGGTATCCTCTATCTCAGTTTACTCCAAAATCTCCTCCAACTAAGAGAAAATAGGATGAACATAATTTCTACCCATCTGATAACATTGGTCACCAATGAATTCCCCTCACTATCCCTCCACACCAAAAAATGAAACTTTCATCTAGAAACATTCATTTACTATGTTCATGATATACACTTAATACATGTTAAGGATAAAATTATATGTTTTTATCTACAAAAAGAAGAAAAAACCCACTGATTGGTGTTTCCCCATCACTAATCTACACCCCTAATACAAATCAAACATTGCATCATGACCTCCAATCAGCATAGATAACACTAGGGGAACTAGAAGAATCTCCACATATAGTCTTAAGAAATAGACCAAAGTAAAAAAAACAATGTAATGAAAGTCTCAAAAATCAAACAAATCACATACTAGGGTAGACGAAAAACAAATTATACCTCTGAAAACCTATGTTCCTTCTTGTGTTGTTGCCTCAAACATGTGAATATGACCACGCACAACTTGTTTAACCAACTATTTTCAGCCAACAACAACATGTTATGTACTAGGTACCTATGGATGGAGACCATCATAAGGCTTCCCCTGGTAACATTATCCTCCCTCAACTGCTGAACAAGGTTCAACATTCCCTTCCATAGAAACTGCATTGGAGAAAATATTTATTACTACTAAAAGGGGCATGAATACCCATATAAAACAGGCCTTCCCAAGTGGTTGAAAACTGAGCCTAGCAGTGAAAATTTCCACTACATACACTACATGAAAATGGAAAAACATAAAAAGTTATAAAAAACAACCTGCCCAATAAGGTTTAGGAAAGATCATCTGAAACTCGTTCCCTACTAATCAAAACCCTGACTTTTTGAATGCTTGTATCCCACTTCCTAAAGCTATACTCCTCAACATTCCCTAATAACCGCTATCTCGAGGATAAAATCATAAGTAAATAATATGTTTGATAACCTCTATTTTATTCTATGCCTCCAGGTATGTATAAATCATAAATAGGGTAACCATATACATGATCATTAGGTGTAAATCCTTCTCCAGACCTCACGCATTAGAATCCTCATCTGGAAAAACATCTAGGAAAAATTGATAGATTTTTTTTCCTATAACAAACTACTTTATACATTATGATAAAATTATATTCATGGATTTAAATATTAATAAAACCCTTATCACCTTTTGGTTGTTTTTCTGTGTGACAATGCATGTGATAATTTCCTAAGTATAGTTATTGCACTAAAGGGTCATAGTTTCTTGCTGTGATGAGAACCCAAAAGTGTTGTAACACTATTCTTGAATATATGTTCTATGGATGGATGATGTTATTTGAGGGACACAAATAATACATTCCATTAGGGATGAGTACTCATAAAACATTGATGCACCTTCTCATGGTGTGCACCCTTTTAATATCCAGGAGGATATTATGAGAACAAAACCCACCAGTAGGAAATACACATTTCATAGTGTCACTGGATGTTCCTCTCTACATATGTGTGTATTGGTCCATATACTTTAGGAATATTACTAATGGGTATTACAATGCATGAAATTAGTTATATTGACGAAAACTGTGAAGACACATTGTTTGCAGTAAGGTATGATATGTTGGGTGCATCACGAGTAATATTGAATTAACAAATAATGCGGGAAAGGATTGGTCCCTTCCGTTCCATAATGGAAGTTGATATATCAGGCCCTTTGATGGAATTGATATAGCCTAAATAAATTCATGGACATGGTGCAGAATTGGCAAGTTCCATTCTAGGAAGTCAAAGAAATAATAATTGAGCACATGGATTGATGGAACAAGTATGAAACCCTTTTGGTTGGAGATATCAATAAAATGGATTACATTACATGGTAAGCGTTCGTAGGAGGTGACATGTCATTGCGGTGTTAACTTCTTTCTATATGGGTTTCTTGGCGTGTTTCTAGACTCTAACCTTGGACATTAGGCATGCTCCACCTAATTCCCCTGAGAAAGAGGTCTAGAGGGTCACACACTAAGTGTATCCAAGTATTTTAGTAAAATATTCATTTAACATGTTGAATAAATATTATTCCCAGTGGTGGTTTAATAATTATTCATGGATGTTTGATGGAATTTATTTCGACACTAGTTATTCAAGAGAATATATTGTTTGTGAAATAATATATTTATTAGCGAATATTGTAGTGATATTTATTTAATAAATTAGTAGTCAATATTTAAGGTCTAGGAAATGTGGTGAAAGAAACAAAGAAAAATAGAAAAACAAAAGAATACATTATGTATATTAATTGACATGATATGTGGTTTTTATAGGAATTTGTGATAAATAATATTATTTATTTAATTAAATAATATTAGGTGTAATTCATTGGGCACATGTCAAGTGATAATAATGGTAAAACGCTATTATTAGACATGGGGTATTACTAAGAATTAAATGAAATAAATAATACTTATGGGTAATTATCTTATTTTATTATTATAATTATTATAAATCCTAATTAAATTATTTTCATTAAGCCTAGACATTCTTTTTGGTTGTGTACAATGGATCTGGAGAAAGCTCTCAAGACAAGAAAAAATTTATTTCCTCCAAGAATGCTCTCAAGTTACGAGAGATATCCTCCTCCATCAGATCAAGGAGAGCTCTTTGGAAGAGGCTCTCAAGGCCATCAAAGGTTGAAATCACAAGCGAAGGCGCTTCCATGATAGCACCTTGAGATCCCTTCAGCGATATCTAGAGAGACATGGATCACGTGTGAATCCCCTCTATAGGAATCCTACACTTGGATTCTGTGTCACAATGACGAATCACATTGGATCATGACCAGAAGCATCAATGGAGAGAGAATTCCATCATGATAATTATTTTATTTTAATTAAATTAATTATAACAAACATATGATTATCCTTTATATGGTTTTGTGACTTCCTTCTTTCCTTTTCATTATTCATTCTATTCCAAAGATCTATCATTTTATCATCGTGATGGATCTTGGATTGATCATTGTTAATGGTAAAATCAAATTTGGGTACAGCCATCCATGCACATCCACTACACCTAGAACCTAAAAATGGTATCAGAGTGTTCATATCATTGATTATAATTATTTAGTTTTTTTATGATTTTGGAATTTAATAATTTAGTTGTTTCAATTAAACTTAATCATTCTGTAAATGTAAATCTCGATATATGGTCCTCCTCTTTCGTTTCTCATTCACCTTACATAAACTATATTTTAGTTTTAATTTTTATTGAAATAAAAAACATATGATCTCATCTAGAGGGCCTAAAGGTTCCTGGCCATACAACAACAGAACACATGGTGTTTCAGTTGGACTCACACTCAGTGTAGTTGGACTCACACGGTGTGTATTTTTCCTCACGCGCCATGTAGTCAAGGTTCAATGTATCGAGACTGGTCCACCTAACCAAACCATTTTTTGGAGTTTATCTGAGTCTTTAGGACTCCATGTTTTGACCAGGAATAGGTGGCACACGGTTTCTAGATTACATGTCATGTAGCCCACTGGACACGGCGTGTAGTCCCTTTGGGTTAAGGTTGAACAATGTACCTCATACATTGATTTCTCAGATGGAGACCATGTAACATGGATACTACATGGTGTGTGGCCCACTAAACATTTTATATACTCTGAAGATTTCCAAAGTACATCTATATGCCATATCCTTGGTCATGTAAATCGGATGGATGGTGAATGATAGTAAAAACTGTATAGTGGGAACTACACATAATGTACTCATCCAAATTATGAAAATTGATTAAAATTTTATTATTATATTATATTAAAACTTGAGATGTGTACCATGGTGTTGGCGTAAAGCAAGGTCACAACACGTGATAGGTGTTTTATATATATGTGTGTGTGTGTGTGTGTTTAATTTAACATTGTGTAATGTTTATTTCTACTCATTGGGAAGTTATGAATGGGAATAAAATGGTTTTCCTCCAAGGTACAAGTTATGTAAAATGTTAATTTTAAAAGGATTTAATTATTTAAAATTATATTGGATGCGAATCTGAAGGAAAATCAGAAAAAGGGTTTAAGATAAAAGGATTGATTAATTAAAGATAATAATTAATTGATTCGAGTGTGATTTATCTTAAACAATAACAATTAAAGAATTGAATGATAGTTTTATTTATACGTAAATATCATTTCATGTATGGATGATCATAATCTACACCAAGACCTTTTTATGTGGATGGTTTCTTTTAATTTATTTATTTAAATTAAAATTATTAGCATGTGATCCTTTTCTTCATTAATATATAGGGCCTTCATGCCCAAGGTTTATTTTATGTAAAAACCCATTTTTAACCCTCACCTATGTGTGAGATAAATTCATATGTAATGGATGGAGCTCTCATGCTAGTGAAGGTAGTTCAAGTTAGGAGTTGTGGTGAAACCAACCCAAGGAGAAATAAAGGTGGACAGGTGGAAAGCTATAAACACGAACCCAAAAGGTTCAAGGTGTTTTCTTCCCTTTGTCTTGGGTTAGTTTATCAACTTCTAGATAAAATAACAAATAGTACAAGCTCGTGATCATACCATTTATTTTATTTCTGTCAGTTTCATTGTTTATTTATTGTGGGTGTGTTATCGCAATCATATAATTAATGAATTAATCGAGCATGCAATATGGAACTAAAATAAGACTGGATTATGCGTAAGTATTATCTTCTACATGGTTAATAACTTAAGTATATCCCACCTAATATTAACAAGAATATAAGAAAGATAATAAATGGAAATTCACATATAAGGATAAAATTATTCAAGGAAATATTAAGTCGGTATAGCCTTCAATTATCTTGGTTAGAATTGAACCATAGTTCAATGTGCTTAACCAACCCTAGTTAGGGTACTTTCATTTATAAGGGAATTATAATTCAATTTTTTTGGTCGAATTGACTTGATTTTCATCAAGGTTTGAATTCCACAGCAGGACTTGGTGTGACCAAGAGGAAAAACATGAGGAAATACCAAAAAAAGGATTTCAAGATTGTGGAGTCCACTCAACAGATCAAGGAACTGTTAATTAATGCAGTTGGCAATTGGAATGGTTACCTAAAACCTTTTATGTTGCTTGAACAACCAAAGTTGTGGTAATGATAAGGTAAATATGGATCCTTTTGACTATAATATTCATGAAATAGAATATTCCAAAGTCAATGGTGATGGCTATTGGATTTCGATAAAATAGTGGGAGACTAAAATGTATCTATTTATGTATTTGTCTCAGTTTTATCATAATAAAGTACTAAATCTTTTCTCATATTAATTTATAGAAATGAAAATAAAAATGAATTTAAATATATCATTGTAGACCATACTAGATAATTAAAACCTTCTCACCAACACTAATTTCCAATATTTTCATGGGTGTTTACACATCATCCTTCTCCACGAGAGAAAATTGTATGTACTGGAAGAGCCTATTCTAGTTGCACCTAGAAAAGAGGCCAGTGATGAGAAAATATCTCTCTATATGAAACATTTCGATGATTCCACATATTTCTAATGTTTCATGCTATCAGCCATGTATAAGGATCTCTTAATGAAACGTGAAAACATAGATCTGTATAGAATGATGTATCAACTTAAGGATCTCTATAAAGAGAAGGTGAGATATGAGAGATATGAGAGATATGAGATATCCAACGCTTTTTTCACAACTATGCTTGGAGAGTCGGCGCCAGCTAGGCCTTATTGGCTACATTAAACTCCTAGACATATTAGGGATTAAGTTCTCGAATTAATTGTGTATAGATCTCATACTATCATCACTTCCTAAGACTATCTCAAGCATTATTTTCAACTACAACCTGTGAAATATTGATAAGAGTTTATCAGAACTTTTGACCTTGATTCCCCGGGTAGATATGGACATGGGGCGTGACAAACCCCTAGTCTTTATGGTAAATAAGAAAAGGAAGGACAATGAAAATAGGACAAGGATTTATAAACGGTCTGAATCCCCCAAGCATTGTCCCTCTAAGAAGGGGAAGATCCAAAGGAAGGGTAAGGATTGGGACGTAGTATGTTTTTTATGTGGCAAGCCAGGCCAATGGAAGAGAAACTACACCAAAAAGTGTGGGGATGCTAAAGGTGTGTTTTTATCAAGTGTAATATTTCTATTTCTACACATTGGGTATTAGATACAACATTTGGAGCTCACATATATATTCCAATGCAGTAACCAAGTAGATTTAGAAAGACTTTTAGAGGAGAGGTGGATCCTCGAGCTACCAATGGCATGAGGCTGGCTACATTGGACATTGGTGATTAACATCTTTCATTTTCAATAATAATGCTTTTGATTTTACATAACTATTATTATGTACCAAGTTTTACCAAGAACATAATTTCGGTATCATTTTTGGATATTGATGGATTTATTTTTCATGTTTGGAAATAAGGGTTATTTATTTTATAAGAACAACGTATGTTATGCTATGGTGCATTTAAATAATCTTTTGTTTGTATTAAATTAAGAAATCCAAGTGTTGGCAATCGATAATTAAACAAACTCAAATGGATCATACAACACCCAGTTGTGGCATCACCGTCTCGGTCATGTAAATGAGAAGAGCTTAACAAAGCTCTACCAAGATGGTTATTTAGACTCTACTAATCTAAAATCACATGATAGATGTTAATCATGTATATAAGTGAAAATGACCAAGCCGCCTTTCAGTGGACAGGGTTCAAGGGCCACAGAGCTTCTAGGATTGGTATACATAGATGTGTGTGGACCATTTCTAGTAGAAGCTATAGGTGGATATTTTGCTTCATTACTTTTACTGATGATTTGAGAATATAAGGATTTATCTACATAATGAGTTATAAGTCAGATTCCTTAGAGAAATTTAAGGAATTAGTTAATGAAGTAGTGAATAAGCTTGGTAAGAAGATAAATAAGAGTTGATCGGATCGAGGTAGAGAATATCTAAACCAAGAGTTCATTGACCTATTCTGGGAGTCTGGGATTCTATCTTAACTGAATCATCCATATACAACATAGTGGAATTGTGTTAATGAAAGGAGGAACCAAGGCTTGTTGGACATGGTGAGGTCAATGATGAGTCATAAAGATCTTCCATTATCCTTTTGAGGATATGTGTTACAAATTACAGAATACACATTAAACTGAGTACCAACTAAGGAGAAAAATGTAATTCCCTCCAAATTATGGAATGGAAAGAAACTCATTTTGTCGTACACAAGTATATGGGGATGTGAGGAGTTTTTAAGGCAATCTTAGGCAATAAACTAGAACCCTGGGGCACTAGGTGTGTCTTTATAAGATATCCCATGGAAATTAATTTTTATTACCTATATAACCATTTAGATAAGAAAGTGATTGTCACTAGAAAAGTCATATTTCTTGAGAGGGAGAACATAATCAAAAAGGATAGTGGGAGCAAGATTTACTTCAATGAAGTTGATGTTCAAGATACATAGAAGTTTGTACAAGAAAAAATTCCATAGGTCCCTTTGGAAGAGGTTCTAGATACACAAGTACTACATAGAAGATTAATAGAGGTAAGAGAACCAGAGAGATTTGGTTTCTTAGTCATTGAGGATGGTGAATTATTATTATTGGACAATGATGAACGTCTCTCCTAAAAGTAAATAGTACAGAGATCAGAAGCTGCATGATGGCTAGAAGATATAAATTCTAAGGTGGATTCCATGTATTAGAACCAATTTTGGGTTCTGGTCAATGAGTTAGTTTGTAACTCCCCAACACCAGTTACCCAGAGTCGGTGCATTATTACATAACATTGTCATGATCACAAATGATCAAGTCTCGAAAGACCGATTAGTTTAGTAGCCTTGGAAAAACTATATACATTCATAAGTCTTACATTACATCATAAATTGAAAAACTACAATAACATAGTCTCCATAGTCCACACTCATATCCCCTCAGACAATCCCTGCAGGTCAGTCATAAAATACTTCTTCACATCCAGGGAAAAATAAAACATAGAAAGGGGTGATCTCAGATTCTCCGTAAGGATAACAATATAGCTGAAAAATTCATAAATAAGCATAAACATTTAATGCAATGTATTTATAAATAAAATACTTTTAGTCTTTAACTTCAGCATAACATGGAAAAAATAAAATGAAATAATTCCATTTACTTATTCACATTTATATTCTTCTAGTCGAATAATCACATGAAATATCAGAAACCACTTTCATAATGATGGAATGCATAATTCCAGACTATTATAACCACATAGTGAAGGCCTTGTTCCAAGACTACAAATATGATTTTTTCAAGGCCTTGTGCCAAGACACTAATTTGTCTCATGAGACCTACTGATGCATCGATGAGCACTAGCGGGCTCCACCCGTCACTTACTAATTCTAATGCATTCCTCATATGAACAGGTTTAAACATAACATATACATTCGTATAAAAACTAGCATACGAAATGTCAATACCATCTCTATAAAACATGAATGTTATAAAAATAGCACATCCATAGTCAAACATATCACAAAACCTTCAATAAAATATGGAAGTTTTGTATCATAATAAATCAACTTCAAATAAGCTTAGAATTCATCAAAGGATGTGACATAGATGAAATCAAAACTATTTGAGAGAAATATCTCTTTTTTTAAAATCATTTAAAAGTCACATAATTATAAAATAAAACATTTAATTTGAAAATATTATTATAATCTTGTAAGGGAAGCTTCGACTATTTTATAATGGCAGAAAATAGCCACACCTTTCGTATAAGTTAAAAAAGACATTCTTACCTTAATTTTGTAGAAAAGGTTAAAAAGGACCTTGTTTGGAAAACGACGGAAATATTCCATTATAAACATATTATAAAAATTAAAACTGGGGTATAAATGACTTTTACCCATATTCTATAAAATAGTAATAATTTTTTGAAATACATTTTTAAGAAACATGGATGTGGATGATAAAGAAGTCCTAGTAGATAATTACATATAAACAACCTCGGATAATGAAGAGATTGTAGAATTAACCCTTACCTTGGACTTTTTCCTTGGTCAAGGGTAGGTTAACCTCCTGTATAATAGTGAAATAATTGTTATTAAATTATACAAGAATCATATACATTAATATGATATTGTATAAGATCTTTTAACATATCTTTGTTAATAATATCTTAGTATTATCGTTGTTTCAGGTGTTAACGGATTCATTTTCCTTTATATTCATTGTTATGTGAGTCATATTTTTTTTGGATGGGATTTATATTATTCATATCCAAAATTATATCAAGTATTTATACATTATTTTTAATCATCTAATGAAAATTAGTCTTAAATGGATACGATGGGGAATGAATCTCATCGCGTTCGTGGAGACGGTAATCCGTATGTACGCACGAGCCACAATATCATTATTTTGATTTTAAAATAAAATATAATTGGATGGTATATCATATATAAAGAATCTTTATCATGTTATATATATTATTTACATGAATTATAAATCATTATTATACCCATCCAAATAATAATGTATTGAATAACAATTACACCACGACGTGGAGACGGTAATCCGTACGTACGCATGTATAGTGACATGTCATTCAAAGGATGGATAGAATAATGAATATGGATGTACCATATTTATAAAAAATCACATAATATATAATTTACTGGATTTATTATTTTACAATGGAAATAACAAATAAAGAAGAAGTGGAAGAAGAAAATAACTTGAAAGAGGGTGGTGAAATTATTACCTCTTCTTCGGGTTCTTCCTTTTCATTTTATCAAAAGGGCTCCTCAAGTTGGATTTCAGACAAAAGGAAGGCCTCTAGTATTAAGGGAGGATAGTTGAGAGGGTATTTGGGCATAGTATGGCCGAGCCAAATGGCTTTTAAGGTGTGAAATAAAGAGAAGGGTGAGTGCCATTTTATAAGAGGGGTGAAGGGCACCTTAGGAAAAGCTAGAAATATTATTTTATAATAAAATCATTTTCGGTTTCTAATGGATCTTAAATGGATTATTTAAAGTATAAGGTGGGTATGGGTCACAAACCACTCAACCAATATGTTTTAGACAGGTTTTTGTCACTATATTAACCTTAAGTTTTAGATTTAACTCTTAGTTAAATAGTTTGACATTTACCATATCTCTTTGTATTTTTATATTATATGGTTAATAAACTTACTATATACTTCCAAGAGAACTCCAAGTGGTTCATTAATGATACACCTATCATTATATATTAATTTTGTCCGATACTTATATTTTTAGAAATATAATATCAATTAATAATATAATATTTTTTTTAAAAACTCTTTTATGTCAATTTCGACAATATTTGGTATTTTGTTTTTTATAAATTCATAATAGCAATATTACTTTGAAAAAATTTCATCTAACCAGCTATAATATGTCATATTAACCTAGAAAATTATTTTAATGCATAAAAAGTCTCAAATTAAATTTATTTGGTTATTTAAAATATCAAATATTTAAATATTTCATTAATAAGGTAATTTCTGAATCACCATTGTGTCATAAATAAGTTAAATTATTTAATGTATAATAATTATAAATAAAATACCATTATGTAGAAAATATTTTTAGATTTATAATAAATTTTTATAATTGAATTTATCTTATGTATAACCCAATATTGAAAATTTTTTAGTTATTAAACTTTTATTTTAACTCTTTTAACTCTTCTTTGAATTAAATAATAATAAATGTCCTAATATAATCCAAGTGAACCAAAGAGGTTCATATTTTATTCCTGATGTTTTTTTGGTCGAATTATACTTATACAATAGAATTAGGACTTGTGTTATGATAATAATAATATCATTTTTAACCATAATTACCCTATTTACTTTTAACCGTGGTAAATAAAAGTAAAAAGTTACTATTCACCAAAAATTATTTTTATCTTATTGAACCAAATTTTACACCTGGATATCAACTGTTCTCTCAGTTTTTTTAAATTCTACTCATAAAAGCGGTAAAATTATGTTTTATGTTAATTTGTAAATTCTCCTAGGAGATGGGTAAAAGACGGTGAAACGTTCAATAAAATTTTTATATGTCTAGAATTATTATAAACTTACTCCAATGAATTAAATTAAACATATATAGGTATTATGTATCTATTTTTACCTATAATAAATTTATATATAATAAATAATTATTTAAATAAAAATTTGGTTTTAAACTACAACTCATTGTCTTTCACTATTCATCAAAAATTGAAAGTTTTCGGAAAAATACCAAAAATTCACCCTATGCTAATTTTGATATTTTGAATCCAAAAATGAAGACCATTTTGAATGATAAAATTTATTAAAATTGATAAAGTGGTATTACTATTCATAACGGCTAGTTTGGATGGTTGTGGTGTGTGTTAGAACTCGAGGTTGTGTACAACACACACTACTATATTATTCAAAGAGAAGTGTACCGTTGAAGCTTGGGGTGTTACATTCTCCCCTCCTTAAAATAATTTCATCCTTGAAATTTCTAGAAAATAACTTCATAAAAAGACTCTGGTGGTTCTACATCATAAGTTCCTCGGGTTCCCACATTGCCCCTTCCATCTTATAGTTTCTCCATAAAACTTTTACCAGATGAGTTGTCCAATTTCTCAGCACTTGTTCTATTGTATCTAGAACCTTGACAGGATCATCGCAATAAGATAGATCATGTATCAGTTCTAATTCCTCATATGTGAGTACATGCATTTGGTCATGCATGTATTTTTTCAACAGTGATATGTGGAACACATCATGAACTTTGGAGAGATTTGGTGGAATTGCCAAATGGTAAGTTACAGCCCCAATTCGTTCTAGATTTTCGAAAGGTCTGATGTACCTAGGACTCAATTTCCCCTTCTTAACGAAACGTATAACACCCTTCCATGGATATACCTTTAGTAAAGCAAGATCTCCTACCTGAAATTCCAAATCCTTCCTTCAGTTATCGGCATAGCTCTTTTGCCTACTTTGAGATACTTTGAAGTGGTTTTGGATTACCTTCAACTTTTCCATCATTTCCTCCACTAGTTATGGGCCTATGAGTTTTCTTTCACCAACATCATCCCAATAGGTTGGTGTGAGGCATCCCTTTCCGTATAACACTTCATATAGTGCCATCTGAATACTTTAATGGAAGCTATTGTTACAAAAAAATTCTACCAGAGGTAAATATTGATCTCACATACCTTGAAAGTCAAGTGAGCATGATATCAACAAGTATTCTAAGGTTTGAATAGTCTCTTCTAATTGTCCATCAGTTTAGGGGTGGTAGGAAGTGCTCAAAAGAAGCTCAGTATCCAGGGCTTTCTGAAGAATTTTCCAGAATCGTTAAGTAAAATTAAGATCATGATCAGAAACAATCAATAGGGGTACTCCATGAAGTCTCACAACTTCATTAATATATAGTCTTTCTAGACGTTCAAGTGGTAGATCTTCTCTTATATCAAGAAAATGTGCTGACTTGGTAAGATAATCAACAATGACCCATATTTCATCGTTCCTTCTATGAGTCTTTGGTAGTCCCATGACAAAGTCCATAGAAATATTATCCCATTTCCACTCAGGTATGGGAAGAGGTTGAATGACTCCTCCAGGATGTTGCCTTCCAGCTTTCACTTGTTGACAAACAATACATATTGGCACAAAATCATCAATTTCCCTCTTCATGTTGTCCCAATAAAAATTTTCCTTTAAATCACTATACATTTTGGTTCTCCCATGGTGTATAGAGAAATTGGAACTATGAGCATTGTCCAACAGTTCCTTTTTTAGATTAGGTATATCAGGAATACAAAGTCTCTTCCCAAATTTCAAAATTCCATCTCCAAAAACAAAGTCACTCAATCTCCCATCATTCATAGATTTAATCTTCTTTTGAAACTCTTCATCACCAGTCTGAGAACTATTTATCCTTTCTAGTAAAAATGGTTTGGCAAAGATTTGAAAAATCATTGATTTTTCACCTTCCATTGTTATTCCCATATATATCATTACTAGATCCATGTATATAGGATCCTTTCAACTCTCATCTTGTTCAAAACTCCCTGATCCTTTCTGCTCAAAGCATCTTCCACATTATTTTCCTTCCCCGGGTGGTAGTGTATCGTGAAATCATAATCCTTGAGTATTTCAAGCCATCTGCTTTGCCCTATGTTGAGTTCCTTCTTTGATTAAATATACTTCAAACTCTTGTGATCAGTATAAATCTCACATTTTTCACCGTATAGATAGTGTATCCATGTCTTCAAAGAAAAGATTGCAGCTGGTAACTTATGATTAGGAGTAGGATAGTTTTTCTCATTAATTTTTAGTTGTCGTGATGTGTAGGCAATAACCCTATCATTCTGCATAAGGACACAACTAAGTCCTTTCTTCGATGCATCACTATAAATAAAAAACCCATCATTCCCCGATGGTAGATTCAATATAGGATGACTAACTAATATTATATTTAGTTCTTCAAAACATTCTTTACACTCTTTTGTCCAAATAAATTTAACCCCTTTAGGTGTGAGCTTTGTTAATGGGTTAGCAAACCGGGCAAAATTCTGGATGAAATGTCGATAATAACCTGCTAAACCAATAAAACTGTGTACCTTAGTTATACTCCTCAGTGCTGGCCATTCTTGGATTTATCTTGTCTTAGAAGGATCAATGGAGATTCTATGCATAGAGACAATATGGCCAAGAAAATAAATCTCCTGAATCCAGAATTCACACTTGCTAAACTTCCCATATAATTCATGTCTTCTAAGAGTATTCAAGATTATGCGCAAGGGATTTTCATGATCTTCCTAGCTTTTGGAGTATACCAAGATATCGTCAATAAATACCACTACAAAATCATCGAGACATTCCTTGAAAACACTATTCATTAGATCCATAAAGATAGAGGGAGCATTAGTCAATCGAAAAGGCATTACTATAAACTTGTAATGCTCGTACCTGGTTCGAAATTATTTCTTCCGAATGTCTTCCTTCTTCACACACAACTGACGGTATCCAGATCGAAGTTCAATATTTGAAAATTTTTGAGCTCCATGCAGTTGGTCGAATAAATATTCAATGCGAGGTAGGGAATACTTGTTCTTTGTTTTTATAGCATTGATCTATATATAGTTGATACATAACCTCATAGATCTATCTTTCTTCTTAATAAAAAGGACAGGTGATCCCCATGGAGAAACACTAGAGAGAATAAATCCCTTATTACTCAATTCCTCTAGTTGTTTCTTTAGTTCCACTAGTTCCACGGTTTCCATTCTATAAGGGGTCTTCGATATGGGCCTTGATCTAGGAATAAATCAATGGAAAACTCAATTTCTCATTCTTGAGGATGTCCAGGTAAATCCTCTGGAACCACGTCAACATATTTTTTTACAATAGGTACATCCTCTATTTGAACATTACTTTCCGAACCCATAGTTATTTCATTCTCTTCCACCCAAATAATTGAATTTAGTTGATCTACTGGGGGTGGATCTAGATAATAATTAGGTTGTGACGATTCTGCTCTAAAGATAATGTGTTCTTTATCATCATCATCAAAAATCATAACCTCCTTCTTCATACAATAAATATTTTTATCATGGTCCGAAATCCAATCCATACCAAGGATTATATCAAACTCAATCATGGGTATGACGATGAGATTATTTGATAATGAACATTTATATGCTCTAATGGGAATGGATTCACAAAACTATGTTGCGATAAGACTTCCCTTGGGATTTTTAACTGACAACTCCCTTGTTAAATCAAATTGGAAATATCTAATTTTCATAGCAAACTGGGAAGATATGAAACAATGTGATGATGAAGATTCAAATAAATCATTTTCTAAACTTGAGGAAACCATTAAATTACCTTCCACCACATCTTTCAGAGCTTCTCCGTCATCATTAGTGATAGCATAAGCTTGGACTTGATCCCTTGGCCTTTTATATGGTAAGTTACTCTGATGCTTAGGACATTCATTTGCATAATGTCCCATCTCCCTACAATTTTAGCATTGAACATCAGTAGCTTCTATCTTACCCTTGCAATCACGAGCTTCGTGGCCTTTTTCACCACACTTTTAACAGACTCTCATTCCCTTCAAGCATGTACCGGGGTGTTTCTTCCCACATTTACTACAATATAGATATTCATCTTTTCCATTCATCCCCTTATTTCAATTTCCATAGAGATTAGCAGATCTCTTCTTCTCTTGCATTTCTTTAAAGTCATAAGACTTAGAGAATTATTTTTCAGTCTTGATAGCACATGAGACAATATCTTCGTATGACAAGAAGGATTGTGATACTAATGCTTGATGGAGAAATGGTTTTAACCCATCAAAGTAATGATCAATCTTACTTCTTGGGTTACGTATATAATCATCAGTATGCCTCGCTAACCTTGTAAAGTTAGCCTCATACTTTACGACATTCTCATCCTCCTTTTGCCTCAGACTCAAAAATTGTCTTTCCATATCTGCTCGATCGTCACGGGAAAGTATTTTTCTAAGAAAATATCTTTAAACTACCTCCATTCCATATTTGATACTTCCTCATATTCCTTTGTTTTTTGAATCAATGACCACCATTGATCATCATCTCCAGTGAGGTAGTAAACTGCCATGACAACTTTTTCCCTTTCGCTACTCCCCAAGGCATGGAATATTTTCTATAAAGAACTTCTCTATTGCTCAGCTACCAATGGATTTGTACACCCATTTAATGTTGGTGATTTTTGCCTTATGAATCGATCTAACATTGATCCTCCACGTTGTGGATTAGGGTGATCCATACGGGTAAGTTTATTATTCATAACCTGAGTGAGTTTTCCCAGTATGGTGATAAGTTGATCAGAACCATTTGTATCACTAGCTCCACTATAATTATCCTGAATAAGAGGGAAATCCATACATGGAGTGTGTGCATTGATACGGTTTCCATTCCTTCCACTAGGCACTATTTCTCAACAATGGAATACAATAGATTAGTTTATGAATCAAAATACATAAATCGAAACATGTAAAACACTTAACATAAATTGAACAGTTTATGGATATAATCCATAATCATAAAAATGTTTTCTTTGACAAAGTATATACTCAGAAACCCTTCATAATGGTTTGTAATGAAAATGAGAATTATCATTAGCATATCTCCCAGGAATTTCGTAACCAAGAGTGTAGCAAGGCCCGTTGTTGTGCACCAGTTCCCGTTCAAGTCTAGCTCAAAGCAGTGTTTTCGGGTTTTACCCCTAGGTACATCTGTCCCAGAGCCACCTCTACCTGCTCATATCCATACAGGGATGTGTTGCTCGGAAAACTCAACAAATCTCTACAATACTAAAATTCTAGGAAGTTCTTCTATACTAATCCTCAAAGTACATCTTAGGACTATGTTCTCTAATTACAAATTATCTAAATCTAGCTTCCAAGGTTTGTACTAAACTTCCTCAGATACCAAATGTAATGCCCCGACCCCAGTTACCCAAAGTAAGTTAATTATTACATGACATTGGAATGATCATAAATGATCAAGTCCTGAAAGACCGATTAGTTTAGTAGCCTTGGAAACACTAGATACATTCATAAGTCTTACATTACATCATAAAGTGAAAAACTGCAACAATATAGTCTCCATAGTGCACACTCATATCCCCTCAGACAATCCCTACAGGTCAGTCATAAAATATTTCTTCACATCCTGGGAAAAATAAAACATAGAAAGGGGTGATCTCAGATGCTCAGTAAGGATAACAATATAGCGGAAACTTTCATAAATAAGGATAAACATTTAAGGCAATGTATAACTAAAATAAAATCCTTTTAAACTTGAACTTTAGAATAACATGGAAAAAATAAAATGAAATAATGCCATTTACATATTCACATGGATATTATACTAGTCGAATAATCACATCCAATATCGATAATTACTTTCATAATGATGGAATGCATAATGCCAGACTATAAAAACCACATAGTAAAGGCCTTGTTCCATGACTACAAATAAGATTTTGTCAAGGCCTTGGGACAAGACACTAGTTTTTATCAAGAGACCTACCAATGCATCGAGGAGCTATAGTAGGCTCCACCCGTCACTTACTAAGTCCAATTCATTCCTCACATGAATAGGTTTAAACATAACATATACATTCGTATTAAAACTAGCATACGAAATGTCAATAATTTCTCCATAAACCATTATGTTAGAAAAATAACACATCCATAGTCAAACATATCACAGAACCTTCAATACAATATGAAAGTTTTGTATCATAATAAATCAACTTCAAATAAGCTTAAAATTCATCAAAGGATGTTGACATAGATGAAATCAAAACTATTTGAGAGAAATATCTCTTTATTTGAAATCATTTAAAAGTCACATAATTATAAAATAAAACATTTAATTTGAAGATATTCTTATAATCTTGTAAGGGAAGATTCGAAGATTTTCTAATGGCAGAAAATATCCACACCCGTCGTATAAGTTAAAAAAAGACATTCTTACCTTAATTTTGTCGAAAAGGTAAAAAAGGACCTTGTTTGGAAAATGATGGAAAGATTCTTCTATAAACATCTTATAAAAAGTCAAAAAAAGGGTATAAATGACTTTAACCCATATTCTATAAAATAGTAAGAATTTTTTGAAATACATTTTTAAGAAACATGGATGTAGATGATAAAGAGGTCCCAGTAGATAATTACGTACAAACAACCTCGGAAATGAAGAGATTGTATAATTAACCCTTACCTTGATCTTTTTCCTTGGTCAAAGGTAGGTTAACCTCCTTTATAATGGTGAAATAATTGTTATTAAATTATACAAGAATACTATACATTAATATGATATCATATATGATCTTTTAACATCACATTGTCAATAATATCTTACTATTATCGTCCGTTCGGGTGTTAACAGATTCGTTTTCCTTTATATTCATTGTTATGTGAGTCATGTTTGTTATGGATGGGATGTATAATATTCATATCCAGAATTATATCAAGTCTTTAAACATTATTTTTAATCATCTAATGAAAATTATTTTTGAATGGATACGATGGAGAATGAATCTCATCGCGTTCGTGGAGACGGTAATCCGTACGTACGCACAAGCGACAATATCATTATTTTGATATTAAAATAATATATAATTGGATGTTATATAATATATAAAGAATAATTATCATGTTATATTTATTATTTACATGAATTACAGATCATTATTATACCCATCCAAATAATAATGTATTGAATAGCAATTACCCCACGACGTGGAGACGGTAATCCATACGTACGCATGTATGGTGACATGTCATTCAAAGGATGGATTGAATAATGAATATGGTTGTACCATATTTTTAATAACATCACATTATATATAAGATACTAGAGTTATTATTTTATAATGAAAATAACAAAGAAAGAATAAGTGGAAGAAGAAAGGAACTTGAAAGAGGGAGGTGAAATTATTACATCTTCATCAGGTTCTTCATTTTTATTTTACCAAAAGGGATCATTAAGTTGGATTTATAACAAAATTAAGGCCTCTAGGATGAATTTAGGATAGGTGATAGTGTATTTGGGAAGAGTTTGGTAGTGACAAATTGATTTGAATGTGTGAAATAGAGAGAAGGGGTAGTGGCCTTTTATAAGAGGGGTGAGGGGAAACTTAGGAAAAGCTAGAAATATTATTATATAATAAAATACTTTTCGGTTTTAAATGAATTCAAAATGGATTATGTAAAGGATAAGGTGGGGATGGGTAGAAAACCACTCAACCAATACGTTTTAGATAGGTTTGCGTCACTATATTAACCTTAACTTTTAGATTTAACTCTTAGTTAAATAGTTTGACGTTTACCATGTCTCTTTGTATTTTTATATTATATGGTTAATAAACATAGTATATACATCTAAAAGAACCCCAAGCGGTTCATTAATGATACACCTATCATTATGTAAGTCTTTTGTCCAAAACTTAGATTTTTAGAAATAGAATATCAATTAATAATATAATATTTATTTTAAAAACTCTTTTATGTAAAATTTTACACTATTTGGTATTTTGTTTTTTCTAAATTCATAACAGCATTATTACTTCGAAAACAGTTCATTTAACCATCCCTAATATGTCATATTAACCTAGAAAATTAGTGGAATTCATATGAAGTCTCAAATTACATTTATTTGGGTATTTAAAATATCAATTATTTTAATATTTCATTAATAAGGTAATTACTGTATCACCATCATGTCATAAATAAATTATATTATTTAATGTCTAAAAATTATAAATAAAATAACATTATGTATTAATTCTTTATATCTTTCTAATGAATATTTATAATAGAATTTATCTTATGAATAAACCTATATTAAAAATGTTTTAGTTATTAAACATTGATTTTAACTCTTTTAACTCTTCTTTAAATTAAATAATAATAAAAGTCATAATCTAATCCAAGTGGACCAAAGAGGTTCATGTTTTATTCCTAAGGTTGTTTTTGGTCGAATTATACTTATACAATAAAATTAGGACATGTGTTAGGGTAATTATAATATCATTTTTACCCTTAATTACCCTATTTACTTTTAACCATGGTAAATAAAAGTAAAAAAGTTACTATTCACCAAAACATTCTTTTTATATTATTGAACCACATTTTACTCCTTGATATTAACCATATCACTCGGATTTTCGAAATTCCACTCCCAGAAGTAGTAAAATTATGTTTTATGTGAATTTGAAAATTCTCCAAGGAGATGGGTAAAAGACGGTGAGAAGTTGAATAAAAGTTTTATATATCTAAAATTGTTATAAACTAACTCAAATGAATTACATTGAACTTATATAGGTAATATGTATCTATTTTTACCTGAAATAAATTTAAAAATAAAAATAATTATTTAAATAAAAATTCGGTTTTTAACTATAACTCAGTGTTTTTCACTATTCATCAAAATCTGAAAGTTTTCAGAAAAATACCAAAAAATTACCCTAAGATAATTTTGATATTCCGAATCTAAAAGTGAATTCCATTTTCAAATATAAAATTTCTAAAATTTCAAAAACTGGGTATTACTATTCATAACGGCTAGTTTGATTGGTTGTGGTGTGTGTTAGAACACGAAGTTGCGTATAACACACGCTAATGTATTATTCAAAGAGAAGTGTACCGTGGAAGCTTGGGGTGTTACACAGTTGGTGCAAATCCTATTGGATGAAAATGGGTATTAAAGAGAAAGCTAGATTTGTAAGGTCATGTTTGCACCTATAACACAAGGCTAATGGATAAAGGATTTAAACAACGTTAAGGAATTGACTATGATGAAATCTTCTCACTAGTTTCCATGTTTAAATTCATAAGAATCATACTTTCCATAGAAGCTTACCATTACTATGATATTTGGAAAATGGATATCAAAACAGCATTCCTTAAAGGGAACCTTCAGGAAGCTGTCTTCATAACACAGCCAAAAGTGTTTGTGACACCAGGTGAAGCCAAATGGGTTTTCAAGTTGTAGAAATCCATTTATGTATTAAAGAAAGAATATTGGTCATGGAACATTTGATTTGATGAAGCCGTAAAGGAATTTGGTTTCATTAAGAATGAATGTGATCCAAGTGTTTATAAATAGATTAATGGGAATTTGTTCTTTGTCCTTGTAGTATATTTTGACGACATATTACTTATTGGAAGTGATGTACGAGTCTTACAATTAGTTAAGGACAGGTTGACTAAGTGTTTCTCTATTAAAGAAATTAGTGATATAGCATACATTCTAGGGATCCTTATCATTTGTGATAGATCCAAGAGGCTTCTTAGACTAATTCAGGGTACAAACATTGACTAGATACTAAAGAGATTTAGTATGGAACAATCCAATAGGGAATTGGTTCCAGTGTCACATGGCCTATATATTTCTAAGAGAATGTGTCCTTAGACACAATAAGAGAAAGATAGGATAAATGAGATCTCATATGCTTAATCTATAGGATCTATCATGTATTCCATGTTATGTACCAGGCTTGATGTTTCCTATGCCCTGGTCATGCTAGGAAGATATCAATAAGATCCAAGAGAATAGCATTGGACTGATGTAAAGACTATCCTTAAGTATTTGAGAATAAATAAAGATATTTTCCTAGTGTATGGAGGGTATGAGGAAATTTTCATCAGAGGGTATGACAATGTAAGTTTTCAGATAGATAAAAACAATCTGAAGTCACAATCAGGATATGTTTTTTGTCTCAACAGAGGAGTAGTGAGCTGGAAAATTTCAAAGCATCCAGTTGTCACTGATTCTATAGCGGAGTCCAAATATATAGCGGCAGATGATGTAGGCAAGGAATGCTTTTGTATTAAAAACTTTGTTCAAGATTTTGATGTGGTTCCTAGTGGTAAATATCCTATCACATTGTATTGTCATAATACTACAGTGGTGGATCTTGAAAAAGAACCAAGGTCACATCAATAGAAAAAGAACATTCTCCTAAAGTATCACCTATTGAGGGATTTCTATCAAAGGGGTGAAGTTTTAGTGACCAGAGTGTCCATGGAAGAGAACGTGGTGGACCCCAAGACTAAAGTACTATCTCATTAGAAACATGAATATCATCTGAGATCTATAGGTTTAATGTTTGTTAGCAGTTGGCTCTATTCCAAGTGGGATTCTGTTGGAGTTGGAGGCCTAGAACCAACTACTTTTTACTTTATGATAAACTTATATTCATGGATTTTAATATTAATAAATCCCTTATCACATCATGATTGTTCTTTTGAATTAAAATACATGTGATAATGTCCTAAGGATAACTGTCTCACTAAAGGGTCAAAGAAGATCCCCGCTATGATGAGAACCCATAAGTGTCATAACACTATTCTTGAATATATGTTCTATGGATGGATGATGTTATTTTAGGGACACAAATAATACAGACCATTAGGGGTGAGGAATCATAATACATTGAGGCACCTTCTCGTGGTGTGCGCCCTTGGTAATATCTAGGAGGATATTATGAGAACAAGACCCTCCAGTGGGAAATCCACATTTCAAAGTGTCATTGGATGTTCCTATCTGCAGATGTGTGTATTGGTCCTTAGACTTTAATGTTAATATTATTAATGGGTATTAAAACTCATGAACATAGATGTATTGACAAAAACTATGACGACACACTATTCCTAGTGAGGTATGATATGTTGGTTGTGTCACGAGTAATACTGCATTAATAGATAATGTGAGAACGATTTGTCCCTTCTGTTCCATAATGGAAGTTGATATCTCATGCCCTTTGATGTAGTTGGTATATCCTAAATAAATCCATGTCCATGGTGAAGAATGGGAAATTTCAATTTCGGGAATTCAAATAAAGGATAATCGATCACATGGGTTGATGGCACTAGCATGCAACCCGCTTGATTGGATATATCGAGAAAACGGGATTACATTACACTGTATGTGTTCATAGGGGGTGAGACTTCATTGTAGAATTAACTACTTTCTTTATGGGTTCCTTGGTGTGTTTCTAGATGTTAATCTTGTACTTTATGCAGGCTCTGCCTAATGCTACTCTAAAAAAATCTTAGAGGGTCACAAACTAAGTGTATCAAAGTATCTGGATTAAATATTAATTATACTAGTTGAAGAAAGATTATTCTCGATTATGGTTTAATAATTATTCAAGGATTCCAGATAGCATTTATTTTGACACTATTTATTCGATAGAATATACCGTGGGTGAATTAATATATTTATTAGTGAATAATTCAGTGATATTTATTTAAGATATAAATAGTCATTATTTAATGTCTAATAAATGTCGTGACATAAATAAAGAAAAATAGAAAAACAAAAGCACATTAAATGTATATTATTATACACACCATGTGGTTTTTTTAGGAATTTTTGAGAAATAATAATATTTATTTAATTAAATAATACGAGGTGTAATTAATTGGGTGCATTTTAAGTGATAATAATTGTCAAACGCTATTATTAGACATGGGTTCATACTAATAATTAAATGAAATAAATAAATACCTATGGGTAATTATTTTATTTCATTATAATAAGTATTATGAATCCCAATTACATTATTCTGATTATGGATAGTCATTCATTGTGGTTGTCAACAACAGATATGGAAAATGCTCTCAAGCCAAAAGAGAGTTCATTTCCTCCAAGAATGATCTCAAGTTATGAGAGACATCCTCCTCCACCAGATCAAGGAGAGATCTTTCGAAGCAGATCTCAAGGAGATTGAAGGTGGACAGCGCAAGACAAGGCTCCTCTGTGATATCACCCAAAGATCCATTCAGCAACATCCAGAGATACATGGAGCACATGTGGATCACTGATAGAGGAATCTTACACTTGGATTCTACAACGCAATGATGGATCACATTGTATCATTACCGAAATCATAAATGGAGAGAGAATTCTATCAAGGTAATTCTTGTATTTTAATTAAATTAATTATAACCAACATATGATGATCCTCTCTATGGTTCTGGGACATCCCTATTTCATTTTCATTCATTATTCTATTCTGATGATCTAGAATTTTATCATCATGAAGTATCTTGGATTTATTGTTGTTAACGGTAAAATAAAAGTAGGGTACACCCATCCATATGCTTTCGCTATGCCCAGAACCTACAAAAATTACAAGAGTTGCTTGAACTTGACCCCAATCTCCCACACACTCAATCTCTTCTACTAAAGAGAGAAACAATCATGTCCCTTCAGTACCTTTATTATTGATGAAAGGAAATCTAAATGGAACTCCATATGAAAAACTATCCAAAACACTTATGCCATATTTTGGTCACTTAAATATAGTACCAAACACTAATGTGTAGCTCTTTGAAATTGACTAATTACCATTGACACCTAGAACTAAGCCCGAGTTAGAATCACATCAAAAGAGATCTTGAGAACCTCCAACCAGTTCTTTATCTCCATATCTAGAACACTACCCTCATACCTCCCCAAACTCTTCCACTAAAAGGCAGACAAATCCATATTCCATGCATCATACTCTTATGATGGTTCAACCCGCAAAGATCAACCAGATCATCCTATTGATCCTCAACTTCCTGAGTTATTAGTGGATGATGAACAAGAGGCATTTTTGAAAAAAAAAGGAGGAATCCTAAACCTGGTAGCATAGAATTTTGACAAGATTTATTTAATTAATTCATTTTAACTTCCCACAATCACTGAATTCATACATGAACACAATAAACCATCATTCATGTACCACTCCTAGGTATCTACCCTACAAACAGATCCACCTCACTTGGTCATTATATAAGTTTAGATTCCATGCACCGGATCACAAGGGGACCTAAAATCTTGTGTCATAGATAGTATCCCTAATCTATGTCATGCACCATGGTCAATTGGAACCACTTCCCTACCAACCCATGAAATCATCAATATAACTAAATCCAAATATACAACTTTTGGGATATAAATAAATGAATGTAGATAATTCCCTCTGATTCCCACCTCTATTAGGCCCCTAGATAGTGATAATCACTGAGGGTATACAAATATTATATATGGAAGGCATTTCACTCTAAAAATATAGGATCGGTAGATAGGACAAAAAACGCCAAGAAAATAGATCATATAATATAAAATTAAACTCAATCCATCTTATAATTCCTAAAAAATATCAACAAATACAACAAAAATTCCATGTAAAGTGCCAAAAGACAAGAACTATAGAAAAAACATAACAATATCTCCAAACCCAAGCTAGTAAGGTCCAGTTCAATCCCCAAAGTCCTCTTATAAACAAAAAATTTATTTTATATATATAGGGTGAACATAAAAAAGTATAATTAGTATGAATATTCCCAAGGTATCAATTCAACATGAAAAAACAACATACTAAGGAAGAAATGGATTATCAGAAGAACCAACAAACACCTAAATAGATAAACTATCCAATCACAACCCCACCATGGCTCACTAACAAAATTAAGCATCCAATATTGTAATTTGAAAATATTAAATAAAGAAAATGCACCCTACTACCACTTCCCCACTATTTTTCTCTCTTATTCCCCAATGTTGAATGTCTTATTCACCCATCCCTTCTATACAAACAACATCACAACCACATCATGTCACATCTCTCCCAAATACACCTCTATTATCACAACACATATCTTTTAAAGACACCAGGTCCATCACACCACATCTCATCACATGAATAGCGCATTAAGGAATTATGAACATGTAGGAAATCAACCTCACACCCTCATCCTACCACACATGACCACCACCACATATCATATCACATCATTGCCTCATCGCACCAAATCTTAGCCACAAAAAAACTGGTCAATCACATCACATATCGCCCGAAGACACCTAATCCAACAGATCACACCTCACCCAAAGACACCTGGTCCATCACTGGTGTTGAGTTCAGAATAGGGAAGATGGGTAGCCATCCATCTATATCACCACCATCCTGAATGTTAGGGAAAACATTTTAATCTTAGAACCTCTAATCATTGGTAAATTTATCCAACTCAGGTGGGGTGTTTATAGAAATAAAATAAAATAAATGATATATATATCACACAATACCCTCATATGGGTTCACAATAATTTCATTAATGTATACTAAAACACAACCATTGTACTACATGTCAACCATCAAAGTTTTTTCCATCACTATATGCAACACACAAGACAACCACCACACAAAAAAACACTTGTCCACTTTCAACCACAAGTCCTTCCATTTCTATATTCAATGAGTTCCCACTAACTACCATTACTAATCCATTTCATTAACATTAACACATCCCATCATTATTCATATTTTAACCCATTTATTTATTTATTTCATTCAACATCATAATTTATATCATTTTTAAGAAATCTATTAACACAACACAACAACATCCCATCTCACATAAACCATCATCGAAACACCATGTCAGCCAAGCCATTTCAACAAAACAAACACATTACATAACTACCACACATCATAACCATCATGAACCACAACCATCACGCACTACAGCCTCAACTCCCAATTCCACCACATGACACAGCACCACCATTGTGCACCAAATCCATTGTGAAACTACCCACATAAAATCCATTACAACTAACAACTACATCACACATTACAACCTAAATTATTTTCATATCCGAGATGATCACCACTATCAACGCACCATGGACCAGATCATGAAATTAAGCACAATGGGTACTACCACACACAATAATACATTTCATATTGAAAAATTTTATTTAACGGATTCCATTACTTTATTTAATTATTTAGATTGGGTATTATCATGAAAATAATATTTCCATCGGAAAAAATTACTAATCATATATATGTTCTTTATCCTTTTACTTAGGGTGATATCAAAAACATGGAATAGAAAGGTCCTCACAACATAAAGTCTATAATATAAAAAAGACTCCCAATAACCGTTATTTTTAGCAAGGAAACAACATGGCATAAAATCATCAACAATGTCATCAAATTAGTAAAAACATGTAATTACGTACCATCCTTATCAATTTTAGATTATTCCAATATATTATATTCATTAATAAAACTCTTATTATACACCCAAAGTAAAGAAAAATCATGATAATTCCATAAATATAAATTAAAATGTTGAGAACAAGGATCTCCTACCATAAAGAATATTTATGACTTGTTGTGCACCACAGAGTGATGAAGAAAGTGCCTAGAAACCACAACCACATAAGAAATCCCTCAATCAACCTGAACCACACCATGGGTTTAATAAAACCATATCTAAAATGCACACCAAAATAAATCTACAATAACACAGTGAATTATTGAACGAAGAATGATTTAAAATAAGGTAAAGGAGAGGATAACTCACCACATATCACCAAAACCCAACTAAAAAAAACTAAGGATTCAAGAAAGGGAAGATGGGATAGAAGATATCCCAAATATGCTAGGGTTCATCCATAATAGAGAATAAGTGACTTCCAAATGGTATAAATCAATAGATCTTTAACATTATATAAATGCTGTAAATCTCCCCCTTCATGTCGTAAATTATAGATTTGTGATGTGAATACCATGGGTCCATATATTAAAATTCGTAAAAACCAAATTCAAAAAATGAATTCTTTTTTCTACCAAAAGACATATTGTTCATGCTTAATTAATTCACAATGTAAATTCTCTTTTTAAATTGTGAATTTGTTTCATGCACTACACCTCATCCACATACAATCCATAAACTAAAAACTACAAAAGCTGTAAAATAAAAATTCATAACGTAAATCCTAATTTTATAACATGAATTACTACTGGTGAATACCTACATCTACAAATCCATATAACTCTCCTTGACGATCCTCTAAAAATCATCCAATAACCAAAATTGGAAATGTAATGGTCGGGGAAGGCACATACAATTACACATTCCTTTTAAACTTCTGACTAGGACCTTAATATTTCCACTAAGATGTTGACATCCAACAAGGCCTTCATTAAAAATTTGTTGAATTCATGTAATTTTTTGTTAAATAAATTTCCGAATATTGTTGATGCAACCTCATTAGGATTTATACTGATTTATAAGTTTGATAAAGAGGATGATTTGTAGAAAACATCTTCACAAAAATGATGGGTGGTAAGGATGTTTCGAAACATTTTTTCCTATTTGATAATTTCTCCATTAGCTATGAAACATTTTTCATTTGAGATGTCGCCAAAGAAATATATGATTTATTTTTGGTATAATTTTACTACTCCAATATGAGGTGCACTATCTTGTTTTCTTGATTTCTAGTCATTTACTACTAATGGGATGGATATAGGTATGATTTATCCTTTTTGAATATTTTTTGTTATGGGTGTAAGAATTGGAAACCCTAAATTTGAGGAGAGATCTACTAAAAAAATATTGTCTACTAGTACTTTTTAGAGGAAAATTCAGATGATTACATCCTTAGGGTACTTCTTATTAGAGTTATTCTTGCTTTGGGAAACTATAGAAGTTTAGAAATTGTTGAGTGGAAAATTCATAGGAAGATATAAAAAATAGACTTTTTTGTTTAGATGGATTAGTGCTTTATGTGATTGGGCTCATGGAAAGGCTAGATTCCATCCTTCTAGATATTTATTAAAAGAAATACACTCAGTTTTAGAAATAGAGTAAGGGTGTAAAAAATAATATCCTAGTGCATTAGGGCCCTTATTTATCATTCCCTAAACTAGAATCTTCCCTTAAATTCGTATCCCATATAATAATCTAGTGTTTCATCAGTACTTACAAGGCTAGGAGAGGGTTTGAATTTTCAAAAAAGATGCAGTGGCAGTGATATGAAAAGCAATCAAAAATTGTGTGTCATAACTAGTGTTCCACTATCTTCAATGGGGGTTTACCATTATATTAGAAGAGGTTGAGATGTTTTTGGAGGTCCACCTTTGGGGAAAGTTGTATTATCATGGGGTAATGTTAGGTATTGGGGTTTTCAGTGTGCATTAGTTTTTCATTGTACACCCTCTCATTATTTTTCAAGGGGTTGTTAGCTAGTTTTTGGATGGTTAGCTAGAAGGGGGGCTATTAAATATGGGGTAGATGTGTATATGGGAGCTATGGATAATTTTTCATTTCAACAATTTTTTGGGGAAGACTGCACCCGGGGAGGTCTTGGTCTATGCTCTATGCAAGTTATCTTCTATGGAGCGGTTCTTTTCTTCCATGAGACCTTATTCATATTCTAACTTCTCCCATGCTTATAATATTTCCATTTATTTTCTATTCTTCTATAAATATACCAGATCCATAGGTATTTTTATTATTTTTCTTCTACTTTCATATGCACTCGAATGGTTCTCTTCTTCCTCGACACCTTCTTATTCTTATTCCTTCTCCCCTATATCTTATAATTCCATTTTCATTCCCTTATTTTAGACATATACAATATTAATAAGTGTATGCCTTTTTATTCTTCTATACTCATATAAACTAGTTAGGTAAGAATCTAACAGATATTGTTTGGTTTTGTTTCTTACTTCAATCCAAAATTGGATCTCAATAACTTTCACCCCTTATTCTCTTTCTATGGTATCACTAAATCTTTCTGGTTATAACATATAGACACCTCCCAAGAAAGGTGGTATTTAAATCCAATGTCGAATATAATGATCATATATAATAGTTATGATAAGTAATAAAAATATAATAGATTGATCATGATAATTCGTTCAAAATATTTTTCATAAGATATGCCTAGACTATTGTGTCTTGTGCCTATTAATCATGCCTCATTTTTTCAAAATTGACCATCCATGTATTTATTCTCTTGAATACAACCATATTATCTAGATTTGAAACATTAAAAATACTATGTTTTTAACCATACTACACATTATGTTTCTCTATAACATTAATTTTTCAGAAGATCATGTGGTCCTGATTCCTATATCAACTGGTTGTGCATCTTCATTATTCACTCAATCCAATTCGACATTTCTCCCACTATCTCGAATGGAGATGTGAACACTGTTATAAAAATATAGTATATAACTTAAATATAACCTTTCTAAAATATTGATTTCTATATTATTATTATAAACCATTAGGATAATTACTTTAGATTCAAATTTTGTTTTTCATGATACCAATATATTTATATCCTCAAAACATATTTTTCATATAAACACATGTTATTATGAAATAGTGGATTTACATCATACTATAAATCATATTATATCCATTTTTCAATATATTTTGAATATGGATATGGGATTACTCCACTATTTTCGAAGCAAGTCTTGAAAAATAATTGAAGTTTTTATAATGCATATTAGTTTCAACATTGATGATATTTTTACTTAAAACGTGTCTATAATGTATAAAAGGAAATTTGAATTTAGTAATTACTCCATGATAAATTTTAATGTTCAATTTTTTCATGTAATACTCATCATCAATCTTCCTTACTAACATCATATATTTGATGTGTATAAGGAAATTTTTGTTCCGGAATTACTCCATGCTACATTATAATGATCGATGAATTATTTGTTAAGATATTATTCATAAAATGGGTACAAGACATCACATATCATCTAATCATGCATATTTCATAATTCACTATCATATTCCTTAATAATTTATAAAGTAATATTCTGATGTATATTTACCATTATCATCACCTTTTCATAGTTTATGCTCTCTAGCTAAACAAATTCTAAGTACTTTTGTGGATTATATTTATTTTTAAATGATTCTTTGTCAAAAAGTAGAAACATAAGTTTGTTGATAATACCCAAAGACTTATAACTAAAAATATTCTGAAAAAACATTTATATCCTTCAAAACTACTTCATTTTACCAAATAGATAATTAGCTTTCCACAACTAGGTATAATTGAGTCCTACAGTTTATGTTCATTAGGTATTTCAAATGATTCAAGTAATAATTAACTATTAGTTGAGTATTAGATAGTGCAAAAAATATTCATTCTAGCATGGAATAATTTCTCCTTGTATTCAATGTAAAAATAAGATAATTTTTTTGGTAATAATTAACAAAATTTCAACTGTGACCATTAAACATAGATATTTAGAAGTTGTGTACATCTCACCACAAACTTAGGAATCAACATTTCTCAACCGCTTGGAGAAATCACATTACTTATTGTAATTATTCTTGTCTTACACGGTTACTGTATTTCATTAAAAATATATGATAGAAATATTTTATTTAATATCGAAGTAGTATGATAGAAACATCACATATAGTGATGAATATACACTAAGTGGAAGCCTTTTCATGCTTCTAATTTGAATCATTGTATTTAAACATTCATATACATATCTCACAATAAGATATGAAAATAAAATCCTATTTAAATCCTTTCTTAAGTTACTCTAATGAAATTTAAAAGCTTCATTTGGAATCACACTTTCCATTTACCTTTTTACCTTTTATTTCAACTTTTTATATGTAATAACTGAATATTAATATTTCTTTAAGTTCTTATCTACTAAGAGAACATTGCCCAAAAATGTAATGACTCATTTTTTCCATTCTACTAATTTTCTATTCTTAAAATAAACTATATTAAGTGGGTGATAAGAATATAATAATGATATTTGTTGAAATATCAGAGCCCATATTTCAACTTACACATATTCAATGTAATTTTCTTTCCATTCATGTATTGCTTCACTTTCTCCTTTTAAGCTTCTTGAAGATTAGACAACAATATGTAACCATCCATGTTCTCATGATGTATCCACATTTAATTAGATTTAAATGAAAAAATTATGATGTAAACATCAATATTTTCATACATGAGAATCTTGTAAGAATCGTTCTCACCCTCGCTTCCTGAGGTGGTTCAATGGGTAGTGGGGACTCCAGCACTTAGAATATCCTATATCATTGTGATTTACGAAAGCACCTGTATTACACTTAGAGACTTAAACCAGTTAGGAGATTTTCATTTTTAATATCAATCACATTATATCTATGATATTACTTTCCATTTTTTTAAAAATAAAATATGGGTAGACTAATAATTTTATCTTGGTTATCGATTAGACATTACTAATTTATTTAATAATTAAATATCTCCCACTATTTTATTAAACCCTAGAATCCCACACTACTAGATTCAGAATACTTATTCTCTTGAGTATTATTTTGGAATGGATCCCTAAAACCTCTCCTTGTAGAAAAATAAATGGTTACATTGCTACTCTAATAGTTTCAATGTAGGGGTTTGACAATCCAACTATATCGACTCGTATTTCCTTGAACTATTGAGTGATGTCATGGCTTATAGAAATAATAAAATTGATTTATTCAATGATTTTCAAATAAATTTGTAACAATATATTTGTGAATACTTATTTTATATTATCCTTTGTTAATTAAACCCATCATTTTCTTAAGAAATTCTTATTAGTATGAGTTACCCTTGTCTAGGGCTAACAAGCACCATGTACACCCAGTTTTGTTCAGATTTGAATGACATAAGGTGTTACGACTTGTTATTTCTTTGAGGGTTTTATTATTTCATGAATAATGAAATCATTTTATATCTGATATTCATATTTTATGTGATCACTCTCACAAACTGACTATGTAGTAAATAGAAAAAAAATCATCACATTTTAATTTCGTTTAATCTATGTATTTTTTTATTATTTAATGTGATCACACAAATTATAATATTCACAAATTAAAATTAATGATGAGTAAATTAAATAAAAAACAAGATTAATGTTTAGAATTTAGTATTTTTTGATCTATTTACCCTCAATGGATCAACCATGACCCTAGTTGTTAGGAATGTGGGGATGTGATGTGGGGGGTAGTGTGTAGCGGGTTGTCTGTGTGAGGGGAAGTGGTAGGTTGGGTATTAGTTGGGATATTGGTTATTAGTTTTCAAGGGAAACATTTTTCTTTTATATTTATATTTTCTTGGAGTTTTTGGGTGTTGTGTTAGGGGAAATAAAAATAAGATTCATGTGAGGGAAAGGGGTATTAATTCAATTTAGGAAAATTATAGTTGGTTGCTTGATGGTCTTGGCTTGTCTTCTCCATAGGGTGGTATTTTACAAAAAAGGAATTATGTATTCATCTACCCATTATACTACCTCTTCCTTTCTTCCTTGTTTTCCTCTACTATAATTATCTACCATTCTTTATAGTTAGACATATCTCGTGTTTTTGGGCCACTTATCCGACTCATAGTTCTAACAATTGGTTCTCTCATTGAGAAAATATTTCCATTGTGAACTTAATGAGATAGATGATTATAGATGCTTCAAATACGATTATAGAAGTAACATGTATTTAGTAAAGAAGACGAATATTGTGAGGAAGATGATAGACGAGGGGGAAATTAAATGTATTCAGTGAGTTCATTTTTTCTTGATGAATGAGGAGAATTCTATCTCCTCTTCCTCAATATGAGGGGATATAAGATGTTCTATGAGTGTCATTTAGGTTTTTTAATGTTTGATGAAAATAATAAGGGGATTTATTTCTCTACAAGGGACTTCGATCGTTGTGAGTATGATATTGGAAGATACAATCATAGCTGTGAGACGATTATTACAGGGAAAAGACGGTCACACAGAGTGTTTTGATTACAATAGAAATACATTTTCACACACTTTAGGATAAACCAAATAATAATTCATAATAAATTTTTTACAAATTGAAGAAAACTTTGATCTAGTTATGTGAAGAGTGGATGAAAATAAGAATGTATAACACGAGCACTACTATTAAAATAGATTTTGAGAAATTTCTATAGGTGATGGGATGTAGTAATATGATAATGACGGAAAATGATAGAGGAAATATTGACCATGGTGATATTGATAACCAACCTACATATATAAATACATGATCTAAAGTAATTTCATCAGGAATGTTCAAAAGAAAATGTTGGATTTTCAGAGCTGAAAGAATACAAACAAAATTATGGTTCTGAGATGATAGTGAAACCATGAAATTATGGTTCTATAGAGACTCTAGTTTTGGAAGAATAAATACTGAGTATACTACCACCTAAGCATGTGAGGAAAAGTGAAGATAATGATAATTCATTTTCGACTCCTAGTGATAGGAGTAATTGTTTATCTATTCCTAGAAAGAGATAAGAACATCCAACCTTTATTGCGAATAACATGGTTCTATATTATTTTTTATCATAAGAATGCAATGAGGTATTTATAGGGGTCTAAAATATCTATGGTTTCATATAAAATTTAGTGCCAAGAATGACGATAGTGAAAAAAAATCTCTTAGATCACATGGTATGGATAAAATCACCTTCCCCACTAATTTTTATGTTAAAGACAATCATTATTCTTGGTTCAGTTCAAGAGGGGAGGTAAGAAGTGAGGAGAAGGATGAGCTACCATTTGGAGTTTTTTGTGGGGTTGGTAACCAAAGAAATTTATATTGTTTTAGTAATGTAAATTTAGACAATAATTCACACTAGTATAATATACAAGAGATGAAGCTTTTATTTTCTCTAATTCCTTTTTCGGAGCAAGATGAGGTGGTGTTATAGTGGATACTAGTCCATGCGACACCAGGTTCTATTTCTCAGGACATGAGAGCTTAGGTAGAGCAGTTAATTGATACTGATATGGATGGTAAGAGTTAAAAAAATAAATATATAGAATTTGGAGAATCTAGGATGAGGGGGTTACCCACAGAATCTATTTGATATACATGCAAAAAAGGTAAATACCTAATTTATATAGTAGTGTTTCTCCTTATTCTAGTTTGAGGGTGAGGATACTGACACTATTTTGGAAGCTTCATGTTTCATTAAATTAAGATAATACACTAGATATTTCTAAATATGGAGATGTAATTGATGGAATGGTGACCAAAATTTTGGAAATTCTAAGAGAATATTTTATTCAGAACAAAAAAATCACGTTGGAATAACCATGTTTGGGGTTATAGATCCTAATGTAAGTGCAGTAAAAGTTATACTAGCTAAATAGGGTTATGATATTTTTATTTTTAATTCCACTAGTGAAGGGGTCTAGTCCATGAAAAAACTAGGATGAGTCAGTTTATTATAGGGTGTTTTGGATAATAAGTTTTTAAGGGGGAATTTAAAGTTATGAAACCAGATTTCAAGAAACAATTTAAATCTAAGAATATGGGTCGATTCCATGATGAATGTTACACTAATACATGGTTGGGTAAAATTAAGGAAAGCCTATGAAGTTATACAATAAATTTTGGAGCCTAATCCAAGACTGGGGAATGGTGTTAGCAAGGGTGTTATTGATGTCGGGAAGCAAAGACTTATAGGTTTACCTGTGGGGTTGGTGATTAATACTTACAGTCAATGTAATAAATTTTTCTATCTTTAATAATCCCCTAAAACAATTTCAATATCAAAGTCAATATAATTTTTTGGGGAATTATACAAGAAATACTATCCACCTATATTTGGCTACCCAAGTTTCCCAATTATTCCCTAGCATGTCATTGTCTTCAAAGGGGGAGATGGTGTTGTCATTCTAGAGATAAAGTTTTCAATACTTTTTTGAAGTCCACCTTAGGGAAAAGGTGGTTTTTAAGGGGTGGAGATGTTATGAATTTTAGGGTGTCATGTGTGGGATAGTGTGCAGTGGGTTGTCTATGAGGGGAGTAGTGGTAGGTTAGGTATTTGTTAAGAAGTTGGGCATTAGTTATTAGGGGAATAATTTTACTTCTGTATTGATAATTGGTTGGATTTATTAGGTGTTGGTTTAGGGGTAATAAATGTGGGAGTTAGCTGATGGAAGGGGCTATGAATTAATTTTATTAAAATTACAGCTAGCTATTGGGAGATGAATCTTAGGAGGTCTCGACTTGTCTTCTTCAGAGGGTGGTATTCTCCACGAAAGGACTTCTATCTTCATATCCTCCTTCCACCTCAATCTTTATTCCTTATTTCCCACTACTGTAATTTTTTACTATTTTCTACTACTAGAAATATCTAGTGGTTTTGTGCCACTTGTCATACTCCTACTCCATTGTTTCTACAGAGAAACCAACATGTTAGCTCATAGTACTAACACTATGAGTATAATACCTGAGTTGTTTTGGACTCATATCAAAGTTTTTAACCTGGACCAATGTATCATCATCTTTTATAAAATACCTCTTCATCTCATCATGGTACATATAATAAAACATCATCGATATAATTCATAAACACCTGGGATGTTCAAAAATGAATGTTTAATTAAAACGACAGATGGAAAAACCATAAAACATATTTGGTAGGAAATATGATGTGAAAACTATAAAAATAAATATAATTATTACAATAATATAATTAAATTGCAAAAAATAAATAAATTAATTAAATTCCATACATACATCGGTCATTCAATACACAAGATATATCGACAAAAAAATTAAATGTGTGATGTAAATTAAATTTTTGATTAATTTTATATCGACTACAATAAATGAAATAAAATAATTCATTTTAATTTTAATTCAACTAAATAATTTTCACACAGTCCCAAATTAAAATTTATTATTTACAAAAAATTGAACTCAATTTTTCAGAAACTGATTACCTGAAAACCCCTGAAAGGGGTTCTGGGCCTAGTATGTATCCCTAATGGTCTGGGATAATCATAAAGGGATTGAACCACCCAGTATCGAGTCAGGGTTACCTATCTTGGTAGTCGTTCAGTCATCTGGATGTGCTTATCTATAAGAGTATGTCTGATGGAAGGGGGTGAGGCTCGGCTAGTCTAAACAAATTTTCTACAGAATTTGGGTTGTAATGAAAGTTTGGTGATCAAGGAGGCCGATTTTTGGGGCTAGCCAGTGGTGTGTAGAGTACAATGGTGGATTTAACCATGGAAGTGTCAGTTGTGGGTGACTGATGGTGTGTGGATGTGGGAGAATGGGTCAGTAGGAGTGATGGGTAAGGCAAACTGTCATGCGAGAGAGGTCACTGGTGAGTGAAGTCAAATATTTTTCTTATTTCTTCTTTTATCTAGATTCACTAATTGCCCACCCATTTCATGTTTTTTTTATTTTTTGGGTGGTCAAGACGGCACCAGTTTTTATCATTTTTTTCTTTAACTTTTGGATTTTCAAATCCTATTATAGCATGACCCATTATTTCCCTTTAGATTTTTTTTATTTTCCTATTGTACCAGTTGGTATCTGACTCATCCCTTTAACCATAAAATAATTATTTTATTTTATTTATTTATAAAATATGTGGAATATGATATGGGAAAATTTTAAAATTATGATCACCGTAATCCAGTCAGAGATTAGGGTATCACTATAAATGCCATCTTTGACTGATTTCGAGTTAAAATTTAACATATATATATATTGTTCAATTTAAATACTAAATCCCCACAAACACATAATTTAATCAGATTTAAAACTTTTTATGTCTACAAATTGATCTTATAATTTCATATTGAATCACCATCTATGACGTTAGGACCATAAAAATTAACTATTCACAAATTTAGTGCAAATTCAATTAAAATTTGGATTCAATCATCAAACGTTTTATTTGATATCGATTGAAGGTATTGGGGTGTGTAGTGGAATCTGATGGGTTGGGGAATCAAAAGATTTCGTCACTGAATGATGTAACTACATTATCTCTGGATACGTGTAGCTTGATACAACAGTTAAGGATCCCATGTGAATAATTTTAAGAACAAAAATAAATTTAAAGATACCTGGTTTTATTGGAAGATGTGTTCGACATCCATCCATCATTGGTGGCCATTTCTCTATGGAAACAACTCCATATCACTCTGGATCATCCATGCACATTTTTAAAGTTTGTGGGAGCATCGAACATCAAAATATCGGTGCTAGATAAGAGATATGATGATTCCTTCTATGTCTTTATGATCACTATAGAAATGATCCATTGATCCATGAAGGACTCGGATTGCGAGTCTTAATCATATGATTCTCTCTCTAGGAAGTATGATATGATAAAGACACTCTCAATGATCATGAATTGAATAGTTAGTTTCATTATATCCTATACCTCCTTTTATAGTGAGGTTCTTAAATACTTAAAAATGGATCACATACCCCCTGGATATTTATTACCCACCATAAACGACATTTTATGACTCCTATACTGAGTCAAAAATGTCATTTCTGTTTTTATCGCTTTTTATATAATAAATATATAACATGAAAAAATTGTGTCTTTAACATGACTCATTGTTCCTTCAAATATTAAACAAACCTTTAATATTAATATAGTATTCATTAATTATATATTTTTTCCATGTATTCACTTAATATAATGTGAATACTTTTAGTAAATAAATTCAATACGAATTATTATAAACTTGAATAATATGAATTTATTTATTTCATAGTGATCAATTATTCTTGGAAATCTCTCAGATCCTATTGGTGGGTCCCACTATGTCCTAAATTCATATTCATTATAATATTATAGAATTTTGAAGAAGCTAAGTGTATAACCCTCTAGACCATTTTCTCAATAGTATTGAATATTTTTCATAGACAATGATTGGAGTCTTTCAATCCATCAAGGCCCCTAAATAGATAAGTAAAATTCATATCAATAATAACCTTTCCTACGAACACACATCGTGTAGTATAATATCTTTATCTCATGATATCTTATAAAGTAAAATGAAAAATTTATGGAATCATCATTTCTTGGTTTATAATTCATTGACTTAACTGGATGGACTTACCTTCCTCTTCCATGTCCATGGATTTAGTGAAGTTACTACTATCCTAATCAACCAGGCATGATATATCACTTCCTTTCAAAAGAGACAAATTCTATCTTGATTATTCAATCAATTTCAAACCACCACTGAATAACCCAACGCAAGATACCTCACCATGACATAAATGTTTTGGTTTTTTTTCTTAAATCAATCTACATGATAAAATAGTATAAACTAATAATAATATCGAGTTATGAGACCAATACACGTGTTCATAGATAGAAATAACCAATTAAACGTGAAACATGTGGTGTTTTTAGTGGTGATTTAGTCCTCATGATCTCATCTACTCAAGATCACCAAGTGTGAACTTCATGAGAAGAAGTCTCGATACTTATGAGCCCCCAAAAACTGATAGTTAGACATCATCTATGTACAACAATTATGTTGTATCTAGACCATAGGGCATATGTTGAAGATTAATTTCATATTATCTTGAAGTTCTTATTATATTCTGGGAACTGATATAACCTTTTTATATGACACTTAATCTAAGAACGTTACCATGAAAATAGTGGAAACATAAATAACGACACTATTATGGTAATTATAAATCATGCATAACTCACCATATATATGATATAATAATAAAAAATTACTATTTTGTTGGGTTTTGGGAACCCACTATTACAATACAAAAATTAATTTTAAAATATTCTTTATAATTAAAGGTACATGCAACATAAAATGTTTTGAAAATTGTATGTCAAAATATTTCTGAAAAGTAAACAATTTTAAATGAAGTGCATATTTTGAAAATTATATTATGTGCTCTAAAATTAAACTCTTCAAGTGAGAAACTATTGTATTCTCTGAAATTCAGGCTATTTTAGAATTTCAATCTGAAAAAAAAAGATTTTCCTAATAGGTTTCACACAATTCTTTGATAGTGCTAGTGTAATTATGTTTGTTATGGTTAGTGAGGGTAAATTTTCCCTTTTGGGTGATTTTATTTACTAGTTTTACATACTTTATGTACTGAATGTGCTAGTTTTATATGATTTTAGTGTATCATTGTTCTTAGTGCAAGACACCTTGAATGTATTGAGCGTGACAATACCACCAAACTAAAATCAAATGAGTACAATTTGAATGATCAATAATCACTACTATGAAATAAGCCTTTAATAGTGCTAGAATATGCCTTTATCAATGCTAAAAAATCACTAACTACCGCAACACGGTTAAAAAGCCTAGGTTTTTATCAGTATTCAAAAAGTACTGATAAAGGGGGTCCTTATTAATGACAAAAAAACTGATAAATACACATTTTGTCAGTTCATTTAAAATCACTGATAAATGATAACATTTATCAAAACATTTATTCAGAACTAATAAAGGGGAATATTGTAGTGTGATTTTACATCACATTGCATCACCAAAAATAATCCATACTATAGTGTCCTGTAACAGCACACCGTAGAACCAAAATAACACCATAAATTAGAAAAATCATATGCAAATACATAATTTAAATGAAATAAAATTTCCAACAAAACTATAAGAAAAAAACTCTTATAGAGAAAAATAATGCACCTATATAAGAGAACAATACACCACTACTTGAGAAAAATAATGCACCTATATGAGAAAAAAATTATTATGTTAGTAATAACATAAAGAAATAAATTAAATAGAAAGTGATAATTTTTAACTAAAAATTGAGTCATACCAAAAACACTCTATACCATATTTCATTGTGGTTGATTTTTTAACATTACATGCCATTTATTGTTCATCTTAAATTATTATATATTCGAAAATAAACTAAATAAGTATAAGATAAAAATGATAAAGAGTCTAAAATTATATATATATATATATATTGAAAATATGCAATTAGAGTCTTACCAGTCACTCCATGCATTGAATTAAGGTACGGCTGATTCTTATAAATCCTAAATGACTTATGGATCATTTTTCTAAAGTACCAAAACAACCTTAATGTGTTTCCTTAGTTTTGATTACACCACTTGTGTTTGTTACTAAAATTTCATTTTAAACTGGAAACATGTACTTTGAGTCAAACATGTCACATTATGTGTGGGTTTTATGTGAGACTGGTTCCAGCGAGTCAAAAATTAATTATGAATCATTGTCTATATTATCAAGACAATATGATTGTGTTTGCTCTATTTTCATGGATTTTTAATTTTTTGTTTTCAAAATGTCAATATTAAACTGATAACGGACACTTTGAGCCGTACCAAGTACACCATGTATTTTATTGATGTACAGATGATTCCAAAATTTCAAACATGACTTATGGAATATTTTTATAAAGTACCAAAACAATAATAAGGTGTTTTATTTGTTTTGAGTATGTCAATTGTTTTACTAAAAAATGTCAATTTTGAATAAGAAAACACACTTTGAGTCATACTGATTACATTGTGCAATGGATTGAGGTGATACTAATTTCTATAGGTATTAATGACTTATGGATCATTTTATTAAAGTACCAAAACAATCAAAATGTTTTTTCTTGGTTTTGATTATGTTAGTTGTATTTTTTATAAAAATTAATGTTAATTTTGAATTAAAAGACACACTTGGAGTCATACCAGTCACACTGTGTATTGGGTTATGATTTTTCTGGTTCCTACACATCTTCAATATCTTATGGATCATTTTTATAAATTATAAAAACAATATTGATGTGTTTCCTCAGTTTTATGTATGCCGCTTGGGTTTTTTACTAAAATTTCCTTATAAACTAGAAACATGCACTTTGAGTCATATAAGTCCCATCATGTGTGGGTTTGATATGAGTCTAATTTCTCTATGTCACAAATTAATTAAAAATAATTGACCTAAATTATCAAAAAAAATCCTACTGTGTTCTCTTAGTTTTCAATGAGTGACACTTTTTTGTACTAAAATGTAAATTTTAAACTGACAACAGACATTTTGAGTCATATCAGACACATAGTCTATCGTATTGAGGTGTGGCTGATTCATGCATATTAAAAATGACCTATGGATAATTTTTCTAAAGTAACAAGACAATTAGAGTTCATTTTATTGGTTTTGATTATGTTAGTTGTCTCTCTTACTAAAATTAATGTTTATTTTGAATAAAAAGTAGCACTTGGAGTCATACCAATCACACTATTCATTATATTGAGATGTGAATGATTCTTACACATACAAATGACTTATGGTTCATTTTATTAAATTACCAAAATAATATGAATGTTGTTTTTCAGTTTTGATTATCTTAGTTGTCTTTTTTACTAAAATTAATATCAATTTTGAATAAAAACACACTTGAAGTCATACCGGTCACACCGTGAGTCGGATTGAGGTTCATATGATTCCTAAAAATAAAAAATGACTTATGTATTGTTTTAATAAATTATCAAAACAATAGGAATGTATTTCCTTAGTTTTTAGTATTCTACTTGTTTTTTTACTAAAATTTCATTTTAAACTAGAAACACACACTTTGAGTCATACTGGTAGCATCGTGTATGGGTTTTTTGTGATACTGATTAATACATGTCACAAATGAATTATAAATCGTTTTTGAATTTTGCCACTTGCAGTGCCTTCATTGTCTCATTCTTCATTGTCATTGCTGGCTCCTTCTCCATTCTATCCCGGCTCAGAAGCACTATGTGGGAGGGCCTCATCTGGTCGGGGATCCCTGGCTCCTTCTCCAAGGTCTGGTATGCCGGTGGCATCTTTTAAGGAAGTCATATTTGGGAGATTGTTTGGCATCTCGGACCAGTGTTTCCTAGCGATTGCGCCATTCTCGCACTCGGTGGTAAAAGATGGTGGCCTCCTTAATTTTTTTGATCCTATATCAGCGTTCAATGAGGTGGTGGTGGGCCTGAGGTGGACTCTCGTGGCATGGTTCAGGTCTGTGAAACCTTCGCTTCCAGTGTTCAAGAGGTTTGTGGCTTTGTGGGGGTTGCAAGGGGAGGTTCGGGTGTTGACTATGCATAGGCTCTCGTTCTGTCTGGTCTTCTCCTCAGAATCTTATTTCATCCAGGCATGGTGCCATGATTTTCAGTCTATAGGGCATTGGCGTTTCAGCCTTTCCAGATGGTCGATATAGGCTCATCGAGGGAAGGAATTTCCTTCAGCCGTAGTGTGGGTCAGTATTCCAGGTTTTCCGCTTCCATTCCAGAATGGTTCTTTCCTCAAAGCTATAGGAGACTCTATGGGTCGTTTTATGTGCATGTATCCTTGGTCTCGACATGGTGAGGAGACAATGGCCCCCCCATATCTGCAAAGAATTGGACCATTCCTTACTGATCCCTGAGAAGATTTCCTTAAATGTGCAAGATTCCTCTGTATGGACCCAGGTCTTCATCTTCTCTATTTTTCTTCAGTACATTGCTTTTTATCTTCTACAGGGAAACTCGGTTCAGAGTTGCAGGAGAAGTGGTCATGTTCTCTGGCCTCAATATGATAGAGGCACCAGGCCTGGGGAGGTGTTGTCTTCTTCGTGTGTATGGGTGGGGTCTGATCAGTTTTCTTTGGGGTTTGTTGATCCCCCTCGACCTTCAGGTGGGATGGTGGATCCTCGGTCACTGGAACTCTGCAAGGGGTATGTGGCCTCCACAAAAAATTCTCTCCAGCAATGCAAGGATCTGGTCTCTGTCAATCCGGGAGTTGATCGAATGAAGATGGACTCCATTCAGCTGGAATGTGACGCCTCCCAGATGGTATTAGTTGGGGAGTTGCTGGAAAACGTCCTACGGTCCCCTTTGATAGGTTTGGTGTCGAGGGTTCTGGCACGACCTTTTTAATCCTGTAATTACAGGGTTGGGGTGAAGCAATCTATCTTGATTTTTGGAGGGGTTGAGGATTGGGTCCCTGTTTCGGGTACCACTGATAACATTAGAAGGTTGGCCAGGTGTTCTACTCGTGAGGTTCCTGCTTCGCCAGAGGATCGGTCTTCTACAGAGTAAGGTGGGATGAGCAGCAAGGGGTCTATGGCTGGTTTGGATCCCCCTGGTGACCTGGTGGTTGTGAAGCCTACATCTAAGGCTCGATTGTGCCCATTGGTGGAGGATGGATCAGCTATTAAGCAGACGGTGAAACCTCCTACCTGTTCATCCGGCCTTTCAGTGGGTGGTTCGGGTGTGAGTACAAGGTCGGCAGGGAAAAAGAGGTAGGATAAGGAGTGACTTGCTTACAATGTATCTGTGACTGTGTTTCCTTGGGTCAGAACCGGGCATGGGTTATTCCAATGATACCAACGTTAATCTAGAATTCCAAAGGTCTTGGGGCAAGGGTGAAAACTGATTTTATTGTGTCGGAGGTGACAAATCACAAGATCAAGGTGGTAGTGGTCCTTGAACACAATTAGAATCCGTCTAAAATCAAGTATTTCTCATGAAAGGTGAAGTTGCATGAATCCTTGCATGTGGACCCCATTAAGAAGTTTATATGGCTTTTCTAGCATAAGGATGTCTCAGTGGAGCTGATCCAGGGAAGCGATCAGCACTTAACAATGAGAGTGATAGGTTCTGGGGATACTATAATCATGTCCTTCATTTATGGTAGCTATGATACGTAGAGGAGGGAGGTGTTATGGGGAAAGTTGAGTGCTTTTGACCTAGGGGACCAGCCTTGGGTGTTAAGGGGTGATTTCAATATCATTATGGACCCCGAGGAGAGGAAAGGGAGGGGTGAATTTTAGCGTCGGGCCAGTAGATCTTTTTTTCAGTTCTTGGCAGGCAAGGGGCTGTTGGAGTTGGGCTACTCAGGTGACCATTTCACTTGGTGTAACAATAGGAGGGGTGGTAGCTGTTCCTGTAGAAGGCTTGACCAGTGTGTAGCCAATAGTCAAGACATCTCGATGTTCCCAAATTCAAAGGTTGTGAATTTGACCTGCAGCATCTCTGACCACTCTCTGTTGATGATAACAATGAACAAGAGGGTCTCAGTGCAAGAGAGTTTCAGGTTTAGGATTCATTGGCCGAGTATTCCAATATATCATAAAATGGTGAAGTCAAGCTGGGAGGGTCCAATTCAGAGTCACTCTTGGATGGCCTTGCATTTAAAACTAAGACGCTTTAAGACAGCCCTTCTTACGTGGGTTGAGAGTATTCCCCCCTTGGACCAGGAGCTGCAGCCGCTTAATCGTGACATTGATTTCCTTGAGGCTAGCATTGAGGAGGCCTGGGATGAGAAATCCTTTGGGGAGCTTTCTGAGAAGAAAATTACCTTAGATGTCATGATCCTTTCCCAGGAGCATAGGGCGATAGATAGCTTGAGAATTAAATGTCTTAAGGAGGGTGACAAAAATACTTATTTTTTCCATGCTTGCATAAGGGAGAGGCGGCACTTTGCAACACTGAACCTGGAGCTTGATGATGAAACCATCATAGATGACCGAGATGTGGTCGGTGGGCTAGAGGTTGCTTTCATTAAGGATATCCTTGCTGATCCAAATCCTAACATGAGCCAGGGCTGTCCTTAGAGGATGAGGAGTTATAGGAGGGGATTATGTCCTAGGTTTCTAACCGGGACAATGAAATGTTGGTGGGCATCCTAGAGGAGGAGGACATACATGTGGCTATGGTAAACCTCAATCATGAAAGTGCCACAGGTCCCAAGGGTTTCCCCAGAGCCTTATATAGAAGCTCATGGGAGGCGATCAAGGGGGATGTATCCATTTCCATTAAGGATTTTTTAAAAGGTGGTAGCTTGCCTCAGATTGTGGCTACCACAACTCTAGTGCTCTTACCAAAGGTCGTGGACCCTTCTTAACTGCCTCATTATCGGCCGGTGAGTATGTGTAACTTCCCTTGCAAAATTCTAGTGAGTATCATCAACAGGAGACTTTCAGCCCTTCTTCCCAGGTGGATATCTCTGAATCATCATGGGTTTGTGAAGGGTCGCTCGATTTAAAGCCCTATTTCTTTGGCTCAAAAGATGTTGAAAGACATTAACATGAAAGTTTGCGGGAACAATATGGAGATTAAGTTGGATATGAATAAGGCGTATAACAGAGTTTAATGGGGTTTTATTAATAGGGTTCTGAAAAAGTTAGGTTTTTCTGATTGGGCTTCTGATATCATTTTCAGATGTTTCAGCTCTGCTTAGATGGTTCTTTCTTTTATGGGGCGTAATCATGGTTTCTTCAAGTCGATGTGTGGCCTTCGTCAGGGAAACCCCCCCTCCCCAAGAATTTTCATTCTTATACAGGATACGCTGAGCAGGATGATCAGTAGAGGGATTTCTTATAGGGATATCCATCCCTTAAAGAGGAATTTGGGCCTACCATCCATATCGCACTTGATGTTTGCGGATGACACCATTATTTTCAACAATGGGGGGAGGAAATTGGTGCATGTCATTATCAAGATTCTTGATAAGTATTTTCACCGGAGTGTTAAAATCATCAACAGGGAGAAGAGTGAGTTCTATGTGTCCAAGGATTGCACTGGTAGCAGGACGATGACTTTGGGTACATGGTTGGGTATGAGGCAGGGTTCGTTTCCTTTTGAGTATCTTGGGACTCTACTGTCTCCAGGTAGGATGCGGATAAGGTATTTTGGAAGGGTGGTAAGTCGGATCTTGTGGCGTATCTTGAACTGAAATAACCGGTTTTTATCATTTGGAGGTCGCATATCGCTTGTGAATAGTGTCCTTTCGGCCATTCTAGTCCATGCGTTATCAGCAACCAATGTACGGAAGGGGGTGGTAAGTTCCATTAATAAGCATTTGGCTCGTTTTATCTCAGATGGTGCTTTAGAGGAGAAGAGGCATTGGGTCTCCTGGTGGAAGATGGCCTGGCCCATTCAGGAGGGTGGGATTAATGTGAAGAGCTTAGATGTCACGATTCATTGTATTCATGTGAATTTTTCATGGAATTTCGTTGAAGAACAATCATTGTGGGGGAGCCTCATGGCGTGAAGGTGTAGGGATAGTGCTAGTTTTCTTCGGTGAGGGGGTCTCCTTTGTGGTCTGCGGTTAGCACCATTATTCCAGATATATTTTAGCTCTCTTGGTGGATTTTTGGGGAGGGTAAAATCTTGTTTTGGCATCACAACTGGTCGGGTATCCTCCTCAGGTATTCGGGATGTCCAACACCCATGATAATGTTAAAAGAGGATGTGTTGTATCTATCCTTTTTTAGATCCATTTTGGATGTCGACCAGTGTGAGGTTTTTGATTCTATCCTCATCAGTGGGGAACGGGATCATTGTGTCTTCACTCCATCCCCCACGGGGAAGTTTTCTTTGAAAGATTTCTGTAGGATCAGCGCTCCCTAGGGACAACAAGAAGGGTGGAGTGGATGGATTTGGTATAATTCCCTTCAAACTAAGTTCAACATTCCCACCTAGAGGATACAGAATTGTGCACTTCCTTATGATGATAACATCAAGCGCCTGGGGATTAGTATGGCCTCTCGTTGATATTTTTGTGTAGATTTCTGTGAGGAGACTTTATCTCACATATTTGTAGAATGGGATTGGGCCCGATCATTGTGGGATTATCTTGTTGGTTTCTTCGGGCTGTCCTTCTAGGCGGAGAGTGTGGGGGGATTCCTGTCTGGCTGGTTCTAAGGAGTGGATTCAACTGGTAATGAGAAGGGCGCACGGGCTGTCATTTTGAGCGTCGGCTGCTGGGCGCTGTTCAATCCATAAATTCGGCGAGGTTTGAGGAGACGCCATCAATGGGGAGGGCAATCATCACCAGGATATGCTTCACTCTGGAGGAATGGATTTCCCTTGCAGGTGCCTGGAAGGATGTACCGGCGATGCAGGCACTGTTTGGAGCTCATGGGATGACCTAGGCATTGAGTATTGGGGGCAAGGGGAGGTGGGTGTTGTGGAATCCTCTGGAGGTGGGCTTGAAGTTGAATTTCGATGGATCCTGCCAGTAGGAGGTGATGTGGGGGGGAGGGGTTGTCTAGGATGCGTCGGGGACTGTGATCCTGGCATTCTCTGCGAACTTTGGTACTGGGACCTCCCTTCAGGCGGAGGAGAGGGCGGGTACTTATAGGCCTCACCTTGTGCAGATAGAGAGGCATCAGCCTATCACAGGTGGAGACAGACTCCCGAGCTACCCATGATGCTCTTTAAAGTAAAGGTAATTTCCCCTGGCCAATAATATATACGATTAGGGAATGAAAATCCTTAATGACCGGGAAAACTAGCGTTACACATACTTGGAGAGAGGGCAACAAAGTTTCGGATCATTTGGTGTCTCATTAGAGTGATGAAGTCTCAGTCAATTGTTTTTCTAATGTTTCTCAACTAAAACCTGAGGGGGTGAATTTGATCCAGGGTGATGCCCTTGGCCTGCACTATTTTTGGCCCCCTTAATGCTGTTTTTTTAAATGTTTCATGAATAAAAATTGAAATGATGATGATGATCAATACAACCTGAGTGTGTTTTCTCATCTTTCTATGTGTGAAACTTTTTTGAATTAAAATATCAATTTTAAACTAATAACAAACACTTTGAGTTATACCGAGAACAACGCATATTGGATTGAGGTGCGTCAGATTCCTACAAGTAAAAAATAAAATATAGACCATTTCTCTAAAGTAACAAAATAATATGAAAGTGTTTTATCGGTTTTGAGTATGTAAGTTGTCTTTTTTATTAAAATTAATGCCATATTTGAATAAAAATATTCTCATGGAGTCATATATGCCACTCCACATGTTGGATTTAGGTGTGTATGATTCCTACACATGAAAAATTACTTATGTATCATTTCCATAAAGTATCAAAACAATATGAATGTGGTTCCTCAGTTTTGAATATGCCACTTGTTTTTTATTTCAAAATATCCTCTTAAACTAGAAAGATGAACTTTGATCCATGAATGTCACATCATGTATGGTTTTTATGTGAGACTGATTTTTACACATCACAAATGAATTATTAATTGTTTTCCTAAATTATCAAGACATTTCAAGGGATTTTTCTCATTTTCCAATGAATGACACTCTTTTGTATTAAAATGTCAATTTTAAAGTGATGACAAAAACTTTGAGTCATAACAGGAACATCATATATTGTATTTAGGTTTGGATGATTCCAACACATCAACAATGAATTATAGATCATTTTCCTAATATCCTAAAACAATAGTAATGCATTTGATCAGTTTTGATTATGTCAATTATATTTTTTAATAAAATTAATGGAAATTTCAAAACAATCCAATTGCATTTTTGGGGTGATGATAAAATATAACATAACATTGTGATTATTTTTTCATAACAATGGAAATATACCTATTCCCATTTTTTTATTAATAATAATGATGAGTTTTTTATAATGATCTTGTGAAAATATATCATTTTACATAATGAAGGTGAACATTCATAATGAATGTTACTTGTATGGATTTCACGGGCATTTTAGATATTATATCATGTATCTAATTGATGATTTAATAGATTAAATATTTCCACCACCAACCAAATTGAAACCATAGTATTGTTCTTTTATAAAAATGCATGATTCAGTTGATGAAGTTTTGTATTTTTTAGATTTTTTAGAGTTTTTGGATCAAGCTACTAGATTATTTTTCAAAGGGGTGTTCTTTTGGATTTTTGTTGCTTTATGGTTTTATTTGAAGTGGTTTTTTTATTTTTTGGATTTATTCATAAGGATGTTACTTTTCATTTGATGGCTTGTTTCCTTTAACACCATCCCTCCTCAATGACCACGATCTCTCAATGTTGGTTGTCCTCCAATAATTCTCTCATACACTTGTTGGCTTTAATGGTTGATAAGACACATATTTGATCAAATATTTAAGTTAGATTATATACCTATTTGATGATTCTATTGATGTTTTATGAATCTCAAGTGACTATTGGATCTACTATTAAGACTCTTTATTTGTAGTATAGATAAGTCATGGGAGAGCGAATGCATTTGTTTTTTTATTATTGATCATTTTTTTCTTGTTGAGGGGAAGATTTCACACTTCAGTAATATTTTATAGTAATAGGAATTTATTAATAGAAATTGTAAACTATGAAAATTAGTTTGAAAAAATAAGTGTTGTTTGTTTTTTTTTTGAAAAAAACTCTTCCACTTAAATTCTTGTATAAAATCACCTTAAAATGGGTGAAAACATTTTTTCAATAAGGTACCGAAAAAACTTTCACAATATCCCTTATCTTAAGTGAAAAGTTTTTTACACAATTTTAACTAATTGTTCTCAAACACAGTCTCATTATGATCCTCATTCTACTCCAATTCCCAAAAATTTTATTATTGGAAAGCCAATGCTTCATCTCCTCCTACACCTTGTTATTTGACTCGATCTTCACCTCTGCCTCCTCCTCCACCTTGTTCTCTAGCTCTGAATCATCTTATGCCTCCGCCTCCACATTCGACTTTGCCTCATACTATGAATTCATCCAAAGAAGAAAGTTATAGACAACTATCATCGTCATCATCTTCATATCCTAAATAGTTATTATTGTATTCTATTTCTTGATACTCGTCCCACATCCCTTGTAGAAATACACCTATGTTTCTTGAACAACTCTAACCAAAAGTCATCCCTTACCAATTATTGGTGATCATTTTGGATGACTGCTACTCAGAGTTGTTCAAAAAACATAGAATAGGTGAGGGATGAGTCTCAAGAAATAAAATTCAATAATAACAGTTCGAGAGATGATGCTATTGAGGATGATATTTATATCCATAGAAAATATTAAATTCCCACATATTAATATAAAATTTCAAATATAATCTCAAAATTCTATGAGTTCACAGACACTACGTACCATGAGAAAATAAAATCATCACCACTTAGCTGAACCGACTATAATATATGATATTATCCCTTTTCCATCACTTTTATCTCAAATATAAGAGTTCTATATCCACTAAGGTTCATGTATAGGTTTTGAGTATAAAAATAAACAAGTAAATACTAATAGGGCCCCTAAAATATACAACACATATATTTGAGTATATGTTCAAAATTGTAACACTCAAAATACACATGTAAGTAAAGTCATTATGTACTAACCAGGACACCATAATAATCAAATGTACCAACTTCATTTTGTACCAGTGAATTATAATAATCATACCATAATTTTATATCATGGTTGTTCCCTGACATTAAAATCATTTCACTTATAATAGGTTTTCATTTGAATCAAAGCAGGATAAATAATTATTTATCTCCCTCTCGAAATAACCACATAATAGTACCAAGATATTTTACCTTAGATGACTAGCATCCAAGGATATCCTCAAGGATAACCTTCACATATACTTATTGCATCTAAATCATTAAATGGGTATAACATAGCCATTTTTCATAGAAAGTGAATTTTAAATATGTTTAAGTATTAAAATAGTCGGTTCCATTAGTAAAAAACCACACAATGGGTGACACAATGCCTTAGTTAACCTAACTTCTAAAACCATAAAAAGAACAAACAAAAGAACAAATGTCACATCACCCTCACCATAGACCTCAAAGAATCACTAACATGTCTAATGTAACTCACATTAAAACATACCTTACCTAGCCCTCACATAAAACCTAGCACTTATTATTTAAAAAAAATATGTTTATCCCATGTATACTCTAAACCCACTCATATTCAAAAATAACCTAAAAGCAATTTGAATTATGGATTCTAACATATTACATTTCAAAAATAAAGTAATGAACATTCCAATGCAAATTGAAATAAATTTTTATTCCCTTAATCAATAAAATTGGTTATTTCCTAATCCATTTATTTTTCTAAATCGTGATTTTTTCTCCCCAAACATAGCTTAAATTATAACTTCTATTAGCCTTTTTGGAAACCCTATTCACTACAATTGGTATATTTGGAGAGAGAAAAAAGCGGATGAAAATGTATCTATCTTTATTTTTCTCCAAAATATGGCAATTTTAGTGAAAAGTTTCTAAAAACATTATGAAAAAGAAAACATGATGAATTTTTTCTTACAAAACCTTTAATAATAGAAATCAAATCCCTCTAAAATAGTTCAAATGGGATATTTAAATATATAGTACTTATTCAAAGATTGGTAAATTTAATGTTTTTTACCTTATACAATTTTTTGTTTTATATTACTCTTCTATATACTATGTTTTATACTCTGTTTGAAGTTTCTTTGGATCCATTCGGAAAAATATATTCAAAACTGATTAGAGAAGTTAGGCTCTATTTGGAAGCACTTACTAAGACATGATTATAATACCTTAGATAAGTGCATTTTTATATGTTTTTTTGATTTATTATTGAAAATGTGATTTAATTTTACTTATTATGGATTTAAATTATTTAGGGCCTAGAGGAGACACAAACATGAGGTGGTATTGATATGATATGGATGAGAGAGCTTGGCAACCATCCATTTCTCCAATATATAGAGAGAAAGTATCCTGAATATGCATCCAAAAGTAGGCCTACAGAGATTTTTTAATTGTTGAAGGATTACCTTTGAGACTCATATTTTAACCCTTTTAAATTTATCATGGTTAAAGGGGAAGAGAATAAAAAGGCACATTTGGAGTATTTTTTAACAAAAAATGTAAAATATGAGTATTTTCAGGAGTTCTCCCATTGTAGTAGTATTCTTGTCCAAGTATGCCAGTTGTGGAGTTCTAATAGGATCAAATGTGAATAAAATCATATTAAAAGTAATTTTTGATGAAGTGTTTTCAAAAGTAAATGAGTGAGTTTCATAAGATAATTCATATCAAGAAACCAAAAAAATCATTCATTATGTTTTGATTAATTTGTAGGTGTCATTTTTTATGTTCTCAAGAAGTGGTAAATAAAGAAGATGAAACAGTGAAAGAGTTGAATAATGGGTTGGGAGATGTGGTATTAAAACGTGTGGAATAATCTTTTATGAGGATTAATGAATATAATCCAGGCATGGAGGTATGTCATCAAGGAACTTTGGAACCAAAATGATGGGAGGAAGGCTAGTTTAAAAGAGGGAGTCCACCCCATCCTAAAGAGATAGAAGAAAATCAATCATTTGAGGATAGATTAAATAAAGGTAGTGAAGGTTATTTCTACTGAAGTATTGAACAATTATATCTCTATTAAAGAAAGTAACAATTTTCATGCAAGATGCATGAAAATGTGGAATTTTTTTCATAAAGTGTATTGTATTGTATATCTATATTTCCAAAATGAATCCTTATTTACACAACCTTATTTGTGAAACTCGTGGTTCTTTATAGAATTAAAAATGATTATGAATTATTAATCCATATTCATAATCAAAGAATAATATAAAACAACACATCATTGTTACTCACATTTTTTTTTGAAAAGGTTGGGGTCGAAGCCTCATTTATTATTAAATCAAAGCAATGACCTCTTTAACTAGGTAGATGGAGACCCATTACATAGCCCGAAGGCCCAGTGAGTATTTGTCCCATTAAATGGCCCATAGGCCCAATTTTTTGGCCCAAGGCCCATTCTATGAATAGTATTGCTACAGTACCCACATTTCTACTGTTCCACATAGTACCCGTTGCCGCGACAGTGCTCTACCGCTGCAATAGTGACCTGCCACCACTACAGTACTCATCGTTGCTACAGTGCTACTACAGTTCCTGCGCCTAAGGGTAAAAATTACCGCAATCATAAATATACTATAATAGTGTTAAGAAGTACAAAATTTTCTAGTATTTCATACATGTTTAACATAACACAATTAATAATTCTTGCATGTGGTATATCATCATCTCACTATTCGATAATATATTCATCATGTAAAATTATATTATGATTTATATTCAAATTCTGTATAAACAACGAAAAATAATCAAATGAAAGAAAATATAAAAAAGCCACAATAAAATTATATCATTTTATGACATAGGAATAAACCTAATTTATTCACTTTACTACATCACTTATACGACACTAATCATCCAATAATAATTAAGAAAAAATATGCACCTATCATTTTATGAAATTTTATGAAGATGATATACTCAACAGATACATATATATTCATAATTCATCTTATTGTCTTGAACTTTTTTTCATCTTCATGTGAATGTCATACTATGGAAAAAAATATTCAAACAATGACAATCCACACTATCTAAAAGGCAACAAGAAATATGAAAACGTTAAGAAAATCACCATCAGTTACAACAACGGATGGAGATGTCATTCAAAATGGTCTTGAATGAAGTTGGAATGAGTTCATAGAGTATGGTGGAGTTGGGTAGGTATAGGTAAGTGAGAGAGAGAGAGATATGAGATGTAGGGTTCTTCATGGATAAGAAGATCGCAAAGGGAGAAACTGTGGAACCCAAAAAGTCAAACAAAGAAATAGGAAAAGAATAAAATCACATACCTTAGATTCTAGTCATGATTTATCTGAGAGAGCGTACATGAGTAGCGCCAATAGGAGGGGAGTTATACGAGAGCTTGAGAATCGCGACTAATTGGGTCACGGTTGTGGTTCTTTTAAATAAATTTGGTGAACTTTTATCGGCATTTTCAAAAAAACACTGATAAAATGAACCTTTATCAGCATTAAAACATTAGTGTTGTTATCTGATTTATAATTATAATTTAAATAAAATTTTTGAAAAGTATTTATAAAATTATATATTTTTTTATTATAATTTTTTAATTTTTTAAATATATAATTATTTATTTTTTATTACATTAATACTTTTTAAAATAAATTATTTCTAATTGTAAATATATAATTTTATAAATATAGTAAATATATATTTATAATTATATTTGTAATTATTTGTTTATAGTTATTTATTTATGATTATTTATTAAAATTATTTATTAATAATTATTTATTTATAATTATAAATATATTTATATCATTATATGTATTTATATAATTATATATATATTTAATAAATATATATAAATATAAATATAGTAAATATATTCATTATTTAAATATATGTATTATAATCTTATAATTATAAATATATATATATCATTATATATATTTAATAAATATATATAAATATATTCATTATTTAAATATATTTATTACTGTTTTATAATTATTTAAATATATAATTTTTTATTTAAAAATATTTGAATAATACATTTTAAAAAATAATGTTTATATATTTATACATTTGTATAATTATGAATATATATATATCCCCTAGGTTGCAGCTCTCTGGTTGCTGACCCTATGGGTCTCAAAGAGGTCTCAAATTTGAGTCTCGCTAAGTACATCCCTGCACTATATATTTTCTTCTTATCTTTGTAATGTAGGCCCTTTTCCTAAATAAACTGAGGTTTCAACCTCAACATATATATGTATATAATATATTTATTATTAATGAAAATTTATTTTAATTTTATAATTATTTAAATATATATATTTATTTATTTATAATTATATATATATATACTTTTACAAAAGTAATATTTATTTATTTATAATAATTATAAATTTATAATTTTATAAAAATAGTAAATAACATTTATAAATATATTTTTTAAAAAATATATTTTTAACATTTTTAGTGAATGTGTTATCTGAAATACATGCATTTTAAAAATGATTGAAATTGAATAATTAAAAATTTTTACACTTCAAAAATATTAAAAAAAATGGATATGTTTTATTAAATAAAAATAAATTATGAAAAATTTAGATATATATATATATATATATATATATATATATATATTGAAGTAAAGATGAATACATATTGAAAATTCCAAAAGATAGTAAATAAATATATATAAATAAATAATAGAAAATGATTAAATTCAAAAATAAAATAAAAAACAAAAAATATTAGAAATGAATAAATAATAACTCACTATAATAATATGAAAATTAAATGAATAAAATTGGGTGATTAAAAAATAATATATTAAATGTATCATGTTATAAATAAATTCTAAAATATACTAAAATTAGAATAAATTATATAAATATTAGGTGTATGTGTTTCTATATAAGATTTCAGTAATTGCATAAATAGATATGTGTGAGTTGTATATAAAAATGCATTAATTAAGTATATGTATGTGTATTCAATCTAGCACATGTTTGATAAATGTTAAATTGAAAAATCAAACAACATTGAAAATGAATAAGACATTAATATTTTTTTAATTATTACATTTTATTCATTTTTTACATTATATTTAATATATATTATTTATTTATATTTATAATTAATATATATATATATTATACTTTTTCATTTTTATTAAGAATTATTTCATTAATAAATTTTTAAATTTTTGATTAATTATTAAAATTTATTCATTTTAAATACCTTTATTTAATATACATTATTTATTAATATTTATAATATATATATGTATGTATGTTGAATTTATTCATTTATAATAATAATTTTCTAATTGAAAAATGTTTAATATTTTTCTTAATTTTTCCTTCTTTTTAATTTTTAATTATTTATTTAATTTTACTCATTTTACATATGTACATATTTAATATATACTATTTGTTAATTTTTATAATTAATATATATGTATACTCAATTTAATCATTTTTATCAATAATTATTTAATTAATAAAATTGTTAAAAAAATAAATTATCATTTGTTTAATTATTTTATTTTATTCTGGACCTTTATTAGTGTTAAAAAAGCTCTGATAAATTCTACCATTTTATAAGTGATAATAATAAAGAACTGATAAAGTACCCTTTATCAGTGCTCAAAAAGGGTATCTTTTATCACTACTATATAAAAGCACCAATAAAGGATACCCTTTATGAGTGTAAAGAAAATGCTGATTAAGGGTACTTTTTATCGGTGATTTTTTTAGCATTGATAAAAAGGTACACTTTATCAGTTCTATTTTTAGCATTGTTAAAGGTCTGTTTTGTAGTAGCGAAGGCCAAATAGGTCTTTCCACATTCTATAGCTATCACTTATTGTAAACTATTTTCCTCTTTATGGTCCACTTGTACTCTAATTGAATGAAATCAAACAAGTCTTTATAGTAATTATTCGTATTATTCATGGCCGATTAGCAGATACTATTTCCACACATTCTCTTATCTTTCAATTTTGGTTGAAAGATTTTCAATTATTTTTAATTTTTGTAAATAATTCAATATATATAATGTTTTATAGGTAACTCAATGTTAGTAACTAGATTAACTTAACAAAGTTACTCACATGAGTTATTCTAAGGTGATGTTATAGGTCAAAACCATGCATTTAGAAACTGAGAAGGGAAAATCAAATATCTTATTAAATATAAAATTAGAAAAGTGTTGGTTAATATTTTTAGACTAAAGCATCAATAATAGGGTAATTATTTTTTTAATTCAAAACCCCTTCTTATTCACATATCCTTTATCAAAAATACTTCATGCTTTCTGTGAATTTTGGTTTTCATATTGAAATTATCTATATTCTACTATTCTATTTAATTTTTTGTACCATATGTATGAAAAATTAGTTTTGATTTTGAATTAATATTTTTCTCAAATCATATTTTATTATGGGTTTCTCTTTGTTTTTTGAGTAATTTATCCTCGCATTGACTTCTAGCTTGGGACTATTCATGCATTAATTACTTATCTTGCTCGTGATTTCCTTTAGGATGTGTCTACTGAGTCACTGATCTGCATGAATTTTATTACTTCTCAGTGATTATTATGTCTGCCCATTGTATCTTATTTTTACACATATTTGGGTTATTCGATGGAGGCGCTTCGCTTCTTTTATGCGGCATGTGTGTGGTGCTTCCTGGTTGATTGGATTGTTTTGAAGTGTTGCAGATGACAGTGTAATTGATCGTCCCTAACACCCATCGCTTCACCTCACTCGCATCTCTCTCTATTTTGGTTTTGGTGCTATCACTCTGGTTCTAGAAACCAATATTTGTGGTGTTCTTATTTCTAAAATTCAACTCTATTTATTATCCTCCATGTTACACTATTGGTGTTCTATTTTTTGGGGAGTTATGATGTCGTCCTTCTTTTAAATATGTTTGGTTGAGTTATAGATTATTGAACACCCAACTCTAACCAAGTCAGTTCTTCCTATAGTGATCTCAACAATTTGCATTGGCTTCTATAAGATAGTATCAATAGATCAGGATAGTTAGACCATTGTTTACAGTATTTTAAGTTTTTTCACTTTCTACTTTTTATGCTCATATTTATATATTGAAAGACTCTATTGTTATTTTCATTTTCTATTATCATGTATATAGTAAATCTATTTATTTTGAGCTTAATAAATGAGTGAGTTTGTGGTGGTGTTCTTATCCTGCACATAGGTCCAAACCAGACTAAATCACATTAAATCCTTATGTTCCTTTTTACTAAATTATTTCTTTCTTATAACTTGAATATATATTTTTTTCAATTTAATTCTTGTAAAAAACATACCCATTTCATTCCTTTCGGATTCATGAAAATTGTTACTTCCAGTGTGCCTTTCCTTAACAAAGTGGTATCAGAGCATCATTAGGTTTTATTTTATTTTTGAAACTATTTCTTGTTTTTTATATGGTTTCTATTTTAATCCCACACTTCAATATTTTTTTAATTCGCCATTTTACCACTTCTATTTTTAATTAAGGTCACTATAACCTGATTAATTATTTTTAATTCTGAAGCCTAATTGGAAAAGCTTGTATACCTGTTGACATAGGACAATTCTTAGGGGTGTACTCTTATCATTGTCTGCAACAACATAGTATCTAATATTTCAGGTAAAAAATTAAATAACTAGGTTTGAAATCAAAAAAAATTGAGGGTGATAATGACTTTAATATGTGGTGGATTAAGATGAGAGACTTTTTGGTTCAGAAATAATTAATTGATGCCCTTCTTGGGCCTAAGAAACCTATTATAGCTATTTTTTAAACTAAATTTTCCTCTACTATTTATCAAGATGTATTCCCCACTATTCTTGTTAAGGAACATAGTTCTCTACTTCTTATTTAGGTGAAAAATTCCTTAGGTAAGTTTGCTTTGAAACAATTATTGCTAGTATATGACTTAAATTATAAAAATTATATATGAAATCATCACTTGTTGATAGTATTTACAAGAAACTCCATATGTTTACATTCAAAATAAAACCTAGTATTTCAATTAAATACAACTTAGATGAATCATATAAAGTTGGGTTAGATCTAGAAAACATAAATTATACTGTTGATGATGATGATCAAGTAACTATTCTTTTAATTCCTTTAGATAATTCCAACAGTACATTAGTAGAGACAATGATGTATTTTCATGACTCTTTAATCCCAAAAGAGGTTAAATATTCCTTTCACATTAAGAAATTACATTATAAACCTAAAGTTAGAGGTGATATAGAAACTCTTTTCACATGTGGTATAAAAAATCTAGGTGTAAAAATAATTAGTTTGTTAACGATAAATTCAAAAACAACAAACAACCCAATCCTATGTTTAAGTATATGTAAAAAAAAATTTTACTTCAACTTTGGTAATCCTGAGAGCACTAAACCTAAGTTTATAAATCATAAACAATACCTCAAGAATAAATGGACTATTGACCAGTACCTTTTATTTGATTCTGGTTATGCCATAGCTGAAGTATTGAGTTTGTCTAACCATGCATTCTACTATTAGTGTGTCTTAGATTCGGGCTTCTCATTTTATAAGTGTCCCTTTTGGGTGACCTTCCTTTATTGGGTATAAAGAGTGGAATGAGATATTATTTTTGAGAATAATAGGAGGTTTAAAGTGAAAGTAATACGTTTTCTATTAATACAACTAGATGAAAACTCTATCATTACTCTTCAAGATGTTATATGGGATCTTGAACTCAATAGAAATCTTATAACCTTAGGAATTATATACCAAAAGGGATTCACTTTTAGGTCTAAACCAGGCTGTCTAAAAAGATCAAAAGGCTCTAGAATTATCATTAAGGGTTCCCTTATTAATGAGTTGTATGTTTTGAATGGAAATATCCATTCAAGTCAATTGGGTAGTGTGTATACCACAAGAACTGATAACACACTACTATAGAATATAACATTAGGGCATGTAAGCTCCAAAGTTCTAAGGGAACTTAATAAACAATGTATGTTGAATGAAATTACACCTAGTAACCTTCCCTTTTGTGAATATTGTGTAATGGGTAAAGCTAATAGGGTCAGTTTCAAGAGGCCTACTTTTAAATCTATATTCTCCTTAAAATATATATATATTTACTTATGGGTACCATTTAGAACTAATTTCCATGGTGGAGGCACTTATTTTGTTGCCTTTATTTATAAATTCTCTAGAAACACTTGGATATATGTTATCAAGAAAAAAATATGAGGTTTTTGAATCTTTTAAAACCTAGAGAATCCTTATAGAAAATTAGTTTGGAAATAAATATAAAACAATGAGAACTAAAATGGATTAGAAGACCTCTCTATAGAATTTATACAACTCTACCAATCTAAGGGAATTTTGAGGCGTCAGAATATTATGAAAACCCCTCAATATAATGGTATTTCAAAAAGTATCAATAAAACTGGTATAAAAAGAGTCTAAAGCATGACTTAATGCTCAGATCTCACTAAATATTTTAGGGTAGAGGATTTCACTATAAAATTGTATCAAATAAATGGATTCTCATCCTCTACTAATCAAATTAAATACCAAGGATAACTTTGAAATAACAAAACATCTGATTATAATCACTTAAAGTTAGCTTCACTATATATTCCTATGTCAAGACTTATAATCTTGAACCTAGATCTCTTAAGTGTATTTTGGTGGGATATCCCGATGGTGTCAAAGGTTATAAATGTTGGGTTAATAAACTTGGTTACCAAAAATGTATAATTTTTAGATATGTAGTGTTTTATGTGTCATTTTCTCCTAAAACCAAATATTTCACACCTAATATTGATGAAACATTCATTCATAGGGATGTTGAAACTGGGCCATTAATCCTATTTGTGGCTTTTGTGAAAAATCCTCCATATTATCCTCTTCCTATGACCCCATCTGAATTAATCATCAGTTATGATTCAAATTTATATACTAAAACTCCAACCAATAATATAAACTGCCAGTTGACCCATGATAGATTTTGGAGAGTCCTTAGACCTCCTAATCAGTATATCTAATATTATATGGATTTTAATTCCTTTCATGTTTCCTAGGATCTTTTTGATGATGATATTTAAAATTATAAGCAATCCCTTAATGATAAAGATTCAAAAAAGTGGATCCTTTTTATGGATAAAGAAATGTACTACTTAAATTAAAATCAAAATTGTTCTATAATAGATAGACCACCCATTTCTAAAGTAATTGTTTATAATTAAATTTACAAGTGAAAGGAAGATAAAACTATGGGAAATAAAATTAAATTCAATGCTATACTAGTTACCAAGGGAGTCCTTCAAAGATAAGGAATAGAAAATTCTGAAATTTTTTCCTCTATTTGTTAATAATTCTTCAATAAGTTTGTTTCATTATTTTTATACTTATAATGTCCTTCAAATTAAATAAATTGATGTGAAAAAACACTTTCTTCATGGTAACCTTAATGAGAAACTTTAAATGAAGTATCTTGATAGTGATTCTAAGTAATTCAAATATAACTAAGGTTACCTTTTAAATAAATCATTGTACTGTTTAAAATATGACTTGATGAAATGGTATAAAAAGTTTTATTCTTTTATTCTTAAAAATATTTTTTTAGAAATTAATATGATGCTTGTTTTTATTTCATGTCTATAAAAAATAGAATGCTTTATATTCTGTTATATGTTGATGATATGCTTATAGTTTGCAATAAAATGAATCAAATAATTACTGTTAAATCTCAATTGAAAGGTGTATTTAAAATTAAGTACATAGGGGAATATAAGATAATTATTGAAGTATAAACCATTAGGGATGGACCAAAGAAACTGTTATATCTTTCACAACATGCTTATGTTATAAAAATTCTCAAAAGATAATTGTTTGAATATCTCAAACCTGTTAGTCTACCTTTAGGATCATTTTATGATTTCATTAACTCAAGCACCCACTGTTTTTTCTAATACTGATTTTATGTCTAAAATTATTTATACCAACATTATTGGTAGTGTGATGTATTCCATGATTTGTACTAGTCCTAATGCAGATTTTTTAATCTACACCTTTAGAATATTTATGGCTAATCTAGGTAAGCCGCTTCAGCATCCCCTAAAGTTGTTGATATGATATTCTTAATGTAATTATGATTTGTCTTTTTGTTAGGGTAATAATTTGGATACTACTAAAATAATTTCTCAATTCAAAGATGCTGACTATATAGGAAATATTGAAAATAAAAAGTCATTAACTGGGTATGTTTTAACTTTTTGTGGAGGCCCAATTTCCTATAAATGCAATATGTGGCCTATGGTTTCTCTTTTAACCATAGAATCAGAATACATATCCCTAACTGAGGTTGTTAAAGAAGCCTTATAGCTCAAGGGTTTTTACTCTGAACTCAAACTTCATGATTCTTATATTAATCTATAGAGTGATAGTAAATATGCTCTACATTTATAAAAAAATATCATTCCATGGAAAATCCAAACACATAGATATAAGATTAAATTTCATTAGATATATTATGAATTTGGAACCATATGTTTCAATAAGATGCATACAGATGATAACCCATCTTATAATTTGACTAAGGTCATGGTATTATCTAAATTCAAATATTTTTCAGATAGGATGAATTTTTTTCGCATTCAATAACCTTAGGTTAAATCACATCACCAATTTCAAATGAATTTTTTTGAGATTTGTGATTGTTAGATTTCATATTTAAATTACCTATATTTTATTCTGCTATTTAATTCTGTGTACCGCATGCATGGAAGATTGGTTTTTATTTTAAATTATTATTTTTCTCAAATCAAATTTTATTATGGTTTTCTCTTTTTTTAAGACATCATTCCTCGCATGGGATTTCTATTAGGTCTTGTTCACACGTTGGTTCCCTGGACCACTTGTGATTTCTTTTAGGAAACATTTGTTGAGTCATTAATCAACGTAGATTTTATTAAAAAAAATTGATTATTATGGTCACCCATTTCATCTACACCATCAACCTTTTTGGGTTATCTATTGGAGGAATTTCACTTTTGTTAGGTAGTGTGTGCAAGGAACTTTATTTTTAGTTGGTTCATTTAACGTTGCTACAACTATCGGGGGAATTTATCACCCCTTCCACCCCTTACATCACCTCACTCACACCTTTCACCATTTTAGTTTTGGTAATCTCACTCAGGTTCTAGAAACCAATATTCAATGTGTTCATCTTCCCACGATTCAAATCCATTCGTTATTTCCCCTGAAGTACACTACCGGTGTGCTATTTTTAGTGGAGTTCTGATGGAATCATTCTTCCGAAGATGTGTGACCAATTCACAGATTCATGAATGCTCGACTCCAACTAGGTGGGTCCTTCCCATGGTTATCTTTATGATTTTCATTGTCTTCTTTGAGACGATATCTATAGAGCAAGACAGTTATACCATTGTATCCTATATTGTAATTTTTTCACTTTCTGATCTGTTTATTCTCATCTTTATGTGTTGAAATATTCAATTGAAATTTCAATTTTTGATTATCCTTTATAATTTGATTATTTTTCTTTTGATAATATTTATACATGTGAGTGTATGGCGGATTTTTTTCATGCACATAGGTCCAAACTGAATCTAAGTACATAAAATATTTTTATTTATTTTACAAATTTATTTCTTTCTTTCATATTTAATATTTGGTTTTCATTAAATTTGATTATTATAAAAAATATATTCAATTCATTCCTTTCAGGTTTGTGCAAACTACTACTTTCAGTGCACCTTCCCCCAACACTTACTTAGAAATAGGGGCTTATGCATGGTTAGCAGCCTAGGGAGACAGATATTGGGACTTACTCTAGAGTGGAGGACTGGTGGTTACAAATCCCAAAGGGAGAAAGATTTGGCACCAAATAAAGGATTACTATGGTTCCCATCCCCCCCCCCCCTCTCAGGTCTTTTTCCAAGAAGAAGATAGGAGGAGTAGGTATGTTGCCTACTGCAAGAAAGGAAAGGGGTTACACCAAGATGGTTTCCATTTCCCCACAGATAGGCGATGGTCTAGCAAAGATAATTCAATTCCATGTGAGTAATATCTCACTCCCTTGGAGGCCAGTGGACGTAGATAATTTCTGAGATGGGGGACCCTACATATGATGAATGGGGTGGGGTCACAGTTTAAAGTCATGTGCTGAGGACGATGGGGCTTGAAAGTTGAACTTCCTACAGCTCAGATGAGGTGGGTTCTCCCCACACCCCTCTGACTTAAATGACTAATACCCACCTAGACTTGGAGAAGGGAAGGCATCAGAAACTCCATAGTGAAGGGCTGTTATGGAGTAATCTATTGAGGGGTTCACGTTAGCATGGTTGTGAGAAGAATAAATAGTCGTTAGTGTGCCTATGCGAAGAAGCATGAGGTGATGCAACGCAACAGGAAGTACCACCCAAGGAACATTGAAATCACTTCATGAAAACCTGGAGGGTCGCACAGGAAAAGGATTTTTGGAGAAGAGGGGTTCATTAGTAGAAGCCTCGTGATGCTCTGGTGCTCCATGTAGCATAGGGGCTTCACAAAGGGGTGTGCCTCATGAAGTGAAGTGGCCTAGCCTGGGCGTAGGTCATTGGTGCATATGGAAGATCCTTCGTGAATTGGAAAAGCATTCACGGAGCAGTGCTTCATGAAGAAAAGGTTCCTTACAAAGCATAGAATTGCAAAGCAATGTGCTTCGCAAAGCACAATGGCCCTACCTTAGCATGTGGGCCACATGTGTATGGAGGGTATTTCACAAAGTATAAGTGTTTCGTAAAGACCCGAGTCCCCTTGGGGTTCCCTATCCTTCACGGAGGCTTGTAGGATCCATGATGGGAATCCCTATTTGAAGAGGGGTTGAATTCAAGAAAAGGGGGAGGAATTTCATAATGCTAAAGTACCTTGAAAAGCTCATGGTTCGCAGAGCTGAAATTGCTTCGTGATTTGAGATCTAAGAAGGTGAAAGGTCAGAGGATCTGTCCATTGGGCTCGATGGGATCCCGATATTTATAGGCAATAAGACCTGTGAAGCAGTGCATTCCGAGCATGAAGATACGTGGAATTTTTTCATAATCGAGAAGCCTCATGCCTCCTTGCTCCAGGGTGTCTTCAGAAACATCAAATGGGTTCATGGATTCTCTTGCCTACTTTCTCCATGGTGGCCTTGCAAACATCAAACAGGTTCGCGGAACCTCCCTCTGCCTTGCTCCGCAGTGACTTTGTAAATGTCAAATGGGTTCGTGGAGCCTCCCACCTCTTTGGTTCATGATGGATTTTCCTAGGGGAAGCTTTGCGCTGTCGCGGTGCTGCGGGGGCTCCACGAACAAGCTTCATGAGGCAGGCCCTAAGGCTTTCTATTTTTTCTTGTTCTTCCAAAATTTTGGCGCTAACAAATTCCCCCCATCGGACTTGGAGTCGAGGAGAAAGATAGGGTCAAAGTCTGAGGTTCAATCACAAAAATACATCAGTCAATCACGAAGGAGGCTTGTGAAGTGGAGAGGCGATGTGTGGGCTGAGCACCCCAAGAAGCTCACCACGGTTGGACACTTCGCGAAGCACTAGGGGTTCTCACTTATAAATAGAGGAGGCTGACCTATATTCTGTCCTTTCTCATCTATTCGTTTTGGAATTTGGAGCTCTTGGTTTGCGAAGCTCCGCATAATCCATGGTTGATCGTCACGAATCAGGCCTTCTACTTCATGGTGCACAGCGAGTATTTGACTTCATGACGGTGTGCTCTGTTGCTTGCATCTGGAGGCTAGGGCAGGGCTCCACGGACTTCCTTCCCAAACGAACTCCAAAAATGAACTTCGAAAACAAGCTCTGTGAAAGAGCTCCATGAACCAAAACCAAAAAACATCCAAAATCAAAAACTGAATGGATCACCAAGAGGCTTCCATGGGGTCCTTGAGGATGCTTCCCAGAGGGAGTAGATAGAAGATAGCTTCGGTATAGGGGAGTTTGTGCGAATCCATTCTAACCATAACTCGATGGTGGCACTATTGTCGGAAATCCAGAAGGACTACCCACTGTGCAGGAGGCTTACTCTGTATGTATTTGACCTGAGGGATGACATATTTATCCTTGAAGTGAGCAGGGATGAACCAGCTTACTGGTTCATGAGCATTCCATGTCAGCGACAGTGGTTCAGCATGGTTGATGGCCATTCCCAGTAGGACTTCACGCCTGTCAATGCTGACTATCTGTACAATCATCTGAATGACGTTGATGGGAACGAACTATAGCCAGAGACATCCCCCCTTCTATATCATACTATCTTTAAGGCATCCCTGAGGAACTCAAAAAAGGGTAGGTTCGACGAGTGGGATCTACGCCAGGGAAGCAAATTCACAGACAACTGTGCCTGGGCCTATTGGGTAGGTTCCTCGTGCATGGAATTTAGAGTAGAGTTGAGAAGAGTGGGCCTATATAAGGCATCTTGGGACTCTCAATTTCACATATATCATCTAAAGTATCTAATGTCATATTTTCTGAGAAGATGGTCATCAAGGACCAATACCTTCCACTTACACCATGGAGAGGTCGACATCAGTTTATGGGACCAACATCAGATCTCAATGGGTCTGGATACATGGGGAAATGTATGAAGAGTTCCTCCCTCTTATGAGTGTGTGGGAGGATCCAAATCAAATTCCAACACTAGAGATGGTGTTGATGAATCTAGTACTGAGAGAGGACAAGATGTCAGTGAGGGGTGTCCACTTCAAACGGTGGTTTAAGTAGTTCTTGAACTTCCTAGAAAATTGGAAGTTACCTGTGAGGCCTCGAACCTTCCCGAAGGGGGCTCAACGAGGCAAGGAGAACTCGTACAAGCATCTCTTAGAGGATAGAGAATGGAGAATGTGGGGATTCAGCATCAGTACCAAGAAAAAACTGGTAGTCAGGTTGGCTGTATTCATTATGGCGCTCAATTGTTGTTGGATACTACCGGTGAGAGACACAAACATGGGGTGTGAAACTGAGAACATTTATCATGGAATCCATTCTGGTGACAAGATGATGGGTCAACCATGGGATCTTAATGCTCGACAAGATATACAAGATGTTGTGGCATATCAGTGAGTGGAAGAAGCTAAAAAAGAAAATGTTGTCCATTACACCTCCTCTATAGGTGGATAGTGGCACACATCAGGGGGATATATGAATATATGAACCCCATATCCCCTTTAGGATCAAACTTCTGTCCATCCATTTTGAATGTCATAGGGAGATTTCCGGCTAAGATGACCATGCATGTGGTACTGAACCATATCTTCATGGTATAGGAGTTCAAATTTCACCCGTTCTGGTTTCCAACGGGTTCATTCACTGATGATGGCCAGGGAATGGAAGAGCATTGGTCCTACGTCTTTGCGTTTCGAGGTGGAGTCCTGGTGGAATGGGTAGACCGCGAGCCCCTCTGCGATCCATACACTCTGCACTGATTTTAAAGTCTATTTCAGTGTATGCAGAGATTGACCCTATGGGTCTACTTGGGGGGTGCGACCCGAGGATCACCCATGTGTAATGATAAATATGAGGCTCATGTTCACACTAGAAGATGGGAAGATGTAGAATGAGATGACTCCACCCATGACCATCTTCGAACTGGTAAAAGAGTCTGCTAAAAGTTTGGTGGAAGCCTACCCTGGGGAGATGCTGAAGCATCCAACTGTTCGGTCCAATGATGGTGTGCCTCCCCAACCTCAAGGTCGGGGCCAAAAGGTAGAAAGGAAATCCCCTGGTGGAAGGGCTTCTGTGGTGGCGAAGCCCTCACTGGTTGAGGGGGAGGAAGCGGTAGTGGATCCAGCGGCAGCAGCTGACTCAGTGGTCCGATAAGTGCAGAGTTATCCATAGGGGAGGCCACTAAGGGGATTCCATAGAATATTCACTCAGGCTCTGGGGAAGCGACTACGCCATAAAGACAAGATGGAGAATGTTGTCTTCCCAGAGGCTTGGGACATCTGGGGTGTCAATAGTCAATTCCTTGGACCGTCTGAGATATGCCAACACCTAAACCATCTCGGGATGGATTTTCGGGGAATCAGCCCAGTCAGGGCTGACTTTGCAGTATCCCAGGCAGAGGCGGAACGATACCTGGCTGAGTTCGAAGACTTTGTGCACTCCAAAGTTGCCCCGCGTCTAATGACAGACCTAGTGAAGGTGTTGTTGGATCAAATGGCCCCTCTGTAGTTTTTGGCTGTATAATTGAGGAAGTGCTTCCCTTTTTCAGAAGAATTAGACGAATCCTCTTAGGGAAGGAGGCCGGTAGAGGAATCCTTTTGAGGGAGGGTTAAGTTGGAGATTCAAACCCAAATAATGAAGAGTTTTTAGAGGCTCTCAAGGTAAAACCATGAGTCCCTTTTCCAGGATCTTCTTCCAAGCTACTTTGGACCCCTCACTAATATTTAAACTGTGTAGGGGGGCCACATACGTAGAACTCACCCTCACCCTTTAATAGATGCAGATGTGGGACCTTTGGGATCTATACCCACGACTATTGTAATTACCACATCCAGTGGGTCTAGGACACTTGAGGTGGTTCCTTCAGAGATTACAGACTTCCCAATAATATACGGAGGTCCATGCCTCAGGGTCCAGATGGCAACAACCCAGAAACGAGACCGAGAATTTGATCTCTATAAGTCTCCTTTAAAAAACTCATGTCTTCCACCCATTGACAATGATAACTTATATTCGTGCCCTTTTAGGTATACATAGTTCTTTAAATGGTGTGGTCTACCTTTGTGAGGTTGGTGGGTACTTCTGGAAGTTCCTTTCCCAGGTGAAGGTCGGTGGTTGTGGAGGCGGATATCCAGACCGACCAAGTTGCGGCACTCCTGATCATTGGTGGGACCGTTAGTAGGGTTGATCCTGAGATTATTGAAGTGGGATCTGACGATGAATATCGATTTGACAACATGTGTCCTATCATACACAATCAGAAACCATATGCGGACCTTGCTGATAAGTTCTTGGGGGTGTTCCCCATGTATGAGTCTGCCAACCCCGTAGACTGGTACGAGATGGCCTCTAATGAATAGGATAGTGAGATAGTATATCTTTGATCTGGGAAGCCAATCAAGTGCATTATTGATGACACCCCTCAATCACAATAGATAGACCATATGGAGAGACTTCGTTAACGACTACGTGAATTGTGCAATGGGGGAGTGGATGCCCAGCGTCCCCACATGCTTGTCCAAGATCTCATGGCGGAGAAGATCTGGGAATATGACCATGAACTTGATATAGGTTGGTATCAGAGAAATGCAGGGAACATCAAGAGGCTCCAGGAGGTGGAAAACGAGATTATGTAGTTACAAATCCAGGCATATGAACATTATACTTTCCTCAATGCGCATTCAGAGATTATATCGCGGCTGAAGGCCCAGCTGGCGGAGGCTGAAGAGCGCATGAGGAAAGCCTCTAAGGAGATGATCGTTATCGGAACCAATGAGGAGTGGGCCTAGATCGCAGCTAATGAACTCTTCCCCATTGCTACCGAGGAGGAGCGGGAACTGAATAGGCGACAATGAATCCTAGACACCACAAGCCAGAGGGTGGTGGAGTTGCAGTGCTCTTTTGACGAGGTCAACCCATCCATGGGAGGGGACTATCCTTGGGTACTGTGATGCATGTAAATTTTTAACTTGCCTTCATGTTTTTATTATTCATGCTAGATGCACGCATGAGTTTTTTTATTTGTTTTTTGTCAATTTAATATCTGTTACATTCATGGAACATCCAGCGATCATTCCCTGTGCTCATGTGGGTCAGGCCTGATGCGAGGAACAAGGGATGACTACCTTGCCATTCCATCCGAATTTAAGGGTGAAAACCAAGCTATGGGCATCCGGGGTTTGAACAACCAATCTGGTTTTCTGAGAATAAAGGGAGAGGCCCAACTGGAGGATGAGGACCTCAGAACAATTGATTTGTTGTCTTCCCAACGCGATCTAATTCATGAGTGGGGTAGTACCAAGGGCGTTTGGAATCAACCCAAACATAATGGATTGGAATGTTTGAATCACAATACCCAATATTCGGAACACTGTGGTGGTGGTAGTACAATGAAGGATAATCACTGACCACGTTCGAAACACAGTATCCTAAGTGTGTTAGCCTGAAATGGAGATAACAAATGAGGGATTACCATTGACCATATTAGAAACACAAGGTCTAACTCGAAATTTCATCCATTATTCTTCCAAAACATTGGCCCAAGACAGTAGGAGAGCCATAGGCTGAGCATCCATACTATTAGGGGTTCCTTTAGATGTGAAATAGGATGAGGGTCTAAATAAAGGGCACCCAAAGCGTGGAGTGTGGAGTGATGGGTTGTTCGAATGGAGTTTAACACTCTTGAAATCATCCCACTGTGGTGGAAACACATTAGGTGGGCATATCTGTCTGATCAGGGATCAAATAGGCATCCGAGAAGGACCTCTATTTCAAGGACCTAGAATTCTCTTTAGTTTTACATCATACCAATAAGGATGATGGACGTGTAGTTTACATGTCGTACGGTGAGGATGATGCGCATAGTTTAAAGGTAATACTGTCTGGAACAGGATCGGGCCCAAGGGGCTGGAAGGGTCAATGACCCTAAGGCTGGACCCTAGGAAAAATGATTGGGTGTTTCTATATATCCCATAAGGATGAGAATCAAGCCAAATGTAGTTCTGAGAGCGCAGTTTGACGTCATGCAGGATAATGAAAGGAATGTGTGTCTTGGTTATGCCAATACACATCCTACCATAACTACTAATCAAACGTGAGTCGTGCTCGATGTGGGAAATAAGTAGTAGTGATGGGAATTTCCTAGCACAAGAAGGCATGTGTTAGGGAGCGATGGGACACTAGGTGAATTATGTCCCAATAATTTTGACCCGCCTACTTGACGCACCTAGATGCACAAAGGGGTAAAGCTGAGTATGTAGGAATTCAAATTGAACATAAGAAAGTGGAAATATGTGAAACATGATGTTCAAGATCTGGACCAGAATGATGGTGTCGTGATGATAGGGGATAACTATTGACCATGTTCAAAACACAGTATTTGTTTCGCATTAGCCTAGAATGGGGACAGACAAATGAGGGTTGACTGCTGACCATGTTCAAAACATGGGACCTATTGCAAATGTCTTCTGAGGTCCTCAAGGAAGTTGTCCCAAGATGGTAGTTAAGCTAATTTTTCATGAGACCAGGCTGTAAAGGGGGTCTATTTAGACGTAGGAGAGGATGGGGATCCAAATAACGGGCTCACGAAGCTTGGACATGGAATGAGGAAATGTCCCTATGAAAATTCCACACTTCAGGCTCTACCACAATGTATCTGAGTATGACAAAAAGACATATCAGATAAAGGGAGTCGGGTCCCTTTCCTAGGACAAGGGTCCTGGGTTTTCACGCTTCCAACATAATGTTCATTGGATGTGCCATAAAGGGGGACTTATTTAATGGATTATGTGCAGGGAGGAAAATTAGCTAAACCCGATGTGTAGTTCCCATAGGGAGATCTTAGTTTAGGGTCATAGAACTCAGACTATGTTGGTAAAAGACGCAGGAGGCACATGGTACGGCCATTGTAAAACCCGACATGAATGATAACCCAAGAGGTACTCGCTACACTACAGGTACCCAAAATAATTTGGTCCAAGGGGCTAAAAAAGAGGGGGAAGGATTTTTGATTCCTATAGTAGGACCAGAAGATGAGATGCATGGGAATTCCTATGTATCCCATGAGGATAGAACTAAATCCATATTTAGTTCTAGAAAAGGATGTTGTGTAGTTTATCGTTATGCAGCAAGGATAGTGGTGCTCTTGGTTTGAGTCATAGGGATCGTACCATGAAGAACTAGAAGGGGGAGACATGTGGTGAAGTAATTACTAAAACCCAACATGAATGAGGAAAATAGGAGTATGTATCACCATAATGTGCTCCCAAAGAAACTTCTATGCCAGGGGATAAAAAGTGAAAGTTAGGTTGGGCCTAAGAAAAGTTTCCTAGACATTCCTACGTACCCCATGATGATGGGAATAAATTTATACGTAGTTCTAAAGGTGGAATGGTAAGATACATGTGCTAGAGATAATAATTTTGTACGCGTCTGGCCCTCGCACCAAAAGAAGTGTCATTTGATAGATCTTGTTTGTCCTTTTGGATGAATGTGTGTTTTTTCTTGTTTGTGGAGTGACAGACCTAGGATGGAGAGTCTAGGTGTCACCATAAATATCAAGCCATATGCAAGTATTGAGAAATGGTATGGTGGGTGACTGATACCAAACATGATGTCTCCTGAAGTGAGGACATTACGATGTAGTGTCGTTTTTCATCGTGTGACCAGGATGATAATGTCATAATTTAGGGTCATGTGATGGGACCAACCATGAATTTAATATCGTTCAGTATAGATGTAATAGTTTAAAGTCATGTTGGACTAGGCGGCATAGTTTAATGTCATATGACTCAGACATATGCGGGAGAAATGAGGTTCAAGAGGGGATGTGCATGACATGATAAATCATACCTGACGTGAATGAGGACATGGTCCACATCACACCACACATGATTCCAGGAAAGAAACATCATGTTGAGGGGCCAAAAATGTTAGAGAATTTGGGAGATCTTAGTTCAAGGTCTTAGAGCTCAGACCGTGAAGAAGGGACACTCTTCCAAGAAAGCGCAAACCTCAATCTGGTCCCTAAGCCCATGTGAGTCAAACTCAGTTTGGGAAACAAGGGAGGAAGATTTATTTCCAAAACATGGGATACATGTAAAGGGGAAGTTGGTATGGGGCCTCGAATGCTTCCTTACTGTGGCTTTATCCTCCTAACGCCCAAATGTGCACTGAAGGACATTACAAAGAGTGTTGAAGTTCCACTTGGACATGATGGGTGGAAATGATGTGAATCATGTAACCAGCATTTAAGGATTGATGGGGTTTGCATGATGACAGAGGATAACTATTGACCATGTTCAAAACATAGCATCTATATCATGTGACCTGAAATGGGAACAACAAATGAGTGTCAACTGCTGACCATATTCACAACACGGTATTTGTAACAATTGGTTATTTTAAACCCTTGAATACGTTGTCCCATAATGGTAAGAGATCCCTTAGGTCGAGCATCCATGACACTTGGGGGTCCCTTAGGATTTTAAAGATAACGAAAGCCCAAAAGAAGGGGAATATGAATCCTAAACAATGGGTGAAAGCATGTCCAGGTAAAATCCGGCCCTCCAAGCTATGAACCAAAGTACTCCTAGGCACATTAGAAAATCACCTATGAGGGTCAATGGACCCAACATAAGAGTAGCCGACTCGAAAAGACGATTGTAGGGCAAGGGAGCGAAGGGTTATCTAGAGAGAGAGAGGTATGTGGCATGGTTGTTACAAACCTGACATGAAAGGGTGGAAAGCCCATACCACACCACATACCCCTCCCTTGGAAGGACTCAGTCTAAGAGGCCATAATGATAGGGAGGTTTATAAGATATGGAGCTAGACCTAAAGACTTGGACATTCGGGCGGTATTATGTATCCCATAAGTATGGGAATCAAGCCACAAGTAGTTCTAGAGAAGGATGATGTGTAGTCTATCATCATGTAGAAAGGACGATAGTTCTCTTTGTTTAAGGTGGTAGGGCTCAGACTGTAGATTCCTAGTTTAATGTCATATTTATGGGACAGTTGAGTGGAGAGGTTGAATCATCATTCTTATGGAAAACAACAAAGAGGCAGTGATGAAAGAGGATAACCATTGACCAGGTTTGCAACATAGTATTCCTCCTTGTGTGACCGAAGTTTGGGTGAAAACAATTGAGTATCGATTGTTGAATGTATTTGAAACATGGGACTTCTATCAATTTTCTCTCAAAATCCTTGGGGATGTTTGCCCAAAATGGTAAGAGGGCCCTTGGGCTGAGCACCTGCATTGTTCGAGGCTCCTTTTGGATATAGAAGATGACAGAAACCCAAATGATGGGGCTCACGAAGCATGGTGGGGCATGTACTCGTGGAAAGGGCAATAAGTGAAGGATGTATGTCTCATGGGGATGTGTGTGGCATGGAAAAATTGCCCAATGTGAATAAGGATGTGAGTCCATACCGCACCGCACAATCCTAAATGAGAACTTGGGCCAAGGGGCTGAAAGGGTCGAGGGACCTGAGGCGGGGTATCTTGGCCAACTATATCCATATGACCTCTCATGTGGAATTTCCTTATCATATCTCCTAATCTCATGTAAGAAATGCTCAGTTTGGGAAACAGGGAGTATGAATAGTCTCTCCCCGTCATATAAGGGTATGACAGCTAGAATCACACTCCTGCTCGAGGCGGGCTGAGGCTTGAAGAGACAGAGGGGAAGAATGAACCACTACACTCAATGTTTGGGACATATGGGGGTGGTGACAACGATAATGGATAGTTGTTGACCATATTTGAAACACAACATTCATATCATGTGACCTGAAATGGGAACAGAAAATGAGCATCAACTGTTGACCGCATTCTCAACGTGGGACTTGTATTAATTTTTTGTCCAAAACCCTCGAGGATGTTGGCCCGTAATTGTAGGAGAGTCCTTGGGCCAAGCATCCATGCCATTCGGGGGTCCCTTTGGATATGAAAGGCAATGGATTCCCAAGTACAGGGAGTGTGTGAAGCATAAACGTGCCTGTGCAATTTAAAGTCAAGATGGACAGTAGAAGAGGTGGAGATCTTCAAGGGAGAGGGATACATGGTATGGCCATGATGAACTTGATGTGAATGAGGGAAAAATTCTGCACCACACCATGTGCTTCAACCTAATGGGAGGTCCCGTTGTTTGGGGTTGGGCCTATGGATGAAATTTCCTGGCATTCCTACGTATCCCATAAGGATGGAAATCAATCCATATGTATTTATAAAGGCCATGTAGTTTAGCGTCATACAGTGAGGACGTGGGAGGAGAGAGTAGTGAGGGTGGGAACATGGTGAAATCATCATAATCCTAACATGAGTGGTGCCAAATAATCCTACATGACACCATGTGGGATCCTCCAAGAGAACTATACCCCGAGGGGATAGTCAAAGAGGAGACGTGGGTCTGGACTTAAGACAGAGTGTCTGAGCATTCCTACGTATCCCATAAGGATGGTAATCAATCAATACATAGTTATTATGGTTTAATTTCTTGTAAGAAAACATAGAATTTAATTTCTTGCGGGACGGTATACAATTTAACATCATGTTGGATGACATATAGTTTAGTGTCATGCAAGACATTTTACAGTTCAAGGTCATGTAAGACTGGATAGTTTAAGGTCATGTAGGACCCTAATGTAGTTTAGGGTCATGTGGGATCATACATTTTAAGGTCTTGTGGGACTAGGTGTCTCATGAAAAGTATTTCTTGAGGAACTTGGCATTGGTGGGAGGAGTTATACGCTCACCATTTATGGTAACCAGGGAATATGCACCATGGGAGTAAACCTTGTGAATGATGTAAGGTCCTTCCCATTTGGGCTACAACTTGGGTGGTTTCTTTCCAGGTATCATTGGTGTCCTAAAGACCAACACCAAGTTTCCTTGCAAGAAATATTGGAGGTGAACGTTCTTATTTAAATCTCTAGATATATTGTTCTAATACCTTTCCAGATTATGTAGGGCACAAAGCTTGTTCTCGTCAAGCACTTCCAACTCAACTGGACAGATTTCAGCTACTTTATCTAGTGATTGTTGATCATATATAGTTGTGAATAAGGAGGGAAATTGGATCTGGATGGGTAGGACGACCTCTTTTCCGTACACCAGGGAATATGGGCTCACCTGGGTAGAATTATGAGTCGTCGTCTGATAAGACCAGAGGGCGTTGGGGATCTTTTCCGGGCAATTCTTCTTATTCTGACCAACCATTTATTGCAGAATGTTAGAGAGGGTTTTTTTGAATGCCTTGATCTATCCATTTTTTTGCTCATGATAATGGGAGGTATGGTTAGAATGGATGTTGTACATCTCTTACAGTTTCTTCTGCTCAGTTTCCCATAAGTTTGTGCCATTATCGGTGAGGACGGCGTGAGGGACTCCAAATCGATAGATGATGTTGGATCTCATAAAGTCAATGATATAACGGGACTTGACATCCTTGAGTGGGACTACCTCTTCCCACTTGGAGAAGAAATCCATAGCAGTTAAGATGAACTTGCACTAGAGATTTGTCGTCGGTGCATATGGTCCCACGACATCTAGTCCCCATACCGCAAAGGGCCAAGAGTACATGGTAGTGTGGAGAGGCTCTGGAAATCGATGCATAAATTTGGTATGAATATGACATGTATGGCACCTTTTGGTGAAATCAATGCAGTCCTGGATCATGGAGGGCCCAAAATACCCCAGTCTTTGGATCTGGTGAGATAGTTTTAGCCCGGTCTGATGAGCCCAGCAGGAACCGGCATGAACCTCCTTCATGACTTGGGAAATATCAACTCCTTGATTTCAAAAGAGGAGAAACCCATCAAACCCACACTTGTATAGGATATTTTCATGACCAGGACTGCCCTAGATGGTAAACTATGACGCGTGTCGAAAAATTCACTCATGCTCGGCCTGATCTTCAGGTTGATTACTGTTTTGGAGGCACTCGACAAAGGAGGTTCTCCTGTCAGCATTCAATTCAATCATTACATTCAGGGGACCTGGGGGTACTAATGTAGAGGCACCGGAAGTAAGGTGGATTACCTATGGGTTTTCACTATCATCTGGAGTAACAGGAGAAATGACTCTCCAGTGTGCCATGTGGATAATCAGATCACTCTATTCGGGCTCTATAAGTGATGTAGTTAGGCTGGCCAGGGCTTCAGCTTGACCATTCTGTGATTGAGGGACATGAGTAACTTCTCGGTGAGATGGTAACTGGGCCATTAGCTTGAGGGAGCATTCCAATAATGGTACGAGCTCTGTATTTCTAACTACATAGTCACCGTTGATCAACTTGATGACTAGTTCGGAGTCCCCTTTCACATGAAAATGGGGAACGTCTCTCTCGAGGGCCATCTTGAGGCCAGTAATGAGATCATGATACTCTGCCTCATTGTTGGTGTAGCCTTCTAAATACATGAATGAATACGGTAGAAAGGCTTGTGATGGGGTAATGAAAATGATACCCAAGACTACTATGTTGAGTCTAGGGTCATTGAGCCTTCAGCCGATGGGGATCCGGGAAGCACCATCTAAGTAAATTTTCCAACATAGGATGGCTTAGTCTATAGAAAGGATTGCCTCATTAGAAAAATCAAGGTCTATAGACTGGTCCACGGGGGTCGGATGAGTAGCAAGGAAGTCTTCCAATGCTTTCCCCTTAATAGACTTCTAGGGAACCAACCTGTTGTCAAACTGCATAAGGATTTCCACCCATTGAGCTAGACGTACTATTAACATGGCATGGTTCAGGATGTACTTTAGTGGATCTACCCAGGACACAATTTTTACCTCATGATATTGGAGGCAATGTCATAGTTTATGTACTGCAAATACCAGTGCAAGGCAGCTTTTCTCAATAGGGAATTCTATGGCCTCTATATCAAGGATCATGTAGCTGAGGTATTAAACACTATTTTCTATACCCTCATTGTTCTTCTGGGCGAGAAGGGCACCGAGAGACCATTCTAGGGAGGTCACGTAAAGGACCAGCAGCTTTCCAGATATTGGTGTCATTAAGACTGATGGCTGGAGTAGTTACTTCTTGATTTCCTTGAATGTAATCTGAAATTCCCCATCCCACTTGTAGACAACACCTTTCTTCATGAGCTGAGAAAAGGGCTTACACTTTCTGACCAGATTCGCAATGAATCGATGTATGTAGGCCAAGTTTCCTTGGAAACCACGATGCTCACGGAGGTTTCTTGGTGGAGACATTTGACTGATGGACTTGATCTTCTCTGGGTTGATCTTGATACCCCTGTATCTGATAATGAAGTCGAGAAACTTTCCAGTGGTGACACTGAAGGCGCACTTTAATGAATTCATCTTCAAGTAGCGAGAATAGAGGAACCCAAACACTTTCTCAATGTCCATGAAGTGGTCCAGACACTAGAAATATTTGACCACTAGATCATCCATGTAATATTCCGCCAACTTTCTGAGGATCGGCTTAAATATGTGATGCATACCCCACTGATAGGTGGAACCTAAATTCTTTAAACAGAAGGGCATGAATTTTTTACAAAAAGTACCTTGTGGTGCCCTAAAGGCTGTAAACTCCTCATCCTCGGTGGCCATTCAGATATGGTTATACCTGGAGTACCAATCCATGAAGGAGAGGCCTTGGAACCCAGCTGTAGAGTTGATCAACAATTTCATCATAGGAAGGGGAAAATCATCTTTCGGACACTGACGGTTGAGATCTTGGAAGTCGATGCAGACACTGATTTTTCTATTCTTCTTCCTAACTGGCACAATGTTGGCTATCTATTTAGGGTACTATACCTCCTTAATTAAATTGGATATGATGATCTTATCAACTTCTACCCCGACCATGGCACCATGAGAAGGGTTCATCTTTCTGGGAGGCTTCTTGAACCCACGATGATTTGTCGAGAGACCGAGGTGGTGGATGGCTACCTGAGGATCTAGTTCTGGAATCTCATCATAACTCTATTTGAATACATCACGGTGTTGTTTAAAGAAGTATGTGTACTATTGTTTCTCTTCAAGGGGCATGGAGGCACTAATCAATGTTGGTTTTGGGTCTGCCTCACTACCAAGGTTCACTTGCACCAATTCGTTGACCGTGGTGGAGACGCCCTTTTCAAAGGTGGAGGGAGCATCCTCTAAACCCTCTTCATTGCTTATGGAGGAGGGATACTCAATGGGTGGAGTTTCCTCTGAGTCAAAAGACCTGATGAGAGGCTGGTACCAGCATGAGTGGTAGTGGACACTGCATCGGGGGATTCATGTGATGTCAAAACCATATAGATGAAGGTTGTTGATCTGATCCCATATGGTCTTCGGCCCAAGGGGCCACACTTGATGATATCAAAGAAATATTTCCACGTCATCTAGAAGGCTCTGGGATCACCTGAGCCTGATTTGTGTAGGAGGCTAAGGTGATCTTCCAGCATCTCTTAGAATTGGGAATGCTATCTAGATACTTGAGTACATCATACTTTTGTGTCGGGCATGAACTTCTACTTACAGGAGGTCACTCTATGATAGGAGGTTTGGTGGGGCATGACGACTGCACCGACGATTGACTGGTTCTAGGAATATTCTGTTGCTCAGTAGTTGAAGCCTGCAGAGTGACTACTGGATGAGGGCTCGATGACTAAGACCAGTCATCAACAAAACGTAGCTGATCATGATGTGGTCTAGGTGTCTTTTCCTGATCCAGCAACACAAACGGTGGTGAAGGTGGACCTGATGACACCAGATGAGAAGGTTGTGCGTGCTGAGCTCTGTGCTGGGCCTGTTATCTAGTTTTGGAAGAATGAATACCATGGTTGGAAGTACTAAACAAGGCACTTTGATGACCCATATTTCCATGGCTCTGTCGATGCTGACAATAGCTGGGGGCATTGGGAGGACCTGCTTGGCGCTCCTCATCGTAAGAAATAATGTAGGGGTTTACCAGCTCTACGGTATTAACTGAGGCACACCTTTGGCCGTCACTTGGAGATTCATCCACTACTAGATGGATTCTAGGAGGAATTTCCATATTTAGGAGCATGAAGTTGCTGAGATTACGGGATGATGATGTCATTGGAGGGGGACTTATTTTTCCCTTACGCTACTGATGATTGCTCTTCGGGGAAGAGGACGGCAGATACAACGATGCAGCAGTAGTATCTGCAGCTTCTGAAAGCTCTGGCTGATTCAGGCATGCACAAATAACACCATGGGAACGATTGACTATTTTACGAGCCATCTAGTTTCTATACTTATGGGACACATGGTTAGAAACCTGATGCCACTCACCTTCATTGTCACTGCTATTGTCTACCCTCATGAAGACACATGCCACCTGTGCCGAAGCTGGGCCTAACCAAACTATGTTGTTATCCACATGTTCTTGAATCCAGTCTTTAAACACATGTCACTATTTGAGGGTGTGCCCTTGGATCTTGTGATTGGGGAATTAATTAGAGATATTAGTGAGTTTTTCCTCTTCTGGCCTCCTGTACTCAGGAAAACGTACAATATTATACTCCAAGGCACTGTGGAAGTAGTCGGGGATCTGATCCTCATTGAATGAGTAGGTCTGGTTCCTCCTGTATGAGAAAGGGGCCCTGAGAGCCTGACCCTGATGAGGGTCTGGAGGATCCTATCGAGGAGGTGGTTCCTGGTTATCTCACCTAGGTGGTGGTGTCACATTGTGTGGGGGCACCTACCAATTCTAAGGTGGTCGTTGCTGGGGAGGAGGTTGCGACTGAGGTGGAGGGCCTTTGCGAGGCTGTGGATGTAACTCCACTGGTAATAACTCTAGTTTCTTGGGGGCCTCTATTTGAGACACTACAATGGGCTCAACCATGGTGGCCCTTCTCTTGGGGATTTCAGGAGGCAACATATGTTCCTGGATGGCCTATTGTAGGGATTCTTCTAAGAACTCGGCCTTATCATAGAAGTCTTAGAACCCCCCAGGGTAGTTCTACCTGATTAAATATGGGACCATTTCCATCTTGAAAATACCTATGCACATCATCAATAGTTGATCCAGAGTCAGTGGCATGTCAAGGGAGTATGTGAGTTCTTTCCGACGGGCGACAAAGTCTGCAACGCACTCATCCGGACTCTTCTTTCACTTGAAGAGGTCTGCGATACTCATCTATTGAGTGGTGGAACTGAACTGGTAGAGAAATTTCTTATGGAGGTCTTCCCAGCCGGCTACTAATTTGATGGGGAGCTGGTTGTACCAGACAAATTATGGTCCCTCCAATGTCTATAAGAAGCATCGGAGTTTGGCGGCCTCCTATTGTGCTGGAGTTCCCAACATGGGCCCACACCTTGAGATAAAGTAGGACAGCTGCTGCGGTGGGTCCCCTGTCCTATTGAAGGTGGAAAATGTGGGATTTCTAAAACCTGAGGGTCTTGGCTTATCATCCACCCACACCGGATATGGCTTGCCATCAGGCGGGATTGGCACTTGTCGTGTCTCCAACACCTCGAGGCAGGTGATTAGTGCCTCCATTAGATCATCTGGGTGGGGGTTCTTATCTAGACAGGGATTCCTGACCACCAGTGCATTGGAAGGTTCTTTCTCATGATAAGCAGGCACAGCGACTCCAGGAGCTACTGGTGGAATGACCTGCGAAGCAGCTAGGGGAACTTGAGCTAGGTCCCAGAGATTGTCACGCAGTTCAGGAGGATTCAATGACACATATCACACCCTCTTGTCATAAGTTCTAGCCTCATCCCTGTCGATATGGGAAGGGTGATCATGGTCACCAAGGGTAAGTTGTGCCTGCCCATGTCTCCACGGCCGAGGATTACCGTAGTCTGGTCATCACTCTTTAGCGCATTCATCAAGGAGGTTGTCAGCCATCTTCTTATGTTCGGTGAGTTGCTAACACAAAATTAATTTTTCAAGATCATCTTCCACCATCTACATTGAGCCATATGGGTTAGAGGGTTTGATGGCTTCGAGGTGTTCCTTACCCTTTTTGGGATTTCGACTGAGGACCAATGCCTCGGTGGGCACGGGAAGACCCAGTAGATTCCTCAGTTGATGAGTAATCCTTCCCAACAGATCCAAGAGGTGTGAAACTCCCTTGGGGGGCACTCCAAGAGGCTCTAGCTCATTCTCACCCCCTGGAATGTCAGCCTTGTTAACCGCGACCATACCTGGAGGCATATCCTCTATGTTGCCCAACAAATTTGGATGGCACCATATGGAACTGAAATGATGGGCTGTGTACTATCCCCAACCATGGATTTTCACTTGGGTAAAATCCTCCTTGATTATCCTATGGAGCACTTTAAATCTCTGTACGCATCGTTTTTGGAGGGTTCTATGGAAACTTAGTGACTCTGGGCACTAAGCCACTAGGAGTGCGGCCAAATCAACCAAATGGCATTGTTGGCCGATGTCTTCATAGTACGCCTAACTCCTAGGCTAGTCCACTCGTTGATGACGTAGATTGAAATGATTCACCAATAGGGTTTGGTGAAAGCATCCAACCTACTCCTAGTTGAGTGACTCTGGCGCACTAAAATTTGATGTTGCAACCGACTAAAACATCTCCGAAAAATTGTCTGCTGCGAGAATATTCCACAAGCTCTTTGGTCAAAATTCGGGGTTTGACCATTCATTACCTCATTCATAAACTGGAGGCAGCTGGGGAACTGGTAGTAGTACTGAAGTAGACCACGAAGATGTTATACTGGCTGGGGGAGAATATGGTGAGCGAGCTGACAGACCACCGCATCTCTGGCAACCCTCAGAAGAGTGCGGTGACTTGGTGGCCATATCGTGGTAAGAGGGGCTGGCGACCGAAGATTTTGGTGAAGGGAATAAGGATACTGGAGATGGTCCATGATACTGCTCTTCCACCATTAGTCCCCAAAATAGCTCTCTATGATCTCTGGTTGAGGTAGAGAGTGCTTCTAGTGATGATGGTGGTGATTGCGTTGTCGGAACATGTGAAGCTGCCATATTTTTGTCCTCCTAGATATACCTACGGAGGGATGTGGGAGTCCGATAGACCTCACATTCTAGATTCATGTGGTTGATGTTCCTTTTTCTTTACCAAGCCCTTGACAAGGAGGATCTAGGTGAGGGTTCCATCATGGAGTCTTATTCCGCATTATAATCTGAGAAGCAGACTGGTTTAATCACGGTCTGAATATTCTTGGTATTCTTTTTATGGTGGAAATGACCCACCACCTACCCGGAGATGTTTCTCCAGGACAAGGTAGATTTTCGGTGTGATGAGGACCTTTGGTCATGCTGGTTCTAGGGTAGATAATATTTCCTCTTGAGTTAGATGGGTTACAAGGAGAACCTTGAAAGATATCAAAGGGAACACAGGGAGGACCTTCGTTTACACTGACTAATGTGTGGAGGGAATCTCCACAGAAAGTGCTGGAGCATGTAGGACCTCTACTGGAGATGATAGGAGCACGGGTAAGACCTCCCTGCTTTATTCCTCTGGCAGCGTTAGCGCAAGGGGGGTCCTCGTACTGGTCATGCCAAACACGGGTAGAACCTCCGTGTTGGGTGTCGATGAAGCGAAGATGACCTTCACTCCTCTGATTTATGAGTCAAGGAGGACCTTCTCCAGCTACTGTAAGGAAATGGGGGAGGCCCCCATGCTGTTTATTGATCATATATATAACATCTCCAAATCGGTGGCTTGTGGTAGGATGAATTACCCCATACCCGACATTATGTGTGCGGGAGAGGCTTCTGTACTGAGTTTCACTACTGTGGGGGGGGGGGGGTACCCTCATTCAGATTAAAGGTTATACGGGGTGGACATCCATGTCGATCTTGGATTCATGGAGGACCCATGTTCTCCATGGTGGTGGTACAGGGAGGACCTCTGTACTTGGTGTTGTTGTTGCAGGCTAGTCTGTGGTAGCCACTACCTACGCCGACGATCAAGAGAGTCGACCCAGTCTTCCTGTGGAGTGGTTGGGGCCTCAATCTAAGATGGTTATATAAGTTCCCCTACTTAGAATACATAGGGTGATGATGATATACGTCAAAAGTGGCATGAGACATAGTAGTTGTTGACGTTGACGCCCCTTGGAGGGCGTCCTCCTCAGCCTGTGTCTGACACTATCTCCGGGTTAACAGGACTGGGGTCGGCATTGCAGTCGCCTAGATTACTTGCTCCTCAACTTGTGGGACTGGGTGGCAGTGCTGGAGCGGCCTATCAGGAGCCCTCCTTAGGATCTCCTTAAATAGGATCTCGGCCAGGCCGACCCAGACATCCCCTACCTCATCGGTGTATGGGAGGGAGTCATCGAGGCATTCCGAGGAGAGTCTCTTGAAAAGATTTTACTTCGGAGTATGGAGAAATAGCTCCATGTGCAGCCCTTGGGGTGGCGGTGGCGAAGAGGTGCAGACACCTCTAAATCCTAGAATGCCGTATCCCGAGTCGGGATAATCCCCTCATCCTCGTATCAGCAGAAGATGTTGTTTATCACCCTTCGTTGAATGAATTTAGAAGGGTAGATGGGGTGTGGGCACCCAGCAGCTGCATTTGTAGATATTTTCACAGAAGTAGTGGAGCCACATAGGACTGCGGCATTGAAATCACCTCTTCCCCTGCATCGATTGATGGGTGGTGATCGGCTTCCCGTTGTAGCAGCTTGGGTCCTAGAGAGCAGAGAGATTAAACCATTACTATTGCAAAAAAGGAAATTGACATCCAGTAACCGAGGGCCATATCTTCTTCCATTCCTGGTAAGAAGGATCCATGCTAACAACATCACAGATCGGGATGTCCAACGTTTTAACTTCCCCAACTTTTGTTGAGTTTCACGCCAGGCCCAGTATTTGCTTGGTGGGACCCGGCGTCAGATAATTGGATCTAGGGACACGCTAATCCACTGATGTTTTGAATGCTACTAATCTCTACATTGAGGATAATAATTTCACTTCGGGTTTACCATTTCTATTTCTAACTCGTTCGTTAGGGTGCACGCATCCGTCTGTTTGAGGATGATGAGGATGCACTGACTGTTGCTCCGCATTCCTTCTTTCCAAAGGTGGGCGACATCCATCGCTTATTCAGGGACGTTTTCTACTTAATAAAAATGGGATGATGTGATTTAGGTTCCTCCTTCTGTAAATTCCTCCTCAGAACTCATCACCTAGTTTGGGTATCCCTTATAGATTAAGACTTTTTCCATGAAGCTCTTCCCAGTGACATATCTTCATGGACGCCGATTAATTACACTGCTTCAATCAGGACATTCCAAGGGGTCCATTCAGGGCAGAAACCTTTGGTGGTGGGAGTAATCACGTTGGACATCACTGGCATGTCTGGACGCTGGAACACTAGTGCATCTAGGTTTTTCCCCTTATTACAGGGCTTCTCAAGGGCTTGGAAGCCCGAGGCATCCCATGTCGAATGCGGGGAATTATATTCCATAGGCATGTATCTGAGTTTTTACTCATCTTTAACATCTAGTGGAGACATATTGGACTGATTGGAACCCTGACTAGAGTGAATAAGATGGGTAAAACCCCTATAGGGAACACTGATGTTGGGGCTAACGTGTGGTTAGGTACCCGTTTGTTGCTAAAGGGAATGGGAAATGAGGTGGCATGATCCCAACGAGATGTGATGGCCCGGATAAGAATCAGGATGGATGATGGAGGGTTGAGAGTTGATGAATAATAAAATGGAACCAATGTGAGGATGATGGTGAGGTTGGGATTGAGTCTCGAAGAGACTTCCTACGTATCCCCATGGTAGGGAATCAATGTTCGTGTAGTTTAGTATGGGGGCATAGAATAAGGGTGTACGTAGTGGATAGTGACTCGACGATATATTGGGGCTTACGTGTGTTTATCATCCTGGGTTGGTCTGATGCCACTAGGGTGGACTAGAGATGTGGGTCCCAACAAAGGATACTACAACAGCTTACCACTAGATGGGGTCACAATGAGTTACTGTTGGGTGTCAATCACAATGGATTACCGTCGGATGGGGTCACAACGGCATACCACTGGATGTGGTCACAATGGCTTACCGCTAGTTCTAGATCGCAACATCTTACCACTAGAAAGGGGAAATTTTAGTGTCATGAGGGGAAAAATATGTGTAGAGTTTAATGTCATGCAGGACAGGAGTGGACCGATGTGAAGTGGTCAGGACCGATGGGTGTTGGGTTTGAACTTCAGTGAGGCTTCCTACGTACCTTGACATGACAAGGATCAAAGTCCACATAGTTTGGGAGGGGTTGGTGAACCAATTTAAAGATGGTCGGGACCAATGGATGGTGGTTCTTGAACATCAGGGAGGCTTCCTACGTACCTCTCCTTGAAAATAATCAATGTCCACGTAGTTCAGTAGAGGGACATTTTGGGATTACACTCTATGATTCCCATACAGGATACCATGGTCGGTGCTTTCTCTAATCCCACACGAGTAATGCTCGGTGTGAGAAACAAGAGGCACCAAAGACCTAACAATCACATTGTGAAAGGTTTATCCACGGGAATTGGAGCCGGGGTGACATGTATTTAGAAGCCTAAAATGGAAATAGGGGCTTACATATGGTTAGTAGCCCATGGAGATAGAGATTGGGACTTACTCCAGGGTGGAGGCCCAGTGGTGACAATTCCCAAAGGGAGAGGTATTTGGCACCAACTAAAGGAGGGATCTGGTATTTTTCTTGGAAAAAGATAGGAGGACCAGGGATGCTGCCTCCTAAAAGAAAGGATAGGGTCTTACACTAAGATGGTTTCTCCTTTCCCCACAGATAGACACCACTCCAACAAAGAGGATCTCATTCCATGTGAGGAAGATCTCAATTTCGTGGATATTAGTGGATGGAGAGAATTTCCAACATGGGGGACCCCGCGTATGATGCATGGGGAGGGGTAAAAGTTTAATTTCATGTGTTGTGGACGATGGTTCTTGGCAGTTTAACATCCTGAAGCTCAGACGAGGCGAGTTCTCCCCACACCCCTTGGACTTACATGACTAATACCCACCAACCCTTGGGGAAGGGAAGGCATCAGCAAAACTATAGTGAAGGGGTGTTATAGAGTAATCCATTGAGGGTTCCACGTTCGCGTGGCTAAGAGAAGAAGAAATAGTCGTTAGCGTGCCTATGAGAAGAAGCATGAGGCAAAGCAACGCAACGGGAAGTACCACCCAATGAACTTTGAAATCACATCGTGCAAACCAGCAGGGTCACACGGTAAATTGATTTGTGGAGCAAAGGGGTTCATAGGTAGAAGCCTCGTGAAGCTCTGGTGCTCCATGTAGCGGAGAGGCTTTGCGAAGGGGTGTGCTTCGCGAAGTGAAGTGTCCTAGGCTGGGCGTAGGGCATTGGTGCATATGGAAGGAGCTTCGCAAAGTGGAAAAGAATCTATGGAGCAGTGCTTTGCAAAGAAAAGGTGCCTTGTGAATCATAGCATTGCAAATAAATGTATTTCACGAATCATATTGGAACTTCCTTAGCATATGTGTCACATGTGTATGGAGGTTATTTCTCGAAGCATAAGTGCTCCGCGAAGACCCCAGTCTCATTGGGGATCCCCTTCCTTCGCGGAGGCCCATGGGCTCTGCGAAGGGAATCCCTCTTTGAAGAGGGGTTTAATTCAAGAAAAGGGAGAGGCACTTCGTGATGCTAAAGTACCTTGAAAATCTCATGGTCTGCAGAGCTGAAATTGCTTCATGATTTGAGAGCTATGAAGGTGAAAGGTTGGAGGATCCATCCTTTGGGCTCGAGGAGATCACAGTATTTATATGCAAGACTCACCATGAAGCAGAGCATCCCTGGAATGAAGACACATGGAATTTTTTTGTAATCACAAAGCCTCCTGCCTCCTTTCTCCGTAGTGGCTTAGCAAACGTCAAACGGGTTCGCAGAGCCTCCTGCCACCTTGCTCCACGGTGGCTTCATGGAGGGGAAGCTTTGCGCCAGCCACCATGTTGCAGGGTCTCTACGAACAAGCTTCACAAGGAAGCCCCTAAGGATTTCCATTTGTTCTTTTTATTCCCAAATTTTGGCTCCAACAACTATGGAATCATGTCAATAATCTAAGAACTTTGGATCCTTTAGATAAAATATTCTTATGTTCTTCACATTTTCTTGTTCATATAATAGTAAATAGAAAATTATGTTCGATTCATAGATTATGAATGAAAATAAAATTGAAAAACTAAAAAAAATAATTATTATAAATGATAAAAAAACATAAATAATTATAAATTTGAATGGGAATGTTTTATTACCACTTAAAACCTCTAGGAGTTGTGGAAGCATTGATAGTGTCCATTACCAACATTGGTTTTTTCTTTTATAATGAATAATATATTAAATCATAATGAATAATTTTCATGACCAATGGACATACCACAAGAAAATAGATAAGAATCCCATAACCAAGAGATTTGATCTTTCAACATTGAATTTATAATTAATTTAGTATCAATACCTTAGTCTTGATGTTTTATTTTGATATAGATCTAGATCTCATGGACATAATTCGAGTTGTTTCATCATTTCCCTTAGGGGACCCAATGTATCACCCCTCTAGTGGTTATCCACACATGCCCCTTGATCTTGGAAGGTCATAGTCAGAACTTTAAGTGCTAGCACAAAGAAGTTGATCATCCTGTTTCATTCATCGGTGATTACAAGTGGTTATAATTTTTTCTTGAAGATCACATCTATATTCTCTTAATCATGAGAGGTATGAGGAATATAATCACTTCACTTGTTCTTGAGAGAAACTATAGAGTTGTTCTTTGCTTGGAGAATTTTCTAGGGAGGAGATTTTCTAGACAATAAAATTTATCATTTTCATATATTCTTTAAAAATGATATAAAAAGGTATATATATATAGTTATTATTTAATAATGTTAACTGAAAAAGGTTACTTAATCAAATATTAAACCCACAATATACCCCATGAATAATAATTATAAAAATAATAATATTACATGGAATGTGTTGTCTTATGCATTGTTAAATGTTAAATGATTAAATAAATAAATTAATATTTATTTAATGTTATATAATTCCTATATCATTCTCAACACTAAGAACTTTTTTATTAACAATCCTCCTCAACATTTATCAAAATAATTGAATAAATATATATTTAATAAACAAATAAAATTATTTCAATGAATAAATAAATATTATATTCACAAACTTGAAAATAAATATTTCTTTAATATTCATGTAACTAAAAAAATTATTCATGATCCTATAAATAATCATATTTTTTTTCTTTATGAATTATAATGGGAGATAATAAATATTCTATTCGATGAGATAAAAAATATTTATTTAATTAATTTTAAAGTGACACAAATAAATGGTGAAATAATATTTTCTATCAAAAAATCATGAATAAATATTACACTTTATTTTTTGGAAATAATATTTATTCTAACTATTAAATCCAAGTTTAATTTAATTATGATCAAAGTTACACTTTATGTGTGAATATATAGGCCTCTTTCTTAGAGGTAATAGGTGGTATTTCTTGAAGTCTATGATTACTATCTAATAATAGGTCAAGGATCTAATAAATAATAAATTTATGTCTCAAAGACATCAACCACATATGAACACTCACTATATAATATAATGCATCTATCATAATATATATAATTTTTTGCATCAACGTAGGTGGTTTATTTATTTTTCTTTGACTATATAACATGAAATCATAAAACAACATGGTTGTTGAATTTATCAGATAGTAACATTTCATTCAAATGTCCTGTAATGTAAACTTTCATTAAAAAATCGAACAAAAAAATCCATTATCGACTTATACATTAATGTGTATTACTTGAGACAAACCCAATGTATCCCACATTTCCATAATTATACATTGTCATACAAATTATAATAAATCAATTCATATGACTCATGAAATGAATTAATAATAATATAAATGTATAATGATTATTTAACATGTTCTCATATAAGAATATCTAATGAAACAAAAACATGTGGAATTCGTACAGGCGGGTTTGTCCTCATAATATTCTATCTTGTATATTATAACATTAAAACTACATGAGATGTAATCTAATATTCTTATGGGTTATACAACATAATAATCAAAATATTATGTGTCACTTCATAGATTTTTATCCCAACCATAGGACTAAGGTTTATAAATATCATCATATCACTTCATGATTAACATCATAGTGGGGAACTTCTATAACCTTTTCAATGTAGAAAATACTTATTTACATTAAAATATTAACATAAAATATAATAATTGACTATATTTTGATAATAAATTCATTTAATATTCACATATTTGATTATATCCAGCTAATATAATGTATAATGTAGTTAATTCTAGGGAACAAACTCTAACAAGTAATACAATATGCTAGTAATAACATAAAAGATATAATTAATATAATAGGAAAATTTATATCAAAATAGTGTCCTAGATTCAAAATTTCGATGAAAAATACCTTAAAAATAAACAAAACATCAGTAACATAATGTAACAACCCTGACCCTAGTATCCTGGAGCTGGTGTCTACTTTGTTACATTAGCATAGATACAATAGATCAAATCCCGAAGGATAAATTGGTTTAGAAGTTTTGGAGAACCAGATACATATATGATTCCCATTTAACATTGGGAATAGAAAATAAAACTTAATTCAAAATAAAATAAAATAAACTTCATCCTTGAAAACTCATTCCATGAATTCTTCTTCATATTCTAAGGAAAGCAAACAAAATTAGGGTGGGCTCAAATGCTCAGTATGAGTTAAGTAAAATAAAAGATATGTTGAACCAATAAGTATAATCAACATGTAAAGTTAAATAACTAAACACTCATTCCATTTAATAAATAACAAATAAATCATAATTAGATAATACATAATTAATATGGCAAGGTAAATAAATAAAAACATGTGGCATTTAATCAATAAAATAAGAATGATATTCATCCAGAGATAATATCATAATAAGAATATCATAGATAATAATAACATAATTATTAATGAAGTAAATTAAAAATTATTTCATTTCATGATCTTAGGAATCATGATACCTCTACCATCATGATCTTTCCTCAAAATAGTTTAAAACTACTGGGTAAAAACCCATCTGATTTTGCCAACTTATTTATATCATGAGACATGTAGATGCATAGAGGGGATATATATAAATAATACACACCCATATCTATATTCTAAAAGTATTCCTCAAATATAAAATAATATATTTAATTCATTAAATAATATTTCTTATCAATAAATATCCATTTTGAGTAAAAACTATAGATTTATCAATATTTACCCAGTTAATCAAATAACTTTAAAAGTATACACCATATGTAAAAATGGTGTATAGTTTAAAAAAATAATCATATACATAATAAAATAACATTGATATTTGAGATAAATGTAATTTCCAATGAAAATTTATCATAAGAAATTGATTTTTTCAAGAGAAGGTTAACAATCATAAAAGAAAGTGAGATTTCACAATAACTTTTACCACCTGTAATTTTCAATTAAAATCCCCTTGGATGAAATAATAAATATTGAAACATAAAATAAAATTAATTCTGAATTAATAATGATATTACATGTAAAGGGTTATTATATACACCATATAAATGAAATTAGGTCCATGAAATTACAATATGCATCAATGAAATTAAATTCAAACGAAATATCTTACCTTGAGTCTGACTCATTACGTACATTCTTTATCTTCATGAATAATAAACTTATGTCAATTATTTACTATATTAGAAACATTTTTCAAGTTTATTATTATTTTTATTTCACTTATTTCCATGTTATATACAATTACTTAATCAATTATGTTTATGTCAGGTATTTCAATGATATTTTACTTATGTGTCAAAAATGAATTTTGTAGGTTGACTCTTGGTTTAAGATGTCATTATTCCAAAATATCAAAAATAATAATCATGAAATATTTGTCATGTTTATAGATAAAACATATTTTTAATACCAATCGTGAAAGTTTGTTTTGATAAATGAAGTATTCTATGATCATGGAGTCAGTAAGTCGTACATAAGCATGGAAATGTTTCCATTCTTCAGAAATCATTATAGAATGAGGGTAAGTAATATTTTATCTTCAAATAATGATCACAATATCATAAATACCATATTAAATCATTAAATGTACTTATATATATCATCCATGTAATGAACCAACTTGGGTTTCCCTTAAACCTAGCACCCGACCCAATCCCTCACATACTCGAAGGACATTCCTAATCCCCACGGGAAGGCAATAAGTAGCTGGGCATCGAACAAAAAAATAGAAGTAACAATTTCACCCAACTTGAAAAAAACACATGACATATATATACATAAATCAAGAATAAATGACAGAAATCCAATTGATATATTCCATAACTCTAAGGAAGACAGCGGAAACAAACGACTGTAAAAGTATTTGAGACTTCAAGAGACAAGTCCACCTAAAAAGGACCAAAACCAAACAGCTACTCCATGTGATAGTGTGGAAGAACTCCCAACATCTCATAACCTACTACCCAGCACAGCTAACATAAAACCTTATCGCCTCACTATGGTTCCTTGAATTTCCCTATATTGGAAGACATACAAAGGTCTATACACCACCAAAGAGGTGCACAGGGTGTGAGCTAACAAGTTCAATAGGATCCCACTTATGTGTTCCATAAAAAGTGTTTGTATAAAAATTTATGTATTCTAATTTTAAATAAAACAAGGCATGATCAGTAGTAAATAATTTTTATAGAAAACATGGTAAATATTTTCTTTTTATCATATATCTAAAACAAAAGTATGTATATCAAATTCAAAGAATATTTTCCATATCATATTTTACAAGAATCAACATGTATATCAAGGATAAAATAATAAAAATATAAGGAATAGAAAACAATAGTAAAATCATAGGCATCACAACACTAAAGAATACAACTAGTCAGATAGCAGACTACTCATACCCAAAAATCTATAAACAGTGGATTGTGGTACCTGAATCCTATTATCTACACTCCAGAACTAGGGAGACACCCCCATAAAGTGAAATCAAAAAATTATATATGTACCTAGAGCTAATGATCTACACTCTAGGAAAATAGGATCACCCTAGAAATTGAAAACCCATAATAAATGATGGATTCAAGCTAAACCTTCCACCTAGTACCCAAGGTAGCCCATGTTCTCATTTTCACAGTCATCTCAATGTTTCAAAAATAATTTCAAAACCATTTTCAATTCTTTGAAAGAACCCATTTTCTTTCCATTTATCAAAAACCAAGGTAAACCCAAATTTATTCAAGATTTCATTCAAACACACACAAAAAATCATGCCAACTTCATACCAATATATTTGTAAACCAATTTATAAAAACAGAAAAATATGATTTATCAAACACGTGATAGAGATGGAATAATCTAACTTAAAACTCGGATCACACATGCCCGCAATGGGATCCACCAACAACTAAAACCAACAATGTTAACAAAGGCCCTAGAGTCCAATACACACATCATAGGATTGATCTAATTGAAAAATATTGTTGTAGGAGAAGAGAAAATACCACATACCTCAAGAATGAATTCCTGCTACACCACGACCAAAAAAGGAAGGAAATCCCAAAAGAGATCGCACAATGAATCTTGGAAGAAGACAAGAAGATATACCGATTTGGATTAACAGATCCAATAACATAACCCAAGGGTTCTAATACTATCAAAGGTAGTGAATAATATGAAATATTACTCACCTAGAGAGACACATCATGATAGAAATAAAGATCTAATTCCTATCAGATCATTCTAGAATGAGTAGAGTCTCCCAAAATCCCTTGGAAACTACCCTAAGTTGAGAGAAATAGAGTCTACAAAAAAGAAAAAAAATATTGCACACCTATTTTAAAAACTATACTCAGGTTGTTATATGATTTGTAACTCGATTACACGACATGTAACCACCAAAGTCCCACATGCATTGGAAAACCCATCACCTCGGATTTAAAACTAGACCTTTTATTAACTCATGATATGTAAAGGATCTTCACATTGTCTAACCTAGTTAAAATGTGTGAAATCCTCCTGAAGCCTATAGAAAATGGTGATTAAATATAAGAGTCCAAAAAATATGTAACCTCACCATTATAGGTATCCTCTCAATTCATTCTCTGTTTTATACAAAGAATGATAAAAGGAAAACCACAATGAGGTCAAAGATGTTCTGAAAATATTGGTAATGGGATGTTATAAACTCCCCACCATAAATACTTTTTCATCCCCATGAATTCATGTGGAAAATGTAATCAATAGAAAAAGATGAGGTCAATTCTCCCTCATTAATGACTCATGTTCCCAAGTCTCATGAGAATTTGATCCACCTTTACATAGAACTTTGACCAACAAAATCCAATTCCCAATTTAATAATTTCACTTGATATTTAATGATCTCTACTTCTTTCTCCAAAATAGAATCATCAAGCTCTAACTCAATTTATTCCCAACTCAGAACGTGACTAGGATCAGGGTAATACTTCCTAAGTTGAGACATGTGGAAAACATCATGAATTCCCATCAACTGAACCGTAAATTCTTGCTGATAAGAAACATATCTATGCCGATTAGTGACCTCAAATGGTCCAAATTATATTGAAGTTAAATTTACCTATTTTACAAGCCTATTATGACCCAATCGAGGTGAAACTTTCAAGAAAACCCATCCACAAACAGAAAACTCTATAGGATGATGTCGCCGATCCACATATTATTTTTGTCGACTCTGGGCTATAAATAGATATCAATGTATATCCTGAATCTTTGCGAACATATACTGAACCAAACATGTACCAACCAAATATACTTTTCCCACCTCATCCCAAGAAGGAGGTTATCTACATGGGTGACCATACAATGACTCAAAGGAAGCTATTCTTATCGATTAATGATAAAAAAATTTGTAAAAAACTCAACCAGACCCAAATTGTTATCACATGATCCACTAAAATATATGATATAGGCATAAATCATATCCTCCAGGATCTGAATTACTCACTCTATATAATCGTCTGTTTGTGGATGGTAAGATATGCTCAACTTGACCTGAGTTCTCATTTCCTCTTGTAGAATCCTCCAAAACCTTGAGCTAAACATAGGATCCCTATCTAAAACAATGGTATAAGATCTCCTATATAACCTCAAAATCTCCTAGACATATAGATTACTCATATCTTCAACCTTATTGGTATCCTTGATTGAAATGAAATGAGTAGACTTGGTCAACGGATCAATAACCACAAAGATGGTATTTCTCCATTAGGGAGTTCGTGGTAATCCTACAAAAAAATCCACATATATCTCATCCCATTTCCATATCAGCACCAAAAGGGTCTAAAGAAAGCCATATGTTTTCAAGCGCTCTTCCTTTATTTTCTAGCAGGTGTAACAGCAGGACGCATAATCTATAATGTCACACTTCAAACCTAGCTACTAGAATTGTCATCTCATATCATAATACAATTTTTTAATGCTTGGGTGAATGGAACATGAATTTCTATGATAATAAAACAAGACTAAACCCCTCACAGATGTTGGTATGACAAACAGCATCTAAAAATAGAGAATACCATCTGAAGAAAGAAACCAAGCAAAAAAGGTCTCCCTGCCATACAGGATTTCTCAAACATTAATAAACTCACCATCCTAATGACTCTGAAAAATAAAATCCATGAGAGATGATGATAACTAAACACTAGTTAGATCCATACTTGAACCATCCTCTTGAGAATCCAAGTGAAACTAAGTGAAAATCCCCATAAGTTTCCATTCCCCCTTCGATTACAGAATATCCTGTGATGGTACTTTCCTATTGAGAGCATTTGCAACCATGTTTCCCTTCCCTAGGGTATGGGCGATATCGAAGTGAAATGTCTGAAGGTATTTTATCCATATTATTTTTCTGAGATTCAATTATTTCTGGGAAAATATATAACTAAAAATCTTGTGATCTGTGAAGACCGTGAACCTCTCCTCCAAAATATAGTGCCGCCAAAATATAACCCCATGCATAACTACTGAAAGACCTAAATCACGAGTGGGGTAATTATTCTCATGCGTTCGAAGTTGATGAGAGTCGTGAGCTACCACATGGTCATCCAGAATAAGAAAACAACCTAAACCAGCACCACAAGCATCAAAAAACACCATGTACCCCTTATTGGGCTTAGGTAAGATCAGAATGGGAGCTGATGTCAGAAGTTGTTTTAGTTCATTGAATAAAGACTTATACTTCGCATCCCATGTGAATTTCACCACATTCTTAATAAGATTATTCAAAGATGACACCAGCTTTGAAATTTTTTTAAAAAACCTTCCATAGTATCTAGAAAGACCAAGGGAGATTTTTATATCAAAGACATTATGTGGTTCTATCCATGATAGGAAAGCCTTTGCATTCTAAGGATCAACTGATAATCCATGTTCAGAAATATTGTTCCCTAATAACATCACTTCTTGAATCCAAAAAACTACATTTCGAAGCTTTCCATACAAATAGTGACTTCTAAAATTTTCCAAAACCAAACATAGATGGTTCTTGTGCTCATGATTAGATTTCAAATGAACTAGAATATCATCCATCAATACTATCATAGAAGTTTCATGATATTGATGGAATATCTGATTAATCAAAGCTATAAAAACTATATGAGTGTTAGTTAGACCAAAAGGCATCACAAGATATTCATAATGGTCATACCTACTTCTGAAAGTTGTTTTTGGTGTATCAAACTCTCGAACTCTGAGCTAGTGATATCCCAATCAAAGATCAATCTTTGAAAACCACTTTTCCCTATTTAACTGATCAAAAAAATCATCCACATGAGGAAAATTATATTTGTTCGTAATTGTTACCCGATTAAAATTCGGATAGTCTATAAAAAATCGAATTGAACCAACTACATTATTAGAAAGAAGCATTGGGACTACCCAAGGTGAAATTCTATGGCAAATAAAACCTTTTTCCAATAGGTCATCCAACTGAATCATGAGCTCTTTTAGCTCTACTAGTGTCATATGATAAGAAGGTGTGGATATCATCTGCGTACCTAACACCAGGTCAACCGTAAACTCTACCTCCCTCACTAGAGGAAGATTGGAGAATTAATCTGGGAAAATATCTGGAAAGTATCGAACAACAATGGGAACATCAACAAAAAGATAAATTTCATCAGGGTTAAACATAAAAACATACAAAAAACTCTAGAGATTCAGGCGGGAAGGCCCTGTATGACCTGGTCTCGGGTCCCACACCCCCTCAAACACATGATATCTCTTATCTGTGGAAAAAAATGAAACACTATGATGACAACAATAAACCTCATCTCGATGAGATACAAACCAATTCATACCAATTATGACGTTGAATATATACAAATAAAGAATAATAAAACCTTAGACCAACTTTGTATCAGCCATCATGAACAAACAAGGAAACTGAAACCCCTGCTCTTTCCTCTTTCTAAGAGGTTTTTATAACACTATTACAAAGGGTATAAGTTCTATCGGAAGCCTAAACATATCAAAAAACCAGGCAGATATAAATGACTATGAGGCTCTAGTGTTAAATAAGAAAATTTCTATGGAAGATGCAATAATGATAGTACCTATCACTATCGTCGGACCTGCATCAACTTCTGCTAGACACTCATCTACTATGTGAAATTGCTTCACTCCATAGGCCAATGGCTGGATCCCAATAGTCTATAAAGCTTATGACTAAAAAGTAGTAGCCTTTGGTGCCAACGAAACCTAACCATAATTAGGCATATTCATAGCCTGAAAAAATCATTATATATAACCAACACATCCACAACAATTTCATGTATTTATGAGAATAGGAAAAAATGCCTGGTGTGTCTGGCCTTACTAGACATTGAGAAAGTCAGAGGTGCACTACTATCTATACCAAACGGTTCAGAGGAGGACCACTACTAAGGCCCACCACCACCACTTCTACGATGATCTTGACACTTTATCTTATTCCCATTAATGCCATTGAAACTACCACAAGATGAAAGAGAAGGGTTGGGAAAACCAAAATTTTCCACTATATCAATATCTTCCATCATTGATCTATCTACCATCACCCCATAGGTACAAATTTTCAACATAAATACATGCAATATGATATCCAGTTGCAAACCCTATAGGTACTTCTGAGCCTTCAGCTGGTCATTCTTCACCACGTACAGAGAAAAACTAACAAGCTCAACAAACTGGTTGGTGTATACTGAAATTGGATGCTCTCCCTTTTGAAAAGACCGGAACTCTAGAGACTTATCTTGAATCAGTGACTCTAGAAAAAACTTCTTGAAGAAAGGGGTTTTAAAACCCTTACAATCTAAGTCCATGTGTCTTTTTTCTTAAACCATAGAATCCCACCATCACTTTCTATAACCCTCAATCCTGAATGATTCACATTTTACATTGATATTTTCAGGTGTCTCTAGGAAGTTGAATATTTGTTTGATCTTATCCATACATTCCTCTTCCTCTTGAGGTCCATTCATTACTTTAAAGGATATTATATTCTCACATAAAATTCTCGTGATCAATCTCTCTCTTCTCCAAATCCAGGATGCACCCCAAAAACTATGTTCTGAACTCTTGGTACATCCTGATAAATAGCACGAACTACCCATATGATAGTCTTGATGAAATTATGATACACTAATATATTCCCTTGTGGAGTATTAGCTACACCATCCTGAGGAACTCTTGGAAGACATCTCATATTCATATTGCTACACACCAAAATTGAAGGAATGATTAGAAAATAGAATAAACATTAGTTCAAACCATAAAAACTATAAGTAGAAACTGAGATTCAAAATAAACCCCAACACTAGAGACACATATCCCAATTTCCTATGGTAATTGAGTTTTGTCATGATAAGAGCTGGCCAAGAACTTATCACAAGATACCTCTTAAGTCTCAAAAATCTTATCTCTATTCTAATAGACGTCCCAAGATAAGGGCTCTTGAGGAAATACCTCCTCTGATACCAATTTTTAATGTACCAACCTTGTTTTCCCTCAAACCTGGTACCTAACCCGATCCATCACATACCTGAAGGGTGTTCTCGATCCCCACAGGTTAGCGATAATCACCCAGACATCAAACAAAAAACTAGAGGGAATGACGTCATCCAACATGAAAAAACACAAGGCATATATATGCATAAATAAATAAGAAATAGAATAAATATAATAGATATATTCTATAACTTCAAGAAAGACAGTTGAAAAAATCTACTGTAAAAGTAGAAAAAACTCTAAGAGGCAATTCTTGCTGCAAAGGACCAAAACCAAACAACTACTCCATGGGATGGGTTGGATGAAATCCCACCATCTCACCACCAGTTATCTGACTCATCTGACATAACACATCACCACATCACAGTGGTGCCATTCCTTTCCCTTCATTGAAAGATATACAAAGGTCTACACACCACCAAAGAGGTGCACAACATGTTAGCTAACATGATTAATAGGATCCAATCCAGGTGTTCCATATCAATTATTACAATGAAATTTATGTATGCTAATTTTCAATAAAACATGGCATGATAGTCAGTAAAGCGGTTTTATAGAAAACATAGTAAACATTTTATTTTTATGACATTTTTAAAACAAAAGCAAGTATATCAATTTCAACAAATATTTTCCATATCATCTTTTACAAGAATCAACATACATATAAAGGCTAAAACTATACAAATACATGGAATACAATATAATAGAATCATCATATTCATCATAACACCAAGGAATACAATAGTTCAGGCAGTAGACTACCCGTACCCAAAAATCTATGAATAATGTACTATGGTACCTAAATCCAATTATCTATCGTCTAGAACCAGGGAGACACCTACAAAAGTGAAACCTCGTCATCATATACATAACTATAGCTAATAATATACACTCTAGGACAAGAGGAACACCCTAGAATGTGAACCCCTATAATAGACAATGGCATCAAGTTAAATCTTCCACCTAGTACCCAGGTAACCCATGTTCTTGTTTTCACAATCAACTCAAAGTTTCAAAATTCATTTCAAACCCATTTCACAAAAAACTTTTCAATTATTTAAAAATACCCCTTTTCTTTCCATTTATCAAAAACCAATGTAAACCCAATTTTCTTCAAAATATCATTCCAACACACAAAAGAAATAATTCAAATTTCATAATAATTTATTTTTAAACCAATTTTTTAAAATAGAATAATATGGTTTATCAAACACATGCTAGAGACGGAACAATCTACCTCAAAACTTGGTTCACACATGCCTGAAATAAGATCCACGAACAATAAAAACCCAAAGATGTCAATGAAGTACCTGGAATCCAATATACACATCAGAGGATTAATCCAATTGAGAAAGAGAGTCAGTGGAAAAGAGAAAATACCATATACCTCAAGAATTAATGCCCGTTTCACCATAACCAACAAAGGAACGACCTCTATAGAGATTTAACACAACAGATCTTGGAAGAAGACAAGAAGAGATACTAATTTGGATCAACAGGTCTGATAATGAAACCCAAGGGCACTACCACAATCAAATGTAATGAAGAAGAAGAAATATCACTCACCCAGAGAGATGCATCGTGGTTATAATAAAGATCGAATGTTTATCAAATCACTCTTGAATGAGAGGAGTCTCCCAAAATTACTTAAGAATTTCCCTAGGTCAATAGCAAGAGATTATAGAGAAAGAACAAAAACAAAATAGCCACACTCCTATTTTAAAAACTATATATGGCCCGTTACATGATGTGTAGCCCGATTACACGATGTGTAACCATCAAATTTCCACATACACCGACAAACTATCACCTCGGATTAAAAACCTGAAATTTTATTAACTCATGACATGTAAAGTCTCTTCACATCATGTAACCTTTCACAATGTGAAGCCTTTCATGACTTAAACCCAGCAATAATTATATGTCGTGTAACCTACTTACATGGTGTAAAATACTACTTTATCCTATAGAAAATGTTAGTTAAATCTAAGTGAACAACAAATCTATGACCCCATCATTATAGGTATCATCCTAATTCTTTATCATCCCTATATAGACAATGATAAAATGAAAAACACAATGAGGTAAAAGATTTACCTAATTGTTCAGTAATTGGATTTTACAATCCATGTGGTGTAGTGATGAAAATAGAGTCACATTGCTTCATGAAGGCAGTAGTCCACACATACACAAATGACATTTTCATCTTTCAGTGAGCGATAAGGTAAAAAATAAAATGATGTATTATATTTTAATAAAGATAAATATGTCATAATTATCATAATTATTCCATGTATATCATTTATATTGATGAAATCCATCCTTATCACCTTCTATTTAATGTGTTAGTGAAAGGTGAATCACATCGCTTCGTGGGGTGGTAGTCCACCGTAGACATGAGCGACATTATCATATCCCCGTGGAATGAAAATTAAAAAAGGAATATATGATGTAATGAATAATTAGGAATAATTATGCTATATATATATTATATATACTTTATATTCATCATGATACTCAATTGTGAGAGGTGGTACTGGAGAAAATGAATTTCATCGGTTCGTGAGGCGATAGTCCACCATACACACGAATGATGATTCCTTAACCCATTTGATGGAAGTGGGGATGGTTGTATCTAATTACCTTTACAGAATAATGTCTCGGTATATATTAGATAATATTGTTTTTATATAATAATAAATGAATAATATTTTAAGTAAGTGGAATAAGAAATAAAATAAAAACATATAGTTAGGAATTTTCACTCTCCTCGGCCCACCTCTTTAGGATTATACATAAAGTATTTTTAGAAGGGAATTATGATCCAAAAAGGCTTCTAGGATTAGGGTATGGAATTTTGGAATTTATTTTGGAAGTTATTTTCCAAACCAAAATGTTTTAAATGTGTTAACAAGATAAGAAAGGGGGTGTCCTTTTAAAAGTGAGGTGAGTGGTACACTTGTAATTTTTGAAAAGAATAAGGTTTACATGCATTTTTAACATGACAAAAAGATCAAAAATAGATTATTATAGAGACTTAGACATTATTAGTTATAAATATGTACATAAAAAATGTTTTAGAAACTTTTTAGGTCATTTAACCCATATTTTTTAGTTTAACCCCTTAGTAAGCCCATTTTTACCTTAGTCGCGGTAAATAATTTTTACTGTTTTTACTATTATTTATGGTCAAAAATTAATTTGAAATTATTTGATGATATAAATTATGATGATTCAAAATATGTAACCCATTTAACATAATATAATATGTATAATTAACAAATTTTAATTTAATATTAAACCCACAAACATAATGATAAATCAAGTTTTCAAAGAGAAAATGTTCAAAAGATTAAAAAGTCATTATATCAAATTTCAATATAAAAATAAATAAAATAAAATTAATTAGATTAATATATATGTATAATTAAACTAATATTACTTTGAATATAATTTAAAATATAATTTAACTTTATAAATAATTAAAATAAAAAAGAAATATTTTGTTAAAATTCATTATTTTTTAGTATTCATCGAAAAATGAAACATTTTAGTAAAATCCAAAAAATTTACCCTAATATAATTTTGATATTATAATTTCAAAAATAAAGGTAATTTTATCAAAAAAATCCTTAAATTGGTCAAAATTAAATGTATATTATGTCTCTTAAGTGCAATTAAACTACCTTTTAGAAAAATAGAGTTTTTCATAAAACATTTTGTTTTCTTATAAATGATTCTTATTTTTATTTATAATTAATAGATAAAAAATTTATGTGTGTGAGCTATTTATTTTTAATAATTTTTTAAGTTAAATTCATAGCCTCTAATTTTAGTGCTACGTTATAATGGTCGTTTTTTAAAAATATTTTAATAGAGTATCGCGTTTTGTTTAAACCCAATATTGCGTGCATTGCATGCTATCGAAAAAACTAAAATTATTGTAAAAGAAATATATCCTAAAGTCTTGGGTTGTTACATTATTCCCTCCTAAATAATTTTATTCTTTTAAATTTCATGGACATTACCTTATAAATATATTAGGGTAGTTCTTCTTCATAATATCCTCTAGTTATCACATTACTTCCTCTATTTTTTTATTTCTCCAAAGTGTCGTATCTTGTCAAGTCATTTGATTCCTCAACACATTATCTCTAGTATCATGAGTCTGTATGGGTTATTCATAGTATTATAAATTATATTCTATTTCTATTTCATCATAGGTGATCACATGTGTTGGTTCTGGAATGCAGTTCCTTAACAATGATATATGGAACACATAATGTATTATTGAGAGATTTGGAATAATTTCCAAATGGTAATAAATAACTCCAATTATTTCAAGGATTTGAAAGGTCTTTATGTACTTGTGTCTTAGTTTCCCTTTCTTATCGAACCTTATAACACCCATCAATAGAGATACTTTCAAGAAAACATTATTTACCACGTAGAATTATAAATATTTACTATGATTATTGATATAACTATTTTTCCTACGTTGAGATAATTTAATATGATCCTGAATAGAATTTACATTTGTTGTTTTATCTTAAGAAATTTATTCAACTATCAGTTTTCTTTCACCAACTTCATCCCAACAAGTTAGAGTATGAAATTTATTTCAATATGATGCTTTATATAGTTCCATTTGAATACATGAATGTAATGTATTGTTATATAAAAACTCTAGAAAAGGTAAATACTAATCCCACATACCTTTAAAGTCAAGTGATCATGACCTCAGAATGTATTAAATTGTCTAAATATTCTTTTCATACCATCCTTCAGTTTGAGGATGTTAGGCAGTGCTCAAATGAAGCTCAGTATCAAAAGACTTCTGATTAATTTTCCATAATTTCAATGTAAAACAGAGATCTTAATCATAAATAATTTAAATAGTTTCACCATGTTGTCTTAAAAATTAATTAATATAGAGACTTGTGAGGTTACCAAGAGGTAAATATTTTATTATATTACGGAAATGTGTGGATTTTGTTAGGAGATCAACGATAACCCATATTGCATCATTCTTTCAAAGAGTATTTTGTAGTCCTGTAAAAAAGTCCAGAGTAATGTCATCAAATTTCCACAAAAGAATAGAAACAGGTTTCATGACTCCTCTAAGATTCTATCTCACGTCTTTCACTTGTCGAGAAAAAATATCTAGAAACATAATCAAAATTTTCCTAGTTCATGTTATCCCACTAAAAATGTTCCCTCAAATACCTATACATCTTTGTGATACCATGGTGTGTAAAGAAATTTGAGCAATGAGAATTATAAAAGAATTAAATTTTTATATTAGGTATATATGAAACACATAATCTCTTTCTAAATTTCTCAACACCATCTTCACAAACAAATTTTTCTAACTTCCAATCATTGAAAACTTTAATTTTCTTCTAAAATTTAGCATAATCATGTTGAGAAATTTTATCTAGTTTTAATAAATATAATTTCAAAATTATTTCAAAAATTATTGATGTCTACCCTTATGTAATAATTATCATATCTGTATCTACTATATCAATGAATATAGGATCTCTCTCAATCCCCATTTCTGTTACAACTCCATGATCTTTCCTACTCACTGCATCTGCTATCTTATTTTATTTCACAGGTTGGTAGTATATTGAGAAATAATATTCCTTGAGTATCTCAAGACATTTCCTTTTTCTCATGTTGATATCTTTTTATAAAATATGAATTTTAGGCTTCTATGGTTTTTTATATCAAACATATCTCACCATATAGATAATGTATCCATAAATTCAAATAAAATATTACATATTCCAATACAATATAATGAGTTGGATAGTTCTATTCATGAGTCTTCAATTGCATTGATTCATATCAAATAACATTATTATTTTGTATTAGGATAGAACAAAGTTCCTTTTTTAATGCATCACTCTATATCATAAACCCATTATTTTCATATGTTGGAGTCAAAATTTGATCATTTTCCAATATACTATTTAGTTCATCAAAAAATTCTTTAAATTCCCTTTTACAAAAAAACTTAACCCCTTTTCATGTAATCTTTTCTAATGGGTTATCCAATTGGGAAAAAATCTAAAAGAATTCCTGATATTACCCTATGAAACAAATGAAGCTACATACCTCATTTATGTTTGTTGGAGTAGGACATTCCCTGACAAACTTTTTATTTGCAAGATCAACTGATATTCCAAATTTGAGATAATATAAAGAAGAGAAGAAACTTCTTGATGATAGAAATAACACTTACTAAATTTCCCATATAACTATTTCTTTTTAAGAGTCTCAAGAATGATTCTCAAGTGATTCTAATGGTCCTCATATCTTTTAGAATATAGAAATATATAATCAATGAATACCATAAAAATCTTCAAGATAATTCTTTAATAATATGTTCATTATATGCATAAATAAAGGTGCATTAGTCGATTCAAATAAAATTACTATAAACATGTAATGTTCGTACCTTGTTTAACAAAATTTCTATAAAATGTCTTCCTTATTTAATTGAAATTAATGATATCAATAATTAAGGTCAATATTTGAAAAATATTGGACTTTGAAAAGTTGATCGAATAATTCATCAATTAAATTCATAGGATACTTGTTCTTTATCATAATATCATTGATTTTCCTATAATCAATGAATGGTCTCATAGATCCATATTTCTTCTTAAAGAAGAGAACAGGGGATCCCCATGGTGAAACACTAGGGTGAATAAATACCTTATCACCAAACTACTCTATTTTTTTATTAAAATAAACTAATTCCATATTGTGAAATTTAACTTCATTCTCTGGTGGATATCCAGGTAATTCCTCCATAAATACAACAATGTATTCATGTACAATAGGTACATCTTCAATTTTATGATTACCTTCTCCATACTTATATTTTTTTCTCTTTTTTCTTAAGAATATAATTTAGTAGAGCTATTAGGGGTAGATATAGATTAGAATCAAATTATAAAGTCTTTTATTTAAAGATATGGAACTCTATATTTTCCTCAAAAATCATAATTTCCTTCTTAAAATAAATTTTTTCATCATATTTTGAAATCTAATTTATATCAAGAATTGTATGAAAGTCAATCATAGGTATGATAATAAGTTTATAAGATAGATAACATTTATGTGTCATAATGGGTACTACCTGAAACATCCTTATTACAGTGATACATCCCCTAGGAGTTTTAAATTTCAACTCCCTTATTCAATTAAAATAAAAAGGTATAATTCTCTTTGAAAACTCGGTAGATATAAAAGATTGAGATGATACAGAATCAAATAATGAATTATCTAAATTTGAATATAGGATTAAATTGTCTACCTCCAAATCATTGGGTACTTAAACCTCAGTTGTAGTTATGGCATAAGCTTGGCCTTCTCCCATTAGCCTCTTCTATTTTGGATTCCATTGATTCTTAGTACATTAGCATGTATAACACCCCATTTAATTATAGCTGAATCACTGAGCATCATTGATTTATTTCTTCTAATTTCATTCATGATCTAGATGCCCCTTATCACCACACTTGTACCAAAGTCCCATGCCCTTCAAACACTTTCCATGACGTTTATTTACATAATCATTATGTAATGAAAATTTATCCATCCCCCTCTTCTTATTTGATTATTTACCTTTATCTTAGTGCTCAAATGACCCCTTATTCTCTTAATTTCCCTTGAATATGTAAGATCTAGATAATTCATTATCTTTTTTAATGGAACATAAAACTATTTCATCATATGAAAAAAAAGTTTGAGATTCCAAAACCCTTTAGAGACATGGATTAATACCTTCAAGTAAATGGTCAATCTTGTACTTTGTGTTGAGTATGTAATTCATAGCATGCCTAGATGACCTTGTAAAGGTATCTTCATACTCAACAACACTTTATTATTTCTTTTTATTTAATCGAAGTGAATTTATCTTTGTTTAATTTTTTTCTCATGAGGGAAATATTTTTTGAACATTGTCTTCTTAAAATATTCCTATTCCATGATTTTTAATTCCTCTTACTCTCTAGTATTCCAGATAAACAACCATCATTGATCTGCATCAACTTTGAGACAATAAACTACATGTTTATCCTATTCATTTTTACTACATATCAACACCATAAATATCTTCTCAAGATACTTAATCCATTTCTTAGATGTTATTTTATTATTAGTCACACAAACTAATGGTTAATTCTATCTCATAAAGCTATATAACATATGATAATCTCTATATGTAATAGGTTTCTCCATCTGAGAAAGGTTATTTGTCATAACTAGATTATGATTCCCTAATATATCCATAATTTACTCAATTCTAATACTAGGTGTATTGGCTTCCTCAGTAAGTAAATCTCAACATTTTCTATGAGAATTGATACCCTTGTTCCATCTAGGATCCATTTCTAAAAAATGGAATATACTATATTGTCTTATAAAATTATGAATTTTAAGTCAGAATGTATAATTCCAAATATTGTGTAACACTTATCATAAATTAAAATTTATGCCTTGTTAATATCAAAATAATAAACTTGGTTTCATTATGGATATCTTTATTTTAAAACCCTTCACAGTGGTTTCTAAAGAAAATATGAATTATCCTATGTATATCCCCCAGGATTATGAAACTAGGTGTATAGTAAGGACCACATTTGTATACCAGGTGATGATCAGGTCAATCCCAATGCACCCTTTTTGTATTTATTACCTCTAGGTACCTTTGTTCTAGATTCACATCCACTTTTAGTATCCAAACATGGATGTATTTCTAGGAAAACCCATATAATCTCTTCTGTACCAAAACATTAAGATGTTATTATATAATTATTCTCAAATTCTATCATATAGTTATATTCCTTAATATATTTTTTTATTTAATGTAGTTCACAAGTTTTCTACTAAATGTCCTTTGATACCAACTATATTGACCTCGAACCCATTAGCATGAAGTTGGTATTTTCTTTATTATATTGGCATAGATATAAGGGGTCAAATCCAGAAGGACCAATCAATTTAGTAGTTTTGGAGAACCAAACACATACATGACACTCGTTTTATATTGGGGATAAAAAATAAAATAGAATACATAACAAAATAAAATGAACTACAACCTTGAAAACTCATTGCAATAATTATTCTTCATATACTGGGGAAAGTAAACAAAATAAGGGTAGATCAAATGCTCGGTAAGGATGAAGTACAGTGGAAGCTATAATGAATCAATATAAATAATCAACATGGAAAGGTAAATAAATTAACACATTTACATTTAATCAATAAATTATCTATCATAATTAGATAACTCATAGTCAATATGGAAAGGTAAATAACTAAAAAACATTTCATTTAATCAATTAACTATGAATGAAATGCATCTAGAGATAATATCATTATGAAAATATCATGGATAATAATAACCGAATTCTTAATAAATTAAATACTAAATTATTTGATGACATGGTATTAGGAGTCATGATACCTATACCATCAATACGTTTCATCTAGATAGTTTAAAACTACTAGGTAAAAACCCATCTGATTTGGCCAACTAATTTGTCTCATGAGAAATATCAATGAATCAAGGGATATATATAACCATGCCCCATCTATATGTTCATGTAGAAGGCATTCCTCTTATATCAAATAATATTTTTAATTGATTAATCACCTTATCAAAAAATATATGTATTGATTAAATGATACATATTTATCAATATTTCCCTAGTTAACCAAATATCTTTCAAAGTATAAACAATATATAAAAAAGGTACAAGGTTTTGGTAATAATCATATACATCATAAAAAATATGGATATTTAAGATAAATGTAATTTATAATGAAAAATGATCACAATAAAGTTCATGTTTCAATAGAAAGTTAACAATCACAAAAGAAAGTGAGATTGTACAATAACTTTTACAACTTGGTAATTTTCAAGTCAGAACACCTTAGATGAAATAATTCAAATTGAAACTTAAAATGCCATTAAGTATGAGTGAATCATTATACTACATGTAAAGGGGTATTATATATATTGTATAAAATAAATTAGGTGCATAACATTATAATATGCCTCAATGAATAGAAATTGAGATGTAATCCCTTACCTTGAGTCTGACTCGTCACACATGCTCTTTATCTTTATGAATGATAAACTTATGTTAACTATTTAATTTATTAAGAAAAATTTTAAGTTTATTATTCTTTTTATCTCACTTATTCCCATTTTATATAAAATTTATTAATCAATTGTTTTTACATCATGTGCTTTAATGATATTTGACTTATGTGTCAAAAATGGCTTTGATAGATTGACTATTGGTCCAGGTGATAAATATTTCAGCATATCCAGAATAATAATAATGTAATAATTATAATATTTATAGATAAATCACATTTTTGACACCAATCATGAAATACGGTAATGAAAAATTAAGTATGTTATGATCATGGAGATGGTAGTTCATATGTATGCATGAGTAACATTTCAATTTTTCAAACGATCATTATGTAAAGGAGGTAAGAAATATTTTATCTTTATAGAATAATTATAATATCATAAATAACATATTAATTCTTTAAATATACTTATATATATTACACATATGATGTGGTTATGAAAATAGAGTCACATCGCTTCATGAAGGCGGTAGTCTGCACGTACATGAACGATGTTATCATCTTTTAGTGAGTGAAAAGATAAAAAATAAAATTATGTATTATCATTTTAGAATGATAAATATGTAATTAGTATCATAATTATTTAATTTATATCACATATATTCATTAAATTTATCCTTATGACCTTATATTTTAATTTTTAGTGAAAGACGAATCACATTGCTTTGCGAGGCGGCAGTCCATCGTACACACAAGTGACGTTATCATATATCCGACATAATTGAAAGTAAAAAATGGTATATATGATATAGTGAATCAATAGGTATAATTATGATATAAATATCATATATATATACTTTATATACATCATCATACCCAACTTTGATAGGTTGTAATGGAAAAACAAATGGCAACGGTTCGCGAGGTGGTAGTCTGTCGTACACAATAATGATGATTTTGTAAACCATTTGATGGAAGAGTGAATGGTTATAGGTAATTACCTTAACATAAAAACATATAAATATATATTATATACTTGTATTATTATATAATAATAAATTAATAATATTTTAGTGGGAATAAGAAGAAATAAAATAAAATGAATAGCTAGGAATTTTACCTCTTCTTGGACCACCTCTTTAAGATTTTACCTAAAGTATTCCTAGAAGGATTTATAAAACAATAAAGTCTTATAGGATTATGTTATTGAATTTTGAAAGTTATTGGGGTGGGAATTGTCCAAGAAATGTTTTAATGTGTGAATAAGAGATTATAGGGGTATCCTTTCATAAGTGAGGTGAGTGATACACTTATAATTTTTGAACAGAAAAAGGTGTACCCATGTTTTTCACATGCCAAAAGGGTCCAAAATGGAGTATTCTTGGGAATTATAAATTATAAGAACAAAATTTAGAAATCCAATAGACAACTTTTTTATGTTATTATAATACTTATTTTTAGTTTAACCCCTCGGTAAACCCATTTTTACCTTAACTGAAGTAAATAATTTTTATTGTTTTTACTACTCATTATGGTCAAAAATTAAGTTGACCTTATTAGATAATATAAATTATACTGAATCCAAATATTTAATACATTTTTTCAAATTAATTTTATATAACTTGTGAAAATTAATTTAAAATTAATTCCACGGACATTATGAGAAAGAGAGTTTTCAAAGAGAAAATGTTCACAAGTTTACAAAGTCTTTATATCAAAATTCAGCATGAAAATGATCCCAATAACCTAAATTAGATCAATATATATATATATATATATATATATATATAATTGAACTAATTTTACTTTAAAATCAATTTAAAATTAAATTTAACTTTATAAATAATTTAAAATAAATATCATTTTTCAATTTCAATTCAGTGTTTTTCACAACTCATCGAAAAATGGAACATTTTAGAAAAAATCTCAAAAATTCACCCTACACTAATTTTGATATCATAATTAAAAAAATAAGTTAATATTATTAAATAAATTTTCTAAAATTTTTAATAAATAATTTTATATTATGTACGTGAAGCATGACTAAACTGTATTTTAGAAAAATATAGTTTTTCAGAAAAACTATTTTCTTCTTAATGATTCTTCTTTTTATTTTTAATCATTAAATAAAAAATCTACTTGTGTAAACTATATATTTTTCATAATCTAGTTATTTTTATTCATATCATATAATTTAACAACTAGTTTATAATGGTCATGTTTAAATAATATTTTTATAGAGTGTCGCTTTTTGTTACCTCTTCTGGCATGCATCGTAATCTTTTAAAGAAAATATATTTATTATAGAAGAAATATATTGTAAAGTGTTGGGGTGTTACACATAATCAATATTTTGGAAATTAATAATATATAACCATCACATGAATTGTTTTGAATGATTAATAATATAAAATGGAGTTATTTATGGGAATTGGAAAACTAATATGACCATTGGAATAATAAAGTCGACTTATTAGGAATAGTAATATAACCATTTGAATAATAACCTAACTGATTAGAATAGTAAATAAAATATTTTTATATCTTATGAAATAAAAATATAAAGATTTTATATCGTTATAAATTTAAAACAAAGATATTAAATATAATAAAACATTTATTGGATATAAAGAAATCATAATTCTATTTTTAGGAAAATTTATATGTTTTATTTTTATTAAAATAATTTTTTATGATAAAAAATAATATTATAAAAAAATTTAATTTTAAAAAAATGGTTTGATATAAAAATAATTTTTTATATAAATTTATAATATAATTTTATAAAATCATAATTAATTTTTCTATGCATCCGAAATTTGATCATGTACTAAAAAATTGATATTTTTTTATATATGTTGGTTTTATTAAAAAATTAAATTTTATATTTAGAAAATAATTTTAATAAATTGATTTCAGTTTTTAAATTATAAAATCTAAATTTATTAAGGGTTATTTTTTTATTTTTAATAAATAATAATATATGGTGGTGATTGGTAAAATACCGTAAAAGTACCATATTTTATAATTATGTATAGGAAAAAACTTGGGGGTTTGTAGAAGTTATTGTAACACCCCAATAATTTAAAATGTTTTCATTTTAGAATAAATTTTATTTTTTTATGGATTGTTTTATATGCAACACTATGTTAAGCTTATGCTACACTCAACCCTAAGTTAGCTTGTGTTACACACAAGACTGAGTTTTACCATCTTCTAATGACGTGCCTATTTTAAGACTAAATTATGACACTTTTATAAATTTTATTTGTAAAAAAACTCATTTTTGAATAATGAATGTTAAAATTATCTTAGGATGACTTTTTGGAATTTTTCTAAAAAAATTCGTTTTTAATGAATAGTGAAAGTACTACATTTTAGTTAAAAACTTCCTTTCACTTTAATAATAATAAATGTTAAATTACATTTATTTTTTTTTTAAAGTCAAAATAGATAAATTATATATCTATTAATTTAAATTAGATCATTGGAATCATTTTAATATATAATTTAGATATAAATACTTAATGAACTTTTGAGCATTTTCACTTTAAAACCCCGCTTCCTCGCTATGTTTGTATGATTAGCTTTAAACTTAATTTTGTCAATTATATAAATTGAATTTTGAAAAATGAACATATAAATTTTTAATCAGTATAATATTTATATTCTAATAATTTCAACATAGTTTATTACCAAAAATATTAGTGATATTAATTAAAGTTAATTACAGTGATTAAGGTAAAATTAAGCATGACATGGGACTAAACCTTAAACTTAAGGGATAAAATGACTTAGACACTTATCCAAAATCCAATAGATACCAATATTTTGACAATATAACCTATTGTTTTTAATTTTATTAGTTAATGGGATACTCTTTCATGAAAGTGACACATATAATAAGTTAAGTAAGAAAAAAGACAAAAAGAGGAATCTTCCTTACCTTTAACATTTATAAAGATATAGAGCATGGAAGAAGATACATATTTTAGGTTATAAACATTATTTTGAAATTTAAATGAGCTTTTTTATCACGGTAATTTAAATTTAATTTTTAGATATGATATAATTACATTAAACACTTAACAAACACTAATGCATGGATTATTTAGTTAATAATTAAATAAGATAAATGATGTTAAAAACAATAAAAGTAAAGTAAATTTAATGAATTATTATGTTACATTATTGTTTTGGGGAATATATTATGTTATAATATTTAAAATTAAAATATTTTAATTCCAATAATGTTTTGATATTTTAAAATTAAAATTAAATAAAAATTATCAAAATTGACTTTAATGTTATTTTAAAATAAATGATATTTTATTAAATGATTAAAAATGATTAAAAATCCTATCATCTAACAAGTTAATTTTAAGTGTTAATAAATATCAAATATAGTCCATTAATGGGAAAATTTATCTTTTATAATTAACATATTGACCCATATATAGTAAAAACATTGTTAGCATGGTCTGGGTTAATGTAGTGTTTTTACATGTTACATGCGCTTGTTTTAAAATTAATTTCCAACACACATGGGATTTTGTATTTTGTAAATTAGGTATCATATTTATAATTAATTTTGTATATATTTTCTAATAAATCTCACTTTAATTTATTCTTAATGTTTAAATTAATTACGTTATAATATTGGTTACTTTAATAAAAACCAAAATGATAAAATTGGGGAAACATAGATGTTAAGGAACAAAATTATAAAAATACACTTATTTTTATTTTGTGTACGTTTTTATAGTCCATAATTCCCATTTAATCCATAATATTTCCATTTTTTAGGCACATTAGGTAAGGTAAACCTTCTAATAGTGTATACCTTTTGGTATTTACAAGAGTGTCGCTCCCCCTCCATTATGAAAAGGCAATCACTATTCCCCTTCCTCAAACCTCTCAACCTCAAACCTCTCAAGACACTTTGTATCATACAAACTATACCCAAATAGTCTCCCAACATCCCTCTCATCAACATATAATCCTAACTTTGGGAATATATCAAAAAAGGAATCCCTTTAGTGAAAACCAAAAGGATTTACCCAAAAATGAGGTAAAATTCTTTAATGTGCATTTATGTTTTATTTGTTTGTAAATACATTTATTTCGTATTATTACATTATTATAATAATATCAGTATACTAAATATACTAAAATGATAATGTTTCGATCTACACCTACAGAAAATTTCATCAAATGGGTAACAAACTTACTGTTCATTTACGGTGAACTACCGCCTCACAAAACGATTTCGTTCATTTTTTCTTTACCACCTTTCATGGTTATTCATTATGATGGTAACATAATTTATATATTATATTTATTATATTTATTATGTATTTAGGATTCTTTAATTTTTATATAACACATACCTTTATGTATTCCATTTGTTCTAAATATGATAACTTCATTTGTGGATGTGTTGTAACACCCCAAGCTTCCATGGTACGTTTCCCTTTGAATAATACAATAGCTTGTGTTGTACGCAACTTCGAGTTCAAACACACCACAAACAATCAAAATATCCTTTATGAATATTAATACCAACTTTTGGAAATTTTATAAATTTTTTCATTCAAAATGGACTTCATTTTTGGATTCGGAATATCGAAATTAGCTTGGGGTGAATTTTTGGTATTTTTCTAAAAACATTCAATTTTTGTTGAATAGTGAAAAAGTACTGCGTTATTGGTTAAAACCAACTTTTATTTAAATAATTAGTTATTTTATTTTAATTTATTTTAGGTAAAAATAGATACATATTACCTATATATGTTCAACTTAATTCATTGGAGGCATTTTATAATAAGTTTAGATATATAAAATTTTATCGAACTTTTTACCGTCTTCTACCCACCTCCTAGGAGCATTTGCAAATTTGTATAAAACTTAATTTTACTGCTTATTTGATTTGAATTTAAAAAATCTTGGAGACACGATTAATATCAGTAAGTAAAATGTGGTTCAATATGATGAAAATAATTTTTCATGAATAGAAACTTTTGACTTTTATTTACCATGATAAAAAGTAAATAGGATAATTAAGGGTAAAAATGATATCATAATTACCCTAACACATGTCCTAATTCTGTTGGATATTTATAATTCGACCAAAAACAACCTTATGAATAAAATATGATCCTCTTTGGTTCACTTGGATTAGATTAGGAAATTTATAATTATTTTATTTAGAGAAGAGTTAAAAGAGTTAAATTCAATGTTTAATAACTAAACCATTTTTAATATAGGGTTACACAAAATACAAATTAGACTATAAATATTCATTAGAAATAAAAATATATTTCATGAATAATGGTATTTTATTTATAATTTTTAGATATTAAATAATTTAATTTATTTACGACACAATGATGATGTAGTAATTACCTTATTAATGAAATATTAAAATAATTGATATTATAAATATCCAAATAAATGTAAATTGAGATTTATGATGAATTAAAATAATTTTATATGTTAATATGACATTTTAGGGTTTGTTAAATAAATTTTATTCTAAGTTATAAAGTTTTTATGGATTTCAAAAAAAAACAAGTACTAAATAGTGTCAAAACTGACATAATTGAGTTTTTAAAACCAATATTATATTATTAATTGATATAATATTCCTAAAAATATAAGGTTCATCCAAACGACTTATGTAAGGTTATATATATATATAATGAACCACATAGGGTTCTCTTTGCATGTTATAGTAAGTTTATTAACCATATAATATAAAAATACAAAGAGACATGGTAAATGACAAACTATTTAACTAAGAGTTAAATCTAAAAGATAAGGTTAATATAATGACCTAAACCTGTATAAAACCTATTTTTTGAGAGGTTTTATAACCATACCCACCTTATCCTTTAAATAATTCATTTTGGGGCCTTTAGAAACCGAAAATTGTTTTATTATAAAATAATATTTCAAGCTTTTCCTAAAGTGACCCTCACTACTCTTATAAAAGGGAACTTCCCTTTCTCTTAATTTTACACCTCCAAAGCCTTTTTTATCAGCCAGACCCTACCCAAATATCCTCCCAAGTTTCCTCCGTTCATCCTAGAGTCATTAATTTGGTCATAAAGCCAACCTAAGGATCCCTTTTGATCAAATCAAAAGGAAGAACCCAAAGAAGAGGTAAATATTTCATCACCACTTTAAAGTTCTTTTCTTCTTCCACTTTCTATTTCCTTGTTTCTTACATTATAAAATAATAAATCCAGTATATTCTATATAATTTTATGTTATTATAGAAATTGTACAATCATATTAATTATTCTATCCATCCTATAAATGAATGAGTCACCATACGTGCGTACATACGGATTACCGTCTCCACATCGTGGTGTAATTTGTTATTCAAATGCTTAATTATTTGGATGGGTATAATAATGAGTATAAATGAGGTAAATAATAAATATAAAATGTTAATTATTATGTATATATGATATATCATCCAATTACATATGATTTCTTCATCAATATAATGATATTTTCGCTCGTGCGTACATACGGATTGCCGTCTCCACGAACGTGATGAGATTCATTCCCCATCGTAATCATTCAAGAATAATTTTTATTTTATGATTAAAATAATGTTTATTAACATAATATCATTCTGTATATAAATCAAATACATCATATCCATAACAAAAATGGATTATGTAACCAAGCATATAAAGGAAAACGAATCAGTTAACACCCAAAACGATTAAACAACTAAAATATTATTAACAAAGCAATATTATAAGGTCATATATGATATCATATTTATCTATATAGTTATTTTATAATTTAATAACAATTTTTTAACTATTATAAAAGAGTTTAACATACCATCGACTAAGGAAAAGTACAAGGAAAATGTTAATTTCACAATCTCTTTATTATCCGAGGTTGTTTTTTGTAAGTATCTACTAAGACCTCTTTATCATCCACATCTGTGTTTTCTTAAAAATATATTTCAAAAAAAATTACTATTTACTAGAAAATGTGTTAAAGTCATTTATACCCTTATTTGACCTTATATGTTTTGAAAGGAATATTTCCATCATTTTCCAAACAAGGTACTATATGACCATTTCGACAAAATTAAGGTAAGAATGTTTTTTAACTTATACGGTGGGTGCGGATATTTTCCACCATTATAACATCATCGAATCTTCCCTTACAAGATTATAAGAATGTTTTAAAAATAAGTGTTTTCTTTTATAATTACATGACTTCTAAATGATTTCCAAATAAAAATATATATTTCTCTCAAAAAAATTTGATTTCATCTGTGTCAATATCCTTTGATAAATTTTAATCTTGTTTGAAGTTAATTTATTAGGATACAAAACTTCCATATTGTATTTATGTTTTTGTGATATTTTTGAATGTGGATGTGTTTTTTACACCATTCATGGTTTATGGATAAAGTATTTACATTTCGTATTCTATTATTAATACGAATGTTTATGTTTTGTTTAAACCTTTTCATATGAGGAATGCATTGGACTTAGTAAGTTATGGGTGGAGCCCGTTATAGATCATTGATTCATCGGTAGGTATCATGAGACAAACTAGTGTATTGGCACAAGGAAATGAAAAAATATTATTTGTAGTCTTGGAATAAGGCATTGACTATGTGGTTATGAAGTCTGTCATTATGCATTCCATCATTATAAAAGTGTCTATAGATATTCCATGTGATTATTAGACTAGTATAATATCCATGTGAATTAGTAAATGGAATTATTTGATTTTATCTTTTCTATATTATGCTTAATATTAAGTTTAAAATGATTTTTTTAGTCTTATACATTTCCTTAAATGTTTATTCTTATTTATGAAAGTTTCCGCTATATTTTTATACTTACTGAGCATCTGAGCTCACCCCTTTCTATGTTTTATTTTTTCCAGGATGTGAAAAGTATTTTACTATTGACCTGCAGGGATAGGCTAAGGATATAAGTGTGTTAAAAAGGGGGAAAATGTTGTTGATGTTTTTATTTCATGATGTAATGTAAAACTTATAAATGTATCTAGTACTTACAAGGCTAATAAATTGATTGGTCTTTCGGTACATGATTCCTTGTATCATGCCAATGTTATGTAATAATGCAATAACTTTGGGTAACCGGGGTGGGGGTATTAGAGTTGGTATCATAGGAATTTTAGTACAAACCTTGGAAGCTAGATTTAGAAAAACTCTAATTAGAGCACATTACCCTAAGATAGACTTTGAGGATTAGTGTAGAAGAACTTCCTAGAATTTTGGTACGATATATATTTTTTGATTTTTCTAAGAAATAAATCCCTATATGGAATAGAGTAGGTAGAGCTGGAATTGGAACAGATGTACCTAGGGGTAAAACATGAAAACAATGCTTTGAGCTAGACTCGAACGGGAACGGGTGCACGACAATGGGCCTTGCTGCACTCTTGGTTATGACACTCCTAGGGGATATGCTTAGGATAATTCTCATTTAATTTATAAACCATTATTAAGGGTTTATGAGTATATACTTCCTCAAAGAAAGAATTTTCATGATTATGGAGTATATTTATAAACTGTTCAATTTATGTTAAGTGTTTTACAATTTTGGAATTATGTTTTGCGATTCATAAACTAATCTACTATATACCATTGTTTAGAAATGGAACCTAGTGGTAGTAATGGAAACTGTATCAATGCAAGTAATCCATGTATGGATTTTCCTCCTACTCAAGATAATTATAGAAGAGCTGGTAAAGCAACTAGTTTTGATCAGCTTATCACCATCTCGGGACAACTCACTCAGCTTATGAATAATAACCTTACCCGTATGGAGAACCCTGATCCGCAACACAGAGGATCAATGTTAGATTGTTTAATGATGCAAAAACACCAAAATTTAATGGGAGTACAAATCCATTAGTATCTGAGTAATGGATAAATTCCTTAGAGAAAATATTTCACACTTTGGGGAGTAGTGAAAGGGAAAAAGTTCTCATGGCAGTTTATCGCCTCATGGGAGATGCAGATCAATGGTGGTCATTGATTCAAAACACAAAGGAAGATAATGAAGTATAAAATATGTAATGGAGGGATTTTAATGATCTTTTCTTAGAAAATTACTTTCATCGTGACCATCGAGTGGATATGGAATGGCAATTTCTGTGTCTAAGGTAAAAGGGGGATGAGAATGTCACAAAATATACAGCTAACTTTAGAAGGTTAGAAAGTCATGCAGCAGATTATATATGTAACCCAAGAATTAATATTGATCAATTCATTAATGGGTTATAACCATTTCTTCATCGAGAATTAGTCTCAAAATCCTTCTCATCATACGAAGATATTGTCTCATGTGCTATCAGGATAGAAAAAGAATTCTATAAGTCTTACAACTTTAAAGCAAAGTAAAAGAAGAAAACAATTGTTGAACACTCTGGAAATGGAATCAAGGGGAAGAAGCGAAAAAGTTGAATGTTCATCCTATGGTAAATGTGGGAAGAAACACCCTGGTACTTTCTTTAAGGGAATGGGAGTTTGTTATAAGTGTGGTAAAAAGGCCACCAAGATCATGATTTTAGGGGGAAAGAAAGAGGTTGTTGAGTTCTACAATTGTAGAGAAAGGGGGAATTATGAAAATGACTTTCCTAATCACCAAGGGAACTTACCTCAGAAAAGTCCAAGGAATCAAGGTCAACCTTATGAAATCACTACGGCTGAGGTTAAAGCTCCAAAAGACGTGGTGGCAGGTAATTTAATTGTTTCCCCATGGTTAGCCAATGATTTATTTGACTCTGGATCATCACATTATTTCATATCTTCTAGTTTTCTAAGAAAATTAGATATTTTCAATTTGACTTAATAAGGGAGTTGTCAGTCAAAACCCATAAGGTAAGTATCATCGCAAAAACATTTTGTGAATCAGTTCCCATTAGGGTATATAAATTTTCTTTATCTTCTAATATCATCATCATAACCATAATTTAATTTGATATAATCCTCAGAATGGATTGGATTTCATACCATGAATCAAAAATTTATTATAAGAAGAAAGAGGTTACAATTTTCGATGATGATAAGAAGTACCTTATCTTTAGAGCAGAAATGTCACCACCTGATTCTTATCTAGATCCACCCCCAGTAGCTCAAATAAATTCAATTATTGGAGAAATAGATAATAAAATAACTCTGGGTGATGAAAATAATGTTTTAATAGAGGATGTACCTATTGTGAAAGAATATGTTGATTTGTTTCCAGAGGATTTACATGGACATCCTCCAGAATAAGAAATTGAGTTTTCCATTGACTTAATTCTTGGTTCAAGTCCAATATCAAAGACACTTTATAGAATATCCACTGTGGAGTTAGTGGAACTAAAGAAACAACTAGAGTAATTGAGTAACAAGTAATTTATTCGCCCAAGTGTTTCTCCATGGGGAACCCCTGTCCTTTTTATTAAGAAGAAAGAAGGATCTATGAGGTTGTGCGTTGACTACAGAGAGATCAATGATATATTAATAAATAATAAGTATCCCATACCTCTCATTGATGATTTATTTGACCAACTTCATGGAGCTTAATATTTTTTAAAGATTGAACTTCGATCAGGATATCACCAGTTGTGTGTGAAGAAGTAAGACATTCCAAAAATAGCATTTTCAACCAGGTACGGGCATTACGAGTTTACAGTAATGCCTTTTGGATTGACTAATGCATCCTCTATCTTCATGGATCTAATTAATAGAGTTTTCAAGGAATATCTTGATGAATTTTTAGTGGTATTTATTGATGATATTTTGGTATAATCAAAAATCTATAAAGATAATGAATATCACTTGCGCATTATCCTAAGGAATCTTAGAAGAAATGACTTATATGGGAAATTTAGCAAGTGTGAATTTTGGATTCAGGATATTTATTTCCTTGACCATATTGTCTCTAAATATGGAATCTCTATTGATACTTTAATGACCAAGGTAATCCAAGAATGGCCAGCACCGATTAGTATAACTGAGGTACACAGTTTTATTAGTTTAGTAGGTTATTATTGGTGGTTTGTCCATAATTTTTCTTAACTAGAAAGCCCATTAACCAAGATCACACGAAAAGGGGTTAAATTTGTTTGGAAAAAAGATTGTGAAGAATTTTTTGAATAACTAAAGAGAAGATTATTCAACGCTTTTATCTTCACTCTACCATCAGGGAACGATGAGTTTTTTATTTGTAGTGATGCTTCAAAGAAAGTACTTGGTTGTGTTCTTATTCAGAATGATAGAGTTATTAACTATGCATCATGACAGTTAAAAATTCATAAGAATAACTATCCCACTCATGATCTTGATTTAGCAGCTGTAATCTTTACTTTTAAGATATGGAGACACTATCTCTATGGTAAAAAAATGTGAGATTTATACTGATCACAAGAGTTTGAAGTATATTCTCTCACAAAAAGAACTCAACATGAGTCAAATACGATGGCATGAACTACTCAAGGATTATGATTTCACTATACACTACCACCCATGGAAGGAAAATAAGGTAGCATATTCTTTGAGTAGAAAGGATCGTGGATTTTTGAACACGATAAGAGTTGAAAGGGGTCCTGTTTTCATGGATCTAGTAAAGATAGATATGGGAAGAACCATGGAAGGTGAAACATCAATAATTTTTCAAATGGTTTTGAAACCATCTTTACTTGAAAGGATAAAGAGTTCTCAGATAGGTGATGAGGAGTTTCAAAAAAATATTAAAGCTATGAATGATGGGATATTGATTGAATTCATATATGAAGATGGAATTTTGAAATTTGGGAAGAGACTTTGTGTTCCTAACATACCTAATATAAAAAGGGAATTGTTGGATGATGCTCATAGGTCCAATTTCTCTATACACCCTGGAGGAGTCATGAAACCTCTTCCCATAACTAAGTGGAAATGAGATAATATTATAATGGACTTTTTCATGGGGCTACCAAATACTCCTAGAAGGAATGCTGACATATAGTTTATTGTTGATCGTCTTACTAAGTCAGCAAATTTTCTTGCTATAGGAGAAGATTTGACACTTTAATGTATGGAAATATTATATATTAATGAAGTTGTAAGACTTCATGGAGTACCCCTATCTATTGTTTCTGATCATGATCCCCATTTTATATCAAGATTCTGGAAAAGTTTTCAGAAGGCCCTAGATACTAAACTTCGTTTGAGCACTGCCTACCACCCTAAAACTAAAGGACAATCATAACGGAGAATTAAATCCATAGAAGACATGTTGAGATCTTTCTCACTTGACTTTCAAGGTATGTGGGATCAATATTTACCTCTGGTAGAATGTTTTTATAACAATAGCTTACATTCAAGTATTCATATGGCACCATATGAAGCGTTATATGGAAAGAGATGTCGCACACCAACTTGTTGGGATGATGTTGGTGAAATAAAACTTGTAGTCCCAGAACATTTTGAGGAAATGATAAAAAAGGTGAAGGTTTTCCAAAACCACGTCAAAGTAGATCAAAGTAGGCAGAAGGGCTATGCTGATAACCGAATGAAGGATTTTGAATTTCATGTAGGAGATCATGTTTTCATGAAGGTATCTCCATGGAAGGGTGTTATACATTTCGATAAGAAGGGTAAATTGATCCCCAGGTACATCAGACCTTTCGAAATTCTATAACTAATTGGAGTTGTAGCTTATCGTTTGGAAATGCCTCCAAGTCTCTCTAAAGTTCATGATGTGTTCCATGTATAACTGTTGAGAAAATACATGCCTGACCCAATGCATATACTCACCTGTAAGGAAATTGAACTGGAACCTGGTCTATCTTTTTTTGAAGATCTTGTCAAAATTCTTGATACCAGAGAACAAGGGTTGAGAAACCAGATGACTCATCTGGTAAAAGTTCTATGGAGAAACCATAAGATGGAAGAGGCAACGTGGGAACCTGAGGAACTTATGATGAAGAACCACCTGAATCTTTTTATGTATTAATATTTCAGAAATTTTGAGGATGAAATTATTTTAAGGAGGGGGGAATGTAACACCCCAAGCTTCCATGGTACGTTTCCCTTTGAATAATACAATAGCTTGTGTTGTACGCAACTTTGAGTTCAAACACACCACAACCAATCAAACTAGCCATTATGAATAGTAATACCCACTTTTTAAAATTTTATAAATTTTATCTTTCAAAATGGACTTCATTTTTTGATTCAGAATATCGAAATTAGCTTAGGGTTAATTTTTTGTATTTTTATGAAAACTTTCAATTTTTGACTAATAGGGAAAAAACACTACGTTATTAGTTAAAACCGACTTTTTATTTAAATAATTAGTTATTTTATTTTAATTTATTTTAGGTCAAAATAGATACTTAAAACCTATATATGTTCAATTTAATTCATTGGATTCATTTTATAATATGTTTAGATATATAAAATTTTATCAAACTTTTTACCGTCTTTTACCCACCTCCTAGGAGCATTTGTAAATTTGTATAAAACGTAATTTTACTACTTCTGTGAGTTGAATTTCAAAAATCTGAGAGACACTTTTAATATTAGTAAGAATAATGTGGTTTAATAAGATGAAAGTAATTTTTGGTGAATAGTAACTTTTGACTTTTATTTACCATAGTTAAAAGTAAATAGGGTAATTAAGGGTAAAAATAATATCATAATTACCCTAACACATGTCCTAATTATATTAGATTAGTATAATTCGACCAAAAAAACCTTAGGAATAAAATAAGATCCCTTTTGGTCCCCTTAGATTAAATTAGAAAATTTATTATTATTTTATTTAAAGAAGAGTTAAAAGAGTTAAATTCAATGTTTAATAACTAAACCATTTTTAATATAGGGTTACACACAATATAAATATGGCTATAAATATTTATTAGAAATATAAAAAGATTTTATAAATAATTGTTTTTTATTTATAATATTAATACATTAAATAATTTAATTTATTTATGACACAACTATGATGCAGTAATTACCTTATTAATGAAATATTAAAATAATTGATATTATAAATATCCAAATAAATGAAAATTGAGAATTTTAATGAATTAATCTAATTTTCTAGGTTAATATGACATTTTAAGGTTAGTTGAATAAATTTTATTTGAAGGGATAAAGTTTTTTATGGATTTCAAAAAAATTAAATACTAAATATTGTCAAAATTGACATAATAAAGTTTTTAAAACCAATATTATATTATTAATTGATATAATATTCCAAAAAATATATGTTTCGGCCAAAGGACTTATATAAGGTTATATATATTAATAATGAACCACATGGGGTTCTCTTGGCATGTTATAGTAATTTTATTAACCCTATAATATAAAAATTCAAAGAGACATTGTAAATGACAAACTATTTAACTAAGAGTTAAATCTAAAAGATAAGGTTAATATGATAACCTAAACCTGTATAAAACCTATTGGTTGAGAGTTTTTAGACCCATCCCCAGCTTATCTATGAAATAATTCATTTTTGATCCTTTATAAACAGAAAAGTATTTTATTATAAAATAATATTTCAAGTTTTTCATAAAGTGACCCTCACCTCTCTTATAAAAGGGAACTTCCCTTTCTCTTAATTTCACACCTCCAAAGCCTTTGGATCAAAAAAACCCATCCAAAATATCCTCCAAAATTTCCTCCCTTCATCCTAGATTCCTTCCTTTAGTCATAAATCCTACCTAAAGATCCCTTTTGATCAAATCAAAAGGAAGATCCTAAAGAAGAGGTAAATATTTCATCACCGCTTTCAAGTTCTTTTCTTATTCCACTTCCCCTTTACTTGTTGTTTCAATTATAAAATAATAAATCCAGTATCATCTATATACTTTTATTTTATTATAATAATGGTACAACCATATTCATTATTCTATCCATCTTATAAATGAAAAAGTCACCATACGTGCATACGTACGGATTACCGTCTCCACATCTTGGTGTAATTTGTTATTCAAACACTTCATTATTTTTATGGGTATAATATTGAGTATAAATGATGTAAATAATGAATATAACATGTTAATTATTCTTTATAGATAATATACCATCCAATTATATACGATTTCTCCATCAATATATGATATTTTTTCTCGTGCATACGTACGGATTACCGTCTCCACAAACACGATGAGATTCATTCCCCATCGTAATCATTCAAGAATAATTTTCATTTTATGATTAAAAATAATGTTTATGAACATAATATCATTTTTTATCTGAATCAAATACATCCTATCCATAACAAACATGGCTTACATAACCAAGCATATAAAGGAAAACGAATCAGTTAACGTCTGAAACGATGATATTAACAAAATATTATCAACAAAGAAATATTATAAGATCATATATGATATCATATTTATGTATATAGTTCTTGTTTAATTTAATAACAATGTTTTAACTATTATACAGGAGGTCAACATACCATAAACTAAGTAAAATTACAATTTAAGGGTTAATTTCACAATCTCTTTATTATCCAAGGTTGTTTTTAAGTAAGTATCTATTGGGACCTCTTTTTCATCCACATCTGTGTTTTCTTAAAAATGTATTTCAAAACATTTTTACTATTTACAAGACAATGGGTTAAAGCCATTTATACCCTTATTTGACCCTATATGTTTTGAAAGGAATATTTTCTTCGTTTTCCAAACAAGGTACTTTATGACCTTTTCAACAAAATTAAGGTAAGAATGTTTTTTTAACTTATACAGCGGGTGCAGCTATTTTTCACCATTATAACATCATAGAAGCTTCCCTTACAATATTATAAAAATTTTTTCAAAATAAATGATTTATTTTATAATTACATGACTTCTAAATGATTTCAAAATAGAAAGAGATATTTCTCTCAAAAAATTTTGATTTCATCTATGACAACATCCTTTGATGGATGTTAGTCTTGTTTGAAGTTGATTTATTATGATACAAAACTTCCATATTGTATTGAAGGTGTTTTCATATTTTTGACTGTGGATGTGTGTTTTTTACACCATTCATGGTTTATGGAAAAATTATTGAAATTTCATATTCTAGTTTTAATATGAATGTTTATGTTATGTTTAAAACTTTTCATATAGAGAATACATTGGACTTAGTAAGTGACTGGTGGAGCCCTCTATAGCTCCTTGATGCATTGATAGGTCTCATGAGACAAACTAGTGTCTTGGCACAATGACTTGAGAAAATATTATTTGTAGTCTTGGCAAAAGGACTTGAATATGTAGTTATGAAGTCTAGCATTATGAATTCCATCATTATGAAAGTGATTGTTGATATTCTATGTGATTATTCAACTATTATAATATCCATGTTAATAAGTAAATGGAATTATTTGATTTTATCTTTTCTATATTATGTTGAAGTTTATGTTTAAAAGTCTTTTGTTTTAGTCTTATACATTGCCTTAAATTTTTATTCTTATTTATGAAAGTTTCCGCTATATTCTTATACTTACTGAGCAGCTGAGCTCACCCCTTTTTATGTTTTATTTTTTCCAAGATGTGAAAAAGTGTTTTATGGTTGACCTATAAGGATAAGATAAGGATATAAGTGTGTTCAAAAGGGGAAAATGTTGTCGATGTTTGTATTTAATGATGTAATGTAAAACTTATGAATGTATCTAGTAATTACAAGGATACTAAACTGATCAGTCTTTCAGGACATGATTCCTTGTATCATACCAATGTTATGTAATAATGCACTGACTCTGGGTAACTGGGGTCGGGGCATTACATGCGTGGACTACCACCTCCTTAAATTGATGTGATATGTTCACACATTAAATGACATGTATTGAAGATGGTTCTAATTAAACATATGTGAAATAAATGAAATATATATCATATTAATGACATAATTAAATTTCTACAAATATAATATACCATTTTCTTTTTTACCATTTTCACACACTAAAAAATGTGATAATCTCGTTCGTGGACGTGTGGACTACCACCTTTTTTATGCGATTTTATTCCTTTTACATCACAAGAATTATATATATAATTATATATAATTAAATAAATTTTTATTGATGTTAAAATGATCATTCTATAAATATATAATGTTACTTTACTTCTTTCTATAATGATCATTGAAAAATGGGAACGTTACTCGTGTATACGTACGGCCTACCATCTCCATGATGGTAATGTTTATTCATTTTTCATTATCATCCTTCATGATTGGTTTCAAAAGTATAATTTATGGATAAATATGATAGTTATTTCATGATTATTATTCTATATATGTTTATATAATTACCCTTTTTACTATAGTCATCGTAACAAAGTCGTTTTAATACATGAATTGAATTTGGTCAAAACACCCGACGTAAACTCAATTTTTTAAGTAGGTGTATAAAAAATTTAAAAAAGTGAATTAAAAGTAATATTACACATTAAAAAGGTTCTAAATCAAGTAAATAATTTACATAAGTTTATTATTTAGGAACATAAAGACACACGAGACAAGTCAAACTCAATGTGTGGGATTCTTGTATCACCTTTTCTTTCGTGAGGCATGCACAATTTTCACCACTTATTTCTTTTTTGTGGTGTATTTACTGCTCCTTTTATATGTTATATCATTAATCTACTAATTATAATTATATTAAAAGTTTAATTTAATGTTATTACTTCTAGGTTATTATGATTCAAATGTTTTAAAATGATATGGGACACTTTGGAATGTTTAAATATTATTTTCTTCAAGAATGTGTTTAATGATTATCTTTAAAATATCACTTAATTTTTTTATTGTTAAATTTATCTTGAAATAATCACTTTATTGTAATCAATTTTTGGACATTACATTATATTAAATATCCATATCATTTATCATGGGTATGATTATTTCCAAAACTGTATACCTTTTTTACATATGGTGTTCACAAAGAAAGTATATATTCATGGAGAGAAGACTTGATAGTATTATATTCTTGGAATGAAGCCTTAAAAGTATTATATTTTTTGGAATTAAGATTTTACAATATTAGATTCATGGAACTAGGCTTTGAAATTATTAGATTCTTGGCATGAATCTTTGATACTGTTAGATCCATGGCACGAAGCCTTAACAATATTACATTATTAGAATGAAGCATTGAATGTATTAGATTATTGGAATAAAGCCTTGAAAGTATTAGATTATTGTCATGAATCCTTGATACAATTAAATTCATGGAATAAATACTAGAAATTATAAGATTCTTGGAATGAATCCTTGACAGTATTAGAATCATAGCATAAATCATTAACAGTATTATATTATTTCCATGAATCCTTGAATATATTATATTCTTGGCATGAATACTTTTAATTATTAGATTCATGGCATGAAGCCTTGAAATTATTAAATTCTTATTATGAATCCTAGATAGTATTAGATTTATAGAACAAAGACGTGAAAGTATTAGATTCTTGGCATGAAGCCTTAAAAGTATTAGATTCTAGGCAAGAAGCATCAATGGTATGATTTAGATATCCATCGTAATGCATTCCATCATTATGAATTCAGTTATTGTTATTCCATGAGATTATTCTATTAGTTAGAATGTCCATGGTTAAGTTTAATTATCCTATTATTGATTAAATGGAATTTTTTTTAGTTATCTAACTTTTAATATTGATTATATTGTATCCGTTTGTTTAAATGGAAAGTGTGTTCAATTGTTTATATTTAAATATTGTTTATTCTTATTAATTGATGATTAATTCTATTGTACTCTTACCATTACTAATCAGTTGAGCTCACCCTTATTTTTTTTCTTTCCCTAGGATATAAAGATGAATTCATGGAATGAGTTTCAAGGATGAAATTTATTTTTATTTTTTATATATTATGTTCTTATCTCGATGTAAAATGGGTATCATGTATATAATCTAGTTGTCCAAAACTGATAAACTGTTTGATCCTTTGTGATTTTATTCCTTGTAATCATGCCAATGAAATAAATTAATGCACCGACTCTAGGATTCTGGGGTCACAAAATTATAGTTGGTATCAAAGAAAGTTTAGAAGGAACCTTGAAAACTATATTTAGAAAAATTATATTATGGGACATAACCCTAAGATATACTTTGAGGATAAATATATAAGAAAATTCCAAAGAAACCATATTTATGATTATGAGATTTGATACACATAAATTTTTCAAATTATGTTAAATATTTTTTTAGTTTTGGGATTACACATTATGTTCCATAATGATATGATTCTAATCTAGTCTATGTCATCAATTAGAAATAGAACATAGTAGAAGAAATGTGAACCTCACTCATTTACATGATCCAAAGAGTAGGAATCACCATATATTTTATGGTATTAATCCAATGTTTCGAAGGGAATTAGTCTCCCAATAGTTCTTATCATATGATAACGTATTATAATGTGCTCAAGAGACATAAATAATTCTCAAAGTAATATGGATTCAGATACAAGCGTGAGAATAAGAGGAAAACTTGGAAAATATTAACAAAGGGAATAAGTTAAATAAGTATTTTCCTACATGTAATAATTATGGAAATAATCACCCTGATACTTGATTAAAAGGAATATGAGTTTTATATAAGTGGAGAAGGAAATACCATCATGCTTGTGATTTCATGGATAAGAAAAAGGTTCACATTGTAAAAATTTTTAACTGTAAGAAGTTAGAACACTATGAAAATCAATGTCTCAATTTTCAAAGGAATATACCCAAAAAGTGGCCAATGGATCATAGTTAAGCCTCTACTACTACCATAGATGAAGAGGAATGGTTAATATATATGTGTTTTGATTCAAGAATCATGTTATTTGAGTATTTTATCAATCAGGCATTAGTCATAATAATTATGAAATATATAACTATTGTAATTCCAAAAAATTTCCTAAAGGATTTAAAAATGTGTGTTGATATGTAACGATAACCAAGAAAAGTGATTCAGTAATAGGTTGAACATTTTTGGAAAACACATGGTTGAGAAAAATATAAGACTTAATATGATCCTAATGTTTAAGTAAGGACATTTTTATAAAGATATTATTGATATGGATTATGTAGATTGGATATTAATGACTACCTTGGAACTGATTAATGATTTGTTGACACAGTGGTTTATTATATCATTGATGTAGTTTACAAAACTTTTGGATTCAGGAAATATATCCAATAAAATGTTTTTTCCTTAGGTAATAAGGATGAGTGTATTTTTTCAATATGTTTTTATTTTAATTCAAGTTATTACCATATTTCAATAGAATACATGATGAAGGTATTCACATATTTGGTATGTGATTATTAGAGTGCTACTTCATATTGTTTGGTTTAATAATAAGTTTATTTTGGAAATTCAGTGAAATTATTTCTAAATTCTTGGATCATATCCTTTTCAAAAATTTAACCATTTATAAAATTATTTAAGTTGATCTTTGTATGTGGTTTTTTTCAGCAATGGTATTTTCCAATATCAAACCCTAAATTATCGAGATTAAGTTTAAATTGTAAGGACGCAATTTAATTAAGGTTGGGAGAATGTAAAACCTCAATAATTTACAATATTTTTATTTTAGAATAAACTTTATTTTTTTCTAGATTTATTTATATGCAAAAACATGTTAAGATTATTCTACACACAACCCTGAGTTAGTTTGTGTTACAAACAAGGCTGAGTGTTACCACTTTTTAATGGGGAACTTATTTAAAACAAAAATATGACACTATTTAAATTTTAATTTTAAAAATATAATTCATTTTTTAATTTTTTATGTAAAAATTATCTTATGGTGATTTTTTGGTATTTTTCTGAGCAATTTCATTTTTTTATGAATTATGAAAAATACTGCATTTTAATTAAAAACTACCTTTTCATTAGATAATTATTACTATTATATTATATTTTAAATTGGATTTTAAAGTTAAAATATATTTATTATATATATATATATTAGTCTAACATAGGTCATTGTAATCATTTTAATATGTAATTTAGACATAAGGACTTCATGAACTTTAGATCATTTTCACTTTAAAAAACTGCTTTCTCGCCAAGTCTGTGAGATTATCATTAAACTAAATTTTACCACTTATGTAAATTTAATTTTGAAAAATGGGAAATAAAATTTTTTAATAAGTATAATATTTATATTCTAATAATATAAAATTAGTTTTTTACAAAAAATATTGGAGAAATTAATTAAAATTAATTACAATGATTAAGGTAAATTAAGATTAACATGGGACTAAACCTTAAACATAAGGGATAAAATGAACTATAAACTTGTAAAAAATCCATTATATACCAATATTTAGACATTATACCGTATTTTTTCTAATTTTTTGATTTATTTCGAAACTATATCTTGAAAATGACCTATATAATAAGTTAAGTAAGGAAAAGGACCAAAAAGGAACATTCCTTTCCATTAACATTTATAAAGATTTATAGTATGGAAAAAGCTATATATTTTTTTATATAAAAATTATTAATAAAGTTAAAAGACTTTTTTTATCTTGGTAATTTAATTTTAATTTTTATAGATGATATAATTACATTCAACACTTAACAAATGCTAACACATGGATTATTTAGTTAACAATTAAATAAGATAAATGATGCTAAAAACATTAAAAGTGAAGTAAAATTAATGAATTATTTTGTTCAATTATTTTTGAAGGTGAATATACCAAGTTAAAAAGATTTTAACTTACTATATTTTAATTCCAATAATTTTTTTGATATTTTTAAATTAAAATTAAATAAATAATGTCAAAATTGAAATTATGGTTATTTTAAAATAAATGATATTTAGTTGAATGATTTAAAATTAATAAAAATCCTATATTCTTCCAAGTTAATTTTAAGTGTTTAAAAATATAAAATATTTTCCATTAATTAACCAATTTATATTTTATAATTAACATATTCACTCATAGATAGTAAAAACATTATTAGCACATACCGGGTTAAAGTAGTATTTTTGCACATTACAAACGCTTATTTTAAAATTAATTTCCTAAACACATGGTATTTATATTTTTAAATAATTTATAACATTTATAATTTATTGGGTCTTTATTTTATTATAAATCTCTATTTAATTTATTATTAATGGTTAAATAACATTGGTTAGAAAACTAGTTACTTTAATAAAAATAAAAATGATAAAACTGGGAAAACTAAGAAGTTAAGGAACAAAATTATAAAAATGCACTTATTTTTTTATGGTAGAGATTTTTATAAAACATAATTTCCTTTTAATCTATTATTTTTCCATTATAGAGTAACATGAGTTAAGGAATACCTCCAAATAGTGTATATTTTTTTTGGTATTTACAATAATTTCACTCCCCCTCCATTATAAAAAGGCATTCACTCTTCCACTTCCTCAAACCTCTCAAACCAATTTGGATCATCTAAACTCTTCCCAAATATAATTCTTAGATATTTAACCTCAACATATAATCCTCAACTTGTTCATTAAGAAAAACAAGTAAGTCCTTGGGTGCAAACCAAAATAAGTTACCTGAAAAAGACATAACATTCTTCAGCGTGCATTTATGTATTATTTCTTTATCCACCCAATCATTTATTTTTTTCAATGATTATATAATAACATTAGTATACACAATATACTTATTTTTTATTTTAAGGTTTTTACCTACACCTACACACACTTTCAACAAATGGGTAATGAACTTACCGTTCGTGTATGGTGAACAACCGTCTCACAAAATGATGTCGTACGTTTTTCCGTTAACACCTTTCATGGTAGGGCATTATGATAGACACATTTTTCTATTTGATATATATTATATTTATCATTTCTTTATTATTTTGTAATATTTATATAACACATACCTTTATTCATTCCATTTGGTGTAAATATGATAACTTTGTTTGCAGACATGTGGACTACCACCTCCTCAAAGTGATTGATCTGTTCACACATTACATGGAATGTATTAAGGAAGTTTTTAATTAAAAATATGGGAAAAATTATATATATATGTGTGTGTGTGTGTGTGTGTGTGTGTGTGTCTGATATTAAAAACATAATTACCTTTCTGTAAATATAATATATCATTTTCTTTATTACTCTTTTCACACACTAAAAAATGTAATAACATCATTCGTGGACGTGTGGGCTATCACATCCTTGACACTATGTGATTCATTTTACATCACAAGAATTATATATATATATATATATATATATGATTAAATAACATTTTATTTATGGTATAATTGTCATTTTATAAATATATAATGTTACTTTCCTTTTTTTCCATAATGATCATTGAAAAAAATGGGAACTTTACTCATGCATATGTACGGTCTATTGTCTCCTTGATTGTAATGTTGGTTCATTTTTTATAAAAAATATAATAATTGTTTTTAAAATTATAATTGATGTATAAATAGGATAATTATTTCATTATTATTATTCTAGATATGTTTATATAATGACCCTTTAGACCATAGTCGACCAACCAAAGTCGTTTTTAACACATGAACTAAGTTTGGTCAAAAAAGCTGACATAAACTTAATTGTTTAAGTAATTGTATACAACATTATAATAAGTGAAGTAAAAGTAATAATAAATTTTAAAAAGGTTATGAAGAATGTAAATAATTAACATAACTTTATTATTTGGGAATATAAAGACACACGTGACTAGTTAGACTCTAGGTAAGGGATTATTGTCTCACTTTTTATTATGTAATGCATACAACATTTTCACCACTTATTTATTCTTCTAGTGTATTTACTGCTCGTTTGACATGTTATATCATGAATATCATTATTATAATGATATTATAGGTTTTATTTAATGTCATTACTTAATGGGGATTATGATTCAAATGTTTCAAAGTGTTATAGGACACTTTGGAGTGTTTAAAGATAATTTTCCTCAAGAATGTGTTTAAGGATTATATTTACAATCTCACTTTTATTTGTGATTGTTAACTATATCTTGAAACAATAGCTTTACTGTAATAAATTTTTAAATATTACATTTTATTAAATATCTATATCATTTATCATGGGTATGAATATTACCTAAACCGTATATAATTTTTACATGTGATGTTCACTGTTATAATATTAGATTCATGGTATGAAGACTTGATAGTATTAGATTCATGGAATAAAGACCTTACATTATTAGTTTCTTGGAATGAATCCATGATAGTATTAGATTCATGGCTTAGAGCCTTGAAATTATTATACTCTTTCCATTATTCCTTTAATGTATTAGATTATTGGCATGAAGCCTTGAAATTATTAGATTCATGGCCTAAAACATTGACATTATTATATTCTTATCATGAATCCTTGACCGAATTACATTCATAAAAAAAATCCTTGATAGTATTAGATTCTTGGTATGATGCCTTGAAAGTATTATATTTTTGGCATGAATCATCGATGGTATTTTTTACATATCCATCATAATGCATTCTACCATTATGAATTTAGTTATTGTTATTCCATGTGATTATTATATTAGATAAAATATCCATGGTTAATTTTCATTCTCATATTATTGATTAAATGGAATTTTTTTCAGTTATCTACCTACCTAAATTGATTATGTCATATCCATTTGTTTAAATGAAAAGTTTGTTCAGTTATTTACCATCCCATGTTATTTATTCTTGTTGATTTATGATTAATTCCATTGTACGCTTACACTTACTATGAATTTGAGCTCATCCTCAATTTTATTTATTTCCCTGGGATATGAAGATGAATTCCTGGAATGAGTTTCAAGAATGAAGTTTATTTATATTTCTTATGCATTATGTTTTTCTCTAGATGTAAAATGGGCATCATGATTGTAATCTAGTTTTCCAAAACTGCTAAACTGTTTGATCCTTTAAGATTATATTCCTTGTAATCATGCTAATGAAATAAGGTAATGCACCAACTCTAGGATTCTGGGGTCGGGGCATTACAGTTGGTATCAAAGTAAGTTTAGTAGCAACCTTGGAAACTTGATTTAGAAAAAATATATTAGGGAACATAACCCTAAGATATAATTTTAGGATAAGTATATAAGAACATTCCAAATAAACAATGTTTATGCTTATGAGATCAGATACACATAAATTTTTCAATTTATGTCAAGTATTTTAGTAGTTTTGGTATTATACATTATGTTTCATAATGATATAATCTAACCTAGTTAATTTTATAATTTAGAAATGGAACTTAGTAGAAGGAATGTGAACCTCACTCATGCACATGATACAAAGAGTAAAAAATGCCATATCTTTTATGGTATTAATCTAATATTTTGAAGGGAATTAGTCTCCCAAGAGTTCTCATCATATGAGGACATAGTATCATGTGTTAAAAATACATAAAAATAATTCACAAATTATTATGGATTCAAAGAGAAGAATGGGAATAAGAGAAAAATTAGAGAAAATATTGTTAAAGGGAAGAAGGGAAATAAGTATTTTCCTAAATGTAATAATTATGGAAATAATCACCCTGGTACATGATTAAAATGAATGTTAGTTTTATATAAGTGTAGAAGGAAATAACATCATGCTTGTGATTTTATGGATAAGAAAAAGTTTTCCAATGTAAAATGATTCAACTATAAAGAGGTAGTACACTACAAAAATCAATGTCTCAATTGTCAAAGGAGTATACCCAAAAAGTGGCCAATGGATCACAGTTAAGCCTCTATTACTACAATAAATTAAGAGGGATGATTAATATGTATGTGTTTGGATTCAAGAATCATTTAATATTAGTATTTTATCAATCAGGTATTGGTCATAATAATTATGAAATATATAACTATTATAATGCCAAAAATTTTCATAAAGGATTTAAAAATGTGTGTTGATCTGTACCGATAACCAAGAAAAGTGATTCAGTAATAGGTTGAATATTTTTGGAAAACACATGGTTGAGAAAAATATAAGACTTAATACGATCCTAATGTTGAATTAATGACATTTTTATAGATATATTATTGATATGGATTATGTAGATTGGATATTACTGACTACCATGGAACTGATTAATGATTTTTTTACAAAGTGGTTTATTATATCATTGATTTAGTTTACAAAACTTTTGGATTCATGAAATATATCCAATAACATGTTTTTTACTTAAGTAATAAGTAAGAGTGGATTTTTTTAATAATTTTTTATTTTAATTCAATTTATTACCATATTTTAATAGAATACATGATTAAGGTATTCACATATTTGGTATGTGACGATTAGAGTGCTACTTCATGTTGTTTGGATTAATAATAAGTTTTTTTTGGAAATTCAGTTAAATTATTTCTAAATTCTTGGATCATATCCTTTTGAAAAATTGAACCATTTATTAAATGATTTAAGATGATCTTTGGATGTGTTTTTTTCAGCAATAGTATTTTCAAATATCAAACCCTAAATTATCGATATTAAGTTTAAATTGCAAGGACACAATTTAATTAAGGTTGGGAGAATAGAACACCTCAATAATTTACAATATTTTTATTTTAGAATAAATTTTATTTTTTCTTGATTTATTTATACACAAAACCATGTTAAAATTATTCTACACACAACACCGAGTTAGTTTGTGTTACACACAAGGCTGAGTTTTACCGCTTTTTAATGGGGCAGTTATTTTAAAACTAAAATTTGACACTATTTAAATTTTAATTGTAAAAATAGAATTCATTTTTTAATTTTTGATGTAAAAATTATCTTATGGTGAAATTTTGGTATTTTTTTGAGCAGATTTATTTTTTTATGAATTGGGAAAAATACTGCATTTTAATTAAAAATTTCCTTTTCATTTAAATAATTATTAATGTGAAATTATATTTTAAATTTGTTTTTAAAGTTAAAATATATTGATTATATATATATATTAATCTAATTTAGGTCATTGGAATCATTTTTATATGTAATTTAGAGATAAAGACTTCATGAGCTTTTGAGCATTTTTATTTTAAAAAACCGCTTTCTTGCTACGTCTATGGGAATATCATTAAACTTAATTTGACAAGTTATGTAAATTGAATTTTGAAAAATGGGAAATAAAAGTTTGTAATCAGTATAGTATTTATATTCTAAAAATATAAACTTAGTTTTTTACAAAAAATATTGGAGAAAGTAATTAAAATTAATTACAATGATTATGGTAAATTAATCTTAACATGGGACTAAACCTTAAACTTAAGGGACAAAATGACTTATAAACTTCTACAAAAGCCATTATATTCCAATATTTAGACCTTATACCATATTTTGTCTAATTTTATGATTTATTTGGAAACTTTTTCAGGAAACTGACCCATGTAATAAGTTGAGTAAGGAAAAAGACAAAAAAGGAACATTCCTTACCATTAACATTTATAAAGCTTCATAGTATAGAAGAAGTTACATATTTTCAGTTATAAACATTATTTTGAAATTTAAATGAGTTTTTTTATCTTCTTAAATTAATTTTAATTTTTTTTGATGATATAATTAAATTAATGTTTTAACACATGCAAACACATTGATTATTTAGTGATCAATTAAATAAGATAAATGATGCGAAAAACATTAAAAGTAAATTAAATTTAATGAATTATTTTGTTAAATTATTTTTTATGGTGAATATATCATGTTAAACCGAATTTAAATTACTATATTTTAATTCCAATAATTTTTTAACATTTTTAAATTAAAATTAAATAAATAATGTCAAAATTGATATTAATGTTATTTTATAATAAATTATATTTAATTAAATGATTTAAAATTAATAAAATTATTATATTATGATAAGTTAATTTTAAGTGTTAAAAAATATAACATAGGGTCCATTAATTAACCAATTGATCTTTTATAATTAACATATTAACTCATGGGTAGTAAAAACATTGTTAGCCCAGACTAGGTTAAAGTAGTGTTTTTTCACGTTACAAAAACTTGTTTTAAAATTAATTTCCAAAAATAATGTGATTTATATTTTTAAATTAGGTATAATATTTTAAATTTAGTGGTTCTAGATTTTATAAAAAATCTCACTTTAATTTAGTCTTACTAGTTAAATTAATTTGGTTAGAAAACTAGTTACTTTAATAAAACCAAAATGATAAAATTGGGAAAACTTAGAAGTTAAGGAACAAAATTAAAAAAATGCACTTATTTGTTTGTGGTGGAGGTTTTTATAGAACATAATTTGTAACACCCCAAGATTTCATAGTGTGTTATTTCTTCAAAATAATTCAATAACTTGCACTACACGCAACACCGAGTTCAATCACACCATGACTTACCAAAAAAAAGAGCCATTCAAAAGAGGTTATGAATAGTATTAACTAAATTTTAAACTTTATATAATCTTTATAATTTTAGAATCCATATTATGAGTTTCTTAGACAGAATGCAAGAATAGATTCATTTTCAGTATTGCACTTTTATCAACTATTAATAGTGAAACCTTTTTAAATACAATGTTTTAAACTTTTTGACTAAATGGGGACATCAAAAAAATTTAAAATGAAACATCCCAAGCTTCCATTGTACGCTTTCCTTTGAATAATACAGTAGCGTGTGTTGTACGCAACTTCGAGTTCTAACACACCACAACCAATCAAACTAGCCGTTATGAATAGTAATACCTACCTTTTAAAATTTTAGAAATTTTTTCTCTCAAAATGGACATAATTTTTGGATTCTGAGTATCGAATTTAGCCTAAGGTGAAATTTTGGTACTTTTTGGATAACTTTCATATTTTGATGAATAGTGAAAATTACTAAATTTTAATTAAAAACAACTTTTTTAATCAAAATAATTAATAGTGATAAATTATTAATTTGAGTGGTTTTAAAGTATATTTATAATATATTTTTACCATTTAATATAATTTTGGTCATTGGACATAATTTTACAATTAAACCGAACATAAACAAGTGTCAATCTTTTGATAGTTATTATCTCTTAAAAACACGCTTTTTGTTTTGACAGCGGGAATTAATTTTAAATTAATTTCTGCCACTTATGTGTTTTGAATTTAGAAAAATGGATTCCATATTTGGAATCATGATGTTCAAATTGTGTAAATAGGTAACTTTTATTTTTAGACATTTTGAATAATTATTGCGGTAAATATTTTATTTACCATGGTTAAGGGTAAATCCGGTAAATAAGGGTAAAAAATAATATTATAATAGTACTGAATTACCCTAAAACGTGTCCTAGACTTATTGGTTGATACATGTTCGACCATAGTCATCTTTGGGTCGATTTTGGGACCCCATGGTGCCACTTGTAGGTGATAGGGATACTTTATTTTAATTAAGTTAAAATGAATACAAAAATGACACAAGCATATATCTTTTAGAAAAACAATTTTTACATAGGGTTATATATGTTGGATTTTAGATTACAAATATTCATTAGAAAGAAAAAACGATTTAATACATAATTATATTTTATTTATAATTTTTAGATATTAAATAATTTAATTTATTTATGACACAATGATGATGAATTAATTACTATAATAGTGAAAAATTAAAATAATTGATATTATAAATACCCAAATAAATATAATATGAAACTTTTAATGAATTAAACTAATTTTATAGGATAATATGACATATTATTATTGATTTAATTGACTTTTTTCTAAGTAATAAATCTGTTATGAGTTTCATAAAAATCAACTATTGAATAGTGTGAAAATTGACATAAAAGAGTTCTTAAAAAAAATAATTTTATTATTAATTGATATTAAATTCTTAAAAATCTAAGGTTCGGAAAAGAGACTTATATCATGATAGGTTCATCATTAATGGACCACTTGGGGGTCTCTTGGATGTATATAGTAAGTTTATTAACCATATTATATAAAAATACAAAGAGACATTGTAAAAGTGAAACTAATTAACTTAGAGTTAATACTTAAAGATAAGGTTAATATAAGTACCCAAACCTGTCTAAATTCTATTGGTTGAGTTGTTTTCGACCCATCACCACCTTAAAATTTAAATAATCAACTTTGGAGCCATTAGAAACCGAATATTAATTTATTATAAACTAATATTTCTAGCTTTTCCAAAGGTGCCCCTCACCCCTCTTATAAAAGGGCACTCTTCCTTCTCATTTCTTCACACCTTCAAAACCTTTTGGTTTGGAAAAACTCTGACCAAATACTCTCACAACATCCCTCACTACAACCTAGAGGCCTTAGTTTGATCATAAAGCCAACCTAAGGAGCCCTTTTGATCAAATCAAAAGGAAGAACCCGAAGAAGAGATAATGATTTCACCACCCTTTTCCAAGTTCCTTTCTTCTTCCACTTCTTCTTCCTTTGTTATTACCATTCTAAAATAATAAATCCAGTATCATATATATACTGTGATGTTATTATAAATATGGTACAACCATATTCAGTATTCTATCCACCCTTTGAATAACATGTCACCATACGTGCGTACGTACGGCTTACCGTCTCCATGTCGTGGTGTAATTGTTATTCAATATATTATTATTTGGATGGGTATAATAATGATATGTAACTCATGTAAATAATAAATATAACATGTTAATTATTCTGTATATATGATATAACAACCATTTATATATTATTTCAAAAGAATGATATTGTCGCTCGTGCGTACGTACGGACTACCGTCTCCATGAACGCGATGAGATTCATTCTCCATCGTATCCATTCAAATATAATTATCATTTGATGATTTAAAAAAGATTTTTAAGGACTTGATATCATTCTGGATATGAATAATATACAACCAATCCATTACAAACATGGATTACGTAACAAAACATATAAAAGAAAACAAGTAAGTTAACACCCGAAACAACGATAATACTAAGATATTATTATCAAATCAATATTAAAAGATCATATATGATATAATATTAATGTATATGATTCTTTGTATAATTTAATAACAATTATTTCACTATTATACAGGAGGTTAACCTACCCCAACCAAGGAAAAGTACAAGGTAAGGGGTTTTCATCTCACTTCTTATTCCCGTGAGATTCATGCCATATTGCCACCATCACCTTTTGTGTGGTGTATGTACTTCCCATAATTATATTATTTGTGTAATACACTCTAATTTATGTGTATTTACATATTCATTGTATGATACCTCTTTCATGGGTTGTATGTTTCATAAGCTACCAAATTGGTAAGGGTTATTTCGCAATCTCTTAATTATCCGAGGTTGTTTATACGTAATAATCTACTGGGATCTCTTTATCATCCACATCCATGTTTCTTAAAAATGAATTTCAAAACATTTTTACTATTTACTACAATATGGGTTAAAGTCATTTATACCCTTGTTTGACTTTTTATAAGAGGTTTATAAAGGAATCTTTTCGTCGTTTTCCAAACAAGGTGCTTTTTTACCTTTTCGACAAAATTAAGGTAAGAATGTTTTTTTTAACTTATACGGCGGGTGTGGCTATTTTCCGCCGTTATAAAATCGTCGAAGCTTCCCTTACAAGATAATAATAATATTTTCAAAAAAAAATTATTTCATAAATATAAGACTCTTAAATGATTTCAAAATAGAAAGAGATATTTTCTAAAATAGTCTTTATTTCATCTATGTCAACATCCTTTCATGGATTTTAAGCTTATTTGAAGTTGATTTATTATGATACAAAACATCCATATTTTATTGAAGGTTTTGTGATATTTTTGACTGTGGATAAGTTATTCTTATGTCACTCATGGTTTTTGTTTAGAGTATTGACATTTCATAAGTTATTTGTAATCCGAATGTTTATGTTATATTTCAACCTTTCATTCAGATGAATGTGTTAGACAAGTATGTTCCGGGTTGGGGACCGGTAAAAGTAAGCCCTCCGGTTTGGTCTCCGGTTATTATAGGAACTCCGGTTTGGTCTCCGGTTATTAGAGGAACTCCGGGTTGGTGTCCGGTTATTAGAGGCACTCTGGGTTGGTGTCTGGTTATTAGAGGCACTCCGGGTTGGGATCCGGTTACAGATAGACCCAAGGTCTTGGGACGAGGCCTTGACAAAGAAATTAAAGTTCAGCATTATGCATTCCAACATTATGGAAGTGGTTATTGATATTGCATGTGATAATTAGATTAGTAGAATATCCATGTGAACAAGTAAATGGCATTATTTCATTTTACTTTTTCCATACTATGTTGAAGTTTAAGTTTAAAAGGATTTTGTTTTAGTAATGCATTGCCTTAAATGTTTATGCTTATTTTGAATGTTCCGCTATATTGTTATCCTTACTGGGCATTTGAGCTCACCCCTTTTCTATGTTTTATTTTTCCCAGGATGTGAAGAAGTAAGTTATGAATGACCTGCAGGGATATTATGAGGGGATAATAGTGTGGACTGTGGAGACATTATGTTGTTGTAGTAGTTTTTCATTTTAGGATGTAATGTAAAACTTATGAATATATCTAGTGTTTCCAAGGATACTAAACCAATCGGTCTTTCGAGATTTTATCTTTCTTGTGATCATGCCAATGTTATGTAATAATGTACCAACTCTGGGTAACTAGGGTCGGGGCGTTACAGTTGGTATCAGAGGAAGTTAGTACAAACCTTGGAAGCTAGATTTAGATAAACTCTGATTAGAGCACATAGATTTAAGATGAATTTTGAGGATTAGTATAGAAGAACTTCCTAGAATTTTGGTATTGTAGAGATTTTGTGAGTTTTCCGAGCAATACATCCCTGTCTGGATACGAGCAGGTAGAGGCAGCTCTGGCACAGATGTACCTAGGGGTAAAACCTGAAAACACCGCTTTGAGCTAGACTCGAACGGGAACTGGTGCACGACAACGGGCCTTTCTGCACTCTTGGTTACGACACTTCCGGGGGATATGCTTAGGATAACTCTCATTTTCTTTACAAATCATTATGAAGGGTTTATGAGTATATAATTCCTCAAAGGAGACATTTTTATGATTATGGATTATATCCATAAACTATTTAATTTATGTTATGTGTTTTACAAGTTTGGGATTAGTTATTGTTATTCATAAACTAATCTAATGTATGCCATTGTTTAGAAATGGCACCCGGTAGAAGGAATGAGAACTCTAGAAATGCAAATGATACAAAGAGAAAGAAGGATCATACATTTTATGGTCTTAAGCCAGAATTTACAAGAGAAATAGTCTCGCATGTATTATCATCATATGAAGAAATAATATCATGTGTTGATAAGATAAGTAAAGATTTTACTGAGCCCTATGGATTTGAAGGGAAGGAAGAGAAGAAAAGGATGGAAGAGAGAAAGATGGATAAAGGGAAGAAGGAAAAGAAGAATTTTCCCATATGTGATAACTGTGGAAAGAAACACCCAGGAACTTGCCTAAAAGGAATGGGAGTTTGTTATAAGTGTGGAGGAAAAGGGCACAAAGTACATGACTTCAAGGGTAAGAAAATGGTTTCAAATGTACAATGCTTCATTTCCAAGGAGTTTGGACACTACGCGAACATATGTCCCAGTCATCAGACTATGCCTCAAATGATGCTATTGGATAATAATCAAGTTATGATACTACCACAGATGAAGAGGAATGATTAGAGTTCTTATGTTGATTATGTCAATTGAGTGTTGTATCAACAATATACTTTTTATAATAATTATGGAGTATATAAGAATTTTACTGCAGTACTATTTCATTAAGGACTTGATATTGTGTGGAACAAAGAAAAGTGACTAAATAGCAGGATAAATATTTGGAAAATATATGGTTGAGAGAATGATAAACCATAATATAGTTCTGATACCTAGGTAGTGATTTTGGAATAATACATGATTGTTTTGGATAAATTATATTGGATATTCTTGACTACCTTGGAACTGATTAATGATTTGTATATTCCATCATTGTAGGGGTTTAAAACATTTTTGGATTGATGAAGTATATTCAGCATTCTACATGGAATAAGGGAGCATGAATGTAATCAATGAGGAATATGGTAATTCAGGATGTTTTAGTGTATTAAAAGAATACATGATGAAGGTATTCATATGCTATTACGGGGTAAAAAGGATCTAAATTATGTTTACCTTCCTTATAAATGTTGGACTGTGAGTTTGGACAGAAGTATTTTGGATAGTTCTAGTTTGGATTATTTTGGATTGTCATAAAAGGACAACCCGGAGGTCGGGCGGCAACCTGTCGCGTCCGGCAAGGCTGCGAGACTTGAAACTGCAACCGAAGGGCGACAAGGGTGTATCACCTACCATTGGCCCACGAGATGTCCTGGATTAAATAATGTAGTTTTTTTTAAAAGATCTGGTAGATGAATTATAAATTCATTTATTTTGGAACCTTGTACGAATAGTATAAATAGAAATTTTTTTACGTTCTATTATCTTTTAGAGTGAAAGATGAGTTTGTGGTAGAAATTTATTAATGGATAAAACTCTAATTATAAAGTAAGTATATCTCCTTATGATCTTAGACAATCTCATAAATAAATTCCTCAACATTAATAAAAGGAACTTAGAACAAAAATGTTGTCCTAGATGGTACCTTAAATCATCACTAATTTATGGTTTAGGATTGTTGGCCTTTTCATAGCCATGTTCTCTACCACTCTCCATCAGATAATTGATGGTTAGATTTCTCTTCCATATCCATATTTTTCATACTTTCCACTCTTTATTTTAAATAGAGGCCTCAATAATTCATTTTTCGATGTGGGATTTCAACTAAGATATTTTGAAATGTCAAAAATGTGTTATCCCAATACCCTATGTTTTGTTGAACCGATGGTATTTCAAATCATCATAGATTGATGAGTTTAAGGACCTCAATTTTATACTTGTTTGTGATTGATGACCTCAATCACTACCTATAAATATTTACATTTTCCTCCAATTATATGTCTCTAATTGCCACCAATGTTCTCCTAATCAAGATCATAATTTGGTGGTGACCCTTTCATTTCACTTTTCCTCATATTAAGACTAAATTTTAGTAACCCAATTTCCGATGTGGGTTTTCCCACAAATATATTTTCTATTTTCAACCTTTTATTTTCGAAGAACAATTTCAAATTGCGAGGACGCAATTTATTGAAGGAGGGGAGAATGTAACACCCCAAGATTCCATAGTGTGTTATTTCTTCAAAATAATTCAATAACTTGCACTACACGCAACACCGAGTTCAATCACACCATGACTTACCAAAAAAAAAGAGCCATTCAAATGAGGTTATGAATAGTATTAACTAAATTTTAAACTTTATATAATCCTTATAATTTTGGAATCCATATTATGAGTTTCTTAGACATAATGTAAGAACAGATTCATTTTCAGTATTGCACTTTTATCAAATTTTAATAGTGAAACCTTTTTAAATACAATATTTTAAACTTTTTGACTAAATGGGGACATCAAAAAATTTAAAATGAAACATCCCAAGCTTCCACGGTACGCTTTCCTTTGAATAATACAGTAGTGTGTGTTGTACGCAACTTCGAGTTCTAACACACCACAACCAATCAAACTAGCCGTTATGAATAGTAATACCTACCTTTTAAAATTTTAGAAATTTTATCTCTCAAAATGGATATCATTTTTGGATTTGGAGTATCAAATTTAGCCTAAGGTAAAATTTTGGTACTTTTCGGATAACTTTCATATTTTGATGAATAGTGAATATTACTAAATTTTAATTAAAAACAACTTTTTTAATCAAAATAATTAATAGTGATAATTATGAATTTGAGTGGTTTTAAAGTATATTTATAATATATTTTTACCATTTAATATAATTTTGGTCATTGGACATAATTTTACAATTAAACCGAACATAAACAAGTGTCAATCTTTTGATAGTTATTATCTCTTAAAAACACGCTTTTTGTTTTGACAGCGGGAATTAATTTTAAATTAATTTCTGGCACTTCTGTATTTTAAATTTATAAAAATGGATTCCATATTTTGAATCAGGATGTTCAAATTTTGTAAATAGGTAACTTTTATTTTTAGACATTTTGAATAATTACTGCGGTAAATATTTTATTTACCATGGTTAAGGGTAAATCCGGTAAATAAGGGTAAAAATAATATTATAATAATACTAAATTACCCTAAAATGTGTCCTGGCCTTATTGGTTGATACATGTTCGACCATAGGCATCTTTGGGTCGATTTTGGGACCCCATGGTGCCACTTGTAGGTGATAGGGACACTTTATTTTAATTAAGTTAAAATGAATACAAAAATGACACAAGCATATATCTTTTAGAAAAACAATTTTTACATAGGGTTATATATGTTGGATTTTAGATTATAAATATTCATTAGAAAGAAAAAACGAGTTCCTACATAATGATATTTTATTTATAATTTTTAGACATTAAATAATTTAATTTATTTATGACACAATGATGATGAATTAATTACGATAATAGTGAAAAATTAAAATAATTGATACTATAAATACCCAAATAAATATAATATGAAACTTTTAATGAATTAAACTAATTTTCTAGGATAATATGATATATTAGGATTGATTTAATTGACTCTTTTCGAAGTAATCAATCTGTTATGAGTTTCATAAAAAATCAACTATTGAATAGTGTCAAAATTTACATAAAAGAGTTCTTAAAACAAATATTATATTATTAATTGATATTAAATTCCTAAAAATATAAGGTTCGGCCAAGAGACTTATATCATGATATTTCCATCATTAATGGACCACTTTGTGGTCTCTTGGATGTATATAGAATGTTTATTAATCATATTGTATAAAAATACAAAGAGACATTGTAAAAGTGAAACTAATTAACTTAGAGTTAATACTTAAAGATAAGGTTAATATAAGTACCCAAACCTGTATAAATTCTATTGGTTGAATTTTTTTCGACCCATCCCCACCTTATCAGTTAAATTATCAACTTTGGAGCCATTAGAAACCGAATATGAATTTATTATAAACTAATATTTCTAGCTTTTCCAAAGGTGCCCCTCACCCCTCTTATAAAAGGGAACTCCTCCTTCTCATTTCTTCACACCTTCAAAACCTTTTGGTTCGGCAAAACTCTGCCCAAATACTCTCCCAACTTCCCTCACTACAACATAGAGGTCTTAGTTTGATCATAAATCCAACCTAAAGATCCCTTTTGATCAAATCAAAAGGAAGAACCCGAAGAAGAGGTAATGATTTCACCACCCTTTTCCAAGTTCCTTTCTTCTTCCACTTCTTCTTCCTTTGTTATTACCATTCTAAAATAATAACTACAGTATCATATATATACTGTGATGTTATTATAGATATGGTACAACCATATTCATTATTCTATCCACCCTTTGAATAACATGTCACCATACGTGCGTACGTACGGCTTACCGTCTCCACGTCGTGGTGTAATTGTTATTCAATATATTATTATTTGGATGGGTATAATAATGATATGTAACTCATGTAAATAATAAATATAACATGTTAATGATTCTTTATATATTATATAACAACCATTTATATATTATTTCAAAAGAATGATATTGTCGCTCGTGCGTACGTACGGACTACCGTCTCCACGAACGCGATGAGATTCATTCTCCATCGTATCCATTCAAGTATAATTATCATTTGATGATTTTGAAATGATGTTTAATGACTTGATATCATTCTGGATATGAATAATATACAACCTGTCCATTACAAACATGGATTACGTAACAAAACATATAAAATAAAACAAGTAAGTTAACACCCAAAACAACGATAATACTAAGATATTATTATCAAATCAATATTAAAAGATCATATATGATATCATATTAATGTATATGATTCTTGTATAATTTAATAGCAATTATTTCACCATTATATAGGAGGTTAACCTACCCCAACCAAGGAAAAGTACAAGGTAAGGGGTTTTCATCTCACTCCTTATTCCCGTGAGATTCATGCCATATTGCCACCATCACCTTTTGTGTGGTGTATGTACTGCCCATAATTATATTCTTTGTGTAATACACTCTAATTTATGTGTATTTACATATTCATTGTATGATACCTCTTTCATGTGTTGTATGTTTCATAAGATGCCAAATTGGTAAGGGTTATTTCGCAATCTCTTCATTATCCGAGGTTGTTTATACGTAATAATCTACTGGGATCTCTTTATGATCCACATCCATGTTTCTTAAAAATGAATTTCAAAATATTTTTACTATTTACTGCAATATGGGTTAAAGTCATTTATACCCTTGTTTTACTTTTTATAAGAGGTTTATAAAGGAATCTTTTCGTCGTTTTCCAAACAAGGTGCTTTTTAACCTTTTCGACAAAATTAAGGTAAGAATGTTTTTTTAACTTATACGGCGGGTGTGGCTATTTTCCGCCGTTATAAAATCGTCGAAGCTTCCCTTACAAGATAATAATAATATTTTCAAAAAAAATGTTTTATTTCATAAATATAAGACTCTTAAATGATTTTAAAATAGAAAGAGATATTTTTCTAAAATAGTCTTTATTTCATCTATGTCAACATCCTTTGATGGATTTTAAGCTTATTTGAAGTTGATTTATTATGATACAAAACATTCATATTTTATTGAAGCTTTTGTGATATTTTTGACTGTAGATAAGTTATTCTTATGTCACTCATGGTTTTTGTTTAGAGTATTGACATTTCATAAGTTATTTGTAATCCGAATGTTTATATTATATTTAAACCTTTCATTCAGATGAATGTGTTAGACAAGTATGTTCCGGGTTGGGGACCAGTAAAAGTAAGCCCTCCGGTTTGGTCTCCGATTATTAGAGGAACTCCGGTTTGGTCTCCGGTTATTAGAGGAACTCCGGGTTGGTGTCCGGTTATTAGAGGCACTCTGGGTTGGTGTCTGGTTATTAGAGGCACTCCGGGTTGGGTTCCGGTTACAGATAGCCCCAAGGTCTTGGGACGAGGCCTTGACAAAGAAATTAAATTTCAGCATTATGGATTCCAACATTATGGAAGTGGTTATTGATATTTCATGTGATTATTCGATTAGTAGAATATCCATGTGAACAAGTAAATGGAATTATTTCATTTTACTTTTTCCATAATATGTTGAAGTTCAAGTTTAAAAGGCTTTTGTTTTAGTAATGCATTGCCTTAAATGTTTATGCTTATTTTGAATGTTCCGCTATATTCTTATCTTTACTGGGCATTTGAGCTCACCCCTTTTCTATGTTTTATTTTTCCCAGGATGTGAAGAAGTAAGTTATGAATGACCTGTAGGGATATTATGAGGGGATAATAGTGTGGACTGTGGAGACATTATGTTGTTGTAGTAGTTTTTCATTTTAGGATGTAATGTAAAACTTATGAATATATCTAGTGTTTCCAAGGCTACTAAAACAATCGGTCTTTCGAGATTTGACCTTTCTTGTGATCATGCCAATGTTATGTAATAATGCACTGACTCTGGGTAACTAGGGTCGGGGAGTTACATAATTTCCCTTTAATATATTATTTTTCTATTCTGCAGGCACATGAGATAAGGAATACCTCCCAATAGTGTATTCCTTTTGGTATTTACAAGAATTTCACTCCCCCTCCTTTATAAAATAGAATTCAATCTTCCTCTTAGTCAAACCTCTCATGCCACTTTAGATCATAAAAAATATACCCAAATAGTATTCCTACATCCCTAACCTCAACATATAATTGTCACCTTTTTTAGAAATAGAAACCATAGATGCCTTTGGTGCAAACCAAAAGAAGTTACCCAAATAAGATATAACATTCTTCAGTGTGCATCTTTGTATTATTTATTTATCAACCACTTAATTTATTTTTATTCAATGATTATATTAAAAAATTAGTATCCTCAATATACTTAAATTTTTTATGCTAAGGGATTTACCTACAATTACACACACTACCATCAAATGGGTAATGAACTTACCATTCGTGTACGGTGAACTGTTGCCTCACTTAACAATGTTGTTAGTTTTCCCTTTAAAACATTTCATTGTTGGGAATTATGACGGACACATTTTTTCTATATGATATATATTATATTTATTATGTCTTTATGATTTTTTAATTTTTATGTAACACATACCTTTATGTGTTCCATTTAGTGTAAATATGATAACTTTTTTTGTGGATGTGTGGACTATCGCATCCTCAAAACGATTGATATCTTCACACATTACATGGAATGTATTAAGGAATGTTTTAATTAAATATATGGGAAATAAAATATATATACATATATATATATATATATGATATTAAAAACATAATTACCTTTATGTAAATATAATATATCATTTTCTTTATTTCCCTTTTCACACACTAAAAAATGTGATAACATCATTCGTGGACATGTGGACTACCACCTCTTTAACACAATGTGATTCCTTTTACATAACAACAATTATATATATAATTATATATAATTAAATAAAATTTTATTTAGGATATAATTATTATTCTATAAATATTCAATGTTTCCTACCTATTTTCCCTAATGATCATTGAAAAAATGGGAACTTTACAAATGTGTATGTACGGCATACCGTCTCCATAATTGTAACATTGGTTCATTTTTCATAACCATATATAATAATTAGTTTTAAATTTATAATTGATGTATAAATATGATAATTATTTCCTGATTATTATTCTTGATATGTTTATATAATGACCATTTTGACCATAGTTGACATACCAGAGTCTTTTTTAACACATGAACTAGGTTTGTTCAAAACACCCAACATAAAAAAATTGTTTACATAGTTGTATAAAACATTATAATAAGTTAAGTAAAATTAATAATAAAATATAAAAAAGGTTGTGAAGAAAAAAAATAATTAACATAAGTTTATTATTCAGAAATATAAAGACACAAGTGACTAGTCAGACTCAAGGTAAGGGATTTTTGTCTCACTTTTTATTCTATGAGTCATACACTATTTGCAACACTTATTTATTTTTTACCGTATTTACTACTCCTTTAACATGTTATATCATGAATCTAATTATTATAATGATATTATAGGTTTCATTTAATGTTATTCATTCATGGGGATTATGATTCAAATGTTTTAAAGTGATATGGGATACTTTGGAGTGTTTAAAGATTATTTTCCTGAAGAATGTGTTTAATGGTTATATTTACCATCTCACTTTCATTTTTGATTGTTAAATTTGTCTTGAAACAATAACTTTATTGTAATAAATTTTTGTACATAAAATTTTATTAAATATCTATATCATTTGTCATGGGTATGATTATTTCCTAAACTGTATACCAATTTTACATATGACATTCAGTTTGAATGTTTTAGATTCATGGAATAAATCCCTTATAGTATTAGATGCATGGAATAAAGACATGAAATTAGTATATTCTTAGTATGAAGTCTTGAAATTTTTAGATTCATGGCATGAAACCACGAAATTATTATATTTTTATCATGAATCCTTGACAATATTAGATTTATAGAACTAATCCTTGAAATTATTAGATTCTTGTCCTGAATCCTTGAAAGTATTATATTCTAGGCATGAATCATCGATTTTATGTTTTATATATCCATCTTAATTAATTCCATAATTATGAATTCAGTTATTTTTATTTCATGTGATTATTCTATTTGTTAGAATATCCATGGTTAAGTTTCATTATCAAATTATTGATTAAATAGAACTTGTTTCAGTTATATACCTTTCCATATTGATTATTTAATATCCAATTATTTAAATGGAAAGTGTGTTTATTTATTTACCTTTCCATATGGTTTATTATTATTGATTTATGATTACTTACATTTTCATCTTACACTTACTAAGCATTTGAGCTCATCCTTATTTTTCCCCCAAGATATGAAGATGAATTCTTGGAATAAGTTTCAAGGATGTAGTTTATTTGTATTTGTTATGTATTATGTTCTTCTCTAAACTTAAAATGGGTATCATGTTTGTAATATAGTTTTCCTAAACTGCTAAAATATTTGATCTTTTAGGATTTTATTCCTTGTAATCATGCTAATGAAATAACGTAACGCACAAACTCTGGGCTTATGGGGTTGGGGCATTACAGTTGGTATCAAAGTAAGTTTATTATAAACCTTTGAAACTTGATTTAGAAAAATTAGATTAAGGAAAATAACCCTAAGATAGACTTTGAGGATAAGTATATAATTACATTCCAAAGAAACCATGTTTATGATTATGGGATTAGATACCTATAAATTTTATCAATTTATTTTAAGTATTTTTGAAGTGTTGGGATTATAAATTATGTCTCATAATGATATGATCTAACCTAATTTATATCATCGTTTATATATGGAACCTATTATAAAGAACTTGAACCTAACTCATGCACATGATCCAAAGAGTAATAAAGTCCATATATTTTATAGTATTAATCCAATATTTTGAAGGTAATTAGTCTCCCAAAATTTCTCATCATATGAGGACTTAGTATCATGTGATAAAAAGACATAGAAAGAATAATTGAAGTATTACAGCTTCAGAGAGAAGCGAGATAATGAGAGGAAAACTGGGGTAAAATATTTATAAAGGGGATAAAGGAAAGAAGTATTTTCTTGCATGTAATAATTATGGAAATAATCATCTTGGTACTTGGTTAAAAGGAATGTTAGTTTTCTACATGTGTAGAAGTAATGAATACTATGCTTGTGAGTTCATGGATAATAAAAATGTTCCCAGTGTAAAATGATTCAACTATAAAAATTTAGGACACTACAAAAAATCAATGTCTCAAGTGTTAAAGGAATATACCCAAAAAAGTGGTCAATGGATCATGGTTAAGCCTATAGTATTACTATAGATGAAGAGTAATGATTAATATGTATGTGTTTGGATTCAAGAATCATGTTATTTGAGTATTTTATCAATAAGGTAATGGTTATAATAATTATGAAATATATAAGTATTTTTATTTCATAATTTTTCATTAAGGATTTTAAAGTGTGTGTTGATCGGTACTGATAACCAAGAAAAGTGATTCAGTAAAAAGTTAAACATTTTTTGAAAACACATGGTTGATAAAAATATAAGAATTAATACGTTCATAATGTTGAATTAATGACATTTTTATAAATATATGATTGATATAGATTAAGTAAATTGGATATTACTAACTACCTTGGAACTGATTAATGATTATTTGAAAAAGTGGTTTATTATATCATTTATGGAGTTTAAAACACTTTTGGATTTAGGAAATATATCCAATAACATGTTTTTTCCTTAAGTAATAAGGAAGAATTAATGTTTTCAATAATTTTTTATGTTAATTAAATTTATTACCATATTTTAAGAGAATACATGATGAAGGTATTCACATGTTTGGTATGTGACGATAAGGGTGCTACTTCATGTTGTTTGGATTAATAATAAGATTATTTTGAAACATTAGTGAATTTATTTCTAAATTCTTGGATAATAAAATTTTAAAAAATTAAACCATTTTTTGAAATAATTTAATTTAAACTTTTGATGTGTTTTTTTTTACAATAGTATTTTCAAATATCAAATCATATATTTTTGAGATCAAGTTTAAATTGAGAGTATGCAATTTAATTAAGTTGGGGAGAATGTAACACCCCAATACTTTACAATATTTTAACTTTATAATAAATTTTATTTTTATATATATTTCTTTATACGCAACACCATGTTAATATTATGCTACAGACAACACTGAGTTAGTTTGTGTTGCACACAAGACTATGTTTTACAATTTTTTTATGCGGAACCAATTTTAAAACTAAATTTTGACACTATTTAAATTTTATTTATAAAAATAAACATTATTTTTTAATTTTTAATTTTAAAATTATATTAGGGTGAATTTTTGGTATTTTTGTCGGAAGTTTAATTTTTTATGAATAGTGAAAAATACTGCATTTCAGTTAAAAACTGCATTTTCATTTAAATAATTATTAATTCTAAATTATTTTTTAATGTTAAAATAGATTGATTATATATATATATATATATATATTAATATAATTTAGGTAGTAGGAATAATTTTTATATGTAATTTAGATATAAGGACTTAGTTAACTTTTGAGCATTTTTATTTTAAAAATCCACTTTCTTGCCATGTTTGTAGGATTATCCTAAAACTTAATTTTACCACTTATGTAAATTGAATTTTAAAAAATGGAAATTAAAATTTATTAATAAGTATAATATTTATATTCTAATAATAAATATTTAGTTTTTTACCAAAAATATTGGTGATAGTAATTAAAATTAATTACCATGATTAAGGTAAATTAATCTTAACATGGGACTAAACCTTAAACTTAAGGGCCAAAATAACCTATACATTTGTCCAAAATCCATTATATACTAATATTTGTACCATATACCATATGTTTTATAATTTTATGAGTTATTTGGAAACTATTTCAGGAAACTAGACCATATAATAAGTTAGGTAAGGAAAAGTGAAAAAAAGGAACACTCCTTACCATTAACATTTATAAAAATTTAGAGTATGTAAGAAGCTACATATTTTCAGTTATAAACATTATTTTAAAAGTTTTATGAGTTTTTTTTATCTTGGTAATTTAATTTTAATTTTTATTGATGATATAATTACATTAAACTCTTAACAAATTCTAACACATAGATTATTTTGTTAATAACAAAATAATATAAATGATACAAAAAACATTAAAAGTAAAGTAAATTTAATGAATTATTTTGCTAAATAATTTTTGAAGGTGAATGTATCATGTTAAATAGATATTAATTTAATATATTTTAATTCCAATAACTTTTTTATATTTTTAAAATAAAATTAAATAAATAGTGTCAAAATTGACATTAATGTTATTTTACAATAAATGATATTTAATTAAATGATTTAAAATTAATAAAAATAATATATTCTGAAATGTTAATTTTAAGTTTTGAAAAAATATAAAATATGGTCCATTAATTGACCAATTTAACTTGTATAATTAACATATTAACTCATAGATAGTAAAAACATTGTTAGCACAAACCGGGTTAAAGTAGTGTTTTTGCGCGTTACATGCACTTGTTTTAAAATTAATCTCCAAAACAGATGGGATTTATATTTTTAAACTATAAATTATATTTATAATTTAGTGGGTCTATATTTTCTAATAAATCTAACTTTAATTTATTCTTAATGGTAAAATTACTTTGGTTATAAAACTATTTACTTTAATAAAAACAAAAATTATAAAATTGGCAAAACTTAGAAGTTAAGGAACAAAATTATAAAAATGCACTTATTTTTGTGTGTTGGAGGTTTTTATAGAACATAATTTACCTTTAATCTATTATTTTTCCATCTTTGGAGGAACATGAGGTAAGGAAGACCTCCCAATAGTGTATACCTTTTTGGTATTTATAGGAATTCCACTCCCCCTCCATTATAAAAAGGAATTCACTCTTCCCCTTCCTCAAACATATCATGCCACTTTGGATCATCCAAACTATTCCTAAATAGTATTCCTAAATCCATACCCACAACATATAATCCTCACCATGTGCATAAATAAAACCAATGAAGGCCTTTGGTGCAAACCAAAATAAGTTACCTGAAAAAGACATAACATTCTTCAGTGTGCATCTATGTATTATTTATTTACCCACCCCTTCATTTATTTTTATTCAATTATTATATAATAACATTAGTATCCTAAATATACTTAATTTTTTTTATTTTAATTTTTATACCTACACCTACACACAATTCCATCAAATGGGTAACGAACTTGTTAGTCATGTATGGGGAACTACCACCTCGTGAAACGATGTCATTTGTTTTTCCATTAACATATTTAATGGTTGGGAATTATGATGGAAATTTTTTTATATATTATATATATTATATATTTATTATTATAAATTTTTTATATAACACATACCTTAATTCATTCCATTTTTTGTAAATATGATAACTTTGTTTTCGGACGTGTGGACTACCACCTCCTCAAAGCAATTGATATGTTCACACATTACATGGAATGTATGGAAGAATGATTTAATAAAACATATGGGAAATAAATGATATATATATATATATATATCTATGTGTGTGTGTTATATTAAAAATATAATTACCTTTCTCTAAATATAATATATCATTTTCTTTATTACCCTTTTGACACACTAAAAAATGTGATAACATCATTCATTGAAGTGTGGACTACCACCTCCTTGACATCATCACAAGAATTATATATATAATTATATATGATTAAATAAAATTATATTTATGATATAATTATCATTATATAAATATATAATGTTACCTACCTTTATTCCATAATGATCATTGAAAAAATGGGAACTTTACTCATGTGTATGTACGGCCTATCGTCTCTATGATTGTAACATTGGTTCATTTTTTATAACCATATATATTAATTAGTTTAAAAATTATATTTTATTTATAAATATGATAATTATTTCATTATTATTATTCTTGATATATTTATATAATGACCCTTCTGACCATATTTGACCTACCAAAGTCATTTTTAACACATGAATAGAGTTTGATCAAAACACATGATATCAACCTAATTGTGTAAGTAGTTTTATACAACATTATAATAAGTGAATTAAAATTAATAATAAAATTTAAAAAGGTTCTGAAGAAAATAAATAATTAACATAAGTTTATTATTCAGAAATATAAAGACACATGTGACTAGTCAAACTCAAGGTAAGGGATTCTTTCTCATATTTTCTTCTCTGAGGCATGCACCCTTTTCACCACTTATTTATTTTATTTTATTTGGTGTTTTTACTACTCATTTGACATGTTATATCATCAATCTCATTATTATAATGATATTATAGGTTTCATTTAATTTTTCTCCTTCATGGGAATTATGATTCAAATGTTTCAAAGTGGTATGGGACACTATGGAGTGTTTAAAGATTATTTTTCTCAAGAATATGTTTAATGGTTATTTTTGAAATATTGTTTTAATTTGTGATAGTTAAATTTTTCTTAAAATAATCACTTTATTTTAATCAATTTTGTCACATTTTGTTTTATTAAATATCCATATCATTTATCATGGGTGTGATTATTGCCTAAAACATATACCATTTTTACATATGGTTTTCACTTTGATAGTATTATATTCATGTAATGAAGCCTTGATAGTATCAAATTCATGGCATAAAGATTTTACATTATTATATTCTTGGCATGAAGCCTAGGGAGTATTAGATTCATAGCCCAAAGCCTTGACAGTATTAGATTATTTCCATAAATCCATGAATATATTAGATTCTTAGCATGACTCCTTGAAATTATTAGATTCATGGCATGAAACCTTGACATTATTAGATTATTATCATGAATCCTTGATAGTATCAGATTCATTGCTTGAAGCCTTGAAAGTATTAGATTCTTTTCATGAATCCTTAAAAGTATTATATTCTTGGCATGAATCATTGATGGTATGTTTTAGATATCCATTTTAATTCATTCCATCGTTATGAATTTAGTAATTTTTATTCCTTGAGATTATTATATTAGTTATAATATCCATAGTTAAGTATAATTTTCATATTATTGATTAAATGGAATTTGTTTCAGTTATCTACTTTTCTATATTTATTATGTCATATCCAGTTGTTTAAATGGAAAGTGTGTTCAGTTATTTATCTTTCTATATTGTTTATTCTTATTCATTTATGATTACATCCATCATAAGATTACCCTAAATAAGAATTTGTGATCACCCTTATTTTTATTTCTTTACTTGAGATATGAAGATGAATTCTTAGAATGAGTTTCAAGGATGCAATTTTTTTTATTTATTATGTTCTACTCCTGATGTAAAATGGGTATCATGTTTGTAATATATTTTTCTAAAACTAACAAAATATTTGATCTGTCATGATTTTATTCCTTGTAATAATGATAATGAAATAGTGTAATGCACTGACTCTAGGCTTCTAGGGTTGGGGCATTACATTTGGTATCAAAGGATGTTTAGCAGTAACCTTTGGAACTTGATTTAGGAAAATTAGATTAAAGAACATGAACCTAAGATAGAATTTGACAATAAGTATATAAGAACATTCCAAAGAAACCATGTTTATGATTATGAGATTAGATACACATAATTTTATGAATTTATGTTAAGTATTTTTATAGTTTTGGGATTATACATTATGTTTTATAATGATATAATATAACCTAGTTTATGTCGTCATTTAGAAATGATACCTTGTAGAAGGAATGTGAACCTCACTCATGCACATGATCCTAAGAGTAATAAAGGCCATATTTTTTATGGTATTAATCCAATATTTTGAAGGGAATTAGACTCCAAAGAGTTCTCAGTTTATGAGGACATAGTATCATGTTCTAACAAGACATAGAAATAATTCTCGAAGTATTATGGATTCAGAGAGAAGTATTATAATAAAAATAAAACTTAGCAAAATATTGATAAAGTTAAGAAGGAAAATAAAGATTTTCCTACATGTAATAATTATGGAAATAATTACCCTGTTAATTGATTAAAATGAATGTCGGTTTTCTATAAGTGTAGAAGGAATGTCTACCGTGCTTGTGATTTCATGGATAAGAAAAAGGTTTCTGGTGTAAAATGATTCAACTATAATGAGGTAGCACACTATGAAAATTAATGTCTCAAGTGTCAAAGGAATATACCCAAAAAGTGGAAAATAGATCACGGTTAAGCCTCTACTACTACCATAGATGAAGTGGAATGATTAATATGTATGTTTTTGGATTCATGAATCATATATTTTGAGTATTTTATTAATAAGGTATTGGTTATAATAATTATGAAATATATAAGTATTGTAATTCCATACTTTTTCATCAAGGATTTAAAAGTGTGTGTTGATCGGTACTGATAACCAAGAAAAGTGATTCAGTAACAAGGTAAACATTTTTTTTAAAAAAATGGTTCAGAAAAATATAAGACTTAATATGATCCTAATATTTTAGTAATTATTTTTTATAAATATATTATTGATATGAATTAAGTAGATTTAATATTACTGGCTACATTTGAACTGATTAATGATTTGTCGACATAGTGGTTTATTATATCATTAATGGAGCTTACAACACTTTTTTATTTAGGAAATATATCCAATAACAACTTTTTTTCTTAATTAATATGGAACAATTCATGTTTTCAATAATTTTTTATGTTAATTCTAGTTATTTTCAATTTTCAAGAGAATACATGATGAAGGTATTCACATGTTTGGTATGTGACGATTAGAGTGCTACTTCATGTTGTTCTGATTAATAATAAGTTTATTTTGAAATTTTATGAACTTATTTCTAAATTATTGGATCATAACCTTTTGAAAAAGTAAACAATTTATGAAATTATTTAAGTTGAACTTTGTATGTGGTTTTTTTTCAACAATATTATTTTCAAATATCAAACCTGTGAGGGCCTGACCCTTGCTGCCTGGAGACGATACCTTATTTTATTACATTAGCATATAAACAATGAATATGCATCCCAAAGGACCAATTATTTTAGTATCTTTGGAAACAAGATGCATATATAAGTTCAACATTACAACTTGAAATGAAAAATAACAAATAAGTTCTATTGGGAACATCCACCACTCTAAGTTTATCCCTGCAAGTCATTCATAATATACATATTCATGTACTAGGAAAAGCGAAACATAAGAAGGGGTGATCTCATATTCTCAGTAAGGGTAAACATTACATCATAAGATAATATAAACATTAGTCATGGTGAATAATTGAAAACACATTCCTTCAAAAATAACTTGAACATAATATGGGAATAATATGAGCTGAGTAAATATTTCCATAATAAAACATAATCATGGGTATTCTAATAGTCGAATAAACTCATGAACTATTAATTTCTATATTTATAATGGGGAAAATTCATATTCCAGACATTCTGAAACATATCATCAAGGCTTTATCCAATACATCTTAAAATTATTAAGGACTCGACCAAACCATATCTAAAAATGGGCAAGGCCTCTTCCAAGTCCATATCTATTTGTTTCATGAGACCAAACAATGCATAGAGAGGCTATAGAGGGCCCCAACCACACATAATAAGTCCAATTAATTCCTCATATCAATAGTTTTAAACATAAACAACATATACATTCATATGAAATGTAAATAACATTCCCTAAACATTAAGCCTAAACACTAACCATTCAGAGTAAATTAGTGAATGGTTTTAAGATAGAAAATCCATAGTAAAAATAATAAAAAACCATTAAATTAAATATGGTAGATGATATCATAAAATATTAATCCCAATAATACATAAGAATCAATCAGATTGTTGAAACAAATTAAGATACTCTTATAAAATCATCGAGTAATTCTTGAGATAAATACTCTTTTATTTTGAAAAGAATAGTTCTTTTATAAAAGTATTTTTATAAAACTAGAACTGAAGTAAGATAGTATTTTAATAATAAAATGAGTGATTTTATAAAGATAATGGTTTCTAAAAACATATTATAGAGTTCCCTTTAAAATTGGTAAGAATTTGAGAAATTCCCTTGAATCGAGCTTGTATTTCAGAATGAAGTTTGAAAGTTCCTTTTGAAACATGTTACTCCCCATAAAATAAGAAAGTATTGTGGTTGGTAAACATATATATAACACTCATAAAAAATTTATGATGAGTTAATAATAATACATAAGAATTTTATTGAGGTAATTTACACAATAAAAGTAACCCGAATAAAAATGTTGGTTCGGGTGGAAAACCCTTACCTTAAGTCTGAAGGTGTTTCTCAACTGATATTAATGACCTGAATAATAAAATTTAGGTTAATAAATTAATGATTTAAAAACCACCTATACATTTAATTTATTTATTATAACCTTATTAGGATCATTCATGTCCTTTTTATGGGTTAAAATATTCAATTTCATTGTTTGGGAGCGTTTTCTTCCTTGGTTTTCATGATCGGTTTACTTATATTCATGTATGAATAAAAATGTAGAATGAGAATGTTTGTACAAAATAGAAGTTATATTTTATTAGTGAAAAAACCTAACATTAAATGGTTATAAAATTTATTTGGTTATTGGGAGTGAAGATGAATCTTTATATTAAACTTTAATGACAATTTTTTGTGTTAATTGGTGGTTTTTTTATCACCATGAACTCATTTTGATTTATTAATTAATATCATGTGTAAAAAAGGATTACAGAACCATAAATAATTTACAAAACATATATTATAGTGTTTTTCAACCATTAAAATGGTTTAATGACCATAATTTAAGTCAATAATATAAATTGAAAACTCGTCGTCCTTGAATGTGATAAATTAACACATCCCGGATGGTGTCTTCATTTCTAGTATAAAAGAAGGGGAAAGAAGAGATGATGAAGAATTATTCCTCTATCATAACAAAATTATAGTACATGTATGTTACTGGAGTCATCACAACATTTGTAATAAAGGAGGTTAGGAAATAAAAATAAAAGAAAATAAAGGAAAATGAAATAAAGGAAATGAGGAGGAATTTACCTCTTGAAGTTATCTTCCTTGAGAGCCTATTTAGGGTAGAGGTTTAGGTCTTTCTATGAGAAAAATGGATACTGGGCATGGGGGAGGATCTTAGAAGGATATTTGAGTATAATTTAGATAATTAACAAGGCTTGAGGTTATTGAAGAGAAGAGGGAGTGCGGGGGGTGGGGGGGTTATAGTTGATGAAATGAGGGTTTTCCAATTATTTTATTCATTATTTTATTCATTATTTATTATTTTGCCAAAGAAAACCAATAGTATTGATTATTATGACCAATAATAGTAATATTTTCATGTTATTTCAAACCAATTGGTATTATATCATCTTTAAATCACCTATTACTCAATAAATCACGTATTTAGTATTTATCATAAATTATCGTATTTTAGTATTCACCTAAAATTGAAGTATTTTAGAAAAATCCCAAAAATTCACCCCAACTATTTTTTGACATGTAAAATTCAAAAATTAAAAAAAAAATTGAAAATAATTTTCTAAATATTTTTAATTTAATTTTTAAATAAAATCATAATTTATTCAAAAAAAACAACATTAAAACTATAAATCGTTTTATAACAGCTTGAAAAAATAATCAAGGCCCCATAAAATTATCTTATAACCATAATAAAATAAAATAAAAATTTATGATTACATTTTATGAAAACAAATTTCCATTTTAAATTAACAAATTAATCATAAAATTCTAATTAAAATATTTATGACATACAAAAATATCAATACTTATACTATGATCGTTTCTTCACTTATAATATGTTTAAATTGAATTTATACATTCATGGGTGAAGTTTCTATTTTTTCTTGTCCGATTTACTACACATTACTATTCATTAATATTCATAAGGGTATGTTACTATTCATAATGGTATGTTACTATTTACTAAAAGTTAAGTTTGTATTATCATATTGACACACCTAGATTTTCAATTCCATGCTTTGCTTAAAAACCTCTTTCGGTTATTAGCTTTCTCTTGGATTCCAGGTGTTCCAGGATTGAAATTTGGGTTCCCCTTGTGTTATTGATCTATAAACATATTCTTGGAGGCTTTTTATGGTACTTGGCCTCCTATTTTTTCAAAGGTATGGTATGAGGTTGTGGTGTTTTGGATTTTTATTAGTGAAACTCCTAGTGACACCTCTTATGGGGTAAGTTGTGGGGTGTGGTTTGTACCCTTGAGTTAGATGAGTCTTGGGATGAAAAGGTGGTTTTATTTTGGGTATTATTTCCCCTGTCCTTGGCCTATCTCTCCCCCTTGGTTTCCCCCTTGGACCACCCTGAATTTGGAGGATTATAGAAGGTTTTTCGGTTCCCCAAACAGGCCACACGGTTTGGCCTCACGATTTACTAAACCGTGCAAGAAAACCCTGAAGGCGTGTCTAGGTCATTAAAAACATTTTGAATTTCCAAATTTTCCATTCTAGAATAAACCCAAATCCACCTCATTCTTCCCCATTTAATTACCTACCTCCATGGGAGGCCTCTAAGCTCCATCAAGCTCCTATGGAACCCATCTTTGATGGGGGTTTTGGTGGGGAAACTTCAAGATTCTTAAATTTAAGTGATTCCTTATTGGTTTTTACCATATTCCTTTAGTTTTCTTTCCTCTTTCCTAAAGTTCCTCATTTATATAATTTAGGGTTTGATTTGGTGTCTTTTAGGTGTAATCTTGAGGTTTTAGGTTGTTTTTCAGTTCCTTATGGTGTATTGGTGGTGTGCTTGATGTTTCGCACCAAAATTTGAGGGTTTCGACTCAAAAGGTAGGTGATTTTATGTGTAATCATTTTATGATGAGTTATATTTATTGTTTTATTAATTTGGAATGTTTAAAATCTGTTATGTGTGGTTCAAAACCATTTTTGGTTGCAATAGTAAAGCATTTAGCATTAAAGTTGCATTTTTGTTCGAACTGTGTATTTTTCAAATGTAACTCACGTGTTATCTACTGTGGTGGTTTTATATAATGTCAAATGGATTTTTTAGATATTTAAAGGGGATTCCAATTCTGGTTTAGTAATTTTTTAGTTTCATGTGGGCCTAAAAAGGGGGGTTTTGAATGGGTGTTGTGTGTAAAATCTTATTTCACCCCTTGAAAGAGTTTTATGAAAATGTATGTTTTTCATGTGTATCCTTTATGGTATTATTTGAGGAAATTATTTATCACTTGATAATGGTTTAATTAATGTTTAAAGGGATAAAAATTATGCTTTTGTAGGTTCTTAGTGTGATTTTGGCCTTGAAAGAGGGTTTTGAAATGGGATTTGTGTGCAAAACATAGTTATACCATTTGGGGTTGTTTTTTGAAAATTGAAAATATTTTATTTGGTTAAACAAAGTGGGAAAATGGTGTATATGTACTATTTTTGTGATTTTACTAACCTAATATGGTTTTTTTAAAGGTAAAGTGGCAATTTAATATGTCAAAAAAAATTGAATGTTTTATAAATTGCTAAAATATTTTACTAAATTGTGATGTGGGTGATTAACATATTTGTAGACTATTTCATGTGAGTTTGATGATAAAATTAATTTTGAAGGTGAGACGGGTATTATGTGATATTTGTGTGGGATGATATGTGATTTGGAATATCTTGGAAAGATTTTATAAAAATTTTTAAGGGTTTTTCGAAGTGTTAATTAATTGTGAAAAGTGTTGTGGGCTATTTTCGTGTGAGTATGATTTCAAAATGCATTTGAATAAAAAAGTTGATTGTGTGAATTGAATGATATACATGAGGATGTTTGGTTAATGTCTGATTTTTAAGTGGTATTTACATGTGAAAATTGTATTTTATGGCTTGTTGAACATGTTTGAGCACCAGAGGGAAACATGGGTATCTAGGTGGGTGGACGTGTACTAGTATACTAGTGATCCTGTGTGGTTTGGCCTTAGTTTCACATAGAAATTTTGACACTTACAACACTAACTAAACTATTATGACGATTATAGGGGACATTAGGTTATAGGTATGTTCCCTACTAGTGGCACATGCATGAGAACGGATATTTATGATGGTTACTCTCACCGAGATACGAGGTACTTGGGACCCACAGCAAGCTAGTTCCTAGGGGTTATTTCTGATTGCTTGTGCTCATTAGTTACTTTGTGTTTACTATAGACATAAATTATAGTTGGATGAAAAAATAAATATCATTGTAATTATTTTTAAAAGTGTTGATTCATTTAAATATCCCACTTGAAAACTGTTTTATTTTAAGTTGCATCCTTTTAGAAAATTGTTACTAGCATTCCTTTATTACCACAAATTGCATTATTTTCATCTTTAAATATTTATCACATGGAATATCTTAGTGTTGGTACACTAATGGGATTTTTATCACACACTACATAAACCTTTGGGTGTAAGTATACATGGTTATTTTTGTTACAGGTTTGGGTATAGCTTTTGTTCTAATGGTTCGTGTTTTTAGTGGTCCATTGTGGTACAGTGTTGTTGAGATAGCTTTAGGGTGGTTCCTCTCACCATGTGGAGGTTCTTGGGTTGTCCTTTTTCTTTTTATTCAATTTTTATAGTCTTTGAAATTTTTTTTCAACCATGTAATTCAGTTCGTAAATTTTGCAAAAGATTTTTTTGTTTGAAAAATCCAGATTTGTTTTATAGGACTTGTTCGTCATTTTATGTTTATAAAATTGGGTAAATCATTCCCAATTTTCATTTTATGATACCCGAGAGCTTGTGATAGCCCATGGGGATTGGTAATTCCCTTCAGGCCCTATCACAGTCCGGGTTTGTTTCCAGTTTTGATGGCGACTAGATTCGGTTCGTGACACAGACTCTATATATCTTACTGAACGCAACTGTGTATGTTAGTTTTTTGAAATTCAAATCACATAGGTGAAAAACTTATGTTTACTTGTTAGGTTATAAAAAAGTGGTGTTTTATAGAGACTTATTTTTTCATTAATTCAATATTAAATTTATTTTCAAAATCTTTGGGTGTTACATTATCCCCTCCTTATAAAAATTTTGTCATCGAAATTATCAAGATGTTACCTCACAAAAAGATTTGGGTAGTTCTTCATTATAAGCTCCTTGGGCTCCCATGTTGCCTATTTGATTTTATGATTTTAACAAAGTATATTTACCTGGTAATTTGTTTAATTCTTCAACACTTGTTCTTTAGTTTCTATAATCCTGATAGGCTCTTCATAGTAAGATAGGCCAGGTTCCAATTCTATACCTTCAGAAGTGAGGACATGCATTCAGTCTAGCATGTACATTCTCAGTAATGATACATAGAACACATTTTGTACTTTAGACAGGCTAGGTGGAATATCCAGACAATATTAAATAGATCCAATTATCTCCGAAATTTCAAAAGGTCCTATGTACCTAGGGCTCAGTTTCACTTTCTTCTTAAATCTTATAACACCCTTCCCTAGAGATACTTTTAAGAAAACCTGATCTCCCAATAGAAATTATAAATCCTTCCTTCAATTATTAGCATAGATTTTTTTTGGTTTGATCTGCTTTGATATGTCCTTGAATATTATTTACCTTCTCTATTGTTTCCTCCACAAGCTCTAGGCTCACTAGCCTCCTTTCTCTAACTTCATCCCAACAAGTTGGTGTATGAAATCTCTTTCTGTATAATTATTCATATGGTGACATTTTAATACTTTAATATAAACTATTATTGTAGTAAAACATCACTAAAGTTAAATATTTCACATACCTTGAAATTCTAGTGAACATGATCTCAAAATGTCCTCTAAGGTTTGGATCATCCTTTAGGATTTCCCATAAGTTTGTGGGAGATAAGCACTACTCAATCGAAGCTTAGTATATAAATATTTATGAAGACTTTTCTATAATTTCAATGTAAATCATATATCATGATCATAAAAAATAGATAGAGGTTCTCTATAAAGTCTCTCAACTTCATTGATATAGAGTTGTGCTAGTCACTCCTATGGAAAATCCTCCCTTAGAGCGAGGAAATGTGCAGATTTCATAAGTCGATCAACAATTACCCATATCGCATCATTCTTCCTTGGAGTTTTGGGTAATATAGTGACAAAATTAATAGTGATGTAATCCCATTTCCATGTATTAATAGGTAGAAGTTTCATGACTCTTCAAGGATGTTGTCGTTCGGCCTTTACTTGTTGATAGACTAGACATCTTTATACATAATTAGAAATTTTCCACTTCATGTTGTCCCATCAGAAATGTTTCTTCAAATCTTTATATATTTTTGTGCTATCAGAGTGTATAGAAAAATTAGAGTTATGAGCATCATCCAATAATTCCCTTTTCAGCTCAGGTATAGAGGGCACACATAGCCTCTTCCCGAATTTCAGAATTCTATCTTCACACACAAATTCAACCAACTTCCCATCTTTCATAACATTAATTTTCGTTTGAAGGTTATAATCATCAGACTATGAATACCTAATTCTCTCCAATAAAGATGGTTTGGAAATCATTTGAAACATTAGTGATGTTTTACCTTATTTGATAATTCCCATATCCATACTCACTAGATCCATTACAAAGGATCCTTGTAAATCCTCATTTGGTTGAGAACCCCATGATCCTTCCTGCTCAATGCATCAGCTACCTTATTTTCCTTTTTTGGGTTGAATTGTATGGAAAAATAATAATCCTTGAGTAGTTAGAGTCATCAGATTTTCCTCATATTGATTTATTTCTGTGAGAAGATATATTTTTGAATTTTATGATCCATATATATCTCACATTTTTCCCATAGAGATAATTTCTCCATATATTCAGAGTAAATATTACCACTGCTAACTCAAGATCATGAGTAGGATAGTTTTGTTCATTAATTTTTAACTGCCTTCATGCATAGTAAATAACTCTATCGTTCTACATAAGAAAACAACCAAGTCATTTCTTTTATACATCACTATATATCACAAACCCATCATTTCTCAATGGTAGAGTGAGGATCGATGAATTCACTAATATTCTATTAAATTATTCAAAATAGTCCCCACATTCTTTTTTCCATATAAACTTAAACCCTTTACATGTATGCTTGGTCATTAGGTTGGATAAACAGAAAACGTTCTGAACAAGACACTAATAATAACATGATAAACCAATAAAACTACATACCTCAGTTATGTTCATTGGAGTAGGTCATTCTTGCCCAGTATTTGTCTTCGCAGGATAAATAGATATTACATCCTTAGAGATAATGTGGCCAAGAATGGAAACTCACTGAAGGCAAAATTCACACTTGATAAACTTCCAATATAATTCATTTATTCTAAGAGTCTTCATAATAGTGCGCAAGTGATTTTCATGATCTTCATAGATTTTCTATTATACCAAGATAGCATCAATAAATACCACCAAAAAATCATCAATATATTCGATAAAAGATCTATTAATTAGATCCATGAAAATAAGGGGTGCATTATTCAGTCTAAAAGGAATTACTATAAACTCTTAATGCTCATACCTAGTTTGAAATACTGTCTTTGGAATATCTATTTTTCTCACACGCAACTGATGATATCCAGATCGAAGATCAATCTTCAAAAAATATTGGGCTCCATGAAGTTGATCAAATAAATCATCAATTTGAGGTAGAGGATAATTTTACTTTATTGTTATAACATTGATCTCCCTATATTCAATGCACAACCTCATAGATTCATATTTCATCTTAAAAAAAAGAAGAGGGTATCCCCATAGAGAAAAACTTGGGAGAATAAATCCTTTATCACTCAATTCATCTAGTTGTTTCTTCAGTTCCCCTAATTCCATAGTGAACATTATATAAGGGGTATTTTATATGGTCCTTGAATTAGAAATTATGTCAATGGAAAACTCAATTCCCCGCTCTAGAGGTTGTCTGGGTAAATCCTCTAAAAACACATCAATATATTCGTTCACAATAGATACATCCTCTATTTGAAGATTCCATTCCTCTCCCATAGTTATTACATTCCCTTCCTCCCTAATAATTGAATTCATTATACCTACTAGGGATGGATCTAGATGGGAATCAGATGGTGATGTTTCTTATCTAAAGATAATGGATTCCACATTATCCTCAAAAATTGTAACCTCCTTCTTGTAATAATTGTTTTCATCATGGTTCAAAATCCAATTCATACGGAGGATTATATCGAATTCAATCATAGTTATGATGATGAATTCAGTAGATAAAGCATGTTTATATGTCATAATGGGTACTTCCTGACATAACTTTTTTTCAATGATACTTCCCTTAGGAGTTTTGACTGACAACTCCCCTATTAAATCAAATTGTAAATATCTAATTTTCTTGAAAAACTGGGAAGATATGTAAGAATGTGATGATCCATAATCAAATAAAGTATTGGATAATTTTGAGGAAATGATTAAATCACCCACCACCACATCATTAGGAACTTCAATATTAGCAGTTGTGATCGCATAATCTTGTCCCTACTCCCTTGGAATTTTTGGATTCACATTTCCTTGATGCTTTGGAAAATCATTAGAACATTTTCCCATTTCCCAAAAATTATAGTGTTGAACATTAATAGATTCTTTATTCCCCTTGAAATCACCAGCATGATATCCTTTCTGTCCACACTTGTAACACAACCCTTTTCCTTTTAAGTAGACACTAGGGTGTTTTCTTCCATAATTATCATAGGGTAGAAATTCAACTCTTCCCTTCTTCCCCATTTCCTTATTTCCTTTTCAAAAATTATTTAGAAACCCTATTATTATCTTTTTTCTCCTTAAAATCATAATACATAAAGAATTCATTTTTCATCTTGATAGTACTTGAGACTATATCTTCATATGATGAGAAACTTTGGGACACTAGATCCCTTCGGATGAATGGTTTAAAGATATTAAAGAATTGATTAATCTTGGTCCTTGGATTATATATGTAGTCTATAGAATTTATTTCTAACCTTGTGAAGTTATCTTCATACTTTTCAACATTCTCATCCTCTTTTTTCCTCAGATTTAGAAACTACCTTTCCATATCTTCTCTCTATTCACGAGGGAATAATTTTTTTAAAGAATATTTCCTTAAAATCTCCCCATTACATCTCTTCTATTTCTTCCTCCTCCTTTATGTTTTGGATCAATGGACACCACTGATCTGAATCTCCCAGTAGATGATAAACTACCATGACAACCTTCTATATTTTTTTACATCCCAAAGTGAGAAATATCTTCTCTAGGGAACTTATCCACTTCTCATCTAAAAATAAGTTTATAGTACCATTGAATGTTGGAGATTGTTGTCACATAAAAAAGTCTAACATAGCTCCTCCACATTGTGGATATGGATGCTCTATATGGGTATGGTTATTGTCCATAACATGAGTAAGTTTTCCCAGTATAGTTATAAGTTTCTCTGCACCATTCTTAGCTCCAAATCCAACATCGTTATCTTGCACAGAAGGGCACTCCTTGCATGGGATACATGTGTTCATTCAGTTTACATTCCTTACACTAGGAACCATTTCTAAATAATGGCATACACAAGATTAGTTTAGGAATCATAATGTTTGATCTCAACTTAGAAAAATACTTAGAATAAATTGAAATCCTATGCATAGATAATTTCATAATCATAAACATGGTTTCTTTAAGGAAAAATTTGCATTTAAATCCTTCATAATGGCTTGTAAAGAAAATTTGAATTACCCTTAGCATATCCCCTAGGAGTGTCAAACAAGATGCGTAGTAAGGCCTGTTGACATGTACCATGATACCCTAGGTCAAGCCTGAAACTCTTTATTAGAGTTTTCACTCCTAGGTACATATGTGTCAGAACCACGTCCACTTGTACTATCCATACAGGGATGTATTTTCTAGAAATATCCACATAATCTATTCCTTACTAAAATATCTGGATGTTCTTGAATGTTTATCCTTAAAGACTATCATAGGGGTTTTTTCTCTAATATATGTTTTCTAAATCTACTTTCCATGTTTTCTACTAAACTTTCTTTGATACCAACTATAAGAACCCAACCCCAGTTGCCTGGATCTAGTAACTTATTTATTTATATTGGAATATAAACAAGGAATATGCATCCATAAGGACCGAGTAGTTTATTATATTTGGAAACAAGATATATACATAAGTTGAACATTACAACTTGAAATGAAAAACAACAAATATGTTCCATTGGGAACATCCACCACTCTAAGTTTATCCATGCAAGTCAATAATAATATACCTCTTCATGTCCTGGGAAAAATGAAACATAAGAAGGGGTGAGATCAGATGCTCAGTAAGGTTAAACATTACAATAGAAGATAATATAAGTATTATTCATGGTGAATAATTGAAAACACATGCCTTTTAAAATAAACATGAATATAATATGGCAGGAATATGAGTTAAGTAAATATTTCCAAAATAAAATATAATCATGGGTATTATGCTAGTGGAATAATCTCATGAAATGTGAATTTTTATCTTCATAATGAGGGAAATGTAGATTTCAGACATTCTGAAACATACTGTCAAGGCCTCATCTGATACATCAAAAATGATTAAGGCCTCAGCCAAAACCATATCTAAAAAATAGCAAGGCCTTGGCCAAGTCCATATCTATTTGTATCATGAGACCTACCGATGCATCGAGGGGATATAGCAGGCCTCACCCATCACATAATAAGTCTAATTAATTCCTCATACTAATGGGGTTAAATATAAATAAAATAAACATTCATATTGAAACTAACATATGAAATGTAAATAACTTTCTAGAAACATTAAGCATAAATAATAAACATTCGGAGTGAATTGGTGAATAGTTTTATGATAGCACATCCACAGTCAAAATAGTCATAAACCATTCAATTAAATATGGTAGATGATATTATAAAATATTAATCCCAATAATACATAATAATAAACAAGAGTGTTGAAATAGATGAAGACACTCTTATAAAATCATCGAGTAAGTCTTGAGATAAATACTCTTTTATTTTGAAAAGAAGAGATCTTTTGTAAAAGTATTTGTATAAAACCATAATTGAAGTAAGATAGTATTTTCATAATAAAATGATTTATTATAGAAATATAATTCATTCTAAAAATATATTATAATGTTCCCTTTAAAATAAGTAAGAATTTGATAAATTCCCTTGAATGGGGCTTGTATTTTGGAAATAATTTTGAAAGTTCCTTTTAAGACATGTAACTCCCCATAAAATGAGGAAGGATTATGGTTGGTAAACATATATATAAGACTCATATATAACTTATGATGAGTAAATAATAATACATAATAATTTTATTTTGGTAATTTAGATAACAAAATTAACCTGAATGAAAATGTATGTTTGGGTAGAAAACTGTTACCCTAAGTACGAAGGTGTTCCTCACTTGATATTAATAACCAGAAAATAACATTTAGGTTTATAAATTAATGATTCTATAACCTCATATACATTTAATTGATTTTTGATAAACTTATTACGTTTTTTCACAGCCTTTTGATGGGTTAAGAGATTCAATTTCATTATTTGGGAGTATTTTCTTCCTTGGTTTTCATGATCGATTTACTTATATTCATGTACGAATAAACATATAGAATGAGAATGGTTTTCCAGAATAGAAGTTGTATGATATTAGTGAACAACCAGAAGATTACATGGTTATAAAATTCATTTGGTTTTTGGGAGGGAAGATGAATCATTATATAAAACATTAATGACAATTGTTTGGGTTAATTGATGGTTTTTTATCACCATGAACTCATTTTGATTTATAAATTAATATCAGGTGTAAAAAGGGATTAAATAACCTAAAATAAGTTCAAATACATATATTATAGTTTTTCTCAACCATAGAAATTGTTACATGACCAAAATTGAAGACGGTAATAGAAATTGAAAACTCATCGTCCTTGAATGTGATAAATTAACACATCTCGGATGGTGTTTTCATTTCTAGTATAAAAGAAGCGGAAAAGAGAGATGATGAAGGATTATTTCATTATCATAAAAAAATTATAGTACTTATAAGCTAAAATAGTCATCACAACATTTTGATGAAATGAGGTGAGGAAAGAAAAAGAAAATAAAATAAAGGAACTTGAAATCAATGAAATGGGAAGTGGAATTTACCTCTTGAATTTATCTTCCTTGAGAGCCTCTTTAGGGTAGAGGTTTTTGTCTTTTTATGAGACCAAGGGCTTTTGGAGATGGGGCAGATCTTGGTAGTATATTTGACTAGAATTTATACAAGGCACAAGTCTTTAGATGAGTGAAGAGACGAGGGGTTGAGGGGGGTTTATAGTGGAGGAGAGGAGGGTTTTCCCATTATTTTATTCATTATTTATGATTTTTTCAAAGACAGCCAATAGTATTGATTATAATGACCAAGAATAGTAATATGTGTGTGTGGGTTCAAACCTAGAAGTCGTACATTATCCTTACATCACATATGACTCAATAAATCATGTTTTTAGTATTTATCATAAATTATCATATTTTACTATTCACCTAAAATTGAAGTATTTTAGAAAAATCCAAATAATTCACCCCAACTATTTTTTGACGTGTAAAATTCAAAAATGAAATCCATTTTTTGAAAATAATTTTCTAAATATTTTTAATTTTATTTTTAAATAAAATCATAATTTATTCGAAAAAAATAACCTTAAAACTATATCTCATTTTATAACACCTTGAAAATATAATCAAGGTCCCATAAAATTATATTATAACCAAAAGACAATAAAATAACCATTTATGATTACATTTTATGAAAATAAATTTCCATTTTAAATTATTAAGTTAATCATAAAATTGTAATTTAAATATTTATGACATACAAAAATACCAATATTTATACTATGATCGTTTCTTTACTTATAAGATGTCTAAATTGTATTTATACATTCATGGGTGAAGTTTCTATTTTTTTTCAATTTAATATTCATTACTATTCATAAGGGTATGTTACTATTCGGAAAAAAATAATTTTGTCTTATCAGACTCTAAATATCTTACTGAATGCAACCATGTATGTCAGTTTTTTGAAATTCAAATCACATAGGTGAAAAAATTATGTTTTCTAGCTAGGTAATAACAAAGTGTTGTTTTGAAGAGACATATTGTTTCATGCAATCAATATTAAATTTATTTGAAAAATCTTGGGGTGTTACAAAACACTAGATTATCGAGATCAAGTTTAAATTGTGAGGACTCAGTTTAATTAAGGTGTGGAGAATGTAACACCCCAATACTTTACATTATTTTAATTTTAGAATAAATTTTTTTTCTAGATTTATTTATATACAACACCATGTTAAGATTATTCTACACATAACACTGAGTTAGTTTGTGTTACACACAAGATTCAGTGTTGTCGCTTTTTAATGGGGTATTTATTTTAAAACGAAATTTTAGCACCATTTAAATTTTATTTTTAAAAATAGACTTCATTTTTTGATTTTTAATTTCAAAATTATCTTAGGGTGAATTTTCGGTATTTTTTTAAGAAGTTTTTTTTTATGAATAGTGAAAAATATTGCATTTCACTTAAAAATAGCTTTTCATTTAATTAATTATTAATGATAAAATATATTTTAAATTTGGTTTTTAAAGTAAAAATAGATTTATTATATATATATTAATCTAATTTAGGTCATTGGAATCATTTTTATAAGTAAATTAGATATAAGGACTTAATAAACTTTTGAGTATTTTCCCTTTAAAAATCTGCTTTCTCGCCATATTTGTGGGGTAATCATTAAAATTAATTTTACTACATATGTAAATATAATTTTGAAAAATGGGAAATAAAAGTTTTTAATAATTATAATATTTATATTCTAATAATATAAACTTAGTTTTTTACAAAAAATATTGTTGAAGGTAATAAAAAATTAATTACAGCGATTAAGTAAAATTAAACTCAGCATGGGAATAAACCTTAAACTTAAGAGACAAAATGAACTATACACTTGTCCAAAATCCATTATATACCAATATTTAGATCATATACCCTATTTTTTATAATTTTTTGAGTTATTGGGAAACTATTTATTAAAATTGACCCATATAATAAGTTAAGGAAAAAGAAAAAAAAGGAACATTCCTTACCATTAACATTTATAAATAAGAAGAGTATGTAAGAAGCTAAAAAATTTTAGTTATAAACATTATTTTGAATATTAAATGAGTTTTTTTATCTTGGTAATTTAATTATAATTTTTATATATGAGATACTTACATTAAACGCTTAACAAATGCTAACACATGGATTATTTAGTTAATAATTAAATAAGATAAATGATGATAAAAACATTAAAAGTAAAGTAAATTTGATGAATTATTTTGTTCAATTTTTTTTTGAAGGTGAATATATCATGTCAAACATATGTTGACTTACTATATTTTAATTATAATAATTTTTTGATATTTCTAAATTAAAATTAAATAAATATTGTCAAAATTTACATTAATGTTATTTTACAATAAATGATATTTAATTAAATGATTTAAAATTAATAAAAAACCTATATTATGCCAAGTTAATTTTAAGAGTTAAAAAATATAAAATATGGTCCATTAATTTACCAATTGATCTTTTATAATTAACATATTGACTTGTAGATTGTAAAAACATTGTAATCACAGACAGAGTTAAAGTAGTGTTTTTTCATGTTACATGCACTTGTTTTAAAATTTATTCCAACACACATGGGATTTCTATTTTAAAATTAGGTATAATATTTATAATTTATTGGGTCTATATTTTCTAAAAAATATTACTTTAATTCATTCTTAATGTTTAAAATACTTTCATTTGAAAACCAGTTACTTTAATAAAAACCAAAATTATAAAATTGGGAAAACATATGAGTTAAAGAACAAAATTATAAAAATGCACTTATTTTTGTTCATTGGAGGTTTTTATGGAACATAATTTCCCTTTAATGTATTATTTTTACATTATGGAGGTACGTGAGGTAAGGACAACCCCCCAATAGAGTATACCTTTTAGTATTTACAAGAATTCCACTCCCCCTCCACTGAAAAAAGGTATTCACTCTTCCCCTTCCTCAAACCTCTCAATCCACTTTGGATCATCAAAAATCCACCCAAATAGTCTTCATACATACCTACCCACAACATAGAAGCCTCACCTTAGCATTATTATATTTTTATAATGCATTCTCAACAGTATTAGATTCCTGGCATGAAGCCTTAAAAGTATTAGATTCTTGGAATGAATCATTGAAAGTACAATATTCTTGGCATGAAGAATAGATGATATGTTTTAGATATCCATTTTAATGAGTTCCATAATTATGAATTTAGTTATTGTTATTCCATGTGATTATTCAATTAGTTAGAATATCCATGGTTAATTTTAATTCTCAGATTATTTATTAAATGGAATTTGTTTCAGTTGTCTACCTTTTTATATTGATTATATCATATCTAGTTGGTTAAATGGAAAGTGGGTTCGGTTATTTAATTTTCCATATTTTTTATTCTTATTTATTTGTGATTACTTCCATTGTACACTTACCCTTACTAAGAATTTGAGATTTCCCTCCCTTATCTTTATTTCTTTTCCCATGATATGAAGATGAATTCTTAGAAAGAGTTTCAAGGATGAAGTTTATTAGTATTTTTTATGTATTATGTTTTTATCCTAATGTAAAATTGGTGTCATGTTTGTAATATAATTTTCCAAAGCTATTAAGTTGTTCGATATTTCAGGATTTTATTCTTTTTAATCATGGTAATGAAATAAAGTAATGCACCGACTAGGGTATTCTAGGGTCAGGGAATTATAGTTGGTATCAAAGAAAGTTTAGCAGTAACCTTGGAAACTAGATTTAGAAAAATTATATTAGGGAGAATAACCCTAAGATATACTTTGAGTATAATTATATATGAATGTTCCAATGAAATCAATTTTATGATTATGATATTATATTTAGATAAATTTTTCAATTTATGTAATGTATTTTTTTATTTTTGAGATTATACATTACGTTTCATAATGATATTATCTAACCTATTTTATGTTGTCATTTAGAAATGGTACCTAGTATAAGGAATGTGAACCTTACTTATGAACATGATCCAAAGAGTAAGAAAGGCCATATCTTTTGTGGTATTAAGCTAATATTTCAAATTAAATTAGTCTCCCAAGGGTTATCATCATATGATGACATAGTATCATGTGCTAACAAGACATAGAAATAATTCCTTAAGTACAATGGATTCAAAGAGAATCAAAAGAATAAAAAGAAAATTTGGAAAAATATTGATAAAGTGAAGAAGGTAAATAAGTATTTTCCCACATGTAGTAATTATGGAAATAATCACCCTGGTACTTGATTAAAATTAATGTGAGTTTTATATGCATGTAGAAGGAAAGACCATTATGCTTGTGATTTCATGGATAAGAAAAAGCTTCTGAGTGTAATATTTTTAAACTATAAGGAGGTAGAACACTACGAAACTCAATATATCAAGTGCCAAAAGAATATACCCAAAAAGTGGACAATGGATCACGGTTAACCCTCTTATACTACAATAGATGAAGAGGAATGATTAATATGTATGTGTTTGGATTCAATAATCATGTTATTTGAGTATTTTATTAATAAGGTATTAATTATAATAATTATGAAATATTTAAGTATTGTAATGCTATACTTTTTCATCATGGATTTAAAAGTGTGTATTGATCGGTACCAATAACCAATAAAAGTTATTTAGTAACAAGTTGATATTTTTTGGAAAGTATATGGTTGAGATAAATATAAGACTTAATATGTACCTAATTTTGAATTAATGAAGTTTGTATAAATATATGATTCGTATAGATTAATTAAATTGGATATTACTGACTATCTTGGAACTGATTAATGATTCTTCAACACAGTGGTTTATTATATCATTGATGGAGTTTACAACACTTTAGTATTTAGGAAATATATCAAATAACATGTGTTTTACTTAAGTAATAAGTAAGAATACATGTTTTAAATATGTTTTTAGGTTAATCCAAGTTATTATGATATTTCTAGAGAATACATGATGAAGGTATTCACATGTTTGGTATGTCACTATTAGAGTGTTACTTCATGTTGTTTGGATTAATAATAAGTTTATTTTGGAAATTTGGTGAACTTATTTCAAAATTCTTGGATCATAACCTTTTGAAAAAGTTAACCATTTATGAAATTATTTATGTTTATCTTTGGATGTGTTTTTTTTTCAATAATAGTATTTTCAAATATCAAACCCTAGATTATCAAGATCAATTTTAAATTGTGGGGATGAAATTTAATTAAGGTGGGGAGAATGTAACACCACAATACTTTACAATATTTTCATTTTAGAATAATTTTTTTTCTTGATTTATTTATATTCAACACCCTGTTAAGCTTATTCTACACACAACAGTGAGTTAGTTTGTGTTACACACAACACTAGGTTTTACCGCTTTTTAATAGGTAACTTTTTTTAAAACTACATTTTGACTCTTTTTAAATTTTATTTTTCAAAATAAACTTAATTTTTGAATTTTTAATTTCAAAATAATCTTAGGTTAAATTTTTGTTATTTTTCTGAGAAGTTTTATTTTTTATGAATAGTGAAAAATACTGCATTTCAATTAAAAACTATCTTTTCATTTAAATAATTATTAATTTTAATTTAGTTTTAAATTGGTTTTTAAAGTTAAAAAAGATTTATTATATATATTAATCAAATTTAGGTCATTGGAATAATTTTTTATGTGATTTAGATATAAGGACATAAAACACTTTTGGTCATTTTTGCTTTAAATATTTGCTTTCTCGCCATGTCTGTGGGATTATCATTAAACTTAATTTTACCACTTATGATAATTGAATTTTGAAAACTGGAAAACTAAAGTTTTTAATAAGTATAATATTTATGTTCTAATAATATCAACTTTATTTTTTTCCAAAAATATTGCTAAAAGTAATTAATGTTAATTACACCGAATAAGGTAAATTAAGCTTAACATGGGATTAAACCTTAAACTTAAGAGATAAAATGACTTATAAACTTGTAAAAAAGTCATTATATACCAATATTTATATGGTATACCTTATTTTTTCTAATTTTATGAGTTATTTGGAAACTATTTCATAAAATTAACCCATATAATAAGTTATGTAAGGAGGATAAAAAAGGAACATTCCTTACAATTAACATTTATAAAGCATTAGAGTATGGAAAAAGATATATATTTTAGGTATTAAAGATTATTTTGAAAGTTAAACGAGTTTTTTTATCTTTTTAATTTAATTTAAATTTTTATAGATGATATAATTACCTTAAACACTTAACAAATTCTAACACATGGATTATTTAGTTAATAATTAAATAAGATAAATGATGCTAAAAACCTGAAAAATAAATTAAGTTTAATGAATCATTTTTCTCAATTATTTTTGAAGTTGAATATATAAAGTTAAATATATTTCAACTTACTATATTTTAATTCTAAAAAAAATTTATATTTTTTAATTAAAATTAAATAAATAATGTCAAAATTGTCATTAATGTTATTTTATAATAAATGATATTTAATTAAATGATTTAAAATTAATAAAAAAACCTATATTCTACCAAGTTAATTTTAGGTATCAAAAAATATAAAATATGGTCTATTAATGTACCAATTTATCTTTTATAATTAACATATTGACTCATATATAGTAAAAACATTGATTGCACAGATCGGGTTAAAGTAGCATTTTTGCGTGTTATATAGGCTTGTTTTAAAATTAATTTCCAACACACATGAGATTTATATTTATAAATTAGATATAATATTTATAATTTAGTGGTTTTATATTTTCTAATAAATATCACTTTAATTTAGTCTTAATGGTTAAATTACATATGTTAAAAAACTATTTACTTTAATAAAAACTAAAATGATAATATTGGGAAAACATTGAAGTTAAGGAACAAAATTATAAAAATGCAATTATTTTTGTATGTTTGAGGTTTTTATAGACCATAATTTTCCTTTAATTTAATATTTTTTAATTCTGGAGGCACATGAGGTAAGGATGACCTCCTAATAGTGTGTACCTTTTGATATTTACAAGAATTCCACGCCCTCTCTATTATAAAAAAGCATTCACTCTTCCCCTTACTCAAACCTCTCAAGACACTTTGGATTATCATAAATATGACCAGATAATCTTCTTAAATCCATACCCACAACATATAATCCTCACCTTGTTTATAAATAAAACCAAGTAAGTCCTTTGGTGTAAACCAAAAGGAGTTACTCGAAAAAATGGTAACATTCTTCAATATGCATCTATGTATTATTTGTTTATCCAAACCTTCATTTATTATTATTAAATGATTATATAATAACATTAGTATCCTAAATATAATTAATTTTTTTATGTTAAGGGTTTTACCTACACCTATATACACTTCCATCAAATGGGTAATGAACTTTCCATTCGTGTACGGCGAAATACTGTCTCGTGAAATGATGTCGTTCATTTTTCCTTTGCCACCTTTCATGGTTGGAAATTATGATGGACACATTGTTTCTATATTATAGATATTATATTTATTATTTATTTATGATTCTGTAATTTTTATATAACACATACCTTTATTTTTTCCATTTGGTGTAAATATGATAACTTCATTTGCGGACGTGTGGACTACTGCCTCCCCAAAGAGATTGATATGTTTTCACATTACATAGAATGTATTAAGGATGGTTTTAATTAAAAATATGGGATATAAATTATATATATATATATGATATTAATTACATAATTAAATTTTTGTAAATATAATATATCATTTTATTTATAACCCTTTTCGCGCACTAAAAAATGTGATAACATCATTCATGGGCGTGTGGACTACCGCCACTTTGCCACGATGTGATTAATTTTACATCACAATAATTATATATATAAGTATATATTATTAAATAAAATTTTATTTATGATATAATTATCATTTATAAATATATAATGTTACCTTCCTTCTTTCCATAATTATCATTGAAAAAAGGGAACTTTACTCATGCGTATATATGGCTTACTGTCTCCATGATTGTAACATTGGTTCATTTTTCATAACCATCTATAATAATTGTTTTCAAAATTATAATTTACGTATAAATATGATAATTATTTCATGATTATTATTCTTTATATGTTTATATAATGATCTTTTTTGCTATAGTGGACCTACCAAAATCATTTTTAACACATGAACTGAGTTTGGTCAAAACACCCAACATAAAATTAATTATTTAAGTAGTTTTATAGAAAAATTATAATAAGTGAAGTAAAATTAATAATAAAATTTAAAAAGGTTATGAATAAAGTATATAATTGACATAATTTTATTATTCAAGATGATAAAGACACGCATGACTAGTTGTACTCAAGGTAAGGTATTCTTGTCGCACTTTTTCTTCTATGAGGCATACACCATTTCCACCACTTATTTATTTTTTTGTGTATTTAATACTCTATTGACATGTTATATCATGAATATCCTTATTATGATTCAAATTTTTCGAAGTGGTATGGGACAATTTGGAGTGTTTAAATATTATTTTCCTCAATAATGTGTTTAATGATTATATTTACAATCTATCTTTCATTTGTTATTGTTAACTTTATCTTGAAACTATAACCTTATTGTAATGAATTTTTGAACATTAATTTCTATTAAATATCTATATCATTTATCATGGGTATGATTATTATCTAAATCGTATACCATTTTTACATACAGTGTTCACTTTTATAGTATTAGATTCATGGAATAAAGCCTTGACAGTATTAGATTCTTGACATGAAGCCTTAAATTATTTGATTCTTGTCATAAAGAATTGATAGTATTATATTCATGGAATAAAGCCTTGAAATTATTAGATTTTATGAATAAATACATGATGGTATAATATTCATGGCACGAATCCTTGAAAATATTATATTATTGTCATGAAGCCTTAAAAGTATTATATTCTTGTCATAAAGCCTTGAAAGTATTAGATTCATGGTGTTAATCCTTTATAATATTATATTTATAGAATTAATACTTGATATTATTAAATTCTTGACATTAATTCTTGACAGTATTAGATTCATGTCATGAAGGATTGAAATTATTTGATTCTTGGAATGAATCCTTTAAAGTATTAGATTCTTGGAATGAAGCCTTGACAGTATTAGATTCATGGCATGAAGCCTTGACAATATTAGATTCTTGGAATGAGTCCTTAAAAATATTATATTCATAGAATGAATCCATAATAGTATTAGATTCTTGGCATGAATCTTTTAAAGTATTAGATTCTTGGCATGAAGCCTTGATGGTATGTTTTAGATATCCATCATTATGAATTCTATCATTATGAATTCATTTATTTTTATTCAATGTGATTATTAGATTAGTTATAATTTACATGGTTAAGCTTCATTCTCATATTGTTGATTAAATGGAATGTGTTTTAATTATCTACCTTTCTATATTGATTATGCCTTATCAAGTTTCTTAAATGGAAAGGGTGTTTAGTTATTTACCTTTGTATATTTTTTATTCTTATTGATTCATGATTACTTCCATTGTACGCTTACCCTTACTAAGCATTTGACATCACCCTTATTTTTTTTCCTTTCCCTGTGATATGAAGACGAATTTTTGGAATTAGTTTCAAGGATGTAGTTTATTTGTATTAGTTATGTATTATGTTATTATCCCAATGTTAAATGGGTATCATGTATGTAATCTTGTTTTCCAAAACTACTAAATTGTTTAGTACTTAAAGATTTTATTCCTTGTAACCATGCCAATGAAAAAAATTAATTCACTGAATTTAGGCTTATAAGGTCATAGAATTATAGTTAGATGGATAATTTATTATCCCGTTTACTATTAAATCACATTAACCTTTCTATTTAATCATTTGTTTGATATCTATTGGATGATATAATGTTTTATTCTAAAACACTCCTCACCTCCCATTATAAATATCACCATTAACCACCCCATTTATAATAACACCATATGATTATTATATCAACCAAACTCAAAAAAAATACCTCCCTTTCACTCTTAATCATTTACTTTAGGTTCTATAATCATCAAAAGGCCACCCTTTAAATTCATATTCCAACTAGAAAAGTAATTATCCCAAAGAGAAATCATAAAACACATAATTACACCTTTCTATTTCTAGCTATATTGTTTTAACTCTACCAAATCAATTCCATAAATCATGATATTATGACATCAGTATCATAAATATACTAAAATGATATTATATTTAAGGAATAAAAATTATCAACCTTCCTCTCATTTAATCTAAAATGAACATATCCCCATTATTATTGTTGGTTCACCAATTAAATGAGCGACGTATATCATTTTTCATTACCACCTTCATGGATGGTTTTAGTAATACTTTTATGGTTAAATATGATAATAATAAGTTTATTATAATTTATTTTATATTCTATTAAGTTTTAATAAATATTAGTGTTAAATAAAACTGGTTAAATTCTACATGGTTGGAAGAACTACCTAAATGAACTGATTATTGAACGCTAAAATTTATAATCCATGAATCATTCTCATTTTTAATAACTATTCAATATTTATAAAATTTTTAGTTTTGAAAAATACATAAAATCCATTCCAATAAAATCTAGTATTTATGGACCCGTTTCATAGGAACTTCGATCAATATCTATAAACCAATAAGACTAGATTCGTGAAACAAACATACTATGGACAATGAACATGAACATGATTCTATAATAAAATGATTATAAACCAATTTAAATAGATAATTATAAACTATATATACATGATAAAGGTTCTTAAGAAGATATTTAATAAATATAATTTGATTATTCAGATGGTCAGATACACATGCAAAGAGATTTGTTACCTAGGGTAAGGGAACTTCTAAACTACCCACTTTTCACCAATGTTATACATTCTCTATCTACCTCAATATATCCCTATAATATTCACATTTACTTATTTTATATCCTATGTATATATCCCTTACATATATACCTATTTTATTTTCATTTCTTTGACGGGGTTGTACATTTTGTTAAGTTCCCTTCTCAAGATTATCTCTAATGTAAATTTGATTAAATGGATCTTTGTAATTCATTATTCCTTTTCATTTTTTAATATTTTAAAGTTTTTAGAAATAATGATTACTATAAATCATATTTATATTATAGAAAATAAATCTCATTATTTTCTTTTTTAAATAAAAATCATGTTCTCTTGTTATTTAAAGGTTCTTTACTCAACTCTTAAAACATTGTTTTAGAGGTTAGTTTCTATAATTACTTCTCCACTCCTTTATTATGATTTTTTATTCACATAATGTAATAACTAAAAAATTTATTTTGCGTTTCTCCTAAGTATTAAACCCTTTAATCATACATCCAAAAGACCAGGGATTGAAGCCTGGAAAGCCTCTTGGGGAATTTACGATGCAGGCATTGACATTGGCGGTGGTGAAACAGGAAATTGCACGGGTAGGAGGTGACATGGTCATGATATAGGAAAATTTTCATTGGGCCTACAAGTTATGTAATGGGTATCTCTATAACCAAATATAAATATGTCTTCATTTCATAATAAAAATGGGATTCATCCCCAACTTAAGAAATCATTAAAAAAAGAACCCCAACTCGAGTAACCTAAAGATGATGTTTAATTTATTACATTAGCATAGATACAAGGGATATAATACTTAAGGACCAATCAGTTTAGTAGTATTGAAGAACCAGATATATTCTTGATTCTCATATTACATTGGGAATATAAAATGTATAGCATGAAAACATTCTTTCATATTTGATATTATTCATAATATCATTCTTCATAAAATGGGAAATTAAAACAAAAAAATGGTAAGCTGAGTAACAGTTATATACAATAGAAGATATCATAAATCAATAAGGTATAAAAACAATATGAAAAGGTAAAAAAACACATGTAATTTAATTAATAACATGAACACGAAATGAATGCATGGATAATATAAATATAGTAATCTCATGGAAAATAAAAAAAGAATTCTCAATGACTGAAATGTTTAATAATGGATGTCATGATTTAAAACATTATGATATTTTTACCTTTAAATCCTTACACTAATACAGTTTAATTGATGGGGAGGTATACACCAAAAACCCCTTTAATGTTATTTTACTGATTCGTCTCATAAGACATGTCGATGAATCAAGGGGCTATATAATTTTGATCATCATTCATCATTGCATTTATAATTATTTACTCATATATTGAATGAAAAATTTAATTCATAAAAAATATTTCTTATAAAAATATCCATATTGAGTAAAGAATACATATTGATCAATTTTTTCCCTAATCAATCAATTAACTTTCATAGTGAAACACTATATATAGAAATTATATACGGTTTAATAAATATTTATATACATGATAAAGGATATGGATATTTGAGATGAATATAATTTCTAATGATCATAATAAATTTAATGTTTCAATGGAAATTTAATATGCAAAAAATTAATCAAGATTTGAGAGATGGCCATTAGAAAAGTAGATTTAGTAGTAAAATCAATTCTTTTAAAGAATAGATGAATATGGAAAGTAAACATTTAAGATAAATTTTCATAAATATTTTCCTTTTCAATGTCATTAAAAACTTATAGTAGAATCTAAATAGAATTAAGTTTATATAGTGGTGGGAAAATCCATTAACGTCGTATATGTTAAAATGAAACATTTCTTTTAAATTTCATAAAAAGAGTTAGAAATGGCCTTTTTAAAAAATATTATAAATATTAATTTAAAAATACGTAATAAATTAAAATATAATTTAAACATTCCATAATAAATCATTTCAGTAATAAAAATTACTTTTGTAAAACAATTTTAAAAAATTTAGATATGGAAGGAAAATATACCCGATCAAAAAAAGAAATAAGATTGGACTTTCTTTGAAACATTCGTCTTGAAAGAGTAACTTAAATTGAATCATTAATAATCATGAATATATATATATATATTAATTTTAAATACCTCAATGTGGTAGTATACACATAACATAAAAGTAAATAGGTTCATAATACCAAATATGTCTCAATGGAGTGGAAAATGAGACGAAATCCATTATAAAGAATATAACATTAAAGTGAGAATTAATCAATGAATTGATTATGTTTAATAAATTTAAGTCAAAAAAAGTTTAAATGAAATATAATACAATAATAGGTCCTTTAAAACATAATCATGGAATAATATAGTAAATTAAATAAAATTTTAACCCAACTAATGGAAATTGAGTTAAAAACCCACTTACCTCGGGTATGACTCGTCACACACATTATTTATCTCCTTGAATAAAAAAATTAGGTAAATTATTTACTTTTTTAAGAAAATTATTATTTTTTATTATTAATTTTATTTTATTTATCATTATGTTGTACTTTTTTACTTGATTGATGAAGGACATTTTGACGATATTTAGTTCAAATGACCAAAATGGATTTAGTAAGTTTTCTTTGGAAAAATGAAATTGATAAATAATATCTAGAATAATAATAATGACATAATTATAATTTTTATGAATAATAATACTTTTAAAACCAATAAATAAATATTGTTATGAAAAATTAACTACGTTATAATCATGGAGATGGTATGTTGTACGTACGCATGAGTAGTGTTTTCCATTTTTCAAATATCAAAATTGAAAGAATGTAAGTATTATTTTATATTTATATAATTATAATTATATAATAAATAATGTATTAATTATTTAAATAAACTTATATTTTTCATCCATGTGGTGTGGTGATGGAAAAAGAATCACATCGCTTCGTGGTGGTGGTGGTGCACACGTACACACAAACAACATTATCATTTTTCAATGGATGTTAAGATAATAAATTATACGATATAACAATTTTATAGAATGATAAATATTTCATTAAAATCATATATATAAATTAAATCCATAATTATAATCAACCTTGAGAGGTGGTGATAGAAAAAAATTACACCAGTTTGTGAGGTGTTAGTTCATTATACACATGAATAGCGATTTGGTTTCCCCTTTGATAGAATAAGATATGGATGTTGGTTATTTCATTAACATAATAACATATATTTATTTTGGAGATAATTATGTTATTATATTTTCATGGTTTAATAATATTTTAAGTAGTTGAAATAAAAAAATTAAAACAAAAAATCTCAGTTAAGAATGATATATCTTCTTAGAACAACCTCTTTAGGATTATACGCAAAGCCTTCCTAAGATAGTGTTTTTATCAAAAAAAGGCCTATAGGATGTGCGAAAGTATGTAATTAATATATTTTTTTAGTTAATATCCAAACCAAAAGTTTTTTAAGTGTAATAAAAGAGGATAATAGGTTCTTTTTTATAATTTAGTGGAGGAGTGCATTTGGAATTTCATAAAGTATTAAATTAATGTAAAAATAATTCATATTAAAATGGATCCAAATTGATATAATTAAAATATAGGATGATTATGGGTCAAAATAATATCATAAAATAAAATTTGGATAAGTTTTGGTTATTTTTTTACCCTTATATTTTATTTTTAACCCCCCCCCCCAGTAACCCCTTTGACAATTACCGAAATATTTATGTTTTCTACCCTTTAAGGGTCAACAATGTTAATATAAAATAAAAAAAGACCCATAACTGGACCTTGGTTTATGTTTTAAACCATATATAATTAATTTTAACAAATATAATATTTTTATGAATTTTAAATCATTTAATAAAATATTATTTATTATAAAATATCATCATTTTCAATTTTGACACTATTCATTTAATTATACTTTAAATACATCAAGACAAAAGGAAGATCTTAATATAATAATTTAAAACATCAATAAAATGTTATATTTATCTATAAAATTCATAGAACACAATAATTATTTCAAATAATATAAATTTTAGTATTTTTTAAATTATTTATTTTATTTTTCTATAAATTAATTAAATGATGTTTTGGTGTTGCACAAGTATTTAAGGTAATTACATAAACACTAAAAATTATAAATAAATTGCCATAGTAAAAATTTATTTATCTTTCAAATTAATATTTATAAATTAAAATAATTTTTATTTTTCTTTATCATAAAATATTATATATATTAAAAGAAGAAAAGTGATATTTTGGTCTTTATCTCTTAAATAAATATTATAAAGTTCAAAATCATATAGAAATAGAAACAAAATGTCATATTTTATAATTTTTTATGATTATAGAGGAAATATACTCATCCACTAAAATTAAGGCAGGTTTTGGGTTTATTTTTAATTCCTTATCACATTATTTTTAGCCTAAATTTCTCAATTTACCCTTACCATGGTGATAATTATTTACTATTATTACTATTCATAATGATCATAAATAAAACGGAACTATTAAAAAAATTGGACCTCTTTATTCTAAATATTCAATCCATTTTTCAATATTCAATTTCAAAAAGTGGTATAAATTAATTTAATATTAAAATGCAAAACGTAACGAAAAAAGGTTTTTTATAAAAAAAAAAATTTAAGTATAAAAACCTTTGTATACAAAATTCAAGTATAAAATTAATTACAGGGAAAAATATTGGATTATTCATAATATAATTGAATAAATTTTTATTTGGAACCATTTCATAACAAAATTGATCTTTTTAAATTCCTAAAATGAAAAGACAATTTTCAATAAAAAGCAATATTTTTCACTATTCACGGGAAAATCAATATTTTCATAAAAATTAAAAAAAATACCCTAAGATAATTTTTATATGTTTATTTAAAAAATTTGTATTATTTTTATTAAATACATTTTCTAAAATTTCCATAAAATAATTATAATATTTTCTCATTAAAATAAATAAAAAATGTTTTTGAAGAAAACATATTTTTGATGAATAATTTATTAGAAATCGAGATCTTATTTACTAAAAATTAATCAATAAATTTGTATTGATTGATAAATTTATATATATTTCATATTTTGGTTAATCCTATTTATACCTTCTATTTTAATGACTAGGTTATAATAGTTATATTTAAAAAATAATATTTCATGGTTTGTTAAAGCTTGGTGTTATGTATTATATACTATATCAAACATTGTGTTATTTTAAAATTTCAGGGTGTTACACATAAACTCTATATCCATTACCAATTATTTTTTATAAAATTATAAATGTCCAAAAATATTTAATCCCTACTTTTATTTTAATTCCTTATGATGTATCATCTGATTCAAGTCCATGGAAAATATATTTTTCATGAGGAAATGATAAAGAATTCGATAAATGCGTTTTCCAAGAGGAATATTGAAAAGAATAGGAATTTTTCATGATATTGAGGTGGAATTTTAGGTTTTTTAATTAATTAGTGTTTATTATGTGTATGAGTGGGCCTTAGAAAAAAAATGGCCAATGCATAGCCAACCAAGTCCCACCTCAGCTGCATATGTGGGGCTTAGGTCTATCCATGTGGGGGGAAAGTTATCATGGGCTTCCATTAAAGATAGGAGGCATATAGGAAGGAGGGAAGGCATAGTGTGGGTACAATGTGCTCAAGAGTGGGTGACACCATGATAAGGGGTGGCATGATAGAAAAAGGGGTTCTGACATGATTTAGCACCAACAGAATCTAGTTGTAGACCATGTTACTCGCATTTTCTAAGTCTGGGATCTCAGATTACTTATAAACTAGTTCTCAGGTGATCGATTCTTTGAATTGTTAAGTTTTTCTACTCATGCATTATAGATCTATTTAAAAACTTATTTAAAAAATTATGGTTGTATGATCCATTGTATTTAGGTTGACCAATCAAGACCAGTGTTATATTCAACCTTCAGCTTTCGAAGTAAGGATTTACATATCAGATTTATGTGCATCAAAGTTATCATTATAATAATTCAATTATCATGATAGAATAAGAACTATGAATGAGATGTAATATTATCTCACTAATTGTGATGTGTTTTTTAATTGTTGACAATTATTTTTATTTTCATGTATGATTTATTAAAACCATATTTCATGGGTTGAGTCAGTGCATACTGATGAAGTAGGTTAATACATGTATCATTTAAAGTATTAGATTAAGTTAGTGGAGTATGTCTATAAATACCCCCAACCCTCACCATTTTTATACATGATTTTACTGCTCATTGAGAGTGATAAATGAGAAGCTTAAATAGTGACTCAATGGATATCTTTATATGTGAGAGGTTTCTATGTGATAATAAAGATGAGCTTTTTGGGTCCTTAACAATCACATAATGAAGAGATTGATTCCAAAAACCTTTATTTTTCCTGATTGTATTATATTTATTTTTGTAAAGAAACTAAAAACATGTTCCAAAATATTCAATGATTCATGAAGTAAAAAATCACATGTACACTTATAAGAACAAAGAAAATGATATTGTGCACTCTGTTGACACATGAAGAATAGTGAGATAGTACCATAAACTGAGTGAGTTGTGTGAAGAAGTATAAATATCATGTGATATATTTGGGTGAAGGAATCTGAATTCATGCTATGTGAAGCACATCTATACTATATGCATGCATGAATAAAATAAAATGATATAACAAGAGCTTCCAAATATTTTATTTGTTTTTACATGAATTTAAGATGTGATAAAAAATTACTTTTGTTTACTACTCTAAAATGAAACACAAGTGAATGAGGATAATTTTTTAAGGAATCATTTGATTAGTCCACACAATTATTAAGTACATGAAATAATAAATTTTATATAATCATGAATAGTTTGGTTCACTTATTTGAGTTCTGAAATGTTGAAAATATAGAATATTGTTCATGTGAAATATAAAATACATGCATGAAATATGAGTTAGAAATATAAAAAGAACTAGAATCTATAATGAAATTGTGTGTGAACTAACCTATGCAGTCAATTGTTCATAGCTGATCAAAGAAAATATATTTAAATATTTCCAGAAAGTGAGAATAGAAATTCAATGTACTAGAAATATCAGTGGGATCAAAATTTTAAAATTTTATATTATTGAAGGTGAACAAGTCCAGAATTTATTCTAAAGAAGATTTGACTATGTGGACTTTAAAAGAAACAAGGATAATATGCACACTACATCTATGGAATACCGCCTTTTTATGACATAACTTTTCATTACATTTTACAAACAGAGGATCTTTAAAGTCTAGTGTCTTGGAAATCAGGAACATAATACATGAAAAAAACATTAAGAAATTATTCTAAACCACTTTTAAGGCATCATAATAGGTTCATCCTATGTAAAATTATTTCATCTCATATCCTGGAGACTTACATCAAAGGAAAGGGTGAGCAAAACTCTCGGTATAGGGTAAACAAGGGAATCAGTTTACTTGTGATATCAATAAGAACTTGAGGAAAAATATGAAGACATGAGGAATTGAAAAAGTCACATATCATAATAAAAATAACATGAATCATAACTTGAATATGTGGCTACAACATTTCATTTAGACATTCATTAACATATCACCAAGGTTTATCCCTGAGGTGTCATAATCTTTACGAAGGTTATTCACCAAGGTATCGTGAAACTTGTCATCTATAGAGATTAATTTCTTTACCCAATGAATTGGAGTTCTATCAGGGCGCACCTTTAATATTTCTTTATTTGCATGTGATCCACATATATCATAATCAAACATTTCATAAATAACCCATGGATTATAAAAGAAATGGGTTTCATTTCAAGATCGTGACGTTTTAAAAGTTCTTAAAAATAATATCATAATATCATTTATAACCCATGGAAAGGGAGTGAGGGTTATATGCATGTCAATTACAGAATCAAATATATCATTTTTTTTATTTATGAACCCCCATATAAAAGAAATATGCCTGGGTATTCACATAAATAAAATAAGATAATTTCTTGAGAGAAAGAGAGAGGAATTTTGAGATGAAAATTTCACAGCATAACGGCTACATAACATCCTCTTAGAAAACATTAAAAAGAGAGGGTAAAAGGGTAACACACTCATAAATAAGTCATAATACATTATAAGTCTATAATAAAATAGAGATAAGAACATGGTATGGATATTTTAATGACATACCACATGAAAAGTAAACTTGAAAAGAAAGGGAAGATGTGATTTCTTTTACAAAATATTCGGCAGCCTAACGGCGTCACATAAAAATTCAGAAAACAAATTGATGAGAGTGGAAAGGGTATATAAACAATTACACATGAAATGGATAGTAATGAGAACATATAATAACATACCCTAAACATAAATAGATGGAAAAAAGAAGACACAACACAAAGGAAGTCATGGCTTAAAAGAGGAGGGTGAAAGATTCCCTTACCTTGAAGAGTAACTTCGAAAGCTTGAAGGTTGGGACCTTGGGAGGATTGAGGGAACCTTTAGAGGACTCCTTGGGAGGTAAAGAGACCAGAACTTCTTTGAGGAGGATTTTTAAATGAAATTAATGAGGGAATGTCTTGGTATTTATAAGAGAAGTGAGGGAATAAATTATTAATTTCCCAAGGGATACCTCATCGGTGGTATTAGAAAAACCATGGGATTTCCCATGGTATTTTCCCATGGTTTTGACCACTTAGGACACCTCATAGAATATATTACTATTCATAATTCTTCTAGAATAATTACATAATTATTACATCATTAATGATTTCATTAAACACCTGAAACTCAAAACTGTATTTTTACTATTCACCGAAAATTTAATTGTTTCAGAAAAATACCAAAAATTCAACTTAACCTAATATTGATTCTATGAATTCAAAAATGAACTCCATTTTATGTAAATATTTTTATAAATATTTTTAATTTAATTTTTAAATAAAAACACTATTCACCTGAATAAAACTAATAGTTAACTAATAATTTATAAAATAGTTATTTACTTACTTTATTGAATCACATTACCTAATCAAGATGCCTAAATTATATTAATACTTTATTAAATGAGATTACTATTCCATTTGGTCACATAACTATTCATAAGCGTAAAATTACTATTCATAATTTATTATTCACCAAAATTTAAGTTGAACTTATTAGACTCTAAACTTCTTACTTAATACAACTATAGAGAACCATTTTTTTAAAATCGTTACACAATATTAATTATTTAAGGTTTACATAAATATTTTAAAATACCACTTTTTTCAAAATTCATCAATAATATACATCCTATATTTATCCGGATATTTGAAATTCAAAAAATTTACCATAATAAGAAATAAAAATTTTATTTATCTCAAAGGATTAAACAAAGAAGCTAAGTTCTTGTTACATATCCCTTTATAACACCAGCATAGGACCTAAGTGTAAGGTGTTCTAAGGTGATAGAATCTTGGGGCGGCTCGGACAACATTTCCCGAGTGGTGATTTCTATCAGCTTGAACTTCTCCCATAGGTGATTTCATTCAGGCTTCACATGATGAAGTTCAGTTTCGGATTGGTCTAGAGCAAAGCCCAGCGGTGCGACCTCCTTCCCATGTTTTGTCAAATGGGATTCGAATGGCCTGAGTCTACTGGATGAGGCCATCGAATCTTCTTTTTGTGTTAATTAATCAAGATAACTTGTATTTATAAACAATAATTGTAATGTTAAGAGTTTAGTTTCCAATGGTCATACAACAGTCGAAACCCAATAGTCTCATTTAATCATACTCACTTCGTTAATTAAAGAATATAGCTTTTCTGAGCATAAAATAAATAATACACAAATTGGAAACAAAAATTAGTAAAAGTTCAGGTCGTTACAAAAATCAATAAGTAAAATTAGTTGAATACATGTTCATATGAGGTTAGGAATACTATTGAAGAACTAGTGGGATATAGTATAAAAAACCAGTGATTTTCATGAGATATCTCAACTGGTGGGATTCTAGTATAAATATCCTTTCAGGAAACAACCATTGTAATCATTAGTGATTGAGAATTATGGGAGTTTTTTTATCTAGGATTTTAGAAAAAATTGGTATTTTTAATCACTTTTCCTTACTAGTAGATAATATGTGTCTCAAATCATCTCAAACATAGCAAGGATGTATTCACCCATCGTGGGGTTAAACCATGTAAAAATACCATGTTTTATGCATCATTTTCTTTATGTCTTACATGTGGTGTTATTTAATTTATTAATAGGGAATATCTATTCTCCCTAACAAGTTTGGCGGTTCAAATTCAAAAGGGGGTAAAAAGTGAAATAAAATCAAATTTGTAAAAAAATATACTAATTCACCCCCCCCCCTCTCAATGTACCTACATGATCCAATGGTAACTTTATAGCCAGCATGTCATGATTCACCTTTTCTATATTATGATCCTTAACTATCCTCAACCCAAAAATTTAACTTCATCCCTTCATTCCATGATGCATCTTGTACATGGTGTGACCCTAAGATAGATAATAAAACTATATAATACCCAAAAACAACAAAAAAATACTCAATAAGGTCCAAAATTTCATATCCAACCCAAAATCTATCTCAAAACATGAAATAAAATTTGAAATCAAGGAATAAATAAAGTAATAAGAAAAATAAATGCATTGCTACAACACTCCCTCCACTTTAATTCCCTTGAATACAGGACCTATAAACTATCCATCTATATTTATATCCTCCCTATGATAAGGATAATCCAATGTGTCCCTTTTATCACCGTACTTCTTTCATACATTGTTTCTTCTTCTTAAATTCCTAATATTTAAGGGTTTTTGTTAGATCTTGTAATTTTTGAAAATTGAGGTATATTCAACCTATGGTCATAGATGGGTCTACACAAAATAGACCAAACTTGGTGGTCTCTTTTATCTTCCCATGGTTTATATTCATTTTCATAGATAGAATGATGGAAATTTTTATGTAAGTGAATATGTATGGCCTATAATTTGACTATTAAGGATTGGGTTGTTCATGTTAGGATGATTACAGAACTTCAGTATCATTATAGACATAAAACATGTTGTATGTCTATATTTAAATAGCATCAATGGTTTTACAGATTTAAAATCATAGGCTAAATTTTAAAATAAACTCCACGAATGGCGTTTGATCATTTGTTAGGTCTAGCAAATTTATGTATTATCTGATAGAATAATTTTTGTATGTCTATTAGGAGTCTTGGGTTATTATTGGGTATTGGGTTTAGTGGTATATAGAACCTTTTATTAAAGTTAATTCATTTGGTTCATTGAATCATATCTTTGAGTGATATTTTTAGTGAGAGGTATCAAGTGTCCTTTCTCTCCCACACCTATGAATAGACTATGGGTGAAATTTGGTTGTTAGTTAATAATGACTAGTTATTTTAGAAAGTTAGGGTATGAAATGGTAGAGTCATGTTTTCAAGTACTTATAGATATTCATAATGGTAATTGTTACTCAAAGTAATACTATTACCTAAGCTGGGGGTTACTCCATGTATTCTTTAGAAATGATAATCAAAGAAGGATGCCCACTTATCTCTTTTTTATAAATTCTTGTAAATGAAAATGTGGTAAACAAAGAAAAGTGGTGTTAGATATAAAAGAATAATTATATTTACATTTTAAATACACATATTTAAATTTTTATTTCATTGGAATTGATTAAATGAAATGGTTTTTCATTTATTCTGTGAAATTTTTTATAGTAATTATTATATTTTTCATGGTTATTACTTGAATAAATATATTTTTTGATAATATATTAGTATAAAAAAGGTGAATAAATCTTTTTATATATTTATTATTATGGTTATTGTTATTTTTATAGTATAAGAAGATTTTGATTTTTGAAAATTGCTAATGTAGGTTCCTTAGACCTAGATAGAAGAAAACACATATTAAAAAATAAAAAAAAAATTATTTAAAATGTATAAATATATATAGATATGTTTAGGTTCCTTATTATAAATAGAGGGACCTCCATTTTATAAATATCATTGTGTGTGTGTGTGTGTCATTTTTTGTGTGTGTTTATAATGGATAATTGATTAAATAGCCTATAAAATTAATTATTTATAACCAAATAACTTGTATCACTATGGTAAGTAGGGTAAAACCATAGATAATACTTAGGTGTGTGACTAAATTCAAACAAAAAAAACAAAAATTGAAAGAAACATCAAAAGTGATGAAGTGATGATGAAAATATGAAAATAGTGGTTAAGGTGAACGTATAATGGAAAAAATAAAGAAAAGACAAGAAGTTAAAATAGTTGATAGAGATAGGGTAATTGTAATGGAAAAAATTGATAAAATGGACACTAAACTTACAGTACAATTAACCAAATTAGTGATAAACCTTTAAGAAAAGATAATTAAATAATCTAAATTTCATTAGCTAAACAGACCCAACATATTACTCTCCCAAGAACCATTATACCTTATAGAACTCAAGATGAGGATGATTCTTAATAGATAAATTTATAACAAAAACTATTTATATTTAAATTATTTAGTTATGGTTTAAAATTAAAAGTAACCTTAAATCCTCATATGAATAATAAAATAAAATAAATCTACTAAAAATAACTTTTATCCTCTTAGATTAAAACCAATGTAAGAATGGTGAAAATGAATTTCAATTCATTAAGTATGATTCCGCAAACAATATTTATCTATTCATGTTAGAAATAAAAAAAAATATTCAATAAAATAATCTATCCATAATAATATAGGATGAAAGGAGAAATATAAAAAGAAGTTTCTCTGATGAAATCACCTCCTTCCTTTGGCTCCTACTTCAGTGACTCTTACTCGAGTGTGCCATAGCCTTTGTTCTAGTTACACTATGAATCATATTCTTTTTTATTCTCCAAATATTACTCCCATTTTCTTTAATGTTTGAACATCCTTAATTAAGTTACACACTAACTCCATCATCATAATAAGAAAAATCAATAATAACATAGTCCTTGCCTCAGCAACCTTCACATAGTAGCCTTAACTATAGTGGTGATCCTACGTTTTTTTTTTGTGTATTAGTTTTAATCAATAAGTCACTGAGTATAGAATTACATGACATCAATATATATTGTGTATCATCCTCAGTTTCATATACTTGACCCTTTATTTATATATTTTGATCTTACATAATGCTTGGGTTGAGTTTTGGGTGCTTTAAGAAGGTTTTGGAATGTTTTAAAGGCATTTCTAGGGGTGAATAATTTTGACATGGTCATAAAAAACATTCCCCACCTCTAGGAACCCATAAAACATGTTTTGGAATCCATTGGGAAGGCACGCCATTGGTGCACGGTTTATCCAAACCATACAAGCACCCAAGAGAAACTATACTTCTTAAACAATGGGAAAACACGGTTGGTACAAGGTTTGTCTAACCCTATGAGCCAACCATGTGGTTGTGAGATTAATATAGTTTCATAAAATGGTTATCACATAGTTTTAAAAAACTATTAATCACAAACTATGTGGCTTCTTGTCTTATCCATTAACATGTGTACAGTTGGAACACAATTTGACAAACTTTGTGGCCTAACCATGTGACATGTAGTTAGAACTCCTTAAATTGTGGATTTAATCAGGATTAAGTATCAATACCCCCTCCCCTTTAATTAACTTTTATCTTAATATCTATTTTTTATCTTTAGGCTAGAGAGATAATACCCTTTGATCTGGAAGTGATTCTTAGGCGAAACAAAGCGCACTAGAGGCCCAGATTCATCGGTAAGTCGTTGTTATTCATCATTATTCTTATATAGTCTTCTCCTCTCCCCCAAAACCATAAATCAAGTACATTATTTGTATATATATGTTCTATTATAAGAATCATTATGATATATTCTTGAATATATTGAAGGTAATAATATTCAAGTCCATATCTACAGTATCGTTGTGCGGTTCTTCATTTTCTCCAACCATTGAGAGGTAGGTGGCTTCTCTATCATCTCTAATTGATTTATATTTTAAAGTATTAGTTCTGTTTAAATTAATTAATTTTAATTATATTAAAAATCATTTGTGATTCATGATGGAAACCTTATTTTGTTTATGGCTTTCGAATTTGTAAATTTGGATGGTTTCTTGGAGAATTCTCTTCTTTTATAATTTTAAAATATTGATTTTAAAATTATTATTTTGTTTTGAAACATGGATTTTTTTTTGAAATTATTTAAATAAATAATGATTTTATATTAAAATTATTGGAATGGAATTTTTCATAAATGGTTAGTGTGAATACATTCATGTACATGACCTTATTGAAGGGGTGTGTTCCATTGGGGCACCTGGTATTGGTCACCCTGTGATGACATGGTGGATCGATGAGAGACCACTCATGATTATTGAACAATCACCTAGTAATTCATGGGTGTGAATAGATAAATATTTATGGGTATTATAAATTAAAGGCTTTATACTTTTGTTAATTTTTTCACATGGAACTACTTTGGTTTTGATATAAACTACTTAAACTATTTTAAGACTATTTTTTACTAAATACACTAACCAGTTCTTATCCTAGTGGCATGATTTGGGAATTATTTTTGGAAATACTATTGATTTTATACTCATACCCTACTTAGTAACTATTTTATGTTTACATATCTCATCTATAGATACATAGGTAAAGGAAATTTATCTCAGTTATTTAGTGATTCTTCTTGATACATGGATAGATCATGTGGAGTTGGAGATTGGAATGGGTTCGTTGTTTATCATCTTGATTCCACATTGGTGTCTTTGAGTCTTGTATTATTTTTTTATTACTGGTTATTTTCATGTTTCCATTGTCACTCTGATTTCCAATTGTACATTGGATATTTCTTGGTTATATTTTTTATTCAATCATCATATAGAGGATTGGATGTTTATTAGTTTTTTATTATTTGGGTGTTCTTATCTTTAAAGGGAAAATCATCCCCCAAATTTCTCTTGAAGCACTTGGAATTAATTTCTAGTCTATGGTGTCTTGGGGATGTCACCTAAAGATAGTATCTCCCCCATAACTTTTCAAGTCAATAAGTTGGGTCTATATATTACAAATTGTATTAGCTTGTTCAGTACATGAGTTGTAAATAGTATCAATATATCTTTTGGATGGTAGTAAGGATATAGAATCATAAAAACATGAAATGTATAGCCTAAAAAGGAATAACTAACCTTTTTAATCTAAACTTTAAGTTACCAGGTTGTTTGGGTACATCATTGTTTTAAGACACTTCAAGGTGAGTTGTCATCTCATCATTGTGGGTTTAGCCGATGAGAATTGGATATCATTCATGGATGGTATAACTTCCCACTAGGAATGAATTGTTCATTATAATTTTAATGGTTTATGAAATGAGGGAAAAGTGTTGATTTTTGAAAATATTTATATGGTTTTATTTTTAAAAGAATGGTTGTGCTATTTTCAAAAATGAATAAAATTCTAAAAATGGTTGGATTTTGGAAATTTAACATGTGTTGATGTAGTAAATTGAAATTTCTAAGCCTTCAGTTACTAATGGGAGATGACTAAATGGATTTTTTTCTGGTTATAATAATTGGAATATAGTATAAATAGAAGTGATAGACCTGAAGAGGCTACTAAAAATGTAGTTGAACCTGATCCCTAGGTGAACCAACAACTAGTCCAGAGAATTTTATGGGATTTTCAGGCCATTTATAGGGATTATAGGAATTATAATCCTTGGTAAGTGAACCATTTAGTTCAGTTCCAAAATTATAATCCAAAAATATTTTAGGGGGATCGTAAGACATATAAATTTTGAAATTTATTTGAATAAGATTAATCAAAAAAATTAATTCTTGGGGACACTGGATGAGTTGAAGGATAAGTTGTAAATGTATATGTCAGAGGACCTAGCACGTCAATGTTGGGATTTATCTATTCAGGATAAAGATTACCAAGGCATCATGTGGAAATATTTTTAATAATTTTTCAACGAAAAATTCTATCCTCACATGTTAAAAACTTATATAATGATGGATTTATTTATCCTAAAGTAGTAGAATCTCTTTGTGATAGATTATGCATCTAAATTTATGAATTTAATCCATTTTTTCCTGGAATTTAATGTATGTGAATCCTTGAAAGAATATATTTTTTAGTTAGTTTTATGATTGGATATTCTCTCAAAGATTTTCATTCTTTGTATTATGGATTATATGGAGATAGTCAATAGAGAAACAGCGGAGAAAGGTACATCTTGAGAAATTCGGATGCAGGGAGCATGTTTATACCTATGGGAACTGGTGGAAACTTTAATGATGGGAATAAGTGGAAGAGGGACACCTACTTCCAGAGTGTTGGGACACCTCAAAATCAGATCATGGGATTATTAAACATTCCTCCTCAACCAAAGAGTAAGCTAGGATGTTTTCAATGTGGTTCTTTCAAGCATATTATGTGAGATTGTATGGCATCTCACAAATCATGTCACAATTTTAATTAGATGGGAAATATTCAGTGATATTTTCATAGTGCTCCACGTTTAGGTACTAGTTAAACATATCATGTTTCTCCAATATCTCATGCTTTGATGGGATGATCTTCTTAGAATATCTCTCATCAACAGAACTAAGCGATACAAGGTGATTCTAGGAACACCATGACTCTTCAACCTATAAAATCTCAATAGGATAACAAATATCAAATTGTAGTGAGTATGCAATTGTATAGAGATAAGAAAGTGATCATGGATGATCAATCTAGTCCTTCTATAGTGTGGGGTGTGATTATTTTGAATTTTACCATTATGAAAGCTTTGTTTGATAGGGTGAGTCCCACTCCTTTATTGCTTCTCGTGTTATTGATCATATGGGTTTTCATGTTGAGATGATGCCTTTTGTTTTGAAACTTTAAACTCTTAATATCCAAAGAGAGTGTAGAGCCTTTATGTGTGAAGTTTTTCTTATAACTATCGATTGGGTTGAGTTCCTTTGGGATTTCCTAGTTTTGGATATGAATGTATATGACTTGATTTTGGGTATGGATTATTTTAAACATTTTAAGAGTCATATCATTTATTATTCCTAAAAGGTTAGTTTTTCATCTCTTGATGGCATCAAGAATCTATTTAGAGGATATTGGGATGTATAGTAAATCAGAAAAACACTTTTGGCACCAGCTATTAGAACTATCTCTTATCATTTGGAAATGGTTACTTTTGAATATATGGATGAGATCAAATATAGATATTTTCCAATCACCATTTATTAATTTCCTAATGTTTTTCTCGACAATTTCCCTGGGTTTCCACACAAAAGAGAAGTGGATTTTTTGACTGATATCCTATTAGGGACCAATCCTATCTCACTTCCTTCTTATAGGATAGAACCAACAGAGTTAAAGGAATTGAAAGTACATTTGGAAGAGATGGAAGTCAAAAAGTTCTTTTGACGAAGCTCATCTTCATGGGAATCATTGGTTCACTTTTTACAGAATATGTATGGAAATCTTAGAATTTGTATAGATTATCATAATCTTAACCATGTTAAAACAAATAATTGGTATCATCTACCATGAATTTGAGACATGTTTGGTCAATTTAGGGGAACCCATTAGTTATTTAAAATTGACTTATGTTTGGGATATCATTATCTGTGAGTTCATAAGGAGGATATTCTGAAAATAATTTTCAGGAGCATATATGACCATAATGAGTATATGTTTATTCCCTTTGGACTTAGGAATTCACTGGTGGAACTTATAGATTTGATGAATGAGATCTTTCAGATATATCTCAATTCTTTACTAGTAGTGTTCATTGGTGATATTTTGGATCATTCTAAGACCAAGTATAATCATGAGAAACACTTATATATAGTGTTGGGTATCTTGCAGGAGCATTATCTTTACTCTAATATTTCAAAGTGTGATTTCTAGATACAAGTAGTATGTTTCCTTAGCCATTTCATTTCAAAAAAGGGAGTTTCCATAGATACTGAAAATATAGAAGTTGTCATCTCTTGGAAACCAATGAAGAATTTAGTTGACATATATAGTTTCCTAGGCTTAGCAGGATACTTTAGGAATTTTATTCTTGATTTTTCATGTTTGGACTCACCAAATACAATTTGGACAAGTAAATAAATTCATTTCCAATGGAATGGTGAATGCCAGAAATACTTTCAAGAACTTAATGTTAGACTCAAATTAGCACTTATCCTTGTGTTTCTAGAGTCTATATAGGGCTATGTATTCTATTCTGATGCATCTGGATCTGGATTGGGTTGTGTTATTATTAAAGGAGATCATTTTATAGCCTATGGATCACGATAGTTATGGGTGCATGAGAAGAACTACCCAACACATGATTTAGATTTGTATTCTATATTTTATTCCTTTAATGCATGGTGTCACTATCTTTTTAGTAATAAATCTATTATATATACATATCAAAAAATATTCAAACATGTCATCTCACAAAGTTATAAAAATATTAGAAAATAGAGATAGATAAAATATCTACAAATTTTTGACTTTGAATTTATGTATACACTAGGGAAAGGAAACTTTATAGTATATTACTTAAGTATAAATTCATATACTCAGTTGGATAAATAGGATTAGGAAAAATGGAAGTATATTTCAATTATAATTGATATGCATCCATATTGTGCGGATTAAGGTAATATTATAGTTTTTTTTTGTGTCTGTTATTTTTTATTTTTTTGAGCGTGTTAGAAATGCTCAATAATCCAATCCTAAATGTTTTACCATGAGTTAAAAACTCGATGGTGGGGAGACCATTGAAGGATAGAATATGGTATCCTATTTTTTGAAATACCAAAGATATATATTTATAATCTCCCTTGATATAGCATAGTTTCTAACATAGGAGTTGGTCTTAAGGAAGTAATGTGTTTATCCTACTGATTTATCAAAAATATTTTGGTATTTTTTTATTTTGAAAATAGAAAATATACTATAAAAAGTGATTATGATGACATAATAGATTAAAATCATAGAAAAAGAAACATATAAATAAAAAAATAGAGTATAAAAGAAAAGTCACCAAGAACGAAACTAATTCTGGAGGGAAATTTCAATTGTATGGATTAAAATCATTTCATCGATCATAGAAAATTTATTGCAATACATCAAAAAAATTAATTAATTAAACTCTATCTCTAAGAGTTCAATCGATTGGAATGATGAAATTTCATCTCGCTACTTACAAGATTCAACAAACTTAGAAAAGAGTGAAGAAATTTTTTGAGAATCAATCTCATCAAAATTTTCTATCAAAATTAAAGAAATCACACGAGACACAAAAACCTAAACAACCATAATTGAACTCGCCATAAAATTCTAATGAAATGAAGAAATGATGATGTAAAGAGGTAAAATGAAAACAAAAAATTAAAGTCCCTATTTTCTATCATTGAAATAGAAATATAAATTGAAAACACTAAACCTAAACAAACTTTTCTTACAAATGAGTGTGTAGTCTCATCTACTCACTTTGTGTTCATGATTTACCAATAATGATGAAGAAATCAATGATTGAAAAGATATTTGGTCTCCAGATAGCTTCAAGCTTCACCTCTTGAATCTAGTTCTACAAATTATTCCTCCATGTTCAAAAGTAGGTGATCATGCATGGAGATCAAGAATATATATGAAAAAAATAATTTTATTTACAATCTAAGAAAAATTAAATATGATAGATAAAAATAAGAAAAATAAAAAAATAAAAAGAAGAGATTGTTTGAAGAATATAATGACGGGGGTTCAAGGTCTTGTCTCCAGGATTTGACTCCTTATTTAAAAACATTAAAGAAAAATACAACTGCAAAATGATAGGAAAAAAATATGCTTACACTTTCCAGCCTTCACTCAGCACCTCCCTCTTTATGTGACATCAAAAAACTTCTCCCAAGAATAGTGTGGTCCCTATGTGAAATATTATTCATTCCTGGATGAAATTACAACTTTCAATGACCACATATCAATAATGACCCAAAAAAATTTCAAAATCTTGGACAAGTGGCTCTGACACATAGCTCAGAAAACTTCCCAACAATAAGTTCATCCTTAATTAGCTCTCACCAATAATTTTAAAAACACCTGGTGCATATTCAACTAATAAAAAAAAGTGGCAACAATGAGAATATTTAATTCCCTCATATTATTCATATTAAAACCCAAAAAACTTGATTAATTCAACCATAGACACATATTAATAAATGAAACAAAATCTATCATAAGTGTTAATCTCTTAAACACAATGGGTTGTATTCCTCCATGGCTTATTGACATGGGAAAAGAAATTCTAAAACTTAGTTTAACATTCAATCCTTATATCTCAAATTTTTATTTTCAAGAAATCCCTCAAACTCACCCTATCGAAAAATCTTAAAGGCTTTATTCATGTTCATAGATTCATCATTAGGATTTTTGAATCATCTTCCACAAATTGGGAATTAGATGTGACCCAGGTTCAACAGTAAGATCTGAAATCAATGGCTTGTCTTGGCTCGAACCATCACAACTTGTCATCATGAAATCTGAAGTCAGATTTGAAAACAATTTAGGTCTAAATAGAATCAAATAGGTGATGTTAAACACCCAGTTTATCTTCTTTATATGAATAATTTCAAATTTTCTACAAAATCAATTTTGGTACCTTTTTCGATGATGGTGTTCAGTAATCGTGATAGATGCAATTTGTATCGCATGGAATTGTTTTCTTCATCATCAAGATCATCAGTGTTGACATAAACTCTCCACTAATTTTTACTCATAACTATATCTAATCTAATTCACCAACGTAGAAACTAAATCATGGGATTTAATTCATCTATGGAGATCAAACCAGACATGGTAAGATTCGGTCCAATACATGACTCAATGATCTTCATCTGCACTTGGCTAGTAGTGAGGTCTTCACAAAAACATTGTTGTGATTTCATCTCAATCCTCATTTTCATATCCAAAATCATTTAGTGCATCTTAGATTTATCATCTTAAAAATAGGGATTAGATCATCTTAATTCAATCCTCAAACTTGACTCCTTCGGCAGCTTCAAATTTGGTTGCCTGTTGTTTTGGTCGAATTTGTGTGAGAGATTTTATCTCAAGTGAGAAATATAACTATCTTATGCTTATATCCTAGAACCAAAATTATCTTATGAGTATCATAATTTTTATTATGCAATCTTGATGTTACAGTTGAAGATAAATCTTATGAAAGTATTTTATCTGATGACAGGCACTAAATTTATCTTATGCTGGAAACATTTCTTTTATGGGGTTTATATTATGAAATAAAATATAAAAAAATGAGTAATTATATATATATATATAATATTTAATACTAAAAATAAAAAAATGAAATACAAAATAAGTGAATACGATAAATTAAAATAAAATCTAAAACCTAAATAATTTTAATTATTTTCATAAACTAAGAAAAGAAATAATAAAATTCAATAATAAAAAATATTAAATAATAACAAAAACTTAAAATTTTAAAATTAAAGTTAAGAATGTGACAAATAGAAAAAAAAATACATACATCAACAAACTTTCATTATTAAAATATTAAATTAAATGATTTTAACACAAAAATAAATAATTTAATAAATAGAAATAAATAAATCATGAAAATAAAATTAATTACTTAGAAACCTATTTTAACATTAAATATACATTAAAAACAAAAAAAACGTGATGTGATAAAACATGTGAATTTAGTGCCACATTAGAAGCTGGATGGGAGTTCAATGTTGCGGTTTAGAGATCAGATGGTTGTACCTTTGTCCTATTAGGAACAACTTCTAAATGTCTACCATCATTCAAGATGGTTTTTCCATCCTATAATTCAGAAAATGTATAATGTTTTAAAATCATAACTTTGGTAGTTTTTTATTAAAAGATTTGTGGTCGAGTATGTCTTGATATGCCTCACCTATCAATAGGTAAATGCAGAGCATTAGCGAAAAATAAGTATATTTTAGTGTTTACTAATTCTTGTATGGAAATGTTAGTAAATAGAATTAGGTTTTGGTATAGATATAATAAGGATGTTTAGAATACATGATTCTAATGGGTGATAGTGGATCAAATCACAAATTCAGATCACTTCATCCATGTTTGTGAGACTAATATGGTGGAAGACTTTTCCAGTAATTGTATTCATAAAATTGAAAAGATGCATGGAATTACATTCTTGATTGTACCTGATAGATACCCTAGGTTTATGACTCATTTTTGGAAGTCCTTGCAGTAAGAATTTGGAACCCAGATGACTATGATCATATCTTATCATCCTCAAATGGTTGGACAATCCAAAAGTATGACCAAAACATTATAGGACATTCTTAGGGCTTGTGTAATAGATTTTAGTGGAACATGGGAGGAGAATATATCTTAGTGGAGTTATAGTACAACAGTAGTTATTAGATTTTGATGTATATAGATCATTTTGAAGAATTATATGGTTTTTTTATCATTCTTTACTATGTTGGGTAGAAACAAGTGAGAATTCACTAGTTGGACCCAACCTTATGCAAGAGAAATTAGAGAAAATTTAGTTGATCAGAGAGAGAATATTGATTGATCAGAGTCCTCAGAAATCATATGTGGATCATCGTAGGTGACTATTGTTATTTAAGGTGAGTGATCATGTTTTCTTTATGATCTCTCCCTAGAATGGAAATCATTATTTTGGTCATCAATTATGTTTTCCCTCATGGTACATTGACCCATTTTAGATACTTGAACGAGTTAGTGATGTGGTGTATTGGTTGGATTTATCGCTAAGGTTTAGTTTTGCGCATAACATTTGTAATGTCCAGGATTTTTCATGAAATTTTTTTTAATTATATGAGATTATTTTCAGAGAGGAGCTGAGATGACACATGATTCTGAGTCCCATGGTGATCGGAATAAATATTTGAATAATTTTTAAGTTTATTAAAAATAGGGAACATTCTTGGTTTTAGTATCTTTTAAAATAGTTCTCCGGTTTGAAATCTGAGGGCACCATTGTGTTCAGAGTAGTGGGTTTGGTTTATGTATGACCTAACTTCGACTGGTGTGGTTCGACTACAGAAAATCTTTTTCATACATTTTAAAGAAGAATAAAAATAAACATAAAAAGTTTATTTTATTTTTCTTTTAACATTTCATTATGACTCAACGATTCTGCAATACAGCATCATGATAATGCTGAAATTCATTTTAAATTATAAAATTCATTTCCTCTATTAATCAAGGGTAGGGACCAGTGTTAGAATTCATAACGGTATATATTTTCTCTAGAACCCAAGGAAGCTCTCTCACCAACAACGACGAACACCAATGAATGACGGATCGAGGAAATTTGTGGAAAAACCATCTTCAATGACGTATTATCTCCTCCAACCAGTCCTCTTTCCATGAAGGGGGGTTTATTTTCTTCATGATTTCTTTCCCTGTTATTGTTTCCAACAACGAATACAGAACAACCCACGAACAGGTTGATCCGTGGTTTGATCATTCTTATAGGATGGTTAAAAATGTGAGATTAAAGGGGATGAATCTTGTTAAATATTCTTTTTGATATTTTTTCTTACAAGAACATACCAAGACTCATAAGAACAAGGCCATGTTCTATTATATGGGTGTCCTTGTGGTTATCTCTTTTTCTCGTTCTTGCGTTCTTTGTCGACATACTCTCATGGTCGCGGCATGATTTTCTAGATGGTTCTGAACGTGATCAGACCCTCGAAGTGATGAAAAGAAGATTTGGGGCTCACGGTAGTGAATACGATGACCCAATGATCATGAAGGTCTTCCTAGTTTGAAAAATGGGCCATCGCTGTGATGGTGGCGACCCGCAGAAGGGGAGCATCCTGCGGGGGCACGCGGTGGCGCGGTTGCCCAGCAGTAGGATGTCATTGGCTCTAAGTCCGGCGATGGAGGACCTCATAGAAAAGTGGTCATGGGTGGCGGACAGGTCTACCAACTTGATTTATGGTGGTGGTCTTTGACCAGACGTGGTAGGAGACCTGGCAGGTTGGGTCAGGCAGGACCCAAGTCGGACCAGACTTGAACCCAACCGACCTCTTTTTACTTAAAAGCCCATAACATTCAAATTGTATGTCTGTTTGAAGTACCGTTTATGTTGTTGGGACCCTTTAGACGATTTAATTCTTTTGAGATACTCTAAGTGAGTTTTTTTGGGAATTTAGCATACGGTCTATTGGCTTGAGGAGGAGGTTCTCCAACAACGAGCGTGCTAAGGACAGAATCATGTGGCTGGCTAAAACCTAGAAGCCATGTGATTACCTAGACTACGTTTATTAGCTTGTTTATGTGTATTATCTGGACTTTTTGTATTACCAAGACTGCGTCGGTACTCTCCTATCCCACCAGGTTGCGGGTCAACTGGTCTTTTATGACACTCCATGTGTTACCTACACTCTGTGTGTTACCAACACTCTGTGTGTTGCCTAAACTCTGTGTGTTTCCTATACTTCATTTGATCCCGACACTCTGTGTGTTACCAATGCTCTGTGTGTTACTAATTGAGGGTACTGTGGATTCTTATGACAATCCTATTTATGAACCATAGACCTATACTTGGTGTGTGCTGACTCTAGTGACTCTCTTTATTGTACTTCTTAGAGGCTACACTATGTGTACCTCTTAAGTATTATACCTTGTGTCTTTATTTGTGGTTTACCTTTATAGATTGGGGCCCTAATGAGTATTTTTTACTCACCCATGCATGGGATTCACCCGAAGGTGTGGTTTTTAGTACATATGATTGATAGTTTTGATAGAGTCCTTAATGGGATGATGATAGGTGGTGCTTTAGGGTGACCTGACGAATGTAGGATGCTTCTCGACATTCAGAAAACTTATTGTACCTACCCTTTATGTAGGGTTTTATTCAGATGAGATCTGGAAGTTTTTACTTTTATATTTCAGTTGGGCTTGTATTTTGGCCGATTTACTTTCTAGTGTGTATTGTTACTTTCAGTAGTTGCCTTAGTGGGTTTCATATCTATTTACTCAATGTTTTAGTTTCAGTACTTTTCTTGGGGATGAGTACATGTGTGTAGTTTTAGAGTCAAATTCATCCCCTTTGTGGTAAATTCCTACTTGATTCTAGTCACCAACCCCTATCCTATGGGAGGTGGGCTTGGGGTAGTCACGACATGGGCCTTTGGGTATGGGTTGTAACATAGTGGTATCAGAGGGTGGTTGGTTTTACTGTTGTTTTGGGGCAACATTGTTAAGTGTTTCGAGTTTGAATTTTTGGCCAGGGAACCTACTGTTGGTACGATAGCCAACATATTCATACACCAAGACCTTTAATTCTTCTTTTTTACTTGGTACATGAAAACAATAGTTACATGAGAAATTAATTTTCCATGCATCACTTAATAATTTAGTGTGTTCTCATGTCCTTATTGAGTCAGAGTCAGCTCACAGGGCATACTCTATTGACCGTGGTTCATCTTGATTTGTTTCAGGATGCCTACATGCAGAAAGTCAGTCAGGATTCCATTACAGGACCATGAGGATGGTCTGTAGAATAATGAGGTATTAGTACATGGAATGTTTTTAGAGATAACACCTCTTGGTGGTGTACCAACAATACCACCACCTGAAGAGTAGCAGTTCCTACCAGTGTTATCGGTAGAGGATGTGTACAGGCTTAGTTCATTGCATGAGTTCCATAGGAAATGACCTCCTAGGTTATAAGGTGAGATAGATCCTCATATAGCTTAGGATTGGATGGAGGTGGTTACACGAGTCTTCCACTTAATGAGGAATCCTCCCAACCAGATGGAATTCCTAGCTTTGAGCCTTCGTTAGGGCTCAGTAGGGAGATTATGGAGCCTGATGACTCAAACACATGAGGAGGCGATGCTATCCAAGAAAGACTTTGAGTACCTCTTCAAGGAGGAGTTCTTTACTGTGGTATTACGCTCTGTTCATATACAGGAGCTACTGCACCTGTAGTAGGGCATCCAGTAAATAATAGAATACTCAACGAGATTCGTAGATCTTTCTTATTACACCACTTACATGGTCTGAGACCGATTCTTCAAGGCTTGTACCTTCGAGCAGGGACTACGCTGGGAGATCAGGTCATCAATGATATCCCTTAGAATCCCTATGCATTTTGGGGTGCAAGAGTGAGCACTATTGGTAAAGAGTTTTCTTATATAGCATACAACAAAAGTGGGAGATACCACCAGGTGACAGGTAGTGGAGTCTTTAGCAGTGGGTGGCCGACAGATGATGAAGGGATCCAAGCAGGTCAAGCACTCCAAGGTATAACCCTAGGATACAGGATCAGTGATGCGAGCCTCCCAATGTAGAGTGAGTTAGCTGAAGGACAAACTGTGCTACTCGTGTGACGATCGGGGGAATCTAGCTAGATATTTCTTGACCCATTGTATGGACAACCATGAGATAGTTGAGGGACCTTCATAGTATCAGAATAGGATTGATCAGGGTGGTCCATAGGTTGGTGGACGTGGCAGGAGATCAGGTCGAGTAGTAGGCTGTGGGCAGAGGTTTGAGGTACTTCCACCACCACCCCCAAGTGGTCCACCATGGGCTCCAAGAGCTGGTGGATAGGGGATGGACTCACTTTAGGTGATAGAATCTTACATTATCAATGCTCTAGAGATGATTATAGGTATGATATATATATATTTTCCACCCTATCTGTAGTTCTTATAAACATCAGTTCCAATTACTCTTTCCTTTCCACGAACATTGTTCGGAGCTCGGATATTTTGGTGGAGTTTTTGGCTCAATCCTTACATTTAGAGACTCTTACAGGAGGGGATTCGACGATCACAAAGTATTTTTGGAAATGTGAGATTACTCTTGGGGTGAGATCTTCAGTTGGGATCTCTTATTAGCGGTGTCGAGACCTTACGACATCATCATGGGTATGGAATGGTTATCCGCAGTCCATGCTTAGATTGATTATTTTAGGCACAGAGTGTGGTGTGTGCATGGAGATGCGGCCAGGTTTTTTACCAATGAAAAGGAAATGCATGCAGCATAGAATGGACTTGCACATTTGAGGGTGTAGCCAATCACAAAACAGTGGGCTCGGATGAACCTTGTTAATGTGGAGGGGACGAGTCCTCAGTTTCCTATGGTGGTGGAAAAGTATGAGGATGACTTCACTGGTGATTTCCTAGGATTACCTCCTCATAGGGAGGTAGATTTATGCATTGATCTATACCCCCAAGAAGACATCGATATCTACACCTGGATATCGGATGAATTCTACAGAGATTTGGGAGATGAGGGTATAGTTGGAGGACTTGTAGAGAAAGGGATTCATAAGGCCCAACATTTCACCATGGTCAGCCCTAGTTTTGTTTGCTAAGAAGAAAGAAAAGAGCTTGAGGTTATTTGTGGACTTATATCATATGAATCAAGTGACCATAAAGAATAAGTATCCACTACTGAGGATTGATGACCTCTTCGATCAGCTGAAGGGAGTGAGATGATTCTCGAATACAGACCTCAGATCAGGCTATCACTAGCTTCGTGTATGGGATGAGGACATTTAAAAGATAGATTTTAGATATAGGTACAGTCACTATGAGTACTTATTGATTCCATTTGGCATGACGAATGTCCCAACGGTGTTTATGGGACTCATGAACAGGATCTTCTAGCCGTACTTGGACCAGTTTTTAGTGGTCTTCATTGATGACATTCTAGTGTGTTCAGTGTCTGATTTGGAGCATGTGATACATTTGAGGAAGGTTTTGGACTTATTCTAAGAGCACTATCTTTACAAGAATCTCTATAAGTGTTTGTTATGGATTCTAGAGGTCCACTTTCTAGGACATGTCATATGAGAGGATAGAGTTGAAGTGAATCCAGTAAATATTGAGGTGGTTCTTGCTTGGGATCCACCCAAGGGAATTACTGAGGTGTATAGTTTCCTTGTATTGGATGGGTACTATCATAGGTTTGTACCCGACTTCTCCAGAGTAGCAGTACCCATGACCGCTTTTATGAAGAAAGGTAAAAGCTTTGTGTGGAAATAATGGTTCTAATAGAGTTTTTAGTAGGTGAGGAATATCTTGATAAGAGCACCTTTTATGAGGTTTCCAAAAGAGGGTGATGTGTATGTGGTGTTATGTGATGCCTTAGGAATCGGACTTGGTTTTTTCCTGATGCAGGGGTAACTAGTGATTACCTATGGTTCTCAGAAATTGAGACCACAGGATCAAAACTACATAAACCATGATCTGGAGTTGGCAGCAGTATTCTGCGCATTAAAGATGTGGAGACACTACCTTATGGTATAGAGGTTTATCATCTACTCAGACCATAAAAGTTTAAGGTGTATCTTTTTATCAAAAGGATATAAACCTGAGTCAACAGTGTTGGCTAGAGTTCCTCCAGGACTATGAATTTGAGATATTCTATACTCCTGGTAAGAAGAATGTGGTGGAAGATGCTCTCATCCAGAGATCAAGTTCACAACTACTGAACGAGGCCATGGATCCATTGGCCTTGCTTCATATATCCTTCGTGGATGGAGATGAATCACCGCATCTTCTGTCGATGGTGGTTACTCCTCCACTCTTACAGTGCATGCAGTAGGCACAACTCAGAGATGTCGATTGTGAGACTAAAAATTCTCATATGTCTGCAGGGCATGCCCCTGATAGATATTCGAAAGGTGGGGAGCACATCATCTATTTAAGAGGACGTACAATTGTACTGGAGATGTTATGGGAGGAGGTATTAAGGGAGTTCCATATAACCCCTTTTAAGGTACATCCAGGTGTGGAAAATATGTACCAGGACCTCTGACGTCAGTTTTGGTGGTCAGGGTTGAAGATGACAGTGATAGAGTTTGTATCAGATGCCTCACTTGTCAATAATTGAAGGCCAAGAACCAGGTTCCAGTGGGTTTGACTCAACCCCTTAATGTGCCATAGTAGAAGTGGGATGTAATGTTAATGGACTTTGGGATGGTATTACCATGTATGTCCACCGGGCATGATACCATATGGGTGATCATTGACTGACTCACCAAGTCGAATCACTTTTTAGTGATTCAGAAACATGGTTCAGTAGAGTTCTTGAGACACATCTATGTACAGGAGATAGTTCAAATCCATGGAGTCCCATCAACAATAGTCTCAAATCGAGATAAATTCTTTCAATCTCGATTGTGGAAGGGATTGAAGGAGGCATTTTGGACTCAGTAGTGCATGGGAACAGCTTTCCACCCATAGCCATATGGCTAGATGGAGTAGACCATTCAGGTCTTAGAGGAAATTTTATGTGCTTGCATCCTCGATTTTGGCCGTATTTGGGAGGATCACCTACCTCTGGTGGAGTTTTCATACAAAAACATATATCACTCCACCATTTGTATGACAAAATTTGAGGCCCTGTATGGGTGACCCCATAGGTCACCACTTTACTAGACTGACCCTCTGACCCTGGAGAGTCGGTACTCATGGGCCCGGAGTTGGTGCAGGCTACTATGGAGAATGTGCAAGTCATCTAGGAGTGGATGAAGACTGCACAAATCCATAAAAAGTACTATGTTGATATTCGATGAAGACCCTTGGAGTTTGAGGAGGGAGACCCCATGTTCCTTCAATTCTCTCCTCAATAAGGGATATGAAGATTTGGTCAGGGAAGCAAGCTCTCTCTGAGGTTTATCAGACCTTTCCAGATATTGAGTAGAGTTGGTATGGTGGCATACCGCTTGTCTCTACCTCCTCAGTTATAGCGGGTGCACTACATCTTCCACATATCCCAGTTGAGAAGATACATGCACAAACCTTCCCATGTCATTGACTGGGGTGAGCTGAAGATTAATGATGGGGAGACTTTCAAAAATTACCCAGTAGAGATTGAGGATTGACAAGAGAGGATCCTTTATGGATGGTTGATTCCTCTATTGCGCATTAGGTGGCAGCACATAAATCTCTAGGAGAGCACTTGAGAGTGGGAGGCTCAAATTCAAGCTCAATATCCCCATTTGTTTTTTTATCCCTTGTTTTGTTTTTTAAGGATGTTAATACCTAAGGGGGGGAGAATGTAATGTCTCGGATTTTCAATGTAAATTTTTTTGAAAATTGTATATGATTATTTCGAGACCAGGTGCTGAGAAGAAACGTGATTTAGAGGCCTGGGGTGACCAGAATAAATGTTTGAACTATTTTTAAGTTTATTAAAAAAAGAATATGTGCTCGAATGTAGTATATTTTAAACGAGTTCTCAGATTTGAAATCTAAGGGAACCATTGTGTTCAAAGCAGTAGGTTTTTCTTAGGCATGACCTAACTTCGAATGGAGGGGGTATACTATGGAAAATCTTTTTTAGATGTTTTAAAGAAGAATAAAAATAAACTTAAAAAGTTTATTTCATTTTTCTTTTAATGTTGCATGATGACTCAGCAACGCTGTAATGTAGCATCATGGAAATGCTGAAATGCATTTAAAATGATGAAACATGTTAACGTATTTCCTCCACTAATTAGGGACATGGACCAGAGTTAGAATTAATAACGCTGGAGATTTTCTATAGAACCTGAGGAAACTCTCTCACCGGAGACAACGAATGCCGACTAACAATAGATCAAGGACATTCATGGATGGATCGCCTTCAAAGATTAATTCTCTCCTCTGAAAGATCTTATTTCTAAGTAGGGGGTTGATTTTCTTCCTGGTTTCTTTCCCCATTCTTGTTTACAATGAAAAATGTGGACCAACCCATGAATAGGTTGATCTAAAATTTTATTATTCTTGCGGGATGGTTAAAAATATGTGGTTAAAGGGGATGAATCTTATTAAATATTCTTTTTCATATTTCCAATGACATGAACGGACCATGTCTGACATGAATAAGGACAAGTTCAATTATAAGGGTGTCCTTGTGATTATCTCTCTTCCATGTTCTTCCATTATTCATCGAAAGAGCCTCGTGGTCGCATCATGTTTTTTTGAGTGGTTCCAAATGTGGTTGGACTCCCCAAAGTGACGACAATAATATTTAGAGCTCAAGAAAGTGAAGACGGTGACACAAGGATCGAAAAGGTATTCCTAGTTCAAAAAATGGGCCACCATGATGATGGTGGTATACTAGAGAAGGGGAGTTGGTAGAGGCAGCATGTGAGGGTATGACTGCCTTGTAGTAGGAGGTAACCGACTCTATGGCTGGTGGTGGAGGACCCCACGGCACAGTGGTCGCAGGTGGAGGACGGAGCCGGCAACGGTGGGCTTCTACTGAACGCAGTAGGAGTCCACATCATGTGGTGAAGGGCCGCGGTCCAACGGGACTATGAGGCTGTTCACGTAGTGGTTGGGTGCTTTTACCAGTTGGGGATACAGAACCTGCCACGTCCTGGGCAGATGAACCAACCCGCTCGAGCGGGTTGAGCTGGAGCTGGCGGGCTGGACCAACAGTGGATCAAGCCTAGACGGGGCACACCAGACCCAACAGACCGAGTAGACCCATCATGTTAGGTCAAACCCGGTGGGTCATGTCAGGAAGGACCCGAGTCAGGTCGGGTCATGTCAGTCTGACTGGTTCGGACCGGACTCAGACCCAACCGACCCATGTTTACTTAAAATCCCATAAATATCAAACCATGTGTCTGTTTAATGATCTATTTTCAGTGTTGGGACCTTTGTGACAAGAAATCCCTTTTAGAGATAATATAAGTGAGTTTCTATGGAATTTGGTGTACAACCTATTGGCTCAAGGATGAGTTTCTCCCAGAATGAGCGTGCTAAGCATGGAATCCTGCGGCTGGCTGCGACCTAAAATCTATGTGATTACCTAGAATTTGTGTCTTATCTAGACTAGGTGTCTTATCTATACTTTTTGTCTTACTAAGGCTAAGCTAGTACTCACCTTTCTCCCCGAGGTTTGGGTCCTCTAGTCTTTGAAGATACTCTGTGTGTTAACTACACTCTTTGTGTTACCAACACTCTATGTGTTATCTACACTCAGTGTGTTTCCTACACTCCATGTGTTACTGACACTCATCATGTTACCTACACTCTGTGTGTTACCAATTATCTAAATTTTACTATTTGAGGGTATTGTGCATTCTTACGACAATCTTGTTTACGTACCATAGACCTATATTTGTGTGAGTTGACTCTAGTGCCTCTATTGATTGTACTTCTTAGAGGCTACACTCTATGTACCTCTTTGGTGGTATGTGTTTTCCCTTGATTTTTTATTACCTTTGTGGTTTGGGGTCCCTACTGAGTATTGTTTTACTCACCTTTAGACAGTTTTTGCCCGCATATGTCATGTCTTGTACAGACAATCGAAAACTTTGACAGAGTATTTGGGGGGCCAGAGATAGGTGGTGCTTCAGGGTATCCCAACGGATGTGGGACACTTCAGCAACATTTAGATAGATTACTGTACCTTCCCTTCAGGTAGGGTTTTCTACAGATGATATTCAGGAGCTTGTACATTTCTATTTCATTTGAACTTGTATTCTAGCCCGTTTACTTTCCAGTTTGTACAGTTACTCTCAGTGGTTGTCTTAGTGGGTTTCATATTTGTTTACTCATTTTTTAGTTTCATTAATTTTCATGGAGATGGGTGTGTGTGTGCAGGTTTATAAGAAAATGCCTCTCTATGAGAAATTCCTACTCAGCACTAGTCACTATCCCCTGACCTGTGGGAGGCAGGCTTGGGGTAGTAATAGTACGGGCCCCAGGGACGGGTCATGACAACATTTTTCATGTATCTAAATTAAATATGTGTCATCTTAATCCAGACCATGTGATTTCATGGGATTGTGTTGACCTAGAACTAGATTCAATGTTAATTCTTGTGCTGGTATGGATTGTGGATAGACAAGATAATATCTTTTAGGGGAAAATAATTGGGCTAGTATGGTTTTTATGGTAGAATGGTTATATTCTGGAAGAAACTTGGGAGTGTGAAAAGGAAATATTGGAGAAATAGCCTAAACACTTCTTGGAAAATGGTGGTTTTCTATTTTTATTAGGATGGAAATTCCAATGGAGGGGATAATGTAGCACCCTCAGTTTTTGGTACTTAGCCCTTTATTTGTGTATTTTGATCTTACAAAATTCTTGGGTTGATTTTTTGGGTTGTTCATGAAGGTTTTATCATGTTTTGGAGGAATTTATGGTGGTTCATGGTTTGATTATATTTAGTAGAAACTGTGAACCACCTCTAAGAAACTGTTAAACATGTTTTAGGAGCCACTAGGCAGGTGCACTATTCACATAGGTTTTTTCCAAACCATGTGAGTGCCCACGATAAACTGTGCTTCTTAAAATAGTGGTAAAACACAGTTGATGCACGGTTTGTCTAACAATTTGAGCCAACTGTGTAGGTTGTGGTATTAAGATAGTATCACCACATAGTTGGCACATGGATTTCCAAACCATGTGGCTACTTAGATTTTCTAGTAACACTAGAACATTTGGCCCACATTCTGAAAAAAAAAATGTGACTTAACCATGCGTTGTGTAGTTAGAACTCCTTAAATTATAGATATAATACAAATTATGTATTGATGCCCCTTTAATATCCTTTTATATAAAGATCTTAAATTCATTATTCAGACTTGATAGATAATACATTTTGATCTAGCTGTGATTCTTAGGTGTATCAAGGTGTTTTTGAGGCTCAGGTTCATCGGTAAGTCATCATTATTCATCATTATTCTTAGATATTGTCTTCTCCTCTCTCCTAGAAACATATATATATTATTATAAGGATAGATCTATTTTTTATTATGGTAATATTGATGAGATATTATTTAATCTATTTAATGGAAGAATATTAGAGTCCATATATATAGTATCTTCATGACTTTCTTCTTTTTCACTAACCATTTAGAGGTAGGTGGCTTCTCTCTCATCTTCAATTGATCTAAAACTTGATGGATTAGTTTTATTTAAATGGATTTCTTAGAATTATGTTTAAATTCAGTAATGATTCTTAATGGAAACCATGTTTGGTTTATAGCTTTGGAATTGGGAAAATTTGATAGTTTCTTGGAAAATTCTCTTTGTTTATAATTTTAAAATGCTTATTTTAAAATAATGATTTTGTTTTAACACATAAAAATGTTTATTGAAATGTTTTAAATAAATAATGGTTTTATGTGAAATGTATTATCATGTAATTTTGAATACATGGTAGGTGTGATTACATTCATATATGTTACCCTGTAGAAGAGGCATGTTCCATTAGAGAACCTATTATTTGTCACCTTTTAATGACTTGGTGGATTGATGAGAGACCACTCATGAGTATTTAACTATTTCCTAGGAATGAATGGGTGTGTATGGAGACATGGTTATGGGTATTCCAAATGATTAATAATGGTTTTATACTTGGTTTATTGTTTCCCATGGAACTTCTTTGTCTTTGATATAAACTACATAAATTGTTTTCAGACTATTTTTATATAAAATGTGATAACTATTTCTTGTATGAGAGGCATGTGTTGGGAATTCATTGGGGAAATCCTATAATGTTTAGACTCACCCCCTTCTTAGGAACTATTTTGAATTTTTATATGTCATCTATTAGGATACAGGTAAAGGTAAGTTATCTCAGTTCTTTATTAATGTTTCTTAATACCATGAATAGAGTTTGTGGAGTGGGATTTTAGAGTGGGTTGTATGTTTCTTTTCTTGTGGCACTTTGGTGTCTTCAATTATTGTAGTATTTTGGTCTTACTAGTTATCTTCATGATTCCATTATCACCCTGATTTTTAGTTTTAATTTATATATGTCTTGGTTGTATTGTTTATTCATGCACCATAGAGAGGATTATATGTTTATTAGTTTGTGGTTGTTTGGATGTTTTTATCTTTAAAGGGAAAATCATACCCCAAATTTCCCTTGAATCCCTTATAATTAATTTCTAGACTTTGGTGTCTTAGAGATGTCACCTAAGGCTATTATCTCCCCCTTCACTTCTCAGGCCAATGAGGAGGGGTAGGATGTTATATATTGGAAGAAAAATATCATGGAATTTGACTGAAGTTCCTAAGAATATTTTTGATAGTTTATAAATATACATTGGTTAATTTTTTGTGGAGTTCCAAATCAATGTAGTATTCTCTACATTGAGTTATGAATGTTTTGAGAGGAAATTTTTATTATCTTGAAATTTGGAAGTATTTTTCACTTACAAAGAATAATTTTTAATATATTTTCATTCATGGAAATGGATATTCTAAGGCGATAAAGTTTTGAATAATTTCCATCCCATTAAATAATAATGATCATATGAACATGGATAAAGTGTACTTATTTGTGATGATTTGATAACTTTTCAAAAGTTCTAAGAACATGTTCTTAGGGGATTTCACATAATTTATAATATTTGTAAGGAATTAAAAAATGATTCAAATATGATGTTGTTACTATATGCGAAGAATAATATGTGAAGAATATTTTAGTGATAATTTTTCAAAATGGATCATCTGATAGATGGTGTTTAAATTATAGAATGAATCAAAAAAGTAGGTGAATAATAATGTTAAGAGGTTTTTTGGAGAATAATTTAAGATTTAAGAGATGAAGAATGTGTTTTCATGTGTTACATGTGCATTTATGGGAGTATTTTTGTTAAGGAATAGTACTGGATTTTATTAAAAAATGACTAAGATTTTTTCAACATAACCTAGTGGTAGTATGGTGGCACATACTTAGAGTTTTTTTATAGTGAAACGAAAGTGGCAGTGGTGACAAGACTCTCTAGTGTGGGACATCTATGAGCATTAAGAGGCCATTGGATACAACACCAACTTGTTCTTTCTAGTTGATACAGCATAGTGTCTTATTAAGGTGTATCCCTCTATAATTTTTTTAATGTGGGACTCTGATAGTTGTAGTAATATTTCTAGATTAATATTATCCATAATTAATTAGGTATATATGGTTTGATTTATCAACATCGTTCAATATCACCTTTGTCTTCTCAAACACTGCTATAGATGGGGCCTTTAACAATAATAGAGAAGGGTTTTATCAGCGTAAGAATTTTATGACTACCTAAGTTTCACTAAAAGAATTCTGATCTTATCAATGCTATAAAAATAACTAATAAAATTACCATTTATCAATGCTAAACAAATCATTGATAAAGGGTGCCTTTATTATCTCTTTATTTAATCACTGATAAAGTCCCCATTTTTTAATGCTTTTTTAGCACTGATGAAAGACCCCATTATCAGTGATTTTTTAGTACTGATAAAGGACCCCTTTATCAATGATAAAAAAAAGTACTAATAAATTTATTTATTATCAATTATTTATTTTAGCGCTGATAAAGGGGTCCATTATCAGCAATTCTGGTAACACCAATAAAGGCCATGCAGTTACTATAAAGAAGCAACATCCCTACAGTAGTCCTGTAATAGAAAATCCAATCAAAAACCAATAATATAGTAATAAAAATAAATATATAAGAAAATTGAAATTCAAATATAAAATTACAATATCATTTCAATTCAAAATTGAATTAAAAATATTTACATTGATGTGATATTTATAATTAATTGAAAAACACAACCAATATAAAAAATCGTAACCTTTATAGAAGGATTTTTCTAAATATCAAACTCTATAAAAATAATATTTTTCATATAGTAAACCCAATGTTGATTTTAGTAACAGTCAATAAAAAAATTAAAAAATTTAAATTTTTATATTATATAATCCCCATATTATAAATTATGTTGTTAATTACTGTATAAATTAATGATATTATCAATTAATTATACAATGTATTAACTTGTGGTAAATTCCTACATGTCACAAATTAATTATGGATCATTGTTCTAAAGTTTTAAAATAATCCAAGCTCATTTTCTTAGTTTTTTCTATGTGGTATGAATTTTAAACTAAAATAGAACTTTTATATTGGAAACATGAAATTAGAGTCATATCAGCCACATTGTGTGTCATATTGAAAATAATTAGATTCCTACACCTCAAAAATAAATTATGGATTGTTTTCCAAATTTCTAAAAATATTCCAAGATCATTTTTCTCAATATTGTCTATATGGTACTCATTTTAAACTCAAATGGAACTTTTATATTAAAAGCATGCAATTTGAGTATATTGGCCACATTATGTGTCAAATTTACATGTGGTCAATTTTTACCCATCACAAATAAATTATTTATCATTTTCCAAATGTTTGATAACAATCTAATCTTGTTTTCTTGGTTTTTTCTATGTGGTGAACTTTTTAAACTAAAATTGTAGTTTTATATTTAAAACACGTACATTGAGTCATGTTGACTGTATTATGTGTCAGTTTGACATGTGGTCAATTGTTACACATTAAAAATGAATTATGGATCATTTTCCTATTTTATGAAAATAATAAGGGCTCGTTTTCTTGGCTTTGTTTATGTGATGCACATATTAAACTAAAATGGCACTTTTATATCGAAAACACACACTTCAAGTCATAAAAACCACATCATGTGCTGGTTTTACCTGAGGTTGATTCATACATTTCAAAAATAAATTATGTATTGTTTTACTAAATTTTGAAAATAATTGGAGTTCATTTTCTCATTTTTGACTAGAGAAGTTCATTTAAAACTAAAATGATATTTTTATTTTGAAAACACATAATTTGAGTCATATTAGACACATCGTGTGTTAGATTGACATGAAGTAAATTCTTACACATCAAAAATGAATTATGGATCATTTTTATAGAGTTTCAAAATAATACAAGCTCATTTTCTTGTTTTTGTCTATGTGATTCACGTTTTAAACTAAAATAGAACTTTTATATTGAAAACACACACTTTGAGTCATAACAACCACATCATGTGCGTGATTTATATGCGATCAATTACTATACATCACAAATAAATTATGGAACATTTTCCTAAATATTAAAAATAATTTGAGTTTGTTTGGTATTTTTCTCTAGTGACATGTTTTTTAAACTATAATGATAGTTATATATTGAAAGCACACATTTCGAGTTATATTGTCCATATCATGTATCAGATTTATGTGTAGTCAATTACTATATGTCAAAAATGAATTATGGATCATTTTCCTAAATTTTGAAAATAAAAAAATATCATTTGATCAGATTTGGATATGGTATGAATGTTCTAAACTAAATTGGAACTTTTATATTGAAACACGCACTTTGAGCCATACCAAACACATCATGTGTCAAATTAACGTTTGGTTGATTATAACATAATAAAAATGAGTTATGGATTATTTTACTATATTTTTAAAATAATCTAATATTTTTTTTATTGGTTTTGACTATGTGATACATGGTTTAAACTCAAATGACACTTTTATATTGAAAAAAAATTGAGTCATAATGACTACATCATGTGTAAAATTAATGTGCAGTTTATTCTTACATGTCAAAAATGAATTATGGATTGATTTTCTAAAGTTTGAAAACAATTACTGGTCGTGTGGTCATTTCTTTATATGTGATGTGAATTTTAAACTAAAATGGAAATTCTATATTGAAAACACACACTTTGAGTAATACATATGACATTGTCTATTAGATTGATATATGGTCAATTCATTCATGTCAAAATATAAATATGGATCATTTTAGAAATGTTTGTAAATAATATAATATTATTTACTTAGATTTTTTATGTAACATTATTTAAACTAAAAAGACACTTATATTGAAAACAAATACTATGATTCGTACCAAACACATCATGTGTCATATTGATGTGTTCTTGATTCCTACAAATCCATGAATAATTATGGAATATTTTCCTAAAGTTTGAAAACAATATGATCATGTTTTCTTAGATTTTTCTATGTGACATTCATTTTAAACTTAAATGGAACTTATATATTGAAACCATGAACTTCAAGTCATACAAGACACATCATGTTCCAGATTGGAATACGTTGAATTTCTACATGTCATAAATGAATAATGATCATTATCATAAATTATCAAAATAGTATAAATGTGTTTGATTAGATTTGAGTATGTGATGTGGGTTTTGAACTAAAATGTCAATTTTAAACTAAAAACATGTATTTCAAGTCATAATGATCACACCATGTATCGAATTGATGTATTTTTTATTCCAACATGTCAAAAACATCTACTTGGATATTATACACCATAGCCCTCACAAAAAGGAGATGAATGGCTGTTTATATATATAAATCACATAAAAATTCACCCTATATAATTTTTAAAATATAAAGTTATCAAAAGTTATATGATTCATATTTAGGAGAAAGAGTAATGAAAAAATTGATTACCAATGGTAAGGTAATTGGATGAGGGTAATGGATAGCCTCAAAAATAATGGGTTCATTTGGATCTTTATGTGATGATATTTATTCCACTATCAGTTCTCTTTGATCCTTTCACATATATTTTTTCTTCCAAACTAAACCATACTATAATATCTTTCAAAGAATCTATCTATCACTACAGTCCTTTAATCATCTCATATGTATCTCTTTGTAACCTTTTTTCTAAAAATATGTTCAAGGTGACACTCCAAAACCTGTACCTCTAACATGGCCATATTTTTCTATCTGATTCAAATATACTGAAATTAGTTTTTATTTAGGTATAGTCGATGCAGATTATTGTGTCTAAACACTATAAAAAGCATACAAACATAAATATATATTTTATGTGATGCTATTATAAATCATAATTAATTACTATTATGTCATATATACAGATGATTCTCATACCCCTTGTGTGTTTTGATTAATTAGTTTACATTATTTATGCAGGCCTCCTTCCATAGTACATGACATTGGATGGAAGTGGATTTGGATTTTTATTCATCAATCTACATACAAACAAAGGAACATATATTTTTTCATATCACATAAAACGGTTATTGTAGACAAAAAATATATACCATTTTTTCAAGTAAAGTGTACCCCGTATTTACTTTATGATAGAGGTAAAATGTTTTACAAAACACGTTGTTTATTTTTAGCACTCTTTTATTATTTCATAAATTAACAATTTTGAGTCAAAGTGGATAAAATAAATAATGTCCAATAAAATATTATGTACCACAATGCACATAGAATTATTTATCATCATGATGACTAATGAAATCATTCTATGTTTCCTATATTATAATGTATTCATATGTAACTTGTGGGTGGGGGTTTACTTTCCACTTATCATCCCTAAGATGATGATTGGTAAGAATATTCTAGAAGCCTTTGTGAGATTTTATAGTGACCATTAAAACATATTTATTATAGAAATCCTATAAAAGAAACAAAGTCTTCAAGGGATAATGAAAATTAAATCAATATTTAATCATATAAATATTAGTTAAGATAAAGAAATTATATCGTAACATTACCTTAATATCTTCCCAAAGGGTTTCCGTCAATACATCCAATACATGGTTCCATGAATCTATATCAATTGGTGCATGAATTCTCATTATGATCCCACTATAACTAATGATCATTAACTTGTTGGGGTTAATAGGTTGGCTGTGTTGATTCAAGACTACCTAAAATTTTATACCCTTACTTCTTTCCATGATAAATTTGGTTAACACAATGATGCTACATCATTATTGTTTTTTTCTTCAACATGTTATTGATCCCCTAAAAATTCAACAGTCTCAATATCAATAATCTCTTATTCCTTAGGAATGGTAACATCATCATGTACAAAATTCATTATTTTCATTAGTAATCAAACATTTAATTTTGATTACATAAATGTAGTAGATAACACATAATATTATGATGAAAATAATATTATATTAAAAAAATTAAACTTCTCTTTGAAATCTCTTTTTTTCTTTAAAAGTTGAAGGTATTTTGATCCTCTATCAAGCATCCAAATACCCTTTTTGTACTACCATATAATGTATAAGTCGCTATCCACATTAAGAACACCATGAAATTATTGTGGTCTACCAATGAAAGGTAAATCCTTAATTAAATTTTTATATGAACCAACATGTAACGCCCCAAGATTTTACGGTATTTTTTCTATTTAAATAAATGTAATTGCTTATGTTGTACATAACACCAAATTCAAATGCATTTCGATCTATTAATAAGTGCCCATTATAACGTAGATATTAAAATAAATGGAATGAATAGTATGAACCACATTATGAAATTTATATATTTAATGTTTTTAAATTAATCCAAATTATTTTATTGGCATAAGATAAGAATGAGTCTAATTTTATGCATTGAAATGCTATATTTTTCTAAAGGTAGTTTTAAGGCCTTTTATGGGTGCACTTATTTTAAAAATATTTTTTGAAATTATTATAAATTATATTTGAAAAAATAAACTTCTTTAAAAGTGGAATATCAAAAATTACTTTGGTTTAATTTTTGGTATTTTTCTGATAAGTTTCATGTTTTGATGAATAGTGAAAAAATATTGTATTTTAATTGAAAATGGATTTTTCACCTAAATAATTTGTAGTGTTAAATAATATTTTAATTGGTTTTAATGTGTAATTATATTATTTTTTTATCATTTAATACAAATTAGGTCATTATAATGAATTTTACACTGAATTTGGATATAAAAACATTTTAATCTTTTGAACGTTTTCACTTTAAAACATGTTTTCACATTCTGTCAATGGGATTAATTATAATTAATTATCTTAACTTATGTGTTTTGAATTTTGAAAAATATATTAAATATTTTTAATCAGTGGAAACAAATTATTTAAATTGGTTCCTTTTATTTTTAGACATTATGAGTAGTAATTTTAGTATTTTTTTATTAAAACTGTTAAAGGTAAATCGAGTAATTAAGGATAAAAATAATGTTATAAATATTATAAAATTACCCTAAAGCTTATTATAATTTTATTTTATTATTTATTTTAGAAAAAAATCATCATTTGGATGATTTTATGACCTCTTGGAGCCACTTGTATAAATTTATGTCTTTTTTAGTATTTTATTCAAAGGAAAGTTCAATGTGTCATACTCATGTTATTTATAAGTATTAAAATTTTTATATATGGTTATTCAGAAGATATATTCAACAATAAATATTAATTTTAAATATAAAATATTTATATTCATCATGGTAATTTATTTTTAATTTTTAATAAATAAATAATTACCTTAAAGGCTTACACAATGATGATGTAGTAATGTTTAATTAATATAAATATCAAATAAATGATATTAAAAATATTAAAATAAATATAATTTTAAAAAATTAATGTAATATAATAATTTTATAGATAATATAGACATATTAAGGATCTATTAAAGGTTTTTTGTTTGAATTTTTCTTTAATATTGATATTTTTAAAAAATTCAAGAAATAAATAGTGTCAAAATTGACATTAATGATACTTTAAAATAAATAATATTTTATTAAATGATATAAAATTCATGAAAATATAAAAACTTATCAAATAATTGTGAAAATTTTAAAATTTCATCCATGATTCATTTATGGTTCGTTTTTTATTTTATAGTAACTATATTAACCTTTAAAGAGTAAAACATATGTTGTCACGGTGAGAGTTAAAGGGCTTAAATAAGGGTTAAAATCAAAAGATAAGGGTGGTAATGTGACATAAACTTGTCTAAAAATTATTTTTTGGGAGTATTTAGAACCATACACATCTTATATTCTAAATAAATTACTTTTTGGGCTATTTTTAATTAAAAATTAATTTATATTATTTTAATATTTTGAGAGTTTCCAAAATTGTCTCTCACCTCAATTATAAAACGGAACCTCCACCTGCACTTCCTCACACCACATTCTGCCTTATATATTTACCAAGACCAATCCATTTCTCCTATAAAAATACTTATCCAATTTATAGAGGTTCTGGTCTTCCAAAAATACAAACTCTAGATCCCTTGAGAATAGATAAAAAAGGAAGTCCACTAAAGAAGAGGTAATTGTTTTACCAACTCATTCAAGTTCATTTATTCTTATACTTTATATTTATGTATTGTTTCTATAATAAATTATTAAATACAGTATAATAAGTATTCTGAGATTTTATTATGATTATGGGATAACCATATTCCACCTTTTATCTGTCCTATAAAAAATTAAAGCACCGCGTGTGCGTACGTACGGTTTACCATCTCCACATCATGGTGTAATTTTTTTTCATCACCACTTTATTTGGATGGATATAATGATGGATAAAATGAATATACATAATAAATATGATGTGGTATTGATTTTTTTAAAAAATAATATACCATACACTTCTTTACCCTTTCACCATTAAGGGAATCATATCGTCGCGTGTGCGTACGTACGGCCTACCGTCTCCACGATACGATGCGATTCATTTTCCATGTTAATAATTCAAGAATGATTATAAAAAATTATATAATGAATAAATATGATATATATGACATTAATATCACTTTTTAAGTTATTTAATTATATCCTGTGTATAATAATCAAGACTTACGTGATGAAATGTTCATAGGAAAATGAAGTAGTTGACACCCAAAATAAGGGTAATAACAAAATATTATTAAAAAATGGGTGATAATATAATATAATAGGATAATATATGATATTATAAATATTAATATGTTTCTAGTTTAAATTAATAACATGATTTGAACCATTACACATGAGGTTCATATATTTACAAAGGAAATCACACATATGGTAAGGGTTATTTCACAATCTCATTATTTTTTCCGGATTGTTTAAGTTTAAGTCTCCACTGGGGAACATTTTTCTTCCATATATATGTTTTCTAATATATTTTTACTATTATAATATTAATTTTTAATGGAATTTTATTCATGTTTGAATTATAAAAATGTTTGAAAGAAATCTTGTTTCATTTTCCAGATGAGGTACTTTATGAATATTGTTTACAAAATATGAAAGGAATGTTTTTTTAACTTATATAACATGAGTGGATTCTTCCTCCATCATTAAACCTTAATATTTTGAATATTACTTAAAAATTTTAAAAGGTTATTTTCAAATAAATTGTTTTCATTTATAATTATGTGTCTTCTTAAATAAATGAATTCAAAATAAAAAGGGTATTTCTCTCAAAAAAAATCAATGATTTTATTAGAGTATTTTCATATATGTAAATATACACAATTTAATCTTCTTATTAATTTATATTGATCTCTTATGATATCATTTTCTATATTTCATTGAATGGTTTATGATTTAGTTTTACTGTGAATGTTCTATTTTGATAACATCTATAGTTTGTGGCTAAAGTATTCACATTTCATATGCTAGTTTTTAATATGAATATTTATATTGATTATGTTTCACCCCTTTAATAAGATGAATTAATTGGACTTAGTAAGTTTTTGTAGGGTCCCTTTATATCCCCTTGATGCATCAGTATGTCCCATGAGACAAGCTAGTTTGGTTTTGGATAATGTCTTACCTGATTATGTATGGTGTCTTGGATGAAGCCTTAATAGTATGTTTATGATGTACCTCATTGTTAATTCCCTCTTTATGAGATTAGTTATTGATAATACATGTGATTATTCTACTAGTAGAATATCCATGGTTAAGTATATTCCTCATGTTATTATTTATATGGTTTTATTTGATTAGATATTATTTATCCCATATTATGATCAAGATTATGTTTTAGTGGAATGTGTTCTCAGTTATTCACCCAAAATTATTATTTATATTTATTTATGATATTTTCCACTCTATGTTTATCCTTAATGAGAATCTAAGATCACCCTTTTCTTATGTTTTATTTTTCCCCAGGATGCCAAGATATATATTATGACTAATATGCAGGGGTAATCTATAATAATATGGGTGTTTCTAGGGGAGTTTCAATATTGTATTTCAATACATGTTGTAATGTAAAAAGTATGTTTGTATTGGTTTTTTTCAAAGATACTAAACTATTTGGTCCTTTCTGATGTGATTGATTGTACCTAGTACTAATGTAATCAAGTAACCACTAACTCTAGGCTAGGGGATGGGGATTTATATTTGGTATCTTAGAAATTTTAATAGAATATTTGGAAACTAGATTTTGAAAATATAGATTCGGGAAACGTAACCCTATAAAGGGCTTTGATAATATACCCAACGTAACCAAGATTATTATTTTGAGATTAGATATACATAAATTTTCAACTTATGTTAATTTCTTGTATAGTTCAAAATTATGAATTATGATTCATAACCTAATCTAGTGTATTTCATTGTCTAGAAATAATGCCTATTGGAAGGAATGGAAATTGTATCAATTCATGTAATACATGTAGGGACTTTCCTCCTATGCAAGATAATGATTTTGGAATAGGATCTGAAACTAGTGCCAAATAGCTTATAACTATACTGGGATAGATGACTTAGGTTATGAGAAATAGCCTTACCTATATCAATTATCCTGATATACAATGTGGTAGAAAAATGTTAGACCACTTCATGAGACAACAACCTCCAACATTTAATGGGACTACAAATCAATTTGTAGCTAAACAATGGATAAGTTTCGTAGAAAATATATTTCATACTTATGGAAGTAACGAAAGGGGGATTTTTTTCATAACATTTTATCATCTCTTGGGAGATACGGATTAATAGTGGTTATTGATTCAAAACACAAATGAGGATAAGGAAATATAAAACATGGAATGGGGTATTTTAAAGAACTTTTCTTGGAAAAATATTTCCCTCATGAATAGTGAGTGGATATAGAGAAAAAATTCTTGAATCTATGGAAAAAGAGGATAAAAATGCAGCTAAATATGAATCCAACTTTACAAGACTACAATGTCATGTTATGGATTATGTACATAATCCAAAGAGAAATATTGATCAATTCTTTGATGGGTTAAAACCATTCCTATAAAGGGTACCAGTCACTCAAAATTTCTCATCATATGAAGATATAGTATCATGATCTATCAAAAAAGAGAAATAGTTCTCTATGTATTATAACATTAAGGGAAATAAAAAGAATAAGAGGGTTTTTGAGTACTCTATAAAAGGAAATGAGGTAAAGGGGAAGAAGGGAAGAGTTGAATTTCTATTCTATAATAAATGTGGAAAGAAACATCATGGAACATGCTTATTGGGAATAAGAACTTGTTATAGGTGTAGAGTAAAAGGTCACCAGACCCATTAATGTAAGGGAAATAATGAAGTTTATAATGTTCAATTATTCATTTCTAAAGAGTTAGGACACTATGCACATGAATTTATTAAGTTTCAAAGAAAAATGTCCCAGAAAATTCCAAGGGGGAAAGACCAATCTTAAGCAATCAAAACAGAGTAGGTTGAAGTTCCTAATGATATGGAGGTAGGTACTTTACTTGTCTCTTAAAATTTATCTAATGATTTATTTGATTCTATATCATTGCATTATTTTATATCATCCCAGTTTTCCAAGAAAATTTTAAATTTCCCTTTTGATTAATAAAGGAACATTCAGTTAAAATCATAACAAAAGTCTCACTGTAATAAAGATGTGTCAGGAAGTCCCAATTGTGATATATAAATGTTCTTTACTTGACAAAATTGTTATCATACCTATGGTTGAATTTGATATAACCCTTATTATTTATTGTATTTCAAAATATGATTTGAAATTTTATTACAAGAAGAAGGAAATTATTATTTGTGAGGAAGATGTAGAATGCATTATATTTAGAGTAGAAACTTCATCATCTAATTCTTATTTAGATCCACCCCCGATATCTCTAATGAATAAAATTATTTGGTAGAAATAGAAAACAACATCTAGGGATGAAGAATATAATCCTCAAATTGAGGATGTACCTATTGTAAAGGGATACATTGATGTATTTTCTAAAGAGTTGGCTAGCCACCTCTTAGAGCATGAAGTTGAGTTTTCTATTGATTTAATCCTTGATGGAAGAACAATATCAAAGAATACCTATAAAATATCCATAATTTAATTAGTGGAGCTAAATAAATGACTTCAGGATTTGGGTAAAAAAATATTTATTCACCCCAGTGTTTCTCCATAGGAATCCTCTTTTCCCTTTGTTAAGAAGAAATATAGATCCATGAGGCTGTGTATTGATTTTAGGGAAATCAATTATATTACAATAAATAAAAAGTATCCTCTTACTTTCATTGATGATTTATTTTATCAAGTTCATGAAGCTCAATTTTTTTTTCTAAGATTGACCTTCATTCTGCATACCATCAATTGAGAGTAAAGAAGGAAGACATTCTGATGAAAAATTTTTGTATTAGTTATGGACATTATGATTTTACAGTAATTCCATTTGGATTGACTAATACATCCTTGGTTTTTATGGATATAATTAATAGAGTATTCAAGGAATATATTGATGATTTTTTTGTGGTATTCATTGATGATATTTTGGTGTATTCTAAAATCTATGAAAACCATGAGAATCACTTACAGATCATTCTTAAGACTCTCAAAAGGAAAGAGTTATATGGTAAATTTATAAATTGTGAATTTTGGCTTTAGGGACTTTTTTTCTTGTATATGTTGTCTCCAAGGATGGAATCTATATTGATCCAATAAAGACAATGGCAATCCAATAATGGAATGTAGCAGTGAGTATAATTGAGGTATATACTTTCATTGGTTTAGTAGGTCACTATCGATGTTTCAATTAGAATTTTAACTGATTATCTAACCCATAAACAAAGCTCACACATAAAGGAGTTATGTTCATATGGAGAAAATAATGTGAATAATTTTCTGAATAATTAAAATATAATATTGTTTAATGCTTATATCTTGAAATTACCATTAGGAAATGGTGGATTTTTGATTTATAGTGATACATCAAGGAAAGCAATTGGTTGTGTCCTTTTTTATAATAATAGAGTTATTACATATGAATCTAGGATTTTAAAAACTCATGAACAAAACTATCCAAATCATAATATTGAGTGAGCATTTATAATATTTTCTCTAAAGGTATAGAGACATTATCTCTATGGTGAAATATGTGAGATATATACAAATCACAAGAGTTTTAAATATATATTCTCACTTGAAGAACTTATCATTAGGCAAAAAAGATGTCTTGAGCTAATAAAGGATTATGATTTTTCAATACACTACCTTCTAGGGATAGAATATAATATAGAAGATGCATTGAGTAGGAAGGATCATGCAGTTCTGAACAAAATGATAATTGAAAGGGATCTTGTGTTCATAGATCTAGTAAATATGTATGTGAGAATTATCAAGGAAGGTGAAACATTGCTACTTTTTTAAATGTTTTCCAAACCATATTTATTAAAAAGGTTAAAAGGTTCTCAGTCTGATGATGAGAATTTTCAAAAGAAAATTAAAGTTTTGAATGATGGGAAATTGGTATACTTCATCTATGAAGATGTAATTTTGAAATTTGGGAAGAGGATTTGTGTTCCCTCTATACCCAAGAAAAAAAAGGTAATTATTGGATGATGCTCATAGATTAAATTTCCATATACACCCTAGTAGAACAAAGATTCAGAGAGATTTAAAAGACCATTTTTTGAGGGATAATATCAAAAGGGAAATTGCTAACTATGTGTCAAGATGTCTAGTTTTTAAATAAGTTATGTATGAGAGGAAACATCTTAGAGGGGTTATGAAACCTCTTCCTATATGTATGTGGGAATTGGATGATATTAAAATGGACTTTGTCATTAGACTACCAATGAATCCGAGAAGGAATAATGTGATAGGGGTTATTTTTGATTGCCTTACCAAATTAAAACATTTTCTTGAAATAAGATAATATTTACCTCTTAAATTCTTATCAAGAATCTATATTAATAAAGTTTTAAGACTCTCTGGTGCACCTCTATCGATTATGTCTGGTGGAGATCCCTATTTTATATCAAAATTCTAGAAAAGTCTTTAGAAGGTTCTTGACACTAAAATTCATTTGAACACCACCTACCACCCTCAAAATAATGGAAAATCATAAATTACTATTAAAAAATTTAAATACATGTTTATGTATTTCTCAGTTGACTTTCAAGGTATGTGGGATCAGTATTTACCTTTGGTAGGATTTTCTTATAACAATAGCTTTCATTCAAGTATTCAAATGGCATCGTATAAATCGTAATAAATAAAGAGATTTCGTACACCAACTTGTTAGGATGAATTTGGTGAAAGGAAACTTATAGGATCAAAACTTATGGAGGAAACAATGAATAAGGTGAAGATTATTCAAAATGAGATCAAATCAGCTAAAAGTAGGCAAAAGAGTTATACCGATAACTGAAGGAAGGATTTGGAATTTAAAGTGGGAGATCATGTTTTCTTGAAGGTATCTCCATGGAAGGGTGTTATAAGATTTAGTATGAAAGTATAATTAATCCTTGGGTACATTAGACCTTTTTAAATTATAGAACAAATTGGAATTGTGGCTTATCATTTGGAAATTCCACCTAACCTTTCTAAATTACACGATGTGTTCCATATCTCTTTTCTAAGGAAGTGCATGTTAGACCCAACATATATTCTCACTTATAAAGAAATATGATTAGAACCTGATTTATCTTATTGTGAAGATCCTATCCAAATTCTAGAAACTAGAGAATAAGTTTTGAGGAATCTGATGAGTCGGCTGGTAAAGGTACTGTGAAAAAATCATAAAATAAAAGAGGAAACATGGGAGATTGAGGAATTTATGATGAATAACTACAAAAATGTTTTTAGGAGTTGATATTTTGTAAATTTAAAAGGCCTAAATTTGTTATGGAGAGAGGAATGTACCACTAGAATATTTTAAGCTACATTTTCTTATTGAATAAATTTAATAGCTTATGTTCCACGCAATACTCAGTTCAAATGCACCATGATATATTAATAAGTTATTGTTATAACTTAGTTGTTAAAATAAAAAGAATTAATAGTATTAACCACATTATAAAATTTATATATTTAATTTTTTTAAATTTATCCAATTGATTTTATAGGAATAAGATAAGAATGAATCTAATTTTACGCATTAAAATGCTATATTTTTCTAAAGACGGTTTTACCGCCTATTAATGGCGTAATGGTTTTAAATGTAATTTTTAACACTTTTAAATATTATATTTGAAAAAAAAACTTCTTTTAAATTGTAATATCAAATTTTACTTTGGCTGAAATTTTGGTATTTTTTTGATAAGTTTCATGTTTTGATGAATAGTGATAAAATATTTCATTTTAATTGAAAACATATTTTTCATCTAAAAAATTTATAGTATTAAATAAATTTTTAATTGGTTTTAATGTTTAATTAGATTAATATTTTACTATTTAATTCTATTTAAGTCATTTTAATCAATTTCATGTTGAATTTAGATATACAAACATTTCAATCTTTTGAATATTTTCACTTTAAAAAACTTGTTTTCTCGTTCCATCAATGAGATTAATTTTAAATTGATTAGTACAATTTATGTGGTTTGGATTTTGAAAAATGGATTAAATTTTTTTTAATAAATGGGTCCAAATTATGTAAATAGGTTCCTTTTCTTTTTGGATATTATGAATAGTAATTTGTTATTAACACAATTAAAGGTAAATCGTGTAATTAAGGGTAAAAAAATATTCTAAATATTAAAGAAATTACCCTAAGACATGTCCTAATTTTATTGGATGACTTTTTATTGTCAAAAATAATCCTTGGGAGGATTTTATGGCCTATTTAAGACACTTTGATGACTTTATTCCCTTTTAGTAATTTATTCTAAGGAAAGTCCAATATGTCATACTCATGTTTTTAATAAGTATTAAATTTTTTATATGTGGTTATTTAGAAGATATATTTTACTATAAATATAAATTTTAAAGATAAAATATTTATCTTAATCATGAAAATTTATTTTTAATTTTTAATAAATAAATAATTACCTTAAAGGCATACGTAATGATGATGCAATAATTGTATAATTAATATAATATCAAATAAATGATATTAAAAATATTAAAATAAATATAATTTGACATAACTAATGACATAAACTAGTTTTATAGATAAAATATACATATTAGGTATTTATTAAATGTTTTTTTATATTACCTTTTGTATTTATATTTTTTTAAAAGTCAAGAAATGAATAGTGTGAGAATTTGAATTAATGATATTTTAAAATATATAATATTTTATTAAATGATATAAAATTTATAAGAATATAAAAATTGGAAAAATAATTTGGATAAGGTTAAAAATTTCATACGTGATTAATTTATGGATTTTTTTTTTGCATTTTATAGTAACTATATCAACCTTCAAAGAGTAAAAATACATGTTGTCATGGTAAGAGTTAAAAGGTTTAAATAAGGGTTAAAATCAAAAGATAAGGGTAATAATGTGACATAAAATTGTATAAAAATTATTTTTTGAGATTATTTTGAGATGTAATCAAATTATATTCAAAATAACTTACTTTTGATCCATTTTAATTAAAAATTAATTTATATTAATTTAATATTTTGAGAGTTTTCAAAAGTGACCCTCACCTCAATTATAATAGGTAACCTCCACCCTCACTTCCTCACACCACTTTGAGCCATATATCTTGATAAAACCCTATATATTTCTCCTCAAAACATACTCAAAAAAGTTATGGTGATTCTTCTCTGGATCCCATAAGAATATATCTAAAGGAAGTCCACCTAAGAAGAGGTAATTGTTTTAACAACTCATTAAAGTTCATTTCTTATTCTACTTCCTATTAATGTTTTGTTTCTATAATAAAGTAATAAATACAGTATAATCTATATTATGATGTTTTATTATGATTATGGGACAACCATATTCAATATTTTATCCATCCTACAAAAAATGAATGCATCGCGCAGTGCGTAAGTACAACTAACCGTCTCCATGCCATGGTGTAATTTGTTTTTCATTTCCACTATATTTGGATAGGTATAATGATTGATAAAATGGATATAAATAATAAATATGACATGATATTTATTCTCTAAAAATTAATATATCATACACTTCCTTACCCCTTCACCATTAAGGGAATCATATTGTTGCTCGTGCGTATGTACGACCTACTATCTCCACGACATTATGTGATTCATTTTCCATATTCACCATTAAATAATGATTATAAAAATTTATATAATGAATAAATATGATATCTAGAACCTTAATATCATTTTTATATGATTTTATTATAATTTATTCACAATAATCAAGAATTACATGATGAAATGTGCGTAGAAAAATGAAAGATTTAACACTCGAAACAAGGGTAATAACAAAATATTATTAAAAAACATGTCATAAGATAATATATGTGGATCCCATATGATATTAGAAATAGGAATATGATTATGGTATAAATTAATAACATTATTTAAACCATTACATATAATGTTTAGATAAATATAAAGTAAATTATACCTAAGGTAAGAGTTATTTAACAATCTCAATATTATTCGGGATTGTTTAAGTTTAAGTCTCCACTGGGGAACATTTTTCATCCATATACATGTTTTCAAAAACATTTTAAAAAATATTTTTACTATTATCCTATGAGTTTTTAAAGTATTTTTACCCATATTTGAATTTTAAAACAGTTTGAAAGAAATATTTTTTTCATTTTCCAAACGAGTTATTTTATGACATTTTCAACAAAATATAGAAGGAATGTTTTTTAACTTATACGGAATGAGAATATTCTTACTTCATCATGAATCCTTAAGGTTTTGAAGATTCATTTACAAGTTTACATGGTTATTTTAAAATAAAATGTTTTCATTTATAATTACAGGGATTTTAAAATAAATTATTTGAAAATAAAAAGGGCATTTCTCTCAAAAAAATCAATGATTTTATTAGAGTATTTTCATCCTGGTCAAAATCCTCTATTTAATATTATGCTTAATTGAGATTGATCTATTTTGATATCATTTCCTATATTTCATTTAATGGTTTATAATTCATTTTGACTATGGATGTGCTATTTTGATATTATTCATAATTTATGGTTAAAGTATTCACATTTCATATGATAGTTTTTAATACCAGTATTTATGTTGATTATGTTTCACCCCTTTCATAAGAGGAATGTTTTGGACTTAGTAAATTTATTTTGGGACCCTCTATATCCCATCGACGCATTGGTAGGTCTCATGCGACAAACTAGCTTGGGTTTGGCTAATGTATTACCTAATTATGTATAGTGTATTGGATGAAGCCTTGATGGTATGTTTATCATGTCTCGTATTATGAATTCCCTCTTTATGAGATTAGTTTTTGATAATCCATGTTATTATTCAACTAGTATAATATATGTGGTTAAGTATCTTCCACACAAGATTATATATATGGAGTTATTTTATCAGCTTTTATTTATGTCATATTATGATCAAGATTATATTTTAATAGCATGTGTTGTTATTTATTCACCTTTCTTTATTCTTTATGTTTATTTATGATAGATTCTGCTGAATGATTATCCTTACTGAGCATCAAATCTCACCCATTTCTTGTGTTTTATTTTTCCCTAGGATACCAAGATGTGTATTATAACTGATATGAATGGGTAATCTAGGAGAAGAGGGATGTTTCTAATGGAGTTTCTATGTTGTATTCCAATTTATATTATAATGTAAAAATTATGTTTGTATATGGTCTTTTCAAAGATACTAAACTATTTTATCCTTTGGGATGTGATCGCTTGTACCTAGTACTAATATAATAAAGTAACCACTAACTCTGGGCTATTTGGGTTGGGGGATTTATACTATAGTTTTTTAGTCCTCAATAGTATAATTGACCAATTATTATTTACTAGATCTAAGACATAAAATACATTCACTGCTTGTGATTACATTATGAACGAATCATCCTTATACCCTTCCACACTGAAATTCACCTTCATGAAGTCTAATTCAACAACTTTCACTACCCACTTATTGTCAACCCATTTGTCAAGGAAATTTTTTACATGAAATTTAGTATAATTCAACTTTTATATTTGTTCTATGATGCTTAAATATAACATATTTGCATAAATTGGATTTCTATTCTTGGAATTGTATATCTAAATCACATGCTCCATAAGAATAAATCCATTATTTTTCATCGTAATGTGTTTATATTGTTTCTTTATATAGAACATATAACCATTAATTTGAAAACCATTGTAATATATGACATTTACATTTGGTCTTTGGGATAGCCATCAAATTCATTCATCAATTAAATTTGGATTTTTAGGTAACTCCTTATAAATACGATCTTGGAACCATCTTATAAAATGTTGATTACAGTTATTTGATATCCATATTTCAAACATTGATGGATTCAAATGTATATGAATTTATTTGTGGGGTTTAACATATAAAGAAACCTTTATACTATTATATAAAATATAAAGGTTAGCTTTCTCATACTCTTTGATGGTAATTGTAACAACATCTCTTCCATAACTCCCTTTGCACATAAGGCATCTGTTGTGATGAGACTTTTATAGAATGATGTTATCAACATCTTTTAGGTAATTAATAAAAAATCAATAAATTTTCAACAATATATATTTATATAATACAACCTTCTAGAAAAATTTTATTCTGGATATACCCTTTCAAAAACATCATATATCGTTCAATGGGGTATATTCATCTGTAATGGATAGGACCATATATTTTAACCTCACTAACTAATTGAACCATAAGGTGGAACATTATATGAATGAATTATGGTGGTAATAATATCTCTAATTCACATAATATGACTATAATATCCTTATTCATGATTGAAAAATTCACCGGGTCTATAAATTTACTACATATGGATTTGAAAAATAAGTAGATTTTGGTTAATGTATGTCATATATTTTGAGACAGAATGAAAAATAAAGTGATGGGAATTAAATCTTTCATAAAAACATGATAGTCATGTGATTTTAAACCCTCTAACTTCAAATTATTCATTCACATGAAATTATTTATATTTTATGAATACTCTTTTGAAACCTTTTAAACCATTAATGAAATTGAAAAATTACAATTTTTCTTATTTGTATAGAGTGTAAGGTGCTAGAGGAAGAAAATTTTTCCTTTCACCCTTCACCAGTGACAACCCTTCCCTTATCCCCATGTCAATCTTGTCCAACATATCCTTGATGATGTATTTTATTTTTTCATGAACATTTAGTAACATGCCAACAACACTTTAAATAACATTTTTTCACATGCATGATTTCCTGATCCCCTCCCCAGAAGGTGTACTCCTCTTGGGTTAGAAATTTGATAAGGGAGATAGTGACCCCTAATTCCCACCTCCAGTAGTCCCCTTCTTGGAAACTAGCACTGAGGGTATAGTAAACACACAAATGGGAAGCATTACCCTCTAAGAGAACAAATGCAGAAGAGAGAGATAAGATATACACCAACCAAATCCAAGAAATACTACAATATAAAATAAATCCCAGGTACACATATGTAATGTCATATAAGAACTACTAAAACTGAAAGGGAAAAATGAATGTACCAAAATAAAGTAAAACAGCAGTGACCATGAAGCCCGAACAGCTCCTACAACCCCAAGCTAATAGTAACCATTCTGGTCTCCAACCTGATCCAAGTGACCTAAAAAATAGTTTATATATATAGGGTGATTATAATAGTATACTCAGTAGGATCCTCCCCAGAGACTCTCATTCAAAAGTAAAGAAAGCATGCCAAATCCCAGTAAACAACAAGTGAAACTAACTCATCACCTAAATAGGTATACTATGTTCCCAGCATCACCATGGCTACTCTCACTAAGTATCGCATAAAAGAGTATATAATATAATAAATAATATCAAGGGTACCCCACTACCACTTCCCCACTGTTTTTCTGTTTTTCCCCAATATCGCACGTCCTAAGCATCTCTCTCCAAAAAGGCTTTCCCGTAGACACCTGGGTGTAGCACCACAACAAGCACCTCGTGCAACACACCCACTATGTCCACGTAACCAAAGTAACCAGGTAGTTTCTGAGAGACACCATATCTCACATAACATGTATCATAAGTAGGGAATTATACCTCAACCCATTACATCCCATACACTGAGTAAGGATCCTCAATCCATCACAAGTTATACATGTTACACCTATAGTAGTCCATAGGAAACTATATTCAGAATGTATGGGTGTAAATAAATAGAATCCATTACATCCCTCTAAGAACGTATATGGGGAAAACTAACCATTGTGCCTACCAGTATAACTAACTACTAAGAGAAGAGAGTGGGACCAAAGGGGTATTCATCCATCCATCGTCCCACTGGAATGTTGGGGACCCCCCCCCCCCCCCCCATGGATCAGAATCCCTGGGGTATCAGTTTCCCTGACTGATGGGGTGGAGTAGCGTATAGAAAAAAATGTATAGAATATACTATAGATCACAACCACACTATGGGAATAACCTAGTCTTAGACTCAACTGCTGCTAACATCTCTCATACTTTCGGCTTCCACTACTAAGATTGGGTATCCTATAAAAACACAACCATTTAAAGAGCTACATTGGATTACTTTATCCCTTTTTATCAGTTTTACTTTATGTTAGTTCATTTTTTAACCATTAATTAACTATTATTAATTCTACATCAGATTTCATTATCATCACACCAAAGTTCCATGCCCTCTGGGCATAACCAAATAAACTCCATAGCTTCTCATAAATATTACCTCAACATTGAATCCCAGCAATCTACAACCCCATGCGTTAACATCATTTATTCAATCATTTATTAATAGCATTATTAATTTTCCATATTCCTAAGAATTGTATAAAAATTATTCTAAGATACCAAACACAAGGGCATCAACATAGTGAGTAGATTAACTACCCTTCAAGTATTTTTCACCTATAGTAGGAGCGTGGACCCATCCTCCCTTAAAAATCTAAACACAAAAATCATGTGGCATACTCCATGAATCTTCTCTCCTTTTGGATGGAGGGTAAGAAAGACCATATTCCTTGATTAGTGGGGAATGTAAAGTAGATAAAAAACTAAAAAGATTCAGAAAACATCCAATCATTCATATCCAACCTGTTTCATCATCTTTGGTGTCCTCCCTGACACCCACATGTATAAAACGATGTATCGCACCACTATAGGCGTCAAATGATGCCACAACCACTAGGAATATCTGACCCCACATATCACAACATCCATCCATACTCATAGCACATCACAAGTAGTAAGAAATAATAAATCAACTGGTCAGTTGGTCCTAAATAAGGCATTTTTCCTTCACATTCAACAAGTTCTCATGGCTCTAAAGCAGAAGACACTCGACCTTACAAGGAAGATGGTTACTTAGGACCCTAAAAGGATTTAACTTTTATCAATCAACTGAATCTTTAATCCATCTTGAATTAGAAAATTCATTATTAGTAGGTTCCAACTATTGGAAACCTAAACAACAAGCTATTATAGCTACCACAAATTAATTAAACAAGCTTACTACATCAATTTGATTGTCATCAATTTACAACAGCAATAACCATATTCATTTACATGCCTCTTTATCTTTGAAAAATAATTTAAAATTAATCCCAGTTTATGTTATTTACCAATTTTCATCAATAACAACATGATAAACAAGGAAATAATATATATCACACTATCTATAAAAATAAGAGGCACTAACATACGATCGATACCAATTTATTTATCCAGTTCAAATATTTAGTATGAAAATTCCATTTTGATCTAGTGGGATAAATCATGATAAATCTATGATTTCATGTAAATAATTAGAGAAGAAATTAATCCCCTTCCTCAAAAGGTTCTTGATGTTCTTTATACGATAATGGGAAAACACAACGGATCGCAGTCACCTTTCCCCACGAAAACTACATCCACCCGAGGACGTCGGGGCACAACCGCACTAACTGACACCCAAGAAAAGTCCATTAGAAACATTGAGATCACATTCCACAACATGTCATGGAGAAAAAGGAAAATAAGGATCGAAGAAACACAAGAGTAAAGGTATATCATACCTTCTATTGATGACAGATTGACACTTGTTGTTTACACCAAAATACTGGGTGTGCATGTAGCAGAAAGAAACTTCAAGGGGAACAATCCAAGGATTAAGGTTCTATCACACCACTCCTATGGGAAACATTTCTTGGGGATCCTCACACTGATATAAAGGAGAAGAAAATAAGTTAATGTGCTTGACTATGAATTATTAGATCAAAGACTAATGGGATTTGAAATGGTTTATAATTTCCATTAATGTGGATCACATTAATCCATGCAGTTTGACCAAGTAAAGGCATCCCGATCCTTAGGAAAAAAATTGAGATAGGATTTATGTGCTTTTAATTGACCTTAAATCCCATAAAACAAGGCCTTGAATGTGTTTTTTTTTCAAAGAAAATGTTAAAGGGACAAAACTGTAGGAAGATGGAAACATTGTCCACATCTGTCTCACCGATGCAAATAGATGAAGAAGACTCACCGACAACGACAATGCAAATGGATAACAGACGATGATAGTAAAAATGACTCACCAATGATGATAGTATAAATGACTCATCGAAACCCACTATACAAATGACTCATTCACACCGATAGTACAAATGACTCACTAACACCGACATTATAAATGACGCACCAACGCTGAAAGTATAAATGACTCATCGATGTCGATGGTACAAATAACTCATAGGCACCGACAGTACAAATGAGTCAATGATATTACCAGTACAAATGTCTCACTGAAAGTACTATTCACAAAACTAGAAAAAACTATTCAAAAAACTGGAAATTTGGAAAAGTGATGGGGATAAGTCACCTTGACCTCCCAGAACGCCTCAAATACCAGATTTTAGCAAAGTAGTGGACTAGAGAGTTCTGGGCCATTACACATGACATCAAGAAAATATATGACATAAAAATATTCTATTTTATTAATTAAAATAAAATTTATATTTTTTTCTAACCTAATTTCATAAGTTTTTTTAAAAAAAAATTACTAAAAGTAATGCCAATATTTTCTACTTTCATGAACATTTGATCACCCATTAGTGGAGAAAGCATTGTACCTTGTTTTTTATTCCCATCGAATGATGTCATCTAGTATTGGTGTTTATGTCTTCGAGGTAAAAATTTTCAATGACCTAAAAAATAGTATTTGAGGTGTGTTTCGACCTAACTAAGTGTGTGTATTCTTCAAAAATGGGACACCCCAACATTCTTTTAATGTTATAACCTAACAAATTTCTATATGAAAGAAGGTAATTTATCATCCCATACAACATGGCTCTCAATTTCAATTATTCACTTATATAATCATAAAACAATGTAACACCTATATCCCATGTCAATTTTACATCATTGGTCAATGGATCTAAATATATATAAATATTATGGACTGGGTTGTTTTGATGAAGATATAAACAGAGAAAACATAATGTATTTTCTCTTCATGCATAAACATAGTGGAAAGTTATAATTTACCAATATAATTTTATGTGTACCATAAATACTTCTCTATACACCAAAAGGATTTATTCCATCTTTACATAACACAAGACAGAGGTTTCTCATCACATATCCCAATTTAGGATAATCATAATTAATTTTCTTCCACTGAGTAGAGTCTGATGGGTGACATAGTTTCCTATCATAAAATCTTGTATCCACAAGACATGTAAATTTTCTAGTAGCTTCTTAACATTCATATAGTCATCTAAATCATGGAATGATAATAAATTATCATACAACTTTCAAAGGAATCAATTCATATTTTTTGTATCGATTTGTACCACAATTTGGGTATTTTATGAGTGATTCATGGTCCTTGTAAAAAAATATGTAATCATTTTAAAAATCATATATTTTTTAAAAGATCTTCACATTGAATGTGGAATTCATTTAGCACTATATGTTCAAAAATAAATCTCATTTTATTCTGATGGCATATCAATCAGGAGACCAAGTAGTTAAATAAAGCTAGTATCACTTCATTAATTGCTAGATTTCAAATTATATAACATCAATATAGCTAACAATGTTTTATATTTAGTACAACTAGTATAATTAGTCTCTTATTATAGCTATTTAGATTCTCAAATAACTTTTTATAATCACTAATTCCATATTCAATTTTCATTTTAATTTATTCCATATGATCTTCTTCATCATTTATACTTCAAGTGATCCATAAATAGAAGTAACATCCCAATAAGTATGTACATTCATTTTTTTCTCATATTTATTCCAAAATTTATTACTCTAATAAATTTCATGATAAAAAATGTTCTTACAACTCTTCTGAACTATTTTTTTAATAACAACAATGTAAACATGGAAAAAGGATTTGAGATGGTTTGTATGTATGATTTTATGAAAATTGGATGAACTCTTTAACTCAATTATCATAATATTTTTTCATATGAATATAATGCATCCATTTTTTATTCATATAAATCATATTAGGTTTATAAAATATTAATTTTGTACAAAAAAATAAATACACATAAGGTATTCATAATAAAATAATAAATTTATAGAAACTTCTAAAAAGAGGAACCCAATATTTGAATGTTGTTGGTGAAATTCCTAACAAGGTATTAATTTACACAAGGGTGGAATGAAAATAAAAAACCTAGGGTAAACATGTGGTTGTTGGTCTAGGTTCTTGATTTGATATTTTGTGGGGAAAAAGGTGATAATTCTAGGCTGGTTTCTGTAACCTTGTTTGGTGGGAGTATAATAAGAGGGAGGAGTTTATGTTTATTCATTTCTTTACTTGTATCATTGTGGGATAAGTGGTGTTTCAGTGGTAGAGTTATTAGGAACCAGATTTTATGGTCTTTCATCAAATGATGAAATAATTAACTCTAATAAAAGTTTAGTAATTGTCCTAGTGGGATTATTATAAACCCTCATCTCAAAATAATGATTGAATTATAATCAGAAATGCTTGGGATCACCTAAAAAAACTCATCCTCATTAGAACTAATAGAGAGAATTGAATTTGGAAAAATGTTATAGTGTAAATAATGAGTGAGGTTTAAACAATAAGTAATCGTATATGGATGTTTTGAATGGGGTCAGTAGGGGAAGAAACTACAACAAGTGAAAATTTACAGAATTGGGGCACTATAAATGATAATTCATGTGAATTAACATACATAATAATGATTAAAAATATTCTATTTTGTATGCTCACTTTTTGTATCATTATTAAAAAAAATTAAATTAACATGATATTAGAAGTCTGTATATATAAATTCCTATCATATATGTTCAAGACAATGAAAATATTAAGAAGGATTGGGGTTCTTTTAACTATTAGTAGAATAAAATGGGTAGAACTATTTTATTTTAATCCATGAGATCAGGAAGGATACCTAGAACTTTGATTCTCCCCCCTCACATTTAAAATTTGATCCAATCCATCACTCCAAAATTACCTCAAGATGTGGAATAAGTGGGAAATTTCAGGCGAACACCACTTATTAGTGTCCAAATTACACATATGATTAATTAGAAGATATCTAATATGATTTAATAGAAATAAAAGATCCAGAAGAATAAGTGAGAAATTTAAATCATGTGCGGAATTTGGCCACTAACAAGTATCAGTCACCCAAACTTGAAATCAAAAGAAAATAGTGAGGTTGAGAAGAATCAAGAAGACCAAAAGAAGCATGAGTTTGTTGGTAAACCAGGTGATAGACCAACTTAATGAGGATATTGTTAAGACTACAGGAAGTAGAATGTGATAGTGGTTCCATATTAGGTATGTGTAAGGGAGGAAACGCACATCGAGGGTAGTATTATAAGGATAAAGACACTAATAAAGGATAACATGTGATGTTAACTAAAGATATACATTTTCAAAATATATACATACATCAATATAAATCAATTTACATGAAGTTATAAAAAATATAATAATAAAATATTCACAAATTAAATTCCCATAAATTAGTAAAAAATAAGATCTCCCAATATTTTGTAGGCATGGGGTATTTTAAAAAATATTTAAATTTGAAAAAAAAACACCATATACACTTATTATGAAATTAGTCAACATGATTTTAAAAAATAATATTTATCCTAATAATTCATCTGATGAACTCTTTTGGTTCACTTCTTTTTTATATAAATAAATCCATATTTAAGTGATTTTAGAATAAGAAATATGTATATTTTCATTTCTAATATTATTGACTATATTATCTGAAATATTTAATGTTAACCAAATTCGGTAAACTTTAGTAATGTATGTATAATGAATATTCTTTTTAATCATTAGAAAAAACACTTTTTCATATAGTGTATAAAAATAAAATTTATATACATGTATTAATAAAAACATTTAAATTATAAAAACAATTTTCAATCTAATTATATATTTAATTTACCCACCTCTAATATGGAAAAAATTTACTTTATTATAATCATAAATATTTATATTTACTTAAAGAAGTTGTATTTTATATTTTAGTCCTTATATACTCAAATACATCAATGTGGTGAAACAAATATCATCTCAAACCTTGAGTTCAGATATTAATCAATAGGTTTTATAAAAAATAATTACTCTATATATCTTTTAATATAATTGAGAACACTTAGAAAGTTTAAATATAAATATATAATAAATATTGTGGCTAAGATCTCTTTGTTAAACAATTAAAATGAGAATCATGAATGCAACACCCGGATATTTTTATGAAATACTTCTCTTTAAATAATTTGATTTCTTCGATAACTTATGTTACACACAACAAAGACTTTAGACAAACCACAATATACTATTAAAATATTATTGTCACCTATCCATTAGATTGTAGGGTAAAAATAGAACTAAAAAAATTATGAAAATTTCTATTTTACACATGTATAAAATAAATTCATTATATTTGAAAATAGAAAACATTTGAAAATAAAGGAGAAATTTTTCTAGAGAACTGTTTTTATTTACATGATATATTTTTACCCTAATAAATTGATTTGATAGCTATTACTGAATAGTTTTAATAAAATTTATATATTATATTTTTAATAATCTTTTTTAACATTCATATAATATTTTTGTTATGCATTAGAGAATAATAAATCCAGTTTTATACTTAAAATGTATTTCTTCTAAAAAAAGTAGTTTTCATCGCATTTTACAGACATACTTTAAAAAAAATACCATTTATAGTAGTTTAATTAGAGAAAATTAATTATAAATTTATAATCAGGAGATTACAATTTGGTAAATAGTTCCCTTTTATTTTTTTAACATGAATAGTAACCATGGTAAAATTTATCACTTCGGTAAAGGGTAAATCGGGTTAATTTGGGTTAAAAATAAGTGGTAAGGTCATAATTAATCATAATATTTATTTTAAATGAATTTAATTTTACTCTTATCACTGTATGCTCTAAATTTATTAGTTTAATGGACACGTTTCCATGAAAATGACATAATATTTAAATCAAATAAATTTACAAAATTTTACTCTATTTTTTGTCTCTTATATGTCCAAATAAGGAAAAAATAAAGTTATGAATAAATATAACTGTCTATTTTGATATTAAAAAAAATAATTTCATGATATAAATTTATTTATAATTTTTAGTAATTATATAATGGCCTTAATTTCTTAGTAAACACTGATGTAGTATTTTACCATTTAATAAAAAATATGATAAATGATTTTAAAAATATTAAAAGTGTGATAATTTGAATTATTTAATGTGTAAAAACAATTTTATAGATCTTTATGAAATATTATAGAGGTTTTAAATAATTATATTCTATTTACCTTTTTGTATTTATATATTTTAATTCAAATTAAATAAATAATGTCAAAAATGATAACAATGATATTTTATCAAAATAATATTTTATTAAATTATTTAAAAATCATAAAAATCAAGAAATAAGACAATTTGAATGTTATATGGTATAGAATATCATAACCTTTCTATTTATGGGTCGATTTCCACCTTATAATAAAAATTACAACCCTTTAATATTGAAAACGTTGTTAGCGTAGTTAAAATTAAAATGGGTTAACTAAGGGTTAATCAAAATGAAAAGATTTAAAATGACACAAAAAATTGTATAAATTATTTTGGTTGATTATATTACAATATATAATATATTATCTTCAAATAACTATCTATTTTGGGGCATTTTTTATAATAATTGTTTTATAATTTAATCTTTTTGGAAATTCAAAAAAATTCCTCTCACATGAATTATAAAAGGGAACCACCTCCCTCACTTATTTACACCACATTTAGCCATATATATGGACCAAACTCCACTAATTTCCCTTATAAAATTATGTATACTAATTATATAGATTCCCATTTTTCCAAAATACCAACCCTGGTGCCCTTTAGAGGATATTTAAAAGGAGTCGTTTTAAAGAAGAGGTAATCACCTTACCTGATCACTTTATTTTCTACTCTTATTTTCCTCCTAAAAATATATTTTATTTATCATAAAATAATAAATTTATTACCCTTAATATTCTTAAATTTTATTATTATTATCAAAAGATCATTATAAACCCTCTTTCCCATAATTGATAAGTGAAAGTATCACGAGTGCTTACGTACGACTTACCATCTCCATGTAGCGATGCAATTAATTTTTCATCACCATAATTTATGCATAGTTATTATGATGTATTTAATGTTTATATATATTATTTATGACATAATTAAATTTATTAAATTATAATATCACATCTACCTACTTACCATACAATCCTTTGGGAAATGATAACATTTTTTTTGCATAAGTGTGGATTATCACCTCCACGAAGAGATGTGATTTTTTTCATTTATATTTTAATTGGATGTTAATTAATATGAATTTTATAAATATATATTATTTATATGATATATTAATTATCTTTTAAAGTTTAATTAATATTTTCATTTTTTCATTCCATCCAATGAAAAATGAAAACAGCGTCCATGCGTAAGTACGGCTTACCATCTCCATGAACGGTGTAATTTATTTTTCTATATCTAACATTTATGAATGACTATAAATATGTATATAATTAAAATTATACATATATCATTATTAATATTATATATATTATGAAACCATTATAAATTTACAAGGACCATAACTCTTGAACTGAAATACTCATGTTAAACAAAATAGTTAACACCAGGAAAAGATTGTTTTAATAAGGAACTACTAGTAAAAAAGGGTTTTGAAATGTTATAAATAGATAATATATGATATTATATGAATTAAAATTAATTTCTTATATGAATATGATAATTTTAGATTTAATATACATCAGGTTAAAGTGCTTTAAAATTAAAGTGAATAGAGTTAAGGGGTTTTATGATTACAATCTCATTGTTTATCAAGATTATTTATGATTAAATTTAAAATGATAAGATATTATAATATATCACTCAATAAACTCATTAATTTTATTATACTATAGTTATTCCTTTAAAATACATGTTTACCTTTCATTTTCCTCACCTTATGTACTCAAGAGGCTGAAAATATGTTTTCTTAGAAAAATCGACTTCATTTCTCTCTTCGGTCAAAAAAAACCTTTTTTGCCCATATCTATATTTTTTTAAAATGTTTTAAAGAAGGTATTTACTATTATACTATGATTTTTTAGTCTAATTTTTTACCATTTTTATCTTTTTAAAAAATGGTTTGAAAGGAATCATTTTTTTGTTTTCTAAAATAGGTACTTTATGACTTTTTCAACAAAAGTATAGAATGGGTGTTTTTTAACTTATATATAATGAACACAATTTTCCATTATCATGATGCCAAAATAATTTAATAATTAATTTAAAAATTTCTAAGGTTATTTTTAAATAAATGATTTATTTAATATGTTTCAAGTTTTTAGTTTTTAAAAATTGATTTTTCAATGTTGAAAGGTTATTTTCTACAAGGATGTTTTAATGATATTTTGACTCATCAAAAAAATACATTTAATGTCACTTATTATTTATTGGGAACATCATCCAAGTATACTATTCTTATTCTTTCTATAGATGTTTCATGTTTATGATGGCATGATTTTTATGTAGCCCATTCATTTTCCACAGGTTATGCTATGATGAAATGTTTATGAAATCCATTTTACCATGGGTTTTGATATAATGAATGGTTTATGATATTTTGGCACACATATGAATGATTTTAATTATGTGATGATTTTGACCTATATATATCTCTAATGTATTGTGTGAAGATTTATATCTCATGAGATAAACAAAAATGGAATGGGAAGTAAACCCAAATTAATAAGGGAATTTGACCATTATGATAGTCCTGGGAGTGAACCTTGACTACTATGATGGATTTGGGAGTTCTCGCATTCCACTATGATAGTTATGGAAAAGTGCTTTTAATGCTATGTAAATGATTTTATATGATTATTCGTATTCCAAAATTATATGTCTTATGCCTATTTTATGCTCTCATGGCTCATGTTCTCTGATTCTTTTATGATTTATGCCTTACGAATCACCAATATTTATTCCATGACTCAAGATTATGTTATATGATTTGAAGGGTATGGATTTTAAGTGTTAATATCATGTTCATGTACCCTTTTATCATGTTATTATTATATGATCATTGATGTCTCACTTTTTTACCCTTACTGGTCATTAGATGTTACCCTTTCTTGTGTTTCATTTCCCAGGTTATAAAGAAACGTTTTATGTATGATACATCTAAGAAGGGTGATAGTTATGAAGATCTAAGTGGGATATGTTGGATTAGATATGTAGATGTATATGTATATTAGATGGAACAATAAATAGGGGGGTGAATTGTAGGTTTAAAAACATTGTGTTTAAACACTTAAGAAATTAGTTTAAATGATCTTAAATTAATATAATTCACAGCAAAAAAAACAACCACAATTGTGTTGAATATAAAGGTATGATATGATGTAATACTATAAGAAAAGTAAATCAATTGTATTCAAGATTAATACAATAATTAGAGTAATACAATAGTGAAGGATTCTACCATAAATCATATATAATCTATCGGTACAATATTTAATAGTATTAATGTAATTGAAATAATTACAAATGAATATGGAATGAAGAAAGGAAACAATACAATTCCCTTTCTAAAACAAACAGCAGTAGAAATGTAAAAGTATTACAATTCATTTGACCCAAAGAAAAGGGTTATCCTTTCACCTAGGATAACATGTCTGTCTTACCACCACCTTGGTAAGCCCTCGATATGATGATCAGTACATTTGTCTTGCTATCCTTGAAAGCCCTCTATACGATTATCGGTTCATCTATCTGCCTATCCCTAGTAGCCCTTGATTTTGTAGGTAATCGTCACCTCTATCTTTCAATCACTTGAAATCCCTCGATACGATGACCGGTCTCACAAAGAAAAAACAAAGCACTTGTAGAAATAAAAAAACTAAGAACGAGCCATTCATGTTTTGTAGTTTCAAGGCCTTCGCACGAAGTAGGAGAGAAGTCACAGTATATCTCTCTAGAACTTGATAGCACAAAATGATCAGTCTCATACATGCATTTATTCTTGACTTCAAATGACCTCTTATTTATAGGCCTCGGGTTCCAACGGTCATATTTCCTCCAACGTTCATATTTCTCTGAAAAACTCGGAGGTACTTGGACACCTGGTATTATAACGGTCATATTGAAATAGAAAACATGACATCGTTTTGATTAGTTTATAACTAACTCCACGACATCGTTTTGGTTAAAACAAAATATATATGAAGATGATATACATGAGTATGATTAATAGGTTCAATACAATTTCTAGTCAGTATGAAAATTATTGTTAGTACGATTAGCATGGTCAGTACGATCATCATGGTCGGTATGATCAGCATGGCCAGTACGATCAGCATGGTCAGTATGATCAGCATGGTCAGTAGGATCAGCATGGTCAGTACGATCAGCATGGTCAGTACGATCAGTATGGTCAGTACGATCAGCATGGTCAGTACGATCAGCATGGTCTGTACGATCAGCATGGTCAGTACGATCAGTATGGTAAAATACATTTGTGATTTACAAAACAATATATAAAAGTCAAAATAGAACTTTTGAATCAACAATCTTCCACTTTTTAGAAAGAACAAAACACAAAGTAAAAATCAAAAATAAATACTTATCTCCCCCTGAGTTATTGAAAACTCTTCTGAATATGAAATTGAATACAACTAACTCCCCCTTAGGTATGTACTTTCCTAAGGATTTTATTCATATATTTTTCTTTGATTTATAAGTGTTAGTTAAAAACATTCTCCCTTTGTAAAACATTCTCCCCCTTTGTAAAAAATTATCCCCCTTTGTGATTTACAAAAATAATGGGGTAATCATAAGTTTCTTGAAATGGTTAGAGAAAAGATTTTCAAGACAATGAAAAGTGTATCACAAATCTCATTACGATAACAAAATTTTGAAAATAAAAAAAATACAATAGTCATTTGTTTTCTCTTTCCTTTTCCTTCTTTATCAGCTCATGAAGAACGGATTTTATCTTTTTGATTTCCCTCTTGTCTTAAGATATAGAATCACCCTGAATTCTGAGAAGCTCTTGTTGGTCGGAAAAAAGTTGATCCTGATTCGGGATGGTCTCTTCTTGGACTCTAATTACTTCTTCAAGAGTATCAATTCTATTTTGCAGACTCTTTTTGTCTTTGGATAACACAGAATTTTTTTTCTCCAACAAAACTATTTCATCTTTAAAAGAAGAAACCTTCGAGAATTCAAACTGAAAAGCATTCATTATCTCTTGTAATTATTTTACTGAAGTAATATCGGCTCCATGAGTTACCTGATTCAGTCTTTCAACAGTTTATTTGTCAAGTTTATTGAAATAAATCACAAGATCATTTGATAACCTCATTATATATTCAATTGCTATCTCATGGTCATTTACTGAGCTCTCTATTTTGTATGACCACTTAGTAATCCTGTTGCAAGCCTTCTTATGAGCGGCCGAACTTTTAGATAGAACTTTCAAATTGGCTTCAACTAATAAAATTTTCTTTCTCAATTCTCTTACAGAGCCGAACTTATTTCTCTAATTTTCAGTGATAAAATCAATTTTCCCTTCCAGCCTGGGGAAATAGGGAATAGTCTTTTCAACCCTTCTTAAAACATGAACAATGTAATCACTCCTCTTAATAGAGATTGTTTATTCTGAATCAGTATCTTCATCGAACGAATCCAGTTCATTTGATCGGCTTGAGTCAACAACAGGTTGTTTTCCTTTTTCTTTTTCTTTCTATTTTCTTTCTTCTTCTATTTTATCGCTGATGACAATAACTTTTTCAGAATGAGAAGATTGAGCACCTTGATTTTCTTGAGAATAAATTTTATCTGGAGTTTCAAAAGATTCAATAAGTTCTTGATCGTCATGAGGAGCATGTTGAATACATTCACTCTTTTTTTGGTAAGATTCTTCTCTACTCTTTTTCGAACTTTGAAGTAATTCTAAAAAAATATCCTTCCTCTTATTCAACTTCCTGTATTTATTCCAACATCTGTTTCCCTTTTTCTTTCTCTAGAAGACTCTGTATGATAGGTTCTTGATGTACTTATTCCGTTAGTTGAGCACTAGAATCCTGAGCCATTTTCAGGACTTTAGAGATATCAAAGTATTGAGCCTTTCTTTTCAAAAGAGTCTTCTTTTTCTTTTCAGCTTGAAGGGTTACCTCTACCCTTATTCTTTCTGCAAAAGCTTCAGCTGGGTCAAGACCAAACTTCGGTTCACCTTCTTTTCTTTGTTCTCTATCTTTTCTCAACTTGGCCACAACCTCCTTACTATACTTCGGTTTCTTCTTAGGTTTTGAACTGGTTTGTAGATCTGACTTTTGAGGAGCACCAACAGAAGGATTGTCTTTGACAGGCATAGGTGCTTATTGATTCTAAGCCGAATAAGCTTCTAAATCTTTTACAAAAAGCTTTCAATTCTGATCAAAACAATCATTTAACTTTTTCAATGTACTCTTACTAATCCATGATGGCTTCAGATCTACCAAATTCCCTTTCAAAGGAATATTACAAAACTTCATGCTCTCGAGAATGAACATTGTAAGAATAGCTGGATACATAATCAAATGGGATTTGATTGAACCTGACTTGACATTCTTAATTTTTTCAAAGATGTATCCCATGAGATTTACTTTTCTCATGTTGACAAGATAGTCCAACATGAAAATATCAGAAACCTTCAAAGTCTCTATATCCCCTTTCCTTGGGATAATAAAAACTTGCATCCACAGCATCACAAATGTTTTATCTGGAGAAAGATGAGCCACTTTCCTCTTTTATTCATTTATAATAAACAAAGACTTTTCAGCACTTTCTTTGTTAAACATACCAACTTCCTCTGGTAGTCTATGATATGGATAGAAGGAATCACCTTCTATTTGAACATTTAGAAAATGGGCCGCTTGTTTCACAGACATCGATAACTTTCTATCGTACACCGCAAAGTTGATATTAATTTTCTTATCAAAAGATACAGTTTTGTAGAACTGAATGACTTCATCAATAAGAACAAGATCTTGAGAAACTGGTTTTTCAATACATAAATGCTCCCAGCCTTGAAACAAAATGATTCTTCTGATTGTAGAATCGTATGAATCCAAAAATTATCGAGAAACAAACCTTTATCTAAAAAATTCTTTCTCTGAAAAAGTCTTTGAAGAAATTTCGGTAGGAGTATTAGCAGAGGACTGGGACATATAGGTGAAGCCGCTTGAAAGATGGTACGGAGTCTTAAATCGATGGGGAAAATCTTCACCACAAATCCTAAAAAACTGGTGTGGGTTTGGGGAGGGGGTCTATTTATAGGAGGCAAAATAATGATCGTTGGTCTTATACGGTTGAGATTTAGAAGAAAATAAATCAACGGATAGGATTATAATGAGGGAAAAAAAATTAAAAATAATGGAAAGTATGTACCTACTGGAGATCATAAGGTAATTTTTGGTTTAGATGGTATTAATAGTGAAAGAAAACACAAGCGTACGAAGAAAAAGAACACCATCAATCATCATCCCGATGGAAACCAAATTCCTTACCATGAACTGACAAGCCGATGGAAAACAAACTTATTACCATGAACGGGCATGCCGATGGAAAAGAAATCCATTACCATGAATAGACGTGCCGATGGAAAAGAAATTCATTACCATTAACGGACATGCCGATGGAAAATAAATTCATTACCATGAATGGACGTGCCGGTGGAAAGAAATTCATTACCATGAACTGACGTACCGATGGAAAACAAATCCATTACCATGAACGGACGTGCCGATGGAAAAGAAATTCATTACCATGAACAAACGTGCCGATGGAAAAGAAATTCATTACCATAAATGGATGTGCTGATGGAAAAGAAATTCATTACCATGAACAGACAAGCCGATGGAAAACGAACTTATTATGGTAGTCAGTCAATACGATAAACAGAAAGGTAAATAATACGATAAAATAGTCAATACGATAAACAGAAAGGTAATTAATAGTCAATACGATAAACAGAAAATAAGAAAAAAACAAACCAGGAGAATATACAGATAAAAATAATATCAAGTAAAAAAAATGTTCTCCCTTTAAGAGGAGTTTTTTTATGTAAGGAGAGGTAGAAAACATGAATAAGTCATGAATGATTATTTGAAAGTAATCATTCCTAGCTTCTGTTTTATAAACTCATATCTATCGGAAGGTAATGGTTTTGTAAAAATTTCAGCAAGTTGTTCTTGCGTTGTGATGAATTGTAAAATAATATCTCATTTTTGTGTGTGATCCCTAAGAAAGTGATGCCTAATATCTATGTGGTTTGCACGAGAGTGATGTGATGGGTTTTTACTAAGAGCTATGGCACTAGTGTTATCACATAGAATTTGAGTTTTGGAAAAACTCAATCCATAGTCAGTGAGTGTGTGTTGCATCCACAACACTTGAGCACAACAACTTCCAGCTGCTACATATTCAGCTTCAATAGTGGAAAGTGATACTAAGTGTTGTTTCATGTAGGACCAAGAAACCAGAGAATCTTCTAAGAAATGACATTTTTCAGATGTACTTTTTCTATCCATTCTACAACCACCAAATTCAACATCTGAAAAACTTTTTAAAACAAAATCATTTCTAAAAGAGTAAAAGAGTCATAAAACCATAGTGCCTTTTAAATACCGAAAGATTCTCTTTACGGATTTTAAAAGAGACTCTTTTGGATTAGATTGGTATCTTGCACATAAGCATATAGAAAACATTATGTCTGGTTGACTATCTGTCAAGTATAGAAAACTTCCTATCATACCTCTAAATTTTTTTTGATCTATTGGTTTTCCAGTTTCATCAAGATCAAGTGTATTTGAGGTACCAATTGGAGTGATAATACTTTTAGTATTGTCGAAACCATACTTTTTGAGTAAATCTTTAATATACTTATGTTCAGATATATATGTTACTTCTGGTTTTTGAGAAATTTGAAAACCTAAGAAGAATGTTAACTCGCCCATCATACTCATTTCAAACTCATATTTCATTAAATTTGCAAAAGAATCAGTTAAAGATTGCTGAGTTGATCCAAATATGATGTCATCAACATAAATTTGAACAATTAATACATTTTTATTTTCCATTTTTATAAAAAGGGTTGGATCTACTATACCTTTTTCATAATAGTTTTGTAAGAGAAATCTTGTAAGTCTACCATGTCATGCTCTAGGGGCTTTTTTAAGACCATATAGAGCTTTGGTAAGTTTAAAAACATGATTATGATGTTTTGGGTATATAAAACCAGGGGTTGTTCAACAAATACTTCTTCTTGAACAAAACCATTTAGAAAAGAACATTTAACATCCATTTGAAATAGTTTGAAATTAAAGTATGCTACAAAGGCTAATAGAATACGAATAGATTCAAGTCTAGCTACCGGAGCATATGTTTCTTCATAGTCTATTCCCTCTTGTTGATTATAGCCCTTAGCAATAAGTCTTGCTTTATTTCGTACAATGATTCCATTTTCATCACGTTTGTTTCTGAAAACCCATTTTACATCAATTACAGCTGTTTCTTTAGGTCTTTCAACTAAGGTCCATACTTGATTCCTTTCAAATTAATTTAGTTCATCTTGCATTGCTTTAATCCAATATTCATCACCTAATGCCTCACTTGGACTTTTAGGTTCAAATTGGGAAAGAAAATCAAGATGTTCTATTTCATTTCTCAAGGAATTTCTGGTCCTTACAGGTTGATTTACATCACCAATGATATTATCACTGGGATTATTCCTAAGAAATAATTGATTTGGGTTTTGTAAAACTTGTTCATCAACATATGGTAGAAATTATTCTGGGGTAATTGTTTCAGAAGTATCTTCTTGAACATTTTCCTTATCATGAGAATCTTCTAACAAAGGTTGATAATTAGTTTTTGAAAACACATCTGAGGATGTAGGTTGGGATGGTTTAAAAACAAAAGGATCAGTTTCATCAAATTTTACATGTTGTTTCTTCAATAGTACAAGTGTTTTTATTGAAAACTCTATAAGCCTTAAAAGTTGTATAATAGCCTATAAATATTCCTTCATCAGATTTTGGTGCGAATTTGTGAAGATTCTCTTTAGTATTCAAAATGAATACTTTGCACCCAAAAACATTGAAGTGTGAAACTTTAGTTTTTTGGCCAGTCCACAATTCATAAGGTGTTTTATTAAGAAAAGGTCTGGTTAAAACACGATTTATAGTATAACAAGCAGTACTTACAGCTTCAGCCCAAAAGTGTTTAGCAATTGAGTATTCACTCAACACGGTTCTTGTCATTTCCTGAAGAATACGATTTCTTCTCTCAACAACACCATTTTGCTAAGGAGTTCTTGGAGCTGAGAAATTGTGAGTAATACCTTTCTTACTACAAAAAGTTTCAAATTCTGAATTTTGAAATTCACCACCATGATCACTATGAATAGTTATCAATGGTAGGTTTTTCTCATTTTTAACTTGGGCTCTAAAATTTTTGAAATAGGAAAAGGCTTGATATTTATTTGTTAGAAAATAGACCCATGTAAATCTAGTAAAGTCATCAACTAAAACAAATACATAGTATTTTCCTCCAATTATTCCAGTTTGTGAAGGTCCAAAAAGATCCATATTCACTAGCTGTAATGCATTAGAAGTTTAAACTTCACTAATTGATTTAAAGCTATTTTTATGTTGCTTGCCAAATTGATAAGAATCACAGACTTTTGAATAATCATATCTAAGATCTGGTAGTCCCTTTACAAGTCTTTTCTTTGAGAGTTTACAAAGGTTTCTTAGGTTACAGTGTCCTAGTCTTCTATTTCATAGCCATGATTGGTCTTCTATTGCACTTAAGCAGGGTAAAGTTTGGCTCCTAAGGTCTTCTAGTTTAATAGTGTATACATTCTCTTGCCTATGCGCAGATAGAACGAACTAATCCTTGGAATTATAAACTAAACATTTATCATTACTAAAATTCACAAGGTATCCTTCATCACATAATTAGCTTATGCTGATGAGATTGTGCCTAAGACCTTTAACAAACAAAAAATTTGAGATAAGAACGTTTCCAAGAAAAACAATATTACCTATCCCAACAATATTTCCTTGAGAATTATCTCCAAAAGTAACCTTTCCACCTTTTGTTTTGATAATATTTTCAAAGAAACCTTTGTTTTCGATCATGTGTCGAGAATAACCACTATCCATGTACCAAATATTCTTGTTGGTACACTTCTCATTTTCCTGAAAAAGAAACAATTAGTTTTTCGGAATCCAAACTTGTTTGGATCCAGAAAGGTTAGATAAAATAATTTTAGGAATCCAAATTTGTTTTGAAAAATGGGATTTATGAAATCCTAAAGACTGGATTCTATTAAGAGAACAATCACTTTTCTAGTGTCCTCCACATTGAAACTAAGAGAAAAAAGGAGTATTTTGAGGAAAAAAATAGTTATTACTAAAAATTGATTTAGAATAAGTATACCCAATACCAAAATGATTCCTCAAAGGTCTAATTTGAGAATACATTTTATCAAAGTTTTCCTTTCCATAAGTAAAGTTTGAAAAACATTTTTTTAAGGAAAAGATTTTTGACTTTAGTTTTATAACTAGATTTTTAACCTCCAAAACATTTGATTTTAAACTGGAGTTAGGCTCAAAAACATTTTTCTTAGAAATTACATTTTCTAGATCCTTAGAAAGTTTATCTTTATCAGATTTGACTTTTTCAAGGGTTTTTGAAATATTTTCAAAATCAGAAGTTTTCATATCGAGATCATTAGAAAGATCTGATACTTCTTTAGTTAAAATTGAAATTATAGAATTTTCTTTGGCAAGATTTTTCTTGAGTTTAGAATTTTCATTATCAAGTAATTTAGCAAACCTAGATACTTCTTCAAATGAAGGTAATGTATTATCATCTGATGAAGAAGAATCATCATTTAAGGATTCATAATATTTATTATTAGTATAATTCGCATTCAAAGAAACACTTGTAATAGCTTTAGCATTGTGTACCTTTTCCATGAAACAATGATCTTCAATTTGTAGTCTGGCTATAAGTCCAATATTTCTTTGTCCTGAGGACTCATATTCTGAAGAATTATCTGACGAATCACTACCACTTGCACTCCAGGTATCATTTGCCTTCATGACTTTCTTTGTCTTTTTCTTATTGTACTTTTTCTTATTTCTTTCAGAATGTTTCTCCTTTCTGTATTTTCTCTTCAGTAAAGGACAATTAGGTCTTATATGACCTACTTTCTTACATTCATAACAAGTTACCTCTGAATCTTTCTTGTCCTTCCTATCTTTCTTTTTGAATCTGTATTGGAAGTATTTCTTTCCCACAATCTTGTTCATCCTTCGAGCAAGATTGGCTAACTCATTATCTGAAATATCACAATCACTTGAATCATACATAACAACTTTCTTAGCTTTGGATCTTGTTATCCATTCAGTTGTTTTAGCTTTAGATGTAGTGGTAAAAGCTACACTTCCATTTCCATTTTTCTTCTTATTGAAATCCTCATCTCTCTTCATTCTTGTCTCGTGCTGTAGAAGAGTTCCAAAGAGTTCATCAAGTGTAATCTGGGAAACTTTTCTATTTTCATCAATAGCTGTCCTTTTTGACTCCCATTCATTCGGCATTATATCAATAATTTTGTCAAAAATAGCTTCATCATAAAGACCTTTTTATCCCATAGATTGTAAAATGTTTACAATTGTCATAAATATTTGTTGCACTTCACATACCGGCTCTCCATAAGGAAAAATAAATCCATGATACTCTTCTCGGAGCATTTCTCTTCTTGTTTCTATAACCTTGGATGTACCAAAATGTGTGACTTCCAATTTCTTCCAAATACAGTTGGCTTCTTCACAAGAAGATATCTGGATGTATATATTCCTAGTCATAGAACATAGTAAAGTATTTCGTACCTTGTAATTCAGTTGATATTCTTGTTTCTCTTGATTATTGAATGTACTAACTTCTTTTTCAGGGATTTTGTAACCTCCAATAAGCATAATACAATTGTCTACACCAGTATTGATAACGAATGTCTTCATTCAATCTCTCCAGTACTCATAATCATTCCCATCAAAGATTGGTGGTTGAGAAGGATTTAGATTTTCAATTGACCCAATATTCATTCCTTCCATCTTAACAAAAACTTTTCCACTCCACACGTTAGTGTAGTAAATAGTTGAAACAGAAATTTGGAAGCAATAGAGCTTAGTAATACAAATCAGTGAAAACCTCCTCTGATACCAATTGTTGGATCGGATATGTAGATGTATATGTATATTAGATGGAACAATACAAGAGGGGGTGAATTGTAGGTTTAAAAACTTTGTGTTTAAACACTTAATAAATTAGTTTAAATGATCTTAAACTAATACAATTCACAGCAAAAACAAACAACCAAAATTGTATTGAATATAAAGGTATGATAAGATGTAATACTATAAGAAAAGTAAAGCAATTTTATTCAAGATGAATACAATAATCAGAGTAATACAATAGTGAAGTATTCTACCATAAATCATATAGAATCAATCGATACAATATGTAATAGTATTAATGTAATTGAAATAATTACAAATGAATATGGAATGAAGAAAGGAAACAATACAATTCCCTTTCTAAAACAAACAGCATCGAAAATGTAAAATTATTACAATTCTTTTGACCCAAAGAGAAGGGTTATCCTTTAACCTAGGATAACAGGTCTGTCTTACCACCACCTTTGTAAGCCCTTGATGCGATGATCGGTACGTCTGTCTTGATATCCCTGCAAGCCCTCGATATGATGATTGGTTCATTTGTCTGCCTATCCTCGAAAACCCTCAATTTTGTAGGTATTCGGAACCTCTGTCTTTAAATCACTTGAAATCCCTCGATACGATGATCGGTCTCACAAAGCACAAACAAAGCACTTATAGAAATAAAAAAACTAAGAACGAGCCATTCACGTTTTGTAGTTTCAAGGCTTTCGCAGGAAGCAGGAGAGAAGTCACAGTATATCTCTTTAGAACTTGATAGCACAAAATGATAAGTCTCATACATGCATTTATTCTTGACTTCAAATGACCTCCTATTTATAGGTCTCGGGTTCCAACGGTCATATTTCCTCCAACGTTCATATTTCTCTGAAAAACTCAGAGGGACTTGGACACCTGGAATTATAACGGTCATATTTAAACAGAAAACATGACATCATTTTGATTAGTTTATAATTAACTCCATGATATCATTTTGGTTGAAACAAAAGATATATGAAGATGATAGAGATGAGTATGATTAATAGGTTCAATACAATTTTCAGTCAGCACGAAAATTATAGTCAGTATGATCAGCATGGTCAGTACGATCAGCATGGTCAGTATGATCAGCATGGTCAGTACGATCAGCATGGTCAGTACGATCATCATGGTCAGTATGATCAGCATGGTCAGTACGATCAGCATGGTCAGTACGATCATTATGGTCAGTTCAATCAGCATGGTCAGTGCAATCAGCATGGTAAAAGACATTTGTGATTTCCAAAACAAGATATAAAAGTCAAAAGAGAACTTTTGACTCAACAGGATATAATGTATATATTTTATAAACCAGTTTTTTTTGTTTCTAAGTTTCAAAAGATTCTATGCCTAAATGATTCTGGTGTGGATCATAATTTTATGTAATGAATATTTATCTTTTAAGATGTAATATCAAGGTATGAAAAGTTTGGGTTACTATAGTTGGTATCATAGATAGGTTTAGTTTACCTTTGGAAACTAGGATGATAGAAATTTAGTAAGAACTCTTGAGTTGAGTCTAATTATAAGATAAAATACTAAATTTTTTATAATGATCAAGAATGACCTAGGTTAAACCTATGTCATTATATAATAAGGTGTCATAATTTTGATATCCTATAAATTATTTTTCATCATTATGTGGTTTTCCACTATGATTATTATTTCTCACTTTATGATTTAGGTTTTATTTGATGGTTGTAACCCATAAAAATCATGGTAATTCAGAATAGGATTGAAAATGAAATTATTTTCCCCTTGAGAAATTGAATGTTATGGGATATGGAATGAAACATTTCATCACTATACTCACAAAAATTTCTCAGGATACGAATCAATATGAGCTTTTAAATGATAAAATAAGGGAGCAATGTTTTGTTAAGTCCTTCATGAGTCAATTTCCTCCTTCTTTTAGTGGGCCCATTGATACACTAGTCACAGAGAAATGGGTTAGTACCACAGAAAATATATTTTTCATTCTCCAATTTTAATAAAATGAGATAGTTATTCTAGCTATTTATCATTTGTAACGTGAATAAGATTAATAGAGGAATCTTATCAAGAACCCTAAGCAATAGGAGGAAATTTAATCTATGGAGTGGGATTAGTATAAGAGATTATTTCTCAATAAATATTATCCGTATATTATTCATATGAAAATAGAGAATAAATTTCTTGAGTTGAAATAGAATGGTGATGAATCTATTGGTACCTATGAGGAAAATTTTACAAGTATTGTGTGGTGAAAATATGGTATCATCATCTAACATGAAAGTAAAGTTGATCAATTATTTAGTGGATTAAAACCAAGAATTTGAAGGGAATTATCCATAAGGTAATTTAGTATCTATGAAGAAATTATCAGATGTGATATTAATATGGATATGTATATTGGTGTTACCCATCAATATAATGATTTTGATAAGAAAATAAAAATGTAATTCAAAGGAACTTCTAAAATCCATGGAGATAAGAAGATTAAATAGCATTTATGCTCAAAAATGTGGAAGGAAACCTTTGAAAAATTATCTTAAGGGAACTCATAAATGTTTCAAGTATGGAAAGAAAGTCCATTGGAAAATCAAATGTTGAAGTTATGGGAAGAAGTTATCTAATGATGTGAATAGATAGAAAGTTCCATAGAATGCACCACCCATAATCTTGTATTTTAAATGTATGGAGTATAGTCATTATACTAACTAGTAATGATGATCAATGTCAGTAACCTCTTAATCCTAGACACAAAGTGAAATCTCATGTGATCACTATAAATGATGAGGAATATGATAATGATGTGGTGAAAGGTATACTTACGATCCACTCTAGAACTTTTAATAACTTAATTTATTATTGATCTACCCAATATTTTATATCTAAAGAATTTTATAAGGTTATAATAGCATCTCATCAAAAACTAGATGTAGATTTAGTAGTAAAAACCCTTAATGATGTGATGATCACATCCCAAGTCTATGATTCTTCTTCAATTGAAGTTTGTGGGAATCTGTTTCCTTCAATTCTTATCATTATTATTCTATTTGAATTAGATGTTATTATTTTCATGGATTAGATTTCTGGACATAAATCTCACATAAATTTCTAAGTAAGGGATGTTATGTTTGATATTCCAAACCAACCTATGATTTCCTATAAATGTGATAAAAAATGAACTTCCAATGGGAATTAAATCCATTTTATAGGGTTTTATTTCTATTAAAATGGGGTTTTTATCTTATATGGTTGTGTAGAAACTAAACATTTAATATATGCCTATTGTTTAGGAGTTTATTTATGTCTTTCTAGATGAGCTTCCTAGTTTTCCACTGAATCGTGAAATAGATTTTTCAATCGAACTCATACCTGGTTCTACACCTATTTACAAGACTCCATATAGAATGGCCTCAATTGAGTTAAAATAATTAAATAAGTGACTCTAAGAGAATCTTAACTGTGGATTCATTTAGCCAAATGTGTCACCTTAGGGTGAACATGTTCAGTTTGTTAAAAATAAAGATGGATAAATGTGACTCTGTATTGATTATCGATAACTTAACAAGATAACTATCAAGAACAAGTATCATCTACCCTATATCAATGACTTATTTGATCAACTGTACAGAGATAAATTATTTTACAAGATTGATCTTTATTCTGGATATCATCAATTGAGAGTTAAGAAGGAGGATATACCCAATAAAAAATTTCATACAAGGTATAGACATTATGAATTTATAGTGATGTCATTTGGTATTACTAATTCCCCTACTATATTCATAGATTTAATGAATATAGTCCTTAAATATTTCTTTGATTGGTTTGGGAGAGTCCTTATAGATTATATTCTTATATATCTAAAGATCAAGGAAGATCATGCAGATTACTTAAGGATTATACCAAATACCCTAAGGAAGGAGAGGCTTTATGTAAAATTCAACATGTGTGACTTTTGGATTGGGAAGGTTTCATTATTGGTTCATATAATCTCAAGTGAGGGTATACCATTAGACCCTTCAAAAATAAAAGTTATTGAAAATTATTTGTGACCAACCATTGTGACTAATACCCATAGTTTTCTTGGTTTTCTATAAATTATATGCACTTTGTGGAGAATTTTTCATCGCTATTGAATCTGATCACCAATTTAACTTGGAAGGGAGATAAGTTTTTTAGATGGATGGATGTTAGGAATATTTTAAGGAACTAAAGAGAATAATATTCATCACACATGTTCTTACACTACCCTATAGAGGAGAAGGGTTTGTAATCTATAGTGATGCATTAAGGAAGGGACTAAGATGCATCCTCATGAAAAACAATATGGTTATAGATTATGTGTCATGAAAAATGAAGGTACATAAGAAAAAATACCCAACTAATGATTTGGAGTTATCTATGGTAATTTTTTCATTAAATATATTTAGGTATTATCTCTATATAGAAATGTGTGACATATACACTAATCGCAAAAGTTTAAAATACATTTTCACTCAAAAAGAGATGAACATGCACCAAAAAATATGGTTGGAGGTGATTAAATATTATGGATTCTCAATGCATTACCACCTTGGGAAAGAAAACAAGGTAGAAGATGTTATAAGTTGAAAATATCATTCTATATTATCTCTGTTAAGGATAAAAAAAGATCTAATATTTTTGGACCTGCAAAGGATAGATCTTGTAATCTTGATATATTGGGAGAAATATTATCTTTATAAAATGAGTGTTCAACCATCTATCCAAGTGAAGATTAAAGAGGTGTATAAGGAATATTTGGATCTGAAAAAGAAGGTGAGAAATATTCCTAAGTTCAACCTTGATTTTTATGGAATAATAAGGTTTAGTAACATTGTATGTGTTCCTTTGGTACTATATTTGAAGAAGGATATATTGGATGAAGATCATAGTTCTTAATTCTCTATTTATCCTAGAAGTATGAATATGTATAGATATTTGAAAGAGTATTATTAGTGGGGTGGAATGAAGAGATATATTATATATTATGTTTCATAGTGCTTGGTATGTCAGTAAGTTAAGTTTGAGAGAAAAAAGTATAAGGGGATGTTACAACCATTACCGTACCAAAATGGAAATGGGAAAACATCTCCATATATTTCTATCATTGTACTCCCCAAAACATCTAATGGGAATAACTATATTTATTTTTTAGTTGATAACATTATGAATACATCACACTTTATTTCCATTTGAGAATATTTCTCTCTTAATCAACTAACTCAGATATACATTAAGTTGTAAGATTTCATGTTGTACCGCTATCAATTATATCTAATTGGGGTCCAAGGTTTATGTAAAAGTTTTGTAGAAGTCTTCAGTAGGATCTGAATATAGATTTAATCTTGATAACTGATTATCATCCTCAAACACATGTTCATCATGACAGTGCCATTCAAACTCTAGAAAAAAAATTGAGATCTTCTTCTAGAGATTTTAAAGGTGGTTGGGATCAACACTTTCTGTGGGAGGAATTTTCTTACAATAATAGCTTTCACTCCAATATTAATATGGATATTTATGAATACCTTTATGGTAGTAAGTGAAGAACTCCAATTTTTTAGAATGAAGTTGGAGAAATAAATATATTGGGACCTGATCTAGCTGAGGAAATGGTAGAGAATTTTAGAGCCATTTAATAGCACATAAGATCATCTCAGATTAGATAAAAAATTTAAGGTGACAATCATAAAAAAGATATAAAATTTTAAGTTGGTGATAGGATATTCCTATCAATATATCCCCAAAATAGGGTGATGAGATTTGAAAAAAGTTAATGCTAAGAAATAGGTATATTGGTCCTTTTGAAATTCTTGATCGTATCAGGATGGTAGCTGGTTGATTGGTGCTTCCACCGAATCTCTCTCAAGTTCATGATGTGTTCTATGTATCTCTCCTAATAAAATACATATATAATCATTCTTATGTATTTAATTTTGATTTAATACCACTGGAGAAAGATATTTATTATGAGTAATAATCGGTGGAGATTCTTGATCATATATAAAAAGTGTTATGGAACAAGACCACTCACCTGGTCAATGTTTTGTTGTGAAACCACTAATTTAAGGAATCAATGTGGGAACCTAAGGATGTGATGAGGTAGAATGATCCTCATATTTTTTTCGGGGTCATGAATTTTGAGTGTGAAATTCATTTTAAGGGGGTATAATTTAACACCCTGGTATTTCTATGAAATATTTCCCTTTAAATAATTTTATTTCTTTGATAGCATGTGTTGCACACAACAGTGAGTTTAAACGAAGCACGATATACTATTAAAATATTTTTATCACCCAGCCTTGGGATTTGAGGTTATAAATAGGACCAACTGAATTATAAATATTTGTGGTTTACATATGTATAAATTTAATTCATTATAAGTGAAAAAAAATTAAAAATAAAAGATATTTTTTCTGAAAATAATGTTTTTATGTGCGTAATTTATTTTTATCATAATAAATTAAATTTATCACTATTGGTGAATAATTTTAATAAATTTTATATATTATATTTATAATCAAATGTTTTAATATTCATCTAATATTTTTATAATTCGTAGAATAATAATAAATCCAGTTTTAAGCTTAAAATGTATTTTTTTCTAAAAAAGAAATTTTTGCCACATTTTCATCACATACATTAAAATTTATTTTTTCTATTTATAGGAATTAATTAGATAAAATTAATTTAATATTTATAATTATGTTGTTCAATTTTGGTAAATAGTTCCTTTTTATTTTTTGTCAATGTGAATAGTAACTATGGTGAAATTTATCACCTCGGTAAAGGGTAAATCCGGTTAATATGTGTTAAAAATAAGTGTTAAAGGTATAATTATTCATAATAATTATTTTAATTTATTAATTTATACCTTTATCACCTTATTATTTAAATTTATTTGTTTAATGGACACTTTTCCATGAAAATGACTTATATATCATTTAAATCAAAGAAAGTTACAAAATGTTAATGTGTTTTTAATATCTATTATGTGTCCTCATAGAGAAAAAAGTAAGTTTTGAATGAATGTAAGTTTAAATTTTGATATTAATAAAATTATTTTCATGGTGTAAATTTATTTATAATTTTTATTAATTATATAATTACCTTATTTACTTATGAAACATTGATGTATTATTTCTCTATTTAATCAAAAAAAATGATATTAAAAATATTAAAAGTGATATAATTTGAATGATTTAATGTATACCACAAATTTTTTTGATCTATATGACATATTAGGTATGTTTTAAACCATTATGTTTTAATTAATTTTTTGTATTAAATGTTTTTTAAATTAAATTTAATTTATAGTTTCAAAATTGGAAATAATAATATTTTATTAAAATAATGTTTTATTAAATTATTTAAAAATCATGAAAATAATTAAGTAAGATAAGGTGGATATTATATTGTCTAAAATTTAATAAATTGTCCATTTATGGGCTAATTTTTTCCTTATAAGTAAAAAATTAAAATCCTTTAATATTGAAAAGGGTGTTATCGTGGTTAAAATTAAATTTGGTTAACTAATGGTTAATCAAAATGATAAGCTTTAAAAAGACACAAAAAATGTATAAATTCAATTTTTATGGTATTAAAACCTTATAATACCTTATCTTTTAATCCTTATCCATTTTGAGGAATTTTTATTGAGAATTAGTTTTTTTTAGAATTTAATATTTTGAGAAATTCTAAAAGTTCCCCTCACCTCAATTATAAAAGGGAACCTTCTATCTCACTTATTTACACCACATTGAGCCTTATATATAGGCCAAACTATGAAAATTTCACTTATAAAAATACATATACACATTCTCGAGGTTTTGGTTTCCCAAAACACTAACCCTAGAGCCCTTTAGAGGATATTTAAAAGAGTCATTTCAAAGAAGAGGTAATTATCTTAATCGGTCACTTTATTTTATACTCTTATTTACCATATTTAAATCTATGGTATTTATAGTAAAATAATAACTTAGGTTACCTATATATTATTAAATATTATTATTATTATTAAAATACTATTATATACCCTCTTTCCAATCAAACGAGAAGTAAAAGTACCGCTCATGCGTACATATGGCTTACTGTCACGACGTAGCGATACAATTCATTTTTCAACACCATATTTTATAAATGGGTATTATTATGGGTTTAATGTTTATATATTATATTTATGAAATAATTATACTTATTTAATTATAATATCACATCTATATAACTATCATCTAATCCTTTGGGAAATGATAATGTCATTTGTGCATACTTGTGGACAAAAACCTCCACAAAGCGATGGGACTTGTTTTTCATTTATATTTTAATTTTATGGTAATGAGGATGAATTTTATTAATATATATGATATATATGATATAATAATGATCTTTTAAATTTGAATTAATATTTACCCTTCTTTCTTTCTATCCTTTGAAAAATAAAAAAAGTGTTTATGCATACATACGGCCTACCATCTCCATAAACGGTGTAATTCATTTTTGTATCTCTAAATTTTATGTATGACTATAAATATGTATATAATTAATATATATTATATCTATATAATTATTAATATTCTAGATATAATTGAACCAATTTAATTATACAAGTACCAAAACTAATGAACTGAAATACTCGTGTTAAATGAAATGGTAAACACCTAGAAAAGATGCTTTTAATAAGGAATTATTGATAAAAGGGGGTGTTGAAATTTTATAAAGGGATAATATATTATATTATAAGTATTAAAATTAATATTTGTTGAATTTTAATAAATTTAAATTTATTATACATGAGTTTAATGTGATTTTAAAGCAAGGATAACATGAGGTAAGGGGTTTTATGATTACAATCTCACTATTTGTCAAGGTTTTTTATGATTAAGTTTAAAATAATGAAATTTTATTATATTAATCTCAAGAAATTAATTAATTTTATTCTTTTATGGTTATTTATTGAAAATAAATGTTTCTATTTTATTTTCCTCACCTTATGTACTCAAGAGACCGAAAATATGTTTTTTAAGAAAAATCAACTTCATTTCTCTTTTCAAATAAAAAAACCATTTTATTCCATATCTATGTTTTCTAAAATTATTTTAAATAAGTTTTTTATTATTATCCTATGATTTTTTAAATTAATTTTTACCCATATTTTAATTTTTAAAAAATGGTTTGAGATGGATATTTTTTTCATTATCTAAATGATGTATTTTCTGACTTTTTTTACAAAAGTATGTAAGGAATGTTTTTTTAACTTATATAGTAAGAATAGAATTTATAATAATCATGAAGCCTCAATGCTTTAAATATTTACTTAAAAGTTTAAAAGGTTATTTTTAAAGAAAATTATCTCTTTAATATATGTTAAGTTTTTAGATTTTAAAAAGTGATTTTTCAAAGTTGAAAGGTTATGTTCCTTAAGAAAGTTTTAATGATATTTTTGAATAATCAATGACAACAACCTTAAATGTTGCTTATTATTTACTCGTAACATGATCCAAGTATTCCATCCTTATTATTTTTTAGGAAGTTTCATGTTTATGATGGCATGATGTTTATGAAACTTATTCCTTTTCCATGAGTTATTCTATGATGAAATGTTTATAAAACTCATTTCTTTTCATGGGTTCTGATATGATGAATGGTTTATGATATTATGGAACACACATGTATGATTTTCATTATTTTAAGGGTAGGACCTATATCTCCCTCTAATTAATTGGTTAAATATTGATATAACTTGAGCTAAATATAACTAGAATGGGGAGTGAACTCTGTTCCGTAAGGGACTTTGTACACTGTGATAGTATTGGGATTGAAACTTGAATACTATGATGGTTTGGGGAGTAAACTCATTCCACTATTATATTCTTAGAAAATATCTTGTAATATTAAATAATGAATTTTTATGCTTATTTATATAACACAATTCCATGTCTTATGCCTATTTTATGCTCTCATGGATCATATTCTTTGATTCCTCTACGATTCTTGTCTTATAAACTACCAATATTTATTTCCTGAATCAATATTAAATATATTATTTTCAGGTTATGGATTTCAAATGTTAGGATCACGTTCTAATACCCTTTTTCTTATGTTATGATTATATTATCATTGATATCTCACTTGTTTACCCTTACTGAGCATCATATCTCACCATTTAGTATGTTTCATATCGGTTTAGACCAAAACATACTAATTTTAATGATATTAAATAATTTTTATTTTATTATTATGATCTCTATGTTTTTTAATAAATTATTTTAATTGAAAATATTTCAAATATGGATAAGTATAGACCTTACCACAACACCTTACCGTGTGAAGGTTAAGTGACCATATCACCTTACAAAATGTTATATTTCATCATACCATATATACAAAAAACTACTTAAAATGATAAAAATGAACAAAATCTATCTGATTCTTAACATTACCATAAGAAGGAAGTCACCTTACCATAATAATGAAGTCAACTTACCACAATAATGAAGTCACCTTAATGTAAGAAGTAAACTACCTGGATGCATGAAGAAATCAAGTTACTATTCCATGGTATGTATAAATTTTCATAAAGTTATATATTGATATCATGTTTCTAATTTAGTGAACACACGAAGAATAATCTTACTACATAAAGTCATCAACTTACCTCATGTACAAATGAGATGATCGCATGAAGAAATGTGTAGATCACATAAAGAAATGAACCTACCACATCACTTTTCCACATCTACTAACCATGATAAGTTTATATGAGATTAGATGGTCACACTTCAAGTGAAGATAGTCTACCATATAAATATTACCATTGGAGAATTTCAAATCTCCAATGACTAGTTTTGATGAATTAAATAGAGCGTCCAAGAATTTAATGAGGATGATTATTCTTCAATGGATATTTATGATGATGATATCTTTTTTAAAGACTAATTATATTGTAAAAAGTATGAATGTGATGAGTCCCAACTAAGAACATTATATGACATTTAGAGAATAATATATAATTTATTAAAAATAATTTTCTACAATACTATGTTTTCCTGGAATTACTAAAAAAATTCAAGATCCTTCCAAAGAACTCAAGGACTCAAAAAAATAAAAGCATCACGGATCAATTTTCATAACACATTCTATTTATCTATCCCTTACTCTTTCTATTTTATTCTTTAATTTTTTTTCAGTGTGTTTTTGTTCGCTATTTATTTATAAACACTATCTCATGTGCTAAAACTGTAGAATACTTGATATTCTCTAAAACTGTATTTTAATTGTATTCCTAGGAAAAACTATGGAATAGGTCATGTATGTATTGTATTTTTTCCCCATCCCATGAATAATAGTGGAAGAGGCTTTGTGCCTAGATGTTCATGTACACTATTGATTCTAAAACTCGATCCTAGTTATGTATCTATTTATTATTATAATGAAATTATTAGTGTCATGTGATATTCAAGTAAATAATATTAAGTCTTGTCTTGAGATCAACCCCTTGTTTATATTACATTGTGTGTTTTAGTTTTTTTCCCAATATTTTAAAGTTAAAATTATATCTGTTATTAAAATTTGAGATAAAACTTTAATTTTATAGTTAGTCATAATTTGTGTTTATACAAAATGTTGGATTGGGTAATTTGGTTTCAAAAGTCAAAGTGATTTCATAGATTATTTTAAGTGTGCATTAATTCCACTTTTGAGAAATTATTTCAATGATCAAACTTATATACTTATACTATTTTGATTAACTGGGTGATTTTAATCAAACAAGGGGATTCAGTTTTAAATTTTTTTTAACAAAAAAATCATTGGTAACTCAATTAACCCCCCTCTTGAGTTACTCACTATGACCAATATTTGGTACCATAGGTTCTTAAAATATATTTTTAACTTTGAATTTGTTGTATTTTTTAGATCTTAAATTTCTATTATTTCTAAATCTAATTTTCTATGGATAATAAAACAAAAAGGATCTTCTAAAAATTAGCCTCCTTATTTTAATGGAACTAACTATTCTTAATGAAATATTAAACTGAAAATTCATTTAGAGAGTATGAGTTTTGATATCTGGATAGTAATTGAGGATAAATATGAGAAAACTCAAACTAATCAAGTTACTTAGAGGTATGCTACTAGAACTATATATTAAAATAATTATAAAGATATTAATAATTCACATTTTTCTTTGGGTTAAGATAAGTTTAATAAATACCTTCTTGTGCTACTACCTTTGAAATTTTGGATACATTGGATATTTCTCATGATGCAGAATATAATGTTAAATAAATATTCTTAAATAGTTACATTATTAATTATGATAAATTTAAGATGAATCCTGATGAGTCTATATATGATATGTATATTAGGTTTAATGACATAGTTAACACAATTCATGCACTGGGAAGGAAAATCACTAATAAAGATCAATTCATGTGACTTCCCATATTTTTACTAGAAAGTTAGAGGAGAAAATTTATATCAATATGAGAATCATGTTACATTAGTACACTTATAGTAAAGTAACTTATTGGAAAGTTAATTATGTATAAATAATAACTACAAGTGAACAAGGAAGATATGGATGAACCAAATAATAAATTTGTATCCTTTACTTCAAAACCAAAGGATGAGATCAAAGCTGATAGCTCAAGAGATAAAGAGTCACCTACTGATAGTGATGAAGAAATGGATCACTTGGAAAAAAAGATTCAATAAATTATATAAAAGGAATAAGTTCTTCAGGAAACCCACTTATAAAGGAGAGTATGAAAATATCATTAATTAGAGAAATTATTGGAAAAAGGATGATACTACAAATTAAATAATCTACTATGAATGAAAGAGAAAAATTCATCTCAAAGTTGACTATACTAAGATACAATTTAATAAGAAATATTATGATAAGGTTAATATGTATAATAAAGATATGAAGAAACATGGAGTGATTCAGAGTATATATCGATTTAATCATATTCAATTATAGAATACAACCATGATATATTCAACATGTATTTTATAAAAAACATGTCATAGGAATTAAATTTTTTTCATGCATCTCCTATTCATATTTCTGACATATCTAGAGATGAAAATAGTGATGAAGATATATATAACGAAGAAATATTTGAATATTTTAATATGATGGAAGACACTTTTAATGAAATTAATGATAAATATAATATTTTAGAGAATAATCATGCTCTGACTATAATTTTTAAGACTGGTATTACTATTAAGAAGGATAAAAATGATCAAATTATAAAAGAGAACAATAAGTTAAAATTATCTAATGAGAAATTATTAAATGATTTGGAAAGATTTACAAATAGAATAAATACCTTGACTTAACTTCTAGTAAATAAAATAGTACCTAAATATACTACTGGAATATATTACCAACCAGGAAAAATAGTATTATTAAAAATAATTTTACTATTAGTTCCAATTATTCAAATTATATTACTTGTTTTTATTCTTATGGACATAAAGAAGTTTTTATTTCAAAAAGTATAAAATATCCATATATGAAACCAACTAAACAGTTATGTATTTCTAAATATTTGATTACTAACATTTCTATACCCAAGAATATTTGGACACCAAAGTCATTTTTGGTTTAAGATAATTTTGTAGGAAACCTCCTCAAAGTGTTCTAGTAAAAACCGATGGTATCTAGATAGTGGCTATTCCAGATACATGACTAGAGAATATATGAGTTTAAAGAACCTAATCAAATTTGATGGTGTAAAGGTCACTTTTCGTGAGAATGCTAAAGGGAATATAATTGGTCTTGGAAAAATTGGTCATTATAACACTATTTTAATTTCTAAAGTTTTATTTATAGATGGATTAAGTTATAATTTTATTAGAATCTCATAATTATGTAATGATGGTTTTCATGTTAAGTTTTAAAATAATACCTAAAAAGTTTTTTATTTTAACAATTATTTAATTTTTACTAATTTAAGAAATTATAATGTATATGTTGTTAATTTAGATACATTTTTTCTTGAAAAAAATCTTGCCTAAGTGATTTTCATAAATAATCTTGGCTTTGGCATAGGAGATTAGGCTAGTAAAATATTTATTCACATAGAAATATAACTAGGAAAGGGTTAGTTAAGGATATACCAAAACTATAATTCCCAAATGATAAAGTTTGTAACCCATTTCAAAAAAGGAAACAACACAAAATCTCTTTTAAATAAAACAAATAAGTTTCAAATTCTCAACTCATGCAGTTGGATCACATCGATTTGTATAGGCCTTCTAGATTTTCAAGCTTAAATGGGAAGCACTATGTTTATGTTCTAGTAGATTACTTTTCTAGATATACTTGGGTATTCTTTCTAGATCACAAATGTTAACTGTGTTCCTATTTTTCCAAGTATTTTAAATGTTTAGAAAATCAAGGTGGACTTAGAATTAAAACTTCAAGATGTGATCATGGCTGTGAGTTCAAAAATAAATATTTTCAAACTTTTTTCTCACAACATGTATATAATCATAAATTTTATGCTCCTAAGACCCCACATGATAATGGTGTAGTGGAAAGGAGAAATATGTAACACCCTAAGCTTCTACATTACGTTTTCCTTTGAATAATACAAAAGCTTGTGTTGTATGCAACTTCGAGTTCAAACACACAACAATGAATCAAACTAGCCATTATGACTAGTAATACCCACTTTTTGAAATATTATAAATTTTATCATTCAAAATGGACTTCATTTTTGGATTAGGAATATCGAAATTAACTTAGGTGGAATTTTTTGTATTTTTCTGAAAACTTTCAATTTTTTATGAATAGTGAAAAACACTGTGTTATTGTTTAAAACCAACTTTTTAATTAAATATTTAATTATTTTATTCAAATTTATTTTAGGTAAAAATAGATACACAATAAATATATATGTTCAACTTAATTCATTATAGTCATTTTATAATAAGTTTAGATATATAAAATTTTATTGAACTCTTGACCGTCTTTTACCCACCACCTAAAAACATTTACAAATTTGTATAAAACTTAATTTTACCGGTTTGATGAGTTGAATTTATAAAATCTGAGATACACAGTTGATATCAGTAAGTAAAATTAAGATAAAAATAATTTTTGGTGAATAGTAACTTTTTACTTTTATTTACCTCGGTTAAAAGTAAATAGGGTAATTAAGGGTAAAAATGATATTATTATTACCCTAACACATGTACTAATTATATTTTATAATTTTAATTCGACCAAGAACAACCTTAGGAACAAAATATAATCCTTTAGGTCCAGTTGGATTAGATTAGGAAATTTATTATTATTTTATTTAAAGAAGAGTTAAAAGAGTTAAAATCAAAGTTTAATAACTAAACCATTTTTAATATAGGGTTATACATAAGATAAATTCGATTATAAATATTCATTAGAAAGATAAAAATATTTCCTATATAATGGTATTTTATTTATTATTTTTATACATTAAATAATTAAATTTATTTTTGACATAATGATGATACAGTAATTACCTTATTAATGAATGATTAAAATAATTGATATTATAAATATACAAATAAATATAATTTGAGACTTTTAATGAATTCCACTAATTTTTTATGTTAATATGACATGTTAGGGTTTATTAAATGAATTTTTTTTTGAATTAATAATTCTGTTATGAATTTAACAAAAACAAAATACCAAATAGTATCAAAATTGACATAAAAGAGTTTTTAAAAAAATAGGATTTTATTCATTGTTATTCTATACCTAAAAATATAAGGTTAGGCCAAAATGATTAAATAATATTATATATGTAATTAATGAACCACTTGTTGTTCTATTTTAAGTTTATAGTATGTTTATTAATCATATAATATAAAAAAACAAAGAGACATGGTAAATGTCAAACTATTTAACTAAGAGTTAAATCTTACATATAAGGTTAATATAGTGACCCAAACCTATCTAAAACCAATTGGTTGAGTGGTTTTCGACCCATACCCACCTTATCCTTTAAATAATTTATTTTGGATCCATTATAAACCGAAATATTTTTTATTATAAACCAATATTTCAATCTTTTCCTAAGGTGCCCCTCACCCCTCTTATAAAAGGGCACTTACGCTTCTCTCAAATTCACACCTTCAAATCCATTTGGCTCGGCCAAACCATATCCTAATATCCTCTAAAATATCCTCCATTAATCCTATAGGCATTAATTTAGTCAGAAAGCTAGACTAAGGAGCCCTTTTGATCAAATCAAAAGGAAGAACCCAAAGAAGAGGTAAATATTTCATCACCTATTTCAAGTTCTTTTCTTCTTCCACTTCCTATTTCTTTATTGTTTCCATTATAAAATAATAACTCCAGTATCTTATATATACTATGATGTTATTATAAAATTTTTATGACCATATTCATTATTGTATCCATCCTATAAATGAAAAATTCACTATACGAGCGTACGTACGGATTACCGTATCCACGTCATGGCGTAGTTTGTTATTCAAATACTTCATCATTTGGATGGGTATAATAATGAGTATAAAAGATGTAAATAATAAATAAATCATGATAATGATTCTATATATTTGATATACCATCCAATTATATATGATTATATTATCAAAATAATGATATTGTTGCTCGTGCGTACGTACGGATTACCGTCTCCACGAACGCGATGAAATTCATTCCCCATCGTATCCATTCAAGACTAATTTTCATTTGATGATTAAAAATAATGTTTAAAGACTTAATATAATTCTGAATATTAATAAGATACATCCTATCTATAACAAACATTACTTATGTAATAAAGCATATAAAGGAAAATGAATCAGTTAACACCTGAAACAATGATACTACTGAAATATCATTAACAAACAAATATTAGATGATAATATATGATATAATATTTATGTATATAGTTATTTTATATTTAAATAACAATTATTTAACTATTATACAGGAGGTTAACGTACCCTCTACCAAGAAAAAGTACAAGCTAAGGGTTAATTTTACAATCTCTTTATTATCCGATGTAATTTTTACGAAAGTATCTACTAGAACATATTTATTATCCATATCCATGTTTAATAAAAGAGTTTTCAAAGGGTTTATTTTTAAGGATCTTTTTTACTAAAACATCATTTTAATTGTTTTAAATATTTATTCTTCTAAATCATTTTCATTAATGTACATGTTTTCAAAATTCTTTTTAAGGATTTATTTATATGGACATGAATGTTTTTAAAATGTTAATTAATTTCAAAAAATTTAAAGTGTTATGGGAAACATTGATTAAAAAATTTATTTAAATGTCTTTCTTTCTAAATTGTGTGAATTTTAAATGTTTTCATGAAAAAGGGATATTTCTGTCAAAGAGTTTTACAAATAATATTCATCTATGTCAACATTATTTGATGGATTTTAAACTTGTTTGAAGTTGATTTATTATGATACAAATGTTCCATATTGTATTGAAGGTTTTGTGATATGTTTGACTGTGGATGTGTTATTTTTATACCATTCATGGTTTATGGATAAAGTATTGACATTTCTTATGATAGTTTTAATACGAATGTTTACATTATGTTTAAACCTTTTCATATGAGGAATGCATTGGAATTAGTAAATAACAGGTGGATCCCACTATAGCTCCTTGATACATCGGTAGGTCTCATGAGACAAACTAGTGTCTTGGCACAAGGCCTTGAAAAAATCTTATTTGTAGTCTTGGCATTAGGCCTTGACTATGTGGTTATGAAGTCTGGAATTATTCATTCCATCATTATGAAAGTGGAAATTGATATTGCATGTGATTATTCAACTAGTAGAATATCCATGTGAATAAGTAAATGGAATTATTTGATTTTATATTTTCCATATAATTCTGAATTTCAAGTTTGAAAGAATTTTTTTTAGTCTTATACATTGCCTTAAATATTTATGCTTATTTATGAAAGTTTCTGCTATAGTTTTATCTTTACTGAGCATCTGATCTCACCCCTTTCTATGTTTTATTTTTACCAGGATGTGATGGAGTATATTATTATTGACCTGTAGAGATAGTCTAAGGGATTGTTTCTTATGGAAATGGGGATGACCTTGTTTGTTTAAGGTTAAAACATTCTAATCGATTTCTAACGGGTTTATTCATAGAACCGGAAACATCCAATGATTCTATATCCATTTGGACCTACTTTCCAAAGGTAGGTGATCATTAGTTGTGGACCGATAAGGCTTAATAATTTGCATTGGTTGAGAGGATGTGAGGTCAGGCTCATCACAGCTTTTTTAGGGGAATTATTACCTACTCCGAGACTCTCTTATAGATTTAAGTTATGTTCATGAATCCTTATTAATTCACCAAGTATGAAAATGAGTTTTCCTTTAGATCTGACAATCAATGATTGATATGTATGAGATTTAGAGAATCTTTTATATGTATTTAAGGTTCTTCATCGATAGAAAATCATCCGTATTTATTAGATATTCTTAGTCAATGCTATCACTCAACACATTATATAGAAATATCTTGGTCATTATGATAACCATACTAGTTTTAAAGCCACTCAGTGGGGTACTTGAAGTTTATTGTCATTCAGAAGGATAGGGATTATTTCATAGTTGGGATTGTACCCGCAGATGGGCTACCTATGTATCCTTGTTAGAAAAGGAATCATAACCCACGTAGTTTGAGTGAATAACTATGAGGTTTATGCATGATTAATGGATCAAAGATAGATTTCATAATTACTTTTACACTCTAAGCTCACGTGATTCATGATCGGTGTGAGAAACAAGAGGTATTAGTAAAACCTAACGATTGTGTCCCAAAATATGCAATCATAAGAAATGACATGGGGCTTATGTATTTAAGACTGCCCAAGATATATGAGGATTTGGATTTACTTCAGGGAAGAAACTTGGGAACAAGGTCCATAAAGGTATATGTGCTTTATGTAGATTTGGATACTCTAACTTGGGGCTTACTCCTGAGGAGGACGCCCAAATTAGGGGGAACTTGGGGCTTACTCATAAAGAGGATGCCCATTAACAAGGAACTTAGGGCTTACTCCTAATTAGGATGCCTATTAACAAAGAACTTGGGGATTACTCCTAAAGAGGATGACCATTAACAAGGAACTTGGGTCTTACACCTAAGGAGGATGCCCAGGTTAAGGGAAATTATGATTGGGGATTACTCCTAATAGGGAGGCCCACGTTAAGGGGACTTGAGACTTGGGGCTTACTCCTAAAAAGGATGCTAAAATTAGAGAGTGACTAATGATTAGGTTTTATTCCTGATAAGGAATCCCAAGTCAACAGAAATTAAGCCTAGGGATTACTTCTGAAAGGGAGGAACAGATTAGGGAACTTGGGGCTTACTCCTAAGGAGGATGCCCAGATTAAAGATCTTGTCATCTTAAAGTATGAGGTTGAATGAAGGAAATTTGTAACCTTAGTGACATAAAGTTATGTAAATCATGAGGTTTTGAGAGATGTTCCACAGAATTCCTTTCATATAAAGAAACCAACAAAGGAACCATGCCAAAAATGGCTTTGAAGAGGGTTTTGAAGGCTGTCCTTGAAGTGGGAAGGTGTATTTGAAGAAAGGAAGTGAATTGGAAGGAGGCGTGCAAGTATTGGTCTGGCGCGCAAGTCCTGGTCGAGCAAGTATACTTGCGTGACATGAGTTCACTTGGGAGATGGAGAACCTGTGAAGTGATACTTGGGAGACTTTGGATTGGAGCCCTTAGTATCATCCCTAGAGGCTTTCAGATGGGTAGTGCGCAAGATTCCTTGAGAGGAAAAGACGGCGTGCAAGTATCATCACTTCCCTTGAGGGATGGACACTTAGGCATTCAAGTATTGATGAGTTCTAATACTTAGGCCTTATTCTTCCACTTAATAGCTTGAATTATAGGTAAATAATTACCTTAGAAGTGTTCAGAAGACTTCAGATGGAGACTTGGGTGACCAGAGCTTGAATCTGAGTTTTGGATTTTTCATCCTCGAAATGGGGGGGCCCACAAGGGGTATTTATAGGCCATTGAGGACCTTGGGAGAAAACAGAAATAGGTTACGCAAGTGACTTGCATGACCCATATGTGGCACACAAGTATACTTGCATGACCATAATGAAACTTCCATGACCCATGCTTAAAGGGTTCATTGTTCATGCCTTTGTCAATTTTTGATGTTCTTCAAAGGATGGCTCTCTTTGTGTTTAAGGTATTCCACCTTTTTCATTCATTAGGATATGTGATGGAAAGGAGTGTCAACAAAATTACCCCCTCATAATTGGTTCCAAAAAAGGAAAGAGGATTTAACTCTGAGGAAAACGAGGAACAAGGTATTGTGGCGTGCAAGTAGTAGGCGTGCAGGTATGCTTCTAGCGTGTAGGGTCCAGCGCGTAGGGGTATGGCCTCGCCTATAAATATGGGTTCCACTCTCATGCAAAGCACCTAGATTTCAAATCACCTTTCTCTCATTGTGCAAGTGATATCTCATTCACGCAAGTGACTTGGATTTCCATTTGTACGCACTTTTGTTCATGTCATGCTTCTGTAGTGAGTTTCTGACTTGCGCGCTAGTACTAGCGCGGTAAAACCTCCGCGACCATATTGGACTTGCACGCCAATATGGGACTCGCGCGCCTTAATTCCATAGCCATTTTTTCCGAATTTCTTTTCAAATTTTATGAAAAATCAACTTACTTAAAAGTTAATTATCCGATATTTGTGAAGATTCAATGGCTCCCAGAAGAATTGGATCAGCTGATGAACTAGCAAGAAAATGGATTAATGACATAATGAAAATCGTTGGCCATGATTACTATGATATATGTGACAGGACTCTCCCAGATTTGGCCAAGTACTTGAAGAAATATCATGTCAATTTCCCATAAATCATTTACTTGCCTCTGTATGGGAATGGTCATCTGCATGGATTCAACATTACAGAGCCAAAGAACTATCTCCTGCATTCTTGGTTTCAAACTTACACCAACTTTTCTTCAGAAAATGTCTCAGTTGGAGGATCATTTTTTAGTAATGGAATAGTGGAGAAGGCCTGCATAATGCATCATAGCCCATGTGCCCTAGATTTGAAACCACACAAGCCTGAACTGCAGCTGCATTGTTATCCCTCAATCTTCGGAAACTCTCAGATGGATCAATCAAAAGGCTAGAAGAAGAGTTGGGACTTCCATCCTGAATAAGGTGTGAATCCAACTTGGATGTGTTCATATTGGGTGCGACAAAACTATGCAGAGTTTTTTGAAGATCTAAAGGTAGCTGCAATATATGAAGTCGTTTAGGCTGGGTAGACGTATGTCTACAGAAATGATAACTTTATGCCGGATCTAATCAGCTGCTGGATCCCAGAAACTAATTCTTTCCATATGACTCATGGAGAAGTAGGAATAAATTTTTGGGATGTTTACAAGATCTCGGGGGCTCCAGTTTTAGTTGATATGTATGATGAATTCAACCCCCCCCCCCCAAGGCGACGTGAAATGATTCGGAGAAAACTCTAGCTTTAGTTCGAGAATTATTGAAAATTTTCCACAAGCTCAAGAATTTGAGGTCCTCAAAAACTCCTTCTAGAAAGGATATTCATCCAGAGGAGTGGATGGATATTTTTATTACCAAGATAAAGGAGAAGGGTTCCACCTGTACTCATCCTACTAGCTGCCCCAGAACAGAGAATAGGGGTGCTCTGGGCACATTCTGGCCGACTCTGGAAGCGGGAGAGTTTAAAAAGTGGGGGTAAAAAGTGAATCAGAGAATCATATAGACGAACTTTCTGGTGGGCTTATTAGCCTTTTGGATAAGTGTATTTCTTCTGATAGTTAGGGATTCGAAGGGAGGCTTCAGGATAAGGACCTTCGTTGTTGCAGCCAAGTTGGCTGAGAGGAAAATGGTTGGGTTGGCCACCCCCATTTTGGAAAAGATTCACAGGATCTTACTCCATGTTTATATGGGTAAGTATCCTTTGAGAATAGTGGGACCATTACAAGTTCTGTGGGGATGGATCTCCACTCATTTCAAGAAATATGTTGTACAGAGTGGAGTACAGGTTCCTGGAAGTTCTTTCAGGCCATCAGTGAAAGCATATTCTGAAATTTTTTCCTTATCCCTCAAATCCTATGATATGAAGATGAGGCTAAGCATGTTCAAGGAATTCTGTTTCTTTCCTTATAGAAACCCACTAACTGGGAAGTTTTTTGATGATGGAATAGCCAGCCTGGAATTGAGGTCATACATGTTGGCTTGTAGAGATGGTGTATTGGCCACCAGGATTGACGGAAAGATTATATGCGAGGCCTATGCTCCATACATATTTTCAAGATAATTCAAGTGTCTGTAGTGGATTTTTATATCCCCTCCTATGAATGTTAGGTCATAGAAGCAACCGATGGTTACCTGACAACTATGGTTGCTGACATCTATGGAGAAGATCGGGGCAGTGTTTGATCTACTAGTTACTGGAGCGGCGAGTAACTTGACTACATGGTATGCCGAGAACTGGGTAGCAACATACCCCGAAGGGGTACTGAATCATCTGGTTCCTTGGGTGGGGAAAAAGAAGAGAACTATCAATAAATAAACCCTTCATCTGGAAGGTGACTCTTCCACGCATGTATCTGATTCACCGAGTTCCTCACACTGGGATGATTCTCAAGATTCACAGGATTGGGATGATGAGGCATGACATGCGCCAAAGTGGCCTCATGCCAGATATAATCCTCCTGTCAGAATTAAGATACCTACTTCATCAACTCCTGGTGAGTTATATCATTGAGTAAATTTAATCGCCATTACTTTATAGAGCAACAAGTTTTATTTTCTTATCATTTATCTATGATTGCAGGAGTTGGGAAGAAGTTTAAGTCTAATATTGTAGGAACCTCCTCATAGCCTTCTGGTATACATGCTGAATATCTATGACCAGAGGCTATCCATACATAGCGGAGTTTATATTGTGATGTTGAAACCTCCTAACTAGACCTATGCGAAGGGATACACATCCCTGGAGTAGAGAATCTTCGGGCTTCTACTAATATATTTTTTGAGGATAACCCCGATGAAGTGCGGGCTTACATCAGAGAGCTAGAAATGATCATATATGCCACTGATGATTCCATTCCTATCACCAAGCAGGTGAAGAAAATGATGGATTGTGGCACCACTGAAGGGACTGTTGCTTCTGGAGATGAGGAGTAGCATGATTACGTGTCTCCTAAAGATGTAAGTCTCTTTCCTTATTTTCTTTGCAACTTGATTTTAGTTAAAGCTTTGTTACTTAAGGAAATTACTTTCTTCATCCTGTAGCTTGCAAAGAAAGGAACTGTTGAGGTTACTTCACCATAGTATAGCCCTGGTGGTACTGCCATTGGATCTACTGAATCTCCTCAAGAGTCGGGTGAGGTATCTCTAGGCCGGCAAGCCATGGACGAGGAGATAGAAAGGGATTTTCACTCTCCAATACCCGTATTTGGAGATGATTATGTCAACACACCCAAAAATCCAAAGAAGCAAAGACATCAAAGGAAGAATTCCACAGCTAAACTCTTCATCAGTAGTGGTAAGTCCTTTGGATAGTCTTGAATCTTAACTCATGAAAAGATTTCTCATACTTCTTGGGATTGCAGGGGATTCTTCAATTTCCCATTTGAGGGAGTGGACTGACCCTCCTCTGTGGGAAATAGAGGGTGCTGGTGAACAGTTGAAAATTCATGCTGACTTGGTTGCTCCTGAAGAAGAGCCCGCTTCTGTTCCCAGTACTGCTCCTATTGCTGCTATAAGGAGAGAAGAGCATGATTCTGGTAAATTAACAATACTTCATAAAACGTTGAGCTAAAACATCAACCGACTTCCATTATGTGATACTTTAGGTTCAACACCTGCACCAGAACATTTGGAGGCCACTGCAACTGACTCCACAATTTTATCTGAATAAGTTCTTCAGGGTTAGAGGTTGTAGGATGAGGGTCGCCAAGAAGACATATTGAATACTCCCACTGGTGAGACTGACTGGGAATATGAGATATCACTGGATGAAATGATGAAACTTGGTGCATCTTTTGAAGAAATTTTAGATCATGTTAAATTACCATGTGATTTAGAATATTTTGGACGTGAGTTTTATACTTCGTCCTACTAAAAATTTCTTATTACATCTCTGACCATGATTGGTTGAAATGTGAAGTTCCATCTGAGAAAGATGCTGACATTCCAATGCTTGAAGGGGATAGAGAAAACCCTATTATTGCAGAGACGCTAGATCAAGTGGTACTTAACCCAGAAGAGCTTCCTAAAACCTATCCTAAAAATCCTGTTGAAGCTAGGAAATATGGGGAGGATTATTTTTATGTTGCTGGTCTAACATTGGGTAAGAGATAATAATATTTGCATCTATACTTAATTTGCAAGACAACTTAATCAACTTTTGTTATCCTTTGAAACTAACCAAAACTTTCAATTGACTATACAGGGCTGTCAATTTCAGTGGCTAGACCTGGAAGTGAAGCCTCAGCCTCCGCCCCAATGGGAGTAGAAAGTGAAGTAACATGGGTCAGGGGGGAAGGAGCAGAACATGGAACTTCTTTAAGTGCATTAATTTTGGACTATATTCCCCCCTGTGATAGTGATGTTGAATCAAACCTGGAGGTAAAAAAGGCACTCCAATTCTCACATCGCAAGGCATGGAAGAACATATGGAAGATCATATCTGAAGTGCCTCTTGAAGAGCTGTCTTTGAAAATCCTGTGACTGTCATCCATGTTCGTCATGTTAGGACTTGGCGGTTTTGGATATCAAGAGATCCATACCATAGTGAAACAAGACATCTTAAGGAGGGAGCCGGAGAAAAAATATCGTCAAGATCTGACCAGAGAAAGGTTGTTAACCAATATCAGTGAATTTGAGGCTATGGTGCCCTGAGTTGAGGCTGATCATGCTGAAAAGTTGAAGGATCTGAAGCATAAGATCAAGGAGAAAGTTGTCCAGCAGATGCACCTTCAGCAACAGTTAGATGCTGTTACTGGGGAACTTGATCAGCTTAACAATTCACTAGAAGGAGTTCAAACAAATGGTATTAAATCCATCACAGATGCCAAGAAATGACTCCATCAAGCTAAAAAGAGTGAAGCTAGTCGAGTGCATGAACTTCAAGTGGCTGCTGATGAAGCTCGGGATGCTGTGAATCAAATGAAGAGTTATGTTAAAATCCTATTGTAATTCTTGAAAAAGAGAAGAGACTCCAATCTGTTGATGTCCTTCTAACTCTTGTGCATCAATGAAAAACACTTTCATCTTCAATCATTTGTGCCTGCATTCTTTTTCTACCTACTTTAAATAATTTTACCTAAGCCAATGGGTCTAATAAGCATAGTTTGATTTTTTCTATGATTATATAAATAAACCTACAAACATTTAATCTTTTTATTGCTCAATATTACCTAAATCATTCAAAATGTATTTTTAGTGAGCTGGGACTTGACTTTTTCACAGAGTTCCCTTGTCTTTTGTGGGAAGTTTAAAGTCATGCATGTCGGACATAAAAAGGGTAATGTTTAAGGTCGAATAGATTTGACCGAATGGATAATGGATTAAAATTGACTCAATTCCATGATAATTTATCTGAAAACATATTAACACATTCAGGTATGGGTGAAAACATGTAAACTATGATTTAAGAAATTTTGAATCTGAGGAATGATATGAAAAAAGTGCTAAAAGGCATTAGAAGAAGAATTTCCTAAGAGTGAAGCTACCATTATTTAACAAACCCGTTAGGGGGTTGAATTATGCAGGGCCACTTAAGGGAATTGGCTGCATATTCCAATAATAGCATCTTTTGGATGATAGGTCCATTATGTAGACTACTTATGAAAGGCCACCTAAGGTCACGTGTTTCATCGTCGGTCAAAAGAACTCTCAGAAATTTTACTTTTCTATTGCTAAAAAACCAGTGAATGTTTATGGAGATTAAAATTTTTCAAATCATAGATTATGTTATATGGAGAGAGGTACTTGAATATGGAGAGGATATTCCCAATAAATATTGTCAAAGAATTGGATTAATGTTACTCCTACAAAGTTCTGACCCAAACTTAGGGAAGGGAAATATAAACCATAGACTTAAATACTTTCAGGTCATGAAAAAGATTATGGGACAAATATGTTAAGGATGGCTATTTTTTCATGGATCCCTACATATTTTTGTTAAGACCAATAAGGAAAAAAGAGTTTTTCCTCCCAAGAATGAAATTACCACTATTTGACAAACCTATTAAGGGGTTAAAATATGCAGGGACACTTAAGGGAATTGGGTATATAGTCAAACAATAGTATCTTGTTCCTGACAGGTCTGTTATGTAGACTACTTATGCAAGGCTGCCTAAGAGCACGTGCTGCATAGTGAGGCAAAAGAATTCATGAGTATCAGACATTTTGTGATCAGAAGTCAAGAAAAGGGTTATGGTGATCTGGAAGTATTTAAGGTTAGTATTATGACACATGAAAATGGGTATTGTCCAATGCATGAAAGAGATACATAGACCAATGCTGGCCATAATCATGTTGTGGTTGGGTCCTGATTTGAGATGCTAAACTTCACTACATATTTCATTAGAATGAGAATCAAGCCAAATGTAGTTCTTAAAATATAGTTTAACGTCATGTGGGATGAGAATGTAGGATATCTTAGTTTAGTGTCATAGAGCTCGGACCATAATAAGGAATACACATTGTGTGTTTTATAAACCTGATGTGAATGAAGATCAGGGTTTTCATACCACATTCATGTTTTCACACGGGGACTTTTCAGCCAAGGGACTGAAAGTGTAATTTGGGATTAGGCCCAAAGACTTGGGTCTGGATTCGAGGGAAGCTCGAACGTTCCTATGTATCCCATAAGTATGGGAATCAAGCCATACGTAGTTCTTGAAATACCATCTGTACATATTTGTTTTGTACAATTGAAGGGTGAAAGGGGAATTTAGTGCAATGATGGTTTGACCCAAGATTAAAGGTTTGGGCATTGCCATGTGTGCATGTAGTCCTTGGAATATGACATGATTGGAGATCAATTTCAATAATGATTCCCACTTAGGTAAGGGTATCAAAGACTGTTGAACCAATGTGAAGATATTGTTTTTTGGGGGGGCTTCACATTTTAACATCGTATGAGATGGAGGTGAGTCGATGTGAAGATGTTGGTTTTGGGCTTGAACCTCGAGAGGTTGCCTACATACCCAGCCTTGAAGTCAAGGATAAAAGTCCATGTAGTTTGATTAAGAATGAATTGGTGATCAAGTTGTACTTGAGGACAACCCAAAGATGGTGTTGGGACTTATGCGTGATTACTGTCCCAAAGAGGGTGTTATGGTTGAATTTTACTCTAATCTCACGTGAGTCATACTCGGTGTGAGAAACAAGAGGTAGAAACAACCCTAACAATGCACAGTTTAACGTCATGTAGGACAAAAGGGACAGGACACAGTTTAACGTCATGTTGGATGAAAGAGGGGACTATGAAGTTTGATGTCATGCAGTAAGGACAATAGAGGGGACTGTTCATTTTAATTTCATGCAGTAAGGATAGGTGCTACAAATTTTATCATCATGTAGCTAAGACAACACAGTTTAACGTAATGTTGGAGGAGAAAGTGACCATACAGTTTAAAGTCTCGCGGTAAAGACTATGGGGGAGAACCATGCAGTTTAAAGTCTTGCGGTAAAGACTATGGGGACTATGTAGTTTAATGTTATGTAGTAAAGAAAAAATAGGGACTGTATCGTTTAACGTCATATATCAAGGACGAGTGCTACACAGATTAGAGTCATGTAGCTAGGACAACACAGTTTAACATATCGTGGGATGAAAGGGTGTTGTACAGTTTAGTGTCATGTAGCTAGGATGTATTGTATTTGTGTCACACAAAATACTTCTTCAAGAATCTTGCATTGGTTGGAGTTTTAATGAGTTCTCCATCCATTGAGATTAAAGAATAATCCCCATTGGAGTAGACCTTATGTATTGAATAAGGTCCTTCCCACTCTCGCTCAAGCTTGGGAGGTTTCTTTCCTGGTATCATTGTAGTTCTAAGAACCAATACCAATTCTCCTTGAATGAATGAATGAAGACAAACTTTTTTGTTGAAAGCATGTGCTATTCGATTCTGATAAATTTCCAAGTGGTGGAGGGTGCGAAATCTTTTTTCATCTAATCATTCCAATTCATCCAATCTCTCTTGATATTGTTCATCTGTAGATGACTGATCACAAATGGATACTCTGAGTGAAGGTAATTGAACCTCAATGGGCAAGACTACTTATGTTCCATATAACAAATAATATGGAGTTGACTGTGTAGTAGTGCGGGTGGTGGTCTGATAAGCCCATACAGCATGAAAAAGTTTATCAGGACATGATTTCTTATCTTTATCCACCATCTTTTGTAGTATTTTTGAAAGAGTCTTATTGAAGGCTTCTATTTGTCCATTGGTCGTTGCATGATTCTGAGATGAATGGTTGGATTTGATGTTGTATTCTTGATACAACTTCCTTACCTCATATGAACAGAAGTTGGTGTCATTGTCTGTTAATATCGTATGAGGGACACTAAATCTGGTAATTATGTTAGAATTGACGAATCTAACAATGATTTTATAACTAACTTCTTTGAGAGGTATTGCCTCTACCCATTTGGAAAAGAAGTCAGTATTAGTAATAATATACTTAAACAGCTTGGATGTAGCTAAAGGGTAAGGTCTTACTAGATCCATTCCACATGTGGAAAATGGCCATGAGTATTTAGTTGTATGAAGCAACTCTGGGGGTTGATTAATGAAGTTGGCACATACTTGGAAAGAATGACACTTCTTAGTGAAATCAACGAAATCTTGTATCATTGAAGGCCAAAAGTATCCAAGCCTTCAAATTTGATCAGACAGTCTATGTCCAGACTGGTGGGCACTATAGACTCCTGCATGTACTTATTTCATGGAAGCCATTGTCTCTTCACCATCAATACATCTGAAGATAATTCCATCAAAACCAATTTTGTAGAGAATTTTTTCTAGGTGATCTGGGCTATCATAAAGAGTAAAATTGACCACACGTCGCCGGACTTGTTCTTTCCCAGCTCTATCAAGTGGGAGTGTTCCATTTTGAAGGTATTCCCTAATAGGTGTCATACATCCTATAGTATGACCATATGGTTTAGGAATGGGACTAATTTCATTGATTTTCTCTATTTTGATGTGAACATAAGATGAAATTGTATGAAGGTGGGCAATACTGATGATTGTTTCGTCCCGATTTGGATCTGCCAGAGTTGTTGCTACATTAGAAAATGCATCAGCTTGGGAATTTTGTGATCGCGGGACATAAGAAAATGTTGGTTCCAAAGGAAATTTTTCCATTAACTCTCTGATGTAATATTACAAAGGGATTAACTCTTCTTTTCTAATGGAATAATCCCCATTGACTTGTTTGATTACCCGGTCGGAATCACCTTTCACCTTTAAGTGATTCACCTGTGCCTGAAGCACCAACTCCAATCCTGTGATGAGAGATTAATATTCTGATTCATTGTTTGTACCGCCTTCCAACAATAAGAATGAATAGGGTAGCACTGCCTTTTCAGTGGAAATAAGTACAATTCCCAACCCAACTTTTTTGAATTTAGGATCTTCCATTTTTTTCCCTGTTGGACTTATAGAAGCACCATCAAAGTACATTTCCCATGTTTGAAGATTATCTTGAACAGAGAAGAATTCCTCATTAGGAAGTTCAATATCTAAAGATGTATCTTCTACTGAAGGGTGTTCAGTACGGAAATCAACAAGAGCTTGGACCTTTATTTCCTTTTGAGACACATACTGGATATCAAACTGCTGCAAAATAACTGCCCACCTTGCCAGATGTCCTGTAAGAATTGGAAGACAAAGGATAAATTTGAGTGGGTTATTACGAGATACCAATTGGACCTCATGATATTGTAGGTACTGTCTCAATTTCTGAACTGCAAAGATTAATGCTAGGTAGTACTTTTCAATACTTGAATATCGAGTTTCTGCCTCAAGTATAGTCCGACTGAGATAGTAAAGGTTGTTTTCATTCCCAGCATCATTATTTTGGGCAATGAAGTCACCCAATGATTTCTCTAAATTTGTCACATATAGGATAAGTGTTATTTCTTCAACAAGTGGAATTAATACCGGTGGACTCAAGAGATATTTCTTAAGAATATTAAATGCCTCTTGACATTCTTCAGTACACTGGTAAGTGACTCCCTTCTTCATCAGTTTGGTGAAGGGTAAACATTTTCCTGCCATATTGGTGATGAAATTATGAATATAGGTCAAGTGTCCTTGAAGTCCTCTCAATTACTTCAAATTTTGAGGAGGTGACATACCAAGGATTGATTTTGTCTTCTCAGGATTGAATTTGATACCATGATGGCGTATAACAAAGCTGAGAAATTTTCCTGAGGTTACCCCAAAAGCACATTTTAAGGGGTTCATCTTCAAATTATGTTTTTGAAGTTTGTGGAATATGATTTCCAAATCAGCCAAGTGATTAGAATGTTTTCTAGATTTAACCACCAAATTTTCCACATAACATTCAAAAAATTTCCCTAAAAAGGGTTTGAAGATACGGTGCATGGCACGTTGATATGTTGCACCTGCATTCTTCAGGCCAAAGGGAATTTCTCGATAGCAAAACACACCTTGAGGGGCTCTGAAGGTTGTAGATTCTTCATCTTCTGGAGCCATTCGGATTTGATTATACCCAAAATATCCATCCATGAAGGAAAGTTCTACATAGCCAGCAGTTGCATCAATTAAGAGTTTTATGATCGGAACTGGAAAATCATCCTTGTGACAATGCCGATTAAGATCTCTAAAATCAATGCAAACCCTAATTTGTCCATTTTTCTTTTTCACAGGGACAATATTAGCTAGCCATTTGGGATATTGAACTTCTCTGACGAAGTCATCCTTGATAATATTATCCACCACAGCTTTGATTTTGGAGACATAAGTTGGGTGGGTTCTTCTTACGGCTTTCTTGAATCCTCAATGTTCTTCTGGAAAACCCAAATGATGGGTAGAAACATCAGGATCAAGCCCTGGAATTTCCGTTTAGTTCCAAGAAAATATGTCTTGATTTTTCTTTAAAAATTAAATATACATTTCTTGCACTTCAAGATTCATGGCTGCACTAATTAAAGTGGGGCATGGATCTTCTTTTGTACCTAGATTTATTTCTATGATTTCATCCACAATGGTAGAGATACCTTCTTTAAATGCTGGAGGAGCATCTCTGAGATCTTCCTCTTCTTCTTCAATATGTGTTACTTTTTTTGTTTCTACTTGCATAGTAGATGGTGAAGTAGAATTTCCATGATTAAGAGAGAAATTAAAATTTTAACATCTTGAAGAAGAGGTTACCATTTTTGACCCTATTAATGATGAAGGTATTCCTTGGGTAATAAATAGGAGATGATGGATTGAGAATCAACATCATCATTCATCTCTGACATTGTTATAACTTCTTCTGGCCAGGTTGATGAAGTATAGAATTACTGGATTTCAGTGGATGAAATGAAGACATCTCCATTTGAGTTTTCATCATTACCTTGTGAATCAGAAATTTCTCCCATGTTTTCTGGCTTGGTTGTCGTAATTAACATTATGGAAGTTTCCATAAGAGAATTGGGATTTGGGTCTATCCTGTCAATTTCACTGATAGGAAACACATAATCTATACTCACATGTAAGAATGGGTTTACTGGAATCTTTTCCAAACCATATAGAGCATTAATTTTGGTAACTTCCTTTGTCCTAGATACCTCATTTCCCTCCATGTGATAGAATTTTGCCTCAATGTATTGAGATTCACATGTTTGGAATGGGGATTTCTCGCCATACAATGTCCCAATTTGACCATTGAAACAATATTTGAGACATTGATGGTATGATGAAGGTATATCCACATGTTGATGTAGCCAAGGTCTTCCAAGAAAAATGTTGAAGGTTGTGTCATGACAAACAACCATGAAATCTGAATTGGATACAAGATCCCCAAACTGAGTTCTAAGTGTAATCTCGCCCAGAGGTTCTTGTTCATTTTTATCATATCCTTGCAATATCAAAGTAGAATGAGATAAATCAGATTCGGTGAGGCCTAATTGGCGAAGTGTACGAATATGGATGAGGTTGACTCCCAAACCATTATCAATGAAAGCTCGTCAGATGTCTACATCATTAAACTTGCTAGATAAATAAAAAGGTCTAATATGTCCATGGACAACATCATCTTCATCTTCATCTGTAAAAGATATCATTGCATGTCATTCTACAGAATCATTATCTACATGGTAGACTTCAGCCGCAACAATTTTAGTTTCGAATTTCTTAGGACTTGACAAAGCCTCAATGAGTGCCCCTCGAAGATCCTTTGATAGATTCAAGGCATCCAGAATTGATAACTTGGCCGGTACTTGGGCCAAATGTTTCAAGACATCATACTTTTGGTCCAAAGGTCTGTGTTTCCTAACAGGAACATGTGGTTTCGTAGGTGCCTTAGAATTTGATGCTTTGGAAGTGGATGCATCTTCTATCATGGTAGGAGTTGGAAATACTCTTGGCTTTGGAATATTAGACTGACTAGGTCTATTTATTTGTTGAGAGGAAGAAGGTGTAACTTCTAACCAATATTCTAAAATAACTGTGCTAGGACTGAATTTTCCATGTGTAGAAAAACATTCTTGTTCTTGTTTTTCCTGTTGAATGGATTTTCCATGAGTTTCTGCTTCATATACAGTTCTAGCAGGGGTAGGATTGAAATAGTGTCTTCTGAAATATCCACATCTTCCTCTATATCCTAGACCTCTAGAACCCCCTCTAATTCCTCTATTTGATACAGGGAACTCAGGCTCATCAAGATCGAAACTGTGACTGGTATAAGGATCTGTTAATTGAATCATGTTAATAGAACCAAAGATCAACTCTTAATCTGATGAACATTATGCCTGATTATCTAGTTTAGGTTGTACCGTTTGGTGGGGCGGTGCCCGTTCTTTTAAAGTAGATGGCATAAAATCCGCCAGAGTCAAAGACAACTTAGGCTTTGACATGAGATCATCTTCTTCTGACTTCTCTTATTTCTTCTAATTATGATGCTTCTTTGAGGATTTTCCTTCTTATAAAGGGGGTTTTTCTATGGCATTCATAGCTGAAGACACAATTGGTTTCTTAAATTGCATTTGTAAAATGGCATGAGCTCGGTTAATTGTTTTCCTGACCATCAAATCATCATATTTCTGTGCATTTTTTCTTTGGACTTCATGCCACTCGTCTTCTTCCTCTATATCTGTAGTAGTAAAACATGCTACCTGGGATGAATAACCTTTCAGTTTTACCTGTCCTGAATCCACCATTTTTTGTAGGAGGTCTTTGAAGACAAAACACTTCTGAATGGGATACCCTAACATCTGATGAAATGGGAAATAGTTGGTAAGGTCTTCATCTCCTTCTTTGTTCAGCACTTTATGCCTTGGCAACTGAACCAAATTATTTTCCAGAGCCCAAATGAAGTAACCAAGAACTTGTTCATTTTGTAAAGAATAAAATTTGTTCTTTAACTCCTCAAATTGTTTCTGTATTTGATCTATTTGATCATCTTGATGAAATGGCCTCTATTGTTTATTCTCAGGATGTGGAGCCCTTCGATAAGATGAAGGTTTTGAAGTGGAAGCAGGTAAAGGTGCTTGTTTAAGTGTGACTATAGCAGTATCTACTTTCCCTATTCTCTTTCTTGGAACTGATGGAATTACATGAGGTTTAGCCTTAGTACTCATAAGAGAGTCTTCGATCTGCTGAGCAATTTAAGTAAGGTCTTGAAACCCTCCTGTTTATTTCACAAGGATCAACGGTGTGCGTAATTCATCATGCAAATTTTCTACACAAATTTGCAACAATTCTTCTTGAGGGAGTGCTAAACTTAAAGAATATGTTAATACCTTCCGTTGAGCAGTGAAATCTGAAACTCTTTCATTTTCCCTTTTCTTACAATTTGTATGATCAAAAACCATCATCTTTGGAAATGTTGAGCTAAATTGAAGAAGGAATCATTGACGGAGATCTTCCCACACAGTAATTGACCGGGATTGAAAGCTTGTATACCAGACAACAGAAGGCCCTTGTAATGACTGTATAAAACACCTGAGATTAACTACTTCTTGTTGTTGAGGAGTTCCCATCATAGGATCCCAATGAGAAAAAAAATGTGTTAAGTGTTTTTCTGGATCTCCTAAACCATTAAAAATTGGGAATTTGGTACTTGAAAAATTTGATGGGGGAGGAATTGCATCCACCCATTTAGGGTAAGCTCTCTTTTCTGGTTGAATTTGTGCATGTTTTTCCTCCATAGCTTCTAACCAAGCTGTTAATGACTCAATGGTAGTTATTAACTTTTAAGAAACATCTGGTTGATCTTGGACCTAAGTAGGTGTAATAACTGTAGTTTGCACAGGTGTGGTGACTGGTACTACAACTGATGGTAGAACTACCGTTTGTTGTTGTGCATGACCCATAGGATTAGACCTGTGAGGGTGTACTGGTAAAGGAGGATATTCTTGATCTATCTCAGTAGCTGCAACAAATTCTCTTGACTGACTGACTCCATCACACTTAGGAGGAAGACTACCTTGAAGTAGTTCTGCATTCAACCTCCTTAACTCCTTCATTTCTTCCTCTTGTTGTGTGAACCTTTGCTCTAATGAGAGTGATTGTCCTTCTCCAGAGGTAGGGAGGAATGTAACCTGAATTTTTTTCTTTCCACTTATTGGATGCCTTTCGGAGAGGGGGAGTTGGTTATTTAAAGGAATACCTAAATTCTGGGTAAACCTTTGATTCCGGGTATGCACACCTTCCTCATTTGTTTCTGTGTGAACAGTCTCTTGAACAGGAACTTCTTCATTGATTACTCTGAGTGATCCTCATGTTCTAGAGGATTAGTGACAACGGCATTGATGACATTTATTGATGCATAACGTATTTCATCCCTTCTATCAGCATTTCTATGATATTTTTTTCTCCCATATCCTTGATGAGACATTTCCTTTTGTTGAGTTGATCCCTCAGGAACTTCTTGATGAACCGTAATTTGGAGGGAATCTCCTGATAATTTGGCTCTATGTTCTTCTTGTGGCTTCTTCCCTAATCGAGAGAAGACCGACTTTCGCTGAGGAAGAGATTGAGAATTTGAAAAATCCCCAGTCTGGTGAACTGGGGTTGTTCCTATTGTTCCTGCTCATCTCCTTGAATGTTATTTGTTGATTTCAAGGGTTGGGTTAAAAGAGTCCCCAGTCTGGCAAGCTGAGGTGGTTCTTGAGCTGCTATATCTGAGACTTTCTTAAAATCTCTCCTGATTTTGCGGACTTTAGTCCGGAAATTGGCCAGATGCATCAACCTACATCCACTCAAATCACCTAGCTCAAATGATCGTTGGATGATTTCTGACACTTCTGTCACCTGATGATGTGCATGCTCTAAACGAGAAGCATGATCGATATTCTCATTTGCCTGATGCAAGAGTAATTCGACAACTTGTTCTCTGTATTCCTGACTTTGGGAAGAACTATTTTAGGTCTGTTCCTGAGCAAGCCTTTGATTACATACAAAACCAAATGGTTATGGCCGACCATGGGCAATAACATTGCATGAGACCATTTTTTGCTGGCTTTGTTGACTGGAGAGTATAGTGAAATGAAGTGCTCCATGAACACCCCATCCCCTGATATGAATACCATATGGGGCATTGGTAATTAACTGGAGCAATCTTTTTAGTGTTCCAAGGCATGAATTCTGAAGGGATCTCTGCTACTTTTCAACCTTTAGATATCGGGAAACTGAGAGAGATGCCAAATCAATTTGGTGTTGTAACCCTTCTATTATCTTGACATGATTTTCATATTCATCATAAGATAATATTTTCTTTTTCAAGTGACAAAGAGTTTTCCACATGTTGATACGAATATCATGAATACAATCTTCCGTCATCATTTATGGAATATCATACTGAGAGTCATCCGAATTCCAAAACATGACTGGTACTTCACCTTTCACCAGTTGTTTTCTCATATTCAGCACTTCCTCCTTATCATTCGATGAATATTCTTCTACCTGATTATACCAAAGCCGGTGATTCTTTGTTGCTTCATCAAATTCAACAAGATTAGAAGAGAATTCATTTATCAAATTAGAAGATGAATGACCCAGGGGTGGTTTGGAGAATGACCTACACCCCGTGATATCTTCTGATTGAGAAAGTATTTCACCTACTAGCGGTAAAGCATCAGACAGGACTGGCTTCACATTTTCAAGTGCCTCAAGATAAGAGAGCTTTCTGGTTACTACATTGTCCTTTGAAGAATTTTCCAGGAAATGTGTATTACTACTTCGAAGAGGACTTTCACAACTAAATTCATCATCATGTGGAGGACCACCATGGTGGGTTACTGAAAAAGATGAAACCTTTTTCTCCTTGATCTTCTGGCCACACAAAGGGTTATTGTGGCTCTCATCTGAAGATTATACTTAGAGATTGACCGAACTGTCATGAAGGAAGCCTTCATGAAGAAGTGTCTGATGAAGACCTTTGGAATTATTGTTCCCACTATTGGGAAATGAGAGAGTATAATCTTGAGTTACAACAGATAATTGTCTGAGGGCTTCAAGAACTCCAGCATCGAGCAAGGCCTTATTACAGATTGGATCTTGATTTATTGACTGTGTTGAATGGGTCTTTTTCTTAGATGCATTATTACTCACTTTGGGAACCACTTGTTGATGAAAGTGGTTATTATGGGAAGGTGTATGTGCCTGCTTAGGAGAAATGGTCAGGTTAGGATGATTATCTCCATTCAAATCAGGTGTATGTGCCTGACTTGATTGTCTGTATGAAATGGGGGAGTATGCCCCACGACCCTCTTGGACTAGGATAGAGGTGTGTATCTGTTTCGGAGTGATATGTTGATGAGTCACTCCACTAATAGGGATAGATTTATTATTCCTTCCCTGTGATGCTTCTGAAGTTGTTATAATATTCTGACAGGCATCCAGAATATGGGCAGGGATTTGCTTCTACTCTTTCACCATTGTCATAATGTTCTTTGTGACTTTAGCTGCAAGAACTAGAATATATGTCAATTTTGTGCTTGGAGTAGGTGTGTATTCCTTCTCCTGTCCTCCTTTTCCTGTTAGTGAATTCTGAAAGTACTTATTTGTGGGGGCATAGAGTTGAGTATGCTCCAAATTTGTTGTCGGAGCTTTCCGACTAACTTCTCTGGATGCTACCAAATGAGACTATTGGTAGGATTGATGAACATTGGCAGGTGTATGTGCCTACTTTGTATTATTAATCATGTATGGTTTACTAATTTCCTTAAATACTAGAAAACGAGACTGCTAACAGAATTGTTGATTATAAATAGGTGTATGTTCCTGCTTATCAGTTGCCACCATATTAGATTGGTGAGCTTCTTTGGATGCATTCAAACGAGACTATTGACTGGTTGATGAATTATAAACAGGTGTATATGCCTTCCTATAATACTCCGCCAGAATTTCCTGGAGGGATAGGCATGTTACTGCCAGAAGAGTCTGTTGGGCAGTAATATCAGGACGGACGAGTGTATATGCCCGCTCATTGTTTGTCATCAAGTTGGATTTATGGACTTCTCCAGAGGGGGAAGAAGTAAGAACCTACTCCCTGTTTACCGGATTTTACCTCTGATAGTTCGTCTTGCATTCTCAGTTCTGAGGAACCTGAGCCAAACCCCTAAAGTCGATACCCTTATCATGTTGAGGGTGCACTACCACATGAGTCCGGTGGCGATTGTTGATGGGAGCACTCGATAAGGACTCCTATATTCTTGAATTGGGTCCTTGAGTGACCTTCTCATTCACCTCCCCATAATATGGGAGGGACTGTTGATTTCGTTCCGAGGATAACGACCCAAAATGGTTAGAGACGGTGGTTGGCACCACCTGCTTCTTGATTGATGGTCGTCACTGTCTAGAAAACTATGGTGAATTGTTAACTTGGAGGTCTTATCAAGTGGCCTCCAGAGTCGGAATGGTACTGTGTTGATGGTATTATTTAACCAATGCATTTGAAACCCAGTGTTGTAGACGCTGAGTAAGTGAAGTCGTCCTCAGAGCGGACAAGGATCCAGCAGGAGTAGATGCCAAGACATTCACAGGTATGAATTTTAAAGAAGCCATTTATGTAATGCAGAGAGATCTTGGAAAAGAGTGCATGTTTGATATAACAGACATAATCAAGATAAGTTCATCCACTACATCTTTTGGATGAGGACATATGTTATTCATTGTTTTGTTTTCCCTCACATTAAGTTAAATAGGGGCCTAAAAAATAAGTAAAACATAATTTAACTTGGTTAAGGATTCACGTCGGGTTCACCATTTTTGTTTCTTCTAGAAATGTGGATGACCATGCTTGTTTTAGGTTCGAACATTCCAATCAGTTTCTAATGGGTTTATTCTTAGAATCAGAAACATCCAATGATTCTATATCCATTTAGACCTACTTTCCAAAGGTAGGTTCTCATTAGTTGTGGACCAATGAGGCTTAAGAATTTTCATTGGTTGAGAGGATGGGAGTTCAGGCTCATCACACCTTTTTTAGGGGAATTATTACCTACCCCAGAAATCTCTTACAGATTTAAGTTATGTTCACAAATCCTTATTAATTCACCAAGTATGAAAATGAGTTTTCCTTTAGATCTGACAATCAATGACTGATATGTATGAGATTTAGAGAATATTTTATATGTATTTAAGGTTCTTCATCGATAGAGAATCATCCATATTTATTTGAGATTATTATTCAATTGTATCCTTCAACACATTATATAGAAATCTCTTGGTCATTATGATAACCAAACTGGTTTTAAAGGCACTCAGTGGGGAACTTGAAATTTATTATCGTTCAGAAGGACGGAGAATATTTCAGAGTTGGGATCGTACCCGCAGATGGGATACTTACGTATCTTTGTTAGAAAAGGAATCAGAACTCATGTATTTCAAGTGAATAAGTATGAGGTTTAGGCATGATTAATGGCTCAAAGAAAGATTTCATAATTACTTTTACACTCTAATCTCACGTAAGTCATGCTCGGTGTGAGAAACAAGAGGTATTAGTAAAACCTGACGATTGTGTCACGAAAGATGCAATCATAAGAAATGACATGGGGATTACGTATGTATGAATGTCCAAGATATATGAGGATTGGGATTTACTTCAGGGAAGAAACCCAGGAACATGGTCCATAAAGGTATATGTGCTTTATGGAGATTTGGATACTCTAACTTGGGGCTTACTCCTGAGGAGGATGCCCAAATTAGGGGGAAATTTGGGCTTACTCTTAAAGAGGATTCCCATTAACAAGGAACTTAGGGATTACTCCTACTGAGGATTCCCATTAACAAGGAACTTGGGGATTACTCCTAAGGAGGATTCCCATTAACAAGGAACTTGGGGCTTACTCCTAAGGAGGATGCCCAGGTTAAGGTAAATTGTGATTGGGGCTTACTCTTGAGAAGGAGGCCTAGGTTAAGGGGACTTGAGACTTGGGGATTACTCCTAAATAGGATTCTCAAATTAGAGAGGGACTAATGATTAGGTTTTATTCCCGAGAAGGAAGCCCAAGTCAAAAGAAATTAAGCCTAGGGCTTACTCCTGAAAAGGAGGCCTAGATTAGGGAACTTGGGGATTACTCCTAAGGAGGATGCCCAGATTAAAGATCTTCTCATCTTAAAGGATGAGGTTTAATGAAGGAAATATCTAAACTTAGTGACATAAAGTTATGTAAATCATGAGGTTTTGAGAGGTGTTCCACAGAATTACTTTTAGATAAGGAAACCAACAAAGTAATCATGCCAGAAATGGCTTTGAAGAGGGTTTTGAAGGTTGTCCTTAAAGTGGAAAGGTGAATTTGAGGAAAGGAAGTGAATTGGAAGGAGGCACGCAAGTATTGGTCTGGAGCACAAGTCCTGGTCACGTAAGTATAATTGAGCAAAATGATTTCACTTGGGCGATGAAGAACCTGTGAAGCGATACTTGGGAGACTTTGGATTGGAGCCCTTAGTATCATCCCTAGAGGTTTTCATATGGGTGGCGCGCAAGATTCCTTGAGAGGAAAAGACGGCGTGCAAATATCATCATTTCCCTTAAGGTCTGGACACTTAGGCGTGAAAGTATTGATGATTTCTAATACTTAGGCCTTATTCTTCCATTCTAGGTAAATAATTACCTTAGAAGTGTTCGGAAGACTTCAGACGGAGACTTGGGTGACCAGATCTTGAATCTGAGTTTTGGATTTTTAGTCCTTGAAATGGGGGGGCACAAGGGGTATATATAGGCCATTGAGGACCTTGGGTGAAAAAATAAATAGGGCGCGCAAGTGACTTGTGCAACCCATATGTGGCACACAAGTATACTTGTGCGACCATAATGAAACTTGCACGACCCATGCTTAAAGGGTTCTTTGTTCATGTCTTTGCCAATTTTTGATGTTCTTCAAAGGATGACTCTCTTTGTGTTTAAGTTATTCCCCTTTTTTTATTAGTTAGACTCTGTGATAGAAAGGAGAATCAATAGGGATATGAGTGAGGCCTATGGAGACTATTTTATTGAAGTTTTTCATTTTATATTGTAAAGTAAAACTTATGAATGTATCTAGTATTTCCAAGGATACTAAACTAATCGGTCTTTAGAGACTTTATCTTTTGTGATCATGAAAATGTTATGTAATAATGCACCGACTCTGAGTAACTATGTTAGGGGCGTTACAGTTGGTATCGGATGAAGTTTAGTATAAACCTTGGAAACTAGATTTAGAAAAACTCTAATTAGAGAACATTAACCTAAGATAGACTTTGAGGATTATTATAGAAGAACTTCCTAGAATTTTGGTATTGTAGATATTTTTGTGAGTTTTCTGAGAAATATATCCCTATTTGGATACGATCAGGTAGAGGCAGCTTTGGCACAGATGTACCTAGGGGTAAAACCCAAAAACACCGCTTTGAGCTAGACTTGAATGAGAACTGGTGCACGACAACGAGCCTTGCTGCACTCTTGGTTACGACACTCTTGTGGGATATGATTAAGATAATTCTAATTTTATTTACAAACCATTATGAAGGGTTTATGAGTATATACTTCCTCAAAGAAAATATTTTTATGATTCTGGATTATATCTATAAACTATTCAATTTATGTTAACTGTTTACAAGTTTGGAATTATGTATTGTGATTCATAAACTAATCTAGTGTGTGCCATTGTTTAGAAATGGTGCCTAGTGGAAGGAATGGAAACTGTATCAATGCACGTAATGCATGTAGGTATTACCCTCCTACTCAAGATAATTACAATGGATCTGGTGATGCAACTGGTGTTGATCAGCATATCACCATACTGGGATAACTCACTCAGGTTATGAATAATAACTTTACCCGTATAGAGCACCCTGATCCACAATGTGGAGGATAAATGTTAGACTGATTCATGAGGAAACAACCACCAACATTAAATAGGACTACAAATCCATTTGTAGCCAAGTAATGGAGAAGTTCCTTAGAGAAAATATCCCAGGCTTTGGGGAGTAGTGAAAGGTAAAAATTTGTCATGGTAGTTTATCGCCTCACGGGAGATGCAGATCAATGGAGGTAATTGATTCAAAACACAAAGGAAGGTGATGATGTATCAAATATGGAATAGAGGTAGTTTAAAGATATTTTCTTAGAAAAATATTTTCCTTGTTCCATCGAGAAGATATGGAAAGGTAATTTTTGAGTATGAGACAAAATGAGGATGATAATGTTGCAAAATGCAGGGCTAACTTTACAAGGTTAGCAAGGCATGCTTCAAGTTATATACGTAACCCAAGAAGTAATATTGATTGTTTCTTTGATGGGTTAAAACCATTTCTTTGTCGAGAATTAGTCTCACAATCCTTATCATTGTATGAAGATATTGTCTCATGTACTATCAAGACAAAAAAATAATTCTATAAGTCTTATGACTTTAAAGCAAAGCAGGAGAAGAAGAGATCTATTAAACACTCTGGAAATGGAAATAAGGGGAAGAAGGGAAAAGTTGAATACCCATACTCTGGTAAATGTGGGAAGAAACACCCTAGTACTTTCCTGAAGGTAATGGGACTCTCTTACAATTGTGGTCAAAAAGTCCACCAAGATAGTGATTTCAAGGGGAAGAAAGAGGTTGTCAATGTTGAATTCTAAAATTATAGAGAAATGGGTCATTATGAAAATGAATGTCCTGAGATCCAAGGATACTTAAATCAGAAAAGGCCAAGGGATCAAGGCCAATCTTATTCTATCACTACTGTTGAGGTTGAATCTCAGAAAGACAAGGTGGTAGGTAATTTAATGGTTTCCTAAAGTTTAAAAAGTGCTTTATTTGATTATGGATCATTGCATTGTTTCATATATTCCCAGTTTGCTAAGAAAATTAGATATTTTCAATTTGACTTAACAAGGGAGTTTTCAGTAAAAATACCTAAGGGAAGTATCATTGCAACAAAGTTTTGTGAATCAGTTCCCATTAGGGCATATAAATGTTCTTTATCTGCTGATCTCATTATCATACCCATGATTGAATTTGATATAATTCTTGGTATGTATTGGATTTCAAACCATGATTTGAAAATTTATTGTAAGAAGGAGGTTACAATTCTCGATGATGATAAAGAGTACCTTATCTTTAGAGTAGAAACGCCGCCACCTAATTCTTATCTATATCCACCCCCAGTAGCTCAACTAAATTCAATTATTGTGGAGGAAGAGAATGAAATAACTGTGGGTGAGGAAAGGAATGTTTAAATAGAGGACGTACCTATTGTGAAAGAATATGTTGATGTGTTTCCAGAAGATTTACCGGGACATCCTCCAAAACGAGAAATTGAGTTTTCCATTGATTTAATTCATGGTTCAAGGCCCATATTGAAGACCCCTTATAGAATATCCACTGTTGAATTACTGTAACTAAAGAAAAAACTAGAGTAATTGAGAAAAAATAGATTTATTCTCACTAGTGTTTCTCCATGGGGAGCCCCTATTCTTTTTGTTAAGAAGAAAGATAGGTCTATGAGTTTTTGCATTGACTATAGGGAAATCAATGTTATAATAATAAAGAACAAGTATCCCCTACCTCGCATTGATGATTTATTTAAACAACTTCATGGAGCTCAATTTTTTTTCAAAGATTGACCTTCGATCTGAATATCAACAGTTGTGTGTGAAGAAAGAATAAATTCCAAAAATAGCATTTTGAACTAGGTATGGGCATTACGAGTTTACAGTAATGCCTTTTGGGTTGACTAATGCACCCTCTATTTTCATGGATCTAATGAACAGAGTTTTCAAAGAATATCTTGATGAATCTATAGTGGTATTTATTTATGATATCTTGTTATACTCTAAAAGCTACGAATATAATGAAAATCACTTGCGCATTATTCTAAAGACTCTTAGAAGAAATGAATTTTATGGGAAATTTTGCAAGTGTGAATTTTGGATTTCGGAGATTTTTTTTCTTGGCCATATTTTCTATAAGGATGGAATCTCTATTGATCCTTCAAATACCAAGTCAATCCAAGAATGTAAAACACCAATGAGTATAAATTAGGTACGCGGTTTTATTGGTTTAGCAAGTTATTATTGATGTTTCTTCCAGAATTTTTCCCGGTTGGCTAACCCATTAAAAAAGATCACACGTAAAGGGGTTGAATTTGTTTGGAAAAAAGAATTTGAAGAATTTTTTGAAGAACTGAAGAGAAGATTATCCAATGCCCTTATCTTGACTCTACCATCGACGAATGATGGGTTTTTTATTTATAGTGATGCTTCAAATAAGGGACTTGGTTGTGTCCTTATGTAGAATTATAGAGTTATTGTCTATGTATCACGACAGCTAAAAATTCATGAGCAAAACTATCCTACTCATGATCTTGAGTTAGCAGTTGTAATCTTTGCTATGAAGATATAGAGAAATTATCTCTATGGTAAAAATGTGAGATGCATACTGATCACAAGAGTTTGAAGTATATTTTCTCACAGAAATAGCTCAACATGAGGCAAAAGAGATGGCTTGAACTACTCAAGAATTATGATTTCACTATAAACTACCATCTGGGGAAGGCAAATAAGGTGTTAGATGCTTTGAGTAGAAAGGATCATGGAGTTTTGAACAAGATAAGAATTGAAAGGGATCCTATTTTCATGGATCTAGTAAAGATGGATATGGTAATAACCATGAAAGTTCAAACATAAATTATTTTTCAAATGGTTTCCAAACCATCCTTACAAGAAAGGATAAAAAGTTCTCAGATTGATGATGAGGAGTTTCAAAAGAAATTTAAATATGTGAATGATGGGATATTGATTGACTTCATATATGAATATAGGATTTTGAAATTTGGGAAGAGATTTTGTGTTCCTGATTTACCTGATCTAAAAAGGTAATTTTTGGATGATGCTCATAGCTCCAATTTCCTTATACCCCATGGTAGCACTAAGATGTATAGAGTTTTGAAGGAACATTTTTGGTGGGATAACATGAAGAGGGAGATTGCTGATTTTGTGTCAAGATGTATGGTTTGTCAACAAGTGAAAGCTGGAAGGCAACAGCCTAAAGGATTCATACAACCACTTCCCATACCTAAGTGTAAATAAGGTAATATTACGATAGACTTTATCATGGGGCTACCAAAGACTCCTAGAAGGAATGATTCCATATTCGTCATTGTTGATCATCTTACCAAGTCAGCTCATTTTCTTGCTATAAGAGAAGATTTACCGCTTGAACATCTAGCAAGACTATATATTAATGAAGTTGTAAGACTTCATGGAGCACTCTTATCGATTGTTTATGACCGTGATCCCTGTTGTACATCAGGATTCTGGAAAAGTATTCAGAAATCCCTGGATACTAAACTTCGTTTGAGCACTGCCTACCACCCTCAAACCTATGGACAATCATAATAGACTATTCAAACCTTATAAGACATTTTGATATCTTTCTCACTTGAATTTCAATGTATGTGGGATCAATATTTACCTCTGGTAGAATTTTCCTATAACAACAGCTTCCATTCATGTATTCAGATGGCACCATATGAAGCGTTATATAGAAAGATATGTCGCACACCAACTTGTTGGGATGATGTTGGTGAAAGAAAACTCGTAGGACCAGAACTTGTAGGGGAAATGATGGAAAAGTTAAAGGTTATCCAAACCCACATCAAAGCAGCACAAAGTGGGTAGAAGAGTTATTCCAATAATCGAAGGAAGGATTTGGAATTTCATGTAGGAGATCATGTTTTCTTGAAGGTATCTCTATGGAAGGGAGTTATACAATTCAGTAAGAAGGGAATATTGAGTCTCAAGTACATCGGACCTTTCGAAATTATAGAACGAATTGGGTCTATAGATTATTGTTTGGCAATGTCGCCAAGCCTCTCCAAAGTTCACGATGTGTTCCATGTATCACGGTTGAGAGAATATGAGCCTGACCCAATGCATGTACTCACCTATGGGGAAATTGAACAGGAGCATGATCTATCTTATTGTGAAGAGCCTGTAAAAATATTTGATACCAGAGAACAAGTGTTGAGAAACCAGACTGATCATCTCGTAAAAGTTCTATGGAGAAATCATAAGATGGAAGAGGCAACTTGGGAACCTGAGGAACTTATGATGAAGAACCACCCGAATATTTTTTATACAGTAATATTCAAGAAATTCTAAGGAAAAAATTATTTTAAGTAGGGTAGAATATAACACCCCAAGCTTCCATGGTACATTTTCCTTTGAATAATACAATAGCTTGTGTTGTACGCAACTTCAAGTTCAAACACACCACAACCAATCAAACTAGCCGTTATGAATAGTAATTCCCAATTTTTAAAATTTTATAAATTTTATCATTCAAAATGAACTTCATTTCTGGATTCATAATATCGAAATTATATTAGGGTGAATTATTTGTATTTTTCTGAAAACTTTCAATTTTTGATGAATAGTGAAAAACACTACGTTATTTATAAAACTAACTTTTTAATTAAATATTTAATTATTCAGTTTAAATTTATTTTAGGTCAAAATAGATACATAATACCTATATATTTTCAACATAATTAGTTGGAGCCATTTTATAATAAGTTTAGATATATAAAATTTTATTGAACTTTTTACCGTCTTTTACCAACCTCCTAGGAGCATTTGCCAATTTGTATAAAATTTAATTTTACCGCTTCTGTGAGTTTAATTTCAAAAATATGAGAGACATAGTTGATATCAGTAAGTAAAATTTGGTTCAATAAGATGAAAATAATTTTTGGTGAATAGTAACTTTTTACTTTTATTTACCACGAGTAAAAGTAAATAGGGTAATTAAGGGTAAAAATGATATTATTATTACCATAACACATGTCCTAATTCTATTGGATAAGTTTAATTCGACCAAAAAAACCTTAGGAATAAAATATGATCCTTTAGGTTCACTTGGATTAGATTAGGACATTTATTATTATTTTATTTAAAGAAGAGTTAAAAGAGTTAAAATCAAAGTTTAATAACTAAACAATTTTTAATATAGGGTTATACATAAGTTAAATTCAACTATAAAAATTAATTATAAATATAAAAATATTCCATACATAATGGTACTTTATTTATAATTTTTATACATTAAATAATTAAATTTATTTATGACGCAATGATGATGTAGTAAATACCTTATTAATGAAAGATTAAAATAATTGATATTATAAATATCTAAATAAATCTAATTTGATACTTTTAATGAAATTAACTAATTTTCTTGGTTAATATGACATTTTAGGGTTTATTAAATGAATTTTTTTCTAAGTAATAATGTTGTTATGAATTTAAAAAAACAAAATACCAAATAGTGTCAAAATTGACATAAAAGAGTTTTTAAAACAAATATTATATTATTAATTGGTATTCTATTCCTAAAAATATAAGGTTCATCCAAAGGGCTTAAATAATATTATATATGTCATTAATTAACCACTTGGGGTTCTCTTGGAAGTTTATAATAAGTTTATTAACCATATAATATAAAAATACAATGAGACATTGTAAATGTCAAACTATTTAACTAAGAGTTAAATCTTAAATATAAGGTTAATATAGTGACAAAAACCTATATAAAACCTATTGGTTGAGTGGTTTTAGACCCATAACCACTTTATAATTTAAATAATTCATTTTTGAGACATTACAAACCGAAAATTATTTTATTATAAAATAATATTTCAATCTTTTCCTAAGGTGCCCCTCACCCCTCTTATAAAAGGGTACTTCTCCTTCTCTCAAATTAATAACTTCAAATCCATTTGTCTCAGCCAAACCCTGACCAAATATCCTCTAAAATGTTATCCCTTAATCCTAGAGGCCTTAATTTATTCATAAATCCAACTTAAGGAGCCCTTTTGATCAAATCAAAAGGAAGAACCCAAAGAAGAGGTAAATATCTCATCTCCTCTTTCAAGTTATTTTCTTCTTTGACTTCCTCTTTATTTATTGTTTCCATTCTAAAATAATAACTCCATTATATTCTATATACTTTGATGTTATTATAAAAATGGTACAACCATATTCATTATTTTATCCATTCTGTAAATGACAAAGTCACCATATGTGTGTACTTACGGATTAACGTCTCCACGTCATGGGGTAGTTTGTTATTCAAATAATCCATCATTTGGATGGGTATAATAATGAGTATAAATGATTTAAATAATAAATAAACCATGAAAATTATTCTGTATATATGATACACCATCCAATTATATGTGATTTTAATATCAAAAGAATGATATTGTCGCTCGTGCGTACGCACGGATTACCGTCTCCATGAATGTGATGAGATTCACTCCTCATTGTATCCATTCAAGACTAATTTTCATTTGATGATTAAAAAAAACTTTTAAAGACTTAATATCATTCTGAATGTTAATAATATACATTATATCTATAACAAAAATTACTTATGTAACAAATAATATAAAGGAAAAAAAATCAGTTAACACCTCAAACGATGATACAACTGAAATATCATTAACAAAACAATATTAGAAGATCATATATGATATCATATTTATGTATATAGTTCTTTTATAATTTAATAACAATGATTTAACTATTATACAAGAGGTTAACGTACCCTCGACCAAGGAAAAGTACAAGGTAAGGTTTAATTTCACAATCTATTTACTATCCAAGGTTGTTTTTACAAAAGTATCTAATGGGACATATTTATTATCCATGTCCATGTTTCATAAAAGAGTTTTAAAAGGGTTTATTTTTAAGGGACTTTTTTACTAAAAAATCATTTTAAAAGTTTTAAATATTTATTCTTCTAAATCATTCTCATTAATTTCCATTTTTTCAAAATGGTTTTTAAGGATTTATTTATATGGACATGAATGTTTTTAAAATGTTAATTACTTTCAAAAGTTTCAAAGTGGTATGGGACACTTTGACTAAAAAATGTATTTAAATGTCTTCCTTTCTAAATTGTGTGACTTTTAAATGTTTTCATGAAAAATGTATATTTCTCTCAAATATTTTTACAAATCATTTTCATCTATGTCAACATCCTTTGATGGATTTTAAACTTGTTTGCAGTTGATTTATTATGATACAAATGTTCACTATTGTATTGAAGGATTTGTGATATGTTTGACTGTGGATTTGTAATTTTTATTCCATTTATGGTTTATGGATAAAGTATTGACATTTCTTATGCTAGTTTTAATACTAATGTTTAGGTTATGTTTAACCCTTTTCATATGAGGAATGAATTGGACTTAGTAAGTGACGGGTGGATCCCTCTGTAGTTACTTGATTCATCGGTAGGTCTCATGAGACAAACTAGTGTCTTGGCACAAGGCCTTGACAAAATCTTATTTTTAGTCTTGGAACAAGGCCTTGACTATTTGGTTAAGAAGTCTGGCATTATGAATTCCATCATTATGAAAGTGGCTATTGATATTGCATGTGATTATTTAACTAGTAGAATATCTATGTGAATAATTAAATGGAATTATTTGATTTTATCTTTGTCATATAATGATGAATTTCAAGTTTAAAAGGCTTTTGTTTTAGTCTTATACATTGCCTTAAATATTTATGCTTATTTTTGAAATTTTCCCCTATATTTTTATCCTTACTGAGCATCTGAGCTCACCCCTTTCTATGTTTTATTTTTCCCAGGATGCGAAGAAGTATATTATGACTGACCTTCAGGGATAGTCTAAGGGATATGAGTATGGCCTATGGAGACTATGTTGTTGTAGTTTTTCATTTTATATTGTAATATAAAACTTATGAATGTATCTAGTATTTACAAGGCTACTAAACTAATCGGTCTTTCGATACTTGATATTTTGTGATCATTCCAATGTTATATAATAATTCACTGACTCTGCGTAACTAGGGTCGGGGTGTTACATTTGGTATTAGAGGAAGTTTATTACAAACCTTAGAAGCTATATTTAGAAAAACTCTTATTAGAGAACATTAAACTAAGATATACTTTGAGGATTAATATATAAGAACTTCCTAGAATTTTGGTATTGAAGAGATTTTGTGAGTTTTCTAAGCAATACATCTCTGTCTGGATAAGAGAAGGTAGAGGTGGATCTAGCACAAATGTATCTAGTGGTAGAACCCGAAAACACAGCTTTGAGCTAGACTCGAATGGGAACTGGTGCACAACAATGGGCCTTGATGTACTCTTGGTTACGACACTCCTGGGGGATATGCTTAGTATAATTCTCATTTTATTTACAAACAATTATAAAGGGTTTATGAGTATATACTTTCTCAAAAAAAACATTTTTATTATTGTGGATTATATCCATAAATTGTTCAATTTATGTAAACTATTTTACAAGTTTGAAATTATGTATTGTGATTCATAAACAAATCTAGTGTATGCCATTATTTAGAAATGGCGCCTAGTGGAAGGAATGGAAACTGTATAAACGCACGTAATCCATGTAGGGATTTACCTCCTACTCAAGATAATTATAGTGGATCTAGTGATGCAACTGGTGATGATCATATTATCACCATACTGGGACAACTCACTCAGGTTATGAATAATAACTTTACCCATATGGATCACCCTGATCTATAATGCAGAGGATCAATGTTAAACTGATTCATGAGGAAACAACCACCAACATTCAATGGGACTACAAATCCATTTGTAGCCGAGCAATGGATAATTTCCTTAGAAAAAATATTCTACGCTTTGGGGAGTAGCAAAAGGGAAAAAGTTGGCATAGCAGTTTATCGCCTCATGGGAGATGCAGATCAATGGTGGTCATTGATTCAAAACACAAAGGAAGATGATGAAGTATCAAATATGTAATGGAGGGAGGTTAAAGTGATTTTATTAGAAAAATATTTTCCTCATGACCATCAAACGGATATGGAAAGGAAATTTTTGAGTCTGAGACAAAATGAGGATGAGAATGTAACAAAATACGAGGCTAACTTTACAAGGTTAGAAAGGCATGATGTAGATTATATACATAACCCAAGAAGTAAGATTGATTTTTTCTTTGATGGGTTAAAACCATTTCTCCATCGAGCATTATTCTCACAATCCTTCTTGTTGTACGAAGATATTGTCTCATGTATTATCAAGACAAAAAAAGAATTCTCTAAGTCTTATGAATTTAAAGAAAAGGAGGAGAAGAAGATATTTACTAAAAACTTTGGAAATGGAAATAAGGAAAAGAAGGAAAAAGTTGAATACCCATATTGCGGTAAATGTGGGAAGAAACACCTCGATACTTTCCCGAAAGTAATGGGGGTCTATTACAAGTGTGGTGAAAAAGGCCACCAAGCTAGTGATTATAAGGGGAATACAGATGTTGTCAATGTTGAATGCTACAATTGTATATAAAGGGGGAATTATGAAAATTAATGTCTTAAGAGCCAAAGAAACTTACCTCAGAAAATGACAAGGGATCATGTCCAAGATTATGTTATCACTACTGTTGAGGTTGAATCTCCAAAAGATGTGGTGGCAGGTAATTTAATTGTTTCCTCAAGTTTAGAAAGTGATTTATTTGATTTTGGATCATTTCATTGTTTCATATCTTCCTAGTTTGCTAAGAAAATTAGATATTTTCAATTTGACTTAACAAGGTAGTTTTCAGTCAAAACACCTAAGGGAAGTATCATTGCAACAAAGTTTTTTGAATCAGTTCCCATTATGGAATATAAATTTTCTTTATTTGCTGATCTCATTGTCATACCCATGATTGAATTTGATATAATCCTTGGTATGGATTGTCTTTCATACCATGATGTGAAAATTTATTGTAAGAAGAAGGAGGTTATAATTCTTGATGATGATAAAGAGTACCTTATCTTTAGAGTAGAAATGTCCCCACCTAATTCTTATCAATATCCTCCCCCAATAGCTAAACTAAATTAAATTATTGGAGAGGAAGAGAATGAAATTACTATGGGTGAAGAAAGGAATGTTCAAATAGAGGATGTACATATTGTGTAAGAATATGTTGATGTGTTTCCAGAAGATTTACCTAGACATCCTCTAGAACGAGAAATTGAGTTTTCCATTTATTTAATTCTTGGTTCAAGTCCTATATCAAAGACCCCTTATAGAATAGTCATTGTGGAATTAGTGGAACTAAAGAAACAACTAGAGTAATTGAGTAGAAAGGGATTTATTTTCCCTATTTTTTATTCATGGGGAGCCCCTGTTCTTTTTGTTAAGAAGAAAGACGGATCTATGTGGTTGTGTATTGATTATAGGGAAATCAATGCTATAAAAATAAAGAACAAGTATCCCCTACCTCGCATTGATGATTTATTCAACCAACTTCATAGAGCTCAAATTTTTTCAAAGATTGACCTTTGATCTGGATATCATCAGTTGTGTGTGAAGAAGGAAGATATTCTGAAAACATCATTTCGAACCAGGTGTGGGCATTACAAGTTTATAGTAATACCTTTTGGGTTGACTAATGCACCCTATGTTTTCATGGATCTAATAAACAGAGTTTTCAAGGAATATCTTGATGACTTTGTAGTGGTATTTATTGATGATATCATGGTATACTACAAAATCTATTAAGATCAAGAAAATCACTTGCGCATTATTCTAAATACTCTTATAAGAAATGAATTATATGGGAAATTTAGCAGGTGTGAATTCTGGCTTCAGGAGATTTCTTTTCTTGTCCATATTGTCTCTACGGATGGAATCTTTATTGATCCTTCAAATACCAAGGCAATCCAAGAATGGCCAGCACCAATGAGTATAACTGATGTACGCAGTTTTATTGATTTAGTAGGTTATTAATGACATTTCATCCAGAATTTTTCCCAGTTGGCTAACCCATTAACAAAGCTCACACGTAACGGGGTTAAATTTGTTTGGAAAAAAGAGTGTAAAGAATGTTTTTAAGAACTGAAGAGAATATTAGTCAATGCTCCTATCTTGACTCTACCATCAAGGAATAATGGGTTTGTAATTTATAGTGATGCTTCAAATAAGGGACTTGGTTATGTCCTTTTGTAGAATGATAGAGTTATTTCCTATGCATCATGGTAGCTAAAATTTCATGAGCAAAACAATCCTACTCATGATCTTGAGTTAGTATTTGTAATCTTTGCTTTTATGATATGGATATATTATCTATCTGGTGAAAAATGTGAGACATATACCGATCAAAAGAGTTTGAAGTATATTTTATGACAGAAAGAACTTAACATGAGGAAAAGGAGATGTCTTGAACTACTCAAGGATTTTGATTTCACTATACACTACCACCCAGGGAAGGAAAATAAGGTGGAAGATGCTTTGAGTAGAAAGGATCATGGAATTTTGAACAAGATGAGAATCGAAAGGGATCCTATTTTCATGGATCTAGTAAAGATGGATATGGGAATAACCATGGAAGGTAAAACATCAATTATTTTTCAAATGGTTTCCAAACCATCTTTACTATAAAGGATAAAAAGTTCTTAGACTGATGATGAGGAGTTTCAAAAGAAAATTAAAGCTGTGAATGATGGGATATTGAGTGACTTCATATATGAAGATGGGATTTTGAAATTTGGGAAGAGACTTTTTGTTCCAGATTTACCTTATCTAAAAAGGGAATTGTTAGATTATTCTCATATCTCCAATTTCTCTATACACCCTGGTAGCACTAAGATGTATAGAGATTTGAAGGAACATTTTGGTGGGATAACATGAAGAGAGAGATTTATAATTCTGTGTTAAGATGTAGGGTTTTTCAAATAGTGAAAGTTGTAAGGCGACAGCCTGGAAGAGTCATGCAACCACTTCCCATGCCTGAGTGTAAATGGGAAAATATTACGATGGACTTTGTCATGGGGATACAAAAGTCTCCTAGAAGGAATGATTCTATATGGGTCATTGTTGATCATCTTACCAAGTCATCACATTTTATTGATATAAGATAAGATTTACAACTTGAACATCTAGCAAGAGTATATATTAATGAAGTTGTAAGACTTCATGGAGTACCCTTATTAATTGTTTCTGGCTGTGATCCCCGTTTTACATCAAAATTCTGGAAAAGTCTTCAGAAAGTCCTGGATACTGAACTTCGTTTGAGCACTACCTACCACCCTCAAACTAATGGACAATCATAACGGACTATTCAAACCTTATAAGACATGTTGATATCTTTCTCACTTGACTTTCAAGGTATGTGGGATCAATATTTACCTCTGGTAGAATTTTCCTATAACAATAGCATCCATTCAAGTATTTAGATGGCTCCATATGAAGTGTTATATGGAAAAATATGTCACACACCAACTTGTCGAGATTACGTTGGTGAAAGAAAGCTCGGAGGCCCAAAACTTTTTGCGGAAATGATGGAAAAGGTGAAGGTTATCCAAACCCACATCAAATCAGCCCAAAGTAGGAAGAAGAGCTATGCCAATAACCGAAGGAAGGATTTGGAATTTCAGGTAGAAGATCATGTTTTCTTAAAGGTATCTCTATGGAAGAGAGTTATACAATTCAGTAAGAAGGGTAAATTGAGTCCCAAGTACATAGGACCTTTCGAAATTCTAGAATGAATTGGGGCTATAGCTTACCGTTTGACAATGCTGCCAAGCCTCTCCAAAGTTCACGATGTGTTCCATGTATCAGTGTTGAGAAAATACATACCTGACCCAACGCATGTACTCACCTATGGAGAAATTGAACTAGAACATGATCTATCTTATTGTGAAGAGCCTGTCAAAATTCTTGATATCCGAGAACCAGTTCTAAGAAATGGGGGTTATCAAAAATCAATAAAAATGAAGGCCTTTGGGCCATTCAGGCATAAGATGGAAGAGGCAACTTGGGAACCTGAGGAACTTATGATGAAGAACCACCTAAATCTTTTTAATGCAGTAATATTCTATAAATTTCAAGGACGAAATTATTTTAAGGAGGGGATAATATAACACCCCAAGCTTCCATGGTACGTTTTCCTTTGAATAATACAATATCTTGTGTTGTACGCAACTTTGAGTTCAAACACACCACAACCAATCAAACTAGCCGTTATGAATAGTAATACCCAATTTTTGAAATTTTATACATTTTATATTTCAAAATGGACTTCATTTTTGGATTTTTAATATTGAAATTATCTTAGGGTGAATTTTTGGTATTTTTCTGAAAACATTCAATTTTTGATTAATAGTGAAAAACACTGCGTTATTGTTTAAAACCGACTTTTTAATTAAATATTGAATTATTTTATTTAAATTTATTTTAGGTAAAAATAGATACATAACACCTATATATGTTAAACATAATTCATTGGATTCATTTTATAATAAGTTTATATATATATATATATAATTTTATTGAACTTTTTACCGTCTTTTACCCACCGCCTAGGAGTATTTGCAAATTTGTATAAAACTTAATTTTATCGCTTTTGTGAGTTGAATTTCAAAAATCCAAGAGACACGGTTGATATTAGTAAGTAAAATTTGGTTCAATAAGATGAAAATAATGTTTGGTGAATAGTAACTTTTTACTTTTATTTACCAAGGTTAAAAGTAAATATGGTAATTAAGGGTAAAAATGATATTATTATTATCCTAAAACATTTCCAAATTCTATTGGATAAGTGTAATTTGACCAAAATCAACCTTAGGAATAGAATATTATCCTTTAGGTCCAATTGGATTATATTAGAAAATTTATTGTTATTTTATTTAAAGAAGAGTTAAAAGAGTTAAAATCAAAGTTTAATAACTAAACCATTTTTAATATAGGTTTATACATAAGATAAATTAAACTATAAATATTAATTATAAATATAAAAATATTTAATACATAATGGTATTTTATTTATAATTTTTAGAGATTAAATAATTAAATTTATCTATGACACAATGATGATGCAGTAATTACCTTATTAATGAAACATTAAAATAATTGATATTATAAATATCCAAATAAATCTAATTTGATACTTTTAATAAATTAAACTAATTTTATAGGTTAATATGACATGTTAAGGTTGATTAAAATAATTTTTTTCAAAGTAGTAATGCTGTTATGAATTTAACAAAAACAAAATACCAAATAGTGTCAAAATTGAAATAAAAGAGTTTTTAAAAGAAATATTATATTATTAGTTGGTATTCTATTCCTAAAAATCTAAGGTTCTAAAAAAGGGATTAAATAATATTATATATGTCATTAATGAACCACTTTGGGTTATCTTGGAAGCTTATAGTAAGTTTATTAATGATATAATATAAAAATACAAAGAGACATGGTAAATGTCAAACTATTTAACTAAGAGTTAAATCTTAAAGATAAGGTTAATGTAGTGACCCAAACCTATCTAAAACCTATTGGTTGAGTTTTTTTAGACCCATACTCACCTTATCCTTTACTTAATTTATTTTTGAGACATTATAAATCGAAAATTATTTTATTATAAAATAATATTTCAATATTTTCAAAAGGTGCCCTCACCCCTATTATAAAAGGGAACTTCCCCTTCTCTCAAATTCACACCTTCAAAGCCATTTTGATCAGACAAACCCTGCCCAAATATCCTTTCAATTTTCCTCCCTTCATCCTAGAGGCCTTCCTTTAGTCATAAATCCAACCTAAGGATCCCTTTTGATCAAATCAAAATGAATAACCCGAAGAAGAGGTAAATATTTCATCACCTCTTTCAAGTTATTTTCTTCTTCCACTTCATATTTCTTTATTGTTTCCATAATAAAATGTTAAATCCAGTATCTTCTATATATTGTGATGTTATTATAAAAATGGTACAACCATATTCATTATTTTCTCCATCCTATAAATGACAAAGTCACCATACGTGCGTACCTACGGATTACCGTCTCCACGTCGTGGTGTAGTTTGTTATTCAACTACTTCATCATTTGTATGGGTATAATAATTATTATAAATGATGTAAATAAAAAATATAATATTATAATTATTCTTAATATATGAATTCCATCCAATTATATGTGATTTTAATATCAAAATAATGATATTGTCGCTCGTGCGTACGTACGGATTACCGTCTCCACGAACGTGATGAGATTCATTCCCCATTGTATCCATTCAAGACTAATTTTTATTTTATGATTAAAAATAATGTTTAAAGATTTAATATCATTCTTAATATTAATAAGATAAATCCTATCTATAACAAACATTGCTTACGTAACAAATCATATAGAGGAAAACGAATCAGTTAACACCTGAAACGATGATACTACTTAAATATCATTAACAAAGCAATATTAGAAGATCATATATGATATCATATTTATGTATATAGTTATTTTATAATTTAATAACAATTATTTAACTATTATAAATGATGTTAACGTACCCTCAACCAAGGAAAAGTACAAGGTAAGGGTTAATTTCACAATCTCTTTATTATTTGAGGTTGTTTTAACGAAAGTATCAACTAGGACATATTTATTATCCATGTCCATGTTTCATAAAAGAGTTTTCAAAAGGTTTATTTTTAAGGTACTTTTTTACTAAAACACCATTTTTAAATGTTTTAAATATTTATTCTTCTAAATCATTCTCATTGATGTCCATGTTTTTAAAATTGTTTTTAATGATTTATTTATATGGACATGAATATTTTTAAAATGTTAATTACTTTCAAAAGTTTCAAAGTGGTATGGGAAACTTTAATTAAAAAATGTATTTAAATGTATTCCTTTCTAAATTGTGTGAATTTTAAATGTTTTCATGAAAAATGTATATTTATCTCAAAGATTTTTACAAATAATTTTCATCTATGTCAATATCCTTTGTTGGATTTTAAACTTGTTTGAAGTTGATTTATTATGATACAAATATTGCATATTGTATTGAAGGTTTTGTGATATGTTTGACTGTGGATGTATAATTTTTATACCATTCATGGTTTATGGATAAAGTATTGACATTTCTTATGCTAGTTTTAATATGAATGTTTATGTTATGTTTAAAACTTTTAATATGAGGAATGCATTGGACTTAGTAAGTGATGGGTGGAGCCTATTATAGCTCCTCGATACATCAGTAGATATCATGAGACAAACTAGTGTCTTGGCACAAGTCCTTGACAAAATATTATTTGTAGTCTTGGCACAAGGCCTGGACTATGTGGTTATGAATTCTAGCATTATGCATTCCATTATTATGAAAGTGACTATTGATATTGCATGTGATTATTCAACTTGTAGAATATCCATGTGAATAAGTAAATGGAATTATTTGATTTTATCTTTACCATATTATGCTTAATTTCAAGTTTAAAAGGATTTTGTTTTAGTATTGTACATTTCTTTAAATTTTTATGCTTATTTATGAATGTTTCTATGATATTGTTATCCTTACTGAGAATCTGAGCTCACCCCTTTCTATGTTTTATTTTTCCCAGGATGCGAAGAAGTATATTGCAAATGACCTGCAGAGATATTCTAAGGGATATGAGTGTGGCCTATAGAGACTATGTTATTGTAGTTTTTCATTTTATATTGTAATGTATAACTTATGAATGTATCTAGTGTTTCCAAGGCTACTAAACTAATCAGTATTTCGAGACTTGATCTTTTGTGATCATGCCAATGTTATGTAATAATGCACCAACTCTGGGTAACTAGGGTCTGGGCATTACAAAATAGAACCCTTAAATAAATTTCCTTAACCCTGCTCAATAAATATGACTTACCTATTTATTTTTGGATAGAGGCTGTGAATAAAACTTATTAAATAATCAATAAAGTTTTAATTAGACCTCTTTTGAAGAAAAATAATTGTGAATTATGTAATTTTAGAAAAACAATGGTTAATTATTTAGAGTTTTTGGTTGAAAATTCATTATTCTCAATACAAAATATAGTATTTAAAAATTTTCTTCTAAGGGTAATAAAGGATTTTTCCTTAGATATTCAACATATAGTAAATCATATAGGGTGTTTAATAAAAGGACAAAGATTTTGGAAGAATTTGTATATGTCAAATTTGATGAAATGGATCCTTATGAACCTAAGACCCTTTTAGAAAACCTTGAATATGATCTGTAAAATCTGAGTAAAAATTCCAAACCTTATAAAAATTTTGTGAAATATACAGAAAAATTATCCAATTCTAAAGAATAAACAGGTCCTAAACCTGTAGAGGATGATGGGATATCTATCAATTCTTTTCCTAGAACTATTATGACTCATATATACCATCCTTTAGATGATGTAGTTGGAGACCTAAATAGAGGAACACAAACAAGATCTTCTTTTAAAAATTAGGTTGAACATCAAGCATTATTATCATATCTTGAACCTAATAACATCAATGACGCAATTAATGATGAATTCTTAGTGATAGAAATACAAGAAGAACTTAATCAATTTAAAATAAATAACGTTTGGAAACTAGTTGATAGAACTAAATACTACCTAAATAATGTTACTAAATGGGTGTTTAGAAATAAGGTTGATTAATCAGGAACTATAGTTAGAAATAAAGCTAGATTGGTTGCATAAGGGTATAGTCAAGAGGAAGGCATTGAATTTGAGGAATCCTTTACATGAGTAGATAGAATTAAATCCATTAGAATATTATCTACCTATACAGCACATTTGTATTTCAAACTATATCAAATGGTTGTTAAGATTTAATTTTTAAATGATTATATTTTTTAGGATTTTTTTATTGAATAGCCCACTATATTTCAAAATCCTCATTTTTTAAATCATGTTTTTAAATTAACAAAAAATTTATATGGTTTAAAATAGGATCCTATATATTGGTATGATAGGCTCAAATCTTTTATAATTTCTAAAGGTTTTAATAAAGGTATAGCTGAACCTAATTTATTTATTAAAATAATTTCAAAATATGTCATCCATCCTTTTTATTACATAACTATTCATTACATGGTATAAAAAATAATATTTCAAATTTTAGATTCTTGGAAAAAGGTACATAATACATGAAAACTGAAAAAATTCTTCTAAAATACAGCACATGGTATAAACAAAGGATATTTTAAATTTTAATCTCCTTTCCCCGTTCTACTCACTACAGCAGGTGGACGATTTATTCTCCTTCGAGTTACAGGAGTGCATCATCTTCATCAGCACCTACGAATCCAGGTGGGCTGGGTCTCATTTTCTTGAAAGAGACATTTTTCGTAGCATCGGTTCTTTCTAGTCACCACGAGGACCTTCCCGAAGAAGCTTCCCCCTCGCTACTGCCAGATCTAGGAATCGGGGGTGGAGCCGGATCTTAAATCCACGACAAGTTTCAGATCCGGGTGGGTTGGGTTTCAATTCTTGCAAGCGAAATTGCTCATAGCATCGGTTCTTCCCCATCGCCACGAGGACCTTCCCGACGACGCTTCCCCCTTGCTACCGCCAGATCTGGGAATCGTGGGTGGAGCCAGATCTCAAATCCACGACAAGTTTCAGATCTGTGTGGACACCGGTTGTGAGGAGTCACGACTTGATAACACTTTCCATTTTGACATACCTGGTTTATGAAGAATGAAGGTCGTACTCCTGACCAGTGGGTGGCGCGGCGGAACAAGTGGTCGTGGAGAGCCTGCCGCATAGGGCCTGTCTCGCAAAGAAGCCACTGCAAAGATTCATGGTGCGCGATGATCCCACCGCGTTGTGACTGTCTCGCAAGAAATCAGACATGAAGCTTCATTCGCGAAGAAAGAGCACGAAGATTCAGCTGCAAAGCTTCATCTGCGAAGAATCTTGGTTCTTAAAGACCCCACCACATTGTGACTGTCTCGTGAAGTTCCAGTCGAGAAGCATCATTCACGAAGAAATATCGCGAAGATCCCAATGCATTGAGACGGTCTGCGGTCACCAGAGTGTTTCGCGGAGAGTTCCATCTAGGAGAAAATTTGGTTGTGGAATCCCTGACCACGGTTCGTGAAGCCACTTCGCGAAAAAGTGGTACGCGCAGGCCGGGGCATGGAAGAAGGCCGCAGAGTGGGGTGTCTGGTTCAAGGGAACTTGGTTTGGACCAGGCCTGGACAGTGTGCCCTTTGGACTAGGCTGGCCCTGGGTGTGCATTAAGGAGCTCTTCCCATCCCACGAGCACTGATCCATGGAGACGGATTTAGTAAACCAATGGAGGAGTTTGTCCCTGACGGACAAAGAGAAGGTAGCAATTGAGACCCGGAGAAATGAAGATTCAATCTTGGAAAAACGCATGTCTCTGTTGGTGGTTGAAAATTTCATTGAAAATTTCTCAGTAAACCAGGGGGGCCTCAAAAATACCCTCCAGAATCTTTGGAAACTGGAAGCTGGAGTAGCTATTCAGGGAGCGGGGAACAATCGCATTGTTTTTGAGTTCTACAACAAGGGAGATAGAGATACAATCCTGAGAGGTAGACCATGGTCCTTTGATAATCAACTCCTCCTCATGGAAGAATACAAAGGGGGACGACTTACAGCGCATTAATCTCACCTGATCCCCCTTCTGGATATGCATCAAAGGAATCCCATTCCACGCACGAACAGAACGAGTTATGAGAGAAATTGGGGACTGTATTGGAAAATTCCTTGATTGGGACCATGCAGACCCTATCCAATGGGGGCCCGAGGTTTGAATTCAGGCCATAATAGAAGTGTCATAGCCGCTGATGAGGGGCATGTTTTTGAAATTCGATGGCGCCAACACTTGGATATCATTCAAGTTTGAGAAACTCCCAGTCTTCTGTTTCTTTTGTGGACTCCTCGGCCATCTGGAAAGAGCATGTGTCTCAAAGAAAAGGAGTGATTCTGGTAATCTCATACTTCAATATGGCCCATGGCTCTGAGAAAAATCAACTAGATATGCCTTCATCCTTGAGACGGAGAAACAAAAGGACCGTGAATGCCTCACATTGGCCCGTACCAGGCGGACAGAAACTGTTCATGAAAAATTCGTTATGCTTGGACCACCTTATTTCCCTAAAGTGGGACCAACCACTCAAAGGTAAACTGGCATACATCCTGACCCCTTGAAGGGAACTGGATCAATATTTACAGAATCGGAGAAGATACCAAAAGACCCACCCGAAAGAAACCTGAATCCAAAACCGATGCACATTGAACCACCTGATCCCGACCCCGATCCAGAAAGAACCAAGTCAGACAGCCTACCACTGGGTGAATATAGGATGACTGAAAATCCACCACCAGGCCCAATCACCCGTCGAACCTGGAAAAGGGTGCAACGTGAAGTAATTGATGGTAAAATGGGGGACCCTAAAACTGGAGATCTGAAAAGACGAATTGAAACATGCCGGTTAATGGGGAACTCCCCAAAAAGAGGGAAAGTGATGGGTGGAAACACATGTTCTGAGAACTCAAAGGCGGAGGCGGGTGAGACCCAGCCCCGCCTAGACCAATGATTGTCTTATGCTGGAACTATCGTGGGATTGGAAACCCACGAACGGTTCACATGCTTCAGTGCCATTGCGCCCTAAGTCACCCCGATATGGTTTTACTGTCCAAAACCATACTGGAAAACAAGGAAACAACTAGCATTGCTCTGAAATGTGGCTTCCAAGGCTGTATCCCAGTCTCTAGACAAGGACACTATGTGGGACTTTATCTCCTATGGAAGGACCATTTCAACGTCAAGATATTTTCCTTCTCCTCGCACCATGTGGCTACAACTATTCAGGCGGACCACACCCCGCCATGGACCTTTGTGGGGTTCTATGGTTGGTCGTCTCATATTGAGAAGGTGAAATCTTGGGATCTTCTCTACAAGATTCATCACAAGCTTCCAAGACCTATTCTTTTTGGAGGGGACTTCAATGAGATTATGTTCCATAAGGAAAAAAGAGGTGGAAATGTCTGACACTCTACGTCGATGTCAAATTTTAAGGACACGGTCACTAGGGCGGACTTGGTCGATCTGGGATACGCGGGAAATCCCTTCACATGGTTCCGAGGTAATAAGGATGGCACACACATAGCTGAGTGACTTGACAGATTTATAGGCTCAACAGATTGGATAAATCTCTTCAGCATGTTCCACATCGGCCACATGACGCTGAACTGTTTAGACCACTACCCAATTTTCATTCTCAAGGTGAAGGCAACAAATATCCCAGAAGACCCTTCAGATTTGAAAGATTCTAGTCAAAGGAATGGGAATGCGAAGATGTTGTCCGATCAAGTTGGAACAATACTCACAAAGACATCAGCCTCAATCTCCAACAGGCCGCATCCGATCTGATATCTTGGAGCAATAAGAAGTTATGCCATCCCGAGAGGCACTATGGATTCCTTGAAAAGAAACTACACAACCTACTTAAGAAACCCCCATCCAATTGAAATATTTCTATGATTGGGGCCACTAAAAGAGAGCTGGATGCGACCCTGTGCATTAAGGAAAGCTTATGGGATTTGCGGGCGCGGGATACCCACATTTCAGAGGGGGACGCCAATACCCTGTATTTTCACCAGAAAGCACCAACTAGGCACCAGAAAAATTTTATCAATTTCATCTCACAACCAGATGGGAGAAAAATCTCTGACACTTTTGGAATTAATGAAACTTTGACATGTTACTTCCATAACATCTTCACCACAGGAACTCTTATCATTTCGGCAGAAGTGGAAGAGTGTATCAGACCAGTGATCACCGATGAGATCAATCGGCAGCTTACAAAATATGTGACGGATGATGAGATTCTCCTGGCTCTGAAACATATACACCCCACTAAGTCCCCGAGACCGGATGGGTTCCACGCCCTATTCTTTAAGCAATACTGGAAAATCATCGATCCCGACATCTGAAAAATGATCAAGAATATCTGGGCCAGGAGAACAAGAATTTCCTCCATCAATGAAACTATCCTTGCCCTCATTCCTAAAATTAAGAAACCTCTAGAGGTCCCTGACTTCAGGCCTATCAGCCTCTGCAATGTCTCTTACAAGATCTTCTCAAAGATCCTTGTTAATCGGCTACGATCGTGGTTATCTGATATTATCTCGGAAAACCAGAGTGTCTTCATGGCCAAGAGACTGATCACTGATAATGCAATTGTGGCCCATGAAGTGTTTCACTCTATGAAAACACGCTCCACTGTGAAAAGAGGAACCATAGCCTGGAAACTAGATATGACCAAGGCCTACGATAAAGTAGAATGGAATTTCCTCAAAGTCATGATGCTGAAAATGGGTTTCTACACTAAATGGACAGATATGATCATGCAATGCATCTCAACCGTCTCCTTCAGAATCCGGGTCAATGGGGAGATCACTAGAGGATTTGTTCCATCCCGAGCTCTATGACAGTGAGATCCCCTCTCCCCATTTCTCTTCATCTTAGTGGCTGATGTTTTTTCTAACCTTATTTCCAGGGCTACATCAACTAATTCTATTCATGGGGAAAAGGTCTGTCATGTTAGTCAACCAGTTTCGCATCTCTTTTTCACCGGCGACGGCCTTCTTTTCTCCAAAGAAACTATTAATGAATGTCGGGTGATTATCCAAGAGATCCACCAGTACGAGAGGGCGTATGGCCAGTCAATCAATCACGGAAAATCAGAAATCTCTTTCAGTGAAGGGGTACCTCTTTCCAAGAGAGATGAACTATGCGCATCAGAAGACATACATATGGTTGAAAAACACCAGAAGTATCTCAGGCTACCCATGTTGATTGGTCGGTCTAAAAAAGAAATATTCGCATCTCTGGTGGACAGGATTGAGAAGAAAATTCAAGGCTGGACCCCAAAAAGAATCTCAAAAGTAGGCAAAGAGACCCTCATTAATGTTGTCATCCAGTCTATCCCCAGCTATTTTATGTCCCTGTTTAAGCTTCTGGCGTCCATCATCAACCAGATCCATTCACATACGGGCAACTTCTGGTGGGGGAAAAATGATGGAAGGAATAGACCCCACTGGATGGCCTGCGAGAAACTATGCATACCCAAATCGGAGGGAGGGATGGGATTCTGGAATCTTCTCCTATTTAATGACACATTGTTGGCTAAGAAAGGATGGAACCTTATTAACCATCCATCATCTCTATGTGTGCGGGTTCTACGAGCTAAGTACTTTCCTCACACGAACTTCCATGTCTTGTCTCTTGGCCCTCGTCCTAACTTCCTTTGGAGAAGTATTTGGGGGGATCAAAAGCTTCTGGGAAAAGGACTGGGTTGGAGGATTGGGGATGGCTCCTCTGTCAACATCTGGACCAATCTATGGTTGATCGACATGGAAGGTATGCGGGCTACATCCCATGCCCAAAGATGCTTTGACGATGCCACTGTCAGATGCCTCCTTTCCGACCAAGGGACAAGGTGATGTTTGGATGAGATTCATGAATGGTTCAACGAAAGAGACCAAAGAATTATCCTAAGCATCCCCTGGGTCCCTGGCGTAGGCTCCGACCAGCTCTTCTAGAGCAATGACATGTCAGGCGAATACACTGTGAGGTATGGATATAGACTTGCTCTTGGAAACCACCCAGTCGACCGGAATGAGGGACCATGGAAATCACTCTGGAAGCTCAACGCCCCCCCCCCCAAATACGCCATTTTTGGTGGCAGGTGTGCATGGATACTCTCCCTACCATGAGCCTTATCATTTTCCGACATATGTCCAGTGCTGTTTTCTTCCCTTTCTGTCCGAATATCCCATAAACCCCTTTGCACACCATCATTCACTGCCCAGGAGCTAAGGAAATTTGGAATAAATGGGGATCGGTTCTAGATGCATCACTGGCCATGGCCTCTAACCTTCCCTCTCCCCTAATGCACTAGTGCTCCTCTCTCTCATCGGCTAATGCAGGTTCACTATGCACCATGGCCTGGATCATCTGGGTTCAGCATAACGATGTTGTTTTCCAACACGTTCATAGACCTCCTGAATTCTATATTGAACAGGCCACTTCATGGATTGAGGGCTGGAAGCACCACAATGAACATCATATGCCATATGTTCCCCCCTCCTATCACTCTCATTGGAACCCCCCAACAGAAGGAATTATTAAGATCAATGTGGAAGCGTCTCTCTCCAAGGATGGACTTATCTCCCTCGGTCTCCTGGCCCGAGATCATCTGGGGAAAATCATTGCTGAAAAATATGAATCACATCATGCCTTTTGGGTACCTGCAGTGGCTGAGGCTAATTCCATCCTGGTAGGTATTATGCTGGCTTTGGAATGTGGATGGGTTGTTATCAACATTGAGTCTGACTGCCTCACCGTGATCGATGACATTAACCACAACGACGGCAGACTCCAGTCTTTTGGCCTCATCATCAGGAGAATCATCTTGCTTTGCCAATGATTTTCATTGTGCACCTTCTCCTTTACCAAAAGGGAAGGAAATAATGCAGCCCATCAGCTGGTAGCATCAGACCCCATCGATGCCAACCAGCTCTGGCTGGACAATTTCCCTTTGTGGCTTTGCATATATACGTCTGCTGATCTTTTTCATTAATGATATTTGTATTTTATCAAAAAAAAACCTAAGTTACTTTTACTGCATCTCATATCTTTAAGACATACGTCAAAGGAAATGGGTGATAATGAATCCCAATAAGGGAAAACACAAGAGAGGCATATAGCATGTGATATAAAGACATATTAATAAGAACATGAGGCATAGATAAGGAATGATCGAGAGGCATATCATAATAATAAGAACATGAATCATAATATGGAAATGTGTCTACAGCATGTAAAATATACATTCATAAGAATATCACCATGGATTTTCACCAAGGTTTCATAAATGAAAATTATCAAGGTTATTAACCAATGTATCATTAAAACATATAATCTCTAGAGATTAAATTTTTTATCTAATGCATTGGAGTGATATTAGGGTAAAAACTTTATATGTATTAGTTAATGTGATCCACATAAATCATAATCAATAATTTAATTAATAACCCATGGAGAATAAATAATGGTTTATTTATCAAAATCATGATGTACAAAAGTGATTAAAGACATGATCATTACATCATTTTTCCCACAAAAAGGGAATGTGGGTTTCTTAGTTGTAAATACCCAAATAAAATAAATAATTTTTACATATAGTTGAATACCCATGGAAATGAAAAATGTTTTGGGTATCCACCCAAAGAAAATAAAATATAATTTCTTAAGGAGAAAAGAGAAGTTTTGAGAGGTAAATTTGGTAGCATGATGGGTATAAAACATAGTTTTAGAAAAGGGTAAAATGAGAGGTGATAAGAGTATCCCATTCATAAAATATTATTATTAAAATAATGGGATAATATAAAGTGTATAAAAGAACTAATTTTTTAAATTAAAATATATACAACTAGAAAAGGGAACATGAATGGGAGAGAGAAGTGATGTTTTCCCTTACATTGAAGAATTACTATTAAATCTTGAGGATGGGGACATTGGGGGCTTTATGGAACTTTAGGGGACTCTTTAGGAGGAAAAATAACCATAAATTCATGTATTATAGATTATGAGTGAAAGAGATAGGTGAAATGGGTGGGTATCTATAGCAAAAGTGGAAGATTTGTTTAATAATTTCCAAATATAGGCCTTAGAAATCTAGGTTTTAGAAATGAAAAACCATTAGGTTACCCATGGTTTATGCCCATGGTTTTGGAAATTTGGGACATATTTTATGTTATTTTAATCCACTAGAAATAAAAATAATTTTTTATCACTTATTTTGTCTTGGAAAAGTAAAGTTTCCACAATGTAATGTTTTTTAAAACCAATTTTTCCATTTTAGACTTTGGAAAGTCATATATAGTTTTATAAATTGATTAAAATATATTAAAGTACTTAATACTAATGAAATAAAAAAATTTGATGCCATTTATTGTGTTTAATTAATTATTATAACATTATGAAATAAATATGAAGTCATAAAATATACCTAAAACCCAAAACTATATTTTTACTATTCATAAAAAAATAAATTATTTTAGAAAATTATCATAAATTTACCCTAACATAATTTTTATGTGATGATTCCAAAAACTAATACTTATTTTTATAGAATAATTCTCTAAATAGTAAAATTTTAACTTTTAAATATAAAAATCCTTATTTATTTAAAAAAGAAGTATTAAGGCATAGTCAAATTTTTAACACTAATAAAAAATTTACTAGGCCATTATAAAATTATTTTATCATTTATATTTAGGTGAGAGTGTTTTAAAAGTATATTTTATTATTAATTATTACTCATATTACTTTAGTTTGTTATAAAATTGTATATATTTTTTAAAAAAATATAATTATTTTTTATTTGCATCCAAAACCCAATTTAGAAAATCAATCTCAATTAAACATATATCTTATTAAGAAATATTATTCTTAAAAGGAATTGATGTAATAAACATGTTATTTATACAATTGAAAATATACTTTAAGTAACTAAGGCCTAGACACATAACCCCTAATTACACCTACATGTTCCCTAGGGGTGAGGCATGTGATGGTTGTAGTTTCATGGGGTGGATCGACTAACATCGCCTGAGATGTAATGTCCACTAACTTAAACTTATCCTGTAGGATATTTCATTCAATATTCACTTTTTGAAGATCTAATTTATCTTGGTCAAGGGAAAACCCCAATGACATTACCTCCCTCCCAATTTCAGAAAAATGGGCTTCAAACAACATGGATCTATTGGTTAAGGCCATCAATTCTCCTTTCTATTCCAATAATCCTTTTTCATTACTACTTATAAATACTAATTATAATGGTAAAATTATCAACCAAGGGTATATTTTCCAATATTCATATTGACCAATGGTCATATAACGGCCAAATCCTAATGGTCACATATCCATTTATACCTTATAAATACCACTTCATTATTTCACTTAAAATTCACTAAAATTCCACTTAAAGTTATATTTTCATTTTCATAAGATAATTATTGGTTTACTAATATTTTGTTTTATTTCTATAGTGTTTTCAGTGGGTTTGATGATTCTAGAATATTGGGGTGATCATTATTTTCCTATTTTAGCTATTCTATTTTATATTCTTTGTCCAGTTCTAATTTATGGCATTTTAATTCATTTCATAGATCACTAATGTAATGATCTTTATTAATGATATAATATTTGTTAGTTTCTCTTTATTTTGTACATGTATAATATTATATAATATGTAGCAATAATTATTCAAGAAAAAATTATCATTTATAAAGTATGGGTTGTTACATTCTTCCCCCTTTATGAAATTTCATCCCCAAAATCTCAACTCGTTATCTTCGTTGAGAAAAGGTGAGGGTACTTATATCTCATTGACTCCTATAGTTACCATGTTTATTTTTTAAATTTATGGTTCCTCTATAATACTTTGACAAGGTGGTTAGTCTTGTTGCATATAACCATGTCTCTACGGTCCAAGATCTCCACCAGATTCTCCTCATATGATAGGTTATGTTCCAGTTGTACCACCTCTAGATTCAGTATTGTGAGAGATCAAGTATGTAATTTATCAAGAGATATACATGAAATTCATCATGAACATGAGATATATTTGGTGTAAGTTATATCTAATAGGAAACTGATACTATGAGATCAAGGATTTCATAGGGTATATTGTACCTTATACTAAGCTTCCCTTTCTTCCCAAACCACGTGACTTTCTTCCATGGTGATATCTGAAGGAAATTTTTTTATTCAACATCAAACTCTAAGTCCATTTGATATTTTTTATCATAGCTCTACTTTTTACTATGATCATCCTTTATATATTATTGGATGGCATAAACCTTTTATGTCATCTCTTAAACAAGATCAGGCCTAAGTAGATTTCTCTCACCAAATTCATCCCAGTATGTAGGAGTTCTAAATTTCTTCCCATATAGAGATTCATATAGTTCCATTTGAATACTAGATTTGAAGCTATTTTAATATGAGAACTCAAATAATGGGAGGTGTTCATACCATCCATCTTTAAATTCCATTGAGCATGTTCTCAGTATGTCCTCAAGTGTCTGAATAGTTCTTTCAGATTGACCATCATTTTTAAGATGATAGTCCGTAATGAAATTTAATTCAGTATTCAGTGCATGTTGAAGACTTATCTAGAATTTAGATGTGAACCTTGTATCATGGTCGGAAATGATATAAAGTAGAACCCTATGAAACTTAACCACTTCCTTTACATATATCTTATAAAGTTTTTCAATAGATAAATCTTCCCGAATAGCGATGAAGTCCATAGTGATATTGTCCCACTTCCATGTTGATATGGGTAGTGATTTAAATAACCCTTTAAGAAGTTATCATTCCTCCTTCACTTGTTGATATACAAAGCACCATGTAGTGTAGTCAGCAATATCCCTTTTCATATTATCCCACCAATAATGATCAGGAAGGTCCCCACACATTTTAGTTCTTCCATGATGTATATAGAATGCATATCTATGAGATTCATCCATCTTATCCTTCTTTATCTTTGGGATATATGGCACACATATCCTTGTAAAAAATTTCAATACACCTTATTGATCAATATTGAACTTAGGAAACTTCTCATTCTTCACATCCTCTATATTATTTTGTATTAAATAATATCTTCATATACCTCTCTTGATCTTCTCTAGTAATAATAGTTTATAAATCACTTGGGATGGGTTTTATGATTTCCCTTTCCTTACAATTACCATGTACAACTTCACTAGGTCCTTGATCAATGGATCTCCTTGAATCCTCATCATTTATAATACAACAGGGTATTTCTTACTTAATGCATTGACATCTTTGTTTACTCTTATAGGGTGATAATTAATTGAACATTCATAGTCTTTAAGAATATCCAACTATATCCTCTGTCTCATGTTCAATTCCTTTTTTATGGAAATATAATTTAAACTTTGGTGGTATGTGTATATATCACATTTATATCCATAAATATAGAAATCCATATTTTTAGAGTAAACTAAATTACAACTAACTCCAGTTCATGAATAGGATAATTCTATTCATGAGGTTTTAACTCTCGATATGTATAAGAAATCACCTTATCATTTTGCATGAGGACTCACCCAGGACCTTTCAGATATGCATCGCTATAAATAATGAATCCTTGTATGATATAGGGTAGAGTTAACGCAGGTTAAATAATCAATATCTTCTTCAGTTCTTGGAAACTTTCTTCAAAATCCTTTATCTAGATAAACATAACCCATTTTTTAGTTAACTTGGTTAGTGGATTAGAAAGTCATAAAAAGTTTTTAAAAAATATTCTATAATATTCAACTAAACCAAGGAAACTATGAATCTCAGTTACCATTGTAGTATATGGCCACTCCTCTATATCCTTTGTCTTCGCAGGGTCAACTAATATTCTTTAATTTCTTATAATGTTCTTGAAGAATTCAACTCGTTTTAACTAGAATTCATATTTTCTGAATTTTCTGAAAATATTATCCTTCCTCATAGTTTTCAATACAACCCTTAGATGATCCTCATACTCCTCGTGACTTTTGGAATATATCATAATATCATCAATAAAAACTACCATGAATTTATCAAGTTGGTATTTAAAGTCTCTATTCATAAAATTCATAAATATAGGAAGATCATTAGTCAAGACGAAGGGTGTAAAAATAAACTCATAATACCCAAATCTTGTTCAAAAGGAATCCTTTGGAATATCTTCTTTCTTCACCCTTAATTGATGATACCTAGATCAGAGGGTAATCTTGGAGAATAATTGATCCCCACAAATCTGGTCAAATAAATCATCAATCCTTGGGATAGGGTACATGTTCTTCATTGTGATCCCATTAAGTTCTCTATTATCAATACATGGCTACATTGATCTATCCTTCTTCTTTACAAAAAGAATAGGTGCTAACCAAGGCAACACACTTGGTTATATAAATCCATTCTCCAAAAGATCTTGAATTTGTTTCATTAATTCCTCTAACTCCATATTTTCCATTATATATGGGGTCTTTGATAACATCATGGATCTAGGTATGAGTTCAATAGAGAACTATACCACTCTTCGGGGGGAGGTCTAGGTAAATATTAAGGAAATACGTTAATATATTCCTGAATGATGGGGACATTATATATCTCCATACATTCATTTCCTTCTCTCTATTGACTGATCATCTCCATAAATAATGCTATGGGAGGTGATTATAGACAAATCTCAAGTCAGGATATCTCCCCTTTGAAAATGATTATAGGTTTTCCATTCAAGACTACTAAAACTTCCTTGCTTCTGTGGTTGATCCTAGCATTGTGCTTTGAGATCCAATCCATCCCTAGTATAGTATCGAATTCCACCATGGGAATGACTACTAGAGTTGTGATGATATTGTACTAACCAAAGTTGATACTTGAGTTTCTATACACTGTTAATGCTAGGATAATCCCTCCACGAGTCTTGACTGATAACTCTATTTATAGTAGTTCAAAAATTTATTATATATTCTTTGCAAACATGGATGAAATAAAGGAATGTGTCAAACCAAAATAAATCAAAGTACTTGCTACACTACTGAAAAAATGGATAATTGCGATGGGTCATTTGCGACAGGGTCTCATTGTAAATGACCCATTTCAAAAAACGGTGTCACAAATATTAGTTTTTGCGATGGACCGTCACAAAAACTTATTATTTTTGACAAGCATTACACCCATCGCAAAAAACATTTAACGCTTTTTTTAAGAAACTATTTGTGACGGACTGGCCACCTATCGCAAATAGTTTCTCGATTTTTACTCTCTTGTGAAGGTCTGTCACAATTAGTATTTGCGATGGACTATCACAATTACCTCTCAAAATATAAAAAATATCAACCCATTTGCGATAGACCATCGCAAATAGTTAAAAAAAATTAATAAAAAATAATTAAAAAATAAAATATTATTACTAATAATATAATATTAATATAAATAAAATAATAATATTAATATTAATAGAATAAATTTTTTTATAAAATAATAAATATAATATAATATTAATATAAATAAAATAATAATATTAATATTTGTAAATTAAATTAATTATAAAATAATTAATTAATATAATATTATTATTAATAATATTAATGAAATAATAATATTAGTACTGTAATAAAAATCTAATTATTCACAAAAATATAAAAATATATTAGTTAATAAAATAATAAATATATTAAAAATAAATAAATAGATAATAAAAAACTGTAATTTTCGAGACAATAAAAAACACACTATTTAAAACTTTAAATAGTTAATATTACAAATAAAATGCATTCAAATGTTTCATTATGAAATAAAAATACATCACTGATTAGGGGGAGGATCATCTGGAGGAGCTGGAGAAGATGGTGGAGGGAACTTCATCCCTAAACTATGAGTCGGACATCGCATGTACTCCATCTGCTCCCGCTCCTACTTCTACTGCCAGTGATGCATCTCATTTTGCATCTGCTGCTACTGCTGCTACTGTCATAGGTACTCTTCATGTTGTTGCCTCTACCACTGACGCATCTCCTCCTACTCCCTATTCATAGTCTCTATAAGCTCACTATAAGCTCGCAACTACTCTTGATATTGTGCATGAGATAATGATGACTCTCTTCGGTCTCCTCTTGACCTGGACGTCGACATCGTAGAGGTGACATAAAAACCCCTAAGGGTCACTCAAGAGCCGATACCAACAACTCGGCCTTTCTCAAAGCCATACTAGGTCACCTACATCCATGTTGCCTCATAAAATCGGGGGGGCACTAGCCTGACCATCGGTCTCAGCCTGACTCTCAACATCTATCTGAGACATCATGGCCTCATATGACTCCTTAAATTGAAATTTAAAATTAAAATAGTTAAGATATTATTTTTAGTTAAATTTAAAACTTCAAAAAAACTTATACTAACCATAATCTAATGCTGGCGAGCACCTCCAATCTCCCCAGTGGCTAGATCATTGTACATCATTCTATAAACGTCATTCTCCATAATACTGGGCTGTGCAACTGCCTATATTAATATAAAATAAACTATTTAAATCTAAATTTATATATAATATTTAAAAAATATATACTTACGATATGCTCCCAATGTGTATTGAATGTACGACTACCAGCTCGATGTGTCACCTCTTATCTCCCCTGATTTTTCCAACCTACTGATGATCTACTCTAAAATCGACTACTCAACTAGTGTGTATATAATCCATTCCAAACCTGAAATGAATTATAATAAGGTTGGTGGACGCAATATGTCTCATCAAACTCTTATACTTATTCTTTCTCCATTGCTTTCTTTTTCAAATTGTGCAAAAACATAGTACAATGCGGACACATAGTTCCCTTTCATGCCTTCCAAATAGCCTCACGCATGCTATCCTCAATGGGATACCATAAACCCTACAAATAATTTATTATATCAAGTTAATAATTAAATTAATTTCAAAATAAATATTATTTATTTATTTACCAGCCAATGCTCGAACATGCACTGCTGAACATCAAGGGAAATCTGATCCCATGACACCCATGCATCAAAAAAATAATTGTGCAATATAGCACCCCCTATCCAATAGCTATATGCGTAAAGATGTGAAAATAATAATAATTAATCAAACAATTAGAATATAAATAAATTAATTAAAAAAACTAAAATTCACAGGTAAACATACCTCTGTGTGTGTGGATCAAACCCAAGATGTGGATGTCGCTCAGGTATAGGGTCGAGAATCATCAGTCGGGCAAGACCACACCCCCTCCAAGTGCCCCCTGAACTACCAACAATCTAAGGGTCGGATGATCCAACCTCCTACTCATATAAAGGTAGATCATCCTCTTATAACATACAATACAGATCATCGTCCATCTAAAACACGAAATAATTATTGTTACAAAATAGTCGAAAACAACTATTATATATAGATATATATTATATATAATTATAACCATCATATTATTGTGTAAATTTCCATCTTCATACTCATATTCATAATTTTTTATGCCAATGTCTTCATATTCCTCCTCAACATCATAAATTTCTATATTATTTTTAGTTTCATTATCCCTTGTCATTTCAAATTCAATTGTAACATCATTAACATCATCGTCACCATTGGCCCTTAACTGTGGAGTTTCATCAATTATATTCATGTATATTCTTTAAAAAGATGGATCCGGAGTAGTCTCTTGAAAATTTTAAATTATGTGCACTTTAGTGGAACCACATTCACTTTTATTACACTGATTCTCTCGAGATTTAATTTCTATTATACTCCACCAATCACCCAACTCCCTTGAAATAGAATAGTAATTTTCATAATAAATTTTATGTGCCTGATGATCCAATAAAAATGGTTCATTTACTACAAGAATACTTTTATATTTAATATCAACGATTCCATTAATTAGATGAACATGCAAGCCTCTCTCAATATCCAATCACTAACATTTAAACATTGTTATGTAATGTTGTACCAGATAACATAGTTCAATGATTTCTTCCAACATGTTGTAAAAGTCAACTTCAGTTTCTCTATGATGTGATCCTCTCAAGAAAACACCACTATTCATTTTTTTATTCCTCATATGTACTCGTATGAAATCGAAAACCATTCACCACATAGGCATTATAAGATTTAACCATTTTCGATGGTGGGTTACGTAATACAAAAAATCGATTATCAATTTTGTCAACGTGTTGAGATACCTAAAAAGTTGTAAAACAATTATCTCTATAATAAATATTAAATTGATTTTTTATGTGAAATGAAAAATAATTTATGTTATAATTTTTTGAAACCAGTATGAAATTTTTTTTGACTTAGTTCTTCAAGAGTAGCTGCAGTAATTTGTGGAAACTATTTCTTGATATGATTATCATATAAACTAAAAAAATAATATTAATGTATTGTTATAAAAATTATAGAATATGTGACATGAAAACTTATAGTATAAATTTTTTAATTTCTTCATAATTCAGCATAATATATGTATGTGCTCTGTGATGTTCATCATCTGAAATCCATCATTCATGAACCCCACTGAAGCCAAGTTCAGGATGATTGAAAATTCATAATTGATTTATCATGTCATCATCAAAATTTCCCTCATTATGGATCATGTGGTTGTCTTTTTAAGGATATTCATATTGAAAGTAATTAGAGAAGAAAAAAAGAAATTTTATCTTGAAAGTAAGCTTTTGCAATTGAGCCTTCAATTGATGCTTTGTTATGTACTTTTTTTTCAATTTCTACATGCATCTCTCAAATGGGTAAATCCATAGGAACTGTACCAAACCTCTATATTTTGTTTCATGAGGAAAATTTAATATCAAATGTTCTATTGAGTCAAACAAACCTCACAAGAATATTTTATCCTGTTTACATAAAATTAAAATGACATATTCTTACTATTTTCTTATGACATCGCAGTCTATTTTTTATGTAAATATTTCTCGAAAAAAATATGATATGTACGTAAGAGTATCCCAAATAATAGGATTTAACAAACCTCTTAATTCAATTAGCAGAAGTCTTTCCATTAAAACATGACAGTCATGACTTTTCAATCCGGTAATATGACCATTTCTGATACATCTACCCAAATTGGAAGAATAACCATCTGGAGTCTTAAATCTACAATCCACTGACAAAATCATAAGTGAATCTCTTTGGATAGTGTATAAGCTGCTTTTTTCTTCATTAACTTCTGTGATCTGACATTTTTAAATAGTTCAAGTTCTGGTTGCTTGCAAATTTAGACAAGATATAATCGTGCTTTTATATTATCTTTGGTCATTTTTGGAGTATCCGTAATTTTATGAAATAAATTATCAAATAATTTCTTCTCAATATGCATCACTTCCAACATGTGATAGACCAAAAACTCAGACCAGTATGGAAAATCCCAAAAAAATGATTCGTTTTATCCAATTGTACTCTTTTCCAAACCCATTAATTTTCTGTTGGTTTATTGTTGGTACAAATGTGATGGGATGTAATGAAGAAACAATTGATTTCAAATCAATACCTGATTTCTAAGATGATATTTGTTTCTTCAAAAAGGATGATCAGTTGGAAGAAATCTATGATGACAGTTGAAAAAAAAATGTTTTTTTCCATTGATGAGAATAAAGGCTTTGTTGTCTCTCAAATAGTATGGACATGATTTTGGACCATGTGTAATCCAGCCATATAACATTCCATATACTGTGAAGTCACTAATTGTCCACATCAATGCGGCTTTCAGTAAGATGTTTTTTTTGCAGCAACATCATATGTACTAGCACAATTAATCCATAGTGAATTCAACTCATCAATCAATGGTTTCAAATAAAAATAAATATTCTTTTTAGGGTGACCTTAAATTAATAAATTCAAAAAGATATATGGATCCTTCAACAACATCCATGGTGGTAAATTATACAGATTTATAAAGATAGGTCAATATGAATACTGAATATCGTAAGAACTAAAAGGACAGAAACCATCATTAGAAATACCCAATAAAACGTTTTGGGATTCTAAAGAAAAAGATGGATGCACTTGGTTAAAATGTTTCTATGAATCACCATCATAGGTATGATTTAATCTTTTACTGGTTGAAATTTTGGTTTTGTGCCATGACATCAATGAAGCTATGTTTTGAGACATAAATAAACACTACAATCTGGGTGTGAGTGGGAAATATCTAAATTATTTTATAGGAACAAATACAGACTTCCCTGGTTGAGCTTCTTTATACCTTGATTGTCCACATGTTGGATAACTATCAAACAACTCATTTTCACCATAATATATGACGCAGTCATTTGAACATTCATGAATCTTCTGATAGCCATGACCTAGATTATGAACCAGCCTCTTGCTCTCATAAAATTTTGTAGGTGATACATTTTCTTCAGGTAATAGTGTTTTCAACAAAGATAATATCTGATCAAAACAACTATTTGACATTCTATTATCTGATTTAATGGCCATAAATTTAGCAAATGCTTCAAACCTTATTATCTTGCAACCATGAAATAAGGCATCCTCAGCCGACCTCAACAACTCATATAAATGAGATGGTTCCAACTCAGAAGTTAAATCAATATCATCCTAAGTATTAGTTTTTTGAACAAATGGACCTTCCACGTCATGTACTAAATTTTGAAAACATGATGGATATGGATCCAAATTATTAATATCTTCTCTAAAAATGTGTTCACCATATTGATACCAAAAAACATAATTTGGTTGAAAATAAAAATGCAATAAATGACCCCCAACGTTGTCAAATGTTTCATATGTCCTTAGAACACATTTTTTATAAGGACACTTAATTATCCATTCTGAAACAAAATTTGGTTTTGATGATGAAAATGATAATAAATCTTAAACACCCTCAATATATACAAGATTTAAACCAGAACTGTTTGGATTCCTGCGTTGAGTTATCCAAGCATGATCATCTAATAATGACTATTTTCAACTTTCTCATTCTATATTTTTCTAAACAATATGAAATAATTAGTTATTTTGTATAATTAGATATAATATAAACACTTTCCAAAAAAGATAAGATAATTAAAATTTATTTTCTAGAAATTTATAATAATTTATATTATTTTATAGTTATCTATAATATTTTTTAAGCTTTTATACTAATATACACTCATTTATAAAAATGTATACTAAATCTCACTAATTATTATTAATTTAAGGTATTTTTAATAATTATTCTTAATTACCAACGCCACAATTTCTAACAGATTGGGAGCAGCACTTTTGCCTGATGATTCATTCCCTTGCAACTTTCTACGACTAAAAGCACTATGAAAAGTCTACTCCGACGTACGCATATCCATTTTCGTATGCATGAGGATAGAGAGCAGGGAGGACTCATCATGCTACTCTTCATGCTCTCATGCATATGAAAATGAATATTCTTACATCATAAGAGACTATTCATAGTGATTTTAGTCGCAGAAATTTTCAAGGGGATGAGTCGTGGGGAAAAAGAGCATCTTTTGTCCGAAGGCTCACCGCCTTGCAACTTTTCCCGACTTAAATCACTATGAAAAATATGCTCTGACATATGTCCGAGTAGATTTTTCATATTGATTTCAGTGGAAGAAAGTTGCAAGGAGCTGAAGCATTGATCAAAAGGAATGCCATCAATCCGCTATAAATTATGCCAGTTTATCAATGTACTCGAATTTTTTGTGATTTATTACTAATTATTACTAATTATTCCTAATTATCCATAATTATTCCTAATTATTACTATTTATTACTATTTATTACTATTTATTACTATTTATTACTATTTATTACTATTTATTCCTATTTATTACTATTTAATACTATTTGTTACTAATTATTACTATTTATTACTATCTATTACTATTTATTACTAATTATTGCTAATTATTACAAATTATTACTATTTATTACTAATTATTGCTAATTATTACTAATTATTACTAATAATTCCTAATTATTACTAATTATTCCTAATTATTCCTAATTATTTCTATTTATTACTATTTATTACTAATTATTACAAATTATTAATATTTATTACTATTTATTACTATTTATTACTAATTATTACTAATTATTACTAATTATTACTAATTATTTCTATTTATTCTTATTTATCCCTATTTATTCTTTTTTTATTCCTATTTATTCCTATTTATTCTTATTTATTCCTATTTATTACTATTTATTACTATTTGTTACTATTTAAGGCTATTTAATGTTATTTAAAGATAATTAATACTAATTATTGCTAATTATTGCTAATTATTGATAATTATTGCTATTTAATTCTATTTAATGTTATTTAATGCTATTTACTGTGAATTATTGTTAATTATTTCTAGTTATTGATATTTATTGCTATTTATTTCTATTTATTGCTAATTGTTACTATTTATTGATATTTATTCCTAATTATTCCTAATTATTATTAATTATTACTAATTATTTATAATTATTACTAATTTTTCCTAATTATTCCTAATTATTCCAAATTATTACTATTTATTACTATTTATTCCTAATAATTACTATTTATTACTAATTATTACTAATTATTACTAATTATTGTTAACTATTACTAACTATTACTAATTATTACTAATTATTACTAATTATTACTAATTATTACTAATAATTATGAATTATTACTAATTATTGTGAATTATTACTAATTATTACTAATTATTACTAATTGTTACTAATTACTACTATTTAATACTAATTATTACTATTTATTACTATTTATTACTATTTATTACTATTTATTACTATTTATTGCTATTTATTACAATTTATTGTTATTTAATACTATTTAATACTATTTAATACTAATTATTTCTATTTAATACTATTTAATACTATTCAATACTATTTAATATTATTTAATACTAATTATTACTAATTATTAATATTTATTACTAATTATTACTAATTATTACTATTTATTAATATTTATTACTATTTTTTACTATTTTTTACTATTTTTTACCAGTTATTACTATTTATTACTAATTATTACTATTTATTACTAATTATTACTACTTATTACTAATTATTACTAATTATTGTTAATTATTACTAATAATTACTAATAATAACTAATTATTGCAAATACTTACAAATAATTGTGAATTATTATGAATTATTACGAATTATTACGAATTATTACTAATTATTACTAATTATCACTAATTATTACTAATTACTACTAATTATTACTAATTATTACTATTTAATACTAATTATTACTATTTAATACTATTGTTACTATTTAATACTATTTATTACTATTTAATACTAATTATTACTATTTAATACTATTATCACTATTTAATAATATTTAATACTAATTATTGATATTTATTACTATTTATTACTATTTATTACTAATTATTTCTAATTATTGCTAATTATTTCTAATTATTACTAATTATTACTATTAATTACTATTAATTACTACTTATTACTAGTTATTACTATTTATTGTCATTTATTACTAATTATTACAATTTATTTCTACTTATTATGAATTATTACTATTTATTACTATTTATTTCTAATTATTAATAGTTATTACTAGTTATTACTAATTATAACTAATTATTACTAATTATTACTAATTATTACTAATTATTACTAATTATTACTATTTATTTCTAATTATTACGAATTATTACGAATTATTACGAATTATTACTATTTATTACTATTTATTACTAATTATTAGTAATTATTACGAATTATTACTATTTAATACTATTTAATACTAATTATTACTATTTAATACTAATTAATACAATTTAATACTAATTATTACTAATTATAACTAATTTTTAGTAATTATTACTAATTGTTATGAATTATTAATAATTATTACAAATTATTACTACTTATTACTAGTTATTACAATTTATTACTAATTATTACTAATTATTACAATTTATTTCTAATTATTAAAATTTATTACTAATTATTACTAATTAATCCTAATTATTAATAATTAATCCTCATTATTACTAATTAATCCTTATTATTTCTATTTATTGCTATTTATTATTATTTATTACTAATTAGTACTATTTATTACTATTTATTACTATTTATTACTATTTATTTCTAATTATTACTACTTATTACTAATTATTACTAATTATTACTATTTTCAAAAAAAATTACTATTTTCAAAAAAATTACTATTTTTTACAATTTTTTACTATTTTTTACTATTTAATACTAATTATTACTAATTATTACTAATTATTACTAATTATTACTAATTATTACTAATTTTTAATAATTTTTACTAATTATTACTATTTATTACTAATTCTTACTAATTATTTCTATTTACAACTATTTATTACTAATTATTAATAATTATTGCTAATTATTATTAATTATTACTAATTGTTACTAATTATTTCTAATTATTACTAATTATTACTAATTATTTTTATTTAATATTTTTTAATACTATTTAATACTAATTATTACTATTTAATACTATTTAATACTATTTTATACTATTTTATACTATTTTATACTATTTTATACTATTTAATACTAATTAGTACTAATTATTACTAATTATTACTAATTATTACTAATTATTACTATTTATTACTATTTATTACTATTTATTACTATTTATTACTATTTATTACTATTTATTACTAGTTATTACTAATTATTAAAATTTATTTTAAATTATTACGAATTATTACTAATCATTACTATTTATTACTATTTATTACTATTTATTACGATGTATTACTTTTTATTACTAGTTATTACTATTTATTACAATTTATTTCTAATTTTTACAATTTCTCTCTAATTATTAAAATTTATTACTAATTAATCTTAATTATTACTAATTAATTCTCATTATTACTAATTAATCCTAATTATTACTAATTATTACAATTTATTAATAATTATTACTATTTATTATTCTTTAGTACTAATTATTACAATTTATTACTAATTGTTACTATTTATTAGTAATTATTACTGTTTATTACTGTTTATTACTGTTTATTAATACTGTTTGTTACTGTTTATTACTATTTATTATTATTTATTACAATTTATTACTATTTATTACTATTTATTACTAGTTATTACTAATTATTACAAATAATTTCTCATTATTATTGTTTATTGCTATTTATTACAGTTTATTACTAATTATTACAAATTAATTCTAATTATTACAAATTATTACAAATTATTACAAATTATTTCTAATTATTACAAATTATTTGTAATTATTACAAATTATTTGTAATTATTACAAATTATTTCTAATTTTTTCTAATTTTTTCTAATTAATACAATTTATTTCTAATTAATGCAATTTATTACTAGTCATTACTAATTAATTCTAGTTATTACTAATTATTATATATTATTTTTAATTATTTCAATTTATTGCTAATTAAAACATAGATATAACTATTCATAAAAATAAATACTAAAAAAATATCGATTTCTAAATTAATTAGTTTAGATCTAATTAACAAAAATTATAAATAATTTTTAAAATTAAATTTACTAAATAATAAAAAAATAGAGAAATACCTTGAAATTGAAGTTTTCTGAGTATTAAAGTCGCAAATAATGCTCTGATTTAAAAGTTTAAAATATGAAAAAATTTAGAAGAATTTTTTTTAGTAGAGATGGAGAGAGAAGTTGAGTGAACAATGAAATGAGAGGGAAAATGGATGAGGGTATATATATGTTAGAGTATTTGCGATGGGGGTATTTGTGATGGGTAACCCGTCGCAATAGGTGGTATTTGCGACGAGGCCCGTCGCAAATGACTCTGTCTGCATTAATTAAAGTCTGTCGTTAAAAAGTTATTTGCGACGGGCCTCGTCGCAAATAGTATCTGCTAACAAAGTATTTGCAACGGGGCAAGTATCATGTCGCAAATACTAAAAACCGCGGCCAGTTATTTGCGACGGGAATAGGAACCCGTCATGAATACCCTTACCCGCGGTTTGACGCGTATTTCGCACCAAACCTTTTGCAACGAGCGACAAGTGCCCCGTCTCAAGTAATGGTTACTTGCGACAGGGTAATCCGCTCGTCGTAAATAACCCCTTTTGATGGGTTATTTGTGACGAGCTCTCAACCCGTCACAAATGGTCATTTTTCCATAGTGCTAGCTTTGAGATCGCAATGATAGTACCTTCCACCCCATCGTTTGGAGCATCTACTTCAACCATTGTGATAGAAAATGCCCAACCTTGCTCTCTTGGCTTAAGATGATGTTGATGGTGGTTCCCCTCTATTATCTTCTTTTTTAAACATTGTTTGGAAAAGTACCCAAGTTGTCCACACTTGAAGCATTGAACTTCCAGATAGGCATGCACCATCTTCCCTTTGTTGTTAGTGTTGAGAAGTTAGGGCTTCACCTCACCATGACAGTTCCAAGCTATATGCTTGTCTCTTCCATATTTGTATCACTTTCCACTCACAAGAATGTAGTTCCTCGAATGATTCTTCCCATATTTATTGTATGTGGGAAGTTTCACTTTCTTTCCTCCTCTTCCATGATCAAAGTGCCTCCCTGAGTTTGGATTCATTGATCTCTTTTTTCATTTGATCTATAAGACCATTGTGTCTCTCCAAACTCTAATTCAACCTTCATAGCACTCTGCACTATCTTGTCATAGCTTTCATAGTCTCGATTTTCTAGATTCCTTCATATATGGGGTCTCAGCCTACTAAAGATTCTATCAACCTTTCCCTTAGGATCCATAATAAATATAGAGGTGTATCGATCAAGTATTGTAAAGTTCATCTCATAGCTCCCCACTGATTCATTTTCCTTCTACTTTAGCTCTATAAATTACTTCTCCATTTTAATTCTCATCGAACGGGGGAAATATTTATTGAAAAATATTCCCCTAAACTCTTCCCACTCTATAACATCATTCTCCCTCCTTGGATTCGTGTTTTTAATTAGTTTCCACCCCTGATAAGCTTCTCCTTTTAAGTGGTATACTACAAGGGTGACTTTCTCTTTCTCTAAATAATGGACTATATAATAGATATTTTCTATAGAGATTATCCGTTGTTCAACAATCAATGGGTCGGTATATCCACTGAATAAGGAGGTCATTGATGCATAAAGGACTCAATGGAAAGTTTTTCCCATTGATTTAAATTCGGTCACTCAATTTGATTCAAGTTATTATTTGTAACTATAGTTATTTGATTCATCATCCTCTTGAAATTTTCCATTCCAGCTTCCATTGGAATGTCATCAGTGTATCTTTTGTTGTACTCATCATTTACATGGTTCCTCTTATTTCCCTCCATTTTTCTAAAATAATAAAAAAATGAATGAGAAATGTGTTTCTTTTAAGGATCTTAAAATTCTAAAGGAATTTTATGACTTAAAACTCCATGCTAAAATATTTTATTAATCTCATCTAATAACAATTACATTTTCTAAAAAACCTTTATAATTGTTCATAAAAATCTTGTGATTAACCAAACATATCCCCTAGGAGTGTCAAACAAGGTGTGCAGTAAGGCCTGTTTTTATGCACCAGTTCTTGTTCGATCCTAACTCAAAGTGTATTTTTTGGGTGTTACCTTAGGTACATCTATTATAGATTTTCATCCAATTGTAGTATCCAGATAGGGGTGTATTTTTTTGGAAACCACTTACATAATACTTACCAAAATTCCAGGATGTTTTCCTATATTTAGAATTTTTCCTAAGGTTCTTCCAAAAGTTTTCAAATTCTAATTTCCATAAATAAATAAAACATCTTTTGAAACTAATTATGGAATCCCGCCTTTTTATTACATAACTTTTCATTACATGGTACAAATAGTGGATCTTTTAAAGTTTAGTTTCTTGAAAAAAAAAGGTATACAATACATGAAAACTTAAAACATTCTTCTAAAATACACCTGAAATACATCTTCATGGGTTTGATCTAAGTTACTTTTACTGCATCTCATATCCTAGGGACATACATAAGAGGAAAGGGGTGAGCATGAAGCCCAGTAAGGTAAAAAGTAAGATATACATATAGCATGTGATCTTGAGACATATCAATAAGAACATGAAGCATATATAAGGAATGATAAAGAGTCATATCATAATAATAAGAACATGAATCATAACATGGAAATGTTTCTATAACATTTAAATGGTAAATTCATAAGAATATCACCAAGGTTTTTCATAAAGGTGTCATAAATGAAAAATACCAAGGTTATTCACCAAAGTATTGTAAAACATGGCATATCTAGAGATTAAATTATTTTCCCAATGCATTGGAGCTCTATAAAGTGAACCCTTACTATGTATTAATTAATTTTATCTAAATATATCAAATGTAATAATTTCATTAATAACCCATGGAGAATAAAGAACAGTTTTCTTATCAAAATCATGGCATCCAAAAGTGCTTAAAGACATGATCATTATGTCATTTTTAGCCCATAAAAAGGGAATGTGTGTTTCTTATGTGTAAATACCCAAATAAAATAAATAATTGTTGAATATATGTGAATAATTATGGAAATTAAAAAAGGTTTGTGTATCCACACAAAGAAATAAAAGATAATTTCTTAAGGAGAACAGAGAAATTTTTAGAGATAAATTCAACAACATGACGGGTATAAAAGATGGTTTTAGAAAAGGTTAAAATGAGGGGGGGGAAATAGTCTCCCATTCATAAAAGAATCTTATTATAGTAGTGGGATAATAGAAATTGGAAAAATAACTTAGTTTCTAAATTAAAATACATACCACATGAAAAGGGAACTTGAATGGGAAAGAGAAGTGAATATTTTCCCTTACTTTGAAGAGTTACTCATAAATATTGAGGATTGTGAACTTGGAGGATTGAGGGAACCTTAGGGGACTAATTTGGAAGAAATATCACCATAAATTCATGGACTATGAGTTGTTAGTGAAGTGGAGATGTGAAATTGGTGGTTATTTATAAGAAAAGTGGAGGAATTGTTTAATAATTTCCAAATATAGGCCTTGAAAATCTAGGTTGTGGAAAATGCAAAACCATTAGATTACCCATAGTTTTTACCCATGGTTTTGGAAATTTGGGGAAAAATTTATGTTATTTTAATCCTCCATCACCAAAAATAATTTTTTTACTTCTTTTTTCTTGTAAAATTAATGTTTCCACAAACTAATGTTTTTAAAAAACCAATTTTTCCATTTTAGACTTTGGAAAGTCACTTATAGTTTTAGAAATTGATTTAAATATATTAAAATAATTAATATTAATAAAATAACATATTTTAGTTCATGTATTTTTTTAATTAATTATTAAATAATTATTACATAAATATGAAGCATAAAATATACTGAAAACCCAAAGCTGTATTTTTACTATTCACAAAAAAATAAAGTATTTTATAAAATTCTCATAAATTCACCCTTACCTAATTTAGACATGTTTATTCAAAAAATAATATTTATTTTTCTATAATAATTCTCCAAATATGATAATTTTAACTTTTAAATATAAAAAACCTTATTTATTTAAAAATAGTATTTTTTAAGGCACAATCAAATTTTTGAAACTTATAAAAAATTTACTTGGACATTATAAAATTGTTTTACCATTTATATTTAGGTGATATTGTTTTAAAAGGATATTTGACTAAAACAAATTTTATTCAGAAAACTTTAGGTTATTATAAAATTGTATATATTTTCTAGAAAAATATAATTATGTTTTATTTGCATCCAAAAACCAATTTATCAAAATCATCTCAATTAAACATATTTTTTATTAAGAAAAATTATTTTTAAAATTAATTTATGGAATAAAAATTTTATTTATACAATGTAAAATACACTTTAAGTAACTAATACTTATACATATAACCCCTTATTATACCTGCATACACCTTAAGGGTGAGGTGTGTGATGGTCGTAGTTTCATGGGGTGGCTCGGCTAACATCGAACGAGTGGTAATCTTCACTAACTTGAACTTATCCCATAATTGATTTCATTCAATATTCGCTTGTTAAATATCAGCTTGGGATTGGTCAAGGGTAAACCCTAGTGATTCTACCTCCCTCCCAAGTTCGGACAAATAGGCTTCAAACAGCACGACTCTACTAGTTGAGGCCATCGATTCTTTTTTATATACCAATTTTCCTTTATCATTAATACTTGTAAACACTAATTATAAAGGTACAATTATAACCCAATGGTACAGCTTCCAACGGTCATATTGACCAATGGTCATATAATGGTTGAATCCCAATGGTCACATATCCCTTTATACCTTATAAATACCACTTTATTATTTCACTTAAAATTCACTATAATTCCACTTAAGGTTATATTTTCATGTTCATAAGATGTTGATTGGATTAATAATATTATTTTTTATTTATATAGAATTTTTAGTGGGTATAATGATTATATCATATTGGGGTGATCCTTATATTCTCATTTTAGTTATTCTATTTTATATTCTTTATCCAGTTGAAATGGTTGTCCTTTTAATTGGTTTCATAGCTGAATATTGTAATGAAATTTATTAATGATATAAAATTATTTGGTTTCTCTTTATTTTTTAAGTGTATAATATTATATAATATTTAACGATAATTATTCAAGAAACAAATATCACGTATAAAGTCTGGTTCGTTACACAAAAGTTTTTTTAGTAGTTCAAATTTATATTGATGATATTATATTTGGATCTTCTAGAAATTCTTTGTGTACTAAATTTTAAAAAATGATGCAAATTGAATTTGAAATGAGTTTAATGGGTGAACTTAAATTCTTTCTTAGTGTTTATATTTTTCAAAATAAGGAAGGAATTATTTTAAATCAAAAAAGTACACCAAAGATATTATAAAACATTTTTTTATATATAGTACTAAAGGTAATGATAATCCCATGAGTACTAACTACAAGTTAGATATTGGTGAAGCTGGGAAATTAGTTGATCAAACCACTTATATAGGATTGATTGGAATCTTACTATACTTAAATGATAGCTGGCCAAATATGATGTTTAATGTGTGTATGTGTGCTCATTTTCAAGTAATCTCAAAAGAATCAAATCTATTAGTTGTGAAAATAATTTTTAAATTCCTAAAAAATACAAAAAACTTAGTATTTTTTTACTCCAAAGGAAAAACATTTGATTTAGTTAGTTATTCAGATGCAGATTTTAGTAGTTGTGAGTTAGATAGAAAAATAAATTTTGTAAAATGACACTTTTTAGGAAAGAATCTAGTCTCATGGTGTAGTAAGAAGCAGAAACCTCTGGAATTATACACCACTAAATATGAATAAATAGTTGTAGGCATTTTTTGTGCATAGATTTTTTTGATGAAACGCACATTAATAGACTATAGATATCATTTTAGACATGTCCCTATAAATTGTGATAATACCATTGCAATAAATATTCCTAAAAATCCTATATCTCATTATAGAACAAATAATATTGATATAATACATACTTTTTTGAGAGATCATTATTAGGATAGCAATATAACTCTTGAATTCATAGGTACTGATCATCATCTTGATAATATTTTTACAAATCATTTGAATGTTGAGAGACTTAATTATATCAGATAGGAACTAGGCATGATAAATTATGTTTAGATTATTGGATATTAACTTTAATGTTGAAATATTTTAACTTCTATTTTCAAAGTTTATTAGAAAATCTATGAAGTTTATTTCACATGGTTAGTAGGGTGAATGTGAGTTTTTTTGTCCATATGGTTAGCATGCCTACCATAAACACTTGTTTCCATGTCATATTTTCTCACACAATCATTATACTTACCATAAATAGAGTTAATATATACTTTAATTGAATTTATTGGTAGTATGGATAACACACCTATCATGTGTTACAATTATCATACTTATTGTGCTTATGATATTTCCTAATCTATATGGAAATTAGACTTACAATGTCTATTTATACTTTTCATTTTTTGGGAAAAACATTTGGAAGGATTTCTTTTGAGAATATTATCATTTTCATCCTTAAATTATTTAAATTAAAAAAATTTGAATCTAAACGGATACCCATCTTTACTTTTAGATCTCCTATATTATTTAGAATCTTCTGATCAGATCATTTTTTATCATCAATAACCTCTCACTCTCTCATATCGAATATATCTCTTCTACCTCTCATTTTCAAACCATCAAAGATATCGTATTGAACCAAAATTCCAATGATAAAGCATTTTTCAAAAGCTACTTTTCTATTTTAGTTTCCTCCTTCAAATAATTCAAAGAAGACAAAAGCTATATTGAGTGTTTCATTAGATCCAATGAGCCTTTATGTTGTTAATAATATAGTTTCTATAGATAAATAAGTCAACTCTAGGTGGTTAAAGTCAATCTAATCACTAGTCTAGAACGCGATTCAAAAACAAGGTTTGGATGAATAGTTTAAGAAGAATGGTAAATCCTTCTATCTGAACCTTGTCAAATAATTTTATGCAAATATTGAATTATTTCTTATAGAAAATAAAGGCAAAGTAAAATAAAAAATTAATGGTCAAGTTTTTTAAATTCTCATAGAATACTTGGGAAAAATGATTGGTCATACCACACAAGGGTGAGTATAAAGATTATCAATGTTTTATCCTATCAATCATCCAAATTTTTATTTTGATAAATCCCTGTACAAAGTCATTGGGAATGGAACTCAAAGAAGTCCCACTGTTGTCGAGCTAAGTTCTGAATGAAAACCTCTCGTTGAGTTTATTCAACATGTTATTTTTTTGAGAAAAGAAGATTTTATTATTCTATGACATCAACATTGTTTTCCTATTTATAATGAACAATGATGGTCAAATTAATCTAAGAAAAAAATTTATAAGAAATATGGTTGGGATGTGTAATAAAACTTCAAGGTTTAGCTCCTCACCATATCCTAGATTAATATATCCTTTGCTAGAATTCAAATGATTAGTTTCTTAGGAAGAGGATAAAGTAACTACATATCTTATATTCTATCTTACACAAATGATTTGTAAGCAGATGAAATTTAACTATAACCCTTGGAAAAAGAATGGGTAGCTAATCCAGATACATTTTATGAGAAATTTAATCAATTAAAGTATCTAGTTAGACCAAGGGATCTTGTAAATATAGGTCTTGAACATTATGTAACTGTGGAATATTCTATTGATGTTGTTTATCATGATTAATAATAATAGAAAGAGTAATTTAGTGAAAATAATAAGATTAAAAAAGTGGAGGAAGTATACGAAATATAGATCTTAATGAGGAAGCTCGGTTAGCTCTTGAAAATGAGCCAATGTGGGATAAATCATTTGGTTTCGATACTGATGAGTATATCTTAGAGAAATATCATATTATTAGGATTACACCTAGAAAACCATTAACTGATTCACCTTTTTTGGGGTATAATTCCCTTATATATTTTTTATTGGGCTTAAATTATCCTAGTTCATGTGGTGAAGATCATGGAGGCAGTGCACCTGGACATGGTGGACCTTCCACTCTTTCTTTTCAAAGATCCTTAGAAGTAAATTTAATTTAAGAAGTTTATATTCATAAAAGTATTGAAACTTCTAAGTTTATTGATCATGATGATATTTTCAAGGATTTACATAATGATTTAGTTGAATTTTCTACCATAGTTGAGGACCAAACTATGGGACATAGTATGATGGAGAGTTTACCTAAATTAGGTGGTAGGAATTTGTATAATGAACAATATCCTTCTACTCTTGGACCTTTTATTCTATCCTCATCATATGTCACTAAGGATGAAGGGGTTCTATTCAAACAATATATGTTGGGGATACTAAAACTTTCTTTTAATAACTTTCAAAATTCTTTAAACAATGTGAGAAAAGAGTATCTTTTTGAATCACTTACCAAGGTCATCAATCATATCTATCCCAAATTTAATTTTATAATATAGATGACACAGAATGATATTTGACATTTTAGATCTCGGATGGGTTCTTTAAAAGATGATATTTTATATATGATGATTCAGATGGACCATAGATTCATAAATTTAGTGTTTCATCCGGCTCATGTGTCTTCTTCTACTACAGTTGATGAAGAAAAAATCATATATTCCATTCAAGATAAGCTGCAAGCTTTGTATACAGAATTTAACAAAACACATGAAGCTGTGTATGATGGGTTTCAGAATCATTCTACTAAGACCCTCACTTTGGTTTGTAAGGATGTAAAGTAAGCTAGTTAGGATAGAGGAACAATAAAAATATCAATTGATTATTACATAAACAGGATCTTTATAAAGTCAAATTTGAAAGGGATGTTCCGAACTCTTAATTTAGATTTAAATATTCCTCCCCTAACTCGAGATTTCAAGTCTCAAATTGAGAATCTTAAATCTATGAACTATTTTTTGGAAGCCTTCATGGAGAATCGATATGATTTCCTTCAGGCCTTTGAGAATGGTTCTTAAATTGTTAGTAAGTTTACCCAGTTGATGGAACCCTACCTTTAGGACTCTAATAATGTTGTTCTTTCTCCCTTGACAATTACTTTTTATTAGCCTACAACCTCCTCTATAATAAATCCTTTTATCCTCAATCCTTCCAAATACTTTTAGTATATTATACCATTTTCCAAGTGTGTGGTTCTTGGAGAACCTACATCTGCTTCTACACCTACCTATGCATCTACTCCTGTCTCTATTTATAATGGGAAAGATCTTATTCTTCCTATAGATATGAGAGATAAACCTCATTCAGATTCTGATTAAGATTTTTTATAGGGATATTTATTACTTTGATTATACTCTTTTGTTGAAATATCTCTTTTGATATATTACGAAAATTATCTCTTTGTTTATTCTGTTTCTTCTCTATTTCATTTTGATAATATCAAAAGGGGGATAATTAATATAAATTAAAATTCCTTGGATAAATATTGTTCCAATAGGTATAATTATGGGATAATTATGTTCTATAATACTTAATTACCATTCATTGAATTTGGAAATCATTTTCATAATTTTTGAAAATTTATTATAGTTATTTCAATCCTTTTCAAATAATCCTTTGATGCATTAAATTCATTTAAATTTACATATCATGATTTGTGATCATCAAAAAGGGTGATATTGTTGGCTTAGACCAACACCGCATTATTTTAATGATCTCAAATAATTTTTATCTTATTATTAATGATATTTATGTATTATGTAAGAAATTAGTTTACTATAAAAAAAATCAAAAATGGATAAGTATATAGCTTATCGTGACACCTTACAATGTGAACATAAGGTGACTGTATCACCTTACCACATGCTATATTTCACCTTACATTATGTACATGAACTACTTACCATGACGTAGATGAAAAAATCTATCCAAGTCCTGACCTTACCCCAATAAGAAATTCACCTTACCGCAAGAAGGAATCCACATTAACATAAGAAGGAAGTCACCTTACCGCAAGAAAGAAACTGCCTGAATGCATGAAGAAATCTAGTTACTATGCAAAGGTATGTGTAAATTTTCATAAATTGATATACTGATAGTATGTTTCTAATGTAGTGATTGCATGAATAAAAGACTTACCGCATAAAGTTATTAACTTATCACATGTACAAATGAGCTGACTACATAAATCAATGAGCTAAACGCATAAAGAAATGAACCTACCACATCACCTTTCCAAGCCAGTTGACCGTGATAAGTTTTCAAGATCTCAGCTAACCATACTTCATGTGAAATTATCCTACTATGTCTAACTTAATAGTGGAGCATTTAAAATATCCAAAAACTATTTTTGATGCATTAAATAAAGTTTTATATAATTTAATGAGGTTGATTTTTCTTCAATAACTATTTATGATGAAGATCTATTTTTAAATAATCATTTTATCATGAAGTGTTTGTGACTGATGAGGAACTACTAAGAACAATGGATGACACTTAGAGAATAATAGAGGATTTATTCAAAAACATTTTCTATGAGACTCTATTTTCCATGACTTATTGAAAAACTTGTTTAAGATCCTACCAAAGAAGAACTCAAGTAATCCAAATAATCAAAGCATCATGAATTGAGAAGCATCACACTTTCTATTTATCTATCACTTTCTCTTTACATTTTATGATTTACTTTTGAGAAGTGTTTTGTTGTTTTCTATTTATTTATACACACTATCTCATCTGCTAAAACTAGATAATACTTGATATTCTCTAAAACTCTATTTTGATTGTATTCCTAGGAATAACTGTGAAAGAGGTCATGCATGGCCTTTATTGTTGTTCCATCCCATGAAGAATAATGGAATAGGTTTTGTGTTTAGACAGTCGTGTGTACTATTGATTATAAAACCTGATCCAGGTTGTGGATCTATTTATTCTTATAATAAACTACTTGGCATCAGATGATTTCCAAGTATAGGGGATTAATTCTTAGCTTGATACTGAACCCCTTTTTATATTCTATTGTGTGTTTTAGTTTTTTTCTATATTTCATAGTTAAAACTGTTGGAATTTGTGTCCTAGAACCAAATGTTTGTACATTTATTACATGAATATTTAATGTATTTAAATATTAAACATATTTTTACATATTTTTTATTGTTCTAAATGACTATAATGTAATAATGTTCTAGATTATTTATCACATTAATAAGGTCATAGAAGTTCACCGCTATGATGATAACCATGAAGTTCAATGACAATATTCTTAAATATAGTTCTTCGATTGGATAACATACTATGATGGGACACATAGTATATAGACCATCATGTGAGATTACTCCTAAGAATATGAGACTTCTTCTCATGAAGTTCACACTTGGTAATCTCCAAGACGGGACATTATGAGAACAGACCCACCAGTAGGTATCCTATATGTTTTGGTTTCATCAGATATTCCTATCTTCGAGTGTGTGTAATGGTACTTAGACTTTAATATTATCATTAATGCATGTCACAACTCAAACATTTTGATTTACTAACAAAAATCTTCACACCATATGTTGGCGGGAAGTAGGGTATGTTGGGTGCATCACAGATGACATGTTATTAATGGATAAATCAAGGAAGGATTTGTACCTTCCATTTATGGAAGTTTATATCTCGAACCTTTGATTGAAATAGAACCATCACCCTAAATTCCATGTCCATGGTGTATCGACAAGTTTATTTCAGGTAGTCAAAGAAATATGTGTCAAGTAAACAGGTTGATGACACTATCATGAAACATGCTTGATGAGATATTGAGACAAAAGGATTATATTACACAGTGAGTGTTCATATGTGGATGTCATTGTTGGGACATTAAGTTATTTATCTTTGATTCATTAACCCATTTCTAGATATTACTCTTGGACTTTATGCAAGCACGCCTAATACCAGTGAGAAATAATCCTATAGGGCCACACACTAAGTGTTCCTTATGGTCTTGATTAAATTCTATTTGAATTTAATTAATGGGATAAATATTATTCTCAATAATTTGGAATAATTTTATTTAAGTTAAAATGATCATATAAATTAAATAAAATATATTTATTTTATTGAAAATTTAATAAATATTTATTTACTACTTTGTAAATAAAATATTTATTCAAGAGAATAAATTATTTATTTTTTTGGGTGTTCAATAAATGGAAGTGAATTTCAAGTGGACCAAGGAAAATCCGGTAGTAAAATAATTATTTTCAAGATGGTAAATAATTATTTAACTAGTTGGCATAAGAGAAAATAATAATAACGTTGTTATCATTATGTGGCATGAGATTTCATTTATGATTATTTTTTACGCAAGTTAACGCACCAAGAATAATGGTGTTGTTATTGTTATTATGTAGCATGGGTTTTATATAAGGTTATGAATGTATTTAATTGTTGTTACACAATTAAATATTGTAACTAAAACCCCATGTCGTTAAATAGACAAGTACATTTATTTTCCCATTATGGCTGCTAAACCAAATTTCTAGTGGTGAGAGAATTGTTGAGTCAAAACAATTTCTCTCAAAAATCCTCTACTATCCCCTCTCAGGAACAAGAAACGTTCTTCAAGACTGAAGAATAGAAGATCAAGAACGATCAATGCAAGACACTTGATTCACCATGCTAGAACTCAGAGAATGAGTGGTGTCAATTAGAGGCCATCGGAGTACATGTGGATCACCACTATATGGATTTTGGTTTGGATCCTCACAAGCGCAACAAGACAATCTGAATGGGTCATTCTAGATGATCAACATCATTAATGAACAAATTATTAAAGATTCGGGAATTTAATTTCTATAGAAATTATTTAAATTAATCATAAACATGATGAATAAGATTGTCTCTCTAGGATCTAGTGCCCTTTTCTTCTTTTGTCTAGATCTTTTATCTTAATATGTGGATACTGACATTTATTATTGAATTGATCCCGGATTTTTCATCAGTTATGGTAAAGGGAAAGTTGGGCCCATCCAACTACAATGCTTTCACTGTGCTCAGATCCTACAAGTGGTATCAGAATAGTCATATAATCATTTATAATTATTTAAATAATTCATTGATGATTTACTCTTTAATAATTTAGTTTGTCAATTAATGTTTAATTATTCTTGAAATCTGAATTTTGAGATCTATTCTTCCTTTTTTCGTTTCTCATAGATCTAAAAAATGAATAATTTTTTAATTAAAATTAAATAGAGGATCTCGTCAGGAGGCACTGAAGATTCTATCCAGGTAACACGATAGTACACACCAAGTATTTGGATTTACACACCGTGAAATATAACATACACACCGTGTAATCCAGATTACACATAGTGTAGTTGTGCATTGTACATTGAGAGTAATTCAAAAATTACTCAATCTGTGTGCATTAATGACACACGGTGTAGTTAATTCTAACATTGCATGTTAACCAAGACAGCCTAGAACACTATTAGCCAGATTACATGTCATGTGGCCCACTGGACACAGCGTACAGTCCCTTCGATTCATGGGCCAAACCATGTATCCCATACATGACTAAGCCAACCAGTAACCATGTAACCCGAATACAACACAACATGTGACTCACTGGACACACCGTGTACTCCAAGATTTCCAAATTATGACTCACATGTCGAGTCCCTAGGCATGTGATTTAGATAAGACTATGAAGGCAGTACATGCCATGTAGTCAGAACTACACGCCATGTAATTTACCAAATTACACAGAATTAAAACTTTAATGTTTTTGTAATGTTCAAAATTACATATCATTTATATTTTAACAGGTGATCACTGTGTTACCTCTAAGGTTATGGATGAGAATCTCAGGGGAATTCAGAAAATGATTACGATAAAAGGATTGATTAATTAAAGATAATAATCAATCAATTCAAGCATGATTTATCTTAATAATAATTATTAACGAATTGAATTCTAGTTTTATTAAATGTGTAATTAGTTTCATGTATGTGGATGATCATGATCTAGACCAAACCATTGTATAAGATTGATTTACTTTTAATTTATTTTAAATTAAAATTGTTGGCATGTGTTTCATCTCTCCTCATTAATATGTAGGGTCTATGTACCCATGGTTTATTTTAGGTAAACATCTCTTTTTCTCCGCACCTGTTTGTAGGTTCAAAAGTATATGTAATGGATGGAGCTCCCAAGCTTGTGGAGGCGGTTCAAGTAAGTATCCATGGTGAAACCAATCTAAGGAGATACAAAGGTGGACAGGTGGAAAGTTGTAAACAAGAACCCAAAAGGTTCAAGGTGTTTCTCTCCTAGGTTAGGGTTAGTTTATCAAAATCTAGATAAACTAACCGTTTTAAAATCTCATGATCATTTCCTTTACTTTGTTTTATTTCTATCAGTTGCATTGTTTATCATTATGGATTTGTTGTCGCGATCACATAATTAATGAATTAAACAAGCATACAAGATAGAACTAAAATAAACCAGGCTTATGCATAAATATTATCAAGACATGGTTAATCACTTAAGCAAGTTCCACTTACTATTAACAAGCATGTGATAAAGATAATAATCAATTTATGCGTAAGAGATAAAAAACCCTCAATAAAATATTAAGTCATACAGATCCTTCTGTTACTTGATTAAGGGACAGACTCAATAAAACTATATGTTTCACCAAACCTTGTTAGGACACTTACTTTTATAAAGGAATCTCTTATGAAAGTTTCAGGTTTACTTAACCATATTATATCAATATGAGTATCCCTTCCTAGACTTGGTGTAATATTAGAGGAAATTTTTAAAGAAATCCAAGTCAAGATTTCATGATTGGGGAGTCCACTCAACGGATAAAGGAGATTCAAGACTGTAGTTGGAAAAGACCTTCCTACCTAAATAGCTTCAAATAGCTTGACTAACCCTTGTTGGGGTTATGTGAAGGTTAATATGGATCCTTTCCACTATAATTTCCGAGCAACTAGACATTCTGAGTTTAATGGTGAGCTCCATTGGGACTTCATAAAATATAGGGAGTCTTAATAAAATTAATTTATTATTTCTTATAAAATGTAATCAATAAAGTACTAACAATATTCTCTTTTAATTATAGAATAAAATGATAATCTCACCAACCAAAATATACCTATGATCAATTATGGATAAAGACAACATCCTCACTATAAATAACTTCCAGGAATGGTTTAAATGCCTTTGGGTTGTTCTATGCCATGAACAAAAGTTTTATGTGTTGGAGTCAGCATTACCTGATCCTATTTCCAAAGAGGTGATTGATGAGGATTTCCTAGTCTACGATAAACATATGAAATATGCGGTCAACATTCAATGTTTTATGCTTTAATCAATTTCTATTAAACTCATGAAGTATCCCCAAAACATGGATGTGTATAGAATGCTCAAGCACCTCTGTGGTCTTTAATAGGAGAAAGAAAGACAAGAAACGTTTGAGATATCCAAATCACTTTTTTAAAGTAATCTTGGAAATGGTTCCTCAGTTGGGCCTCACGTAGTCAAGCTCATTGGATATATTGAGCGCCTAGAGGTTCTAGGGTTTTAACTCTCTGAAGAAATGGGTACCAATCTCATTATCACATCACTCCCTCAGAGATTCTCTAGTTTTGTTATTAATTTCAATATGAATAATATTGAGAAGTCTCTATCAGATATTCTTATCCTTATTTTCTAAGTGGACAAAGATATGAAGCACCACAAGCCTTCTATCCTTATGGTGAATAAGAGGAAATGGAAGGAGAAGAGCTTTAAGCCCAAAGCTTCTTCACACCCTTACAAGAAAAGGAAGATCAAAGGGGGGGCAAGGGAACAGGAAGTTGTTTGTTTCTCATGTGGAATGAAGGACCACTGGAAGAAAAATTTCACTTAGAAAAAGAAACAAGGAGAAGTTTCAGGTGCGTTTTTTATTGATTGAAATTTATCTATTTCTAAATATTGTGTATTAGATACAGATTTTGATTCTCACATATGTATTAAAATATAGTAACCAAGTAGATTTAGAAAAATTAAATGAGGGGAATTAGATCTGCGAGTATACAATAGATCTAGACTTGATGATGTAGCTGTCGGGGACTACCACCTCACGTTTCCAACTGGGATGATCTTGGTTTTAAAGCATTGTTATTATGTTCCTTCTTTAACCAAAAACATAATTTTTGTATCCAGAATAGATACAAATGGATTTATTTTCAGGGTCAAAAATTAATGTTTCTTCTTTTATAAATATAGAACTTGTTTTGGTAAGACACATTTATATAACGGTCTTTACATGTTGGATTACACAAACCAAGTAATGGAAAAAGATAATGAAACTAATTCACATAACTCATACCACACCCAAATTTGGAATCATCATTCAGGTCATGTAAATGAGAAATTATTGACAAAGTTACAACAAGATGGATATTTAGATTCTTTATAACTAAAACCACTTGGTGTATTTTATACATGTTTAAAAGTAAAAATGACCAAATCCTCATTTAGTGGTAAAGGTGAAAGAACCAAAGATCTTATTGAATTGGTTCATACCGATGTCTATGGACCATTTAAAGTTGAATCAAGGGGTGTTTACTCATACTTCATAACTTTTACTAATGATTTTAGTAGATATGGATATATCTACTTAATGAAGTATAACTTGGATTCTTTTGATAAGTTCAAGGAATAAAAGAATGAAGTTTAGAACCATATTGGTAAGAAGATTAAGAAAATATGCTCAGACCAAGTTATAGAATATCTTAATCAAGAATTCATTGATTACTTATGGGATTTTGGGATCCTATCCCAACTTACTCCTCCTTACACACCTTAGTGTAATGGTGTAAGTAAAAGTAGGAACTGCACCTTGTTAGACATGGTGAGATAAATGATGAGTCATTCAAGTATTACATTATCCTTTTGGGGATATAAGTTATAAAAAATGACACACATACTATAATAAGTACCAAATAAATAGATAAATGGTATTTTATATGAGCTTTGGAGTGGAAGAAAAGCCATGTTATTGAATTTACATCTGTGGGGAAGAAAAGAACTTGTTAAGGCCTCTTCAGGTAACAAACTATCACCCCAATGCACAAAGTGTACCTTCATAGGATACCCTAAGGAAAAAAGGGGATATTACATATACGACCCCTCATACAAAAAATTTATTGTGGAAAGGCACACCATATTCCTTGAGAGGGAGAAAATCTCTAAAAGAGATAGTGGGAGTGAGATAGAATTCAATGAAGTCGAGGCTCAAGGTAAACAAGAGTTGGTACAAGAGTAGTGTCACATAAATGAATTATTTTAAAGTTAAATTTAATTTAATTTCTATTAATGCTTTGTTTTGGTGGTTTCCCAAGGTTTTATGGAGGAATGGGTGAGTTTTCATGAATTGGGCCAAACCGTGAGCCCAATTCCAGATTTAAAAATAAATTTTGTTTCCTTTATAACTCCTTCATTTTTCAACATTTTTCATCCATTCCAATTCCTACTTGTCATAAACTTACCTATTAAGACCATCATATTAATTTGGATCATTTAGGAATCAATAATCATGGTGTATATGGGTTTTTATTTAAGGTATTGGGCCCGCCTGAAAGCTCATTTCCTTCATTAAAAATATTTTTTAATTATTTAATATAACCTTCAATATTTACATTTTTTCGGTGTGTCTAACTCTCCCCTGAGACCAAATACCCAAGGTGTGCCCCCATGCTCTCCTCCCCCTCTTTGGATCTCGGTTTCATTGCAAATTTGGATGAATCTTCTCTGAATTTCTCAAATCACCCAGATTTGAAGAGGTAAATTGATTACTATATAACTCCTTCATTTCTCACTATTTTCCCCCATTCTAGTTCCTAAATGATTTAACCTTTTTATAATCTACCATGAATGGTTTTCTATTTGAAAATTCATATACTGGTGTATTTGGGGAGATTTCTTAAATATTTTCAAGGTAAGTGATTCCTTCTGAGTTTCTTCCTTTTCCCTTAGGGTTTCCTCCTTTCATTATGTTCTAAAATGTCAAGAAGATAGTATTAGAACCTTGGGTTTGATTTGGTGTCTTTTTGGTCAAATATTTTGGTCTAGGACTTGATTTATCTTCCTTGTGGTGCGGCGGTGGTGCGGTTGATGTTCTGCACCAAGTTTTGAGGTATTCGACACTTTTGGTAGGTGGTTCCTTGTGTAAACAATTATTGATGAGTTAGCTTGCAGTATTTACTCATTATTCATATTTATAATATGTTTTCTATGGTGTGAAAACTTTTCATGATTAATTTGGTTAATATTTTAATTTTATTGTTGCATTTTAGCTTGAAATTGGGTGTTTTTCATGTGTAACACTTGGGGTATTATTTGGGTGTATTTTAGAACATATGAAATTGGTTTACTAAATATTTTTGGGCTACCAATTCTGCTTTGGTAGGGTCTCGGTGTGACATTGTGTTTGAAATAGGGTTTTTGGAATAGTTTTGTTGTGTAAAACTTTGTTATACTTCTTGAGAGCATTTTATGAAAATGAGGGTTTTCATTTGTATCTTTCATGGTATTATCCAAGGTGATTCTATAACACTTGAAAGTGGTTTTATAAATGTATTTAGAGCTGCCAATTATACTTTGGTAGTGTTTTGGTGTGGTTTTGTCCTTGAAATATGGTTTTGAAATGGGTTTTATGATCAATTATTGGGTATACTCTTTGGAATTGTTTTATGAAATATTTGAATGATTTAATGATTTATGCAAGTGGTGAAACCATTTTGGAAAACTATTTTGGAGTGTGTATATTTTGAAATGGTAAGTTTTAAATATGAAAGGGGATGTTTTGTGATGTGTTCCATCTTGGAAATGTTTTATAAAAATGTTTTAAGGAATTACTAAAGTGTGTTAGAGATGTTAAAGTGATGTGGGATGTTTTGTGTGAGTGTGATGTGAAAATGGATTTTGGTTATGAAAAGGGTATTATGTGACATGTGAGTGGGAAATTATGTGAGTTGTAATATCTTGGATTGGTTTTATAAAATTGTTTAATGGATTTGTGGAAGTGTAAAAGAAATGTGAAAAGTTTTGTGGGCTATTTTGGTGTGAGTTGGATTTCAAAATCAATTTGAATGAAAAGTGGAATTTTGTGACTTTTGTGGTATACATGTGATATTTTTGGTGAAATTTTTATGTGGAAATGATATTTTCATATGAAAAGTATATTTCTTGACTTTTTGAACTTGTTTGAGAACAAGGGGAAAACTCAGGTATCTAGGTGGGTGGACGTGTACTAGTATGCTAGTGAATCTGTGGGGTTTGGCCTTAGTTTCACTTAGCAATATTGATGTTTACAACTCTAACTAAACTATGATGATGATGATTGGGTACTATTAGGTAATGGGTATTTTCCCTATTAGTGGCTCGTGCATGAGAATAGATATTTTTGATGGTTACTCTCACCGAGATACGAGGTACCTGGGACCCACAGCTAGCTAGTGCCTAGGGGTTATTTCCTATTGTGTGTGCTCATTAGATCCTTTATAATCACCATCGGAATATGGTATATTTGGATGAAAAATTCAGTAGCATTGGAATTTATTTTAAAAGTTTTGAATCTTTAAATTATCCCACTTGAAAACTTATTTTTTTTAAGTTGCATCTTTTAGAAATTGTAACTAGAAATTACATATTTTTGAAAAATTGCATGATTTTCATCTTTGATTGTTTATAGCATGGAATATATAGTGGTTGTATCCTAATGGGATTTGCCTCACACCCTAATTACACCTTTGGGTGTAAGTAGACTTGGTTATTTTGTTGTTTCAGGTTTGGGTACAACTTTTATGCCAACAATTTGGGTTTTTACCAGTCGTTCGTGATGTAGTGTTGTGGAGATGGCTTGAGGGTGGTTCCTCTTTCCATGTGGAGGTTCTTGTGCTGTAATTATTTGGTTTCATACCTTTCTAATGGTATTTAAACATAGTTTTAACTTATGTAATTCAGTTCTGAAATTTTGAAAAAGACAGTTTTAGTTGAAAAATCCAGATTTGTTTTATTGAGTTTGTTTGTTGTTTAATGTTTATAAACTCGAGTAAATCATTCTCAAACTTAATTTTATGATACCTAGGCACTTGTTATAGCCTTTGTGGATCGGGAACGCACTTCAGGCCTTGTTTCTGGCTGGTTCAGGTGCTGGTTTTGATGGAAACCAGATTCGGTTCGTGACAAAATTGTATCAGGGGAGGTTTTCTCTATTTGGGTCATGTTATTTGGGGAATAGTCGGGATAGTCTGGAGTTAGGATAGTCGGTAATTGTAATTCTGGTTATGAGTAATGTGTCTTATCACCACACCCCATGAAAGGATTCAAGTCACCCGGGGAGGTTGGGAATGTCCTTTGGTTTTCATGGTTTGATGATGATTAGGGGAAATGAAAAGAGAGTTGGGTTAATGCTCTCAGTGAGATCGCAGGGTTTGGAAAGCCATGTGGATCCGAAGATATTTCCGTTGAACACTCTCCATGATAGTGAAGTGATTGGAGTATGGCCGCCAACCATATGTCCAATTCACCCACTAAAGTTAATTTCCCCATGTATTGTCTTATGTTCTTTAGCTTTGAAATCTTGGAACTTTGGTTTTAAAGTGACTTGGTTTTAAGAAGTGTAAAGTTTTTGTGAAATGATTATATAATAAATAGGGAATGGTTAGATTTTTGAAAATGCAGAACTTAATTTTCAGAATTTTATTAGAATGGAAACTGGTGTGTTTCCACCTCTTTTGAAAGCATGAACTATGTCAAGGTTGGTTTTTAAAAAAGTGTTTTCAATAGAGTTTTATAAACTATTGAAAGGTGTTTTAATGGGATGAGATGTTTTGAAATTAATGTGTATGACATGAAAGAAAGTTTTAATTTAAATTATTTTTCCTTTCTGAAAATCTTGGTAAGATGTAATTTGGGTTTGATTTCGTGGTTAGGAGTTTTGAGAAAAAGGAGGTATTGGTTGACTGTTTTGGTTTTGAAAAGTGGAAAGAATTATTTTATTTTAACCTTTGGTATTTCCGTGAGTGACCACATGCATGGGATTATATGGGATGATGTATGGTTGATGGCATGGCTGGATGAGTTCTGGGATGAATATGAGGAGGGTGCCTGGTGTGGCACAGAAACATGCATGTGTGAGGTCCATGGGGTACCATTGGTGGATAAGATAACCGTTGAATCTTTTATTGTTAAAAAGATGATTTTAAATGAGAAACTTGATGTATTTATGACTAGTTTGGGATGGGGTGTATTATGTGTTTTTTTAAAAAGTTGATGTTGTGGGATGTTTTGAATCCAAGAACCCCTTCTATTTGTACTGTGTTTTGGGTTTGTGTTTGGTCGGTAAGTTGTGTTTAAGGGCCTATTAGTGGTCTCTTCTGAGAAATGTTTTGGGATGCCTTTACGGTGGTTCCTTTCTTGTGTTTGAATTAGGTTTTTAGTATATCTTGACTAATGGACCATCTTGGTTGGGTCCTTGGGTTTCATTGTTGGATAAGGTACCCCCCCCCCCCCATTAAGGGTTAATGCACAACTGAAGTGCAACCCAGATTGTTTCGCCATTTGAAGACCCTCCAGTTGATCAATATAAGGAATCTTTTTCTTGATCTTTTTAGATTGAGTATACACCCTTTCCTTTCTTGGTTTTGTGTATCCTCTTGTAGTGGGAGACTGATTATGGATGGTTAAAAGAGACCTTAGCCTCTTAAGTTTCCTGATTTGCCAAAGGTGGAAGTGGTCTGGGGTTGTTAGCATGGATGAGTATCTGGATGGTGTCTAAGAGGTCCTCTTGGTCCTTTGTAGTCTCTTCGAATAAGGAGTTCATGTTAAACTACCAGTGTGGAAAATTTGTTCATGAGAGGATATTGTGGCCACATTCTATAATTGCGTGTTTTTTTGGAGATGTTATATAAGGTCTCTCTCCATTCATTGTTTATATTAGTCACAATGGTCATGTTTGGTGATGCCATGTGATTTCATGCGCTCAATTGACTGTAAAGGTGAAATTCATGAAATCCTCTAAGATACTATGTTATGTTGGGAGAATGACTTCCTTGAAAAAACATGAAAATATTTCATTTTAGGGGAAGGTGAGTATAGGTGTTCTTTACTTCAATAGTTTCTCACTTGAAGAAAAAAGGTGTGATGTGTGTGCTTTTTCTAAGCCCTTGTTTCAGTGTAATATCAAGTTAGGGTAAAGTGAGTTTTGAATGTTTTATGTCTTGGAAATATTATCAGAGATTTCAGTGTAGTTGTTGGTGGCACTAAAAGAATAATTCTTGTTCAGGGGGTTTCCAAATACTAATTGCGAGGTCGAAGATACTTTAATCATTTGAGCCAACCATTGGTCTCAGAGAAAAGATGACTCGTAGTCAGGGGAAATCCCAGGGTTGTTTAAACCCTTTTACAATGTTTTATCCTCAGTATGAAATATAGGTAGAGTTTAAACCTATGGTCTCATCATCTTTCTTCTGTTGTTCCCATTCAGTGGAAATTGGTGGAGGGCCTTTTACCCATGTCATCACCTAATGTGATTCCCTCCCCCTTTGGTTTCCATTGAGTCATTAGAGAATGGTTGGAAATTTGGATAGATGTTCTGAGGACACATTTTATGCACGATTAGTAGTGTTCGTGTGCTAGGAAGCCATGCAAAAAGAATGATCAGCACAGTTAGTGCACAATTTCCCAAATTGTGCAGACTGACCCTGTGCCTTTCCCAAATCTTTAAAAAAATTGGGTCTTTCTGTGTCGGCCCATGCTGGTCGGTTAAGATAGTTGGTTCTTCTAGTGGGGAGACCCACTATGATTCTCATGTACATTACTTCGTAAACTCTGAATGTAATTCTAACCTTTGTACTAGGGAGTTCGTCCAGGCCTCCCCATGTTCGTGTCCGGATTCTGTCTCAGAAAAATATAGGTTGCCTCTTATGGTGGGGTGCCTATTTGTGTTCCCCCGTACCAATAGCTCAGATTTATCCATGGTATTTTCATGGTGGTAGGTAGTCTCATTCTGAAATATCTTGCTACAAACAGCTTCCTTGAGTAAAATTTGGGATTGGAGAGCTCCCAATAGTTTAGATAAAGTAAGGTAAGTGTAACCTTGTTCGAAGTTGTTGTTTGTTTGGGTGAATTGCCTGAGTCTTGTTCGGATAGTGTTTGAGGATTTTTATTTTGGGATAAAGTATGAATGTGATTGATAATTTTAGTAAAGTAGTGTAATTTTGGTTTGTGAGATTAGTCCTTCTTTAATTGATCACTGGAGGTGTTTTGGCCCTTGGGGTCGAAGCTTGGCAAAGAAATACATCTTGGTTTATCGGTTGGGTTTGGTTTTTGTATCTGGTCTTGCTGTGGCTTTTTGAGGACGGTAAGTTTTCAAGGTGGGGAGAATTTTCACATACATGACTTATTTTAGAGATAAATTTCATTTAATTTCCATTCATACTTTTTTGGGGGGTTTCCCAAGGTTTTATGGAGGAATGGGTGAGTTTTCATGAATTGGGCCAAACCGTGAGCCCAATTCCAGATTTAAAAATAAATTTTTTTTCCTTTATAACTCCTTAATTTTTTCAAAAAAATTCATCTATTACAATTCCTACTTGTCATCCCCTAACCTATTAAGAGAAGCATATTAATTTGGACCATTTAGGAATCCATAATTAGGGTGTATATGGGTTTTTATTTAAGGGATTGGGCCTGCCCGAAAGCCCATTTCCTACATTAAAAATATTTTTTAATTCTTTAATATCTCCTTCAATATTTACATTTTTCAGTGCTTCTAACTCTCCCCAGAGCCAAAATACCCAAGGTGCGCCCCCATGCTCTCCTCCCCCTCTTTGGATCTCGTTTTCATCGCGAATTTGGATGAATCTTCTCTGAATTTTTCAAATCTCCCAGATTTGAAGATGTAAATTGATTATTTCATAACTCATTAATTTCTCACTATTTTCCCCATTCCAGTTCTTAAATGATCTATTAAACCTTTTTATAATCTCCCTTGAATGGTTGTCTGTTTTAAAATTCAGATACTGGTGTATTTGGGGTGAATTATTCAATATTTTTAAAGGTAAGTGATTCCTTATGGGTTTCTTATTTTTCCCTTAGGCTTTCCTCTTTCTTTCATATTTTCTAAAATGTAAAGAAGTTAGGGTTCAAACCTAGGGTTTGATTTGGTGTATTTTTGGTCAAATATTGTGCTCTAGGGCTATATTTAACTTCCTTGTGGTGCGGTGGTGGTACAGTTGATGTTTTGCACCAAGTTTTGAGGGATTCGACACTTTCAGTAGGTGGTTCCTTGTGTAAACAATTATTTATGAGTTATCATGATGTATTTACTCATTATTCATATTCCTAATATATTTTCTGTGGTTTCAAAACTTTTCATGATTGATTTGGTTAGGATTTTAATTTTATTGTTTCATTTTAGCTTTCAATTGGGTTTTTTTCATGTGTAACGCTTGGGGTATTATTTGGGTGTATTTTAGAACATATGAAATTGGTTTACTAAATATTTTTTGGGCTACCAATTATGCTTTTTTAGGGTCTTATTGTGCCATTGGGTTTTAAATAGGGTTTTTGGAATAGTTTTGTTGTGTAAAACTTTGTTATACTTCTTGAGAGCATTTTATGAAAATGAGTGTTTTCATTTGTATCTTTCGTGGTATTAACCAATGTGATTTTATAACACTTGAAAGTAGTTTTATAAATGTCTCTAGTTCTTAAAATTCTACTTTGGTAGTTTTTTGGGGTGGTTTTTTCCTTGAAATATGGTTTTGAAATGGGTTTTATGAGCAATGATTGGGTATACTCTTTAGAATTGTTTTATGAAAGATTTGAATGATTTAATGATTTATGTAAGTGGTAAAACCATTTTGGAAAACTATTTTGGAGTGTGTATATTTTGAAATGGTACATTTTAAATATGAAAGGGTATTATTTGTGATGTGTTCCATCTTGGAAATGTTTTATAAAAATATTTGAAGGATTTACTAAAGTGTGTTAGATATGTGAAAGTGATGTGGGATGTTTTGTGTGAGTGTGATGTGAAAAATGGATTTTAGTTATGAAAATGGTATTATGTGACATGTTAGTGGTAATTTATGTGAGTTTTAATATCTTTTATTGGTTTTATAAAATTGTTTAATGGATTTGTGGAAGTGTAAAATAAATGTGAAAAGTGTTGTAGGCTATTTTGGTGTGAGTCAGATTTCAAAATCAATTTGAATAAAAAGTGTAATTTTGTGACTTGTGTGGTATACATGTGGGTTTTTTGGTGGACTTGTGATGTGGAAATTATATTTTTATATGAAAAGTATATTTCTTGACTTTCTGAACTTTTTTGAGCATAAGGGGAAAACCCGGATATCTTGGTGGGTGGACGTGTACTAGTATGCTAGTGAATCCGTGGGGTTTGGCCTCAGTTTCACTTAGCAAGATTGATGATTACAACTATAACTAAACTATGATGATGATGATTGGGGACCACTAGGTTATGGGTATGTTCCTTACTAGTGGATTGTGCATGAGAATGAATATTTCTTATGGTTACTCTCACTGAGATACGAGGTACCTGGGACCCACAGTTAGCTAGTGCCTAGGGGTTATTTCCTATTGCTTTTGCTCATTAGATCCTTTATAATCACCATCGGAATATGGTATATTTAGCTGAAAAATTCAGTAGCATTGGAATTTATTTTAAAATTATTTATTCTTTAAATTATTCCACTTGAAAACTAATTTTTTTAAGTTTCATATTTTAGAAATTGTAACTAGAAATTACATGTTTTTGAAAACTTGCATGCTTTTCATCTTTGAATGTTTATCACATGGAATCTATTATTGGTGGTATCCTAATAGGATTTTTCTCACACCCTAATTACACCTTTGGGTGTAAGTAGACTTGGTTATTTTGTTTTTGAAGTTTTAGGTACAACTTTTGTGCCAAAAGTACAGGTTTTTACCGGTCGTTTGTGATGCAGTGTTGTGGAGATAGCTTGAGGGTGGTGCCTCTTTATATATGGAGGTTCTTGGGCTGTAATTATTTGGTTTCATACCTTTTTAATGGTATTTGAACATAGTTTTAACTTATTTAATTCAGTTCTAAATTTTTTCAAAAGACAGTTTTAGTTGAAAAATGAAGATTTTTTTTATTGAGTTTGTTTGTTGTTTAATGTTTATAAACTCAGGTAAATCATTCACAAACTTCATTTTATGATACCCAGGAACTTGAGCCAGCCCATGGGGATCGAGAACGCCCTTCTGGCCTTGTTTTGGGCTGGGTTGGGTGCCGTTTTTGATGGCGACCAGATTCAGTTCGTGACAAGTAGATTTCACACATCCCTGTGGAAGAAAGATCTGTTCTAGAGACACAAGTACTACGTAGGATTAAAAGAGAATTTAGAGAACTAGAATGGTATAGTTTTATAGTTACCAAGGATGGTGACTCCTTATTAGTTGATAATAATGATCCTCTAACTTACAAGGAAGCAGTAAGTGGAACAGATGTTTCAAAGTGGAAAGAAGCCATTAATTCTAAAATATATTCCATGTACCAAAAAGGAGTCTGGATTTTTGTAAATCCTCTAGTTTATGTAAATAATGTTGGTTTCAAATGGGTATTCAAGAATAAACTGGACATAGAAGTACAATTCAGTGCCAATAAGGAACGACTGGTTGCAAAAGGGTTCAAATAGCATCAAGGCATTAACTACAACGAAACCTTTTCACTAGTTGCAATGCTAAAATCCATAAAAATTATATTTTACATTGCTACTTATCATGAATATGATATTTGGAAAATGGATTTCAAAATAGCCTTCCTTAATCAAAACCTTCAGGAAGATATCTACATGACAAAACTTGAAGGGTTTGTGACTCCAAAAGATTCCAATAATATATAAAAGTTGTAGAAATCCATTTATGGATTAAAGAAAGCATCCAAGTCATGGAACATTCATTTTGATGAAGCCATAATAGAATTTGGTTTTATAATGAACAAATGTGAACCTTGTGTCTACAAATGGTTTAGTGGGAGTATAGTATTTTTCCTAATAGTATATGTTGATGACATATTACTTATTGAAAATGAAATACCAGTCTTACAATCTATTAAGGCATGGTTGAATAAATGCTTCTCCATGAAGGACTTTGGAGAGTAAACATATATTCTTGGGATTAATATCTATCATGATATATCCAAGATATTGATAGGCCTAATTCAAAGTACATACATTAACAGGATACTAAAAAGATTTAGTATGGAATAATTCAATAGAGCATTGTTTCCATCATCATACGACATTCATCTTTCCAAGAAAATGTGTCCTTAGATGCATAAGTAAAGAAATAGAATGGAAAGGATTCCATATGCATCAGTAATTGGGTCAGTCATGTATGTTATTATAGGTACTAGGATAGATGTCGCCTATACATTAAGTGTGGTAATAAGATATCAAGATGATTCATGTGACTACCATTGGATGGTAGTCAAGACTATCCTTAAGTATCTAAGGTGTACAAAGGATGTGTTCTTAGTTTATGGAGGAGATGAGGAACTAGTCATCAGAGGATATGCAGATTCTAGTTTCCAAACTGATCAAGATGACATGAAGTTGTAAACAGGATACATCTTCACTTTGAATGGAGGTGTTGTGAGATAGAAGAGATCAAAGAAAGGCGTGGTCTCAGATTTTACTAAAGAATCTAAGTATATTTTAGATTCTGAGGTAGATAAAGAAGCATCTTTGATGCATAACTTTGTCTAAGAGCTATATGTTGTACCTAGTAGTAAAGATCTCATCACACTTTATTGTTGTAATACTGCAGTGGTGGCTCTCGCAAAAGATCCAAGGTCACATCAGTGGAAAAATCACATACTATGGAAGTATCATCTATTAAGGTATTTTTATCAGAGGGGTGAAGTTTTAGTGATTAGTATTTCTATGGAAGATAATGTGGTGGACCCCTTGACTAAAGCCTTAACTCAGCAGAGACATGATCATCATGTGAGGTCTAGCAGACTGAAAGTCATATATAGTTGGCTCTAGTTCAAGTGGGAGTTTGTTGGGTTAGTGTCCTAGAACCAATTTTTTGTACATTGATTACATGAATATTTAATGTATTTAAATATTAAACATCTTATTACATATTTTTTATTGTTATACATGACTATAATGTAATAATGTCCTAGAGTGTTTTCCGTATTAATAAGGTCATAGCAGTTACCCACTATGATGAGAACCTTGAAGTTCTATAAAAATATTCTTGAATATAGTTCTACAGTTGGATGAAATACTATGATGGGACACATAGTATATAGACCTTCAAGTCCATGTACTCGTAAGCAGATGATACTTCTTCTCATGAAGTTCGCACTTGGTAATTTCCAAGACGGGAGATTATAAGAACAGACCCACTAGTAGGAATTCTGTATGTTTTGGTGTCATCAAATATTCTTATATACAAGCATGTGTAATGGTCCTTAGAATTTAATATTATCATTAATGCATTTCACGACTCATGCACTTTGATTTACTGATGAAAATCATTAGGCCATTACACATGATTTTTGGAGGGAAGTAGGGTATGTTGGGTGCGTCATGAATGACATGTTATTAATGGATAAATCAAAGAAGGATTTGTCCCTTCCATTTATGGAAGTTGATATATTAACCCTTTGATTGAAGTAGAACCATCACCCTAAATTCCATGAACATGGTGTATCAATGAGTTTATTTTAGGTATTCAAAGAAATAAGTATCAAAGAAATAGGTTGATGACACTATCATGAAACCAGCTTGATGAGATATTGAGACAAAGGGGTTATATTACACAGTGAGAATTCGTATTTGGATATTGTCATTGAAACTTTAAATTCTTTCTATTGGGTTCCTTGACCTATTTCTAGACAATACTCTTAGACTTTAGGCAATCTTGCCTAATGCCAATGAGAAATAATCCTAGAGGGTAACACACTAAGTGTTTCTTATGGTCTCGATTAAATTCTATTTGAATTTAATTAATGGAATAAATATTATTATCAATACCATGGATTAATTTTATTCAAGTTAAAATGATCACATAAATTAAAAAAATATTTATTTAATTGAACATTTAATAAATATTTATTTACTAGTTTGTAAATAATATATTTATTTAAGAGAATGATTATTTATTTATTTGGGTGTTCAATAAATGGAAGTGAAGTTAGAGTGGACCAAGGCCAGTCCAGTAGTAAAATAATAATTTACAAGACAGTAAATAATTATTTAACTAGTTGGTAAAAGAAAAAATAATAATAACATTGTTATCATTATGTGGCACTAGATTTCATTTATGATTCCATTTTGTGCAAGTTTGTGCACCACAAATAATAGTGATGTTATTGTTGTTTTGTTGCACGAGTTTTCTTTAAGGTTATAAATGTATTTAATTGTTGTTACGCAATTAAATATTGTAATTAAAACCCCATATCATTAAATAGATAGGAATGTCTATTGTGCCATTATGCCCGGTAAACCAAATTGTCAGTGGTGAGATAATTGTTGAGCCAAAATAATTTATCTCTTGAATACTATCCTCTCCCATCTTAATAATGAGAAACGTTCTTCAAGAATGAAGAACGTGCAATAAAGAACAACTGATGCAAGACACTTGCTTCCTGTGCTAGCACTCAGATAACGAGTGGTGTCAATCAGAGGCTATCGGAGAACGTGTGGATCATCGCTAGAGGGATTCTAGTTTGGATCCTCGCAAGCACAATGAGATAATTTGGAAGGGTCATTCTGGATGATCAACATCATCAACGAAGAAAGTAACAAAGATTCACGTATTTAATTTATACATAAATTACTTAAATTAATTATAAACATGATGCACAAGATCCTCTCTCTAGGATTCGGTGCCCTTTTATTTTTTTGTCTAGATCTTTGATATTAATCCATTTTTACTAGTGTTTATCGTCATATTGATCCTGGATTGGTTATCGACTATGGAAAAGGGAAATTTGGGCCCATCTAGCCACCATGCTTCCATTATGCTTGGATCCTAAAAAGATTTTATCTGTTATTAAAATTTGAAACAAAACTTTACTTTGATAGTTACTCATAATTTGAGTTTGTATAAAGTGTTTGATTGAGTAATTTGGTTTCAAAATTCAAAGTGATTTCAAAGATTATTTTAACTGAGCATTAATCCCACTGATGAGAAATTATTTGAAAGATCAAACTTATATAATTTTAATTTTTTGATTAATTTTTCATTTTTAATCAACTTGGGGGATTTAGTTTTAAATTATTTTCAACAAAAAATTATATTGTGAACTCAATTCACCCCCTACTTGAGTTATTGACTCTGACCAACATTTCCTTTCCCAAGTTATGAAGAAATTTTTTACGTATGATATGTCTAAGAAAGCTAATAGTTGTGAAGATCTAAGTGGGAGGGGATGTAAATATTTTATAAACTAGTTGTTTTTGTTTTCAAGTTTCCAAAGATACTAGACCTAAATGATTCTAGAACAGATTGTAATGTTATGTAATGAATATTTATCTATTAAGATGTAATATTTATGTATGAAAAGTTTGGGTCATTGAAATGAACACCCATATATTACAACGAGGTGCACCTCAATCCCATCCTTTAGTTTGATGAGTTTCTACACTCTTCCTAAATGATTTTATAATTTTGGCTAGGCGTGGGATCTACATAAAACCAGAATCTATCAAAAACAGAGCATTTAAATGGCCCATATACACAACATGTAGAAGGCCTTAGGGGGTTCACCAGCTTTAGGTGACTGATGTATGGATGATTTTGGCACATGAAGTGTAGAGAGTTGAGACATGTATAGATATGGTGAGGCATTACTGGCATAAAGATGTTGCAATAATTCAAGATTTACTAAAGAGGAGTAGAAATAATCACATACCTTAGGTTTTGAGAAATCAATTCATCCGAGAAGTGTGAGGAGGAGCGGCAGTAAGATCAACTTCTAGAAGATCTTTGAACAGCATGAAGAAATGAGTTCTACTAGGGTTAAATTTATAAAATCAAGAAGGTTTTTATCAGCGCTATCAAAAAATAACTGATAAAGAGAGGTTTTATGACCACTAAAATAATAAGTGCTAGTAAAGATACATCTTTATCAGCGCTTATTATTTTATCACTGATAAAGTTATATAAATGTATATAATTATAAATAAATATTTATATAATTATAAATATATTTAAAAATGGTAAATATGTATATATAAATATAATTATAAATAAATATAAATATATATACAATTATAAATAAATAATTCTTTATATAATTAAAAATATATTAAAAGAATTGTAAATATGTATTTATAAATATAATTTTAAATATATATTTGTAATTATATTTATAAATAAATCTATTTGTAAATATATGTATATAATTATAAATATATTTATATAATAATAAATATAATAAATAACTTTATTATTTAAATATATTTATCATAGTTTTATAATTATTTAAATATTTATTTATTTATTTATAATTAAATATATATTTTTAAATATATATATATATATATAATTATAAATATATAATTTTATAAATATATAGAATATACATTTATAAATATATTTATATAAATATTGATTTACAAATATATTTTCATAAATATATTATTAAATAGATGTTTGTAAATATGTTTTGGGTTCGGGAGCCTCGTAATTGGGTCTGGACAAGGTTTGGGTTTTAAAAATATTACCCAAACTCTCCAGGATTAATAATTAGGTAATAATTTTAAATTTAATTTTATTATATATATAAATATATAAATATATTTATAAATATATAAATATATAAATATAAATATATATACATATATTTAAAATATATATATAAATATACAAAGACCTATCTTTATTAGTGCTAAAATTTTAGCAGTAATAATGATTGGTTTTATCAACGCTTTCTATTATAATGCTAATAAAACTCATATTTATCGGTTATTTTTTGAAAGTACATATAAAAATTGTTTAAAATAAAATACAAAAATATTAAATAAATATATATTAAAAATGAAGAAATTATAAAAAGTTTAAAAATAATTAACATTATTAATGAATATATAATCTTAAATTCATGAATGTTAAAAATTAGTGAAATTAAATAATTAAAAATAAATATACTTCAAAAATATTAAAAAATTGACAAGTTTTATTAATTTTACAAATTATTAAAAATATTAAATATGGATACATATTAACTTGAAGATGAATATATATTTAAAATATTAAAACATAGTGAATAAATATGTATAAATAAATATTAGAAAATGATTAAATTCCAAAAAATATAAAAAATAATAAATATTAAAAATGAATAGATAACTTTTTTTGAAATAATATTAAAAATGAATAAATAAAATTTACCAATTAAAAACATACTATATTAAATATATGATGTGACTAAATGTAATTCTAAAATGAATATTAAAATTTGAATAAATTATATAAATATTATTTGTGTGTGTGTATTTCTATATAAGATTTCATTAATTATGGTATTGTGTGTGTGAAATTAATGTGTGTGTGTGTAACACAAGTTTAATATATGTTAAATTGAACAATGACATTATATAATATGTAACGTCTATTAATGGAATAAATAATAATAAGAATGAATAAGTGTTATTAATTATATAGATTATTCAAAAAATTAAACATGAATATATATTAATGATATTGAATAAATATTAATTATATAAATTACAACCATATAAAAAACATTAATTGTAAATGAATAAAAAATTTTAAATAAATATTAAAAATGAATAAATTTACAAAAATATCAAGTAAATAAAAATTGAAAATGAATAAATTACAAAAACATTAAAAATTAATTAATATTATTAATGAATAAATGATATTAAAAATTAATAAATTTGAAAAACTATTAAAAGGTAATAAATTGTATATATTGAATAAAAATATAAAAAATGATTAAAAACGTAATACATATTAAATATATATATTATATTAATAAATAAAATTCTAAAATGAATATTAAAAATTGAATAAATTATAGAAATATTATACTTGTGTGTGTTTGTAACATCCCCTAATCTGACACTCTCTCACATGGCCAAACCAGGTTAGTTACTAGACCTCATGCATGCCTCCCAATATGCCAAAGGCTGCCAACTTGTAGTGGGGGTGTAAAGAACATAGTGGGGAGACTATACCCCCTGGTATGGAGTAGTAATAATATCTAAATAAAATATTAGAGTAATGGAAATAATGGAAACAATATAATAATAACAGATAAAACAAATAGTGAATGAAACCAGTCAATCCAACAATATGATAATAATCTAATTACAGGTTATAATGTAACTAAATTTCATGTTAAATTTTATATAGATAAAAGACCAAGTTGACGCAAATATACTCAAAATACCTCAATCTCAAACCCCACGTTAGTCCTTTCTCCAAGATCTAACCCATCTAGTAAGAAAAAATCAACAATAAGGTCATTTTCCCATGTCCAAACTTGTATACATGTAATCTTCTTGGGTACTAAATGACGGCCCAAATAGGGTGTGAGTAAAACTCAGTAGGTCAACACCACTATGGTAAAAAACGAGTCTAATAGTAAGTGTATGCAATAAAGTAATAAACAAGGGTATTGATCAATCAATTAATATAATATAACAATTTAACTTAATTCACACCATATCGGAATATCTCTAAGCATGTAGCACCATCATGCCAACTATAACAAAAATCCCATGGCATAAGTACATAACTAGGAAAAACCCTCTATATAAGCATTTCAACAAAACTAGGCCAAGCCCTCAAAGTATTACAAAATAATTGGTCCAAGCCCTATAAGAATTACAAAAAAAATACACCAAGCCCTATAATCATTACAACATAATAGGACTAGGCCCTGATAACATTAGAACATAGTCGTGCCAAGACCTGTAAGCATTAAAGCATAACCAAGCCAAGCCCTATAAGAATTATAGCATAACTGAGTCAAGTCCTATAAGCATTATAGAATTTCTGGTCCAAGTCGTATAATCATTATATAATAACCAATTCAATCCCTATAAGCATTAAAAAATAATCACAACACAAGTCATAAAGGACTGAATCACATAATAAAATACCATATGCTACAATGGTTAATTTAGTCAATTACAATTTATCTTTCAATTTATCTCCATTCATCAAATTATGTCCTAATTCGTTATCAAAAAAATATGTCAAATGACATATATATTAATTTAACCATTTTCCCAGGTGATTCCATCATGACCAATCATCAAAATTTCCCAAGTTATGCCAATTTATATTTTAATCCAATTAATAATACACAATGCTAAGCCCTACCAGATATTCTTAATTTTCAATTTCATTATTGTTTGTGGGTAGGATCACTCTATGGGTATCCACAAGATAGTTATCAACACCATTGGATCCAAAGGGGTACAAGGAGATGTCTAAACACATGATTATCAACACCCATTATTTTTTTAATTAATTTTCATAGTGTTTCGTCATGATCTCCTGGTATTGAACATAATTAAACAAAAAGGAACAAACCATAGGGTTTGGTTCTGGACCACCCACCTTTATCTAGTGATCAAAGAAACAATCTCAATTAGGAATACCAATAAATAATTAAAGTGAAGTAGATCAATAATGAAAACTTGGATCACCCAAGCATCAAGATCAAAACCTGATTCAGTGGTAGTCAGGAGACCACATCGCTATAATGGAGGATATCGGGAGAAAGGAGAAAACCCAAGTTAAGGAACTCACCAAAGATAAAACACTATACATAGATGTATGGAAGTGAAAGAACTAACCAAAAATTTTTGGACTCTCCCTAAGGTAAAAGAGAGTAGGTTGTACTAAAAATGAAAATAAAATCATATGTGCACTGTGGTTAAAACCCCTTGGTCACGAAACATTCATGATGTGAACCCCTTTCACAATGTGAATTTCATGATTTAAAAGATACAATGAAAAATGTGTCGCCTCAGGTTAAAATTACCCCAATCAACCTTTTCATGATGTGAACCAATTTCATGATGTGTAAACGTTTCATGTTCTGAACAAGTTCATAGCATCTACTTGGAAACTGAATCATGTTGCATAACCCATTGCTGATGTGAAAAATTTCTACAGATAGATCATAGCCCAAATTCTATAAAAATAACCTAAAACACCACCAAAGTTTCCCAAACCCACAGAGAACCCTTGAAAGGCCTTTTAGACATTTATAACTGGACTCCATTAATTTAAACAAGCATACATCCTCAAACTTTAGGTCATTTTCCTCAGAAAAATATCTCCATTCCTAAAGAAAAGGATTTTCCACCAAGGTTTTAAGGGAAGAAAACCCCAACTAAAAATAAATGTTTAACCAAAACTCAAAGAGTAAGGTACCTAAAAAAAGAATAGATCTTAAAAACTACCCACCATATAAAATTTCAGCCCTGAGATGCTCCAAGAATCACTATCGGGTCTCAGAGAACAAGTTTGATCATTTTGCTTGTATATCAGATCTCATCTCCCATGTCTCCTCTTGAACATGCCCATGCTTCCACTACACTCATACAAGAGGTATAGTCTTTCCCCATAGATAATTATCACTAAAATCGACAATTTGTATCGAATTCTCCTCAAAGGATGCATCTACACCAAGATCGACATCATCAACATCTATCATGTGAGAAGGGTTGGAATGATATCTCTGATGTTTTGATACATAAAACACATTGTTCATGGAATATTAGCACTATAAAAGGTCTAATAAGTACACCACTAGATAGACCCTCCCCACTATGTCAAATGACTATAAAAAGCTGGTCACTAGATTTCCCTATTTCGTTATACAGCATTTCCCCAACTTTGGCGACACCCGAAGGAAAACATAATAACCCACCTCTAATTCTATAGGTCATATCAATTGGTCAGTGTAAGATTTTTTCCTACTATACATGGTCACCAACCACTTCATGACAAACTTAACCTATTCAGACATCTTTTATATGAGACTAGGTCCAACAAGTGCTAACTCACTTGCCTCTAACCAACAAAGAGGTGAAAATCATATCCTTCCATAAAAATCCTCAAAGGATTCCATCTAGATTGATGCATAGATTATTTTTTTTATATGAAAACTCAAAAAGTTTCATATGATACTCTCAAGAACCCATGAAATCCAACACAAAATCTCATAACATATCCTCCTGAATCTAAATAGTCCATTTATATTGACCATCGGTTTGTGGATGATAGGATGCACTTAGGAGGACCTGTAATCCCAAGGTCTTTAGAATACCCTATCAAAACCAAGAATTGAAACAAGGTTCTCTATCAGAAATGATATTCCTCAAAACACCATACAGTAAAATTATTTCCTACACATAAATACTTCCCAAATCTTTAATAGTGAAGGTCTTCTTGATGGGAAAAAAGTGTTTTACCTTATTTATTAAATCCACAAACACCCATAATGCACCATTATTATAAGGTGTCCTTAGTAATACTATCACAAAATACATAGTTAAATCATCCCATTTCCATTTAGGAATGGGTAGAGGATGTAGTATCCCAACATACTTCTGATGCTCGACCTTCACCTACTGAAAAATGAATCATCTGTCCACGAAGCCCACTACCTATTTCTTTATTCATAGTCACCAGTATTGTCTATGAAGATCACAAAAAATATTTTTTAGACCTATTAGTACCACCCATATAGAATCATGAAACTCCCTCATCATCTCCACATGGAATCCCATGGAAACCTCTACTCATCCATGGAAAAGAAGAGAATTTTCATTGTTAAGAGACCATCTTGATAGTGGATCCCATCATATAAGTTGTTCCTCAAAGATAAGACCTCCCAATCAGATAACTAATTAGTCTTTATCTAGTCCAAAATCATGGGTAAAACATTTGTCGAGGCTAGATCCACTCATCATTAAGACTCATGGACATATAGATTCATATCTACAAAGAGTGACATTATCCACCACTCATAACAAGACTCCCATACTGCCTCTATATTCATCTTCTATATCAAGTAATCGGCAATGATGTTGCCTTTACTCGATGTATAATATGGATCAAAGTCGAAATACTATAGATACTTTATCCACCTCTTCTATCAAAGGTTCAGGTCCCACTGAGAAAATATGTACCTAAAGATATTGTGTTCTATGTACACCACAAAACTCTCACCCAAAAGATAGTGTCTCTAGAACCTCAGGTTTTATAACACTATAGATAACTTAAAATTTTGAGTAGGATAATTCCTCTCATGCAGTCTCAGCTGTCTAGAGACATAAGCAACCACTCAATCCTCCTGCATCAGAACTACTTCGATTCCAACTCCAGATGTGTCATAATATATGTCATATGCCTTACTTGGCACAGGTAAGGTGAGGATCAGTGCTGAGTTCAACCTATTCTTCATCTCCTAAAAAGTTCTCTCACATGCATCTAACGAAACAAACTTTATTTCCTTATTGGTTATTCTAGATATCATTGTTTTCATACAGGATAAGTCCTAGATGAAATGTCAATAATACCCTTCTATACCAATAAAACTATGAATATTGAAGACATTATTTTTCTATTCCCAATATACTATAGCTACAACCTTTTCTAGGTCCACTGACACTCCAGCCTCTGAGATAACATGACCCAAGAAGTGCACTCTATCAATCCAGAAACTATATTTTGATAGATTAGTGTAAAGTAGATACTCTCTCAATGTACTCAATACAATACCAAGATATTGGCCATGATCATCTAAAAATTGGTAGTACACTAAGTTTTTATTGATATAAAACACCAAGAACTGATCCATGAAAGGATGGAAAATTTGGTTCATCAACGCCATGAATATCGCCGATGTGTCTGTGTGACTGAACGACATCACAAAAAAATCATAAAATCCATAACTAATTCTAAAAGTATTCTGAGGTATATCTAATGGAATCACTCTCAACTTATTATACCCTAATATCAAGTCAATATTAGATAAAATTTGGGTACCTCTCAACTGATTGAAGAGATCATCGATTTGTGGAAGGGGATACCATTTCTTGACTGCCATTTGGTTCAATCTATAATAGTCTATAGACAAGTGCAAAGACTCATCATAATTTTTAGAGAAAATCATGAGAGAACCCTAAGGTGATATACTAAATCATATGAAACTCTTATCCTCTGGATATTCCAACTAAACTTTCAATTCTTGAAGCTCCGCTGGTGTCATCCTGTAATGAGAGATAGAAACTAACTCTGCTCCCAACACCAACTTGAACGTAAACTCGATCTCCCAATCATGTGGTAATTCATAGAACTCATTAGGAAATATATCCTAAAAATATTGTACCAATAGAGGAAAGGTATCCCACTATAGTCCACCATTATCTAAAAAATACTTACTATCCAAGCCATGAGAAAATCTTATCTGCACTGAATTGCTCCTACACAACTAGACTGAAGATCCCACTCACCCTGATGAAAATAGATACCGCATTCTAGAGATAAAAAATTAAATCTCCTCCAGTAATAGTTGGTGTGATACTGGTACAAAACTAACCAATCCATACCAAGAATAAAATTTAAACATTTCATTTCATGCACAAATAGTTACCAAAAGAAATGGTAACCACCAATATCTAGAGAACATGACTTGAAACATTTTATATTCTATAAACACACTCCCAATAGTGTTTCAATGATCATGAAACCATCCAAGACTTATAAAAGCAACCCCAAAACATTTTTAAAAAGAGAATATATAAAGTAATGTGATTCCCCTAAATTAAACAAAATGTAATAGAGGTTAGACGATATAAGAATCATACCTCAAATAGTAGAAGGTTCTACATCAAAACTATCTAGAGTATACTATATAGCACGAATTTGAATTTCCCCTATACTATGTGCTCTAAAATGACTCCCCTATGTTTCTCTCTCTAGATGGTACTTCTGCTCATACACTAGGGTACCGTGTCCCTTGCCTCAACCTAAATGTACAGTGGAACTCTATATACCAATCTATTGGGGGTAGTTGAGTCCTTCCCAGACACTAGTATATGTCCTAACCCCTACCACTACTGTGTTATTGAATGCCCCTACAAAACCTCTATATGTGGCCCATCCTACCCAAGAAAAACACTCTAAAGTAGGGTATGCACATTGAGGTTACTTTTTCCTAACATTCCACACTAATAGAACTATAATGAAAAACATTCTTGATATGGTTTCCCACTACCCTAGTTTCTCTTCCCACTGTTACCTTGATGGTAACTATCATAATTGTAACGCCCCGACCCCAGCTGCCCAGAGTCGGTACATTACTTCGTAACATTGGCATGATCACAAGAAAGATCAAATCTCGAAAGACCGATTGGTTTAGTAGCCTTGTAAACACTAGATATATTCATAAGGTTTACATTACATCATTAAACGAAAAACTACTACAACAACATATTGTCTCCATAATCCACACTCATACCCCCACATAATATCCCTACAGGTCATTCATAATTTACTTCTTCACTTCCTGGGAAAAATAAAACATAGAAAAGGGGTGAGCTCAAATGCCCAGTAAGGATAACAATATAGCAGAAACTTTCATAAATAAGAATAAACATTTAAGGCAATGTATAACTAAAACAAAAGCCTTTAAAACTTGAACTTTCAACATAGTATGGCATAAATGAAATGAAATAATGCCATTTACTTATTCACATGGTTATTCTACTAATCGAATAATCACATGAAAAATCAATAACCACTTTCATAATGATGGAATGCATAATGCCAGACTATCATAACCACATAGCCAAGGCCTCGTGCCAAGACTACAAATAAGATTTTGTCAAGGCCTTGTGCCAAGACACTAGTTTGTCTCATGAGACCTACCGATGCATCGAGGAGCTATAGCGGGCTCCACCCCCAATGCATTCCCATATGAAAAGGTTTAAACATAACATAAACATTCGTATTAAAACTAGCATACGAAATGTCAATACTTTCACCATAAACTATGAATGGTATAAAAATAGCACATCCACAGTCAAACATATCACAAAACCTTCAATACAATATAGAAGTTTTGTATCATAATAAATCAACTTCAAATAATCTTAAAATCCATCAAAGGATGTTGACATAGATGAAATCAAAATTCTTTTTAAAGAAATATCTCCTTTTATTTTGAAATAATTTAAGATCCATATAAAATAAAACATTTTCTTTGAAAATATTCTTATAAGCTTGTAAGGGAAGCTTTGAAGATTTTATAACGGCGGAAAATAGCCGCACCCGCCGTATAAGTTAAAAAAACATTCTTACCTTAATTCTGTCGAAAAGGTTAAAAAGGAATTTGTTTTGAAAACGACTGAAAGATTCCTTTATAAACCACTTATAAAAGTCAAAAAGGGTATAAATGAATTTAACTCATATTCTAGTAAATAGTAAAAATGTTTTGAAATGCATTTTTAAGAAACATGGATGTGGATGATAAAGAGATCCCAGTAGATTATTACGTATAAACAACCTTGGATAATGAAGAGGTTGTAAAGTAAACCCTTACCTTGTACTTTTCCTTGGTTGGGGTAGGTTAACCTCCTGTATAATGGTGAAATAGTTGTTATTAAATTATACAAGAATCATATATATTAATATGATATCATATATGATCTTTTAACATTGATTTGTTAATAATATCTTAGAATTATCGTCGTTTCGGGAGTTAACATACTCATTTTCTTTTATATGTTTTGTTACATAAGCCATGGTTGTTGTATCTTATTCATATCCAGAATGATATCCAGTCCTTAAACATCATTTTTAAATCATCAAATGATAATTATACTTGAATGGATACGATGGAGAATGAATCTCATCGCGTTCGTGGAGACGGTAGTCCGTACGTACGCACGAGCGACAATATCATTCTTTTGATATTAAAATAATATATAAATGGATGGTATATCATATATACAGAATCATTAACATGTTATATTTATTATTTACATGAGTTACACATCATTATTATACCCATCCAAATAATATTATATTGAATAACAATTACACCACGACGTGGAGACAGTAAGCCGTACGTACGCACGTATGGTGACATGTTATTCAAAGGGTGGATAGAATACTGAATATGATTGTACCATATTTATAATAACATCACAGTATATGTTAGATACTGGAGTTATTATTTTAGAATGGTAAGAACAAAGGAAGAAGAAGTGGAAGAAGAAATGAACTTGGAGAAGGGTGGTGAAATCATTACCTCTTCTTCGGGTTCTTCCTTTTGATTTGATCAAAAGGGCTCCTTAGGTTGGCTTTCTGATCAAACTAAGGCCTCTAGGTTGTATTGAGGGATGTTGGGAATCTTAATCTAGAAATTCCTCACCTTAACATTATCATCAGTTGTTAAAGATGGTGTAAATAACTAGAAGTTTGTGAAGTGTCCAGCATAGTCCGTCAATGACATACCCTCCTGTGTTAGATTCATGAACTTGTGAGCCTTATCATCCCTTTAAGTATTAGGATATAAGTGGCTCCAAAACTTTACCTTTAAGTCCTTATAGGATAACTCCTCTTGTTACCCAGATTTACCCAAAGTGTCCCACCAATACTTGGATGGTTCACAAAGAATGTATATAAAAAGATTCTCCCTTCTATTTGTAGGTGTCTCAAGGTGTTTGAATATTTTATGGACTTCCTCAATCTATAACTCAGCAACCTGGGGGTCTCCTTCCCCAATGAACGTAGGAGGATGTTATATATGAAACTCGCTCTTCGACTCATACATTGAAGGTATAGTGTGAACAATATCCCTTTTCATGGATTGCATGACCCTTAGGAAGCCATTGAGAAGTTGAAAATCCATCAGATTCTTAGAAGCTATAGGATTCTCTAGTTTAGATTCATTAATAGCATACTAATTTTAACTCTCCCAATACTCAATTCGAAGATGATGAGGAGAAATTTTCTCTACAATTCAAATGCACTCCTTACAACACTTTATAAACTTCAAGGTCAACCTCAATAGGTGAAAAAATTAGAGAACCACTGGACTTGTCTTAATAAGTGAATTGTAATAACATTGTATTTTATTTCTTTCCTTTTTCATCATATATAATAGGGATCTCATTTCATAGTTCATAAAGGAAAATATATCACATGTTGTAAATATGTCCTTATCATGAACAATAAATGTTGATACATAACCATATGTACCAATCATGATGCATGAATACTTATCTCACACCATAATAAGACATCAGTATAAATCTTAAGAAACAATAACATCACACAACATGTGAATCACCCAATGTGAAATAACATAAAATGTAACAAGTGAACATTATGAATAACAATCACATCCCTATGCACTCGGATTTTCTCACATACGTGGGTTAGATACTCCCATATAAAATCTCATTGCCACATCCCAACATGTTCATAGTCTTATTTCTACCTTTCCCAAATAGTAAATAATTGGAAAAGAAAAATCAGATCCTCTGGTACCACTTTGTAATGTCCCCCAATTCAATACTCTCTCATGTGGCCAAACTAGGTTTGTTACAAGACCTCAAGCATGATTCCCTATATGATATAGGTTATCGACTAGTAGTGGGTATGTAAAGATCATAGTGGGGATACTATACCTATATATATATATATATATATATCTTTACTAATAATGAAATAAAACATTAGAGTAACATAAATAGTAGAAACAGTATAATAACATTAGATAAACCAAATAGTGAAGGAAACTAATCAATCCAACAATACGAGAATAATGAAATGACATGATGAAATGTAACTAAATTGCAAGATAAAATTCATAAAAATAAAATACTAAACTGACATAAATAAACTCAAAAGACCCTGGTCTTTAACCCCACATCTATCACATATTCAATATCCAACGTATCCAGTAATAAACAATCAATAACAACGTCATTTTAACTTTTCCAAACCCACATCTATATAATCTCCTCAGGTACCAAATGAATTCCCAAATAGGGTGTGATTAAAACTCAGTCAGTTGACACCATCGTGTCTAAACAAAACCAGTATGATAGTAAGTGTATGAAATAAAGTGTAAATAGGGGTATTAATTAATCAATTAATACAATATAACAAAACCTACTTTAGAATAATTTAAAAATATCTCTGAGCATGTAGAACCACCATGACAACTATAACTACAATCCCATGACATAAGAACATAACCAAGAAAAACCCTCTTTATAAGTAGTTCAACACAACCAGGCCAAGCCCTATAAGTATTACAACATAACCAAGCCAAGCCCTATAAGCATTACAACATCGCCGAAGAAAGACCTATTAGCATTACAGAATAATCGGGCCAATCCCTATAAGAATTATAGCATAACTGGGTCAATAACTATGATCATTACAGCATAACCCGGCCAAGGTCTATAAGCATTACATCATAACTGGGACAATCCCTATAAGCATTATAGCATAACTAACAAAATACCTATAATAATTACAACATAATCACAACAGAAATCATAAACGAATAAATAACACAATATAACATCATATGCCACAATATTTAATTCAATCAATTAGCTTTCAATTTAAATGTATTCATAAAATTACATCCTAATTTGTTATCATTCCAATAGGTTGAAATAAATATACATTAATTTAACCATTTTACCAGGTAATTCCATCATGGGTAATCACCTAAATTTCTCATGTTATGTCAACTCAAATTTAAATCCAATTACCAATACACAATGTTAAACCTCACATGATATTTCAATTTTCTTTTTCACTTTTGTTTGAGGGTAGGCTTACCCTATGGGTATCCATAAGCCAGGTCTCGACACTATTAGATCCAAATGGGTCCAAGGAGAGTTCTAAACAGATGGTTATAAACACCCATTATTTCATTAATTAATTTGAATAGTGTGGTGGAGTGATTGCTTAGTATTACACATGCTTAAACAAAAAGGAACAGACCTTAGGGTTTTAGTCTAGACCACCTACCTTTATTCAGAAATCAAAGCAACACTCTCAATAAAGAATGCTAATTAAGAAAAAAGATGAAGGAGAGAAATAAGAAAACCTAGATCATACAAGCATCAAGATCAAAACCTAATTCAATAGTGATTAGAAGATTAAATCTCTATAATAGATAAAAATAGAAGAAAAGATAAAAACAAAGTGAATAAACTCACTGAAGATCAAATTATTAAAAGATATGTCCAAATGGAATGAACTTCCCAAAATAATTAGAGTTTCCCTAGGGCTCGGGAGAGGAGGTTACACCATGAATGAAAAGAAAATCATATGTGTGGCATAGTTAAGAGCCTCTGGTTGCTAAACATTCAAGATGTGAACTCCTTTCCCAATGTGAATTTCATGATTTAAATGATATGCTAAAAAACACATCACCTCAGGTTAAAATAACCTCGATCGAACTTTTCTCAACATAAACCAGTTTCGCAATGTGTCAATATTTGATGTTCTAAACCAGTTCATGACATCTTCCTAACAACAAATTTACATCGTGTAACACGTTCATGACATGAAACTGTCCCACATACAAATCACAGCCCAGATTCTGTAGAAAGTACCTAAACCACCTCTGAGCCCAAACCCATGGAGAACCCTTGAAAGGACTTTGAAGCATTTATACCCAAACTCCATTAATTCAAACATGAATACATCCTCATAGTATAGGTCATTTTCCCTAGAAAAATATCTTCATCTCTAAAGAAAATACTTGGCCACCAAGGTTTTAAGATAAGAAAAAACCCAACTAAAAAGAAAGGTTCAACCAAAACTCAAATACAAAGGTACCTAGAAAAAGATAGGATCTTATAATGTTTCTATATTAATTATGTATATGTGTGCATGAAATTAATGTAACACAAGTTTGATATATGTAAATTAAAATTATATTAAAAACATATTAAATGTTAATAAATAAATTTTAAAAAGAAATTAATTTAAAAAAATATTAAACAAATAAAAATTTAAAATGAATAAATTATATATATATATATATTAAAACCAATAAATAGTATATGTATATATATATATATCAATATATATTTCTATATGAAATTATAATTTTAATAATGTATAATTTTTATTTTATATTCCATTTTTATTAAATATCTAATATATTAAGTGTAAATTCTTATCTAGTATTATATAAATAATATTTAATAAATTATATTATATTTATAATAATATAAATATATTTATATATTAATATATTATTTTTAATAATATGTTTTTTTTATAAAATTTACCTTTTACCAACACTAAAAAAGGTTCGATAAAAGACACATTTATGAGTGCTAGAAAAGCATTGATAAAAGCTACCATTTATTAGTGTTTTTTAGTAGATATGATAAAATAAACCCTTTATTAGTGAAAATTTTGTGATAATAAAGTTCATATTCATCAGTTCTAGTTAAAAGCACTGATAAAGGGCATTTTTTTCAATGCTAAAAAAACATTGATTAAGGGGATCTTTTATAGTGATTTTTTGATCACTGATAAAAGGTGAACTTTATCAATTCTTTTTTATAGCACTAATAAATGTGTCCTTTATTAGTAATGATAAAGGTTGGAATTGAATAAATCCAAATTTGTAGTAGTGAAACCTTGACACCACACTATTCAATTCACCCAATCTCAGAACTAAGACATAGTGATATGCAAGTTGTTTTCCCACCATTATAGTGATCAAATCCTTTTATACATATTATTACATGATTTTAAGCATAATTATCCATCAAATACAAACCAAGGATTGAAAATCCTAGTGTCTTTGGAATACTAGGTACATAATTATAAAACATGAAACTATAATAAAATATCATTTTATTAACCTCCATAATGAGATCCTAACACCCTTTGAGCTCCAATAACTGCATAAGATAACCTGGGGAATACATAGATAAAAGGGATGATCTAAAAAGACCAGTAAGGGAATAAACATGTAAAAGAAGCATATCACATGAGACAGAAGGCATAACATGATAACATAAAAGGCATGGATCATGAATAAATATACAGAGGCATAGAATATAGAACATGGAATCATATGATCATGTAAATATATAAATATGGAAGAAACATATATCATGACATAAACATGAGTCAAGGATAAATACCAATATGATATCACATGGTGGACAGGGTCCCATAATGGATTAGGTTTACTCCTTAATCCAATTCATATCCTCTTGTGAGACAAAACATTACCCAATTTATTAGAGAGCTATTTGGGTACACCCATCATAACATGTACATGAATATGTGTGCCACATAAAAAAATAAAACATAAGGAATAGTCATAAGGGTTTCCCATGGAATGAAATGGGTTTAGTAATTATGTCATAAGGAAAAACCAAAGGGTGTATCATAATGGTATCCATGAAAGAAGGGATTTAAATTACTATTGGAAATTAATAAAGTAAATATAAGAATAGATCATGAATAATGAAATCCAAATGAAGTTAAAATATTAAAAATAGTGGCATGGTAACTTTATAAATGTTCTACTTAAGCATAGTTTTAGGAAAAATAATGAAGGGTCTTTAAATAGGATAATGGCATAATTATTTCTATAAAACCAAAAATAAAATAAAATTGTTTTTTATGATAAAATTATGGTTTTTAGAAAAAAAAATTTGGATTAAAATATTTTATGGATTGTACTTAAAAATGGGTAAGAAACAAAGATTTTCTCTTTAATCAGCTTTGCTTGTCAAGAGAAATTGAGAAAAGAACCTTTTAAAAACATGTATTTACCATAAAATAAATATGAATTGATATATATATATATATATATTTGGGACATATATAAAGAATGTAGAATAATTATATAATAATAATGAAGAGATAAATTGAGTCAAAGAGAGGTAAATCGTTGCCCAAAGGAAATATGGAGGTTCAGAGAGATCCCTTACCTTATGTCTGAATGCATTATGTAATTGCACATAATTTCCTAGATAAAAAAATTAGATTAATTAATAAAATAATTAAGAACCTATTAGACATATATTTTACTTATTATATTTTTTTAAGTTAATTTATGGCCTTTTTATGTGTTATAATGGTCAATTTCGTTGTTCTGAGAGCGTTCGTTTCATGGTTTCATGGTCGGTTCACTTGTGTATAATTATGGAAGTTATCGTCAAATAGAGATAAAATATAGAAGTTAAATTAAATGGTATTAATTAACTTATAGAATTATAAATGTTCTCATATATCATTTTTTCTGACATGGGGATGGTTATTTGAGTACACACATTATCATCAAGTGATTGGTTCATTTAGGAAGTTTTACCAACCATCACGAACTAGTTTCATTTTATTTAATATTATGAATATATTTTAGTTATAGAACATGAAATAATTTATAATATAAATATTAAAATATTATATAACCATGATAATAGTTTTATTACCTTCATTGAAGGTGGTAATGGAAAAAAACTCAATATCCATGAAGACAGTTAACTGTCATAATTTGGACTATGGTTTCATTTCTTTGAATAAGAGGAGATGAGAAAAGGGATATATTGAAGATACTATATTATAAATATAACATTAAAAAATAAACATTATAATATATTTATTATTCTTTTATGGATTAATGAGGTGAGGAGAAGGTATAAGAATAAAATAAATTAAAAGTGGTAGTTTGAAAATGTAATCTCTTGAATATCACCTCCTTGAAGGACCCCTTAAGGAACTTAGAATTAGTATTTTGTGAGACCAGAAGCAACTGTACATGGGTATAGTTGTGAGGATAGTGATGGAAGATATTTTTCAAGCTTCATGTCTTAGAAGTTGTGAGTAGAAGGGGTGGTGAGGGGAAGTATTTATAAGGGGAGGAGAGTGGTGTTTTTTATTATTATATTCATTAGTTTATTATTTTGGCTCAAGACTATAAATACTTTTGATTATTATGACTATATATAGTAAATGTTACATTTTATTTCAAACTAATTGGTGTTTACATCATCCATGAATAAAAATTTCTTGTATTTTACTTACAATGTTAAATACTGTAAATTATTGTATTTCACTATTCACTCAAAATTCAACTATTTTAGAAAAATATAAAAAATTCTCCAAAAACATTTTTTAAAGTGTAGATTTCAAAAATGGAATAAATTTTATGAAAATAATTCTATAAATATGATAAATTTAATTTTTAAATAAATTCCTCATTTATTAAAAAATTATCGATTTAAATATTATAATCAGTTTTATGAACCTTTCAAGAATTGTTTATGGTCTCATAAAATTATTTTATAATTATAATAAAACTTAATATTAATTTTTAAATCCATTTTATGTAAATAAAATTTATTTTAAATCATTATATTTATTATAAAAGTGGGATTAAAATATTTATATTTTATAAAAATACAAACATTTGATTTGTCATTTTTAAAACATTTATTTAGTTGTACCATCATATAAATATATCATATTTTCATTTTATAAGACACCTAAATATTATTTCAAATTTTCATAGGTGATTTTACTATTATATTGGTCATATTAATATTCATAATGGTCATATTACTATTTTGATGGTCAGATTTATAACAGTCATATGGGTTCTCTACTTCCTATAAATAACTCTTATTCCATTCATTATTATTCACTTATATTTTATCTCAAGTTTATATATAATTTCATATTAAAAATGAATATTGTATTATTAACATTATGTTTTATTTCTATATCTCTGTTCGTGAGTATGGTCATTCTACTGGATTGAGAAAATCCAAATTATCCTACTCTTATTCTCTTATTTTCTATTTATTATCCTAATATATTATTTGGAATTAAAATTGGTTGATTTTCTAACTAATTTATCATTATTAATTTATTATAATCATGTTTTTTTGGTTTCTCTATGTGATGTATGTGATTTATACTATATACCATAATTATAAGAAGGAAAATTCCATTGATAAAATTTTAGGTCATTACATTATTCTCCCTTATCAAATTTCACCCTCAAAATTTCATTTTACATACTATATTGAAAACAAGAGAGGCTACTTCTCCTTAATCTCTCCCTATGGTTCCCATATCGCCTCTTCATATTTATTGTTCTTCTATAGTACTTTGATCTGGTGAGTAGTCTTCTTATGTAGAACTTTATCTTTATAGCCTAAGATCTTAAATGGATTCTCTTCATAAGAGATACATTTTCTAATTTTACCACCTATAAATTTAGTACATGTGAGGGATAAAGTATGCACTTCCTCAAGAGGGATACATGGAATACACCATGTACTTGAGAAATATTTAGAGTAAGTGTTATTCAATAGGCTACAACTCTAACATGATCAAGAATCTCAAAGGGGATAACGTACCTAGGACTAAGATTTCCCTTATTCCCAAATATCATGACTATATACCATATATATATATGGAGGAATAAATTATATCCAACATCAAACTCTAGGTCTCGTTGATGATTGTTTTCATAGATCTTCTATCGGCATTGGGCAGCCATGATGTGCGGCTAAATGGTCTTTACCTTTTCTACCATTTTCTTGACCATTTCAGGTCCCATAAACTTATATTCACTAACTTCAACCTAGAATGAAGTTGTTCTAAATATTTTACTATAAAGGGCTTCATATGTATCCATTTGGATACTTGAGTGAAACTATTGTTGTAAGATAATTCAACTAGAGGAAGATGTTGGTCTCATCCTCCTTTGAGTTCCATTGGGCATGCTCTCAACATATCTTCTAATGTATGAATTTTATACTCAGACTGGCCATCAATATGGGGTGATAATCCATACTGAAGTTCAGCTAAGTGTTTAGTGAATGTTGTATAATTTTCCATAACTTGGAGTTAAATCTCATATATCTATCATATATAATTGATTATGGTACTCCATGTAGCCTCACCACTTCTCTGATGTATATCCATGCAAGTTGATCAGGTGAGAATTCCTCTTAAATTTAAATAAAGTGAGCATTCATTATAAGATGATCCACAACAACCCATATAGCATTATTTCCTCTAGATGTATTTTTAATTCTAGTAACAATGTCCATGGTGATATTTTCCCATTTCTATATAGGTATGGTTAATGGTTTCATCATCCCCTTGGAATTTTTCTTTTCAGCATTCACTTTCCGTCATACCAAACATTTTGATGTATATTCAGTGATATTAATCTTCATATTGTCTCACCAATAGTTCTATTGAAGATTTCAATACATCTTTGTTCTCCCTGGGTGGATGGAGAAGTTTGAGCTATGTGAAACATTGAAAATCTCCCTCTTTACCTCAGGATTTGATGGTACACATAATCATGACCCAAATCTTACGAATCCTTCCTCATCAATTTTTAACTGTAAGTATTTCCCATTTTTAATAGATTCCACCTTCGTCTAAACTTCCAAATCAACTATTTCAGAATTATTTAGCTTCTATAAAAGGGATGGTTGATAAATTAGTTGAGAAAGGAATGATGATATTTCTACCTTTATGATTCACATGTCCATCCTTTGAAATTCTAAGATGATTGGATCTTTCTCAATTATTATTATTGATAAAGTTCTAGGATCCATTCTACTTAGAGCATGATCTACTTTATTTGCATTACTAGGATAACAATGTATTAAGCATTCATAATCCTTGATGATATTTCACTATATTTTCTGGAACATATTAATATCCTTATGTGTGAATATATATTTGAGGCTCTTTTGATCAGTATATATCTCATACTTCTCCTTATAGAGATAATGCCACCATATTTTCAATGTGAAGATCATAGCCTCCAACTCCAGATCATGCATAGGATAGTATTTCACATGAACTTTTAGATACCTTGAGGCGTAGTCTATCACTTTATCATTTTTAATCAGTACATAGCATAAGACCTTTTTTGAACCATCATTGTATACCACAAAGAGTTCCCAACTTGTGGGTAGTATAGGTGTTGGTGCAGTGATAAGCCTCTTTTTCAATTCTTTGAAGCATTATTCGCATTCATTGGTCTAGAGAAACTTTACCCCTTATAATTCAGCTTGGTTAGTGAGTTTTACAATCATGATAAGTTCCTCACAAATTTTTGGCCATACTCAACTAGACCAGGGAAACTACGAATCTCTGTTCAAAATTCTATCTTGGGACACTCCTAAATTTTATTTATCTTATAAGGGTATATATATATATCCCTTTTTTATTGATAACATTATCCAATAATGAAACTTATTCCATCTAGAACACACATTTACTACACTTTTCATATAGTTTCTCCCCTCGCAAAGTCTTTAACACAGTATTCAAATTCTCCTCATGGTCCTCCTTTCTCTTAGAGTATATCAGAATATCATCTATAAACACTAAAACAAATTTTTTGAGGTAATATCTAAATAATATATTCATTAATTCCATCAAAATTATTATAGAATTATTAAGTTCAAATGGAGTCACTATGAACTTATTTTGTCCATACCTCATTCAAAATGTAGTCTTGGGAATATCTTCCTTCTTCACTTTTAGTTAGTGATATCCTGACCAAAGGACCACCTTAGATAAATACTTGGCCCTCCTAGTTGATTGAACAATTCATCTATTTGTGGTAGGAGATACTTTTTATTTATCGTGATTTTTTTGAGCTCATGATAATCAATGTATAGGTGGATTGATCTATCCTTCTTCTCGAAAAATAGAACCGGCCCACCCCACAGTGAAGTAATCGGGTGTCTAAAATCCTTTTCTATACTCTCTTGTAACTACTTCTTCAGTTATTCCAACTCAATGGTGATAATATTATAAGGATTATTTGATATGGGTAGATATCTAGGTATAATTTCAATTTATAACTTATCCTCTTGGTCAAGAAGAAGTCTGATAAATTCTTCAGGAAACACATAAGTGTAGTCCCTCATAATGGGAATTTATTAAAGCATGATCTTATCCTTTGTATCAATTAATTGGGCTAGATATGATTGATAATAAGTTAATAGTATCCATGCTTGAAAAGGATATTACAAAGGATATTCATCCTCCTCCTTACATTTATACAGAATAGAAGGATGCATCAGGATGTGAAATGTGATCTCCCTCTCCCAACAGCTGATGTTTTATTTATATAAAGATAGTAAATACATGCCTAATATAGAATCAAAATCCACCAAAGAAAGTAAGACAAGGTTTTTTGGGAGGTTTAGTTCACAAACATTAACTGGGGAGGATTTATATACTTTAGATTCAATAATCACCCTATTTTTTGTTCTCACAGATAACTCAACCCCCAAATTTTGAGGTTTTGTTTAAAAAATTCTACTAAATTTATAAGATATGAAAGAATTTATAGAAATAAAATCAAAAAGTTTGTTTTATATTCTTGATTAAATAACCATCATACATGTCACCACATCATTTTTAGGATCCACCTCTACAATAGTGATAGTATATTCCCTTCTTTACTGTTTGTTACTATTGATTGTCTTCAATAACCCTTATCTTAGGAAATTGTCTTGAAAAAATTATGTGTTCCTTGTAGATGAAATAATATACTGTAGGATTAGAATTGATCTAAAACTTCCTTTATTCTTTTGTGTTAGTGCACTTCTTCATGTCCCTTCAGTAATGATTAGCCTGATACCACTATTTTCCACATTTCAAACATCTCTCAGTTCCCTTTAGATAGTTCTTAAGATGCTTCTTCCCACACTCTTGACACATGGGACGTTGGGTTTTCTTTTCTCTATGGGATTTATCTATTGATCCTCAAATATTAAACTCTATTTTCCTCTTTTTATCTCTAAGCCCACGAAATCAATGAGAGTATCCAATATCCATCTCAACATTAAGGCCACAAAAAAAATCTTATTACAGCTTTCAACGTCTCAAATCACCAAGTATTTTCATATACTTGACTTTAATCCACTAAATAAGTGATCCACCATGCTTTTACAGTTCATGAAAAAGAAAGAGGTGTATTGTGAAAGCCTTTTGAACTTTTCCTCACACACCCCTATCATATCTATGTTTTTATTTTGAGGTAATTATATTGTTTATTTTGGTATTGAATTTTTCCCTTGGGTTCCACATGAGTTTTTTGGTGAAAATTGTGATTTGGGTCTTGAAATCAAGTGGCGCGCAGTTAGGGGAAACTATATTCCCTTTTCCAAGAAAACATGCATCAAATGGTCATTTTGGACAGTAGCAACGACATGGTTGGCACACATTTTTGTAAACCATACAGGCTAACTGTGTGGCATGTTCCACTTAGATAGTGAGGGATGCACAATTTCCACAAGGTTTGGTAAACCATACGAGATAACCATGCGACCTATCTAGATCATTAAAAAGTGGTAAATGTTCTTCTTTTCCCCTTTGTATTTAACCCTAAATCACCCCTATTTGGACCCACTCATTATTTTCATCCATGGAAGCCTCCTCTAAGCTTCCTTGTACCTCTGTAGAATTATTCCTTGGGTAGTTTTGATCCTAATTCTTAAAGGAAGCATTAATTAATTTCTTCTCCTCTTTATTTCTTCCTCATTCTAGGGTTTTTATTCTGTCTTTATTGAGTTTCTATTTTCCAATGGGGTGTATGACCTAAGGAGGGTTTTATCTTGTGTTTTAGGTTAAAATCATGATTTTTTTTGTTCTATCTTACCTTTATAAGGTCATATGGTGGTGCGGTTTTTGTTTTGCATCATTTTAAAAAAATTCTAGGTGATAGGTAGGTGGTTCCATGATTTTAGATTATTATATCATTTTTATATCATTTTTTGGTTGCTATAAATTGTTTTATGGATTGTTTGTGTGGTGTCAAACATGTTTTTAAAGGGGTTTGAGATTCACATGTGATAAAAATGAGTTTTCTATCGTAAATTGGTTATATTGATCATGTGTTTCATTTTGGTTCTTTGTGTTAATTTTTTATGCCTGTGTAAAAGGTGTGAAATGTATTTTAAAAGGTATTTAATAGTTAAAATATGATTAAAGTGGATTTTCCAAGTGAAATGGGTTAGTTGTATATTCTCTTTCTTATTGAGCACCATAAATGTTCCTTTTAATTGTGAATCAGCTTATAAAAATGGTTTTTATGTGAATATGGTTTTGAAAAGGTATTTGACCATGAGAAATGGTTGGTTCCATATGTTCTCTTCTTATTGTGCTTTCAAATGGATTTAATAAATTGTGTATGTGGTTCCAAAAGTATTTCTAAATGGTTTTTGTGTGTGTGGAAAATCAAAAGTGTCTTTATTTATGGAAAATGGTGGTTTCCATGTGGATTTTGATCATTGGATCAATGTGAAAATGTAAAAGTGGACATTTCATTTTGTTCATATTATTATTTTCCTCTGTATGTGAAAGTGTTGATTTATGTGTTATGAGAAGAAAAATTTGAGCACGAAGGGAATCTCGGATATCTGGGTGGGTGAACTAGAACTAGTATGCTAGTTGATTAAAAAGTGGCTAAGGCCTGGATTTTTCTAGTAGGTTTGAAAATTAAAATAGTAACTAAACATGCGATATGATTGGAAAACACTAGAACTTGGTATGTGTTCCACTCAAATGGATCATGCACGCGAATATTGTTGGTAGTTTAGTGGAGGATTTTGATCATTGAGGTATGAGATTCTTAGTATCCCACTTATGCTAGTTACCTATATGGATTTTCCCATGATTCTCTATTGTGAAATGATACTTATAATATGTGGTGCTAGTTTTCAGTACATGGTAGACCTTGTGTATATTTTTATTTCAATCAAAGTTATTTGATAAATTGTTTTCCTTGAAAGTGTTTCTTTGAGAAGTGGTTTTCCCTAAAATGTTTTCTTATAAATTTTTCAAGTGTTCTTATGAAAATTTGCATGTTGATTTGTCTTATAATGTTATATCATGGAATATTTTTTTGGGTGGCATCCTACTGGGTTTTTTCTCACACCCTACATACACATTTGGGTGTATGTATACTTTGTTATGTATGAACCAAGTAAAGGAAAGATGTATCATAGCAGATCTGGTGGATCTGGTTTCTAAAGTTCCACTTCTTGTAGGCGTTGTTGGTGGTGTATTGAGGGTGATTTCAATACTGTTTCATGAAGTTTTTTGGGATATTTGTGTTATTCCCATTCTTTGGTAGCACCTTTTGGTCTTTTGTTAAAGTTGTAAACTTGAATCTAAAAATTATCGTACGTTGTTTGATTATATTTATCAATTATTGTGATGTTTATTAATGTTGGTTATTCATGTTATGAAAATGAATGAAATTATTCCCAAAGCATATTGTTGATACCCAGACACTAGTTTCCATCCCATGGGGATCGGGAACACCCTTAGGGCCATGACATGGACCGGGATAGGTGTTGGTTTGGATGGAATCCCATCTTGGTTCATGACAAAATGGTATCAAAGTAGGTCACACTCTTTTGGTTCAAGTAATTTGTGAAAGATTCTGGATAGAACAGAGCTTGGATTGTTAGGGATTATAGTTCTGGTTGTGAGTAGGGTTTCTAAATAGAACACCTCATGACAGGACTCAAGTCTCTATTGGATGTTAGGAAATTTTTATTGAGTTCTCCTCTATGTGAGACATATAGGTTGTAGACTGTTTATGGATACTAGGTGGGGTGGATTAGTTTAGTTGACTTTTTATTGTGATGGATTTGGTTATTTTTGGATTTATTAAAATGTTGGAGTTTTTTATTATTACTGAAAAATATCAAAATGGTTGTATTGATGGTTTTCCTTGTGGTTATTTCTTGTATAGCAAGATTCATCCCCGAAGACTTCTTATGTGACCTTAGGAAGATGCTGGAGAGAGTTATCCCTCACCAATTGACTAGAGGTCATTGGAAGTTGTGGTTTTGGTTTTCCAAGCTTTGGGACAAGGAGAAGGATCTAGTCATGCTTAGGTTCGAGAAGTTGAACCATGTCCTGGAAAGGATGATGCTCAGTAATTCCTCAAGAACAAGCCTCCTACTTTATGAGGCAACATAAAACCTCAAGAATAAAGGGAGTGTATTGAAAATATAGAGAGTATTTTTGAGTTTCTTGATAATATTGATGCAGTTAGGGTGAAATGTGTTTGTTTATTATTGGAAGGTCCCAGTCGAAAGTGGTGAGATTTAGTGGTACAAGATGAAAATCATGAGTAGATGAGTTGGAAAGATTTCAAGGTTGTCTTTACTGAGCAGTATTATCTTGATATTTTGTCCTTTTTTAGGTCCTGAGAGTTTTTAGAGCTCAGCCATGGAGACTTAACCATGATGGAGTATGCAAACCTCTTTGTAGAGTTAGTTCGGTACGTTCCTGAGATCATTTCTAATGAGTAGATGAAAGATAAAAAGTTTGAAATGGGGTTGTAACTAGAAATTTGATCCCATGTATTATTGTTCAATTTGAAGACTTATGTTGAGGTGGTTGAATATGTTATGATGGTCTAAATTGACCATGGAATAAAGTTTAGTTTTTCTAGAGTAGTTTCCAAAGTAGGTAGTGGTAGTTCATCTGAGAAAAAGAGGAAGTGGGATGATTAGGGGAAGAAGGAAGGTGGTAGTTCAGGACATCCTTTCTGATTTTCATTATCTATGGCTTTAGATTCCAGATCATTTGTGTTCCATCAGTGTGGGAAAACAGGTCACATACAATTTTTGTGCTCATCTCCATCCATACCTTGTACCCAGTGTAGAGATATTGGACACTTGCAGTGATTTTGCAAAGTGTCACACCCATATCAGAGTGTTGAAGGATCTGTGGATTTGAAATAGATAATATCTCAGTCAGAACTATCTAGTACAACAGGTTCTTGATTTGGAGGTCATGGTAGCATGCTTGGATCATATTTTGGGTATAGTTAGTTCATGGTAGAACCATAGGCTAGTGGTCATTCTCAAGATCAAAATGAGATAAGAAAACTTCATGTGGTAGACTGAGCACCAGTGGAATCAGATGTAAGGAATGTGACAGTTCAAGCTACCATTCTTATTACATCATATTTAGCTATTTTTCTATTTGATGATGGTGCTTCAGTTTCTTTTATTTATTCTTGTCTTGCAGATGTGTTAAATTTTTCAACTGAGCTTATGTTGTGTGCGATGGATTTGGTAACACCTCTTGGTAAGAAGTGAGATCAAGGTATCAGGTTTCCTTCTTGAGTACTCACCATGTTAGGGGTCTATTTTTCTCATTTTGGAGATGTACTGCTTTGATGTGATCCTCAGTATGGATTGGGTGGTTCATTTTTAGGTGCACATCAATTTTTATAGGTGGTGAGTGATTTTTGTGTCACTTGATGGAAGTACCCAGGTTTTTCAATGTGAATGGGATCCTCGGTCGAGATGTGTTGGGCCTCTACTTTTGGAATTGGGAAACCTTGTTTATCATATCTCATTTATCATGTTGGATGATGATGATAGTGCTCCTAAGGGTTGACTACCTCTTATGGTGTATGAGTTCCCAAAGGTTTTTCCATAGGATTTCTCATGTTTTCATCTGGAGTGGGATCTAGAGTTCTCTATTGACTAGGTGTTGGGAACATAGTTGATATCTCTTCTCTCATACCATATGGCTCCCACAAAGTTGAGGGAATTAAAGGTACAACTGGATTATTTATAATACAGAGGATTCATTCACTCGAGCATCTCACCTTGGGCCGCCCCATTTTTATTTACAAAAAAGGCTGATGGATATCTATGGTTGTGCATTGATTATAGAAATCTGAATAAGGTAAAAAATCAAGAACAAATATTAATTTCTCCATATTGGTGACCTTTCTTATCAGATTAAGGGGGAAAGGTTCTTATCAAAGATTGATTTACGTTTTGGGTATCATCAATTCAGATTCAGAGAGGCATATATTCTAAAAACATCCTTCTGAAGCAGGTATGGTCATTTTGAATACATAATCATGTCGTTTGGATTGACGAATGTTCCCGCGGTATTCATGGAACTCATGAACATGGTTTTCCATTATTATCTTGAATATTTTTTCATGGTATTTTTGGATGATATCCTGGTCTATTCCAAAACTAAGGATTGTCATGAGAAACATTCTCGGATTAGAGATCATTATCTCTATGTGAAACTTTCCAAGTGCACCTTCTATATCAAGGAGGTTAAGTTTCTAGGACATGTAGTCTTATAATAAGGGGTTTCATTGGACCCTGAGAAGATCAATACAGTAATTTCATGGGAATAGTTGAATAATTCTTTTGAGATCATGAGATTTTTGTTCTTGGTATTGTGTTACAATTAGTTTTTTCGATATTTCTTTTCACTAGATTCGCCCATGATAATTCTCACCTAGAAGGGGGTAAAGTTTTAATGGATAAAAGAGTGTCAAGAATCCATTTAGGAGATCAATAAGTGGTTTACCATAGATCCATTTTTTATCTTTTTGGATTCTAGAAAGGGTTATGTGGTCTATGGTGATGATTCTTGTATGGGTATGGGGTGTGTGCTGATGCAGGATAACCAAGTGGTGGATTATGTTTATTTCCAAATTCAACCACATAAGAATAATTAACCAACCCATGACCTATAATTATCTACAGTAATGTATTCCTTTAAGACATGGCACCATTATCTGTTTTGGGAGAAGTTTTTGGTGTAATCAAATCATAAGATCTTGGACTACATTTTCCCTAGAAAGATATGAATTTGAGGTAATGTCATTGGGTTGAGTACCTTCAGGGGTTCATTTTTTATATAGTCTATACCCCAGGAAAAGTTAATGTGGTAACAGATGATTTGATCAAGAAATTTTCAATTAAAGAATTGAAAATGTATTGTGATGAGTATACTTTTATGGAGCTCTTTTCTCAGATGCACCTAAAGACTAAGGAACATGGAATAGGTTCAATCATGGATAGTGTTTGGTTGATACCTTCCCTTATGGAGTTGATTCAGTGGAAGAATAACGGTGATGAGTTTTTTCAGTGGTCTGTGCAGTTTCTTAATGGTGGGGAGGTTTCTTGAGATTGGTTGTTGTATCTTAAGGAAGTTTTGTGCTTTAAGGGTTACTTTATGGTGTTGTTGTCATTGAGGAAGATGGTGATATAGGATATCCACCAATCTGAGTGGTCTATTTGTCCTGGTGCTACCAATATGTACTATGATGTGTGTCAGTGGTTTTGGTGTTCAGGTATGAGGTGGGACATAGCTAACATTTTATCACAGTTTCATACATGTCAGCGTGTTAAAATAAAGTACCAAAGACCCTTTGGTTTTCTTCAGCCGCTACCCATTCCTACCTGGATGTGGGATGAGATCACCTTAGATTTTATTGTTAGCTTACCTCATACATTCCAAGGGAGTAATTCCATTTGTTTATTGATATATCATCTAAAAAATCATCCCATTTCATTCTAATCAGAGATTAATCAAAGGTGGATGAGTTGGGTTGATTGTATGTAAAGGAGATTGTGAGGCTTCATGGTGTGTCATTAGAAATTTTTTCTAATAGGGACCCATGTTTTACCTCATGGTTTTGGTAATTCCTTCGTAAGGAAATGGGGTTGTGCATAAAGATGAGTACATCATACCATCCTCATATGGATGGTCATACAGAGCAAGAGAATCATATTTTGGAAGACATGCTTTGGGAACATGTGTTGGACATCATAGGTTATTTGGATAACCATTTGGGATTATTTTAATTTTCATATAACAATAGCTACCAATACTCAATTAGAATGTATCCTTTTGAGGGACGTTGTGGTCATCCGTTTCGGTCGTCTTTGTGTTGGGCTGAGGTGGGTGAGACCTTGTTAATGGGACCGAGCCTTTTTTAAGTGACATGGGAGAAATTCAATCTAATAAGGAAGTGGTTGTTGTAAACTCAGAGTTTTCAAAATTATTATGCTAATCAGAAGATCTGGATTTTGAGTTTTCTATAGGAGACTGGGTGTTTTTGAAAGTTTTCATCGCTTAGTTCATCATCATTTGGGTAAGAAAGGGAAGAAAATGTCGATGTATGTCAGACCTTTTGAGATTATCGATCAGACTGGGGTAAGGTGGCATACAGGTTAGATTTTAACTTGTATTTGATGTCAATTTATGTCGTGTTCCATGTTTCTCAGCTGAATAAGTATAACCCAAATCCATCGCATGTGTTGAATTAGAAAGAGTTAGAGTTGGAGCCATGTCTGTTCATGTTTGAGTTGCCGGTGTCGATTATGGATTATTAGGAGAAATTGATTCATGGGAAGTCTATTTCATTAGTCTAAGTTCTTTGGAAGTATAGAAATTATGTGCATGAGCCTTGGGATCTAAATTCATAGGTTGAGGAGAATCCTTTTTTATTCTCTGATCAAGATTTGGAGTGAATTTCTAGGAATGGAAAGTTTTCCTAGTGGGGATAATTTTCAAATTCATGTTTTTATTTTTAGGTAATTATTTTTTTATTTTGGTTTTAATTTTTCCCTTGGGTTACCCATGATTTTTTGGAGAAAAATGGTGATTTTGGGCTTGATAGAAGGTGGAACATGGTTGGTGCATGGTTAGGGGAAATTGTGCACCTTTACCCAAGAAACCTTGTAGAAAATGGTCATTTTGGACAGTGGAAATCACATGGTTGGCATATGGTTTGTTAAACCATGTGGCATGTTCCTCTTGGATAGTGAGAGATGCACAGTTTGGTAAAACATGTGGGATAACTGTGCAACTTTTCCAGGTCATTAAAAATTGGAAAATTACCATCTTACCCTCTTTTGGATTTAACCTTAAATCACACATATTCCACCCCACTCGGTATTTTTATCCATGATAGCCTCCTCCAAGATTCCTTAAAATCTTAAACATCATTACTTGGGTGTTTTTGACCCTAGTTCTTCAAGTAAACATCAATTAAGTCCTTATCCTCTTGATTTATCCCTCTTTCTTCAGTTTCTATTTTCTAGTGGGGTATAGACCTAAATAGGGTTTGATCTTGTGTTGTGAGGTGAAATATTGATGTTTGTTGTTCGGTATTACCTTTATAGAGTCTTTTGGTGGTGCAATTGTGGTTTCAAATCATTTTCCGGAAGTTTCCAAGTGAGAGGTAGGTGGTTCCATTATTTTACATAATTATATGATTTTGATATGCTTTCTTGGTTGTTTGAAAGTGTTCTATGGATTTTTTGTGGTGAGAAACATGTTTTTAAATGGTTTTGAGATGAAAATGTGATAAAAATAAGTTTTATAAGGGAAATTAGTTGTGTTGCTTGTCTATTTTGTTATGGTGTGTCACGACCCGTCCCAGTGGGGCCCATGCTGTGACTCCTCAAACCCGCCTCCAATAGGCCAGGGGCTGGTGACTAGAACCGAGTAGGCATATTACTAACATGGGAGGCATTTCCTAAGTACCTGTATACATGCACACGTCTCTAAGCCCACAAATGCTGAAATTTAAAAACCACTAAGGAAAAAAGAATGCATGCATACAACAAAACCCAACCAATAGAGTACGACGAAAGGTAGAGTACTGTAAAAGTAAACTGGTCCAAAAATACAAGGCCACCAAAAAGAAAACAAACAAGAGTCTGAAAACTGCAAGGTCCAACCTGTAAGCAAAAAAGGTACTAGGACTCCTGCTCGTAGTCGTAGGAATTCCTCGGCCTGTAGGGAACTCAGAAATCTCGGTCATACCCTTGTCCGCCCTAGACTCTGTCAAAAGGTTGCTCGTCTGCACAAGACACCAGACATGCGGGCAAAGCCCGTGCAGGGGTGAGTATAACAATACTCAGTAGAGGACCCCGAAAACCACAAAGCAGTATAAAAAGTAAAGGTACAGTCAGCTATGTGAATTATATGTCTGCAGAACATATAGAACAAACCAGATATGCTCAAAACCCAGTCCTGTGTCCTAGAGACAAGTCACACAACCGCATACCCCCGTAAGGGATTTTGTTCGAATATTTTGTGATGCACTCGTTCCGGGAGAACACACTCCACGAGTCTTATAGCTCTGATGACGTCCATCTGAGAAGTGTTGTTCATTGGGAACCCTCACAAGAGATAGCTACACTCATTACAGGAGACACACTCCTGAGCAGAAAGGTTACGATAGATAGAAGCACACATTATGGGAGACACACTCCTGAGTGGGAAAGATCACGATACACAGATGAGGATCACTCACAGGGCCATGGTGGATATCGCGACTCATCTAGATTCACCAGTTAGTTGATACACCAGCTATTTAGAGGATCAACGCCCGGTAAGGTTGGTCACATCGATGCCTGACTCTACCTAGGGTCAAGAATGGATAGAGGATCTCGATCTGGGCCTCTCAGATGGATTCCTGACTCTATCACAGAAAGTACAGTGGAAGGGATCATACTCCTGAGAGGGAAATGATGCTTGGCCTTTAGGGGAATGAGAAGAAGGGGCACTAACCCAAACGAAATATGTCCAAGGTATGGTGAACGAAAGGACCATTCTATTTTCCAAAAAGTACACGGCGTGTAGAAAATATACACACCATGTTGTCTGACCCCGGGTACTTCCCATGTACAACGTACCATTTCATAGGCTGGTCATGTAGGAAAAACTAAGTACACGGAATGTAGTAAGGTGTACACGCCGTGTCTGGGTAATTGGGGTTGGCTCCGTGTACTCTGGCCATGTGCTCGTACACGGTCATCAACCCGTGTACTCCAACCCATGTAATCTGCACATGGGGTGACCCGCGCTGTTGGCCTCGCCTGGCCGTGTGATGGAGTACACAGTCGTGTACTCCATCACGTGTCCATGTATCCCTGAGATACATGCCAAGTCCCGCATAGCCTCTTCTGCCAAGTTTTACACACCGTGTCTCCTGAAGCTGTGTAGATCATCTCGTGTCCGTGTACTACCCAAAGTACACGCTGAGCTTCGGGGAAGGTCCAACATGCCCTGTGACTAGGGTCACACACCGTGTGATTCTTCTCTGACCCTGAAACCCTAGCCGCCCCACTAGTACTACACGACGTATTCTTCGGAAGTACACGCTGTGTATTCTAGAAATTTCCAGAAATGGCGCTCTTCATTGGAGCACCTCTCGTGCTGCTCCAATCATTGATCCAGCCATCCGATCACCATGAAACATTCAGGTTTTGGTCACCCCAACACCATGAAGCTGCTTCTGGTGTTTTCGTACCTCCGACCGGCTCCGAAAACGTGTTTTGATCATCCCGCATGAAGAACTCTCGAAGAACGCTCTTTCTGATCCGGTCCGATTTGTCATCTGCCATCGTCTCCGCACCTCCATAAGGTCATTGCAGTGTCAAACCTTATATTTGGGATCGTTTCATTGCAGAACAGATGCACAACGATCCGTTGTTCATTGCCCCGCAAAGAACGTGAAGAATGCACGAGGAAAGAAGGGGGAAAATCCAAATAAACAAATTTAAGAACGAACCTCCACCATTGTTCATCACAGCGTTGATCCACTCCCGTTAATAGGCTTAAACGGAGAAAGAATCAACAAAAACATAAATCATGGATCAATTCCCCAAAATCATCCCAAAGAAAAATCCCTCCCGCAAGAACGCACGAATCTGCGGATCAAATTGTTCATGGTTGATCCGCATTCGTGGTTTAAACTCAAAAATGGGGAAAAAGAATTGAAATAAAAAAAAAACCCTACCTTTTTAGAGGATCGATCATTGATGAAGGCACCGCGCTGCCGTTGTTGTCAAGATCCTTCAACGTTGTTGTCATAGCGATTCTCGACTTTGATCCATCGTCGTTCGTCGCAGAGAGTTTTCTCCAACATTCCACAGATTCGGCAGAGGTTCCTCTCAAATGTCGCCAAAAATCAACAATTGTTCACCCCTTTAAAAAGGTAAACAAGATTGGCATGTAATTACACGACGATATTAATGACTCCTACTTGACAAATCTTGAGTCATTATGATGCACCATTAGTTAAGGAAACAGACATCCCATAACTGCGTATTAAAGAGTCCAACTTTCCATTTATTTTTCATTATGACACAACATTTAAATAAGGAAACATCTACCATTTTACCGTGCTGCAGCGGTTGTTTCCATAAAATAAAATAAAAATTTTTATTTTATTTTATTTTATTTTTTTATTAAAATGTCCAAAAATTAAATTTTTTCCTCAACCCGTGCCGGTCGAGGTTATCCTTATTCTTAGGTAAAGTCGTTGTCCCAAACACAATAGTGTTCTCAGATTTTTAATCCAGGAATCCGTTTGGAAACTCCACAACTGCGCACAAGTGTCGACTCACTTAACTTAAAAAGTTCAAACCACAATTTCGGGATCACTGGACCTCGGAATGATGTGACGTCTTCACGCCCGGTCTCGAAATAATTCCATATAATATTTAAAATAATAATAATCAAAAAATTTGAGACATTACATTCTCCCCACCTTGGGGCTTTACATCCCCAAAAAAGCCAAAGCAAGGGCTACTTAAAAACATCTGGGTACTAGGCACGGATTTGCGCCTCCTGCTCCCACGTGCTCTCCTGAAGATTCCCATGCTGCCACTAGACGCGTACCAAGGGAATAGATCACCCAAGAAGGATCCTCTCCTGCCGATCCACGATTTCCACTGGGTACTCAGCAAAGGTCACTCCATCCTTGATGTCCAGCTCGCCCCATTCAAGGACGTGCGATGGGTCATGCACGTACCTTCTCAGTTGCGACACGTGGAAGACATCATGTAACTGATGCAACTATGGCGATAGAGCTAGGCGGTACGCCATCTCTCCAACTCTGCATAGAATATGGAAAGATCCGATGAACCTCAGAGATAGCTTTCCACCTCGGCCAAATCTCTGCAACCCTCATCGAGGTGAGACCCGAAGAAAGACGTGGTCTCCCTCTTTGAACTCCAGAGGTCTCTGTCGCCTGTCATCATAAGACTTCTTCCGGCTCTGTGCAGTCTTCATCCTCTCTCAGATGACCTGCACCTTATCTGTGGTAGCTCGCACTAACTTTGGACCCATGATTACTGACTCTCTAGGGTCGGTCCAATAAAGCGGTGACCGACAGGGTCTCCCGTACAAAGCCTCGAACAGTGCCATACCAATGGTGGAGTGGTAGCTGTTGTTGTACGCAAACTCCACTAGTGGTAGGTGGTCCTCCCAACTATGACCAAAGTCCAAGATACAGGCTCGCAACATGTCCTCCAAAACCTGAATGGTCCTCTCCATCTGACCATCCGTCTGGGGATGAAACACTGTGCTCAAGCATAGCTGAGTCCCAAAAGCCTCCTGCAATCCCTTCCATAACCGGGATGTGAAGCGGGTGTCTCGGTCTGAGACTATAGTTGAGGGGACTCCATGAAGCTGAAATATCTCCTGCACGTAGAGACTTTCCAAGCTCTCTACAGAACTCTGCTCCCTGATAGCTAAGAAGTGGGCCGACTTGGTGAGTTGGTCAATGATCACCCAGATGGAATCATGCCCCTTGGATGTACGTGGTAATACTGTCACGAAGTCCATCAATATTCCATCACACTTCCACTCTGGGACTTCCAGGGGTGAGATAATCCTGATGGAACCTGGTGCTCAGCCTTCACCTGCTGGCATGTGAGGAATCGAGGAACAAACTCTGCTACTACCTTCTTCATGCCTGACCACCAGAACTGTCGTCAGAGATCCTGGTACATCTTTGCCACTCCAGGATGTACCGCCAAAAGGGGATGTATGAAACTCCCTCAGGACCTCCTCTTGGAACTCCACTGGTACAATAGTGTGTCCTTTGAAAATAAGTACGTGCTCCCCAACTTGAAAATATCCATCAGGAGAATCTCCTATGGATAACTGAGCACGTAAAGCCATACAGTCGACATCCCCAAGCTGTGCCTCCCTAACTCGCTGTAAGAGTGAAGGGGTGACAACCATCGACTATAGGTAAGTTTTATCCTCTCCATCCACGAAGGATAACTGTAACGTGGCTAACTGTTGTGTTGCCTCACTCAACAGCTGTGAACTCGACCTTCTGCTAAGGGAATATTCCACCTTTTTCCCCTTTCCAGGAGTATAGATAATCTCAAAATCATAGTCCTGGAGGAACTCTAGCCAACGCCTCTGCCTTATATTTAGATCCTTCTGTGAGAAGATGTACTTGAGGATCTTTTGGTCAGAGTAGACAATGAACCGCTCGCCCATAAGGTAGTTTCGACACATCTTCAATGTGAATACTACCGCTGCTAACTCGAGATCATGGGTCGCATAGATCTTCTCATGTGGCCTAAGCCGGCGCGAACTATAAGCAATCACTACATGTCGCTGCATCAGGACACAGTCGAGCCCGATCCCTGATGCGTCACAGAAAACTATGTACTTGACACCCTCCTCCAGCAATCTCAAGATTGGGGCACTCGTCAAACTCTGTCTCAGCTTCTCAAAAGCCTTCTGGCACTTTTTTGTCCACACGAAGGGTTTCCCCTTCCTGGTCAAGGCCATCATCGGTGCTGATATCCGGTAGAAATCAGGAATGAATCTCCGGTAATATCCTGCCAATCCAAGGAAGCTTCACACCTCCGTTACGCTCTGAGGTGGCTCCCATGCTAACACAGCCTCCACCTTGGTTGGGTCCACAACCACTCCATCTGCTGAGATGACATGTCCCATAAAGTGGACCTCCTGAATCCAGAACTGACACTTCGAGAGCTTTCCATAAAGCTGGTGCTCCTGGAGTACGTCCAGAACCATCCGCAGGTGTCTCGCGTGCTCCTCCTCCGACGCTGAGTACACAAGGATGTCGTCGATAAAGACAACCATGAATCGGTCCAAGTACGGCTAGAAGATCTGGTTCATCATCCCCATGAACATTGCGGGGGAGTTCGTCATTCCAAAAGGCGTCACCAAGTACTCATAGTGACCGTAGCGACATCTGAAAGTTGTCTTCGGTATATCATCATCCCGCACTCGTAGCTGGTGATAGCCTGATCGAAGGTCAACCTTCGAGAACCACTGTGACCCTCTTAGCTGATCGAAGAGGTCATTTATTCTCGGCAGTGGATACTTGTTCTTCACCATCACCTGGTTCAGGCACTGGTAATCCACGCACAGTCTCAAACTCCCGTCGGCCTTCTTGGCAAAAAAGACCGGGGCCACCCAGGGTGAAACGCTGGGTCTCACGAAACCCTTGCTCTGCAAATCCTTAAATTTCACCCTCATCTTGCGAAGCTCTGTGGGATCCATACGATATGCTGATGAGGAAATCGGTGTCGTCCCGGGGTGTAAGTCGATGCAGAAGTCAATTTCCTGGTGGGGAGGTAATCCTAGAATGTCTTCGGAAAAGAAGTCCTCATACTCCACCACCACTATTGGAAACTGATAGCTCACAACATCTACTGCTCCGAGGGTAAGGTTATCCAACTCATGAGTGATCAGCTTCACCCTCCTATACATGAGCCCATTCTGTGCTACCTAGGTTTCCCTTTCTTCGACAAAGGAAAACCTCATTCCATCACGGCGGACACACCACACCCTTCGCCTAAAACATTCAATATAGGCATGGACCAAAGATAACCAATCCATACCGATAATGACGTCGTAAGGCCTCGACACTACCACCAAGAGGTTCCAACTGAAACTATTGCCTCCAAGGGTAAGATCACACTGTCTACAAAGGTGCGTGATCATCGAGTCTCCTCCTGTAGGTGTCTCCAAGCGTAAGGATTGAGTCAACAGTTCTACCGAAATCTCAAGGTCTTGTACAAGACATGTGGCTATAAGGGAATGACTGGAACCTATGTCTAGAAGTACGACAGCTAAGGTAGAAAAGACACAGATCGTACCTCGAATCATCCCTAGAGCCCCTGGGTCGTATGCCTCGACCGCATGTAGTTGTCCTCACCTCTATCCCCCAGCTCCCTGATCCTGGTGCGGACCTCCTGGGGGTGGTGGTGGAAGTAAGTTGAAGCATCTGCCACCACCTGCAGCTCTCCCTGCTCCTCTTCCACGTCCTCCGCCTGGCAGGTCTGCCTACTCTGTTCTCTGCCTCTGCCTCAGTGGTCCATCCACCGCTTCCCTGTCAGCAGCTTGATGGGTCAGGCAATCTCTAGTGAGATGTCCCCTACCGTCGCATGCGTAGCATTGATTCTCCCTAGGCTGACAGGATCCAGCCTGAGAGCCTTGGACTATTGATACCCTATCCTGGGTCCTCCTATGACGTTTCTCACGTCCAGATCCCTATGCCTGATGTCCGATCCCTATTATCAGGGTCTCTGCACCTGTCTACCTGCCGCTGACTGTCGGCGGTTGTCTCTGCTCCGCCAAGAATCTCTCGATCACCAAGTCCCGCTCGATCACTCTAGCATAAGTGGAAATGCATAGAGGTACGACACTAGCTCGGATGTCATGTCATAGACCTCGTTAAAAGGTCCTAGCTCTGAATTCCTGATCCCTGACCATATCCATTGAGTACCTGGCGAGGTTGGTGAACCTCGAAGAATAGTCGGTTACTATCATACTACCCTTCTGGAGCTGAAGAAGCTCCTGGATGTGTACATCTCTCAGTGTAACCAGAGAGAAATCCTCCCGGAAGAGTTGTTAAACTCCGTCCATGAAAGAGTCTCCTTGTCATGGGTCTGTGTGGTCATACTTTACCATCGTTCGGCCGAACCCTGAAGAAGGCTCGCTCCTAGGATCACCATCTAGTCTGTCGGTGTCCTCACTAGTCGGAAAACCATGTTCACCACCTCAAGCCAATCCTCAGCCGTCTGAGGGTCCGGCTCACCTCGGAACTTGAGGGGTCTCTGTCTCTGGAACTCATGGAGCGCGCTAAGCCTGCGCTCCTCACCGGTCGGTACTGCAGGTACCACTGGCTGCTCCACTGGTGGTGGTATAACAGGTGCACCTCCTGGTGGAAACTCCTGGGGAGCTGGTCCCTGTATCAAATCATCGTCACTGAGGGGGTCATCCTCGTGATTGTGCTGCTGAACCCTAGCGGGTATGCATCGCGGAGGCACCCTATAAAGAAACAAGATCTATCATGGTCAATGAGTATATCTGGATAGCTGACACAAAGTACATAGAAAACACAACCCATTACTATATGATGCATGTACCTTTTTATTTCCCCGCAACCAGCGTTTTCATGAACCGAGTCAAAAAGAAGGTTATCAGAGTCCTGGTGTATGGATACGTCAGCTGCCGCACCAACACTGGGGTCCCTGGCCTGAAAGCCAAACCTGAAACACTAAACACTGTTTCCCCCAACCAAACTCACAGAATCTTGGTCCTAAGGTAGAACCAATCCTCTGATACCACTCTATCACGACCCATCCCAGTGGGGCCCATGCCGTGACTCCCCAAGCCCGCCTCCAATAGGCCAGGGGCTGGTGAATAGCACCGAGTAGGAATATTACTAACATGGGAGGCATTTTCTAAGTACCTATACACACGCACACATCTCTAAGCCCACAAATGCTGAAATGTAAAAACCACTAAGGAAAAAGAATGCATGCATACAACTAAACCCAACCAACAGAGTATGAAGAAAGGTAGAGTATTGTAAAAGTAAACTGGGACAAAAATAAAAGCCCACCAAAAAGAAAACAAACAAGATTCTGAAAACTACAAGGTCCAACCTGTAAGCACAAAAGGTACTGGGACTACTGCTCGTAGCTGTAGGAATGACTCGGCCTGTAGGGAACTCAGAAAGCTCAGTCCTGCCCTAGTCCACCCTGGACTCTGTCAAAAGGCTGCTTGTCTGTACAAGACACCAGACATGCGGGAAAAGCCTGTGAATGGGTGAGTATAACAATACTCATTAGAGGACCCCGAAAACCACAAAGCAGTACACAAAGTAAAGGTACAGTCCTCTATGCACAGTATATGTCTGTATAACATATATAACAAAACAGATATGCTCAAAACCCAGACACCTGCCCTAGAGACAAGTCACACAACCGCATACCTCCGTAAGGGATTCTGTTCGAAGATTCCATGATTCACTAGTTCTGAGAGAGCACACTCCATGAGTCTTATAGCTCTGATGACATCCGTCTGAGAAGTGTTGTTCATCGGGAACCGTCACAAGAGATATCTACACTCATTATGGGAGAAAAACTCCTGAGTGTAAAGGTTACGATAGATAGAAGCAATCATTACGAGAGACACACTCCTGAGTGGGAAAGATTACGATACACAGATGAGGATCACTGCCAGGGCCATGGCGGATACCGCGACTCATCCGGATTCACTAGTTAGGTGATACACCAGATTGGTCGAGGATCAATGCCCGGTAAGGTTGGTCACATCGATGCATGACTCCACCTAGGGTCAAGAATGGATAGAGGATCTCGATCCGGGCCTCTCGGATGGATGACTGACTCTATCACAGAAATTCCTGCTGAAGGGATCATACTTCTGAGTAGGAAACGATGCTTGGCCTTCAGGGGAATGAGAAAAAGGGGCACTAACCCAAACGAAAGGTGTCCAAGGTACGGTGAGCGAAAGGACCATTCCATTTTCCAAAAAGTACACGGCGTGTAGAAAAGATACATGTCGTGTTGTCTGACCCCAAGTACTACTCGTGTACAAGGGCCCATGTCATAGGCTGGTCGTGTAGGAAAAACTAAGTAAATGGAATGTATTATAGTTTACATGCCGTGTCTAGGTAATTGGGGTTGGCTCCGTGTACTCTGGCCATGTGCATGTACACGGTCATCAACCTGTATACTCCAACCCGTGTAATCCGCACACGGGGTGACCCGCGCTGTTGGCCTCACCAGGTCGTGTGATGGAGTACACGGTCGTGTACTCCATCTCGTGTTCGCGTATCCCTGAGATACACGCTGAGTCCCGTGTATCCTCTTCTGCCAAGTTGTACACACTGTGTCACCTGAAGTCGTGTAGATCATCTCGTGTCCGTATACTACCCAAAGTACACGCCGAGCTTTGGGGAAGGACCAACACACCGTGTGACCAGGGTAACATGCCGTGTGATTCTTCTCTGACCCCAAAACCCTAGTCGTCACCACCAGTACTACATGGCGTGTTCTTCAAAAGTACACACCATATATTCTAGAAATTTCCAGAAACGGTGCTCATCACCAGCGCGCCTCCTATGCTACTCCGATCATTGATCCAGCTGTCTGATCTCCACTAAACCTTCAGGTTTTGGTTTCCCCGATGCCACGAATCCGCTTCTGGTGTTTTCGGACCTTCTATCGGCTCTGAAAACGTGTTCTGATCTTCCCGCACGAAAAACGCTCGAAGAACGCTCTTTCTGGTTTAGTCTGATTCGTCGTCCTCCATCGTCACCGCACCTCCACAAGGTTGTTGCGGTGTCGAACCTTTGATTTGGGATTGTTGCGTCGCAGAACGGATGCGCAATGATCTGTTGTTCATCGCCCAGCAAAGAACGTGAAGAATACACGAGGAAAGAATGGGGAAAATCCAAATAAACAAATTAAGGAATGAACCTCCACCGTTATTCGTCACAGTGTTGATATTCTCCCATTAATAGACTTAAAAGGAGCAAGAATCAACAACAACATAAATCATAGATCAATTCCCCAAAATCATCCCAAAGAAAAATCCCTCCGGCAAGAACACACGAATCTGTGGATCAACTTGTTCGTGTTTGATCCGTGTTCGTGGTTTAAACTCAAAAATGGGGAAAGGGAATTGAAATAACAAAGCCCTACCTTTTGAAAGGATTAATCGTTTACGAAGGCGTCGCACTGCCATTTTCGTTAAGATCTTTCAACATTGTTGGCGTAGCGATTCTCGACTTTGATCTGTCGTCGTTCGTCGCTAAGAGTTTGCTCCAACATGTCGCAGATTCAGCAGAGGTTCCTCTAAAATGTCGCCAACAATCAACAATTTTTCACCCCTTTAAAAAGGGAAACAATATTGGCACTTAATTATGTGGCGATATTAATGACTCCTGCTTGCCAAATCTTGAGTCATTATGACGCACCATTAGTTAAGGAAACAGACGACTTGTCACTACGTATTAAAGAGTCCAACTTTCCATTTATTTTTCATTATGACACAACATTTAAATAAGGAAACAACTGCCCTTTTACTGTGCTTCAGGAGTTGTTTCCATAAAATAAAATAAACATTTATATTTTTATTTTATTTTATTTTTTTATTAAAATGTCTGAAAATTAACTTTTTCCCTCGACCCGCGCTGGTCGAGGTTAGCCTAATTCTTATGTAAAGTCATTGTTACGAATGCAACGGGGTGCTCATATTTTTAATCTGGGCATCTGTTTGGAAAATGCCACAACTGTGCACAAGTTTCGACTCACTTAACTTAAAAAGTTCAAACCACCATTCTGGGCTCACTGGACCTCGGAATGATGTGCCGTCTTCATGGTCGGTCTCAAAATAATTCCATATAATATTTAAAAAATAATAAACGGAAAATCCGAGACATTATATGGTGCTTCTTGAACATGTTTTATACCTTGTGTGAAAGGTGTGAAATATATTTTCAAATGGATTTAAAGGTGAAAATGTGATAAAAGTGGATTTTCCAAGTTAAATGGGTTTGTTTCTATATTGGAATCCTTATTGTTAATCTTAAATATTCCTTTGAATTGTTAATCATGTTATAAAAATGATTTTTATGTGAATATGATTTTGAAAAGGGCTTTGTCCATGGGAAATAGTTGGATTCCATATGTTTTATTCTTGTTTTGTCTTCAGATGGATTTCATAAATTGTTCAAGTGGTTACAAATTTATTTCTAAATGGTTTTGGTGTGTGTATAAAATGGAAAGTTACCTTGTTTATGGAAAATGGTGGTTTCCATGTGAATTTTGATCATTGGATCAATGTGAAAATGTGAAAGTGGAGATTTACTTATGTTTTTATGATACTTTTAATGTGTATATGAAAGTGTTGATTTATGTGTTATGTGAAATATAATTTTAGTATAAAGGAAATCATAGGTATCTATGTAGGAAAACTAGAACTAGTACACTAGTTGATTCAGAAGTGGTTGAGGCCCAGATTCGTCAAGCAGGTTTGACAATTACAACACTAACTAAATATGTGATATGGTCAGATACCACTATACCTTGTGATAAATTACCCTCCAATAGATCATTCATGAGAACATTATTGGTAGTTTAGTGGAGGATTTTGATCTCCAAGGTATGAGGTTCTTAGTGTACCACCTGTGCTAGTTGCCTATAGATATTTTCCTATGGTGCTCTCTTATGACATAATGCTCTTGAGATGTGGTTTTATCCATTGGTATATTTTAGAACTTGTGTATATTTTTATTTCAATAAATCTTATTTGAGAAATTATTTTCCTTGAAAGTTTTTCTTTCAGAAATGGTTTTCCTTATAATGTTTTCTTAAAAATGTTTCAAGTGTTCTTATGAAAATTTATATGTTGGTTTTTATTTTAATCTTATATCATGGAATATTTTCATTAGGTGTAATCCCAATGGGATTTGAATCACACACTATATACACATTTGGGTGTATGTAGACTTTTTATTTATGACCCAGGTAAATGAAAGATGCATCATAGTGGATATGGAGGATATGGTTGCTATAGTTCCACTTATTGTAGGTGTTGATGGTGGTGGATTTAGGGTGATTTACCTCTTGTTTCATGGTGGATTTTAGGATATATTTTTTTTCCAATTATTTTGTATCACCTTTTTTTAATTGTTTAAATTTGTAAACTTAAATCTAAAAATTTATTTACCTTGTTTGGTTATGTTTATCAATTATTTTGATGTTTATTATTGTTGGTTGTTCATGTTATAGAAATGGGTGAAATCATTTCTAAATAATATTGTTGATACTTAGGAATATTTTCCATCTCATGGGGATCGGGAATGACCTTTGATCCATGCCATAGACCGGGATGGGTTTCAGGTTAGAAGGCATCCCGGCTTGGTTCATGACACCCCAATAGACTCATCTTCCTTTTACTTTCATCCAAGGAACTCCCTCTCTATATTAAGATAGAGAGTTCAAGAAAAATATTTATTGAAAAATAATTTATTGAATCCTTTTCATTTCATGGAATCAATTTCCTCTTTAGACTTTGTGTTTCTTATTAGTTTCCACCACTGATCAGCTTCGCCATCAAAATGATACACCACCATCACAACTTTTTTCTTCTTCTGAGAATTAGAGGATAGAGAATATATTCTCAATGGAGTTAATTCATTATTCCATGATGAGGGTATTATAAGATCTACTAAATATAGGAGGCTTTTGTCACATAAAGGATTATATTTCAAATTTATCTTTTTTAGGAGAAGGAGGGTGTTCCATACAATTCAAGTTTTTATTCATAACTTTATCCAGTTGATCCAGTACTTTCATAAAGTTCTAAGCTCTCATTCTCATTAGGTTTGGAATATCATTATGAAAATCATCACATTATCTATCACATTGGTTATTATCATGGGTTCTCCTATTTCCATCCATTAACTAAAAAAATTTAAAAAAAAATTAGGGGAGCTTGAATACCTATCTAATGAGTATATAAGAAAGTCAACTATGAATATAGATGGATAAAATTATAAATGAAAAGTATATCCTAACTTATGATTCCCTATGTTTCAATCTAGGTTATCCATAGTGATAGAATTATCCTCATAGAAGAGAAACTGGAGTTGAGGCTCATATTATTGTATCAAAAGTAAGCAAACAAAGGGATAGAGGGAAGGGATCAAACAAGGAAAAACCCACATTAAGGAGTCCAAAACTTTTCCTTAATATTGGTAGAAAGTATTCATTCTTTTTCATGCAAGGAACTCTATTTTATTCCCCACCCACGTCCATATCCTCGACCTATAGGGTAGTACTCACTTAGACTTTCTAGTTCCTTTCATAAGATCTCTATATTAGAATCGTCTGATTTAGGGTCTTTGAAATGTAGTTCCTCCGCCCTGGTATTCCAATCAGCTCATCCTTGTCCCCATCCTTGGATTCTCGGGTGATTCCCCCATTTTCAAGATTTGGTATGTTGCCAAGATCCTTCCGGATTGTCTTCTTCTGCTTCAGAAGTATGCTTCACTAGTGGAGTAATCTCCTTATTAATTGGATCTTCCTAGGTTCTTTGAACCATATCATCTATCTACATCTCAATGGGGTGTACCTCAAGGGCTCCAAAAAATTGGAGAAATGACTTGAACATCACTTGAGTGATCTAAAACCTTAGAGGAAGATATAGTACCTTCATTAATAGGGCCATATACATTAGTTCCAGAAGGAGATATAGAATTTTTATGGTCTTAATCAATAAAAATAACTAGACTATCCTATGATACTATATATAGTGACCCAATCCTTTTACACAAATTATTACAGTATTTTAAGCATAATTATCCATCAAATACAAACCAAGGATCGAAAAGCTCGGTGTCTTTTATAGACTGGGTGAATAATTAGAAAACATGAAACTAGAATAAAACATATTTTTATTAATCTCCATAATGATCTCCTAACTCACTTTGAGCTCCTATAACAACATAGGATAAATTGGGGAATACATAAACAAATGAGATGTGCTAAAAACCCAACAAGGGAATAAACATGGAAAAAATAATATAACATGATTCAAAAGGCATAACATGATAAAATAAAAGGAAATGATCATGAATAAACATACAGAGGCATAGAATATAGTACATGGAATCATGTGATCATGGAAATATAGGAATGTGGTAGAAACATATATAATGACATAAACATGAGTCAAGGATAACTTTCAAGATGATATCACATGGTGGATAGAGTCCGGTAATGGATTAGGTTTACTCCCTAATACCATACATAAAATCTAATGAGACAAAAAATTACCCAATTCGTTGGAGTGATATCTAGGTTCACCCATAATAACATGTACATGCATATGTGTTCTACATAACAAAATCAAACATAAGTAATAATCATAATGGTTACCCATGGAATGAAATGGTTTTTATAATCATGTCATAAGAAAAACCCAAAGGGAGTATGATAATGGTATCCATGAAAGAAGGGGTTTAAATGATTCTGGGAAATTCATAAAAGAAATATAATAACATATCATGAATGATTAAATCAACTAAATTGAAAACATGAAAAAGATTGGCAAGGTAACTTTAGAAATGTTCCACTTAAGCATAATTTTAGGGAAAAGAATGAAGGGTATTTAAATTCATATTTATCATGTAGCTAATATGGCTATAGATGGCCTTGCTAACAAGGGATTAAATCAAGAAATTACCTGGAGTGATGATCTCCCCACTGATATTATTCATCTTCATGATAAGTATTGTAATATGATTCTGTCCTTTAGACTCATGTAATCACTTTATTTTATAAAATTTGTGCTCTGGTATTTAAAAAATGAAGGTTCTTTAAAGAGGATAAAGGAATAATTATTTCCATAAAACTAGAAATGAACTAAAATTATTTTTCATGATAAAATGAGTGATTTTATAAAAACAATTGGTAGATTAAAATAGTTTATGGAGTATACTTTAAAATTGGTAAGAAACAGAGATGTTCCCTTTAATAGACTTTGTTTGTCAAGAGGAATTGAGAAGGTAACCTTTTTAGAACATGTATTTCCCATAAAAGAAATTTGAATTAAGATAGATATATATGTTTGGGACATATATACCGAATATAGTAGAAGTATATATGAATAATTAAGAGATAAATTGAAGAAAATATCGGTAAAGATTTACCCAAAGGAAATATAAAGGTTTGGAGATATCCCTTACCTTATGTCTGAATGCATTATGTACTTGAACTTAATGCCAGGCATAATCAAATTAGATTAATTAATTAAATAATTAATAACCTCTTAAATGTATATGTTATTTATTATAAATTTATTAATTTCATTTATGGCCATTCTGATGAGTTATAAAGTTTAATTTCATTGTTCCGGGAGTGTCCATTTCATGGTTTCATGGTCGGTTAACTTGTGTATAATTATGGAAGTTCTTTTCAAATAGAAATAAAACCATATAAGTGAAATAATATGGTATTCAGGCACATATATAGGTATAAATGGTCCTATATATCATTTTTTATGACATATGGATGGTTCTTAGAGTAAAAATGTTATTGTTAAGTGATTATTTCATTTAAGCGATTTTACCGACCATCATGAACTATTTACATTTTATTTAATACTATGAGTATATATTTTTTATATAACATGAAATAAGTTATAATATAAATATTAAAATTTTATTTAAACATAATAATAGTTTTATGATTTTCCTTGAAGGCGATAATGGAAAACAAAAACTCATTATCCACGGAGACGGTTAACCATCATAATTTGGACAATGGTTTCGTTTCTTTGAATAAGAGGAGATGAGAAAAGGGATGGATAAAAGATATTTCATTATAAATATGAAATTATATTATATACATGATACTATAGTTATTATTATTTTATGGATGAATGAGGTTAGGATAAGGTGGATGGAGAAAAGAAATTAAAAGAGGTAGTTTGAGAATGTTACCTATTAAATATCACCTCCTTGAAGGACCCCTTAAAGAACTTGAAATTTGTATTTTGGTGAGACCAGCAGCACTTGGTTGTGGTGAGAGTGGGAGGAGAGGGTTTGGTGGAGATTTAGAAAGCTTTAAGGTTTAGAAGTTTTGAGTAGAAGGAGTGGTGAGGGGCAGTATTTATAAGGGGAGGAAATTGGTGTTTTTTATTATTATATTCATTAGTTTATTATTTTGGATCAAGACTATCAATAGTATTGATTCTTATGACTATATATAGTAAATGGTTCATGTGATTTCAAACTAATCGGTTATTACATCATCCATGACTCAAAAATTCATGTATTTGGCTTATAATATTAAATACCATAAATTGTCTTATTTCACTATTCACCCAAAATTAAACTATTTTATAAAAATCCTAAAAAATCGCCCTAATAATATGTTGATGTGTAGATTTAAAAAATGGAATCCATTTTATGAAAATAATTTTTTTAAATATAAGAAATTTAATTTTTAAATAAAATCCTCATTCATTTGAAAAATACCAATTTTAATATTATAATCGATTTTATGACACTTTGAAAATTTATTTATGGTCTCATAAAATTCTCTTAAACTTTTTAATTTACAACACACATAAGTAAAAAATAGTCTTGGGGACTCGACCCCATGATCGCCGCCCCAAACCCCAAACCCCCTGCCACCACAGCCACCTACGTGGGGAACTCATTAAAGTATCTTATCATTATAATAAAAAATAATAATAATTAGTAAATCCATTTTATGTAAATAAAATTTATTTTAAATTATTATATTTATTATTAAAGTGGGATTAAAACATTTATATTTTATAAAAATATAAACACTTAATTTATCATTTTTAAAACATTTATTTACTTGTACTATAATATAAATATATCATATTTTCCTTTTATAAGATACCTAAATACTATTATCATTTCCATAGGTGAGGTCACTATTCTAATGGTTAAATTTCTAATCCTAATGGTTAGATTACTATTCTGGCGGTCAGATTTATAATGATCATATGGGTTCCCTAATTCTTATAATACCTCTTGTTCCATTTATTCTTCAATCACTTCTATTTTCACTCAAGTTTATATATAATTTCATATTCAAAATGAATATTTTATTATTAACATTCTCTTTTATTTCTACAAATTTGTTCATGAGTGTAGTCATTCTGGTGGATCTAGGATATCCAAATTATCCTAATCTTATTCTCTTATTTTCTATTTATTGTCCCACTATTATATTTGGAATTATTATCGGTTTATTTGATGACTAATATATCATTATTTATTTATGTAAATAATTTTTTGTTTTTTTTATCTATGGGATGTATGTGACTTACACTACATGACATAATTATAAGAAGTGAAATTCCATTGATAAAATTCTAGATCATTATAACCATGATCGAACCAAGTCCTCATCAGTGTTCTGTTTTATCATACAAGATCTTCAAATGTTTGGTATGGCTAGACCAACTTCATGAATATGTTATTTCATAAAAATAAAACATCCAAACCATAATGAGATATACATACATTCCACTTATATTCTATATTTTGTGAAATATGTTAAATTAACCATGGATAATTTGGTTTCATGAAGCGTAACATGTGTATTCATGTAAGTTTATACCATGGAAGATATTATTTCAAGGATTCCTCATTGAAAAATAATGAATATATTTTGAAACACTCGTATTTTTTGAGATTTAAAAATTATAGACACAGAATGATTTTCAGATGTTTTAAAGGAGCTTTGATATAGATTACTGATCAGGTGAATAAAGGTGGTGACACACTCTATAATTACTGAGATACAAACTAAGATAAAAATATGATTAAAAACAGATTTGTGGGTATCTATTATTCATGTAGACTTTTTTAATGACTTATAACAAGATATAAACATATATTTGACATTAGAGTGTGATTCAATTCATGATTGCATGAGGGTCTCATGCCTTATGAACTAAACAGTGAAGAAGTGGGGGGTTCATTGCTTGAACATAACAGCGAGATTGAGTACTCACATAACATGTGAGGTACAAGGGTAATTCATAAACAAAAAATTTAATGATAAATATAAAAAGTGTTTGTTCTCGTGAAGGAGATGACCCATGTGATTTAATTCATGTGAGGGATATTTGAGAACCCTGTGCATGATACATGTGTGAACCAGAACAAGTAAGATAAGCATGCAGTAAAAGTTTCATGAAATAAAAGGTTGATTTCATAACTGAAGAAAATAATATAGTGGATATGACAGTTTATGTATGCATGAATAAAAATGAAATAAACACATGTGAATTCATGAAACATGTGCATTTTGCTTCATCCATAAGTATTTTGAATAGTGAGGATATTTACACATCAATCCTTTTCTTTATTGTGAATTTTTAAGATCAACATTAGAAGAAGAGTTTGATACCATTAATATATATTGATAATTATTTGGGTTAGATAAGAATTTTGAGATTAATGTTCCATATTATATCCATATTATTGAAAATAAAGAAGAGAAAGATATTTCACAATAATCACTTGACTATTATTCGAGTCAAAATATTTGAATAGCCCATTGATTGTTTTATTTTAGATAGCCCTTTATATTTTTTCCTACAAAGGAAAAAAGATCAGATCTTATTCAGGTTCATAGGACTTATGCAATCACAGTTGATCACTTCAAGAGGAGCAGGACGACATCCTGCATTAATAATTTTAATTTATAGCTTGCATTATGCCTGGTCAATGTTAGGATAATGAGTCCAAGGATATACCCTTGATCATGTTTTTCTTGATAATAAATGGGAAGTTGTGTGCATAAGATAACAACCATGATACACTAATGCAACACTCTATGGTTTAGTAATATATTTTTCTCTAAATTAATATTATCTTTAATAGCATGCTCCATGCATAACAACAAACTAAAATGAGTCAAAACATATTAGATAAATATTATAAAAAAATTAAAAAATAATAATACCTCTAGTTAATAAAAAGTTATAATCAATTAGAAATTCATACAAAATAGGATTAAGAACACTTAAAGTTTTAAAAGGGAATTTTTCAATAAAAGAATTTTTTATTTATGTACTTTATTTTCATTTAAATGATAAATTTAAAAATGTTAGAATTTTAATTTGTAAAATTAATTTCATTTTTAAATCTAATATATCAAAATTATCCTATGAATATTTTTTGATATTTTTTCAAAAATAATTTTTTAGGTGAATAGTGAAAAAAATACTGATTTTGATAATATTGTCACTTTTATGATGTTATCATAGCACAATAATAAAATAAAGTTTTTGAAATATTTTTTATATAAAAAATATATATTTATAAAGTAAAATAAATTATTTAAAAATACTATGATGAATTTATAAAACCCGTGTTAAATGTTTTGAAAACATAAGTAATATTTTACTCTAATTTTTTTATTCTCTTATTTTAAAAATAATTTTTCATCACTTGTAGAAATTAAACATAAAAAATTGATTTCATATTTTAGATAATATTTTTATATTACATGCATAAAAATATATTATCACTCTTTTAATTGGTAATTAATTTCATAGAATATTAAGAACACTTAATGTAAAAAACAACCACTACTGGAAATTGGGGTTATGCCCACACATCTATACCAACAGTTTACAATAAATTTTGGTGTAGAGTCTATGCCAGTAGTCTAAACTAATGGTTTATGTAAATTATTGGTATATGTTATCCTAAAACAATGGTTTTTACAAAAATTTTGGTATAACCTCTCCACATAACCTTCAGCCTCAGCTCATCCCCTCCCCAACCAAGATCCCTAATCTCTCATCACCCAAGTGTTGGCCTTTCCTCAATTATCCTCCAGTGATATTATAATGACCCAATATTAATGTACATGGATATTACATAATTTTGTGTAGAATACACAAACACACACCCAAAGACCGTATTATTTTAGTGTCATTGGAAATATTGAAATATAAACAACTAGTTCATAATACATCTACATATTCTCCCACTTATTTCTTCATAACTAGAAATATTTTTTGAAGCATCTTACTTAATATATTTCTTCATATTCTGAGGAAAGTAAACATAAAAATGGGTGATTTCATATTCTCAATAAGGGTAAACAAGGGAGATATGTAAGCATAAACACAAGCGTAAGGGTACGAGAATGTGATTATAACATTAAAGATCATACCATAAATATCAAAGATCATAAACAAGAATCATGTCATAAATTTTGGAAGTTCATAATACATGAATCATAAGGGAGTTAAGAGAATAATCCATGAAAGCATAACATAAAAAATAGACATAAAATTGTGGCACACACATAAACATGTAATATAATTCCTTATAAGTCAAGGTGCATTTCCAAAACATATCACGGAACTTCATGGGGACTACACCTACTAGGAGGGACACACCAGAATCCCTATTCATATTCCTTTCCTTGTAAGGTATCATATTTCCCCATCTTTCCATAGTGGATCAGGTTTCCCCATTTTCCCATAGTGGATCAAGCCAGTTGACTTGTTTCCCATCATTATGTCATGAGATATAAATCTTTACCCAATGCAATGGAGGGAGATATATTCCCACCCATCACATAATAAAAACAATACATATGTGTTACATAAGATCATAAATCATTAATCACATCAAAAATAATAAAAATAAATGGATTTTTGTAAACATTTTATCACAACATATCTCATTGAAAAGTAATGATATTTATAAACACCATTCCATAAAAACATAAACCATTAAAAGAAAGAATATGAATGGTTCCATTACATCATATCCTCAATAAGGAATGAGTAACACAAAAGGATGTCATATTATATGTAAAAATAATTTTGAATGATCACTTGAAAATAATTATTGAGGAAAATATCCTTTCTTCTTTGTAAACATTTTATTTTCTTAAATTGTCATGAATTTTTAAAAGAAAACATTTTCATTGAAAATAAACCTGTAATATTTAAAGTTAATATTAAAATCATTAAGGTTTCATGAAATTAGAAAATTCTATTTATTCTGTATAAGTTAAGAAACTTTCCTTCTGTATATTTTTGTTAAAAATTTCACAAAGTGCCTTGTTTAGGAAATGACAAATATATATTCTTTTCAAACCATTTCATAAAAATTGAAACATGGGTAAAAATAAATTTAAATATTAATATGAGAATATAAAAAACCTTTTTGAAATTTTTTTTATAAAACATGGAAATGGAAGATAAATATTTCCTAATGGAGACTTAAAATGAAACAATCTCGGATATTGATGAGATTGTGAAATAAACACTCATCACTTTATAATCAGTAGAATCGTATGCCCCATGAAGGAAAGAAAATTATATGGATATGAAAATACTATTATATTCTAGATAAGTCTCATAAAATACATTCATGGGTATTATATACACCACGTAGAAGAAACAACTAGTGTATAAGGCATGTGTCCCATATAAATAAAAGTGAGTCATAAATTCCTTACCTTATATATTGACTCTCGTCATACTCATGAAAACCTCATGTATAATAACTATAAGTTTATTATAAATCTATTACATAACAATATTATTATATATAATATCATATATGATTTATTATGACTTTATATTACTCTTTTATTAACAATTCCATGTTAATGTTACGCTTCAGGTAATATCTTATATGTTTTTTTCATGTGTTTTAATTTATTATATTTTTTGTAATCTTACTTATATCATGATTTAATTATCTACAGAATGATAACCATTATATAAATATCATATATATTTTTATTATATTTTTATTTATAATAATCTATAAAATATATAATTAAAAAATGAAATACACCGTTCATGGAGACGGTAGGTCGTACGTACACATGAACATTGTTTCCTTTTTCTTGTCATATTGAAATAAAGAAATTAAATGAAATATATATAATATAATTAAAATATAATTACTATTTCATGTATATAATATATTTTCACTAAACCCATACTTAATACATTCTATTTAAAGTGTCAACGAATCACATCACTTTGAGGAGGCGGTAGTCCACACATCCACAAACGAAGTTATTGTATTTACACAAAATGGGAATCATGAAGGTATATGTTTTATAATAATTAAATAAGTATAAATACGTCATATATATCATATAAAAATATAAATTATATCATTATTCCCAACCTTTAAATGTGGAAATGGAAGAACGAACGACATCAGTTCTTGAGGTGGTAGTCCGTCATACACATGAATGATGATTGTGTATCCCATTTGATGGAAGTGTGTGTGAGTGTAGGTAGAAAATTTAATATAAAAACATATCAGTATATTCAGTATACTTAGATTAATATATAAACATTAAATAAAAAAATAATGGATTGAAGAAATAAATAAAACAAAAATGTTCATTAACGAACGTTACCTTTTCTTTGGGAATCTCCTTTTGATTTGCACAAAAGGAGTTATTTGGTTGTATTTTTTCCCAAATTAAGACTTATAGGATTAAGGGATAGTAGTTTTTAGGATATTTGGACATATTTTGGCCAAACCCAATAGCTTATAAAGTGTTTAAAAATAGAAGAAGATGTTTCCTTTTATAAGAGAGGGGAGGGTCACTTTTGGAATTTCTTAAAATATTAACTTATAATAAATTAAATCTCAATCCAAATACCTAAAAAATGACATATAATAAAATATAAGATGATATAAGTATTTAACACCATAAACCAATATATTTTAGATAAGTTTTTTTATTATTTTAAACTTTATCATTTTGATTAACCCTTAGTTAATCCATTTCAATTTTAACTATAGTAACAAATTTTTCAATATTAAGATGATGTAATTTTTACATATAAAGTGTAAATTAGACCATAAATGTAAAATTTAGAATATTTTATACCATATATAATCCCCTCTACTTATTTAATTTTTTTATGATTTTTAAATAATTTAATAAAATATTATTTTCATAAAATATCATAAGTGTCAATTTTGACACAATTCATTACTTTGACTTTAAAAAAACCAATACAACAAGATAACTTTTAAAAAAATCATTTAATACACCCATAATATGTCATATTCATCTGTAAAAATCATGTATCACTTTAATAAATTAAAATTGTATTTATTTAAATATTTATAATATCAGTTAATTGATTGTTTCATTAATTGAATAATTACTGCATCATCGTTGTATAATTAGTTATGAAAATTATTTCTTCATTAAAATTTTAAAAAAAATACATAAAGTATATAAAACTTTTATATTTCATAATAAAATATATAGTCGATCATATATTCTATTTAACCCTGTATTAAAAATATTATACTTATTAAAAGTAAGAGTGTCACATTTTTTCACTCTCTTTTATTTTAATAATATCTAAGTCATTTCCTTGGAAAAGCATCCATTGAATAATTAAATTTATAAAATAAGGTTATAAGGGTCTAATTAAATTCATCCAATAAAATTTGGATAAGTTTTAGGGTAGTTTTATAATATTTATAATATTATTTTCACCATTAATTACCTAATTTAACCGTAACTATGGTAATAAAAATTACTAAAGTTACTATTCATATTGTCTAAAAATAAAAGGGACCTAATTACTAAATTTTTACCTTATTACTGAAAATATGGATGTAAAAACCTGGAATGTCCATGAATTTTTTTTTAAATAAATGGGAATTTTACAAGTCCGTGAAATTTGACGGTGCGTAATTCTGATGCTCGGAGTTCCCGTAATGATCCGTCGAAGTTTTGTTACACTTAAGTTAATGTGTGTAAGAATTTTTCCTAAAAAAGTGGAATAACTCTTAAATGGTTACTCGAATTCGAAATCCGAGGGAACCGCTGCGCTCAGGATGGCGAGTTTACCCTAGGAATGACTTAAGATTAGTCAGCACGAACCTCCTATGAGAAAACCCAAAAATCTCATAATTGTAAATAAAATAATTAAATAAATTATTTTATTTTTCAAATGCTTATAACTCACAAATGGTAACTCGGATTAAAAATATGATACCACCACTGAACTCGTGAGGGTATTCTTTCTTTAATCAGATACTAACATTGGTCGGTGCGGGCCACCAGAGAAAGTTGGTTTTTGGCTGCAAATAAAATAATTAAGTGACAATTATTTTATTGTAAAGTTTATAACTTCTAAATGGTAACTCGGATTGAAAATACAAGAGTACTATTGGGTTCGTTGGGGTGTATTTTACCTAGGCAGTGCCTAACCTCAATCGTCACGGGTCGAGGGTGACTAGTAATAATTTTCCGAATTTTTTTTTCAAGTACGTTCAGTAAACGCGCAAGCGGCATTTTGTAACTTTTGAACCGGTGCTCGGAATTAAAATATGAGGGAACCATTGATCTCACAATGCCAGTTTTTGATTAAGGAGACTTTCACCTCGACGGTAGATGGATGAGAGTTAAAGTTTGTTTTTGGGTTTTTCGAGGAAATAATAAAATAAAATAAACTTCATTTTATTTTATTTTGAGATTCCATGTGAATATTTTAGGTGGGGTCCACCGGAACTAAACCTACGTGTGGAAGTCGGAAGTGGGGACCACCAGACCTTAACCTCCCATGAGAGGTTAAGGTGGTGGGGACCACCCAAACCATAACCTCCCATGAGAGGTTATGGTGGTGGGGACCACCTGGGATGAAACCCCGCTTTAATTGGGAGAAACCCTCAACTCCCACAATTAATGAGGGAGATCCTCTTGACCTTCTCCACCTTAATTGTGCCAACACGCATACCATTAATCTTGCCAACGCACTGCATCATTTGTGCCAAGGCACCACTTTATTATGCCAATGTAAATTAATTGGCTTGCCCCTTTTAAATTAAGTAACAGCATCGTTGGAATTTAGGAAGGTTCCTAATAAATGAACCATCATAAATTCCAACGATTGTTACCTACCACCCCCTTCTCCTATATATATGGATCTTGGGAGGAGGATTTGGGATGAATTCACCAAGCGACGAAGTGCTGGTAAAGTGTCGCGACGCCCAACACTTGGAGGATTACGTTCTCCAACGAAGAACACTCCACCGATGAAGAACACCAACCTCCTTAGACCTTCTTCCTTGGGACTTCTTCCGATGTGGGACGTCCACATCTTCGACTATGAAGAACCAACGCACGAGCCTGGAATTGGAGGTGTGTGGCGGATGAGACGAACGTCGACAACTTCACCTCCTTCCTTCTTGCACCAATGACATCAAGAGAACAAAGGTAGGAGTTTTATTTGAATATGATATTATTCCTTTAATTATTACCATCTAAAACAAAGAATCATTGTGAATGATTTTCCTTTAGGGTTGGGATTTATTTTTTTGGGAAGATGTGGGGTGTTTGTTTAATTTTTCTTTCATCTTCTTTTCTTGATAATTCTTTGAAATTCAAGAAATAATTGAATCGCTTTCTACCGCCCTAAATGCGGAGGGTGCGGGCCAAATCAACATGACATGACCCCTTCATTGTCCTTATTTGTGATGTTCTTCGGAATGGTGATGAGGAGATGAGATGACGAAGGAGAAGGAGGCAACGACGGTGCTACCCGTGGCTTCCGCAACCTGTTCCACTCCTGCGATGCTCCGGCGCCCCAGGCCGAATCGCGCCACACGCCGGCTTTCGAGTCGCCTCGGCCGTGCTGCCCGTCGGCCGCGCCGCCTGCTAGTCGCGGCGCCTGCGCCGAACCAGCCGAGTCGCGCCACGCCCCGGCTGAACCGGCCACCAGCCTCCGTGTGCCCCGCACGCCCCTCTCCGCAGCTGGCCAAACCGGCCCCAGCCTCCTGGGTCGGGCCGCCTGAGCTATGCCCCTTGCGACACCTGGACGAACCAGCCTCCCGCGCCCCTCGCGGCGCCCCGACCGAGCCAGCCTCTCATGCTTGTCATGACACTGCGGCTGAACCGGCCCGTGCCCTCGCGGTGGCTCGGTCGTACCCCCCGTCGCAGCACCTCCGGGCCGAACTGCCCTCATGCCGACCCGCGGCCTGTCCACACCCTCACGGCCGGTCTGCACACACTCGGCCCTCCGCGGCCCCTCGCAGCTGACTGGGCTGGGCCCAGTGGGCTGGGTTGAATCCAACATGTTCTCCCACCCAACGGGTTAGGCTGGCTCGACCCATACTGGGTCAGACCGGACCTGGGCCCATTACGACCCGTTCACTTTCTTTTGGCCATAACTTTGGCACCAGACGTCTGTTTCACGAACCGTCGGTGGCGCTGGTAATCTTGGAGAGTGGCAGTCTCTTTGAGTATATTCCACTGGAGTTTGGGGTATAGTTGACATATGGTTAGGTTGGATTGTGCATGAATCCAACCGGGCCCCCAGGACTAAAATGCAAATAACTCTCAGACTGGGTGTCTGATTGATGCATCGTCAGTTGCGTTGAGACCCCTATAAAGTTGTGGAACTTCGGGATACTTCTTCATGGGACTTCGTGGACTTTGGATCATCAACTAGTAGCTTGTGGAGCAGATCTTTCAAAGACAAGCAAGCATTTGTGCGGAAACCTAGTATCTTGCTGAGACTTGACGACTGCTGACCGATCGACTCGGAGTGACTCGTATGGCCCAGTGGGGAGCGCTTGGTTGTGGCAGTAGACCCACAACGGAAAAGTTCCTGGTTGTGGTGGAAGACCCGCGGTACTCGACAGGAGGAGTACCTCTGCAGGCTATGAGGGGGAGCGCCTAGTTGTGGCGGCATACCTATGGTGGGGAGCTCCTCTGTGTGATGCAGCAGACCCACAGTAATCGACAGGAGGAGTACCTCAGAAATCCAAGGTTAGTGGGAAGTGCCTAATTGTGGTGGCAGGCCCACTGTACTCGATAGAGGAGGAGTTCTCCAGCAGCCGAGGGTTCAAAATGTTTTACCCCTAGAATAAATCCTGGTTTGAGCTGAGTCAATAACTTTTGTGTTTTCATCATGATTGACATGGATCACTTGATAAATTATAAATATGTATGGGCATATACCTAAGTAAGGTTATCTGTTGATTTCATACTTTGTGGTCTATCCTTGTTGGATTTTGTGAGACCTTGAGGGTCTTGGGGTCCCTACTAAGTATCGTTATACTCACCCCTACACAGGTTATTCTAGCACCTCGTTGTGTTGGATGCAGACGACAGACAGCACTGACTAAGGATGAGAGTTCCAAGACTGGATGATACCTCGAGGTGGACCTTATGACGAGTCGGTAAACGGAGGAGACTGACGGACATGGAGTGCTGAGGAGGCTATTTGTACCTACCCTTCAGGTAGGGATCCCGGAGGATGACCCAGTAGTTGTTTTTCCTTTCTTCAATTGTACTTTTACTTCAAGTTCCTTGTACTTTACAATTGGGCTTGTATTTCTGGCCCCTTTTACTTTTCAACACTCTTTTGTTATACAGTTTACCTAGTGTTTTGTATCCATCTGTGTACTCTGTTGTGTGCATTTACATGTTATAAAGGAAATGTGTTCCTAGTTTTAGGGAATTATGTCTTTGGTGCTAGTCTTCATCCCCTGGCCTATGGAAGGAGGGCTTGGGGTAGTCACGGTATAGGCCCCAGGGGACGGGTCATGACAAATTAGTATTAGAGGAGTCGGTTTTACCGCAGAACTTAGGACTATAATATTTTCTAGGAAGAAATAGTGTTTACTATAGTGAGTGCGGTTTTTAGTTCAGGGAGTCTAGTGTTGGTGTGGCGGCCAACGTATCCATACACTAGGACCCTGACTTCTAATTTCTGACTCAGTTCACGAAAACACTGATTGCATGTGTTTTCTTTTTGATTTCTTAAGTTAGATCACTAGGTCATCTCACCAGGTATAATCTTTTGACTGTGTCGCATCTGTTTCTTTCAGGATGCCTCCATGCAGACTGCCAGTTAGAGTTCTGAGAGTTTTACGTACTGACATCCCACCGAGCGGCGAGGCTTCGGTGCAAGGCCCTCTTGCTATGTTGTCACCTTTGGGTGGTGTACCAGCATCACCACCACTCGTTGGGCAACAGATACCACCAGCCACACTAGAAAATGGTGCATTCCAACTAAGCGTGTTTCACGAGTTCCAGCATCAGAGACCTCTACGGTTTCGAGGTGAGACCGATTCCTACATAGCTGAGGGCTGGCTAGAGGGGATTTCTAGAGTTTCCCATCTAGTTGAGACACCATTAGAGCAGACGGTGATCTTAGCTACTAGTCTTTTTTAGTGAGTGGCCATAGGGATGGTCCACTTAGTGATGAGGCTTCGGTACATGGACCATTTCCTGAGATAGTTCCTTCAGGTAGTGTGCCAACTATATCACTACCCGTTGGTCAGCAGTTACAACTGACTATACTGGTAGAGGACACATGAAGGCTTGGGGCCTTACACGTGTTTCAGCATCAGATACCCCTTAGGTTCCAAGGCGAGCCTGACTCATTGGTGGCTAAGGATTGGATCGAGGAGGTGGTTGAGAGCTCTATAGAACTTCTACAGCTTCGGCAGGACGACATGTCGGTAGATGAGTATTCATTGAGGCGTACCAATCTTTCCTGGTACTCGATGAATACGATACGATCAGTGCTTTAGTGCTCGAACTTCCGAGAGAGGTGTGTTTAAAGGAAAAATGAGCCAGCACTATTCTTATATGCATTCCTACTTATTCTAGGGTTCTAGAGAGAACCTTTGGGGTTGAATGTTCTTTGGCTGAGCAGATACAGTCAGTGAATGTTAGCAGTGGGAAAGCAGAAAACTGGCGCCATTCTCAGAGACTTAGGCATGTAAAATGTTTCAAGAAGAAGAAGTGTTAGGGATATATGAGTCTGCAGGGCAGCAGACGTAGAAGCATATCTAGGAGATCAGCATGAGTTGGTGTAATTTTCGACAAGTTACAACCACCCCCCTTTTTTTGTAGACCCCTCCAGGCTCAGGGAGCTGGAGGATAGGGGAAGAGAGTAGTTCCATGCAGTCAAGGAATATGACCCAAGGGCTCTAGGAATGATTCTAGGTACGGTCTATGTCAACTAATAACTGTCGTATCAATAGAGATAGGTACCAATCATTCCTTCCTTCCACAAATCTTGTCCAGGACCTAGAGTTTCCGGTTAAACTGTTGACTTGACCCTCACTTCTAGAGATACCTTTGAGATGAGACTTGATAATCACACTTATGTCGATGGTGTGATCTGACCCTTGAGATGAGAGTTTCGGTTGGAACCTCTTGGTGGCAGCATTGAGGTCTTACGACGTTAGTTTGGGTTTGGACTTGACATCCACAATTCACACTCAGATTGATTGTATTAGGCAAAGAGGTTGTGGTTTATCTACAACGTTGGGATGGGGTTTTCCTTGTTCGGTGAAAAGGAAACCTAGGAAGAACGGGATAAACTCATGCATAGGAGGGTGAAGAAAATCACTTGTGAGTCAACCAACCTCACCCTCATGGTAGCAGAAGTTGACTTTGAGATATTCTATACTCCTGGGAAGGGGAACATGGTAGTAGACGCACTCAGCAGGAGGTCTAGCCTCCATCTACTGAGTGAGGTGACAGAGAAGCTAACCGCTTTGCAGATATCCTTTGTAGATCGAGAAGGATCATATTTTCTTCAGTATCTTACAGTCACTCCCCCACTTCTTCAGCGAGTCAGGGAGACGCAGCGTGGGGATGCTGACTGCGAGACACAACATGCTCAGATATCCATGGGGCAGGAACTTGATGGATTTTCTGAAGGTGGGGAGCACGTCATCCTCTTTAGAGGACATACCATGGTACCACTGTCACTTCAGGAGGAAGTGTTGAGGGAGTTCCACACATCTCCTCTAGAGTTACATCCAGTAGTGACGAAGATGTACCAAGACCTCTGATGACAGCACTGGTGGTCGGTAATGAAGAAATCAGTTGCAGAGTTTGTCTATTGGTGCCTCATTTTTCAGCAAGTGAAGGCGGAGCATCAGGTACCAGTAGTCTTGGTTCAGCCTTTAGAGGTCCCAGAGTGGAAGTGGGATGGGATATCCATGGACTTTGTGACAGGACTTCCACGTACATCCAGAGGACATGACTCGATTTGGGTGATTGTCGACCGACTCACCAAGTCGGTCCACTTCCTACCAATCAGAGATTAGGGTTCATTAGAGAGCTTGGGACACCTCTATATATAGGATATTGTGTGGTTACATGAAGTACCCTCGATGATTGTCTCTGATCGTGATACATGTTTTACTTCCTGAATATGTAAGGGGTTGCAGGAGGATTTTGGGATGCAGCTTCATTTGAGCACCGCCTTCTATCCTCAGAAGGATGGCCAGACCGAGCAGACTATTCAGACTCTCGAGTACATGCTGTGTGCTTGTGTCCTCGACTTTAGTCACAACTGGGAGGATCACTTACCTTTGGTAGAGTTTTCATACAACAACATCTATCACTCCACCATAGAGATGTCACCTTTTGAGGCATTGTATGGGCAACCTTGCAGATCACCTTTGTGCTAGACTAACCCAAGGGAGTCAGCACTCGTGGGACCAGATATGGTACGGGCTACCACGGAGAAGGTGCAGATCACCTAGGAGTGGATAAAGACTGCACAGAGCAGGCAGAAGTCATATGCTGACAGAAGATGGAGACCTATGGAGTTCGAGGATAGCGACCACGTATTTCTACAGGTCTCACCCCGATGAGGTTTTCAGAGATTTGGCCGAGGTGGAAATTTATCTCCGAGATTCATTGGACCTTTTCAGGTCCTCAGTAGAGTTGGTGAGGTGGCTTACCGCTTAGCTCTTCCACCTCAGCTGCACCGGGTGCATGACATCTTCCACGTATCCCAGTTGAGGAGATACATGCATGACCCTTCTCACGTCATCGACCACGGAGAGCTAGATGTCGATGATGGGGAAACTTTTATAATGGTTCCAGTAGAGATTGAGGATCAACAAGATTGGGTCCTTCATGGACGGTTGATACCTCTTGTGCACGTTCGTTGGCAGCACGGGAATCTCCAGGAGAGAACATGGGAGCGGGAGGCTCAGATGCGTGCTCAGTACCCCCACTTGATTACCTAGATGAGTTATGGATTATGGGGACGTAGAGCCCTGAGGTGGGGAGAATGTAAAAAATCCAAAATGTCCTTGAATTTTTTTTAAATAAATGGGAATTTTATGAGTCTGCAAAATCTGACGGTGTGTGATTCCGATGCCCGTAGTGCCTAGAATGATCCGTCGAAGTTTTGTTACACTTAAGTTAACGTGTGTAAGTAGTTTTCCTGAAAAAGTAGAATAACTCTTAAACGGTTACTTAGATCATAAATATGAGGGCACCGTTGCGCTTGGAATGGTGGGTTTATCCTAGGCGCGACTTAAGATTAGTCAGCGCGAACCTCCTTTGAGAAAACCCAAAAATGGCATAATCATAAATAAAATAATTAAAAAAATTATTTTATTTTTTAAATGCTTAAAACTTAAAAACGGTAAATCAGATTAAAAATAGGATACTACCGATGAACTCGTAAGGGTATAATTACTTTAATAATATACTAACATTGGTCAGCGCGGTCCACAATAGAAAGTTAGTTTTTGGACACAAATAAAATAATTAAGTGATAATTATTTTATTGTAAAATTCATAACTTCTAAACGGTAACTCGGATTGAAAATCTGAGAGTACCATTGGGTTTTTTGGTGTGTTTTTCACCTAGGTAGAGCATAACCTCGATCGGCACGGGTCGAGGGTGACTGATAATAATTTTCTGAACTTTTTTTCGGGTTAGTTCAGTAAACGCGCAAGCGGCGTTTTGTAACTTTTGAATCGGTGCTCGGAATTGAAATCTGAGGGCACCGTTGAACTCACAGTGCTGGTTTTCTCTTAATGAGACTTTCACATCGATGGTAGATGGACGAGGGTGAAAGTTAGTTTTTGGGTTTTTCATGGAAATAATAAAATAAAATAAACTTCATTTTATTTTATTTTGAGCTTCCATGTGGATATTTCAGGTGGGGTCCACAGGAACTAAACCTCAATGTGAAAGTTTGAAGTGGGGACCACTTGACTTTAACCTCCCATGAGAGTTTAAGGTGGTGGGGACCACCCAAACCATAACCTCCCATGAGAGGTTATGGTGGTGGGGACCACCCGGGATGAAACCCCCCTTTAATTGGGAGAAACCCTGAACTCCCGCAATTAATGAGGGGGATCCTCTTGACCTCATCCACCTTAATTGTTCCAAAGCGCATACCATTAATCTTTCCAACGCACCACATCATTTGCGCCAACGCACCATGTCGGACGTCGGGTGCCAAAGATATGGCCAAAAGAAAGTGAACGGGTCGTAATGGGCCCGGGTCCAGTCCGACCCGGCCCGACCCAGTCAGGGTCGACCCGGTTCGGCTCGACCCAGTCTAACCCGTTGGGTTTGGCCTAGCCTGACCCTAAACGTGGAGGGTGTGGGCCAAATCAACATGGCCTCACCCCTCTGTTGTTCTTGTTTGTGATGCTCTTCGGAATGGCGACGAGACAACAAAGGTGAAGGAGGCAACAGTCGTGCTACCCGCGGCCTTCGCAACCTATGCCTCCCCCGTAACACTCCGGCACCCCGGGATGAACCGCGCCACCCTCCGGCATCCAAGACACCCCGGCCGCGCCGCCCGCCGGCTGTACCGCCTGCTGGACGTGTCGCTCGCCGGCCGCGCCGCCCACGCAGTACCGGCCGAGATGCGCCGCGCCCCGGCTGAACCGTCCCCCGGCCTCTGTGTGCCCCACACGCCCTTTGGAACCACCGTCTTCATGTCTCATGGGCCCCACATGCCCCGTGCACCCCACGGCGAACCGGCCGAGTTGCGTCGCTCGTCGGCCGCGCCACCCGCACCGAACCGGCCGAGCCACGATGCGCCCTGGCAAAACCGGCCCTCGGCCTCCGCGTGCCCCGCGGGTCCACCGTCCGCGTGCCCCACGCGCCTCGCATCTCCACCATATGCACTCCACACGCACCCCATGCACCCCGCGGTGAACCGGTCGCGCCACCCACGCCGAACCGGCGAAGCCGCGCCGCACCCCGGCTCAACCAGCCCCCGGCCTCAGCGCACACCGCCCTCCCCGCGGCTCCATCATCCGCATGCCCTGTGCGCCCCACAGCTCTGCCATTCACGCGCCCCGTACCGTCGCTGGCCGAACCGGCACCGGCCTCCTAGGTCGAGCCGGCCTCCCGCACCCCTCACAGCGCCCCAGCCGAGCCGGCCTCCCGTTCCCCTCGTGGCGCCCCGGTCGAGCCGGCCTCTCGCGCTCCTCACGGTGCCCCGGCCGAACCGTCCCGCGCCCTTGCGGTGCCTTGGCCGAACCGGCCCTCGCAGGGCCTCTCGGCCAAACCACCCTCGCTCCGACCCGCAGCCTGTCCATGCCCTCACGGCCAGTCCGTGCCCACTCCACCCTCTGCGGCCCCTCGCGGCCTGCTAGGCTAGGCCCAGCGGGCCGGGCCAAAACCAATGGGTTGGCCCGCCCAACGGTTCGGGTCGACCAGAACCGGGTCGACCCATACTGGGTCGGACCAGACTCGGGCCCATTACGACTCGTTCACTTTCTTTTGGCCATATCTTTGGTACCAGACGTCCGGTTGACGAACCGTCAGCGGCGCTGGTAATCTTGGAGCGTGGCAGTCCCTTTGAGTATATTCCACTAGAGTTTGGGTTATAGTTGAGATACAATCAGGTTGGATCATGCACGAATCCAACCAAGCCCCCAGGACTAAAAGGATAATAACTCAAAGACCGGGCGTCCGATTGACGCGCCGTCAGTTGCGTTGAGACCTCTATGGCATGGTTGACCTTCGAAACACCTCTTCATGGGACTTCATGGTATTTGGAACATTGACCAGTAGTTTGTGGAGCGGAACTTTTTTAAACGAGCGATAATTTGTGCGGGAACCTAGTAGTTGGCTGATACTTGACGACTGCTGACTGATCGACTCAGAGTGACTCGTATGGCCCAATGGGGAGCGCCTGGTTGTGGAGGCAGACCCATGGTAGAGGAGCGCCTGGTTATGGTGGCAGACCCACGGTACTCAACGGAGGAGTACCTCTGCAGGTAATGAGGGGGGAATCTAGTTTTGGCGGTAGACCTATGGTGGGGAGCACCTATGTGTGATGTAGCAGACCCACAGTACTCGACAGGAGAAGTACCTCAGCAATCCAAGGTTAGTGGGAAGCGCCTAGTTGTGGCGGCAGGCCCACTGTACCTGATAGAGGAGTACTCCAGCAGTCGAGGGTTTGAAATTTTTTACCCCAAGAATAAATCCTAGTTTGAGCTGAGTCAATAACTTTTGTGTTTTCCTCATGATTCAGATGGATCACTTGATAACTTAGGTATATGTATGGTAATACACCTAAGTAAGGTTATCTATTTATTCCATACTTTCTAGTTTATCCTTGTTGGATTTTGTGAGACCTTGAGGGTCTCGAGGTCTCTACTGAGTATCGTTATACTCACCCCTGCATGGGCTATGCCCACACCTCATTGTGTTGGATGCAGAAGAGGGACATCGTTGACTGAGACTGAGAGTACCAGGACTGGATGGTACCCAGAGGTGGACCTTAAGATGAGTTGGTACATGGAGGAGACTGACGGATGTGGAGTGGTGAGGAGGCTATATATACCTACCCTTTAGGTAGGAATCCTGGAGGACGACCCAGAAGTTGTTTTTCCTTTCTTCAGTTGTACTTGTACTTCCAGTTCCTTGTACTTTACAGTTGGGCTTGTATTTCCATCCCCTTTTACTTTTCAACACTCTTTTGTTATACAGTTTACCTAGTGTTTTTTATCCTACTGTGTGCTCTTTTGTGTGCGTTTACATGTTATAAAGGCAATGCCTTCCCAGTTTTAGGGAATTACATCTTTGGTGCTAGCCGCCAGCCCCTGACCTATGGAAGGCGGGCTTGGGGTAGTCACGGTACGGGCCCCGGGGGACGGGTCATGACAATGGAATCCATTTTTTAAAATTATAAACACATAATTTGATAAAATTAATTTAAAATTAATCTCGTTGACGGAATGAGAAAATGGGTTTTTAAAGTGAAAATATCCAAAAGTTTGAAATGTTTTTATATCCAATTTCATTATAAAATTGGTTCCAATGACCTAAATTATATTAATATATTTAAAATTTTACTAATTATACTTTAAAACCAATTCAAAACATAATTTAACTATATAAATAAGTTATATGAAAACACAGTTTTCTATTAAAATTCAGTATTTTTCACTATTCATCAAAACATGAAACTTCTTAGAAAAATATCAAAAATTCAAAAAAAAAGTAAATTTTGATATAACTATTTTAAAGAATAAGTTTATTTTATAGAATATAATTTATAAAAGTAACAAAAACTATATTTAAAATAAGTGCACCATCAAAAATCAGCAAAACTAACTTTTTAGAAAAATACTTCTTTTATGTGTATAATTGGATTTGTTCTTATATTCTGTCTAGAAAACATTTAAGATGAATGTTAAAAATTAAATTGAATATATTATGTATATATTTCATAAATATAATCCAACATGAGTGATTTTTGTATTTATTAGCATAAAATAACTAGTGCTTAGTTTCTTCATAAAAAAATTCCTTTTATTTTAAAAAGTGTTTTACATTCATTTATAATTAATTGGTCAAAGAATTATATATACAAGTGTAAATAATAATTTCCTAATAGAGTTAATCATTTTCATACCCACCATTCTAACATCTATATTATAAATATATTTTTATAATAATAAAATTATTTTTAGTAGAAACTCAGTGTTGTGTGTAATTCAAGCTAAGCCAATGTTGCGTATAGCGTAATACATCAAGAAATTAAAAAAAATTAAAAAATATATCCTAAAAATCTCAGTGTATTACATTATACCTCCCTTAAAATGAATTTATCCCTCAAAATTCTTTGAGGTCATCAAATTTTTAATACATAAAAGTTAATTTTATAAAAACCCATATCAAAAAAAGGAATACTAAAACTTTATTTTAAAAAAAATAAAGTTAGAAACATAATAGTTACCCAAAGTAACTCATAATTCGGTTTCCACATAAGAGAAAATAGGTGTAATGTAAAAATATGGTAATGGAAGAGAAATAAAACTATCAAGTTATAATGGAGAGTGATAGAGAACATGGTTAGGATAAAGTTAATGATTATAAATACATAACCCAAAGTGGATTGAAAAAGGTCATTAACATCATCAAAAATAATGATAACAGAGCAAAAGTGTATTTTAAGATCATTTTCCTAAAGTTTAATAATTTCATAAGAAGATATACTTACTTGATTAAAGAATAATATCACCCTTTTTTATACCTTGATCAATTTCCACTTAATTTATTATTCCAAGAAATAAAGGTGAACTTGTAATTTCTGATGTATTAGCAGATCATGAGATCCATAAATATAATATTAGGTCATTCCATATATCTTTATCACAAAAAAAATGGTTATCAAAAGTTATCCAATATGAATAAATATTTATATTAAAAAACATTAATCTCTAAAACCTCATTTAAATTTCAATGTAAACAATTTCATAAATGGTTACCCTTATGAACACACTGAAAGATTAAAATCCAAAACTCTTGAAAGAAGGTCACCAAACTTATCATTTATCCCTAAAAACATGATGTAGGTATTAATTGTCACATACCAAACATCTGAATACCGTTATAATTTATTCTCTTAAAACATGTTAATAACATAAATTACCATAAAAACTTAGTGAAAAAATGCATGATTTCAAAAATTAACACTTTCCTCAAACCATAATTACAAAAAATCTATAAACTCAATCCATGATATCACAAACCACCTTGTAATCTTATCATTCCCAAGGTCATTAATATTATCCCGTTTTTTATCATAATAAAACATATTTGTATTTCATTATCCTAAAATCATGCACATATTAAGGGTTATCCTTACCTTAATCATGTGTTTTCCAAAAATATACCACCTCAATCACTTTTCATGGTTATCAGTACCATTCATCATATTCTCTTAAATACTTAAGTAAAAACTATGGTGGACCAATCATTAGATGTTTCATTATTCCATAATACCATAAAAGTACTTCTAAAACATTATTCTTGAATTATATTACATAAATACTCAATCATTTCACCACTTTGTTGTCAAACTCCACATCGCCAATAGTGATCACATGAGATTTACCTTAATCTTTGTCTTTAAGAGTTTGGTGATGTTGATCATCATCATTAACCCTTATATTTGGGAATTGATTAACATAATACCCATTTTCTTTACACTTGAAGCATTGAAGTGGGGGTCATTTTGTATAGCCTTCTCTATATTTTAATTATTAGAAAACTCATTCCCATTACTTCAACATTTGTTTCCAAATGACCTACCTTTCTACACTTCAAACATTTACTAGTACCCTTAAGATAATATCTACCGTGCTTCTTTCTACACTTTGAACATAATGGAAAATGTTTCATCTTTTCTCTATGGTTTTAAAATTTTTATTTATACTCTATCTTCCTTTTCCTATAAAAACCATGATATTGATATGTAAATTCAATTTCCACTTCCACCTTAATAGCACAACACACAATCTCTTCATAGATGCTAAAGTCAATTATGGCTAACGCCCAATAAAGACTTGGTTTTAAGACACTGAATAATCTATCAACCATACTTTCAGTTTGGATGATAATAACAGAAGCGTACCTCGTAATTCCTATAAATTTTTCTTCATAGGTTCCAATAGATTCATCATCCTTTTTCTTTAACTCGAGGAATTCTTTTTCTATTTTTTTATGAAGAATACAAGGAAATTAATTATTGAAGAATAATTTCTTGAACTTGTACCAATCCATAGATTTAATTTCATCTCATTTCCTTGTATTCTTCATTCAAGTCCACCATTGGTCTACTTAACCTTCTAAACTATAAATATCCAAAATGAAATTTTCATGTTGCGAACACTGAAGGATGGAAAATATCTTTTCAGTGGTATTGATCCATTTTTAAGTAATAAGTAGATCAGAAGACCAATAAAAATAAGGTGGGTGTTTCCTCGTGAAATACTCAATAGAAATTGGTTCCCTAATCTATTTATTTGGAAGTCTAGTATGATTCATATCTTGTGTGATTATAGCGATAATATTTTTCATTACAGATCCCATAATATTTAGTTACTCGGGAGAATAATCATTGTATTTACTATTGCATTCATCATTAACACATTTCCTTCAGGTTCCATCCATTTACTAAAACCAAAATAAAATATTGTGAGTAACACCAATCATACTAGGAAAACCTCATAATCCAAGTAAATTAACTTCAATTAATAACATATTAGGTTTAATCCTAAGTTATTCATGATCATTACCAAAATTATAGGATTGTAACCTATACTTATACTTCTCATTATATACATCCCTATCCTTATAAATATCTCTAGAGATTTTACTAAAGTTTTCTCATCATAGTTTCCAAAGTTTGACTAAACCTTTTTTCTAATACAAACTATAATAGCCCAAGCTTAATTTACATGGATATTACATAATTTTTTGTATAATACACAAACACACACCCAAATTCCATATTATTTTATTGCATTTGGATACTTTTAAATATAAACAATTTGTTCATAATACATCTAAATCTTCTCCCGCTTATTCCTTCATAACTAGAACCCTTTTTTACCACATATTACTTGATATTTTTCTTCATATCCTGTGGAAAGGAAACATAAAAATGATATATTCGACATCCTTAGTAAGGGTAAAAAAGGGATATATGTTAGCATAAACTTGATCATGATGGTATGAGAATGTTATCATAATATTAAAAGATCATACCCTACATATCATAGATCATAAACATGAATCATGGCATCAATGTTAGCAGTTCATAAGACATGAATCATAAGGGATTCAAGAGAATAATCCATGAAATCATAACATAGGAAATAGACATGAAATTTTGGTAGACACATAAACATGTAATATTGTTCCTTATAATTCATGGTGTATTTCCAAAACTTATTAGGGCACTTCATAGGGATTGCACCTATTGGGAAGGATACACCACCATCCCCAGTCGCAGTCCTTTCCTTATAAGGGATTAGGTTCCCCCATATTCCCATAGTGTATTTGGTTTCCCCATCTTCCCATAGTGGATTAGGTTTCCCTATCTTCCCATAGTGGATCAAGAATGTCAATTTGTTTCTCATCATTATCTCATGAGATACAAATCATTACCCAATGCATTAGAAAGAGATATAGGTCTCACCCATCACATAATGAAAACTATAAATATGTGTTCCAAAAGATAATAAATCATTCATCACATCATAAATCATGAAAATAAATGGTTTTTTGAAAACATTTTATCACATCATATCTCGTTAAAAAGTAATGGGATTCATAAACACCATTCCATAAAAATATAAACCATTAAAACAAAGAATATGAATGGTACCCTTGGATAATATCCCCAGTAATTCATGATTAACACTAAAGGATTTCATCTTATATTGAAAATAATTTTGAAAGATCACTTGAAAATAATTCCTAATGAAAATATCCTTTCTGCTTTAAAACATTTTATTTTCTTAAAATTCCATGAAATTTTAAAAGAAATTTTTTATTTGAAAATAAAATTATAATACTGTAAGGGAAGCTTCAAATAATTAAGCATTTATTATGTAATAAAATTATGTTCATTTTTTATAAGTTAGAAAAAATTCCTTTCATATATTTTTGTCGGAAAATTCACAAAGGGCCTTATTTAGAAAATGAAAAAAATATTCTTTTCAAACTATTTTGTAAAAATTTGAAAATGGGTAAAAATAAATTTAAATATTCATAGTATAATAGTAATAACATTTTTGAAAACATTTTTAAAAAAATATGGAAATGGAAGATAAATATTCCCAAATAGAGACTTAAAACGAAACAATCCTTAATATTGATGAGATTGTAAAATAAACACTCATCACATTATAATCGGTATAATTGTATACCCCGTGAAAGAAATAAAATTATATGGATATGAAAATACCATGATATTCTGAATAATAATCATAAAATAAATTTATGGGTTGTATATACACCACGTAAAAGAAACAAGTAGTGTATAAGGCATGTGTCCCATATAAATAAAAGTGATACATAAATTCTTTACCTTATGTCTTGAATCTTATCGTAATCATGAAAAACTCATGTATAATAAATATAATTTTATTATAAATATATTACATAACTATATCATTATATATAATAACATATATTATTTTATTACGACTTTATATTATCCGTTTATTAACAATTCCATTTAATATTATGCTTCGGTTAATATCTACTTTGTTTTCACGTGTGTTTTAATTTGTTATATTTTTTGTCCTATTACTTATATATTTATTTAATTATATCCAAAATGATAAATTTTATATAAATATCATATATGTATTTAGTATATATGTATTTATAATAATCTATAAAATTTATAATTATAAAATGAAATACACCATTCATGAAGACGGTAGGTTGTACGTATGCATGAATCCTATTTCTATTTTTCTTATCGCATTGAAATAAAGTAAGTAAATTAAATATATATAATATAATTATAGTATAATTATTATTTCATATTTATTTTATAAATTCACTAAACCCATACTTAATACATTCCATGTAAAGTGTGAAAAAATCACATCACTTTGAGGAGGTGGTAGTCCACACGTCCACAAATGAAATTATCGTGTTTACACAAAATGGAAAGTATAAAGTTATGTGTTATATAATAATTAAAAAATAATAAATATATAATAAATATTATATATATCATATAAAAATAGAAATTATATCATTATTATCAACCTTTAAAGGTGGAAATGGAAGAACGAACGACATCTGTTCGTGAGGCGGTAGTCTGCCGTACACACAAACGATGATTGTGTATCTCATTTGATGGAAGTGTGTGTGAGTTCAGGTAAAAAACTTAATTTAAAAAACATATCAGTATATTTATGATAATTATTTTATGATATAAACATTAAATAAAAATAATTTAATGGGTTTAAGAAAGAAATAAAAAAAACGTTTGTTGATGAACGTAACCTTTTATTTGAGTATCTCATTTTAATTTGCACAAAAGGAGTTTTTGGTTGGATATATTCACATAATAAGACTTATATTATGAATTTAGGGAAGTTGGGAGGATATTTGGATAGATTTTTTCTGAAAAAATAGGTTCTGAAGGGTGTAGAAAAGATAATAAGAGGTTCCCATTTATAAGAGAGGGGTGGAACACTTTTGGAATTTCTCAAAATATTAATTTATAATAAATAAATTCTCAATCCAAATAACTTAAAAAGTAAATATATAATTTTATAATATCATCAAAAAATATATTTTATACAATTTTTGGTATTATTTTAAACCTTATCATTTTTATTAACCCTTATTAAGCCATTTTAATTTTAACTATGGTAACAAATTTTTCAATATTAAGAGGATTTAATTTTTATGTATAAAGTGTAAATTAGGAAATAAATGGAATATTTAAGATATTTTAGACCATATCTCATCCCCTTGTCCTTATTTAATATTTTTATTATTTTTAAATAATTTAATAAAATATTATTTTCATAAAATATCATAAGTGTCAATTTTGACACTATTTATTACTTTGACTTTAAGAAAATCAATAAAGTAAGGTAAATTTGAAACAATTCATTAACTACACCCCTAATATGTAATATTAATCTATAAAATTATTGGATAATCTTAATTAAGTCAAATTATATTTTCTTTAATATTTATAATATCATTTAATTGATTGTTTCATTAATTAAATAATTATTGTATCATCATTGTATAATCATTTATGAAAATTATTTCTTCATTAAAATTTAAAAATAAATTTAAATGATCTAGATAAAACTTTTAGATTTCATAATAATATATATATTCAATAATATCTTCTATTTAACTCTATATTTAAAATATTATAATTATTAAAAGTAAGAGTGTGACATGTTGTCACACTCCTTGATTTTAATAATATCGAAGTCATTTTCATAGAAAAGTGTCCATTAAATAATTAAATTTCTAACATTAGGTGATAAGGGTAACATTTACTTCATAAAATAATTTTTTTTCAAGTGTTAGGGTAGTTTTATAATATTTATAAAATTATTTTTACCCTTAATTACTCAATTTACCTTTAACCATGGTAATAAAAATTACTAAAGTTACTATTCATATATTTCAAAAATAAAAGGGACATAGTTAATTGTTATTAAAATTATGGTTCCAAATATTAAATCCATTTTTCACAATTTTAAATACATAATTTGATAAAATTAATTTAAAATTAATCATATTTACGAAATGAGAAAACATGTTTTTAAAGTGAAAAGGTCCAAAAGTTTGAAATATTTTTATATCTAATTTCAATGTAAAATTGGTTTAAATGAACTAAATTGGATTAATTTATATAAAATTTTAATAATTATATTTTTAAACCAATTAAAAATTTAATTTACTATATAAATAAGTTAGATGAAAAAGCAGTTTTTAATTAAAATTCAATATTTTTCATTATTCATCAAAACATGAAAATTCTCATAAAAATACCAAAAATTAAAACAATATAAATTTTGATATTATTATTTAACATAAGAAGTTTATTTTTTAAAATATAATTTATAAAAGTTTCAAAAACTATATTTAAAATAAGTGCTCCATCAAAAGATAGCAAAACTGCCTTTTTAGAAAAATAATTCTTTTATGCATAAAATTGGATTTATTATTATATCCTATATGGAAAAAAATAGGATGAATGTTACAAATTATATTGAATATTATATATATATATATATCATTAATATAATCCAATATGATTGATTTGTTTATTTACTGGTATAAAACACACTTGTGCATATTTTCTTCAGAAAACATTTCTTTTTATTTTAAAAAAAATACATTAATTTATAACTAATTTTACAAAGAATTATATATACATGTGTAAACCATAATTTCATAATACAGTTAACTTTGTTCATACCATCCATTCTAATGTCTAGATTATAATTGTCTTCATACAATAATAAAATTTTGTTTTGTATAAACTTAGTGTTGTTTGTAATGAAAGCTAAGTCAGTGTTACGTATATCTCAAGACATCAAGAAGTCAATTTATTTTAAAAAATCCATATCATAAATATCTCAGGGTGTTACATTCTACCCCCCTTAAAATTAATTTCTCCCTTGAAATTTTTTGGGGCCATCAAAATTTTAATACCTGAAAGTTACTTTTATAAAACCCCACATCCAAAAAATGAAAACTAAAACTTCCTTTTAAAAAAAAATTTTAGAAGCTTAATGATTACCCAAAGTTACACATAAATATGTTTCCAGATAGGATAAAATAGGTGGAAAGTTAAAATATGGACATGGAAGAGAAATATAACTATCAAGTTCTGATAAAGAGTGATAGAGAACATGGTTAGGAGAAAGTTAATGATTAAAAATCCATAAGCCAAAGATACTTGAAAAAGTTCATTGATGTCATCAAAAATAATGATAACAGAGCAACATTTTATTTCAATACCATTTTCCTAAAGTTTAGGAAATTCAATAAAAGATATACTTACTTTATTTCATCATAATCTCACCCTTTTTTGTTCCTTGATCAATTTCAACTTCATCTCTTATTCCAAGAAATGAAGGTGAGTTTTTTATTCATTAAGTATTAGCAGATCATGAGATCCATAAATATAATGATAGGCCATTTAATCTATATTTATTAAAAAAATGGTTAGCATAAGTTATCCAAAATGTATAAATATTTATATTATGAAACATTAATCTCTAAAACCTCATCCAAATTTCAATGTAAACAATTTCATAAGTGTTTACCCTTATGAACCTTCCAAAAGATTAAAATCCAAGACTCTAAAAATAATGTCACTAAACTTATCATTTATCCATCAAAAACATGATGTATCTCTTAATTTTCACATACCAAACATGTGAATACCATTATCATCTATTCTCTTGAAACATGTTAATAACATGAATTACCATGATACCTTAGTGAAAACATGTATGCCTTTAAAAATTAACTCTTTCTTCATACCATAAATCTAAAAATTATATAAACTCAATCCATGATATCATAAACCACCTTGTAATATTATCATTCTCAAGGTCATAAATATTATCCCATTTATTTTATCATAATAAAAAATCTCGGTATTTCATTATCCCAACATAATGCATATATTAAGGGTTATCCTTCCCTTAATCATGTGTTTTACAAAAATATCACTTTATCACCTCAATCACTTTTCATGGTTACCAGTACCATAAAGTATATGCTATTAAATCCTTAAGTAAAAATTGTGGTGGACCAATAATTAGATGTTTCATTATTCCATAAAACCATAAAAGTACTTCTACAACATTATTCTTTAATTCTATTACATAAATACTCAATCATTCCAACACTCCATTATCTTACTCCACATTGCTAATTTTGATTGCATCATATTTCCCTTTTTCTTTGGCTTTAAGATGTCGTTTATGTTGATCATCATCATTAACCCTTTGATTTGGTCATTGATTATCATAATTCCCATTTTCCTTACATTTTAATCATTGAATTGTGGGGGGTTTATTATGTGTATCCTTCTCTCTATTTGAATTATTATCTAACTTCTTCCCATTACTTCGATATTCATTTTCCATATGACCTACAATTCCAAACATGAAACATTTATCATCCCCCTTAAGACAATCACCACTATGATTCTTTCCTCACATTGAACATAAAGGAAAACCTATATTATTTTCTCTATGGATTTTACATTTTTATTTAGACTCCATCTTCATTTTCTTATCAAAACCATGATATTAATATGTAACTCCAACCTCTATTTCCACCTTGATATCACAACACAAAATATCTTAAACTCTACTAAAGTATATTATGGGTAAATCCCTTCAAATACTTGGTTTTAATCCACTAAAGAATCTATCAACCTTACTTTTCAGTTGGATGATAATACGAGAATCGTACCTCACAAGTCTTGTAAAATTTTCTTCATAGGTTCCAAAAGAGTCATCATCCTTTTACTTTAACTCAAGAATTTCCTTTTCCATTTTTGTATGAAGAATATGAATAAATTACTTATTGAATAATAAGTTTGTGAAATCATCTCAATCCATGGATTAAATTTCATCTTGCTGCCTTGTATTATTGATTAGATTCCACCACTGGTCCTCTTCTCATTCTAAATGAAAAATAGCCAAAATGACCTTTTAATGTTCCAAACACTAAAGGACAGAAAATTTATTTTCATTGGTATAGATCCATTGTTTAGTAACAAGTGGATTAGAAGACCCACTCAAAGAAGGTTGGAGTTTCCTCATGAAGGACTCAATAATTTTTTTTCCTCCTATGATCATTTATAAGTCCATCATGATTCATAACTTGTATGATTATAGCAATAATATTTTTCATTCCAAATCCCATAATATTTTCTAGATCAAGAGGATAATCAATTAATTTACCATTTCATTCATCATTAACACGGTTCCTTTAAGTTCCACCCATTAACTAAAAACAAAATAAAATATTGTGATCAACACCAATCATATTGGGAAAACCTCATAATCTAGGTAAATTACCTTCAATGTATAATATATTTGGTTTGATCCTAGGTTATTCATGATTGTTAAAAATATTATAGGATTGTAACCTATACTTAGACTTATCCTTAGATACATCCCTAGACATATCCTTAGAAATATCTCTAGGGATCTCACTAAAGTATTCTAATCTTATTTTCCAAAGTTTGACTAAACCTTTTCTATGATACCAACTATAACGACCCAAGCTTAATGTACATGGATAATACATCATTTTTTTTAGAATAAAAAAACAAAAAATGGGTGATCTTAGTTTCTCAATATGGGTAAACAAGAGAGATATGTAATCATAAACATGATCATAAGGGTGTGATAATGTGATCATAACATTAAAAGATCATACCCTACATATAAATTATCATCGACATGAATCATAGCATTAATGTTAGTAGTTCATAAAACATGAATCATAAGGGAGTCAAGAGAATAATCCATGAAAGAATAACATATTAAATAGACATGAAATTGTGGTATACACATAAACATGTAATATCATTCCTTATAAGTCAAGGTGAATTTCAAAAACTTATTAGAGAACTTCATAGGGACTACACGTACTGGGTGGGACACACCATCATCCCCAGTCATTGTCCTTTACTTTTAAGGGATCATGTTTCCCCATATTCCCATAGTAAATCGGGGTTCCCCATCTTCCCATAGTGGATTGAGTTTCCCCATCTTCCCATACTGGATCAATCCTGTCAACTTGTTTCACATCATTATCTCATGAGATATAAATCATTATCCACTGAATTAGAGGGAGATATAATTCCCAAACATCACATAATGAAAACCATACATATGTGAACCACAGGATCATAGATGATTAATCATGTTATAAATCATAAAAATAAACGGTTTTTTGTAAGCATTTTATCATAGCATGTCTCATTGAAAAGTAATGGGATTTATGAACATCATTTCATAAAAACATAAACCATTCAGAGAAATAATATGAATGGTACCCTTTTATAATATGTTCATTAAGGCATGAGTAACACCAAAGGATATCATCATAGATGGAAAATAATTTTTAAAGATCACTTGAAATTAATTCTTGAGGAAAATATCCTTTCTGGTTTGAAAACATTTTATTTTCTTAAAATGTCATTAAATTCTAAAATAAAACATTTTATTTGAAAATAAATGAGTAATATTGTAAGGGAAGTATCAAATCATTAATTATTTATGAAATATGAGATTTATGTTCATGTTTTATAAGTTAAAAAAACATTCCTTCTGTATATTTTTGTCAGAAAAGTCACAAAGAGCCTTATTTAGTAAATGAAAAAAATAATCTTTTCAAACTATTTTGTAAAAATTAAAACATGGGTAAAAATAAAATTAAATATTCATAGAAAATTATTAAAAACATTTTCAAAAAAAATTATAAAATATGTAAATGGAAGATAAATATTCCCTAATTGAGACTTAAAACAAAACAGTCCTAAATATTGACGAGATTGTGAAATAATCACTCATCACTTTATAATCAGTATAATCATATGCCCCGTAAAAAAGTAAAATTATATGGATATTAAAATAATATAATAATATATATAATACTCATAAAATTCATTCATGGGAAGTATATAAACTATGTAGAAGAAACAAGTAGTGTATAAGGCAGTGTCCCACAGAAATAAAAGTGAGACATAAATTCCTTACCTTATGTCTTGACTCTCATCGTACTCATGAAAAACTTTGTATAATGAATATAAGTTTTTTACAAATCTATTATAAAACCATATTATTATATCTAAGACTATATTTTATTTTATTATTACTTTATATTACCTATTTATTAACAATTCCATGTTAACGATACGCTTCAGGTAGTATCCACTTTGTTTTTTTGTATGTGTTTTAATTTGTTATATTTTTTGTCCTCTTACTTATATCATGATTTAATTATCTCAATAATGATAAACATTGTATAAATTTCATATATATATTCAGTATATATTTATTTATAATAATCTATAAAATATATAATTATAAAATGAAATACATCATTCATGGAGAGGTTAGGTCGTACGTACGCATGAACACTATTTCCATTTTCTTGTCATATTGAAAGAAAGAATGTAAATTAAATATATATAATATAATTTCAGTAGAATTATTATTTCATATATATCATATAAGTTTACTAAACTCATCCTAAATACATTCCATGTAAAGTGTGAACAGAACACATCGCTTTGAGGAGGCGGTAGTACACCCATCCACAAACGAAGTTATCATATTTACACAAAAATGGAAATAATGAGGGTATCTATTATATAATAATTATAGAAGAATAAATACATCATAAATGTCCTATATATAATATAAAAATATAAATTTCATCATTATTACCAACCTTTAAAGGTGGAAATGGAATAATAAATGACGTCAGTTCACGAGGCAGTAGTCTTTTGTACACACAAACGATGATTGTGTATCCCATTTGATGGAATTTTGTGTGAGTGTAGATATAAACCTTAATATAACAAAATATAATTATATTTATATACTTAATTTATTATATAAAAATTAAATAAAAATAATTTAATTGGTTTAAGAAAGAAATAAAACAAAAACGTTTGTTGATGAACATTACCTTTTCTTTGAGTATCTTCTTTTGATTTGCACAAAAGGAATTCTTTGGTTGGATTTCTACCCAATGTAAGACTTCTAGGATGAAGTTAGGGAAGTTTTGAGGTGATTTTTGTAAAGTTTTTATGAACCAAATAGGTTCTGAAGTGTGTAGAAAAGAGAAGAATATGTTCCCTTTTATAAGAGATGGGAGGGGCACTTTTGAAATTTCTCAAAAGATTAATTTATAATAAATTAAATCTCAATAAAAATACCTTCAAAAGGATATTTATTAAAATATAATATGATATAAGGTTTTAATATAATAATCCAATATATTTTATATAAGTTTTTCTATTATTTTAAACATTATCATTTTTATTAACCCTTAGTTAATCCATTTTAATTTTAATTGTGGTAACAAATTTTTCAATATTAAGAGGATGTAATTTTTACATATAAAGTGTAAATTAGACCATAAATGGAAAATATAAGATATTTTAGACCATATATCATCCCCTTGTACCTATTTAATATTTTTATGATTTTTAAATAATTTAATAATATATTAGTTTCATAAAATTAAATAAATGTCAATTTTGACACTATTCATTACTTTGACTTTAAGAAAATCAATAAAACAAGTTAATTTCAAACCAATTCATTTAATAAACCCCTAATATGTAATATTAAACTATAAAATTTATATATAATCTTAATTAAGTAAAATTATATTTCTTTTAATATTTATAATATTATTTAATTGATTGTTGCATTAATTGAATAATTACCATATCATCATTGTATAATTATTTATGGAAATTATTTATTCATTAAAATTCAAAAATAAATTGTAATGATGTAGATAAAACTCTTATATCTCATAATAATATATATAGTTGAGCATATCTTCTATTTAACCCTATATTAAAAATATTATACTTATTAAAAGTAAGAGTGTGACATTTTGTCACTCTCTTTAATTTTAATAATATCTAAGTCATTTTCTTGGAAAAGTGTAAGAACCCGGTTTTTTCCTCAGGTATGGATCCTTTAAACTTATATCTAACTCTTTTTATGGACTTTTTTTGGATTCCTAATGAGTTCAAAAAGGTTTCAGGGGTGTTTGGGGCTTGTTTGGGGCCCAGAACCCAACTTTTTGGAAAAAAATGGCTCTATCGTATGGTTAGAGTAAACCATACGGGGAGGACACATAGTTAGTATAAACCATGTGGATGGTTTTAATTTTTAGTCAAATCTATTCTCCATGATTGGTGCATAGTTTCTCAAATTGTGTGGCCAAACCGTGTGAGTTCCCCCTTTTCTCCAGGTACCCATGCAAGGTTTGCGCACAGCTTGGAAAACCGTGCAGCCAAACCATGCATAGGCTAAATTCTAGGTGATTTTACTATTTAACCCTTAATGATCTAATTAACTTAAACCTTATTCCCCAGTCCAATTTCTAGTGGGATGAACCTCCATTTTCTCCCATTTTGGATCTTTTGAAGGAAAAATCTAGAAATCAAGAGATCTCCTTCATCCAAAATCTATTTGAGCTTTCGTTCATCACATTGGATGAACAAAGATAAGTAATAGAGACTATTTGAGCCTTTATTCCTCTCTCTTACTCTCAACCTAGTTATAGAGGTGTAATAATTTTTACTCTTTTCTTATATATACTCTCATCCAAGCCAAATCATAGGTCAATAATGGAGGATGACAGTCATACAAGTACTAGGTGTGTGTTCTATAACTCATCCCTCAAGTTTTTTGACTTTGGAATTGTCATGTGGGGCCCACTGATTTCATTGGGTTTCATTTATTGAATATATATTCCTTTATTATAGTCATTATAAGCATATTTTTATGCCCTTTCCATAAATTTTATTGGCTTTTGGTGGTTATCTCCACAACTCCCAACACCCCATGTAGAGTGATATTCCATAATTGAGTTTTTAGTGTTTTGACACTTTTAACCCATCATTTAGGTGTGCTAGAAATTTACCACACTAATTGTAATACTAATTTTATTAAATTCCTATTAAATCATGAAATTATGAATGGCTAATATCATGTCACTTCCACATTACTCACCTAAGGTAAGTTCCTAAATGTAAAAAATTCATTCAAATGGTATTTTGGAAAGAATACATAAGTATATAAATTGGACTTATTAAATGTAAATGAATTTTTGGTTGCACGTCTATATCACACCTTTCCATGTTTATGGAAGGCAACATAGTGAGCCTTATTAATTGAACTTGACTTACATCGTTTTAATTAAAAGGTTGCATACTACCTGGACTTGTCAAACTAATTAAAGGTAAGGCTCGAACCAAGTGAATTTATAAATGGAATAGTTATCACATGACCAAATTAATTATAGTGAATTTAATGTAATGTGAATCTTTATTCACATGGACCTTGACATATTTATAGGAAGTCTTAACTCATGTTAGCTCTTGGATTCCCAAGGGAATGACTTGGGTGCTCAAGGATGTCATTCTGATTCAAGGATGTTAGTTTCCTTAGGTGAGACCTACATGGGAATCTAATCCTTGTCTACCTTTATATGCCTATTATGACACTGTAGTATCCCTTCATTATTATAACAGGATTCCTTGAATACACTACTTGGATCCATTCTATCATAAGGTTCCTTGGTTACATCATTGGGACTGACCACTAATTATCTCCAATTTTACCTTGGATGACCCGAACCAATCCCAGGTCGACCCTGAACCGGTCAACCAAGTTGGTCCGCAACATGTCCTTATAGGTGTCCCTGATCCCACCGAGATGGAAACCAGCATCGGGCATCAAAATTTAACTTTTGGGAATGATTTGTCACATGAAAAAAATGTAACCAAATAAATAAATACTAACGATAAAAATAAAAAACTAGCAATGGAAATAAAATCAAACCGTGCATAACTCCATGTGACCTTACATGTCACCACCCAACCAAAGAACAACCTTGATCCAATAATGAGCAACTCATCTAGGAGAACCTGAGAAAAGGGAACCTACAACTGAAATAATAAAATAGGCATGATCGTTAAAATTCTCAGTAGGGATGCCAAAAGTGAACCAAAGAATCCAAGAATCCCCCTTCCCAAAACAATCCAATGACACAAGTTTGAAATAAAAATATAAAAGTAGTGTTTTCACATTTTAAAATAAGAAAAATGTTTTTCCCATTTAAAAATCCAACACATGCTACATACCATTTCCAAAACCATTTTCCATTTTATAAACAAAACCCAAAAGAAAAGATACCAAGGATGGGTTAAAGTAGAACAGGTAAACAGTGCAAGATGGAAATAAATCAGTACAAAAGAAATAAATCAAGCAATATAAATGATTAAGTAACGATGGGTGATCCTAAACATCTCTAGAAGACTCCTGGGTGTACTCGATTCAAAACCACCTATCGATGTATGGTGAAGCTCCTAAGTTTATAACCAACGGGCCACCCAAAACTGACCAAATCTAGTGTCAAAGCCCGCTTGGCCTAACAGAAAATCTAGGGGGTACCAACCCATTTAATCTAGGTTGATCATAAATCGTCACTTGATCATCTAAAATATTCCCAAGAACCCATAGTGGTTATAATAATACTGTGTAAGTGGGAGTCCCTCGCACGCGTGACTCATCTTACCTGTCGTCACTGCACTTGCCTACCCAAAACATGGAAAACATATATGATAACTCATAAAGTGATATCCCTTCTATATATGTGCCCACTAGATATATATATATATATATATATATATATATATATATATATATATATGTAACATACATGTATTTTTAGTATCATCCAAGGTGAAAACCGAGTCATCACATCATGTCTATGTTGAAACCATTTTCTAAAAACGTTTAAATATCTGACCAGGCACACACAATTTCCAAACACAAACCACTCTAAAAGTTAACACAACCTCACCCATGATTTGGAAGAGAAAAATAGGCCTTTAAGTCCAAATTCCCCCAATGAATTCTTAGTAAAACATTTCAAACTCTTAAAGAAAAATGCACAATCTTATGAAATGGCCAAATGGCCCCTTGACCCTAACATTCATCGAAACATGAACTAAAGGCCAAACAAGCACACCCTTTGAGATTATATTTAAAACCTTTTATAAAATCCACACATAGGTTCAAACCTTATTTAGGAAACAAAAACCATTTAGAAAACCAATGTTTTAAGAAAACACTATTTTAAAGGTGCCATCTTCATTTGAGGGCACATCCATGTGTGAACCTAGTGCACCCATGGGTGTTCCAACATCCAATGGCTCAACAACAACCAAGATAACATTTCAAAACCATTTCCACAAGGACTCCAACTGCTTTGAAACCAAGACCAACCATTCACATCATTAATAAAACACAAAACAATCCCCTTAAATCCATAAAACCTCTTTTCAAATAATTTTTAACACAATTGAAAAGTTACAACATTGTAAAAACAAACACAAAAAACCAAGCTACATTTGTCAAGAATATTTCCAAATTTCCCTATTTCCAAAAAATAAGAATCTAGTAAAACATACCAAACAATTTATCAAAAATAATATAAACAGACCGAACAATTCATAAACAATTATATAAACAACCCAACAAGTTTATAAACACTTTTATAAACAATTTAACCAGTTTTGAAACAATTTTTTGATAAGCAGTACAAATAATGAATAAATAATTTGAATAAGTAACCCAAGCAGTTTACTATAAATTCTATAAATAAATCAAACAATTTACAAATAATTCCATAAACAGATCAAATAAATTACACAAACTAGAAACACCAATATAAAATATTTAAGAGTATCACGAAGGTGCGTGTCATGTTTAAAACTTGGTCAATACAACATTTGACATCCAAAGAACATAGTTTCCATAACAACATAAAAACATAACTAGGGAAAATACTTCAAAACTATTTTTTTGCAAAACTAATTAACTTGAAATCATTATAGCAGATTAATCAAATTTATTGTGAGGGTGAAAATAAAATCAAAGATTTAATTAAAAATGATCAAGAATTAAATAGACTTAATTTAAAAGGAAATTGCGGATTCTCCTACCTCAATGGTGTGCGACCGTTACGCTGCTTCATAAGAATTAAGAACAACCCCCTGTGGAGTAATTGCACGCCTAAAACAATGAGAAAAACATGCAAATTACAAATCATGCCATTAGGGTTTGGAAAAATTAAATAAAAACACCAAAGATGAAATGAAAAGAAAAAAATGCACAAAATGGAGCAGATGGTCACAAGAAAGGGGTTTTTGCAGGGATCGCTCATGTCAGGAAGGGTGTGTGTAGGGGAATGTTGGGTCACCGAAACATTTCTCAAGGAGGGTGGTAGGGTGCGTTGCACTGAAAGAAGTGGGTGCAAGGGGGGGTCGGCTTGTGTGGGTTGCAAGAGGGAGTAGGGGCGGAGCGTTGTTGCACCAAGGAGCAGGTCGGATAGAGGCTGGGGACGTCAGAGCTAGTTGGTCATGCCGCTGTTATCCATTGAAGATGTGGGGTGTAGGTTCACAAGAGATCTTATGAGGGAGGAGAGAACCAGGGGGTCGGTTGGCCGGAGGTGCAGAAGGGAAAGGCCGGAGCACGAAGGGGTGAGGGAAGAAGACCGGGGTATGGAGGGGCGAGGCTGAGTAGAGGGGTGAGGGAAGAGAACTGGGGGAGGGGGTGCTGCAGTTGCACAATGGTAAGGGGGGAGAGGCACACCTTGCACCTGGAAGGAGAGGGGGGAGACTCCCCCCTAGGGTTCCAACCCCTTTTTTATATATATTATAATAATAATAATAATACACTAATAATAATAATAATTTTAATAATAATAATAATAACAATAATAATAATAATAATACAGTAATAATATTATTATTAATAAAAACAATAATAATAATAATAATAAAATATTATTATTATTATTATCAAACATTCTTTTTAAATTTTTATTTCATTTTATTTACCTTATTTTCATTTTATTTTATTTTATTTTCCATTTCATTTTATTTTCAATGCAATCGTATTACTTATTTTAAAAATCGGGTAACTACGCACTCATTGCATGGCTTAATAAACCGCACACAAGTTGTGTGCCTCAACCCAGACCACTTGGGCACCCGCACAAGCACCTAGGGAAACCGTATGGTTATCGCTAACCATGTGGTTCCTGTGCCCCAATCTGAAACCCACCAAAATTATTAAACGTCATAAAATTTAAACCAGGGTCCAGCTCGAACCTTGACATGAGTAACCAAATCCAAGAAATAATAAAATAAAAAAAATAAAAGTCAGGGTGTGACAATTCTCCCCACTGCAGACACTTCTGTCTCCAGAAAGTCACCCATATGAATGATAGATAGAACTTGAATTCATGCCCGATTAAAAACAAAAGAAACCACAACACAAGAGAACGGGAGAACATGAGAGGTTTATTCTCACCATAAGAACTCAACTAGCATGGAAATTTAACACCCAAACATACCACCCCGTGAAGGGGAGAGCTGACGCGGGAACTCCCAACCAATCCAAACTAACTTCTATAGCACGAACGAACTAACACCTCCGCTGAAACTTGGAACTCTCGAATCATACCAAAAACCCCCAACACTAGAGAAAAAACTCTGAGAATAACTTAACCTAATCAGTGAACCCAAGAATAACTACAAACATCAATTCTTCAACATACACTTACATATCCAAATGAACACAGCTAAACTAAGATCAACCCATACAAGGGACAAACACATTTTAAGAAAAATGTACGATTGAGAAAACCATAATCAGATAAAGGGAACTGTTGGATTACAATATAACAATTTCGTCACATTCCCCCATTGAAATGACGAACTTACAATAATAGTAAAACTTTAACAACAAAGAAACAAGAGAAAAAGTCTGTAAATGTCCCAATACAAAAATGGAATACAAAACCCAAACTGAGGTTTCACACCCCCAGAAATTTATGATTGTGCATAAACTTTTCCCCAAGACATTTGGTTGAGGCTCTAATGGCCATCTTATGCCTCACAATCAAGTACCAGCATCCCCCGATTATAATGTCTTATTCATATGAAACTTCCTTCAAAACTTCTTCAGATGACCCAGACAACTGCAACTATGGAATGTATTCATAGGGATGCAACATCATGAATTTGAGTTCCCAAACCGGCCACACCGGTGGCACACACGAGGATGATCTGATGAACTAGAAGTTGGAATCGATGAAGGAGATTTTTCAAAAATAGGTCCCTCTGACACACCCTGCTCACCAGATGGGGAACCTTCATAAGCAACTGGATATGCTGAATTGCCAACCATCTGTGCTCCGGAGACCAACTCAACTAAGAATGCCTCATCCACTAGCTTCTCGAAATGATGGTCCTTAAAAGGGAGGACTCGCTCCTTAATCTCTGGATAAAGACCCCCGATGAAGAGATAAGTCCTCATAAAATCTCACGATGCTAACTCCAGAGAAAAGGACACAAGTTCCTTGAAATGGTCAACATATGGCTTCATCGTTCGTTGGCCTTGTTGAATACGTATGATTTCTTCACTTTTCTTCATCTTCACCTCTTCTGGTATGAACCATAGGATGAAGATTTATTTAAATACATCCCTCATCATCCCAACTTGCATTGATGACGGGGTGAATAAATCCCATTCGTCCAGAGTTGGACCTTTGCACAGACCCAAAATGGCATGCACTCTAATAGCTTTGGGAGTTCCCAATACCCTTAAGACGCACTCAACCTCTTCAAGTCACTCTGCTACCTCTAACGGACCCCAATCACTGTGAAGAATATGAAATGTCTGAGAAGAACCAAAAACTAGGCATGACTTATCTGAAACCTTGGGGACATTTCTGGGTGGTATTTTCTAAAAAACATATAAAAACCAAATCCAAAAACAATATCAAGCTAAAGAAACATCAATGAAAGTGCCTTCATCCAAAAACAACTAGTTCAAAAACCAAAAAAATATAAACACAACCAAAAGAATCTCTATTAAAAAAACACCTTTAGAAAACAATTTCAAGACTTTAATTTCAAATAAACACCCATGAAATCCCATGAACTGTCACATATGTGTCCATCTATTCCATTTCTTCACCAATTTCAAAAAATTACCAAATTTTCATGCCAAGAAATTTTCCTTTAAAATCAATTTTAAAAAATCAAAACCATTTAAAAGGAATAATCATCATTTCCAAAATCTGTTTTCATTTTCAAAAACACACTTACACCAACCAGATCCAAGACAAAACACCACTTACACCAAACTACCAAAGATAGGGACTAGTGTTTATGCCCAACTCGGTGAAATGGTAGTGATTCATGCCCCATGTAGACAATAACACTAATAGAAACTTGAATCGGACACTTGGATATCACATGGTTCACTACTCCATGTGAAATCACAACCTGAAAATGGCTCACCTCCATTATAATCCCTCAATCTAAAACAAACTAGAACAATATAAGGACTCAACTCTCGGACTACACCTGGAGACTCACGGTTCGGAACGAGCAAGGGTTCATGGCGCCCTTCCCATACCTACCTCATGAGTCTCAACAGTCCTAATCTCCATCTACCAGAAACCCCAAATAATAAGGGACTCCTATGATACCATTTTGTAATGAACCAATCCTAGTTTGACCCTAAAATGGTCACCCAAGATGGTCCGCAACATGTACAGAGGGGCATCCTTGATCCCCCCGGGATGGAAACCAATGTCGGGAATCAAAATTTAACCATTGGGAATGATTTGGCCCATGAAAAAAATATAACCAAATAAATAAAGACTGGCTATAAAAATAAAAACTAGGAGTGGAAAGAAAATCAAACAACACATACCTCCATGTAAGCTTCCAGGTCACCACCCAACCAAAGACCAACCTTGATCCAATAATGATAAATTCATCTAGGAGAACCTGAAAAAAGGGAACCTGCAACTGAAATAATAAAATAGGTGTGATCATTAAAATACTTAGTAGGTATACCAAAAATAAACCACAAAATCCAAGAATCTCCCTTCCCAAAACAATCCAATGACACAAGTTTGAAATAAAAATATAAAAGTAGGGTTTTCACATTTTAAAATAAGCAATGCGTTTTTTTACATTTAAAAATACATCACCTGATACATACCATTTCCAAAACTATTTACCATTTTATAAACAAAACCCAAAACAAAAGATACCAAGGATGGGCTAAAGTAGAACATGTAAACATTGCAAGATGGAAATAAACTAATACAACAGAAAATAAGCAAGAAATATAAATGATTAAGTAACCATGAGTGATCCTAAACATCCCTAGAATACTTCTGTACGTACTTGGTTCAGAACCACATTCTGGTGTATGGTTAAGCTCCTAATTATATAACCAACTCGCTTCCCAAAACTGAAAAATCCAGTGGCAAAGCCCACCTGGACTAACAGCAAATCCATGGGGTACCAACCTGTTTAATCGGGTTTGATCAGCAACCATCACTCGATCATCTAAAATATGCCCAAGAACTGATGGTGCTTATAATAATACTATGTAAGTGGGAGGCCCTCGCACGCGTGGCTCATCTTACCTGTCATCACCGCACTTGCCTACCCCAAACACGGACACCCTATATGATAACCCATAAATGGATATCCCTCCTATAGAGGTTCCAACTATATATATATATATATATATATATATATATATCTGTGTGTGTGTGTGTAATATAAATTTATTTGTCATGTCTTCCAAGGTGCCAACCAGGCTGTTGCATCATGTCTATGTCAAAACCATTTTCAAAAAACATTTAAAAATCCAACCAGGCACACACAAACACAACCTCACCTATGAGTTGGAAGATCCAAACGGGCCTTTTAATTCAAAAGTCCCCGATGCATTTTTAGTAAAACCTTTCAAACTCTTAAAGAAAAATGCACAATCATATGAAATGTCCAAACAGCCCCTTGAGCCTAAAATTCATCAAAGCACACACTAAAGTCCAAACAGGAACACCCTTTGTGATTACATTTCAAACCTTTCATAAAAGCCACACAAAGAACCAAAACTTATTTAAGAAACAAAAACCATTTAGAAAACCAAGGTTTTAAGAAAATACTATTTTAAAGGTTCCATCTTCATTTGAGGGAACATCCATGTGTGCACCTAGTGAAACCATGGGTGTGCCAACATCCAATGGCGCAACAACAACCAAGATGACGTTTTAAAACCATTTCCAAAAGGACTCCAATTTCTTTGAAATCAAGACCAACGATTCACATCATTAAGATAACACAAAACAATCCCCTTAAATCCATAAAAACCCCTTTTAAAATCATTTTTAACACAATTTCAAAGTTACAATGTTGTCAAACCAAACACACCAACCCAGAATAAATTTGTTAAGAATATTTAAAAATTTCCCTATTTCTGATAAACAAGAAACTTGTAAAACATATCAAACAATTTATCAACAATTATACAAATAGACCGAACAATTTATAAACAATTATATAAACAACCCAAGCAGTTTATGAAAACTTTTATAAACAAGATAACCAGTTTATAAACAATTCTTTTATAAGAAGGACAAACAATGCATAAATAATTTTATAATCAACCCAAACAGTTTACTAGAAATTATATAAATAAATTAAACAGTTTATAAACAATTCCATAAAAATATCAAATAAATTACACAAACTAGAAACACCATGATAAACTATTGAAGAGTATCACGAAGGTGTGTGTCATGTTTAAAACATTATCAATACAATATTTGACATCCAAAGAACATAGTTTCCATAACCACATAAAAACATAACTTGGGAAAATACTTCAAAACTATTTTTTTTCAAAACCAATTAACTTGAAAACACTATAGCAGATTAATCAAATGTATTGTAAGGGTCAGAATCAAATCAAATACTTAATTAAAAATGATCAAGAATTAAATAGACTTAATCGAAAAGGAAAATATGGATTTTCCTACCTCAATGGTGTGTGACCGCGAAGCTACTTCAACGTAAGGAAGGAAAACCCACTATGGACCAATCACGCACATAAAACAATGAGAAAAACACACGAATTACAAATTGCATCATTAGGGTTTTTCCAAATTAAATAAAAACACCAAAGATGAAATGAAAATAAAAAATGTAAAAACTAGAACAGGTGGTTGTGAGCAAGGGGTTTTCACCAGTATAACTCATACTGGGAAGGGTGTGCGTAGGGGAATGTCGGGATGATGGAACGCAGCACAAGGAGGGGGTAGGTTGCACTACATAGAAAGAAAAGGGTATAAGGGGGTTCGACTTGTGCGTATTGCAAGAGGGAGTAGGGGAGTAGCATTATTGTGCCGAGGGGCAGGTCGGATGGAGGTCGGGGATGCCAGAACTAGTTTTCTGTGCCACTGCTGGCTACCAGAGACGTAGGTTTCGGGTTCATTGGAGCTCCTGTGAGGGAGGAGAGAATTAGGGGGTTCGGCTGGCCGGAGGTGTGGAAGGGAGAGGTCGGAGCGCGGAGGGGCATGGGAAGAGGATTGGGGTGTAGAGGGGCAAGGCCGAGTAGAGGGGCGAGGGAAGATAACCAAGGGAGGGGTGTTGTAGGTATGTAGTGGTAGGGGGTGCCTCGCACCTGGAAGGAGAAGGGGGGAGACGCCCCCTAGAGTACCAATGCCTTTTTATATCTTATAATAATAATAATATTACACTAATAATAATAATAATGATAATAATACAATAATAATAGTAATATTCTTAATAATAATAATATTAAACATAATAATATTATTATTATTATCAAACATTATTTTTAAATTTTTATTTCATTTTATTTATCTTATTCTAATTTTATTTTATTTTATTTTTCATTTCATTTTATTTTCCATTCAATCGTATTACTTATTTTAAAAATTGAGTAATTTTGTGCTCGTCGTACGACTTAATAAACAGCGCGCAAGTTGTGCACCTCAACCCAAACCACTTGGCCACCCGAACAAGCACCTAGGGAGACCGCATAGTTACTGCTAACCATGCGGTGCCCATACAATAGTCTGAAACCCACCAAAATTATTAAACGTCAAAAAATTTAAACTGGGACCCAGCCCGAACCTTGAAGCAAGTAACCAAAGCCAAGAAATAATAAAAGAAAAATAAATTTAAAATTTGAGGTGTGACATTGGATGTATTCCTTGGAATCAGTTAGAAATATTATTATGGGAATGCCTTGGACAATGCTCCTTATATTAAACTCTTACCCACTTATCTAGAATTAGTTACTACTGAGTTAGCAGCCCCTGAGGTCTAGGTTTCCTTGGTGAATACTATGGAACCGGTTCATATTAATTATCAATTATGGTTGCCTTATTACATCTTGGAACCTTCACTATTTACACAATCATGAGGTGATTTTAGTGCTAGCTATGACTCACGAGGCTTGCTTGTATAAGCTAGTAATCAATTAAGTAATAAATTGGTTACATGTTCAGACACCAGCTGAGGGATGAAATAGGTACTTGGGTATTTAGTTACATTGTACTCCTTTACATTATATATGAATGTCTTCACACTGTTACATTTCTGTTATACAGGTTAGATGTCATGGACACCGTTGGTGGTGGTCCACTGAGATTTATCTCACACCCTCTTTGGATGTTGTTTTATACCTGGGGTAGATTTCATGTATGTAGGTCTTGATAAAGGGAAGCATAATGATTCAGACACTTGATTGCTTGATGTGCAATGATGGAGATGGTAGTAGATGAATGAGCTATAGATCAGGATTCTTAAGATAGTTTATGTAATTCCTTTATATATTGGGGTTTTCTTGTATTCCTACTACTTTGAATCCATGTTTTCCATATTTTTAGTGGAAAGACATTTATCATCATCAACTATTGTATGTTATTCCAGTTATTTCAGTTATTATTATCCTTGTCTCCTTCCACTGTGCATTTTTTTACTTATTTCTTCCATTATTTACCTCTATTTATAATTATCCATTATGCTACACTATGGTAATGAGGGCATAGTCTCCACGTAGACACACCCTAGGTCCTTGCTGCTAGTCAGAAGCCTCTAGCGTTCGGGGAGATGTGCTTGAGGCCATTTGGCCCACCAATCTCAGGGAACCTCCTAAGTTGAATCTAGGTTCGGGACGTCACAAAGTGGTATCAAAGTGTTTTCCTTTCTTGATTTACTATTTTGAGATAATATTCAGAAGATTGGAAACACTTGGGACTTGGTCATAAGTCATTCTTGGGCATCGTGAACCCATGTTTGGGGTAAATTCTGAGTTTCCTAGATTATAATTGTTGTTTTGATTTTTCTTATTAGAGATGATATCATTTCACCATTGGGTGATGCACATGTTGTGTGGTGTTATTGATTATTATTTTAATTGAGATTCTATTTTATCCTTGGCCCTATTATGTGAGGTAAAAAGGCATTATTACATGCATCATATAGGCACCTATAATTTTCATTTCAGGCATATCGTTATTCCATATAGCTTTATTTAAATTCTTTTCAATTCTTGTTATGCATATGATTGATGAGTGAGCCTTTCCTTGTTTATATATTACTTATGCTATTATGGGTTGTGATTGAGTGATTTCATGTTTCAATTCATGAGGTGTTATGGTCCCTCATGGTTTGGAATGGGTAATTTTCCAAATCAAGTATTTAAATAGAATTTCAAGTGGGTGTTAATCTTAGTGATAAGTAGTATTATCCCTAATTCATTGGGATAGAAAAATAATTTTAAAGGAACTTTGATACAAGTTCTAAGAAAAATGAAAATTTAAAATTGAAATAGTTGCACATTCTTATCCCACCTTATCATGTTTATGAAAGGTAAAGGAGTGAACCTTGTAATTAAATGTTAAATGAAATGAAATGGTTTCCAGTAAATGATGAGGCAAGGTACTATTGACCCTTCATCTACTAGAACCCCTGAAACTAATATCTTATCACTTACCAATAAATATCCTTCTAAGTGGGTAGTTAGGGTAGTATGCCTTGGGCAGTGATCCCTTTCTTAAATTTAGCTTCCATTAGTGCTCCTATCTACCTACTTAAATCTTGTTTTGAGGTGTGTGATTAGATTCAAAGATGCACAAATGGACTAGGTAGGTTAGTTGGGGCCTGGTTCTTTTGATACAACCCGTTATGGGTGTTTATGACCTTGATAAATAAAGAAAATGATATAGGGTTTCATTTCTGATTAACCCATATAGGCTTGATGGGACCCTCATATGCCGCCTTATCTGTTAAAATGAATTTATGAGATAAATTGCCTAATTATGATGGTATGTCTATAAATGGTTAGTGTTTAAAAAGAAATTTTATATGACTTTATTGTTAGGCCTTAGAACAGAAACGTGAGTATTTTTCATAGGCCTTCTCCTTCTTAACAATGACAAGTAATAGTTGTTTGATCCTGGTGACTTCTGTTTGGTGTGGTCTAGCGATAGGGTCAATGCTTTTTCTTTGTAAGGGGATAGTCGTGGTAGGTAACACCTTTAAAAATAAAATTTATTTCTAAATTTTGTTTGTTTTTTATGTTTGGTGTCATTCGAGTGTCTTTTTCCCTATTAGTACTCTTACCTTCTAAATGACACCCTTGTTTGGATGGGTGGTCATGGTATCCTTGACTCTTGTTATGGGCATGAGAAATGGATAATACTTAGTTTCAATAGGATAGACATGCTGAGGGAATGGTCGTGTGTTTTTCAAGTCTCATGACCCTTTCTTCTTCCTCAGTAATGGGTGACATCGTATATCATTGTCCAAGTTAAAGGTCATATGGGGCAGTATGACTCTAGGTTAAATCTCTTGTAAAAATCACCTGATACTCGGATATGTAGGGTGAATTTCTTATAGATAGTATCGAGGTGTTGTCTTTCTTCTGGAACCTCGGGGTAGAAGGTGTTCACGTACGTGGTAATCATCAAGTTGTTAAATAATATAATGAGTCGGTTGGGTTCAATAAAATTGTTGAGCCTTGTGTTGTTGAGTACATTCTTAGTTCATATCTGTAGTAGAGTGACTTGGGCGTTAAAAGAAATAGGTCTATCCCAATGCTTGGGATGACTTTCAAGAGATTTAGGTGTTTTAACATGCTGGTCAATTTGGTTTTGGCTTTCCTGGAAAAATTCTTTATGTATATAAGCGTGACTTAGAGGAGTATCATGCATATGGTTAAAGTGAGTTTGATCTAGCATGATTATGAGTAGTTATTTTGTCTCTTCTTTCAATGACTAGGACACGCTTGAGGTGGGACCATCATGTTTATTTTGGTAAATATGTTCCCTTCCAATTAAGATAATCACATCCAAAGAGGACCATTGGAAAATGGTTGGATTTTCTTGAATTACATTGAGGCTTTCAAGTTGGAATCATGTCATTGATTACTCAGCAGCACGAATTTGAAATGTTTGGATGTGTATGAAACCTTTTGAAAACACTGCTGGTCTTGGATGGACTTCAGTAGTCTAACTTGAGGGATCACAAGATTCCTTAGGTAGTGAAGTCTTGTGATTGGGTAGTAACAGTGCGTCGGAAGTTGAAGCCAAACTTATTTCAAGGGAATTCAACCAGTGGTGGTTCATCTGATCTTCTTGAAAATCTTGAAATTTCTTAGTGTAATCATCTTAAATAGATGAGTATGTCCCCTATTTTGATGTCATCCTTGATGTACAAAGAGAGCGTCAGTCTTAGGATGCACTCAAGTTTAAAATCCATTGGGCTGGTTAGTGATCTCTCTAAGGGTTGAGCATTGGATGCATAGTTTTTGCTGAGACTTGGTCATTAATGAGTGATGTGTGGGTTCCTGAGTAGGAACACCTTGGAAAGACTCTTGGAAACAATCGTCTTTCTTATAACATGACCTCCAGGAGAATTCCTCTCTAGGATTAGTCAATGTTCTTACATGGACGTTTTATCTTGTACCAATGTATCAATTATAACATGGGGTATAGAATACCAATGGATAGTTACTTAGACTCTTTTTTAAGGAATCTGTGGTTACCCAGTCTTGTTTTCAGGCTCAAGAGTGATGTTAAAAAGGGGTGATGATTCCAGTGGGTTGGATCTGAGTTACACCTTTGTTCATGTCAAGGCACGATAGTTTCAATGGTCAGATAATGGTTGACTAAGGAAAGTCACTAGAAGTCAGTTATGGGATTTGGTGGATGTGGTTGGGGGAAAATTCAGGATGCCTTGGAGGAAGGCATTGCAGTTCAGTTTGTGATATGTTGGTTGTCTAAGATGATCATCTTTAAGGATGGTTAGTCGGAGGTGGTTTGACTGTTATCCTTATTGTTTAATGTATATGGTAGGTGAAGGAATATTTTGTTGGCACATCGAGGTGAGTGTAGTTTGTGTCGGTCAGGGATTTTTTGGAAATATGGCTCGACTTGGATAAAGGTGTTGGTGGGTAATCAACCATTTAATTATTTTGAAAATCATGTGAGAAGCATCGTTAGAATTCTTAAAGGCATTCTTTGTAAGGAAATTCCAATGGTGGTGATACTGTGGTTCAGAATTGACCCCATTTGTGATAAAATTCATGGTGGGGAGCACTATTGACTAGACATTTAAAGAGACTACAATGTGATCATGTATCTAGATAAATGGACACGCCAGTATTGGTGGCCTGTGATGAAATTTCAGATAGCAGGTTTTATCACTAGATGTTCCACCTATCAGCAGTTGAAGGCAAAGCACCGGAGACTTATAGGATTTTTATATCCACTTAAAGTCCTGGAATTTAAATGGGAAGATATTGCTATGGATTTCATAGTCGTTTACATAAGTCTTTGAGGGGTAGAAACTTTGTATGGGAAGTTATTGACCGACTAACGAAAGTAACCTACTTCATTACTATTAGGGAGAATTTATTAGTTGATGAGTTGGGAAGACTGTATGTTTTCTAGATCATACAACTACATTGGTACCCTCATACTATCATTTTGGATATGTATGCTTATTTCACATCATGGTTCTAGTAGGGGTTGCAGAAGGCTATGGGTACACAGGTGCTTCTAAGCACAGCTTTTCACCCACAAACTAATGGACATTCGGAACAAATGATACAAGTTATAGAGGACACAATCTGAGAATGTGTCCTTTATTTTGGTGGTTTTTTGGAGAATCATATCCCTCTCGTCGAGTTCACCTATAATAATAGCTTTCAGGAGATAATTCAGATGGATCCTTTTGAGGCCTTATATGGTAGGTCATGTCATTCACCCTTATACTAGCTAAAGGTAGGTGAGATATCATAACTAGGTCCTCATATTATATAGGAGACCTGAATCAGGTTCAGCTGGTCATGAATCATATGACTACTACTCAGTCTAGATAGAAATTTTATGTTGATCATCGTTGACAACCTCTAGAGTTTGAGGTCGGGGATCATGTTTTCCTATGGGTATCTCCCAGGCTAGTTCATAGATGGTTATGGAAGAAAGGAAATTTTTTGCCTCATTATATAGGGATGTTTGAGATCTTAGAAAGAGTTAGAACAGTGATTTATCAGTTGTTATTACCTCATAGGTACCATGTTATGCACGACGTCTTCCGCATTTCACAGCTTCATCGTTATCATGCCGACCCATCTCATACTTTTAATCCTGATGGATTTGATCTTGATGCTAATTCTTATTTTGAGGAGTATCATATATGTATCATCGACATGAGCAAGGAGGCTCTCTGAGGTAGGTATGTTTCTCTAGTATAGGTGGCATGGCAGCACGACCATGTACAAGATGAGACTTGGGAGCGGGAGGCTGATGCACATACTTAGTGGCTAGAGTTATTCTCAGACAATGTTTCACCATCCTTGGAAGGTGAACTTGGGGATGAATTTATTTAAGGGGGAAAGACTATAAGAACCCAGTTTTTGACTCAGGTATGGATCCTTTAAAATTTTTTAACTCTTGTTTATGGACCTTTTTTGGATGCCTAATGAGTTTAAAAAGTTCACAGGGGTGTCTAGGGATTGTTCGGAGCTCAAAACCCAACTTTTTGTAAAAAAAAATGGCCTTGTCTCGTGGTTAGAGTAAACTACATGGGGAGGAAGCATGATTAGTATAAACCTTGTGGATGGTCATTATTTTTGGGTAGATCCATTCTGCACGGTTGGTGCACAGTTTCTAAAATCGTGTGGCATAACTGTGCAAGTGCCCCCTTTTCTCCAAGTACCCGTACATGGTTTGTGCACGATTTGAAAAACCATGCAACCAAACTGTGCACGGACTATTTTTTGGGTGAGTTTATTATTTTACCCTTAATGATCTAATTAACTTAACCCTTCTTCCCCAATTATATTTCCAGCGGGATAAAAATCTATTTTCTCCCATTTTGGAGCTTTTAAAGGTCAAATCTATGAATCAAGAGATCTCCTTCATCCAGGATCCACTCAAGATTGTGTTCATCAAGTTAGATGTGCAATGGTAAGTACTTGAGTCCTTTTGAGACATTCTTTGTCTCTCCTGATATCAATATAGTTATCAAGGTGTAAGCTTTTTTACTCTTTTCTTAGATATACTCTGATCTAACAAAAATCATAGGGTGATATTAGAGGAGTAGAGTCATATGAGTACTAGGTGGGTGTTCTATAACTCACCCTCAAGTTCATTGATTTTGGAATTGTTATGTGGGGCTCGAAAATTCTATTGGGTGTCGTTTATTGAATATGTATTCCTTGCTTATATTCATTAGAAATATATGGTTATTCTCTTTCCATAAATGTGATTGTTATTGGTGGTTACATCCATAACTCCCAACACCCCATGTCAGGTGATATGTCATAATTGAGTTTTTAGTGTTTTGACACTTTTGAGCCATCATTTGGGTGTACTTGAGCTTGACCACACTAATGTTAAGACTCCTTATATTAAATTCCTATTAAATCATGAAATTTTTAATGGATTGTACCATGTCACTTCTAATTGACCCGCCTAATGTAAGTGCCTAAATGTAAGTAATTCATTCAAATGATATTATGGCTAGAATACTTAAATATATGACTTAGACTTATTAAATGTAAATGAATATTTTATTTCATGTTTGTGTCACACCTTTCCATGTTTATGAAAGGTATTGGAGTGAAACTTATTAATTGAACTTGACTTACATGGTTTTAATTAAAAGGTTGCATGCTACTTGGCCTTATCAAACAAATGAAAGGCAAGTCTTTAACCAAGTGAATTTGTTAATGGAATAGTTATCATATAACCAAATTAATTGTAGTGAATTAAATTTAAGGTGAATATTTAGACACATGTACCTTGACATATTTATAGTAAGTCTTGACTCATGTTATCTTTTAGATTCCCAAGGGAATTCCTTAGGTGCTCGAGGATGTCATTCTGATTCAAGGATGTCGGTTGCCTTGGGTGAGACCTACCCGGGAACCAATTCTTTTCAACCTTTAGATTCCTGATATGACACCATATGATCCCTTAATTATTATTACAGAATTAATATGATACACTCCTTGGATCCAGCATAACATAAGGTTCCTTGGTTACATCCTTGGTCATGTCCATTTCTTATATCCTGTTTTACCCTGGATGTATTCCTTGGACCCAGTTAGAAATATTATTATGGTAATTCTTTGTATGATGCTCCTTTTATTAGCCTATTACCCCCTTATATAGACTTAGTTACTACTGATTTATCATCCCCTGAGTTCTAGTTTTCCTTGGTGAATACCATAGGACCACTTCATATTAATTATAAATTATGGTTTCCTTGTTACATCTTGAAACCTTTACTATTTACACTATCACAAGGTGATGTTAGTGGTGTATATGCCTCATTTTTCTTGATTATATAAGATGGTAATAAAATAATTAATAAACTTGTTAAATTTTCAGACACGAACCAAGGGCTAAAGCAGGTACTTGAGTATTTAGTTACATTTTACTGCTTTACTGAATATATGCATGCCTACAAACTGTTACATTTCCATTAAACGAGTTGGATGTTATAGACATCGTTGGTGGTGGTCCATTGAGATTTATCTCACACCCTCTTTGGGAGTTTTTTGGTACTAGGCAGATTACATGTATATAGGTGTCAATAAAGGGAAGCATAATTCTTCATATGCTTGATTGCTTGTTGTTCTAGGATAGAGCTAGTAGCAGATGATTGAGTTGTATCTCAGGATGCTTGGGATAGTTTATGTATTTCCTTTTCTAAATTGGGTTTTTATTGTATGCCTACTACTTTGTATCCATGTTTTCCATCTTTCTAGTGACATTAAATTTATCATCATTATCTATTGTATGTTATTCCAGTTATTTAAGTTATTGTTATCCTTGTCTCTTTTTGTTGTGAATTCTGTTTAATTATTGTTTATGATATTTACCTATTTTTATAATTATATATTGTGATATACTCTATTAATGATGGTATAGTCTCTCCATGGACATATCCTAGTCCCCCACTGCTAGTCGGTAACCTCTGGTGTTCAGAGAGATGCGCTTGAGGCCATGTGGCCCACCGGGCTTGGGGCACCTCCTAAGTGGCATCTAGGTCTGGGGCGTCATAAAAAGTGTCCATTAAATAATTAAATTTATAAAAATAGGTGATAAGGGTTGTATTTAATTCTTACAATAACATTTGTAAATTTTTAGAGTAGTTTTCTAATATTTATTATTTTTACCCTTAATTACCTAATTTACCCTTAAATATGGTAATAAAAATTACTAAAGTTACTATTCATATTGTATAAAAATAAAATGGGACTACTTAATAAATATGTAAATTATGATTCTAAATATGTAATCCATTTTTTACAATTATAAACACATAATTAGCTAAAATTAATTTAAAATTAATCATGTTGACGGAATGAGAAAATTGGTTTTTAAAGTGAGAAAGTCCAAAAGTTTGAAATGTTTTTATATCCAATTTCAATGTGAAATTGATTATAATTACCTTAATTGGATTAATTGATGTAAAATTGTACTAATTATACTTTAAAACCAATTCAAAACATAATTTAATGATATAAATAAGTTAGATGAAAAAACAGTTTTCAATTAAAATTCGGTATTTTTTACTGTTTATCAAAACATGAAACTTCTCAAAAAAAATTAACCAAAGTAAATTTTTATATTAATATTTCAAATAAGAAGATTATTTTTTCAATTATAATTCATAAAATTTTTAAAAACTATATTTAAAACTATTTCTCCATCAAAAGGCGGCAAAACTACCTTTTTAGAAAAATACTTCTTTTATGAGAAAAATTAGATTTGTTCTTATATACTATCTAAAAAACACATAAAATTAATGTTAAAAATTATAATGAATATATTATATATTTATTTCATTAATATAATTCAACATGAGTGATTTTTTTATTTATTGGTATAAAACACACTTGTGCATAGTTTTTTTGGAAAAACATTTCCTTCTATTTTAAAAAGGGTTTTACATTAATTTATAATTAATTGGTAGAAAAATTATATATACATTTGTAAACAATGATTTCATAATACAGTTAATCATATTCATACCCAGCATTCAAATGGCTAGGTTATAGCTATATTGTTACAATAATAAAATTATTTTTTGTAAAAACTTAATGTTGGTTATAACGCAAGCTAAGACGGTTTTGTGTGTAGCGCGAGACATTAAGAAATTAAATTTTTTTTAAAGAATAATCTATCTCATAAAAATATATGAGTGTTATAGATATCCCCTTATTCAAGGTTTTTTTATTTGGTTCTTCTTTAAAATCATATTAGTGGGTTATGAATCCTTCATCTCTTCTGCCGAGTATTGTTTTCATTTTTTTCTACATATCAAAACCTAACTAAGATCCTGTTAGGTCACGATTCATTCCAATTATTTGAAAAAAGGTTTGTTTATATTATTTTGTTTATATTATTTTATAATAAATGAGATTATAATAGATATATATGGTTTTTAAATTTAGTTATCATTTACTTTTACATAAATCCAATAAATTTTTTTATAAAATATATTAAATGACTATATAATTAATTAATATATTTATTTGTTTATTTTATTAATGTATTAAGGGGTTATTATATGTCATGTGATTATATAAAATAATTTATGGGAGATAACTTAGATACTTTTGTGGGAAATTAGGATAGATACTTGGTTGGTCGTCTATGTGAAATTGGGTTTAATATGATTTAAATTATTATGTAGAGTTTTGTAAGGAGATGTCACTCTCATGGATTAAATAGTTTTGGGATGTGGTTCCCCCATTGAAATTTAATTATATATACATGGTTCTCCCATTAAAATACACCCCAATGATATGGAACTACCATATAAAATGAACTATGAGAACATGGTTCTCCTATGAAAATATAGCACAAGGATATGGTGATCTAAAAGATATCTAATTATTCCCAACCTTATCTCTTTTCATACTTACCCATGATCATTATTGTGAAACTTTATTATGAGATATTCTCTTAATATGTAGTTATATCATCTAATTCTTCTCACATAATCTGATTATTCATTATTTTTTTGGTTACTTATGTTTATCATAATGGTATTGTTGATTATTAATTCCTCTGTTTTTATATTCACTATGTATTTATATGAAATGGAAATTAAAATTTATTTTCATTTTTTATAATCAGGTTCATTGGTTATAAGGTAATTTTTTATTTGAAATCCTTATTTCCATGTATCCCAAAGTTGTTTCTATATGAATGAAAATTTGATTCTTGTCTCTTAATATTCCTTAATTCTCATTAACATTTTCATTAGAAGACACTTTTCCTCCTCATAAATTAAATATAAATAAATATCTAAAAACAAGTTGGAATATATGTTTTAAAAGTGGATAACTTTCATGTATTCAAAGATATGTATAAACGTTCCATATATGATTCTTCTATTTTTTTTTGAAAACTAAAATATTAGTTTAATAGTTTTATTTCAAACTCTTATGGTATATATTATGTTATAATGGTTAAGAATAGATAATTTAGTGTGATCCTAATAGAAGCTATCTTTTTCACAATATATGCACACTCTATGTGAATATAGACCCAATTTACTTTGATTAGATTATATAATAGTTGTTTCACATTCTATGATTATACTTTTCTTGGTTCGTTATTTGTATTCATCAGTTATAGAATATATTATTTATCTTATTCTTTGTTTGGCTAGCTACTAGAATGCTTTGATAACTTTAATATTAAATTTGGTTGTAATGAATTTTTTAATTATGGTTTACATTATTGATTTGAATATAAATTTTTTACTGTAATAGAATAGATATAATCTATATGTATCATATTGATCATATTTCAACCGAGTTTCAAAATAATTTCAATTTTTTTCATTTTTCATTTAATAATTATTTGGAAGGAGGTCGTATATGTTGTTCATGTTATAATTGTGTTGGAAGACCTTGGTTATGTTAGGAAAAAGATAGAAAATATATAACAAAAGTTATATTTCAAATGAAATATTATAATTGGTATCAAAATGGATAGATGATACAATCTTCTATTGTTTATGAATGGAAAAAAATAAGTGTTATGGAGAATTCACTACTACACATAAGGCTTTTAACAGTGCTAAAATAGGTCTTTGTCAGCATAAAAAAGCACCGATAATCAGAGCACCCTTAAAGGCCTTATACCTTTATCAGCACTAGAAAATAATTGATAAAGGGAACCTTTATCAGCACTAAGAAAAGCACTAATAAAGGAGACCCTTTATCGGTTCTTTTATTTAGAATTGATAAAGGTGACCTTTATCAGCACTTAAAGAAGCACTGATAAAGGGGGTCCTTTATTAGTTCTTTTTTTAATACTGATAAAGTGGAATTCTTCTACAGTGTACTGTGAAAATTATAGCACACTATAGTAGAAAAAATAGGGATCAAATATCAAATACAGGGAGATAAAATAAAAAACATAATTGAAATAAAATTTAAAATAAAAATACAATAAAAAAACACAATATTATAAACATTTCAAACATTGTTTTGTACAATTACATGAGTAAGTATAATGTATCAAAAAAATTCAAAAACATCAACATTAATTTTTCTTTATCCCCCGAACCCAAGGCAGGCTATTAGTTGTTGAACAAACCACCCCATATTGAGAAAAATAATTCACTTTTATAAGAAAAAAATATTATGTTAGTAATACTATAGAGAAATAAATTAAACATGAAGTGTCAATTTTAAACTAAAAACATATACTTTGAGTCATAATAGGCCCACCGTGTATTGTATTGAGTTGTGGTTGATTCTTTCACATCACACCATTTCTTGTTGTTCTAAAAACTAGGTCCTATTGAATTGAATCGCATATTTGGTGATAAAAACTCACTATAGATGTGATCCCATTCAAGAGAACTTTTTTTTACAATAAGTCTTCAACTGTCGCACCATTTCTTGTTCATATCTAAGCATCATCTCTATGAAAAATTTCTAAATAAGTATCAAATAAAAAAATATGGAAATTAATTAAGTAATATTATATAAAATGATGATAAAATAATCTAATCTTGTTATACTCAATTTTTATTATGTGATACGTGATTTAAACTAAAATGACACTTCTATATTAAAAATACACACTTCGATTCATACCGACCACATCGTGTGTCGGATTGATGTGCAATAAATTTATACATGTCACAAATAAATTATGGATCATTTTCCTAATGTTTGAAAATAATCTAAGCTTCTTTACTCAGCTTTGGATATGTGATGCATGTTTTAAACTAAAATGACACATTTATATTGAAAACACATACTTTGAGTCATATTGGTAACATCATGTGTCATATTTATGTGAAATCAATTCTTAAATATCACAAATGAATTATGGACCATTGTCCTAAATTTTGAGAATAATCCAAGATTTTTTGCTCAATTTTGGCTATTTGATGTGTGTTTTAAACTAAAATGACACTTTTATATTGAAAACACATAATTTGAGTCATATTGACCACATCATATGTTAGATAGGATTATGGTCAATTCCTACACATGAAAAATAAATTATGGATTTTTTTTATTAAATTTTGAAAACAATATGATCTTTTTTTCTTAGTTTTAGTGATGTGACATGCGTTTTAAACTAAAATGTCACTTATTTATTAAAAATAAGAACTTTGAGTTATACCGACCACATCGGGTGTTGGATTGACATGTGGTTGATTCCTACACATCACAAATAAATTATGGATCATTTTAATAAAGTTTGAAAACAATCTGATCTTGTTTTCTTAGTTTTGGCTAGTGACATGCATTTTTAACTATAATGACACCTTTATATTGAAAACACACACTTTGAGTCATATCAGATACATCATGTGTTAGATTGATGCCAATTTTTACATGTCAAAAATGAATTATAAAGTGTTATACTAAAGTTTTAAAACAATCCAACCTTGTTTTCTTAATTTTGGTTATTTGATGTGTGTTTTAAACTAAAATGTCACTTTTATATTTAAAACACATAATTTAATTCATACTGATCACATAGTGTGTCATATTGGTGTGCATTTAATTTCTATATGTGAAAAATAAATTAAGGATTATTTTTATAAATTTTAAAAACAATCTGATCTCATTTTTCAGTTTTGGAAATGTGACACACGTTTTAAACTAAAATGGAACTTATTTATTAAAAACATGCACATCAAGTCATACCGACTACATTAGGTTTTGGATTGACATGTGGTCAATTCCTACACATCACGAATTAATTATGGATCATTTTCCAAAAATTTGAGAACAATACAATATTTTTTTCTAAATTTTGGCTAGTGATGTGCATTTTAAACTAAAACAACACCTTTATATTGAAAGCACACACTTCAAATAATATCGGTCACATCATGTTTCATATTGATGTGTGGTCAATTCATACACATAAAAAATGAATTATGGACCCTTTTCTTAAATCTTGAAAATAATTTGAGCTCATTTGATCGATTTTGGCTATTTGATGTGGGTTTTAAACTAAAATTAATCCGTTATATTGAAGACACATAAATTGAGTCATATCAACTACATTGTGTGTTAGATTGGAATGTGGTCAATTTCTATATGTGAAAAATGAATTATGGATTGTTTTAAAAAAAATTGAAAAGAATCTAAACTTGTTTGGTCAGTTTTTTCTATGTGACATGTGTTTTAAATTAAATTGTTGCTTCTTTATTGAATACATGCACTTTGAGTCATACCAACCACAATAGGTGTCTGATTGATTTACATTTGATTCTTACATGTCACAAATGAATTATAAATTATTTTACTAAAGTTTTAAAACAATCAGATCTCATTTTATTGGATTTTTCTAGTGACATGTGTTTTAAACCAAAACAACACTTATATTTAAAATACACACTTTGAGTTATATCAGTCATATCATTTATCGGATTGATGTGAGTTCAATTCTTACACATCAAAAATTAATTATAGACCTTTTTCCTAAATTTTGAAAACAATCCAAAATCATTTTATAAGTCTTGTATATTTTATGAGTGTTTTAAACTAAAATGACACTTTGATATTGAAAACACGTAATTCGAGTTATACCGACCACATCATGGGTCAGATTGGAATGTAGTCAATTCCTACACGTGAAAAATGAATTGTGGATCATTTTTATAAATTTTGAAAACAAATTGATCTCGTTTTCTCAATTTTGGATATTTGATGTGTGTTTTAAACTAAAATGACACTTCTTTATTGAAAACATGCACTTTGAGTCATATTGACCACATCAGATGTTAGATTGACGTGTGGTCAATTCCTACACATTAGAAATGAATTATCAATCATTTCCTTAAATTTTGAAATCAATATGAGATTTTTTTCTCAGTTTTGGATATTTGATACTTATTTTAATATAAAATGACACCTTTGTATTAAAAAACATTCAATTTGATTCATACCGACCACATCATGTGTTTGATTGACATGCGGTCAATTTATACATTTCACAAATAAATTATGGATTATTATCCTAAATTTTGAAAAAAAAATATGAGATTATTTTCTAATTTTGTCTAGTTGATGTGTGTTTCAAACTAAAATGAAACTTCTATTTTGAAAACGCATACTTCAAGTCATACCAACCACATAGTGTATCGTATTGGATTGAGGTCAATTCCAACACAAGGAAAATAAATTATGGATCATTTTACAAAAGTTTGAAAACAATAAAACCTCATTTGATTAGTTTTGGTGATGTGACATGCATTTTAAACTAAAATGGCACTTATATATTGAAAATATGCACTTCAAGTCATACCGACCACATCGTGTGTCAGATTGACGTGCTGTCAATTTTTTCATGTCACAAATTAATTATGGAGAGTTTTCTTAAATTTATAAAACAATCTGAGATCATTTTTTTATTTTTGGCTAATGACATGCGTTTTAAACTAAAATGACACCATTATATTAAAAACACACACTTCAAGTCATATCGGTCACATCATGTGTCAGATTAATGTGTGGTAAATTCTTACATGTCACAAATAAATTATAGATCATTTTCTTAAAGTTTGAAAGTAATATGTAATTTTTTTTCTCAGTTTTGGCAATTTGATCTCTGTTTTAAACTAAAAAACACTTTTTTATTGAAAACATGTACTTTGAGTAATACCAACCACATCATGTTTCAAATTGAAATGAATTAAATTCCAAAAATTGAAAAATGAATTATGGATCATTTTCTTAAAGTTTAAAAACAATCCAATATTTTTTGCTCAGTTTTGGTGATGTGAAACACATTTTAAACTAAGATGGAACTTATATATTGAAAACACATACTTCAAGTAATAAAAACCAAATATTTTATCAAATTGATGTGTGGTTAATTTTTACACATCATAAATAAATTATGTATTATTTTCATAAATTTTGAAAACAATACGAGATTGTTTTATTAGTTTTGGTTAGTAATGTGTGTTTTAAACTAAAATGAAACATTTATATTGAGAACACGTACTTTCAGTCATATAGGTCACATCATTTTTTGGATTGATGTGTGTTTGATTCATACACATCACAGATGAATTATGGATTATTTTCCTAAAGTTTTAAAAAATACAAGATTGTTTTCTTAGTTTTTCCTAGTGACGTGTATTTTAAAATAAAATGGCTCTTTTATATTGAAAACAGACACTTCAAGTCATATCAGTCACATCATATGTTGAATTGATGTGTGGTCAATTCTAACACATCACAAATGAATTATGGATCATTATTCTAAATATTGAAAACAATGTGAACTTGTGTTCTTAGTTTTTCAATTTGATGTTTGTTTTAAACTAAAATAATACTTTTTTTATAGAAAACATGTACTTTGAGTCATATCGACCACACCGGGTCTCATATTAATGTGTGATCGATTATTACACATCAAAAATAAATTGTCGATCATTTTCATAAAGTTTCAAAACAATCCGAGATTATTTTATTGGTTTTGTCTATTTTATGGATTTTTTAAACTAAAATGGCACTTTTATATTGAAAACACAAACTTCAAGTCATAATAAACTCATCGGGTGTCAGATTAATGTGTGGTCAATTTTTACATATCACAAATAAATTATGGATCATTTTCATAAATTTTGAAAACAATTAGATATTTTTTTCTCAATTTTTTCTATCTGATGTGTGTTTTAATCTAAAATGACACTTTTATATTAAAATCGTGTACTTAGAGTAATACCAACCACATCATTTTTCAGTATCTATGGTCAATTCCTACACATCAAAAATGACTTTTGGATCATTTCCCCAAAGTATCAAAACAATCTAAATTTTTTTTATTAGTTTTTATCGTGTGACGTGTGTTTTGAAGTAATGTATAAATTTAACAAAATAAGTATCAGATAAAAATGATAAGGAAATTAACTAAAAAAAGTTGATAAAATGATGATAAAATTAACTAAATAAGTAGGAGTAATTCGTTTCTTCATGATATCTGTATACATTCTAACACCATGCATTTTTTCATTCATTTCCTTAAAAAATGATTTCTTTAATTATATTTCACCTTGAGAAATAGATTAAAAACAATATATAAGCATTCTGATACTAATACTTCACATCCCAAATATATTTCTAAGGTCATAGATCTTACTAGATCACAAACATAATAGGTAATCACTTAAATTTGATGTCAGAAAACATTTTGACACCATGTACTCTGCCCAATAATCTCTAAAAAAATTACTTCTTATTTTGAGTATGTAGATTACTGTCAATATTGGTAGTTATGAGAAAACATAGATAAAAAATGATTAAGAAATATTTTTTTGAAATTCTAATTACCTTAAAAATTACTTATTTGGGGATTCTAGTCTTTTCATGGTATATGATATCCTTTATAAATTAACAAATGCAATATCAAAAATTATTGTCGTTATTTTTCTTCGAACACTACAAAAAAGTTGACCGAAATAAGTAAAAATTTTTAAAATATGTTTTGATAGTTAATTTTTCTATATATACATTAATTTGTTTCCATTTGAATAAATCTATAAGTTTCTTATGTTTAGTGACCAACCTCATACCATGATTTAGCCTATATTTATATATCACTTTATCATAACAAAATTCTCATTCAAACACAAACTGAAACATTTAATTTTAATTTTATCTATAAAATATTGATTTGAATGCATTAAAAATTCACAATACACGTCATGTGTGGTTTTTTTTATGGAAATCCATGAATTATATCTAAAAAATAAATATTTTTGGTATTAAAATTGATTGTGATCAGTATCTAGTGCTTCCTAAAAAATAAAATAAGTAATGGAAAAAAGAAAAATATATTTTATATGATTATATTATAGAGTTTCACCCCTATATTTTAGGAATTAACAAGAGTCTATCATCTGTAATTTTCTTCTCAAATGTATCACTTAGTTCATCTTTTTTCTTATCAATTTCTTCCAACCACAAAGAAATTTTTTCCAAAGAAATGATACAGGGATTAATGAATCCAAATTGTGATTCACAAGTTTTTTCCTTTATATAGTATTAATATAAATGCATTTAGAAAATATGAATAGTTATTAACTTTAATGAACATGGTAGATCATTTTTTGGAAAAAAGGATTATGAAAATTTACATGATGTATATATTCACAATTGAGACTCATATTCATTCAAACTTGAGAACCTAGTTTATATTATTAAGACTAACCTTGTCTATAATGAAATGTCAAAATATTTCTTCTTCATATTTAATGTAGGACACGTATCCATATTTGAATGTGGTGTTTTTATGAAATTGTAATGTTAATATATGTTGTAGTGGAACTGGGGAGTAGAATTTACTCCCAAAATTTCCTTTCTTTTTCTTGGTTGATTCATTGGATTTTCTTTATTGGACCTTACATTTCCCCATTTTTTATCTATCTATGTAGCAACTCAATTTTGGCCCTATCCGACTTTGGAATATTCCTACAAATAATTCTAGAGCTAGGCGTGAAGATGGCGTGTGATTCTGAGGCAAGGTGTGCTCGGAATTAATTTTATAAAAATATTAAGTATTTTCATTCTATGCATGTGGTGAATATGGTTTATCTCTCAAATAGTAGCTCGGATCATAAATATGAGGGTACGGTTGCGTCCAGAGCGTGTCATTTACCCTAGGAAAGGTATAACTTTTTTAGGCACATACCTTCTGTGTTTGTAATATCAAACCTCACTTCAAACCTTTTTTTATCAACTGTTATAGCTTTTTCATTTGAAAAAAAAATGTTAAGGTCATACCTCATGTATATTTATAATATTATATTACCATTCTATGAAAGTTAAAATAGAATAACTGGCCTTTTTAATATATATATCATCAAGTGGAATAGGAAACTCATCACTAGGATCTTGAGATACTTCAATACCCACTCTCATGTGATATTTTGGGAGCTCTTTGTTGTGTATCATGTATCCTTATATATTATACATCATACCCCTATCAACAAGGCGGTGTGTGGGTGTTGATAGATAGAAATAACATACAACTTTACCCAGGATAATTTTATAAATATAAAGTTATCATAAGTTGTTTGATTCTCATTTAGGAGAAAGAGTAATGAAAAAAATACTTACCTCAGGTATGGTAATTGGTTGAGGTGAATGACTAGCCTCAAATCTAGTGGGGTCATTTGGTTGTTCATGTGAATATATTTTTTACCCTACTGGTTCGCTTTGATCCTTTCAGATATATTGGTCTGCTAAACCAAATTGGAAAATAATATCTTACAAAGAATCTATTTGCTTTATATAATCCTTTCATCATATGATATATATATATATGTATATATCTTCTTGTGGTTTTATCTTTTTGAAATATGTTTGAGGAGACACTCCAAAACCTACACCTCTAACGCGGCCATATTGTTCTAGTCTCTTCAAAGCTACTAAAATTAGTTTTTATTTAGGTATGGTTGTTGGTGATTCTTATGTCTAAATTGTATAAAAACATATGAATTTAAATAGATATTTTTATTTAAAAATGTTATAAATCAAAACGAATTACTATTATTTAATAATTATACATGTTTCACATACTGATTTTGTGTTTTCATCAACTAGTTTATGCTCTTTATTTATGAGGGCCTCCTTCTATAACACATGACGTGGGATGGAAGTGGATTCAGATTTCATCAATCTTCATATAAATAAAGTAACGTATGCTATTTCATATCACTTAAAACTTTTATTGTATATTTAAAATACATACCATTTTATTATCTAGTGAAGTGTACCCTATCCTTGATTTACGATAGGGGTACATTGGTTTTGATGCACATTATTTATTTTTATCACTCATTTTTTGTTTCATAAATTAATTTTTTTAAATCAAATTGGATAAAATAAATAATTTCAATTAATATATTATTGACTACAAATCACCTAAAATTATTTCTCATTGTGACTACTGATGAAATCATTTCATGTTTCCTATTTTATAATGCGTGTATAAGTAATCGGTGGGTGGGGATTTACTCTTGCCTCAGCATACCTAAGATGAAACTTGGTAATAAGTATCCAGAAGAATATATGGGATTTTTAGTTTCCATTAATACATATTTATTATGAAAATAATCTAAAATAAATGAACTCTACATGGAGTAATGAAAAGTAAATCAGTGTTTCATTATATAATTTTACAGTAAAATGGAGAATGTATATTGTAACATTACCTTAATATCTTCCCAAAGGGTTTCCTTTATTACATGTTGGATGTGGCACCATGAATCTATATCAATTGGAACATTAATTCTCATTATGAACCCAATATTACTAATGAACAATGACTTTTTGGGGTCAACAGGTTGGTCGTGTTGATTCCAGCCAATGTCAAATTTTATAACCTTGCTTCTTGACTTTATAATTTTAGTCAAAATAGTGTTTCTAGTGCATTATTATTTTTTTCATCAACATGTTGTTCATCTACTAATAATTTTGTAGTTTCAGAATCAATTATTTATTCTTCCCCGATATTTCTAACATCATCATGTATAGAAGTCATTGTCTGCATGAGTTGTCAAACATTTAATTTAGATTATGTTAATACAATATGGATAACATAATATTATGAGGAAAATAATAGTATATTAAAAAAACTTTAACCTACTCATTGAAATATCTTTCTTTCTTTAAATTTTGAAGGGATTTGGATCATATATTGAGAATCCAAATACTCTCTTTATGGTCCCCTCAAACATACAATACATTATCTACATTGGGACCTCCATGAAATGATTATGATATCCCAATGAAAGGGTCATCCAAGATTGAATTTTCATTTGGCCCTATAGTTTTTTAGTCTCTATTAATACAATTGACTAATTCTTGTTTACTAGATCTGAGCCATAAAATACTTGCACTACTTATGATGCCATTATGAATAGCTCATCCTTATACCCTTTCATATTGAAATCCACCTTCATGAAGCTCATCTCATAAACTTTCATTACACTCCTATTTTCAATACATTTGTAATGGAAAATCAACACTTTAAATGATTTGTAATCAAACTCATATATCTATTCGATGATACTGAAATATAACATATTTACATAAATTGGATTTTTATCCTTGGAACTAGATATATTCATTTCTTTCCCTGTAAAAATATAAATTGTTTTTCATTGTATTATGGTCATCTTGTTCTTTTGTATATAATGTATAACCATTAATTAAAAAACTAGTTTAAGACATAATATTTTCATTTGGTCCCATGACTAGCCATCGAAGTCATTTGACAATGGAATTTGAATTTTTAGGTAACTCTTTATAAATATGATCGTGGAACCATCCTATAAACTACTGATTATTATTATTTCATATCCATCCTTTATCCCTTTATGGATTCAAATGTCTATGAATTTCTTTGTGAGATTCAATGTATGGATCAACATCTTCACTATTATGTAAAATGTAAAGGTGTGCTTTCTATCACTCTATGATAATAATTGTAGCAACATCTCTTCCAGAAATACCTTCTCCCATAAGGCATCTATTGTGATAAGACTTTGGGAGACTGATATTATCAACATCTGATAGGTAATCAATACATAATTCAAAAACTTCTTCAATAATATATCATTATACAATAAAAACTTATGGAGGACTTCGATTCATGATGTACCCTTTAAAAATATTTATATACCATTCAGTGGGGTACATCTATCTATAATAGACAAGACCACATATTTGAACCTCTCAAACCAAGTGAACCATTAGGTAGACCATTATATCAAAAATGGTGTTGGGAATAACATCTCTAATTCACATAATATGACTATAACATCCTTATTCATGATTAGAAACTTCATTAGGTCTATAACTTTACTACATTTGTCTTTGAAAAAGAAGCAAGTTTTGATTAATGTATGTTGTACATTTTTTGGTAGAATACAATGTAAAGTGACGAGCATCAAATCTTGCATCAAAACAAGATATTTGTGTGATTTTAGGCCCTATAACTTCAAATTATTCATTAAAATGACATTATTGATATTTAATGAATACCCATATGAAACTCTTACACCATTAAGTAAAATGAAAAATTGAAAATTTTATTTTTTGGATATAGTGTAAGATGCTAGAGAAAGAAAATTATGACTTTTACCCTTCACCAGTGCTAAATCTTCCCTTATCTCCAAGTAAATCATTTTTAACCTAGCCTTGATGTCATCTTTTTTTTCTAGGAAAATTTAGTAATGTGAAAATAACATTATAAAATACATTTTTTTCTACATGAATGACCTTAATAAAATGTTTGACATACAAATAATTCTAGTAAGGTAACTCAAATAAAATTGAACACTTTTTCCAACCTGATTTTGTAAGGTTTATTAAAAATGGTTTACCAAAAATAGTGTCAATATATTTTACTTTATATAATAGTTGATCTCCCATTAGTGGAGACAATGTTGTACATTGTTCAGTATTCCCATCAAATATTTTCATCCTGGATCGATATTTATGACGTCAAGGTAAAAAAATTGATGTCCTAAAAAAACAGTCCTTGAGGAATGTTTCAAAAGAACTGAGTGTGTTCATTCTTCATAAATAGGACACCCCAACATTCCTTTAATTTTATAGACTGACAAATTACCAAAATCAGGAAAGTCATATATCATTCTGTAAAACATGACCCTCAATGTGAATTCTTCAGTTCTATGAGAATCATACATTATAACACATGTATCCCACATCAATTTCAGTTCTTCGATCAATGGAGCTAAATAGACATCAATATCGTTACTAGGTTGTTTTGGTCCAAATATAAGAAGAGATAACATAATGTATTTGCAATTCATGTATAACCATGGAGGAAAGTTATAATATACCAATATAATTGGCCATGTACTGTGAGTACTACTTTATACACCAAAAGCATTTATTTAATCTGTAGATAATTCAAGATGGAAGTTTCTCGGATCATTTCAAATTCATGATACTTATAATCAAATTTCTTCCACCGAGGTGAGTCTGATGGATGACATAGTTTCTCATCATTAATTATTGGCATTCCATGTCAATTATCTCATGGTTTTCTAACATCCATATAGTCTTATAAATCATGGAATGATTGGGAAGTACAATGAATATTTTGAATGATTTTATTTATCTTTCTTGTATCAATTCATTCTACACTTAGGGAATTTTATGAGTGATCCATGGTCCTTGTAAAACAAAATGAAATCATTTGTACAATCATGTATTTTTTTATATATTATTCCCATCAAACATAGCATTCGTTAAAAATAATATATTCTATGAGTAAGTTCATTTTATTTTGGTAGTATATAATTCAAGATACCAAGTAGTTCTATAAAGCTGGTGTCACTCCATATGATGCTAGTTTTCAAATTATATAACTTCAATATAGCTAACAATGTTGTGTATTTAGTATAAACAGTATACAATATTCTCTTATCACAGCTATTTAACTTCTTAAACAACTTTGGACAATCACAAATTTCATATTAAATTTCCATTGTCATTTCTTCTATACATTCTTCATCTTCATTTACACTGGTATTCATATCAAATGATCCATAAACCTTAGTATCATACCAATAAATGTGCACATTCAGTTTTTCCTCATGTTTAGTCCAATATTTATAGTTCTGATCTATTCTGTGACAAATCAAATGTTCTTCCAACTCTTCTAGACTAATTTGTCTTGAATAAAAATAATGTTAACATGGATAAAGGATTTGAGAAGGTTCATATGAATTCTCTATTGAAAACTTGATTAACTATTTAACTCCATATTTATACTCTTTTTCTATATGGTTTTCATGCATCCATTTTTTATTCATATTCATCCTATTGGGTTAATAAAATATTCATTTTGTACAAAAAATAAATAAATACACATTATATATTCATAATCAAAGGAGGAAGTTATAGATAATTATAATAAGGGGAACCCAACATTTGAATGTTATCGGTTCTGATTCCTGACAAGTTGTCATTTTACATAAGGGTGACATTAAAAGAAACAACCTAGGGTAAACATTTAGTTTTTGGTCCAAGTTCTTGATTTTATGTTGTGTGGAAAAAAAATGTGGTAATAAATATATTGGCAAAAAAATTATTTATTATTGGATGGAAGACTTCCCTTGGAAATTATTGTTCTTAATTTTCATTTAATTATGACCAAGATTTCTAAATTTGTGTAAAATATCTTTCATAAGAACATACAAGGTCATGTAATCACTAGATTTTGACACAGGGTCAAGGAACTTGGAATTTCATAAAATAAATGGATGAAAATGTTATTGATGACAGAAGTAAAGTGGATTTCATGTTACTCTCTTTTTCTGTATATTATTCTATACTATGTATTATAGGAATACCAAAATATATATTTGTACTATAACCCACTGATGAATCCCTATTTTAAAAATATTATATTTATCAATCTTAGGTATATTTCACATATCCTACAATACCCAAAATCACTATTCAATTTCCATAAAAACTATACAAATATTGTCCATTAATAAACATTCCAAAAAATTTAGTTATCATGGATTTCACATCATTGAGATTAAAAACATTCTGATTCTAACTCTAACAATTTCATGGATCACTACAAGTTATCTCCCATATCATGTAGTCAAAAACTTAATAGGTATATCCAAAAGAGTATACTCGTTCTTAATAAAATCCATAACACGTGTATGGTTAGGGGAGATTATAATAAACTTTATAAAATTCATCCAATATCTTTTAATCATGTATTTGTTTGAGATAAATGTGTTTTAAATTATAAATTTTTATGGGTGACACTCAAACCATTCTTAATGATACAAAATAGATCAAAATAATAATAATATTTTGTACATGGATTGATCAAAATAATTAATGTTATCAATAAGAAGTTAAAACTTATACATACCCATGGACCTCAAACCATGACTAAATTTTTCATTATTCACACCTCATATGTAAGGTAACTAGATAAGAAAATTAATATGAAAAATCATTTTCTAAACATCTATATTAAATAAGGAAAACTCATAATACCTTTGATTTTAAATTCGTAGTTGGTGACCATTTTTCATAATCCTAACATTAAACTATCTTGAGGCATTTTAAACACTAAAACATACCTTTTATATATGGGTTGTAGTTTTAAAAATTATTTTTAATTAGTTGTACTCATTCAACCAATCATTTATTTAAAAATCTTTATAAATTTCATGAGTGTTCAACAACTCAATATGCCATTTCCACAAATATGATTCAAAATCAATCAACTCAACACACAATATGCCTATTTATTCATATTACTTATGGTAAAAGCTTATAAATTATGTTTTAAATCTATATGATCCCTAAACTAATCCCAAATATTCAAGAATCATATAAAAAGTTTAAAATAAATAATTTCAAATTATTATACTCAATCAAAACACATCCCAACTCTAAATTCAAAAACAAAAAAATGGAAATCAATAATCAAATAAAAAACTTCCAAAATGAATGAATTCATAATTAAACTCCTTTTAAATGTATGATTACAAATAAAAAACAATATCAACTAAATAAACAAAATATTTAAACCTAAACCATTAGAAAAAATAATGTTTTTAAAATAGATGAAAAACCAAACAAGGAATAAAATCTCTAACAAGTTTAAGAGAGTAGAATGTGGATTATCTAATTTCCAGTAATGGGGGAACCACCCCTGTTTATAAGCCAATATCCTTGCTCAGGCCTATCAGTGTAGTTAACTCAATGTGGCCAATGCGGCCCACTCATGATAGCCAATGCGGATAACCCCAAACACCCCAGCGAGTAGAATGTGGATTATCCAATTTCCACGCCAGGTGAAGGAGTGACCTTAGAATCTAACCCTCGTTGATCCACTCATATCATATTTAGAGGGTTAATCACCTTAGTGTTGTTGTGCTAGAAAGAGTATAAGAGATCCTTGATACTCATGGAGTTCGGTTCATACCGCGATTGAATTTATAGTATGAAGAGAGATGATCGACGACACTAATAAATGAGAGAGGAGAAGAAAAAATAGCATACCTTAAATTTGATAGTTGATTCGTCTAAGAGAAGATCGAGGGAAAGTGGTAGTAGAGATTAACTTCTGTGAGAGCTTGAACGATATAATGTAAATCAATTCAGTTAGGGTTCTTTTAAAAATATTAGGGTGGTTTTTATCAGTGCTTCCAAAAAGGCAGTGATAAAGAGGGGTCTTATCAGAGCTAAAATAATAAACACTGATAAAATACCTATTTATCAGCACTTGCTTAGTGTTAATGAAGATATAACGTTATCAACACTAAAGAATAACTGATAAAGACCTATATAATTAATTTTAATAATATAATTAACATAATTAAAAAATTAAAATGTATATAATTATAAATAAATAAATATAAATGTATATAATTATAAATATATTAAAATAACTATAAATATGTATTTATAAATATAATTATATATATTTATAACAATAATTATAAATAAATATATTTATAAATATATTTATAAATATTTGTATATAATTATAAATATATTTATATCATTATATATATTTATATATTTATATATATATATATAATAAACATATATATATTAGGTGCTTGAGGGTATAGTTACAATCAAACACACACACACATCACACACACATAAACTGAAAAGGCAGAGCATAGCCCCTTAAGGGATAACCCACTCATCCATCCCTATTTATTCATTATTAAAGGCTTGTATGCCCATTACTGGATATCACGAAGGTCCCTTCGTTTTGATGGTACAAAGGCCCTACTTGAAAATGTCAAAACATGGTAAATAAATATGTATAAATAAATATTAAAAAATGATTAAATTCCAAAAAAAATAAAAAAAATATTAAAAATAAATAAATAATACTAATTGAAATAATATTAAAAAATAAATAAAATGTACATATTAAAAACATAATATATTAAATATATTATTTTACTAAAAGAATTTATAAATTGAATATTAAAATTTTAATAAATTTCATAAATTTTAGGAGTATGTGTTTCTATATAAGATTTTATTAATTACATAAATATTTATATGTCTGAAATTAATGCGTGTGTGTGTGTGTACACACAAACACAAGTTTGATATATGTTAAATTGAATAATGAAATTATATAATATGTAGTGTCTATTAATTAAATGAATAATAATATGAATGAATAAATTCAAAAATGAATAATTATTATTAATTATATAGACAATTTTAAAAAATAAAAGAAAAATATTTATATATGTTGAAATAGAAATGAATACGTGTTAATTATATAAATTACAACCATCTTAAAAATATTAAATGTTAATGAACAAACATGTATAAATAAATATTCGAAAATAAATAAAATTACAAAAATATTGAACAATGAAAAATTGAAAATGAATAAATTACAAAAAATATTAAATATATTAATGAATAGTTATGTATAAAAACATTACAAATGAATAAATTAGAAAATATTAAGAGAATAAATATTTAAAATCTATAAATTATAAAATAAGTAAGCACACACTTAACATTGTCAAAGAATAAATTATATTAAATGAATACATTTTAAAAATGAGTGAAATTTAATTATATATATATATATAATTAAATAATTAATATACTGTTTATAATTAATAAAAATGAATAAAATTATTAAAAATAAATAAATTTAATATATATATATATATATCAATAAATATTATATTAATTATTTAATTAGTATATGAATTATTTAATTTCTATATTAAGTATTTAATTAGTATATTAAGTATTTAATTAGTATATAACATTAAATAGTATATTAATTATTTAATTAGTATATTAAGTATTTAATAATTTTATTCATTATTATTAATTATAAATAGTATATTAATTACTTAATTATATATATATATATATAATTAATATACAATTTATTAATATATATATATTAAATTTAATAAATTTAATTTCAAAAAATTTGGGGGTTGGCTCGGTCCAGCTCATGAACCTTCATGAATATATGTTTAAATAAAAATGAAAATATATTAATTATGTAAATTAAAAATGTATTAAAAAGATTAAATGAAAAAAATACATAAAATTTTATTAATGAAATGTTTCTTATTAAAAATGAATAAATTTAATATATATATATAGTAATAAATAGTATATTAATTATTTAATTAGTATATTAATTATTTAATTATTATATTAAGTATTTAATAAATTTATTCATTTTTATTAATTATAAACAATGTATTACTTATTTAATTATATATATAATATTTTAGTAAATTATTAATTTTTAATTAAATAATTAATATACTATTTATTAATATATTTTAATATATATTGATATATATATATATATATTAATATGTATATTAATATATATCAACATTTAATATATATCAATATATATTTTTATATACGAAATAAAAATTTAATTATAAAATAATGAATAAATATAAATAAATATTAAAAATGAATAAATTGTAAAAAATATTAAACAAATTAAAATTAAAAAAAAAAGAGAAATATTAATGTGTGTGTGTGTATATATATGAATATATTAAATAATTAATATAATATTTATTAATATATGTCAATATATATATATTAATATATGTATATTAATATATATCAATATTTAATATATATCAATATGTATTTTTATACACATTATATGAATTTAATTATAAAAAAATGTTTAAATATAAATAAATGTTAAAAATGAATAAATTTAAAAAAAATAAACTAATAAAAAACAAAAAAAAATTAATATATATATATATATATTAATATATATATATATATATTTATATATATTAATATATATTTTTATATATGAAATGAAAATTTTATATAAAAATTTTTTAAGTCAGATGGCCCTCAACCTGAAGGGTTGGCCATTTAGGCAGCCCAATAGGGAAGACCTGATGAACAGAGGGTGGGGAAAAGCTTGTAGTGAGCATAAGGTGGGTCAAGGCCCTCATAGGCCCATGTATGTAGGCATGGGCCCATATAGGTGTGTATGGAGCATGTATGCGAGATCTCGTCCCCGCAACAGAATTTTGAAGTCGTGATGTTGTGGAATGATATAAAAAGAAGTGGTTGATCATCCATATTTTCAATGTGGGACTCATGCGTTAGTTTTATCAGCTCTAGAAAATGTATTGATAAAGGTTACCCTTTATCAGTCCTAAAAAGAGATGATAAAGGTGTATTTTATCAGTGTTTTTTAGCACTGATAAAATATACCCTTTATCAATAATTTTTTTAGTACTGATAAAGGCAATCATTATCCACGCTTTTTGTTAGTACTGATAAAATCTAGCACTGAATAAACCCAAAATTATAGTAATTACTTGATATTTGATGAGTTTCCATTTGTGCATCATCATAAGAAAGATAGTATCCCAATGTAAGAAGACAATTATATCAATACACATAAGGAAAATAATTAAAATGATGATATTGAGAGTGTTAAAAAATAATTGATGATGTCAAGACTACTGTATATCATGAATGTAATAAAATGAAAAGGTTGGAATTTTTAATGTGGTTGTATCATGGAAAACCCATTTATGGGATTTTTAATACTATCATTTATTATATTCTTGATTTTTTGAAGGAATTTCTTCTAGATGATATAGATATTCCCTCAAATCATTATATGAAATATAAGATAATTAACCAGCTTGGATTTTGTACTAATAAAATCAATTCTTGTCTGAAATATTGTAGTTTATTTTGAGAGGAAATATTAGATCTTAATGATTGTAAAGAATGTGGTATATCTTGATATAATACAAATATAGATGGAATGACATCTCATGTTCCATATAAAGTTATGTGGAACTTTTAATTAATTCCTATGCGTCAAAATCTATTCATGTATGCTGAAATATCAAAAAATATGTGATGGAATGATGCTAAGAGAATTAAAGATGGTGATGAGTTGGTTCATCCTGCAAATGGATTATCATGTCAGACATTTGATGCACAACATCCTAATTTTGTACCTGAGTTGTGTAAAATTAGTTTGGTTTTATCCTATGATGGTCTTAATCTATTTGGTTAGATTCTTACTTATCATAGAACTTGGACAGTTTTTATTCACGTTTGTAATCCTCCTTCATAGATTTTTATGGAAAAACATTTCACTTTTTTTATTATACTAATATCTAAACCTTTTGATACTATCAATGATATTTACATCTACTTGAAACCTTTAATAAAAGAGTTGAATCATCCTTGAGATTTGCCTATGTGCACATTCGATGCTTCTTCAAAAAAAGTATTTCAAATATATGCAACCCTTATATAGACTATAAATGATTTCCCTACTTATACAATGATGTTTTTTTGGAGTATGAAAATAAAAACTATCATGTCCTATTTTTATGAAGAATACACAATCTAGAATACATAAATATCATCGTAGTTTCAGTTTCATGGGGCATCAATGATTCCTTCTGATGGATCATCAATATAAGAAGAATCATTAGAGGTTTTATAATACTATTTGTAACACCCCAAAAATTTAAAAATATATTTAATATAGAATGTATGAAACACTGATTCTCTACAAAACACCACTTTTTTATAACCTATCCAAGTAAACATAATTTTTTCACCTCTGTGATTTGAATTTCAAAAAACTGACATACACGGTTGCGTTCAATGAGATATTTAGAGTTTGACCAGAAAAACTTAATTTTTAATGAATAGTAACATACCCTAATAAATATTAATGAATAGTAATGAATATTAAATCAACCAAAAAAATATAAAATTCACCCATGAATGTATAAATGCAATTTAGACATCTTAAAAGTGAAAAATGATCATAGTATAAGTATTGGTATTTTTGTGTGTCATAAATATTTTAATTGAAATTTTATTTATAATTTAATAATTTAAAATGGAAATTTATTTTCATAAATTTTATTCATAAATTTTTACTTTATTGTCTTATGGTTATAAGATAATTTTATGGGACCTTGATTAATTTCTCAATGTGTTATAAAACGAGTTATAGTTTTAAAGTTGTTTTTTTGGAATAAATTATGATTTTATTTAAAAATTAAATTAAAATATTTAGAAAATTAATTTCAAAAATTGGATTTCATTTTTTAATTCTACACGTTGAAAAAAATTACGGTGAATTTTTGGGATTTTTCTGAAATACTCTAATTTTTTATGCATAGTGAAATATGGTAAAATATTGTGTATAAAAATTATCAGTTAAATACACTATTTATGAGATCATGAGTGATTTAAGGACACTTGTTTTAAACTCACATGTACTTATTACTATTATGTGTCACATGAAACAACACTATTGGTTGTCTTGAGGGAAATAATAAAATAATGAGTAAAATATTCAAAATTCACTCCTCTCCTCCACTATAAAAACCCCTCATCACTCCCTCTTCTCTTCACTCATCTCAAGACTTTTTCCTTATCTAAGATCTACCCAAATAACCTTCCTTATTCACTCCCCACATCTATGATCTCTTGGTCTTTCCAAAGACTAAAACCTCTCCCCTAAAGAGGCTCTCAAGGAAGATTGCTTCAAGAGGTAAATTTCTATTTTCATTTCTTTTATTTCAAGTTCTCTTTTATGTGGTATGTATTTCAAGTTTTCATAAAATTTTATTATTTTAATTTTATTCTATCCCTCTAATATTTTATGAGTATTATATTAATTTGTGGCCCATTTCCCCTCTCTTTTTAATGTTTTCTAAAACCATGTTGCATAGTTTTTATGTTGCAGAATTTCTATCTCAAACTCTCTCTCTTTTTCAAGCACTCTTATTATGTTATTATCTTTTAATTTCAATTGTATTATGTTGGGATATGTAATTCCATATCCTCATCACTTTATATATTATTTAATAATTATGAGATACCATTTTTCTATCATTAATATATTTTATGAATTTTTAAGTGACACCATTAGGCTGCCAGATTTTCGTAAGGGGTTTCTCAACTTTTCTTTTATTTTGAGTTCCTTTATTTTTTATTTCCTATCCTAATTTCTTCAAAATGTTTTTATAACTCCATTATCTTACATGTAATAGAATTTTTTCATGATAAAGTGATAATTTTTCATCATCTCTCCTTTCCCATTATTTTATACTAAAAATGAAAATACCATATGAGATGTGCTAATTTACCACATTCAAGGACGATGGGTCTTCAGTTTCTATTACTATATCCAATTATGCTCATGAAAACATTATTGTGGTTGAAAAAAACTATAATATATGTCTTATGTATCATCTATATATTTTTAATCTTTTTGTACACATGGTTTTTATTTATAAATAAAAATAAGTTCGTTGTATTCAAAAAATACCAATTAACCCAAACAGTTTTTATTAAATAATTTATATAATGATTCATCTTCAATACAAGTAACCAAATGAAACTTAAAACCATTTAAACTTCTTTATATTCACTAAATAAAATATAAATTTAATTATGGTTAACCGTCCTTATTTTACATGATTCTTCATTCATGTATATAAGTATATTAATCATCACTAATGGAATGGGAGGTTTTCCCCATGCTTCTTTACCAACGGTTTGCTTAAAACGTTGGTAAAGAAGGTCTAGGACACCCTTTACCAATAGTTTTTAAAAACCATTGGTAAATTTTTACCCCAAATACACTCGGCCGCACCTCTCCCTCATTCGCGACAGAACCCTAAATCTGCAGCGCTCGGATCCTCTCGCGACTTTCCCCATCTGAACCGTTGAAACTCTATCAGATTCATCTCAAATCAGGTATTTTCTTCTTTATACACATAAAATATTTAAGTGATACCTTGTTTTTATTTTTATTCATCTAATATTTTAGTTTTAAGTTTTGATTTTTAAGTGTATATCATTTTTTTGTGTTTTGATTTAATCTAGACTTTCTCCATTCCAATCCATTTAATTAATTAAACATTTAACCCTCCATCGAAGAAGATTCATCTCAAATTCATTGCGGTTGGATTCTAGATTTTATAAGTATGTGTTTTTATGCTTTTTCTTCATCTTGTAATTAATTGTTACTTGGAAATTTATTTATATGTGTTTATTAATTTTTAGCAAAGTTTCTATGAATGTTTTCCTTGAAATTCCTTGTGAAATATTATTTAACCCTATTATCATTGAATTGAACAAGTCATGAATTTGATGACTATAATTTTGATATCTTTCAAGTATTTATGAATTATTCAATTCCATGACTGTTTAGATTTATTTTCAAAGAATATTTAAATAATTAATTGGTGAAATTGAGTCTTTGTCTCAAGTTTTTATTCAAAGAATTAAACAAATTGATTTTCATGAAATGAGTTGACCTATTTAATGTTTTCTAAGTAGTTTCAAATGATTTAATTTGTGAAATGACAATGAACCCGCTTAGAATGATTTTTTTTAAATGAGATTTCTTTAGTAATTTTAAATTAGATATTTATTCATGTGTAAATATGTTGTAATCCCATGTTTTGAATTAATATTGAGAATTTTTAATTGTAAAACATCCTTTAATGCCTTTGGGATGTTTTGAAAGAAAGGATTTTTTAAAGGCCTATTTAGAATTATATGTTAGTTTTTGGAAGGAAGTTGGTATAGATAACATTTCTAAATATTGAATTAAATAAGGGGTTTTGAATTGAATTGAATATTTTTTACCACTCAGTTGGAACTTTATGAAGATCCTAAATTGTAATAATTCATTAATGTAACTTGCCCAATTCTTGTAATTACAATTGATGGATATTGAAAATGGGATTATTCACATCGATGGAGATTGGGGTGAGATTGAGATATGATTTGAGGTCTGAATAATATGATTGATATTGATAAGGATCCTCATTGTGATCATCATAAATTCATTATCTTACTCACCTCTTTTGACTAGTCATGGTGACTTAGATAGTTAGATGGTAAAATCTAGATTTATGATTCACTAGTGGACTCATACCTCATATAGTGGAATCCACTACTGGAAATCTGGGTTTTCCCAACGCTCATATACCAATGGTTCATCAAGGAGTCCTTTACGAATGGTTTCATACAACCGTTGGTAAAGCCAGACATAGGTGATTTAAAATGGATTTCGAAAGATATTTCAGAAATGATTTAATCTTGAGTAATGTGTTTTATTAAAATGAGAATTTTTTTAATAAGGCTTGTGTAATGTAATTTTTTATAGTACACTTGTTAAGTGACTATGTTTGGTATTTAGTAACACATGAGATAACTGGTGTGTGAGAATGTGTTGTGAAAGAGATTCCATGGTTGGTTCAGATTATATTTACATTTTGAACCTATTAATGAGTTGTTTTAAAGATATTTTGAGATATTTACCTTATGTTTATTGGTGAAAACTGGGAGCTATAGAGGTGGTTCATGATTAAGACATATAATTACTGCTAAACATGTGGATAAACCATGTATAGTAGTGAATTCTTGAAATGTTTGATGTTTTTAGTCCTTTTTTATTTGGAGTTTCTTTTGATGTTGATGTTTCTTATTGATACCTATAATGGGAATTTATTTTAGTTTCTAGATCAGCTGAGACTCCCCCACCATGCACAGTGTATGCAACCTCTACCCTTATTTAATCATTATGTTTACATAGCCTATGCAACCTCTACCCTCATTTAATCAGTGAACTCAAGTAATTAATTCAAGCCTTCATTCTCACTATCATGTAAGAAATTTAATGATGTATACCCATCCTCACATGATTTCTTACCTTAGATAGTGTCCAACATATGTAATACGAGCTTTTGAATTCATCAGTTAACCAGGATCATATATTCCATTTCCCCCAAGATGACTGTACTAATATAACTTTAGGGTCTAATAAATATGGTTCTCATTGTATGTTGTATATTATGTGTCCTTCTTGGCCAATACTCACTTTTATGAGGGTGGGGTGCTTTTCACTTTCCATGATGGCATGTGTAAAAATCTATAAAAATGTTAAATAAGTCACAAGTTTAATTCAGTAATGTTGTTATCATTGACATACTTTATTATTAATCTCAAATTTAAAAAAAATATTTTCTTCTATACTTTATGAAATTAAATCTTTTTACAAGCCATGAACAACCTATTAGTGTAGAAGCCTAAAATTTATTCACCCATGGGGTGCGCTTGACTTGGGGAAGTAATTGGGTAATGAAAGGTATGGCCATAGAGGTGCCAATAATGAGTTATTGAACATGAGTGAATGATTTGGGATGCCTATAACACATAATGGGACCTAAGGCATGTGCCTCTTATAGACCTAATGAAAATGAATATAAATAAAATTTAATTTAATTTTTGAGTACTTATTATTTAAATTATTTTAATTGGTCACTACATAGACTAGAAACTTATTCCTTTATAGTTTACTTAAATGTATTTTCTATTAAATTTCAATCCTATTGAATTGTTTATGACAAAATGGCTTATATAAATTCTTTTTACAGAATGGACAGAAGTTGGATGTATGAAACTAATCAGAACTCAAGTGATTTTCAAAACAATTAGGAGATCTTTATAGATTTTTCATTTCACAATGCTCCAGATAGTGGTCGCATACACTGCCCATGTTCCAATTGTGTTGGTAGACCTTGGTTGAGCCGTGAAAAAGTCATCTAACACATAAAAAAATATGGTTTTCAAGCAAACTACTTTGTTTGGTATCACAATGGGGAGAAAATGAAATCTCAAATTGGTGATGATCGAAATGAAAGGACTGGAATGGAGAATTTGTTAGATGATCGGTTTCCGTTTATTCGTCATCATGAAAAAGAAAGGATTTTGACTCAAAAAGACTTTGATATGAGGAAAGATGATGAATCTAGTGAAAATGATGATATTTATAGGGTGAAAAAATTGAATGATGCTTCCACGACTCCAGTATATTGACAATGTGATAAAATGAAAAGGCTGGAATTTTTAATCCTATTGTTTCATGGGAAAACTATGTATGGGATTTCTAATATAGCAATCGATTACATTCTTACCCTCTTGAAGGATTTACTTCTAGATGATGCAGCCATTCCCTCAAACCACTATATGGCATGAAAGTTAGTTGAGGAACTTGGATTTTCAAGAAACAAAATTCATGCTTGCCCGAAAGATTACAGTTTATTCTGGGAGGAAACCGCTGAATGAAATGATTGTATAAAATGTGGCACATCCCACTGGAAGTCAAAATCTGATGGAACACCATCCTATGTTCCACAGAAAGTAATGTGGCACTTTCCATTGATCCCCAGACTCCAGAATCTTTTTATGTCTGATGACATATCAATAAAAATGAGATGGAATGATACCGAGAGAAAGAAGAATAATGATGAGTTGGTTCATCCTGTAGGTGAATTTTCATGGAAGAGATTTGATGCTCGACATCCTGATTTTGCAGCTGACGTGCATAATGTGAGGCTGGGTCTTTCATGTGACGGTTTTAATCCGTTTGGGCAGATGCTTACTTTGCACAACACATGGCCAGTTTTTATACACATTTATAATCTTCCCCCATGGTTGTGTATGAAAAAACCTTTCACTTTCATGAGTATACTCATATATGGTCCTTCTGATCCCAGCATTGATATTGATGTATACATGTAACCTTTAATAAAATAATTGAAACTTCTTTGGGATGTGGGAGTGCGCACATACGATGCATGTTTGAAAGACATATTTTAGATGCGTGCTGCGCTTATGTGGACAATCAATGATTTTTTGGCTTATGCAATGATGTCTGGATAGAGCACGAAGGGAAAACTGTCATGTCTAGTTTTTATGAAGAATACAAAATCTAGAAGAATGAAACATCATTGTAGTTTCAGTTTTATGGTACATCGATGATTCTTGCCAAAGGATCATCCATATATAATGAATCGTCGAAGATTTGATAATACCATAGAGATCAATGATCCACCTCAGTGTATGTCTGAAACTGATATGATTAATGAATTGAAATGTTTCAATTTTTCATTCGGGAAGGGTCAAATGAAATCTGGAAAGAGAAAGAATGTTTCCACTGAAACCTATTACAATTGGAGGAATATGAGTATCTTTTTTGATTTTCCTTATTGATCAACCAATTTGTTACGTCATTGCTTATATGTAATGCATATTGAAAATAATATATGCAAAATGTTGCTTTCAGATCTTATAAATGTCAAGGGTAAGACAAAAGATGATTTATGATCTTGGCGTGACTTGGTGGATTGGGTCATCGGACCAAAATTGAATCCTGTGCGTATCAGTGAAAATAAATGGAAACTTACATGTGTTTCTTATGTGATGACACCTACAGAAAAAAAACAATTTCTAGAAGTATTAGAGACTATTAGAGTTCCTGATGGATATTTAAGCAACATACCTAAATGGGTCAACAAAAGAGAGTTTAAGATAAAATCTTTAAAGACTCATGATTATCATGTTCTACTGCATGAGTTGCTTCCAATAGCAATTCATCGTCTTTTTTCCAATAATGTAAGGGTAACTGTTATTTGGTTGTGCCATTTGTTTAGAGATCTTTGTGCTAAGAATTTATCAAAGTCTTTCTTGCAAAAAATGTTGATAGATGACCCATTAATTTTGTGTGAGTTGGAGAAAATATTTCCTTCGTCATTTTTCACATGCATGCTTCATCTGAATGTCCATATTCCCACTAAAATACTTCTTGTAGGACCTGTTTCTTTTAATTGGATGTATACAACTGAAATAAATATGTACACATTAAAGTCTTATGTCTGAAATAGGAATCATCCCAAATGTTCTATCGTGAATGGTTACTTGGCTCAAGAATGTATGGATTTCTGCTCAATGTATTTGTCTGATCTTACTACAAGAATAAACAGACCAATGAGAAATGAAGAAGAATAGTATGAGCAAATTGAACCCAGTTTTCCATCACTTCCTCAAATAGGAGTAATTCCTGGATCATATACATTGAATACATTAATCCATGAAGAGCGGGAGATGGCACATCGCACAGTTTTGTCAACTGTGATTTGTTTGATGACTATATTAGGTAACTAAATTGAATATGTATATCTTACATATACATATGTTAAACTATTCTTATTTTTTATCTACAGGGAACATAAAACAATGATAAATATAAAGCATCGTTCTTTATCTTTGAGAAGGAGGGAGACTTTTCATAGCAAAGAGTTTTCTGCTTGGTTAAAATTGAAGGTAAAAATATTACTATTTAAAATAATTATATCAATATTTAATTAAGTTTAATAGTCATTTATATTACAGGTATTGAGTTTGTCTGTTGACTCTATCTCTAAGGAAATAAGAGCTTTGGCTTTTGGTCCTAATACCATGGTTCGTGACTGTAAATCAATTGTTATCAATGGGTAAAAATTTATTATCATTGAACAATCAAAGAACATGATAACACAACATGTAACATCCCAAGTAAGTAATGAATAATAGATATTTTTATCTATGTCTATTAATGAATTATATAGTGTTTTAGAGGCTTAAAATGAAAATAAATCCAATCCTAAGCATGGAATACACTAATATTCTTAAAAGATTATTTTACTGCCTTTTGATGGAAAACCCTTTTTAAATCAATCTTTTGACAATTTTATAATATATATTTGTCAAAATAAACATATTCATTATGATTGGGACATTGAATTTTACATTGGATAAATTTTTGGTATTTTTCTGATAATGTTCATTTTTTAATAAATAGAGAAAAATACTGCATTTTACATCAAAACTGCTTTTTAATCTAATTTATTTATATGATTAGATTATATTTTGAATTGTTTTTGAAGTGGAATTAGAATATATTTTTACCATTTAATCCAATGGTGGTCATTGGAATCAATTTCACTTTGAAATTGGACTTAAACTGGTGTCAATCTTTTGATACTTATTGTTTCATAAAAACACGCTATTTGTCACGACAGCGGGAATTAATTATTAAATTAATTAATGTGACTTATATGTTTTGAATTTTGTAAAATAGACTTCATTTTTGAATTCGGAATATCAAATATATCTTAGGGTGAATTTTTGTTAATTTTCTGAAAAACTTCAATTTTTGATGAATAGTGAAACCACTAAGTGGTACTTATAAAAACTGATTTTCCGTTTAAATGAAATTTTTCCATCATTGTGTTTTGAATTTCAAAAATCCGACATACATGGTTGTAATTAAGAAGTAAAATGTGGTTCAATGAGATTAAAATAATTTTTTGGTGAATAGTAACTTATTAAGTTTTTAATCGCGATTAGTGGTAATTAGTGTAGTTTAAGGTAAAAATAATGTTTTAATAGTATGAGATGATCTTGACACATGTAAACCCTCATTGTTTGTGTCATGGCCGACCAAGACAAGCCATGGGTCAACTTGGGGACCCCATGGAACCACTTTGGTTGGGAAATGACATAAATAACTTTTTATTTAATGTAAAAGTAAAAATGACACAAACATCATATGTTTTACGAAAAAAAAATTTACATGGGGTTATAAAGATCATATTTTCGATTATAAATAGTCATTGGAAATATAAAAAGATTTCCTACATCATAGTATTTTTTTTATAATTTTTATACTTTAGATAAATTGAATTATTTATGACATCATGATGATGCAGCGATGACCTCATTATTTAACGATTTAAATAAAATGGAAAGATAATGTAATATCTAAAACCTACACATGTCCAAAACCTATTGGATGGGTAGATTTAGAACCCTTATAACCTTATCCTAGAATTATATCAATGTGGGACCATTTAAATCCGAAACTCATTTTCAAATAAAGTAATATTTCGTTACTTTCCAAGAGTTCACATCCTCTCCTCTTATAAAAGGCCTCCACCTCTACCTCTTTTCCCACACTCCCAAAGCCTTTGGCTCGGCCAACCCCTGCCCATTTTGTCTCTCCACTTCCCTATCTTACTCCTTGAAGCCTCACTTTGGGCAGAAGTCTTCCCAAGGAAGCCTTTGATCTCAAACCAAAGGGAGTTACCCGATTTTAAGGTAATGTCTTCTTTTGAGTCCTTTTGTTTTATTTTGCTTCTCCAACCCCCTAACCTCTTTTTATTATTTTCTTTTTTAACAAATCCAGTATCCTAAATATACTAGGATGTTTTTATAATAAGTATTAGATCTACACTTACACACACCTACATCTAATGGTTAACGAACATACTATTTCCGTGGATGGTGAATTTATGCCTCCCGAAACGACGATTGTTCAACATTCTTTTAACACCTTAGAAGGTGGCCATTAAGATGTCACTATATTTATATATGATATATAATATTTTTATGTTTTCCTTAAGCTTCTGTATTTTTCTTTTTGGTCATACCTTTATGGTTTCCATTATGGGTAAACACGATATCTTCATTTAAGGAAGTGCGGACTACCGCCCCCTCAAAGTGATTTGATTCGTTAAATACCATATGTGGGAAGTATAAAGGATGGAACTATGATATTATATATGATATTATAATGGAATTATAATATACCTTTATATCATTATGATTCCATTCTATAAATACAAAATAGAAATGAAAGTAGCGTTCATGTGTACGTACGACTTACCGTCTCCATGAACGGTGCATTTCATTTCTTACCACTAAATGATTATGTAATATTATAAATGCACGTATATACTGAATATATACGATATATATGATATATACATCATGATTATAATTCAGGATATAATGGATACATTAACAACTTGTAATTATAAAGGGTTTATTTTTGACTCAAGTACCAATGATCGTTAAAACGACCGTTATTAACTTAAATAATTACATAGTGTTCATGACATGGAAATAAGTGATATAAAAGGAATAATGAACTTGAAAAAGGTTATTAAGCAAGTAGAAATTAACTCAAGTTTATTATTTAGGACATTAAAGAACGATCGAGTCAAGTTGGACCCGAGGTATGGGACTTCGTCTCAATCTCCTTTCATTGAGGCATATTTTGTTTTATACACAACCTTCTTTTATACGGTGTATAAAACCCTTTGACTTTTACGTTTATTCAAAAGGAATATTTTTTATACGAAGCGTTTACTAAACGAAAAAAGGGAATGTTTTTGTCGTGCGTATGCGGCGACAATGACTTCTCCGCCATCGTGACCGTTATTTGAGTTTCGGCTTCCTCTACAAGCCATACCTTCTTTTTAAAAGAAAAATAAATACCATATTTTACTTTTCTTTTATTTTGGTATCGAAAATGGTTTTCATAATGTTTTTATATTAATGTGTTGTATTGATATCTTGTGATTGAAAGGTGGGAATGTTATGTTTCCTTTATGCATGTTTTATGTGATATGATTATATTGAGGTTCTTGGGAATTATTATGAAAACGGGTGGTTCCGTGATAAACTAAGGGCGGGTGAGCCCGATATAGCTCTCCAATGCATTGGGTAACGCAAAGGAGTGAAACGTTAAGGGTTCTCTGAAGAGATTTAGGGAATATACTGTGATGGGTATTCCAAACGTAACCAAGAGAGTTACTCCCTACATAAGAATGTTATGAATGCCTCAAGTTACCTTTTTGTCTTATGATTTCTATGATTTATTCATGATTTGATGAGGTATGTTAAAGTGCTTATGTTTTATTGGTAAAGTATGATCTCATCCTTATGTATATATGTACCCATGTTTCCTTTCCATATTTTTATATCCCTTACTGAGCTTTTTATGCTCATCCCAAGTTTTTTTTGAAATGTCTTTCACAGGTCAAGGGAAAGGTACATGATATTATGATAGTGTCAAGGAAGTGTCAAGAAAGAATCCATGTTTATTTTAAATATGTTTCCATTGATGGGAAATAAGAATACTATCTTTATGTAACCACTTTTTTTATATGTGGAATGTAATGAAAGTTTTATGATCTAATTCTCTAAAAATCTAAACCCGAAAAGATCCTCAATGTGTAATCTTGTAATAACTCAAGATTAAGTAAGGTTCAAGGCTGGGGCATTATAGTTGGTATCAAAGGTCGGTTTAGATAACTTTAGGAGTTATAATTCTATTAAATGATTATCCAAAAATATTTTTTTTGAAATGATATGGCATTTGAAGATTACCATGTTGCTTCATCTAAGACATGTTTGTTCAGAATGGTTTTTCGTAGAGGAAATAGAAAAGCTTTTCTAGGAAGGAATACAGAGTATAATGACCTTTCAAATCAGCAACCAGATATGGTCAGAATCAGAATTTAGCAGTTTACTACACTGATGGATCAGTTGAATCAGGTGATAAATAGTGGTTGTGTTTATTGATGATATTTTGGTGTTTTCTAAAAGTAAAGAGGAGCATGAAAGACATTTAAGGGTTATTTTGCAAACCTTAAAAGAAAAGAAACTGTATGGAAAATTCAGCAAGTGTGAGTTTTGGTTGCAAAAAATTTCTTTCCTTGGTCATATTGTTTCTAAAGATGGGATAACTGTTGATCCTGCAAAAACAAAAGTTGTTGAAGAATGGCCAAGACCCACAAATGTAACTGAGATTTGTAGCTTCCTTGGTTTGGCAGGAAATTACCGAAGGTTTGTTAGAAATTTTTCACGGTTATCTAGTCTAATGACTAAGCTAACTCGGAAGGGTGTTAAGTTTATCTGGACAAAAGAATGTGATGATTGTTTTCAGGAATTGAAAAGAAGATTGGTGAATGCTTCAGTTTTGGCACTACCTTCCAGGAATGGTGAGTTTGCTATCTACAGTGATGCTTTATTGAAAGGACTTGGTTGCGTCCTAATGCAGAATGATCAGGTAATTGCTTATGCTTCACGACAGTTGAAAACTCATGAGGTAAATTACCCTACACATGATTTGGAATTAGCTGCTGTTGTTTTTTCTTTAAAAATTTGGAGGCATCATTTGTATGGAGTAAAGTGTGAAATATATACTGATCACAAAATTTTAAAGTATATATTCACTCAGAAAGAATTGAACATGAGACAAAGGAGATGGCTATAATTAATCAAGGATTATGATTGTACAATTCATTACCATCCGGGAAAAGTAAATAAAGTGGCTGATGCTTTGAGTCGAAAAAGTAATGCTTCATTAGCAATGTTGCGTTTGGAACGTGATCCTTTGGTTAAGGATTTGATGAACTTTGGCATAGAATTTTTTGGTGCAGGATGTTATTCTGTTTTGTTTCAGGTATCAGTGAGATCATCTCTATCAGACAGAATCAAGCAAGCACAGAAGCAAGACAGTGAGTTGCAGAAAAAGGTAGAGCTGGTTCAGAAAGGTAAGTTGCCTGAATTCAACATTGATAATGATTGCGTTTTGAGATTTGGGAAGAGATTGTGTGTGCCTTGTGATTCACAGTTGAAGAGAGAGTTTTTATGTGAAGCTCATAGTTCTCCATTTTCAGTTCATCCTGGCAGTACTAAGATGTACAGAGATCTGCGGGAGTATTACTGGTGGGATGGAATGAAAAGAGATATTGTTGATTTTACTGTGAAGTGTTTGACATGTCAACAGGTTAAAGCAGAGCAGCAGTTATGGAAAGGGATGCTTCAGCCTTTACCAGTGCCAGAGTGGAAATGGGAGAATATATCCATGGACTTTGTTGTGGGATTACCGAAGACATCTCGAGGTAATAATGCAATCTGGGTTATTGTTGATCGCTTGACTAAATCTTCTCATTTCCTTGATATATGAGATACCTTTTCCCTAGATCAACTTTATCGTTTGTATCTTGAAGAGATATTCAGGTTACATGGATTTCCTCTCTCCATTGTATCTGATCGTGAACCCAGGTTCACTTCAAACTTTTGGAAAGGCCTTCAGAAGTCGTTGGGTACTAAATTAAATTTTAGTACAACTTTTCATCCTCAATCAGATGGGCAGTCAGAACGAACAATTCAGACCTTGGAGGATATGCTACATTCTTGCTCTATGGATTATCAGGGAAGTTGGGACCAACATCTTTCTTTGGTTGAATTTTCATATAATAACAGTTTTCATTCCAGTATACAGATGGCACCATTTCAGGCATTATATGGGAAGCGGTGTCGAACTCCAGCTTTCTGGGATGAAGTGGGTGAAAGGAAGTTGATGGGACCAGAATTGGTAGAAGAGATGGCAGAAAAAGTTCATCTGATTCAGAAACACATGAGAACAGCTCAGAGTAGGCAGAAGAGTTATGCAGACAACAGGAGGAAGGATCTATCTTTTAGGGTAGGTGATCATGTTTTTCTCAAAGTCTCACCATGGAAAAGTGTGATGCGATTTGGTAAGAAAGGAAAACTGAGTCCAAGGTTCATTGGACCATATGAAATTCTGGAGAGATTTCGATCAGTTGCATACCGGGTGGCTTTACCTCCGAGTTTATCTTAGGTACACAATGTTTTTCACATTTCGATGTTAAGAAATTACATGCCAGATCCATCTCATGTTTTGAGTTCAGAGGTAGTTCAGCTGGAAGAGAACCTATCTTATGAGGAACAACCAGTCCAGATTCTTGACCACAGGGAGCAAGTGTTACGGAATAAGGTGATTAATCAGGTAAAGGTTTTGTGGAAAAACCACATGTTGGAAGAGGCAACATGGGAATCTGAAAATGCAATGAGGGATAAGTACCCCCATTTATTTGATAAGTAAATAAATTGAGGGGACGCAATTTTCTAAAGGGGGGAAGGATGTAACATCCCAAGTAAGTAATGAATAATAGATATTTTTATCTATGTCTATTAATGAATTATATAGTGTTTTAGAGGCTTAAAATGAAAATAAATCCAATCTTAAGCATGGAATACACTAATATTCTTAAAAGATTATTTTACTGCCTTTTGATGGAAAACCCTTTTTAAATCAATATTTTGACAATTTTATAATCTATATTTGTTAAAATAAACATATTCATTATGATTGGGACATTGAATTTTACATTGGATAAATTTTTGGTATTTTTCTGACAATGTTCATTTTTTAATGAATAGTGAAAAATACTGCATTTTACATCAAAACTGCTTTTTAATCTAATTTATTTATATGATTAGATTATATTTTGAATTGTTTTTGAAGTGGAATTAGAATATATTTTTACCATTTAATCCAATGGTGGTCATTGGAATCAATTTCACTTTGAAATTGGACTTAAACTGGTGTCAGTCTTTTGATACTTATTGTTTCATAAAAACACGCTATTTGTCACGACAGGGGGAATTAATTATTAAATTAATTAATGGGACTTATATGTTTTGAATTTTGTAAAATAGAATTTATTTTTGAATTCGGAATATCAAATATATCTTAGGGTGAATTTTTGGTAATTTTCTGAAAAACTTCAATTTTTTATGAATAGTGAAACCACTAAGTGGTACTTATAAAAACTAATTTTCCGTTTAAATGAAATTTTTCCATCATTGTGTTTTTAATTTCAAAAATCCGACATAAATGGTTGTCATTAAGAAGTAAAATTTGGTTCAATGAGATTAAAATAATCTTTTGGTGAATAGTAACTTATTAAGTTTTTAATCGCGATTAGTGGTAATTAGTGTAGTTTAAAGTAAAAATAATGTTTTAATAGTATGAGATGAGCTTGAAACATGTCCTAACCTCATGTTTTGTGTCATGGCCGACCAAAAAAAGCCATGGGTCAACTTGGGGACCCCATGGAACCACTTTGGTTGGGAAATGACATAAATAACTTTTTATTTAATGTAAAAGTAAAAATGACACAAACATCATATGTTTTAGGAAAACAATTTTTACATGGGGTTATAAAGATCAGATTTTCGATTATAAATAGTCATTGTAAATCTAAAAATATTTCCTACATCAAAGTATTTTTTTTATAATTTTTAGACATTAGATAAATTAAATTATTTATGACATCATGATGATGCAGCGATGACCTCATTATTTAACGATTTAAATAAAATGGAAAGATAATGTAATATCTAAAACCTACACATGTCAAAAACCTATTGGATGGGTAGATTTTGAACACTTATCACCTTATCCTTGAATTATATCAATGTGGGACCATTTAAATCCGAAAATCATTTTCAAATAAAGTAATATTTCTTTACTTTCCAAGAGTGCCCCTCCTCTCCTCTTATAAAAGGCCCCCACCTCTACCTCTTTTCACACACTCCCAAAGCCTTTGGCTCAGCCAAACCCTGCCTATTTTGTCTCTCCACTTCCCTCTATTACTCCTTAAAGCCCCACTTTGGGCAGAAGTATTCCCAAGGAAGCCTTTGAGCTCAAACCAAAGGGAGTTACCCGATTTTAAGGTAATGTCTTCTTTTGAGCCCTTTTGTTTTATTTTGCTTCTCCAACCCCCTAAACTCTTTTTATTCTTTTCTTTTATAAAAAATCCAGTATCCTAAATATACTAGGATGTTGTTATAATAATTATTAGAGCTCCACTTACACACACCTACATCTAATGGTTAACGAACATACAGTTTCCGTGGATGGTGAATTTATGCCTCCCGAAACGATGATTGTTCAACATTCTTTTAACACCTTCGAAGGTGGACATTAATATGTCACTATATTTATATATGATATATAATATGTTTATGTTTTCCTTAAGATTCTGTATTTTTCTTTTTGGTCATACCTTTATGGTTTCCATTATGGGTAAACGCGATATCTTCATTTAAGGAAGTGCGGACTACCGCCCCCTCAAAATGATTTGATTCGTTAAATACCATATGCGGGACGTATAAAGGATGGAACTATGATATTATATATGATATTATAATGGAATTATAATATACCTTTATATCATTATGATTCCATTCTATAAATACGAAATAGAAATGAAAGTAGCGTTCATGCGTACGTACGACTTACCGTCTCCATGAACGGTGCATTTCATTTCTTACCTATAAATGATTATGTAATATTATAAATGCATGTATATACTGAATATATACGATATATATGATATATACATCATGATTATAATTCAGGATATAATGGATACATGAACAAATTGTAATTATAAAGGGTTTATTTTTTACTCAAGTACCAATGATCGTTAAAACGACCGTTATTAACTTAAATAATTACATAGTGTTCATGACATGGAAATAAGTGATATAAAAGGAATAATGAACATGAAAAAGTTTCTTAAGCAAGTAGAAATTAACTCAAGTTTATTATTCAGGACATTAAATAAGGATCGAGTCAAGTCGGACCCGAGGTATGGGACTTCGTCTCAATCTCCTTTCATTGAGGCATATTTTGTTTTATACACAACCTTCTTTTAGACGGTGTATAAAACCCTTTGACTTTTACGTTTATTCAAAAGGAATATTTTTTATACGAAGAGTTTAATAAATGAAAAAAGGGAATGTTTTTGTCGTGCGTATGCGGCGACAACGACTTCTCCGCCGTCGTGACCGTTATTTGAGTTTCGGCTTCCTCTACAAGACATACCTTCTTTTTAAAAGAAAAATAAATACCATGTTTTACTTCTCTTTTATTTTGGTATCGAAAATGGTTTTCATAATGTTTTTATATCAATGTGTTGTATTGATATCTTGTGATTGAAAGGTGGGAATGTTATGTTTCCTTTATGCATGTTTTATGTGATATGATTATGTTGAGGTTCTTGGGAATTATTATGAAAATGGGTGGTTCCGTGATAAACTAAGGGCGGGTGAGCCCGATATATCTCTCCAATGCATTGGGTAACGCAAAGGAGTGAAACGTTAAGGGTTCTTCGAAGAGATTTAGGGAATATACTTTGATGGGTATTCCAAACGTAACCAAGAGGGTTACTCCCTACGTAAGAATGTTATGAATTCCTCAAGTTACCTTTATGTCTTATGATTTCTATGATTTATTCATGATTTGATGAGGTATGTTAAAGTGCTTATTTTTTATGGGTAAAGTATTATCTCATCCTTATGTGTATATGTACCCATGTTTCCTTTCCATATTTTTATATCCCTTACTGAGCTTTTTATGCTCATCCCAAGTTTTTTTTGAAATGTTTTTCACAGGTCAAGGGAAAGGTACATGATATTATGATAGTGTCAAGGAAGTGTCAAGAAAGAATCCATGTATATTTTAAATATGTTTCCATTGATGGGAAAGAAGAATACTATCTTTATGTAACCACTTTGTTTATATGTAGAATGTAATGCAAGTTTTATGATCTAATTCTCTAAAAATCTAAACCCGAAAAGATCCTCAATGTGTAATCTTGTAATAACTCAAGATTAAGTAAGGTTCAAGACTGGGGCCTTATAGTTGGTATCAAAGGTCGGTTTAGATAACATTAGGAGTTAGAATTCTATTAAATGATTATCCAAAAATATTTTTTTTGAAATGATATGGCATTTGAATATTACCATGTTGCTTCATCTAAGACATGTTTGTTCAGAATGGTTTTCCACAGAGGAAATAGAAAATATTTTCTAGGAAGGCATACAGAGTATAATGACCTTTCAAATCAGTAACCAGATATGTTCAGAATCATAATTTATCAGTTTACTGCACTGACGGATCAGTTGAATCAGGTGATAAATAGTGGTTGTGTTTATTGATGATATTTTCGTGTTTTCTAAAAGTAAAGAGGAGCATAAAAGACATTTAAGGGTTATTTTGCAAACCTTAAAAGAAAAGAAACTGTATGGAAAATTCAGAAAGTGTGAGTTTTGTTTGCAACAAATTTCTTTCCTTGGTCATATTGTTTCTAAAGATGGGATAAATGTTGATCCTGCAAAAACAAAAGTTGTTGAAGAATGGCCAAGACCCACAAATGTAACTGAGATTCGTAGCTTCCTTGGTTTGGCAGGATATTACCGATGGTTTGTTAGAAATTTTTCACGGTTATCTAGTCCAATGACTAAGCTAACTCGGAAGGGTGTTAAGTTTATCTGGACAAAAGAATGTGATGATTGTTTTCAGGAATTGAAAAGAAGATTGGTGAATGCTCCAGTTTTGGCACTACCTTCCAGGAATGGTGAGTTTGTTATCTACAGTGATGCTTCATTGAAAGGACTTGGTTACGTTCTAATGCAGAATGATCAGGTAATTACTTATGCTTCACGACAGTTGAAAACTCATGAGGTAAATTACCCTACACATGATTTGGAATTAGCTGCTGTTGTTTTTGCTTTAAAATTTTGGAGGAATCATTTGTATGGAGTAAAGTGTGAAATATATACCGATCACAAAAGTTTAAAGTATATATTCACTCAGAAAGAATTGAACATGAGACAAAGGTGATGGCTATAATTAATCAAGGATTATGATTGTACAATTCATTACCATCCAGGAAAAGTAAATAAAGTGGCTGATGCTTTGAGTCGAAAAAGTAATGCTTCATTAGCAATGTTGCGTTTGGAACGTGATCCTTTGGTTAAGGATTTGATGAACTTTGGCATAGAAGTTTTTGGTGCAGGATGTTATTCTGTTTTGTTTCAGGTATCAGTGAGATCATCTCTATCAGACAGAATCAAGAAAGCACAGAAGCAAGACAGTGAGTTGCAGAAAAAGGTAGAGCTGGTTCAGAAAGGTAAGTTGCCTGAATTCAACATTGATAATGATTGCGTTTTGAGATTTGGGAAGAGATTGTGTGTGCCTTGTGATTCAAATTTTAAGAGAGAGTTGTTATGTGAAGCTCATAGTTCTCCATTTTCAGTTCATCCTGGCAGTACTAAGATGTACAGAGATCTGCGGGAGTATTACTGGTGGGATGGAATGAAAAGAGATATTGCTGATTTTACTGTGAAGTGTTTGACATGTCAACAGGTTAAAGCAGAGCAGCAGTTACCGAAAAGGATGCTTCAGCCTTTACCAGTGCCAGAGTGGAAATGGGAGAATATATCCATGTACTTTGTTGTGGGATTACCGAAGACATCTCGAGGTAATAATGCAATCTGGATTATTTTTGATCACTTGACTAAATCTTCTCATTTCCTTGCTATATGAGATACTTTTTCCCTAGATCAACTTTCCCGTTTGTATCTTAAAGAGATAGTCAGGTTACATGGATTTCCTCTCTCCATTGTATCTGATCGTGAACCCAGGTTCACTTCAAACTTTTGGAAAGGCCTTCAGAAGTCGTTGGGTTCTGAATTAAATTTTAGTACAGCTTTTCATCCTCAATCAGATGGGCAGTCAGAATGAACAATTCAGACCTTGGAGGATATGCTACATTCTTTCTCTATGGATTATCAGGGAAGTTCGAACCAACATTTTTCTTTGGTTGAATTTTCATATAATAACAGTTTTCATTCCAGTATACAGATGGCACCATTTCAGTCATTATATGGGAAGCGGTGTCGAACTCCAGCTTTCTGGGATGAAGTGGGTGAAAGGAAGTTGATGGGACCAGAATTGGTAGAAGAGATGGCAGAAAAAGTTCAGCTGATTCAGAAACACATGAGAACAGCTCAGAGTAGGCAGAAGAGTTATGCATACAACAGGAGTAAGGATCTATCTTTTGGGGTAGGTGATCATGTTTTTCTCAAAGTCTCACCATGGAAAAGTGTGATGCGATTTGGTAAGAAAGGAAAGCTGAGTCCAAGTTTCATTGGACCATAAGAAATTCTGGAGAGAGTTGGATCAGTTGCATACCGGGTGGCTTTACCTCCGAGTTTATCTCAGATACACAATGTTTTTCACATTTCGATGTTGAGAAAGTACATGCTAGATCCATCTTATGTTTTGAGTCCAGAGGTAGTTCAGCTGGAAGAGAACCTATCTTATGAGGAACAACCAGTCCAGATTCTTGACCACAGGGAGCAAGTGTTACGGAATAAGTTGATTAATCAGGTAAAGGTTTTGTGGAAAAACCACATGATGGAAGAGGCAACATGGGAATCTGAAAATGCAATGAGGGATAAGTACCCCAATTTATTTGATAAGTAAATAAATTGCGGGGACGCAATTTTCTAAAGGGGGGAAGGATGTAACATCCCATGTAATTAATGAATAATAGATATTTTTATCTATGTCTATTAATGAATTATATAGTGTTTTATAGGCTTAAAATGAAAATAAATCCAATCTTAAGCATGGAATACACTAATATTCTTAAAAGATTATTTTACTGCCTTTTGATGAAAAACCCTTTTTAAATCAATCTTTTGAAAATTTTATAATCTATATTTGTCAAAATAAACATATTCATTATGATTGGGACATTGAATTTTACATTGGATAAATTTTTGGTATTTTTCTGACAATGTTCATTTTTTAATGAATAGTGAAAAATACTGCATTTTACATCAAAACTGCTTTTTAATCTAATTTATTTATATGATTATATTATATTTTGAATTGGTTTTGAAGTTTAATTAGAATATATTTTTACCATTTAATCCAATGGTGGTCATTGGAATCAATTTCACTTTGAAATTGGACTTAAACTGGTGTCAATTTTTTGATACTTATTGTTTCATAAAAACACGCTATTTGTCACGACAGCGGGAATTAATTATTAAATTAATTAATGTGACTTATATGTTTTGAATTTTGTAAAATAGACTTCATTTTTGAATTCGGAATATCAAATATATCTTAGGGTGAATTTTTGGTAATTTTCTGAAAAACTTCAATTTTTGATGAATAGTGAAACCACTAAGTGGTACTTATAAAAACTGATTTTCCGTTTAAATGAAATTTTTCCATCATTGTGTTTTGAATTTCAAAAATCTGACATACATGGTTGTCATTAAGAAGTAAAATGTGGTTCAATGAGATTAAAATAATCTTTTGGTGAATAGTAACTTATTAAGTTTTTAATCGCGATTAGTGGTAATTAGTGTAGTTTAAGGTAAAAATAATGTTTTAATAGTATGAAATGAGCTTGACACATGTCCTAACCTCATTGGTTGTGTCATGGCCGACCAAGACAAGCCATGGGTCAACTTGGGGACCCCATGGAACCACTTTGGTTGGGAAATGACATAAATAACTTTTTATTTAATATAAAAGTAAAAATGACACAAACATCATATGTTTTATGAAAAAAAAATTTACATGGGGTTATAAAGATCAGATTTTTTATTATAAATAGTCATTGGAAAGCTAAAAATATTTCATACATCATAGTATTTTTTTTATAATTTTTATACTTTAGATAAATTAAATTATTTATGACATCATGATGATGCAGCGATGACCTCATTATTTAGCGATTTAAATAAAATAGAAAGATAATGTAATATCTAAAACCTACACATGTCAAAAACCTATTGGATGGGTAGATTTCGAACCCTTATCACCTTATCCTTGAATTATATCAATGTGGGACCATTTAAATCCGAAACTCATTTTCAAATAAAGTAATATTTCTTTACTTTCCAAGAGTGCCCCTCCTCTCCTCTTATAAAAGGCCCCCACCTCTACCTCTTTTCCCACACTCCCAAAGCCTTTGGCTCGGCCAACCCCTGCCCATTTTGTCTCTCCACTTCCCTCGCTTACTCCTTGAAGCCTAACTTTGGGCAGAAGTCTTCCCAAGGAAGCCTTTGAGCTCAAACCAAAGGGAGTTACCCGATTTTATGGTAATGTCTTCTTTTGAGTCCTTTTGTTTTATTTTGCTTCTCCAACCCCCTAAACTCTTTTTATTATTTTCTTTTGTAACAACTCCAGTATCCTAAATATACTAGGATGTTGTTATAATAAGGATTAGAGCTACACTTACACACACCTACATCTAATGGTTAACGAACATACTGTTTTCGTGGATGGTGAATTTATGCCTCCCGAAACGATGATTGTTCAACATTCTTTTAACACCTTAGAAGGTGGAAATTAAGATGTAAATATATTTATATATGATATATAATATTTTTATGTTTTCCTTAAGATTCTGTATTTTTCTTTTTGGTCATACCTTTATGGTTTCCATTATGGGTAAACGCGATATCTTCATTTAAGGAAGTGCGGACTACCGCCCCCTCAAAGTGATTTGATTCTTTAAATACCATATGTGGGACGTATAAAGGATGGAACTATGATATTATATATGATATTATAATGGAATTATAATATACCTTTATATCATTATGATTCCATTCTATAAATACGAAATAAAAATGAAAGTAGCGTTCATGCGTACGTACGACTTACCGTCTCCATGAACGGTGCATTTCATTTCTTACCTCTAAATTATTATGTAATATTATAAATGCACGTATATACTGAATATATACGATATATATGATATATACATCATGATTATAATTCAGGATATAATGGATACATGAACAACTTGTAATTGTAAAGGGTTTATTTTTTACTCAAGTACCAATGATCGTTAAAACGACCGTTATTAACTTAAATAATTACATAGTGTTCATGACATGGAAATAAGTGATATAAAAGGAATAATGAACTTGAAAAATGTTCTTAAGCAAGTATAAATTAACTCAAGTTTATTATTTAGGACATTAAAGAACGATCGAGTCAAGTCGGACCCGAGGTATGGGACTTTGTCTCAATCTCCTTTCATTGAGGCATATTTTGTTTTATACACAACCTTCTTTTATACGGTGTATAAAACCCTTTGACTTTTATGTTTATTAAAAAGGAATATTTTTTATACGAAGAGTTTACTAAACGACAAAAGGGAATGTTTTTGTCTTACGTATGCGGCGACAACGACTTATCTGCCGTCGTGACCGTTATTTGAGTTTCGGCTTCCTCTACAAGCCATACCTTCTTTTTAAAAGAAAAATAAGTAACATGTTTTACTTTTCTTTTATTTTGGTATCGAAAATGGTTTTCATAATGTTTTTATATCAATGTGTTGTATTGATATCTTGTGATTGAAAGGTGGTAATGTTATGTTTCCTTTATGCATGTTTTATGTGATATGATTATGTTGAGGTTCTTGGGCATTATTATGAAAACGGGTGGTTTCGTGATAAACTAAGGGCGGGTGAGCCCGATATAGCTCTCCAATGCATTGGGTAACGCAAAGGAGTGAAACGTTAAGGGTTCTCCGAAGAGATTTAGGGAATATACTGTGATGGGTATTCCAAACGTAACCAAGAGGGTTACTCCCTACGTAAGAATGTTATAAATGCCTCAAGTTACCTTTATGTCTTATGATTTCTATGATTTATTCATGATTTGATGAGGTATGTTAAAGTTCTTATGTTTTATGGGTAAAGTATGATCTCATCCTTATGTATATATGTACCCATGTTTCCTTTCCATATTTTTATATCCCTTACTAAGCTTTTTATGCTCATCCCAAGTTTTTTTTGAAATGTTTTTCACAGGTCAAGGGAAAGGTACATGATATGATAATAGTGTCAAGGAAGTGTCAAGAAAGAATCCATGTTTATTTTAAATATGTTTCCATTGATGGGAAAGAAGAATACTATCTTTATGTAACCACTTTGTTTATATGTGGAATGTAATGCAAGTTTTATGATCTAATTCTCTAAAACTCTAAACCCGAAAAGATCCTCAATGTTTAATCTTGTAATAACTCAAGATTAAGTAAGGTTCAAGGCTGGGGCCTTATACAACATGATGGGGTTATGGTTACTACCACAACAAATTGTTATTCCAGTGCATCAGATAGTAGATCGCAATTTGAAAATGTGGGTTATTATAGAGTCATTGAGAAAATATTAATATTGGATTATTACTCTCATGGATGAGTCACAATGGTGAAATGCCATTGGTTTGATTTGATGATGAGACAGAGCACATTTATTGATGATTGTAAATTTCGAGTAATTGATATGACTCGCACTCTTACTACCGAAGAACCATATGTGTTAGCATCAATGGCTAAACAAGTTTTTTATGTCAAAGACCAACTTCAACCTGAATTTGGTGTCATAGTTGAAGTAATTCCAAGAAATATTTTTGATGATGGTGATGATGGAATTGACACTTTACCTAGTGTCATTGGAACCAATCCATTTATTTCTTTTGATGACTCCAATAGCTCAATTTTCAGAGTTGATTATGAACCTGAAGTTGTGGTTGAAAATATATAAAATCATTCATCCATGTTCTCAATTATTTTGGTTTACCTCGATTTGGGTTGTTAAGGTTGGTAATATTCAAATTGATTTAGTATTGATCACAAATATGTTTTAGTTTAATTGACCGTTATGTGAATTTTCAATGTTTATTGGTTGCAGTTTTATTTTAATTTCATTTTCTAATTTGGAATTGAACTATATTCAAACCTAGTCAAACAATATTTCTAACTTGGTGAACATTACAAATTGTATAATTTATTAAATCCATTCAAGATCTTATAAAACAATTGATAGCTAAATTACAAATTAATCCCCCTATTCCCTCATATATTTAGATTTTGGGTTACACATTAGTTTCCCTTTTCTAATTAATTGCATATTTGTTTTCAAAAGTAGAAAATGCAGCCAATTGAAGAGAGGTGAAGGAAACAAATGATGGAGAACAATCGTTGAATAACACATATGGGTGTTCCACCATTAGTGCCTGTAGTGAGTACTTTATTTTAAATATATATATTTAAAGAATATATAATGTCATGTGATTAATTTTTTTGTAAACATTTTTGTAGGATCCACCTACACGTCGATAATTATTTGACGAGGAGCCTAGTACTGGTCCTAGTACTCAGGTCGGTGGTACGAGGAGGGTTCGTACCAGAGGTGGATGAGCAGCTCCACGTACCCGACTAGACCCTACCCCTCCCACTGACATGCCATCTTTCCCACATTCTGATCCTGGTGTATCGTTAGGGACACACCGTATATTTAGGCCTCCCATGTTTTCGTCACCTTTTGCATCTTATGACCCATCTTTTTCATATCCCATGATGATTACCACTCCCCAGCCAGAATCTGGTCATACAGATGTGCCATATTCTTTTCCTTCTACTTCTGTCTCTCTGAGCTTCTATATTCCATCTTCTTCGACTCCTGTTCCACCACAGGGTGTTCCATCAGGTTCTGTGGATCCAGCAGTGCTCAGCGATCAGACTCGTGCAGGTATATTTATAGAATCCTAACAAATTTTTATATCAATATTTATTTTCATTATAACATGTTTTGATAAAATATTTGTTTTTATTTCATGACAGATACATCTACTGGCAGGAGGTGGGGGCGGGGGCGTACACGCATGCGTGCGGTGTGGAACCGCCGCACACAGGTTATGGTGGATTACAATGAAGACAACCAAATGGTTGAAAAAACAGGGCAGCAATGTCGGAGTTTTTTTGTGATGCTTACCAAATACTTCGACATCATTCCCGTCAACCCGCTATCATGGAGACATTTTCCACATGAGTTCAAGGATAGAGCTTGGGTAGAGATATGGGTAAAAAAATCTGTTGTATTTAATGCCATGAATTATTTTTTTATTTATATAAATTGATATTTTGATGTCTGCTTTGATTTAATTTTCCCGATGGTGAGGGTGAATGACCGGAACGTCTAAAGGATTTAGGTGAGATTTGAAGAGACTACAAGCATGAGTTGTATATTAGCTGGCATGCTAGAGTTGGCACTGAGTTAGAGGTGGTACCAGTCGTGGATGATTGTCCTATAGAACAGTATCGTCAGATGATTACTCATTGGACGACTACTCATTTTAAGGTATTAATTAAATTTGAGGTATTTAAATAATAACTTTCATGTTTTGCATTAATAATATCTTTTGAATTGTCAAATTTTATTTAGGAATCATCAGGAAAAAATAAAAAAAACATTGATGTAAAAAAATAACTCCGCACACTGGGATGTACTACGATGCCAGATCATGAGAGGAAGAAGGTATGATAATTGTTTATAAGTTTTATTTACGACTTACACTTTCTTTTATTTCCTAAATTATTTAATCATTTGCTAAAGTTTTCATATAACTTTAGTTTTCAATGTCATTTTAGGGGAAAATACAGAATATTGAAGTACGTGTGCCTCGAACAAAATTGTTTTGCTCGAGTAGACGGAAAAAGGATGGAAGTGTCGTCAACGAACCGACTCAGTAGTAGATTGTAAGTTTTAATCTGTTGATTTTATATTTTAATATCTATTTTGTAACTTAATAATATATTTATATTTTTAATAAGCTTCTTTAGAGGCCATCGATGCCCAAGAACCAGGGAATTTTGGGCCAACTGATCACTTACATCAGGTGTTGGGAGAGGAGCATCCTGGCAGAGTACGCTGTCGACCTAGGATAGCCCTGACGAGGTATTGGCCCTCCTCAAGTACGAGTTTTAGTTCCAATGAGCTGCAGCAAGTTAGGGAACAGGCAGAACAGGCTGACAAAAGGGCCATAGAGACGGTAGAACAGTCTGCTAGGGCAAACAGTGCATTTATGAAATTTATTGATATTCTACATCAAACACTTCCACCAGAGGCCAGCCCAGATTTTGATGAATATATGTCGTCGATATGTTCTATATATGGTGCACCAGGTGATAGTTATAGTGGTGGTCAAGACAATGTCCAGCCTGACGATGATGATGGCGAGGAGTCTGATGCGGAATAGGAGGGAGAGGAGGAGGGCAAGGCGGATGGCGAAGGCGAGGAGGAGGGCGTTGAGGAGGGTGAGTACGATGATGGGGACAATTACGAGGATGAGGACGAGGGTGATGATGATTTTGATGATAGTGATGGTGATGTGGGACAAATTGATCCGTTACATTTTTGACTAATATTACTGAGATTTGATGTTTAATCTATTCTAGTTGTTGGTTTTATCTAGACCCGTAGTATAGTATTGGAGTTGAGTTATTTTTATATATTGTATGTTTTCATGTATTTTGATGTATTTTAGTGGTTGTGGTTTATCTTGAACATGTTTACAAATTTTTGTGTGTTTGGGAACTCCCCGGACATCCCCCCTCCTTCCTGGACCCTAGACAACCCCCACCATCCTCCTTGGACCCCAGACAGCCCCCCAAACAGCCCCCCACCCTCCTCCCTGGACCCCGGATAGCCCCCCAGACAGCCCCCCCCCCCACCCTCCTCCTTGGACTCTGGACAGCCCCCCGAACACCCCCTAGATAGCCCCCCGCACAGCCCCTCCACTGTAACAACCCGAAATTTTGAATAAATCTTGTTTCCTAATTTTATGTGTTATTTTATTTTTTATACTCAACAAAAATTTTTCATTTGATAACATGAGTATAATTAAAATGATACTGTTGGTTTTTGACTGTTATATGACCATTGGTCAATATGACCACTAGAAACTAAACGTTTTGATTATTGTCTCTAAATACAAGTAATCTTGGTTAATTAATATAGAAAGAAGATTCGATGGCCTCACCCAGTAGTCTTGGACCAATCGAAGCCCATCTAACAGAACTTGGGAAGGAGGTAGCACCACTGGGCTTTGCTCTGGACCAAACCCAAGCTGAACTTCATCGTATAAAGCTAGAACGGGATCGCCTTCACGAGAAGTTCAAACTGATAGAAATTACTACTCGTGCGATGTTGGCCGAGCCTCCCTCGGATTCTCTCACCTTAGCACACCTTACACTTAGGTCCTATTCTGGTGTGATAAGGGGCTATGTAAGGAGACTGTAACTGCCTTGTGTAATCCTTTGTTTTAAATAAAAATTGGGATTTCTTCTTATGATGAAGTTTATGAATTTTCAAATGACCGGATAAATATAGTATGCATATTTTTGATGAATTTTAGAAAAAGGATATTTTAAAAATGGTTGTGTAAACCTTAAATAATTAAAAATGTGTAATGATTTTCGAAAAATGGTCTTCTACAATCATGTTCAGTACGAAATTTAGAGTCTAATAATATCAACTTAATTTTTGATGAATAGTAAATTATGAATAGTGATTTTATGATTATGATTAGTAATGTGTCCAAATGGATTAGTAATCTCACTTAAAGAAAGTATTAATGTAATCTAGGCACCTTGATTAAGTAATGTGATTCAATAAAATGGTTAAATAACGGTTTCATAAATCATTATTCAAGTATTAGTTTTTTCAGGTGAATAGTGTTTTTTATTTAAAAATTTAATTAAAAAAATTTTGATAATTATTTTTATAAAACGGATTTCATTTTTGAACTCAGAGCACCGATATTATGCTATGGTAATTTTTGGGGTTTTTTCTGAAAAAAATGAATTTTCGGTGAATAGTGTTTTTATTTAAAAATTAAATTAAAAATATTTAAAAAATTATTTTTATAAAATGGAGTTCATATTTGTAATCAGAGCGTTGATATTTGGTTAAGGTGAAATTTTGGGATTATTCTGAGAAAGTTGAATTTTCGATGAATAGTGAAAATACAGTTTTTAAGTTACGGGTGTTTAATGACATCATTAAATGATGTATTAAGTTTGTAATCAATATGTTCGAATTATGAATAGTGAGATAAGGTATGAGGTGTCCCAAGTGGCCAATACCATGGGCAAATACCATGGGCAAGCCCATGGTTTTGCCAAAACCACTAATGAGGTGTCCCTTTGCCATTAATGCCTTGTCCCCTCACTTTCCCTATAAATACCAAGCCATCCTCTCATCCATTCGACTCCCCACTCTCCCCCAACGAAGTTCTGGTCTCATTACCTCCCAAGGAGTCCTCCCATGGTGCCCCCAAGCCCTCAAGGTCCCAACCTTTGAGTTTTAAGAGTTATGTTTTAAGGTAAGGGATCCGACCTCTCTCTTTCTTTTCATGTAATATCTTTTATGTCATTCCTTTTATGATCCATGTTCTTATGTGAGAGGATGTTCTTTTATATTCCTCTTACTTCCCTTTTCATTTTTATATGATGAGAGATCCCCTATTACTCTCATCATTTCATTTTATGAAAGATTAAGTGACGCCGTTAGGCTGCCGAATTTTTAAGGGATTCTTTCACCCTTCTCATTTTTCAAGTTCAATTTTCATGTCAAGTCTTTCAAGTTCCTTTTTATTATGTTGGGGTATTATCTCTATATCTATCATAATGATCTCTTATGATCATATGATGAGAGACCCTATTTGATCTTGTCAATTCATTTTTATTGAAGTTTAAGTGACGCCATTAGGCTGCCAAATTTTCATAAGAGAAATCAAATTTTTTTCCTTCCATGTTTTTCATTTCGAATGATATGTCCTGCAAATTCCATTACCATGTCCATATATCCTTCTTATTCTGTCACCCTACTGTTTTATGGATCATTTATGAGTGGGTGACCCATGTCCCCTCTCTTTTCAATGTTTTCTAAAACCCCGAAACATAGCCGTTATGCTGCAGAATTTTCGTCTCAAAATGCCTCTCTCTTTTCTCAAAATTATTTTATGTTATAAAGTGAATACTCAAAGCTCTTATTTCTAAAAGGGTATTCACATATATATCAAAATTTTCTATTTTAAATTCTGTGATTTACATACATGAGACCCGCTTTCGCTTTCCTTGGGTTTAAAGTGACGTAAGGATCATGTCTTTAAAGAAGTTTTTTTTTACGTTATGATTATGAAATGAAACCCATTTATTTTATGCTATATGGGTTATTTATGAAATGTTTGATGATGAAATATGTGGCTCACATGATAATAAATTCAAATTTAAGGGTGCGCCCTGATAGCACTCCAATGCATTGGGTAATGATGTAACCACTAGAGATTACAATTTTCACGATACCTTGGTGAATAACCTTGGTAATTTTCAAATGACACCTTGGGGATGGACCTTGGTGATATGTTCATGATTGTCTATGTTAAATGATGTAGCCACATTTTCAAGTTATAAAAAATGTTAATTTTATTATGATATTCCTCCTTATTTCATTCCCATTCCTTAAAGTTCTTTTTCATGACCTTATTGAAGTATCTCAAGTTCACATGTAAAATGTTTCTCTTGTTTTCCTTACTGGGCTTTTTGCTCACCCTTTCTTTTGATGTATGATCACAGGTTATGTGATGCAGTAATGAACCTAGTATGAACATGAGGAGAAGCCTTTCAAGTGTTTTAGAAGAATGTTTGATGTTTTCATGTTTAAAGTTCCTGGTTTCCAAGACACTAAACCTTAAAGATCCTCGGTTTTGTAAAATGTAATGAAATTTTATGTGATAATGAGGCGGGATGCTATATCCACCCTCCTCCTTGGTCCCCGAATAGCCCCCCGGACAGCCCCCCCACCCTCCTCCTTGGACCCCCAGATATCCCCCCCACCCTCCTCCTTGATTTCACATGACTTTTTTTATTTCTCCTATCATGCAATGTTATTTAGTATTATTCCATTTTTGTATGTCTTGAATTATATGAATGTCTTGGTAAGCTTATTAGCTCATGCTCATCAAATGCATGTGATGATATGATTTAATTTGAATACAAATCCTTGTTGTAAATTCTCCATGTTATGTGAATTGTGCCTTGTTTGATTTGGTTTACTTATCAATTGTTAGGATAAGACATGGTTTACATGTTAAGGACTCATGGACGGACTCGTCATTCTCAGGGAATTTAGACTTGAAATTCCAGGATGTATGCTTTGGTTTCTAGGTAAGGGCTACTAGGATGGTTTCTATTACTCATGAGTGATATTGGTTCCTTGAAGATAAACTGAGGACATGTATGTTTTTCAAGATGGTAATACCATGCCTCAGGTGTGGTCAGCACCACTAAAAATGTCTCAGGTTTATTTGAAATAGACAACATTTTAAGTGAAAATAACAATTGGCATACGGAACTGACCAAACGCATTCATATTGTGTTGATACTTTAGAAAAATGATCCATGGGTCATTTTTGATGTGTACGAGTCAACCCCGTCTAAATCTGAGGCGCGGTGTGGCCGGTAGCACTCTAACTGTGTCTCTTTTGTTTAAAATGGATGGGATTTTAAGTGAAAAGAGCAACTGGCATACGGAAAACTGACCAAACGCATTCGGATTCTGTTGATACTTTATCACAATGATCCATGGCTCATATGTGATGTGTACGAGTCAACCTTGTCTCAATCCGAGTCACGGTGTGGTTGGGATCTCTCTTGTGTTTAAAATGGACAACATTTTAAGTAAATACAGAAAACCGACCAAATGGATTCTAATTGTGTTGATAATTTTGAACAACGATCCATGGGTCATATGTGACATGTACGAGTCAACCTCACCTCAAACTGAGGCACGGTGTGGATGGCACCATTCTAAGTGTCTCACTTTTGTTTGAAATGGTAACATTTTAAGTGAAAAGTACAACTGACATACGGAAACCCGACCAAACGCATTCGGGTTGTGTTGATACTTTATGAAAATTATACTTGGGTCATTTTTGACGTGTAAGAGTAAACTCTACCTTAATTTAAGGCCCAATGTGTCTGGTACCACTCAAAGTGTCTCAGGTTTATTTGAAATGGACAACATTTTAAGTGAAAATAACAACTAGCATACGAAAAACTGAACAAACGCATTCATATTGTGTTGATACTTTAGAAAAATGATCCATGGGTCATATGTGACATGTAAGAGTCAACCCCGCCACAATCTAAGGCATGGTGTTTCTAGCACCACTCAAAGTGTCTTTTTTTTGTTTAAAATGGACATCATTTTAAGTGAAAACAACAACTGACATACGGAAAACTGACCAAAAACATTTGGAATGTGTTGAAACTTTAGGAAAAAGATCCATGAGTCATTTTTGACATGTATGAGTCAACCCCACCTCAATATGAGGACAAGTGTGGCCGGAACCACTCAAAGTGTCTCAAGTTTATTTGAAATGGACAACATTTTAAGTGAAAATAACAACTAGCATACAGAAAACCAAACAAATGCATTAGTATTATGTTGATACTTTATCAAAACGATCCATGAGTCATATGTGACGTGTAAGAGTCAACCCCGCCTCAATCCGGGGCCCGGTGTGTCCGGAACCACTAAAAGTGTCTCTCTTTTATTTCAAAAGGACATCATTTTAAGTGAAAACAACAACTAACACACAGAAAACCAAAAAAAGCATTCAGATTCCATTGAAACTTTAGTGAAACGATCCATGAGTCATATGTGATGTGTACGAGTCAACCAAACCTCAATCTGAGGCACGGTGTGGCCGGCACCACTTGAAATGTCTCTCTATAGTTTAAAATGGACAACATTTTAAGTGAAAACAACAACTGACATATGAAAAACCAACCAAACGCATTCAGATTATGTTGAAACTTTAAGAAAAAGTTACATGAGTCATTTTTGATGTGTACAAGTCAAACCCGCCTCAATACAAGGCCCGGTGTGGCTGGCACCACTCAAAGTGTCTCAGGTTTATTTAAAACGGACAACATTTTAATTGAAAACAGCAACTGACATACAAAAAACTAACTAAACGCATTCATATTCTATTTAAACTTTAGGAAAAAAATCCATGGGTCATATGTGACATTTACGTGTCAACCTAGCCTCAATCCAAGGTGCAAAGTGTCCGGCACCACTCGAAGTGTCTCTCTATAGTTTAAAATGGACTTCATTTTAATTGAAAACAACAACTGACATACGGTAAACTAACCAAAAGCATTCAGATTCTGTTGAAACTTTAGTAAAACTATCCATGGGTCATATGTGACGTGTACAAGTCAATCGTGCCTCAATCCGAGTCGCAATGTGGTTGGGATCACTCTAAGTGTATCTCTTTTGTTTAAAATGGAAAACATTTTAAGTACATACAAAAAACTGACCAAATAGATTCTGATTGTGTTGATACTTTAGAAAAATGATCCATGGGTCATATATGACGTTCAAGAGTCAACCCCGCCTTAATCTGAGGCGTGGTGTGGCTGGCACCACTCAAAGTGTCTCTCTTTTGTTTAAAATGGACAGGATTTTAAGTGAAAACAACAACTGACATACGGAAAACCAACCAAATGAATTCAGTTTCTATTGAAACTTTAGGAAAACGATCCATGGGTCATATTTTCCATGTACGAGTCAACCTTGCCTCAATCCGAGGTGTGGTGTGACCGGCACCACTCAAAATGTCACTTTTTTGTTTCAAAAGGACATCATTTTAAGTGAAAACAACAACTGGCATACGGAAAACTGACCTAATGCATTCGGATTCCATTGAAACATTATAAAAACAATCCATGGGTCATATGTGATGTATACGAGTCAACACCGCCTCAATACGAGATGCGATGTGGCCGGAACCACTCAAAGTGTCACGTTTATTTGAAATGGACAACATTTTAATTAAAAACTACTGGCATATGAAAAACTGACCAAACTCATTCGGAATGTGTTGAAACTTTATCACAATGATCAATGAGTCATATGTGATGTGTATGAGTCAACCCCTCTTTAATCCGAGTCATGGTGTGGCCGGAACCACTTAAAGTGTCTCATTTTTTTTTGAAATGAACATTTTAAGTGACAATAAATGACATACGGAAAACCGAACAAATAATTTCGGAATATGTTGATACTTTAGTACAATGATCCATGGGTCATTTGTGACATGTACAAGTCAACCGCACCTCAATCTGAGGCACGGTGTGGCCGGTATAACTCTAAGTGTATGTATTCTATTTAAAATTTACATCATTTCTAGAAAAAACACATTTAAATGTGTATGTTTAAATGAATTATGTGTGTTTATAATTAAGTTGTGAATTTTGATTTTATTCTGGATGTGTATAGTTCTAGATGTATTATATGTTAAATTTGTATAAATTTGATCTGTATATGTATGTGTTAGTTGGTTATTGCAGGTACAAGGAGATGGAGAATTACCAGTGTTGTGCAAATTCCAGGCTGGTGTGCAATTTGCACAGCATAGCCTATGCCAATGGTTTCAAACCATTGGCATAGGATTTATAGAAATTTTTTACCAACGGTTAAAAGGTAACCTTTGGTAAAAATACATTCCCAATAGTTTTAGAAACCATTGGGAACCATGGGAAAATGTTGGTTTTCCCAACGGTTCAGGGGAAACTGTTGGGAAAAACTTTTCCCAATGGTTTAGGAAACCATTGGGGTAGGCTAATTTTTCTAACCTATCCCAATGGTTCTATGTAAACCATTTGGAAAAGCTATCCTGATGGATTACTTACCAACGGTTTTCTGGCCTTTCCCAACGGTTCAGAACTGTTGGTAAATCCTTCTTTTCCAGTAGTGCATGAAGAAAACGCTCCCAAACAATAAATTTGAACCTCTTAAACCCATAAAGAAGACCATGAATGAACTTAATAAGTCTAATAAATAAATTACATAAATAATAGGTTCTTTAAATATTATTTAATGAATTTAATTTGGTTATCAAGTACACTAAGATCAAGTAAATAATTCCAACGGACTTAAGGTAAGGGGTTTCTTCATCTCACTTCCATTTTGTGAGATATTTTGTATTCACTACTATTACTTATTTATGGTGTATATATACTACCAATTAATGTTTCATATAATTAATCAATTTATTTTTATTATATTCAATGTATAATTTTATGATTATTAATTTTTAGTTCATATGATTCAATTGATTACAAAGTTGTAAGTATTTTTTACCCGAACCTCCATTTTCATTCGGGTTGCTTTTATTCTCTATTCACCTTAATGAAATTCTTATTTATTCTTATTTAATCCTCATAAATTATGTTTAAATGTTTTATATATGTGTACCAATCATAATACTTCTTTATTTTATGGGTATTTACATGTTTTAAAATAATCTTTCAAAAATTATTCTGAAATGAAAGCTCGATTCAAGGAACTTCTCGAATTATTACCTATTTTAAAGTTCACTCTATAATTTTTTTTATGCCAGATTTATCTTTATAAAATCAAAAAATTGAAAATGAAAAATATATTTTGGTTTACTTCTGGTTCTATGAAATAAAACATGTATTTTCACTTCAAAATCTCTTTAATGAATTCCTTAAACCGCACTAAAATGTTTAATTCTAGAGCTTCTTTAAAAATATTTTTACATGATTTCATTTCAGTGGGACATCATTTATGTCACAAATGTAATCTCAATATCCTTAACTTTTATTTTCTGGGATATACATTTTTAAAACCAGATTTATGAATAATATAAATGATTTTCCAAAATAACTATTCTTTCCAAAGTAAAATATATTTTTTTCACTTCACTTTATCTTTTATGAGATTTATGTCTTGTTCACCACTTATTCCTTGCATGCGGTGTATGTACTACCCTTTGGTATATCATATCAAGAGTCTTATTATTTTTATTATATTCTAATGTATTATGATTTGAATGTTTCAAGGTGGTATGGGACACTTTGTAATGTTTAAGGATTACTTCCTCAAGAATTTTTCAATGGTTTCATTTCAAATTATATTCATCTATGCCAACATCCCTCGTTGAATCTTGTACTTCATTGAGGTTTATCTCTTATGTTATCATATACAATATTTTTTTGAAGAGTTTTTGATTAGTTTAATCAGGGATGTTTTATCTTGATACTCGTCACCATATTACTCTGAATGGTTAGTGTTTATGTTAAATGACTGGGGAAAGTTATTTACATTTCATATGTTAGTTTTAATATGAATGTATATATTGATTATGTTCACACTTTTTATATTAGTAATGCATTGGAATTATTATGTGATGGGTGGGGCTTGTTATAGCCCCTTGATTCATCGGTAGGTCTCATGAGACAAATAGACATGGACTTGGCTAAGGCCTTTCCTATTTTGATATATGATTTTGGCCGAGGCCTTAATCATTTTTAGACGTCTTAGTTAAGGCCCTGACAGTATGTTTTTGAATGTTCATCATATGCATTTAGCTCATTATGAATCTAGAAATTCATAGTTCATGTGGTTATTTAAATACTAGAATACCCATGATTATGTTTTATTATGGAAATATTTACTCATCTCATATTCCTGCCATATTATGTTTAAGTTTATTTTTAAAATGCATGTGTTTTTAGTTATCCACCATGCATAATGTTTATGTTTATGATATCTTTTGCTGTATTGTTTATCGTTATTGAGCATTTGAGTTCACCCTTTTCTTATGTTTCATTTTCTCAGGACATGAATAAGTTTATTATGAATGACCTGTAGGGATAAACTTATAGTTTTTGGATATTTCCAATAAAACATATGTGTTGTTTTTCTTTTCAAGATGTAATGTTGAACTTATGTATGTATCTGGTTTTCGAAAACTACTAAACTACTCAGTCCTTCAGGATTTGATTCCTTATAATCATGACAATTTATTAAAATAATGCATCGGCTCTGGGCTTCTGGGGTCGGGGTGTTACAGTTGGTATCAAAGGAAGTTTAGTAGAAAACTTGGAAAGTGGATATAGAAAAAGTAGATTAGTGAACAAAACCCTAAGATAGACTTTGGGGATAAGAATACAAAGACATACGAGAATTTTGGTAAGTAATATATTATGTGGTTTATCAAGAAAATGCATACCTATCTGGATATAAACAAGTAGAGGTGGCTTTGGCACAGATGTATCTGGGGGTAAAACATGAAAACACCGCTTTGAGCTAGACTCAAACGGGAACTAGTGCACGACAATGGGTCTTACTGCACTCTTGGTTTAAAAATCCTAGGGGATATGCTTTGTTAAATTTATAAGATTATTATGAACAATTATGAAGGATTTATGCTCCCAAAGTAACCAAAGTATAGGGTTCTATGATTTATGATGCATAAATTTATGTTATGTGTTGTACCATGTTTAGAGATTTAGAGAGTTCATAATTTTATGAGCTAATATATAATATGGAATTAATTTGAAATGGCGCATAGTATAAGAAATGAGAATGTCACCAATGTATGAGATGAAAAGATTGAGAATAATCATATCTCTGATGGTCTTAAGCCATCATTTCAAAGTAATATTTTCTCCCAAGTATCCTCATCATATGAGGTAATAGTATCATGTGTTGAAAAGGTATGTAAAGACTTCTATGAGTCCTATGGATTTGAAGAGAAGAAAAAGAAGAAGAGGATGGTAGGGAAAAACATGGATAAAGGTAAGAAGGGAAAGATACATTTTCCCACATTTGATAATTGTGGAAGGAAACACCTTGGTATATGCTTAAGAGGAAAAGGAGTTTGCTTCAAGTGTGGAGAAAAAGATCACCATGCTCATACTTGTAAGACAAGGAAAGAATTTACCTATATTTAATGATTCAACTACAAGGATATGGGACACTATGTGAATCAATATCCCAAGCGTCAAAGGAATATATCCCAAATGATGATTTTGGATAATGATCAAGTTATGATGCTACCGCAGATGAAGTAGAATGATTAATATGCCTAATAAAGAATCATGTCATTTGAATATTTTTTCAGTAATGTATCAGTTGTAATAATTATGAGATATATAATGATTGTACTACAGTACTATTTCATTAAGGATTTGAGGTTGTATGATGAATGGTATAAAGGAAAAGTGATTCAGTAGAAAGTTAAACTTTTTAGAAAAAAACATGATTGAGGGAAAGGAAACCCTTAATATATATCTGATGTTGAGATAATGATGAAGAAATGAATGATTCAGATAAGTACTAACTACCTTGGAACTGATTATTAACTTGTCGATAAGTGGTATATGCTATCATCGATGGAGTTTACAACACTTTTGTATTTAAGGAATATATCCAATAACTTGTATCTTACTTAAGGAATATAGAAGAATGCATGTTTCCAATATGTTTTTTTACAGTAATTCAAGTTATTACCATATTTCAAGAGGATACATGATGAAGTTATTCACATGTTTGGAATGTGAATCTTCGATTTGTTTTTTATTGATTAAGGGTTAATGATAAGTTCATCTTGGAAATTTTTAGACCTTAATTATAATGTGTTGAATCATTATATTTTGGAATTGTTTTAACCATTTACAAAATAGTTTAAGTTGATCACTGTATGGGGTTTTAGAGTTTAATGTCACTACATGATGGTTTGATTATTCTTCCATGACCATGTTGTCCAATTTTAATGCATTGTTTTTTAGTAACCGATGCATTTACATTTCCTCTTATTAATAAGATATTTTACCCATATTCTTGATGTGGGTTTCCCACAATGGAATTTTCAAGTATCAACAATTAACTTTTGAAGTTAAATTTCAAATTTTGAGGATGAAATTTTTGTAATGAGGGGATAATGTAACACCCCAAAAATTTAAAAATAGATTTAATAAAGAATGAATGAAACACTAAGTCTCTACAAAACACCAATTTGTTATAACCTATCCAAGTAAACATAATTTTTCCACCTCTATGATTTGAATTTCAAAAAACTAACATACATGATTGCGTTCAGTAAGATATTTAGAGTCTGATCAGACAAACTTAATTTTTGGTGAATAGTAACATACCCTTATGAATAGTAATGAATAGTAAATCAACCAAAAAAATAGAAACTTAACCCATGAATGTATGAATACAATTTATGCATTTTTAAAGTGAAAAATGGTCATAATATAAGTATTGGTATTTTTGCATGTTGTAAATTTTTTAATTACAATTTTATGTATAATTTAATAATTTAAAATGGAAATGTATTTTCATAAAATTTATTCATAAATTTTTACTTTATTTTCTTATGGTTATAAGATAATTTTATGGTACCTTGATTAATTTCTCAATGTTTTATAAAATGAGTTATAGTTTTAAAGTTGTTTTTTTTAATAAATTGTGATTTTATTTAAAAATAAAATTAAAAATATTTAGAAAATTAATTTCAAAAAATGGATCTAATTTTTTAATTCTACACGTCTAAAAATGGTTAGGGCGAATTTTTGGGATTTTTTTGAAATACTCGAATTTTTTATGAATAGTGAAATACGGTAAAATACCATATATACATATTATCAATTAAATACACTATTTATGACATCATGAGTGATGTAATTCCACTTGGTTCAAACTCAAATACACTTATTACTATTAGTGGTTTCATGAAACAACACTATTGGTTGTCTTGAGGGAAATAATAAAATAATTAGTAAAATATTCAAAATTCAATCATCTCCTCCACTGTAAAACCCCCCATCACTCCCTCTTCTCTTCACTCCTCTCAAGACTTGTGCCTTTTCTAAGATCTACCCAAATACCCTTACTTATTCACTCCCCACATCCAGGATATATTGGTCTTCCCAAATACCAAAACCACTCCCCTAAAAAGGCTCTCAAGGAAGATTACTTCAAGAGGTAAATTCCTCTTTTCATTTCTTTTATTTCAAGTTCTCTTTTATGTGGTATGTATTTAAAGTTTTCATAACATGTTATTATTTTTATTTTATTCTATCCCACTACTATTTTATGAGTCTTATATGAATGGGTGACCCATTTTCCCTCTATTTTAAATTTTTTCTAAAACCATGTTGCATAGCCGTTATACTGCAGAATTTTCGTCTCAAAATCTCTCTCTTTTTCAAGCACTCTTATTATGTTATTATATTTTAATTTAAATTGTCTTATGCTGTGATATATAATTCTATATCCCCCTTACTTTCTATATTATTTAATAATGATTATATACCCTTTTCTCTCATCAATTTATTTTATGAATTTTTAAGTGACGTCGTTAGGCTGCCAGATTTTCATAAGGGATTTCTCAACTTTTCTTTTATTTTGAGTTCCTTTATTTTTTCCTTCTTCTCCTCATTTCTTCCAAATGTTGTAATGAATCCAGTATCTTATATTTAATATAATTTTTTCATGATAAAGGAATAATTTTTCATCATCTCTCATTTCCCATTCTCTTATACTAAAAATGAAAACACCATCTGATATGTGCTAATTTACCACATTCAAGGACGATGGGTTGTCATGAAACCATTATTATGGTTGAAAAAAACTATAATATATTTATTATGTATCATATATGGTTTTGGAATCTTTCTGTACACATGGTTTTGATTTATAAAGCAAAATGAGTTCATTGTGTTCAAAAACAGCCAATTAACCCAAACAGTTTTCATTAAATAATTTATATAATAATTCATCTTCAATAAAAATAACAAAATGAAATTTAAAACCATTTAACCTTATTTATATTCACTAAATAACATATAACTTCAATTCTGGATAACCATCCTCATTTTACATGATTCTTCGTTCATGTATATAAGTATATCAATCATGGAGAAAATGGTCCCAAATAATAAATTTGAACCTCTTAAACCCATCAAAAAGACCATGAATGAACTTAATAATTCTATAATAAATAAATTACATAAATAATAAGTTCTGGAAATATTAATTAATTAATTTAATTTGTTTATCCAGGACACTAAGATCAAGTGAATAACACCAACGGACTTAAGGTAAGGGGTTTCTTCATCTCACTTCCATTTTGTGAGATATTCGGTATTCACTACTATTACTTGTGTATGGTGTATTTATACTTCCATTGATGTTTTATATAATTAATCCTTTTATTTTCATTATATTCAATTTATAATTTTATGATTATTAATTTTTAAGTCATACGATTCAATTGATTACAAAGTTGTAAGTATTTTCTACCCAAACCTCCATTTTCATTCGGGTTGCTCTTATTCTCTATTCACCTCAATGAAATTCTTATTTATTCTTATGTACGCATCATAAATTATGTTTGAATGTTATATATATGTGTACCAATCATAATCCTTATTTATTTTATGGGGAGTTGCATGTTTTAAAATAATCTTTCAAAAATTCTTCTGAAATGCAAGCCTGATTCAAGGAACTTCTCAAATTCATATTTATTATAAAGTTAACTCTATAATCTATTTTATGCCAGATTAATCTTTCTAAAATCACACATTTTAACATTAAAATTTTATTTTGGTTAATTTATGATTCTATGAAATAAAACATGCCTTTTCTCTTCAAAATCTCTTTAATGAATTCCTTAAACCGTACTAAAATGTTTTAATTCTAAAGCTTCTTTAAAAAACTCTTTTTTACATGATTTCACTTCAGTGGGACATAATTTATCTCACAAATGTAATATAAATATCCTTCTATTTTATTTTATGGGATATACATGTTTAAAACCATATTTATGAATAATACAAATGATTTTCCAAAAGAACTCTTCTTTCCAAAGTAAAATAGATTTTTCTCACCTCACTTTATCTTTTATGAGATATATGCCTTGTTCACCACTTATTCCTTGAATGTGGTGTATGTACTTCCCTTTGGTATATAATATAAAGAGTCTCCTTATTCTCATGATATTCTAATGGATTATTATTTCAATGATTCAAGATGATAAGGGACACTTTGGAATGTTTAAGGATTACTTCCTCAAGAATTTTTCAATAGTTTCATTTCAAAGTATATTCATCTATGACAACATCCCTTATTGAATATTATACTTAATTGAGGTTTATATATTATGTTATCATATAAAATATGTTTTTGAGGATTTTTTGATTAGTTTGACTGGGGATGTTCTATCTTTATACCCTTCACCATATTACTCTAAATGGTTAGTGTTTATGTTAAATGATTGGGGAAAGTTATTTACATTTCATATGTTATCTTTAATATAAATGTAAATATTAATTATGTTCACCCCTTTCATATGAGGAATTCATTGGACTTATTAAGTGATGGGTGGGGCCTGCTATAGCCCCTCGATTCATCGGTAGGTCTCATGAGACAAATAGACGTGGACTTGGTTGAGGCATTTCCCATTTTGATATATGGTTTTGGAGGAGACCTTAATCATTTTTAGACGTCTTGGAAAAGGCCCTAACGTTATGTTTTATAATATCTGGCATATGTATTTCCCTTATTATGAATCTAGGAATTCATAGTTCTTGTGGCTATTCAACTAGTATAATAACCATGATTATGTTTTATTATGGAAATATTTACTCAACTCATATTCCTTTCATATTATGTTCAAATTTATTTTTAAAAGGCATGTGTTTTTAGTTTTTCACCATGCCTAATGTTTATGTTTATGATATCTTCTACTGTATTGTTTACCCTTATTGAGCATTTGAGATCACCCTTTTCTTATGTTTCATTTTCTCAGCACATGGATAAGTTTATTATGAATGACCTGTAGGGATAAACTTATAGTTTGTTTATGTTACCAATAAAAATTATGTTTTGTTTTTCCTTTCAAGATGTAATGTTGAACTTATGTATATATCTAGTTTTCCAAAACTACTATACTACTCAGTCCTTCAGGATTTGATTCCTTGTAATCATTCCAATGTATTAAAATAATGCACTGGCTCAGGGATTATGGGGTCAGGGAGTTACACTATTAACACTGAAAAACCACATAAATTTATTTTAGAAAATGATGTGATTAATTAATTGAAATATGTCATTTTTTCATTATGGAAAGTTCAGATGAAATCTAAAAAAGGAATAATGTTGGCACTGAATCCAATTACAATTGGAAAAAGAAAAGTATCTTTTTTGAGTTTCTATATTGGTCAACCAATTTGTTACATTGTTGTTGAGATGTAATTAATATTTAAAAAATATATGTGAAATTTTGCTTCCAATTATTATAAATATAAATGGGAATATAAAATATGACTTACAATCTCAACAGTACTTTTTGGATTGGGGTATTCGACCAGAACTGTATCCTATGTGTATAATGAAAACAATTGGAAAGTTCCTTATGCTTCTTATGCTATGAAACATTTATAGAAAAATAAATTTCTGGAAGTATTGGAGAATATCAAGGTTCCTAATGGTTATTTAAGCAACATATCTAAACGAGTCATAGAATAGAGTTGAAACTAAAATCTCTAAAACTAATGATTATCACATCCTTCTTCATGAATTGATTCCAATAGAAATCTAAAATTTACTATACAATAATTTAAGTGGGATAGTGATTCTCTTGTTCCATTTTTATAGAGACCTTTGTGATAAAAGGTTATCCAAGTCTTTATTGATAAAAAATCAAAAAAGGCACTATTAATTATGTGTGAGTTAGAGAAATTTTTTCACTATTTTTTCACTTGAACACTACATTTAATAGTCTACCTTCCAACTAAAACACTTATTGGGGGAACCATTGGTTTTTTGTGGATGTATCCTACTAAAATAAATATGTGCACAATGAAATATTATGTCTAGGACAAGAATCATTCAGAAGATTCCATTATGAGAGGTTATTTGGCTCAAGAATATATGGATTTTTGTTTAATGTATTTGTCTGATGTGAGAAAAAGACATAACTAGACAATGAGAAATGAATATGAGAATTATGGGTAAATTGAGCACTCATTTCAATATCTTCCCCAAATAGGAGGAATTTTTGGGTCATTTACATTAGCTTCATTGAGCCTTGAAGAGCAGGATATGACACATTGAACAACCTTGTTTAACTGTGCTTTGTTTGATGACTATATCGAGTAAGTAATTTTAATATTTATATTTTATCTCATAATATTTCATTTCAAATATAACTTGAACTTTTATTATCATTTTATATAGATAATATAAACAAATTATAAGTAGGGTTTATCGATCTTTTCCTTTGAGAAGGAGGGAGACTTTGTATAGAAAAGAGTTTCATTCTTGGTTGAAATCAAAGGTATGACCATTACTTTAATAAACTTAAAATATAGGAATTCATTTAATTTTATTATTCCTATATATATTATTAGGTATTGAGTTTACCTTTTGTCTCCTTCTCTTAATAATTAAGAGTGCTGGCTTTTGGTCCCAATTCTTTGGTTCGTGAATGAAAATATTTAATAATCAATGGGTATAATTTTTTTACAACTAATAGAGTTGTGAATATAACAAAATAACATGATAGTTTTATGTTAACTACAACAACAGACTATTATTCCAGTGCATCAGATAGTATGCCTTGATATAAAAATGTCTCTTATTATGGATTTGTTGAGAAAATATTGTTATTGGATTACTGATCTCATGGTTAAGTCACTATAATGAAATGAAAATGGTTTGATTCAATGGCATGACATGGTAAATTTACTAATGACTATAGATTTAAAGTTATTTACATGATTTTCTTCCTGGCTACCTATGAACCATATATTTTGGAATTAATGGAAAAACAGGTGTTTTATGTGAAAGATCATATGAGACCTGATTATTGTGCCATTGTTCAAGTAATCCTAAGACATATTTTTGATGATGGTGGGGGCGAAATTGACACCATTGATTCCCCTATTGGTGTTGACCAAAATATTATATTTGATGAATCAAATTATCTAGTTGTGAGAATTTATGTTGAACCCAAAGTAGTGGTGGTTAATATATAGAAGCAACTATATATGTTCACATTTCATTTAGTTTATCTTGGAGTGAGTTTATCAGGTTGGTAATACTATAATTACTTTAATTTAGTTTTAGTTTGGAATGGTATGTTTGTTTTAGTTTTGTTTTTTTTCAATTCATTTAATTGGATTAATTTCAATTTAGAAAATCATGTTTAAAATGGGTTTTTAAAACATGTATAACTTGGTTTTAAATTACATTTTCTAAAACATTTTATGATATTGTTTATTTCTTTTTTGACTTATAAGTTGTATATAGAATATTTAAAAAATGTTACTAAAAAATGTACATTTCATTCTTATACAGATTATGAAAGAAATTAAAGAAAATTGAAGGAAGAGACTATTTGATAATGATCGACGAATGCACAAACTAGGGTTTCCTCCTCAAGTTCCCTTCGGGAGTATAATAAATTTAATATTTTTCTTCTAAATTACATTTAATGTCATATTCTTATTATTTATAAAAAATAGGTACATTCATTTGAATAATATTTGATATCTTCTTGGCCTACTAGTAGGGGTTTGAGTAGGGGTCCTCATAGAGATACATAGAGCACACATCGTCCCATTCTCACCCAGACCCACCAACATACATCTCATCTACCACAATTTTTCCTCTTATAAATGGGAATCTAGGTAAATTTCCACATATACCTACATCATCATTTTATTTAGGATCTAATTCTCATACCATGTCCATGCCACCTCTAGTAATGTTCCCACCTATACCATATCCATATCCTATAATGTATCCCAATCCCTTATATTCTTATCCTACCATGTCTACATCACCTCCATTTCCTACTATCCATCCAGGATCTGATGATTATGCTCATTCAACTTCCACTCCACTGCATGTAGATGACCTGATGCATGAATTTTAACTAGCACATCTTTCAGATGTTTCTAAACCAAAATATCCCATAAATCCATCAAATACTAATGATCAGCATGGATCATATTTTTTTATAAGTGTGTCAAATTATATCACATCATTTTTTCCAATTTTACTGTGAATTAATTTTACTTTTTTCTTTTATATTATTTAGTGGGATACTCTAATAGGCGACATGAGATAACCTGTATGCATGAATCCTATAATCATTAAATACAAATAATGTTATATTATAATGAAGTCAATCAAATGATAGGTAAAAATTCCAGAAAATATAGAACTTTCATGGAAACTTTGGCCAAGTACAATGATATCATTCTAGTGAAACCAGTCTCATGGAGTCATATCAGTAATGAAATCAAAGAGAATACATGGGCAGAGATATGGGTAAAAAAATTTGTTAAATTTATATTATATTATTTCTTTATTTATATGAATTAACATGTTCATTACAGTGTTGGTTTAACTTTCCTGATGGTCAAGCTGCTAAAGTTACATGGTTTTTGGAACTTGAGTAGTTATAGAGATCATATTAGAATGAGTTATATGTTGATTGGAAGAGTACAGTCAACTCTGAGTTAGAGGGTGTACCAATATTCAACAATTATCCAATAACACAATACTAATAAATGATCATATATTAGAAGAGTAATGAGTTTAAGGTATTCTTAACCTTTAATAGTTTATGTTAAAATTTTAATTCTTATTAATTATATTGAATTTTTATTTTCATGATGCATTAGAAAAGACAAAAAGAACAAGGATGTTATGAAGTATATGAACACTTTGGGGAACACTACAATGTAGGATCATGAGAGGCATCGTGTACTTTTTATGACCAAATGAGTTTTACTAGGAAGTAATTAGGATCACATAAAGGGTGATGAACACTAAGAGTGGGGATAAATGTTTGTATAATTTCACAAAAGTCTTATCTGAATCTTTTGAATACTTTTTGGATATTTTAAATATGGAAATTCCATGATTTTTTGTGGAAGATGATATTTTCATTCAAACCAATAGATATTTTTAGTTTTAATTTTCCCCAAAAAAACACTTAAAATATCTACATTTATTAATAAAAATGACAGAGGATATTATCTGTAAAACACCTCAAAAAATATATAAATTTTAATTCATTCCATGTTGGCATGAATGTTTTCATGTACAAGGCTTTAAAACATGTCAAGTCTTTTATAGGATGTGGAAAAATCTCAAACTCTAGACCCATCTTTAAGTTGATTCCTAGATTATAGATGTTTCAAAAAGTATAGAAACCTTAAAATGTCCCTTGTCTCAAATTTTTCAAAGTTGATCTATTTATTTTTTTCATATTAAGACAAAGGACTTTATGATCTTCTACAGATAACCATAAAATGTCATGTAATAAACCCTATGAGGTTATTTGTCAACCTTTTAAAGTTCAATGGAAAACATTACGAGGTCTCAAAATGTACCTTGCAAAGATTCATAAGATTACAAAGTCTTTAATAAAACCTTATAAAGTCTCAAAAATGAACCATACCAAGATTTTATTGGTAATTTTTTTCATTTGGGTGAACCTTATGAAGTTCTCATATGAACGTTATAAAAATTACCTTCATTATTTTTCAAATTTATTTGTGTAACCATCCATAAAATGAGTAAATATATCTTTTATTATATTATATTTACTATAATAGAACATAATACATTCATTGGTCATTATATGCTTCTGATAACCTCCTTTACCATCCATTACATAAAATAAAACACAATTATAAATTAATTTCAATCAACTCAAATACCTCTAAATACCAAGAAATAAATATAATAATAACATAAATATAAGAAAATATAGAATGTACTATTAGAATAGACATGGAACATAACATTCACTCCAAAATTTTCCAATGAGTCTCTTAACACATTATCTTATCTATAAATATATGAGACAATTAAATCATGCATACTAAGAAAAGATAAATAGTCAATCCATTAATGTATCATATTCTAGAAATGATCCAAATACATAGTTTCCTACATCCTTTGTATATGTAAAATTGAATGGATTGGATTATAGCTTTCATATCAGACTCAAAATGAAACAAAAAGCCCACAATATTTATATAGGCTTTCCTTACTTCCCCCTTAATGTCTCTAAAGATCAACCCACATACAGTTAGTTTAAGGAACCATTTTACTTATCCATGAATTTTGATTTTAATCCACCATGCAATTATAGGATTCCAAGTAATAGATATATATCCATTATATGTTATAAAATTTCCTTATATTCTAAATATGTTAAGAACATAAATATCATTTAGATAGTTTTTTCCCTACCCAACTTCATATAATTTTCATCCTTTATAGTTGAAAAAAATGTATGATATGGAATTATATAAATGGAGAAATTTATTATTAAACCTGATTTACTTTATATTCTTCTTAATCAACATGAAAAAATCCACAATAGTAGCATTAAAAGGGTTATTATGTTTTTGATATATGTATAGGATATAAAATCCTAAATGGATCCTCCGGTTTGACCTATCCTAGTATTACTAGCCTCATTTAGATATACCTCTATCCATTTGTCTATGTATCCTTCAATAAATGAATCCACTTTATTCTCATTCAGTCTTATATCATCTCTCTAAACAATGGTATTCATTATGGACAAACCATGTGTCTTTTTTAGCTGTAGCATACTCAAATAACCTCACTAACAACTTCAGTTCATTGTATCTATACTAAACCAACCTCCTTTGGTTTTATTTAACATCACCTCTATTAATCATATTATATTATTCTATATGCTTCTTAATTTTATGTATTTCTTTAAAATCTAAAATTTTAACTCATTCTAGGTTGTGTTGAGCTTCTATGTAACTTAAATTGGTTACTTTAAAATGATATGCTCACTAATATCATTAATCTAACATAGATTCCTACTTAGACATGATCCCCATTTGATCTTAACTTCCACTTAATCACATATAGATTCATTCCATTATAGTTTAATCTAATGTGAGAATCAAAGTTAATACCTCATAGTGACTCACCACTATAATTTAATATAATGTGAGAAAGTTTTAACTTGATGTGAGTATGTGGTTAATCTCACATGTCTTCACAATCAAATTTTTTTTGGTTTTGTTTATCAATTTCATATTATTAAATAATGTACTATTACAGTAATTAATTTCATTTTCAGTAAGAAATATTAGTAATTGAAGACCGTGTTCCTTGATCAAAATTGTTTTTTCTTGAGTAGGGGGGAAAGGATGGAAGTGTTTTGAATGCATAGACAAAAGAAAAGATTGTAAATATTTTTATTGATATTTCAAATTTTGATACATAATTAATAATTAAATATATTATTTATATTTTCAAAAATGTTCCCTAGAGGCCCTCGATGAGAAAGAAGATGAAAATTTGGGCCAAATGATCATTTAAGACAGATATTAGGTGAGGAGTACTAAGGGAGATTTTGATGTCGGCCCAGAAAAAGCATAATCCCCACTAGGTATTGGCCCTAATTGGGAACTTCTAAAATCTATCACATAACTGATCAGCAAAATGGTCATGAAGAATCATATGAGGCCAAAAAAATATCTATACTAGAGTGTGAAATAGGTAAACTGGTCACAGAACAGTTTTTGAAATCTATGAAAATTATATTTACATCACTTCCATAAGAGGATACTAATGTTTTTTATTAATTTATAGAAATAGTTCTCACTTTATATGATGCATTTAGTGGTGTCAATGAGGGTCCTAGTGGAGGTTTAGGTGATGATACTTATAGTGATGATGATGATGATGATGATATTGCTACTAGGTATGTTGGTGATGATTATGATGGTTCTGATGGTGATGAGGGGGATATTGATCCCCTCTATTTTTGAGTTGACAGTAAAGATACATATGTGTGGATAATGTTTAATGACTAAAACTGATTGATTGTTTGGATTGTATATGCATGTTATAGTATTGTAATTTGTTTGAAATCTATTTATGAGAATATGGATAAATGTTAAATATATAGTATTTGTACAACATTAAATGTGTATCATGGTTTGCATTTTGTTTATAGGTTCTGGAAGAGGTGCTGGATGGGATTGTTGTGCATTCTAGGGAGATTAATCTATACCAATGGTTCTATGAAATGTTGGTATAATTCACTGTTGGAAAACATGCTATACCCACAATTTCATGAACTATTGGTATTTATCTATACCAATAGTTTACTAAAAATCATGGGTATTCAAATTTACCCATGGGCTATACCAACGATTTCAATGAGCACTATTTGTATAGCCCTATACCAACAACAGTAGATCCCACGGTTCATAGAACCATTATTATATCCTATAACAATGGTTTTATAGCCTATATCAATAGGTTAAAACCATTGGTATAGGTTAATTTTCCAGCATTGATCATCTTCTACAAAATGGGTTTTTGAAATATTAAATAATTTAATTTAAATTTTAATTTTAAATTATTTATAAATTAAATTAGATTGTATTGATTTTAAATTTCGGTTTATAACATCAAAATTTCATAAGAAGGGTAACCTGATTTTTTTTAATAAAATATAAATTACTTGGGTAAAAATTAGTTATCAAGATAAAAACCAAAATTGTAAAATGTAAAAATCTAGTATTAAAAGACTTGAAACATGTTTAAAAAATGTGTTCAGATGAGTGGTAGAGGATTTATTGACCTTATATGACCCCAAAACTTCATTATTTTCTACTTTGGAGCCATTTAATCCTAAATAGTGTCATTCCATCATTTAAAAAGTAATGTGTATTTATAAAAATCCCATTTCCATCACTTATAAAAGGGGTATAAGGAATAACATGTTAGAAACATTTTTTTTAAATGAGTTATTGAGGTTTTTATTATCTAAACCTTATATTTGATAAATTATTTCCCATTTTGAAGTCTTCTAGGCATGTAAAACATGTGTTTTATTTATATTAAGTTAAAATATTTACAAAATGTCATTTTTTTCAATTATAAAAGGGATCATTCATCACCCCTTTAAGACCACTCCCAAATTTTGGGTTCCTCTTGAAACTATGTCATCTTTAATTCCCATAGAATCCTATTTCACATCCATCAACATCTATAAATAATATTTTATCCTAATTTCTCTATTTAAAAGGAGGAAAAAACAAGTTCTCAATGAGATTCAAGCGCTTTAGTTGAAATTAGGAATTAAGGTAATGGGTTCTTTATCAAAAATTTAATTTCATGAGACATGTTTCTTATTATGTACCATGATATCATTAATATGGTGTGATTAATACCTAATGAATTTTTTTTACCATATTCATTTAATTTATGGTGTTTTAAGATTCATATCAGGTTTTATCTTTAAATGGACTTTGATTCAAATGATAACAAAGTTGTAAGGTTTTTTGTTAACTCAACTCCCTTCATTGAGTTATAATGATTCTTCTTGAACTTATTTCTTCTAAGATTGGTTTCTAACACCTTAAGAGTTTATTTAAGTGTTAATTATCTTCAAATATGGTGTAAAATAAAATTTCAATTCAAATATTTGATCTTTAAAAAAATTCTTTCTCAAAAATTATATCCTCATTGACAGTATTTCTCATCCTCTTTAATAACAGTTTCTCTTCCTTATACATATTTCCATTTACTTCCAATGTACACCTTTTTATGTGAAAACCCAATAATTTTTTATATCAGGTCAATTTAATATTCCCCTTATCTTATTTTAAAAAATAATTTGTGTTACTCTTTCTATGATGTGGGTTTTCAACAAAGGTATTTTAAAATATTCAAAAGTTTTTCATTTCTGGATCATATTTTTTATCTTATACTCCATATTTTCTATATAAAAAATTTATATATTCTTTTAAAGGATCCATTTTTGAATATTCTTTCTAAAATTAAACATTTTCAAAAAACAATTAACCTTATTGAACCTTTATAACTTTTTTAAGGCCTTGTTATTGATATTTTTAATGATTTTGAAAATGAATTCTTTTAAATTTCTCAAAAGTGATCTTTTTAAAAGTGGATCATAACCTATTATTATATGAAAAAGTTTAGAATTTTTTTTAAAGAATCTTTTATGGTTTTTCTTCATTTTCCTCTTCAACTCAAAAGAACATAATTCCTTGGGAAGTTATTTTTCATGAATAGCCCTTTAAATTACTTATGAAATCCTATTTTGGGTGAATTGAATTTTGGGTATAAATCAATCTAGATCTTGAAGTATTTTTTATGTGATACTAGTTTGGGGTGTACAAAACCCATTTTCATTCCATAGGTTCTTTATAATAAGATAAATAATTAGTTCCATGTGGCACATATATGTATGGAAGATGACAGGTGGGGTCCTATATCTCCCTCCAATGTATTATTTAAGGATTTGTATCTCATGAGATAATGAATTTGTGTGTGAGTGTATTTGAAGTTATTTATGTACACAATTATTGTTTGTGAGTGTAATTACAGATTAATTTTGCTCATAAAGACTATGTGTGAGTGTATTTACAATTATCTATGCTCACAAAAAATGTGTACAAGTGTACTTTTGGTTATTTATCCTCAAAAAAATGTGTTTGAGTGTATTTTTGGTTAGAAATGATTATATAGATTGTGCATGAGGGTATTTGAGGTGATATATGCTCACAAATATTGAGTGTGGACATAATTGTGAATTGATATAATGTTATCTTTTCCTATGATTATTCTTATGAAATATTTTTATGTGATATTCCTATATTATGTTCCATGGATCATAATTATCAAATCATGTCTCACACTCTTATTACATGGTACATGATTGTTCATTTTAGTTTATATGACCTTATATCATTCATTGTAGAAAACGTTTATTATTCCATGTCCTTTTTAATGAGATATTCCTCTCATGCTAAAGTTTTCTCATATTATTATGATCTAACCCTTTGGTGAAATGTTGATAATTTTTCCCTTATTGATCATTTTATCTCACCCCTTTCATAGATTTACATTACCCAAATTATGAATATGAGTTTAATCTAGGAGATGTCTATAAGGGGATCTAGTAAAATGTGGTTATAGAGAAATGTTTATAAGTATTATAAAATGAGTTTCTTATATAACTGATACTCAAATACACTAAACCTTCTGTTATTGGTGTTGTGATGTTTTTTTAGATGTAATGTTTAATCTTTAAAAATAATGTATAATATATGAAAGTTTAGATTGGTCCATCTCACTTGGTACCAAATCCAGTTTTTAAAGTATGTGTGTTTATCACCGAACCTGGGAGTGCAGGTCTAGGGTGCCTCAGTTGGTATCATAGCATGGTTTATTTATTTTTTGAGGATTAATGTAGTAATTTTGGGGTTTAGGATGATATAAATTTAGTCAAACCCATAGGTAAAAGTCTAAGGTATAAGTCTAAATATCGTTTAATATCCTAAATTTGTGGTTAAGTAGAGATTATGTGTTACTCCTAATGATTACATCTTTTTCTATATACTGGAAAGTGGATATAGCTATGAAAAAAAGATAAAATCATTGGTAATCACCTTGAAAAAATTTAATTGACTATCATCTCAATCTTCACTCTAGTGTATGATGAGTGGTCCTATGACTTCACACCTAGCTAGAAACTCCAGGGGAATATGCTTTAGTTAATTAAAATTCTATTTATGAACCATTATGAAGGATTTAAATGTATAACTAGTTCAGATATAGAACTTGGTAGATAAATGGACATGGATGACATAGATTGAAACCTTGACTGAACCCAAAGTGATATAGGTCAAACGAAAAGCTAACATAATGATTTTGAAAAGTAATACATTTTGAGTTTGATATTTCCATGAGATTATTTATGATAATTATATTAATATATTAATTTTTCATCTCTCATGTTAACCCCTTTTAGTTTTATTAATGGATATAGAAAGAAGAAACAATGTCGTCAATGAGTGTAATGGAAAAGGTGGTGAATATCATGTAGAGCAATCAGATTGGATAGAAGATGGTGTTGAAAATATTATAGTTATTCTCACCAAACTATCTTGATTTGTTATTAATAATATAAAACTTTTCAAACTTCCAAACACACCAAAGAAGAGAGGTATAGAGTTTTCTAGAATTTTTTCTGATAAATACTATAGAGGTAAGAAGTTCAACATCCTACGTGTCAAAAATGTGAGAAGAATCACCAAATGGAATATCTCAAAGGAACAGGGAAATATTTCAAGTGTGGATTGATTGTTCATATATGTTATGATTTTTTAAGATAGATTAATAGGTCGACCAATACAATGGAAGGTATAAAGGTCCCAATTAATGCTCCACTCACACTTTAATGATTTAAATGCAAAGAATTTAGGCATTATACAAATCGATGAACTAATTCAAGGGTTAATAAGGGTAATAGGTAACTATAACCTCTCAAAGAATGGAAACAAAGAAAATATAAATAAGTTCATGATAATGAAGTGAATGTTAATCATTAAGGTACACTTATCTCCCACTTGGGAGTTGTGGATGACTTATTGGATTTTGATTCTAAGAACCCTAGTATATGTAGAATATTTTATATGGGCATTAAATCACCACCCTGATGATTTGATTATCGAATAAAACTTATAGTTATATGATTATTTTATTACAAGTTTAATTTTATTGTATTTTTTATTGTTAAAATATTAATATCCATACTTTATATGAATTTAATGTTATTTTCGAAATGGATTGCTTCTCTCCCCTTAAGAAAAAAAATTATTTAGAATATGGAGATCACATTTCATATTAATCTATTATAATATATCGATTTAAGGGTGATTATGAACAAATTTTATACTAAAATCACATAAGGTGGTTCTTGATACCAAATAATGATAGACTTTTGGATTAAATGGCTGGAGGAAAGAAAATTCAAATTTTATGGATAAGCCTATTCTAAGTAAAAGGATGCACTTCCTATATTTGTAAGGTTTATATACCTCTAATAATTATATCCAAAGTCATGTTTATATTTTATATTCCCTTATTTATTTCCATTAATAAAATATAATTAAAATTTTGAGGATGAAATTTATTTAAGAGGGGATAATGTGGCACCTTAAGATTTTGTAATATGGATTTCTCTAAATTAATACTATGATTGATAGCTTGCTCCACACACAAACTCGAAATAAAATAATTCATGAAATATTTGATGAATATTATAAATAAAATTTAAGAATAATAAAACCACTGGTAAATAAAAATATTATAATCAATTTGAAATGCATTCAAAATAGGATTAAGAACGCTTAAAGTTTTAAAAGGGAATTTTTCAATAAAAGAATTTTTTCATTACATATTGTATTTTCATTTTAAAGATAAATTTATAAATTTTAGAATTTTAATATTGTAAAATTAATTAAATTTTTTAATATATCATATCAAAATTTTCCTAAGATGAATTTTTTATATTTTTCTAAAATAATTGATTTTTTGGTGAACAATGAAAAAATATCGATTTTGTTAATACAGTCACTTTTATAGAATTATCATAATTCAAGAATGGATTAACAGTTTTTTGGAAGATTTTTTATATAAAAATATAAATTTATAATGTAAAATAGACCATTTAAATATACCAGGTAGAATTTATAAAATTCATGTTATACATTTTAGAAACTTAAGTAATATCTTACTCTAAAAACTCCTTTTATTCTCTTATATTAAAAAGAAATTTTCATCACTTGTATAAATTAAATATAAAAAAAATTAATTTCATATTATATATCAATATTTTAAAGTTATTTAATAAGTTTAATTTCATTTTTAGGCATAAAAGTATGATTACTAAGACTAAAGTTTATGACCATGATAATGGGGAAAGAGTTATTTTCAAAGAATTGTTTTCTTAATATTGTGTGATTTTTATATAATAAATTAAATTAATAAAAATATTTAATGAATTTTATATTATGTTTAAACATGTATAAAAATATATTATCATTATTTTAATTATTAATTAATTTCATATAATATTAAGAACATTTAATTATAAAAACAACATTTTTCTACAAAAATAGTTTTCCCATTTATTAAATGTTTTAATTTTAAAGTTAGTTTTATATTATATAGAAATTGATTTAGATTATATAGAGGTAATATTTAGGTTTAGAACATAAAAAATTGGTATGAAGTGTTACCTTTTATTTTTTAATAAAATATAAATTACTTGGGTAAAAGCAAGTTACTGGGGTAAAAACCAAAATGGAAAGATATAAAAATATTATGTTAAAAGACATGAAAAATGTTTAAAAAATATGTTACTATGAATGGTAGATAATTTATTGACCTTATATTACTCCACACTTCATTATTTTCCACTTTGGAGTCATTGAATCTTGAATAGTTTCACACCATCATTTAAAAAGTAATGAGTATTTAAAAAAATGTCATTTTTCATCACTTATAAAATGGGTAAAAGGGTTAACATTTTAAAAACATGTTTCTAATTTAGTGGTTGAGGTTTAGATCAAACAAAAAAAATTCCATTCCATTATTTTCTATTTTTTGAGTCTTTTTGATATGTGGAACATGTTCTCTCTTTATATTAAGTTCAAATATTTTCAAAAATGTCATTTTCACCACTTATAAAAGGGGTATCTCACAACCCCTTCAAGACTACTCCCAAATTTGTGTTTCCTCTTGAAATACTATCCTATTTATTTTCCATATAATACTATTTCACTTACTTAAGATTCAGGAAACATGATTTTGGCATGAGTCCTCTATTTATAAGGATTCCTCAAAGGGAAAACTCATGTTCTCAATGAGATTCAAGCGCTTTAGCAGAAGTCAGGAATTAAGGTAAGGGGTTCTTTGTCTCAAATTTAATTTCTTGAGAGATATTTATTATTTTTAACCATGATGTATTTAATATGGTGTGATTACTTCATAATTAATACTTTTTATTGTATTCATTTAATTCATGTGGTTTGAATAGCTATATCATTTTCTAAATTTAAATGGATTTTGTTCCAAAAGATACCAATGTTTTAAGTATTTTTGTTAACTCAACTACCTTTGTTAAGTTATAATTCTTCTTCTTGAACATATTTATTTTAATATTTGTTTCTTCCATCCAATGATTTTATTTTAGGGTACATTACCTTCTTCTCTAGTGTAAAATGACCTTTTTATTTAAATATTTTACCATGATAAAATTTATTTATCAAAAAGTATATCATTATTGAGAATAATTATCATTCTATTTAATTATGGTTTCCCCTCCTTTTCTATATTTCTCTTTCCCACTAATTTTCTCATTTTTATGTGGAAACCCAATCATGTATTATCTTATGTGACCTTCATATTTCCCTTATCCTATTCTATAAAAAATAATTTTTATTACCCTTTTTATGATGTAGGTTTTCAACAAAAGTATTTTAAAATATTCAAAAGTTTTTCCTTTCAGGATCATATGTTTTATCTTCCACTCCACATTTCCTCTAAAAACATTTTTATGATTTTTAATACTCCAATATTGAAGATTATTTTTAAAAATAAACATTTTAAAAATGTTTTCACTCCACCTTTTGGAAATATTTATATCCTTTTCAAGGCCTCATTATTGAGATTTCTAATGATTTTGAAAATTCCTTCTTTTCAATTTCTCAAAAGTGGTCTTTTTAATAGTGGCTGATAACTTCCTCTTTTAGGAAAAAGTTCAAAATGATTTCTAAAGATTATTTTATGGTTTTGATTTTATTTTTATCATCATATCAAAAGGATTTATTTCCTTGGGAAGTTATTTATAATGAATGACCCTTTAAATGTATTATTAAATCCTCTTTTGGGTGATTGGGATTATTAGTATCAATCTATCCAGACTTTGAATTCATTTTTATGCAATACTGTTTGGGGGTGTACGAAACCCATTTTCCTTCCATGGGTTCTTTATGATATGATTAATTATTAGTTTCAAGTGGCACATATATATATGGATGATGACGGGTGGGGTTATATATGTCCCTCTAATTCCTTGGTTAATGATTTGTATCTCATGAGATATTGAATTTATTTATTAGTGTATTTGAAGTTATTTATGATCATAAACACTATGTGTGAGAGTAATTATGGATTAGTTGTCCTTAAAAATAATGTTCATGAGTGTATTTATGGTTATCTATGCTTGTAAAGATTTTGAGTCAATGTATTTGTGGTTACCTATACTCAAAAAGACTATGTGTGATTGTATTTATGGTTAGTTATGCTCACAGAGATTGTGCATGAGTGTATTTGTGATTGGTTATGCTCACAAAGATTGTGTGTGGTCATTATTGTGAATGACTATAATGTTATGTTTCTTATTCTTATTCTTATACCACATTTCTATATGATATACCTATATTATGCTCCATGGATCAGGATTATAATCTCATGTATCACACTCTTATTCCATGGTATATGTTTATTCATTTGAGTTTATATAGTTGTCTATCATTCCTTATATACGACTCTTATTTATTTATTTTCTTTTTAATAAGATATTTATCCCATGCTCATCTTTTCTCATATGCTTGTGATTTAACCCATTGATGACATGTTGATAAGTTTTCCTTACTAAGCCTGTGAGCTCGCCCCTTTCTTATGTTTCCATTCCTCAGGTTATAAAGATGAGTATAATCTAGGAGGTGCCTATAAGGGGATCTAACATAGTGTGATTATGGAGAAATTTTCACTAGTATCATAAAATATATTTTCAATGTAGTTGATCCTCAAATAAACTAAACCTATAATTATTATGATTGTGATATTTCTATGATATTTAATATTTAAACTCTAAAAATAATGTGTAATATATAAAAGTTTAGCTTGGGACATCTCACTTGGTATCGAATCTAATTTTTAAAGTATGGGTTTTTAGCACCGAACCTAGGAATGCAGGTCTGGGGTGCCTTAACTAGGGATGTAGTCATCTACATTAGAGGTGAACCTCATTAACAAATCTTAGTGTTCCTTGTTGTGTGATTTACTACTTTATGTGCATGAATTCAAATCACAGTTGAAAGAAAGTATGATATATATTCACTAATCATTTATAGAGGTAAATAAAGAGATAAATGTTTAATGTGATAAAAATCCATCCCACACTAATTCACCCCCTCTCGGTTTGGTCATATCCTAAAGTGATCATAATAATTAGTATCAGAGTAGGTCACACCTCTGATTGGATTCTCAAATTCAAAGCTATTGGTTAATGATTTGATTCCACTTTTTATTTATATAATGATGTGAAAACTTCACTACTAGAAATTTAAGCTATAGCCACAGACCTATAACCACGGTTTTATAGGTCTATGGCTATAGCTTGTTTATATCCGCGATTGAATTATACAAGCATGGCTAAAACGTTCCCTCTCTTTTTTTTCAAAACTCATCAAGCTTCTCCTCCTGGATATGGAGATACTCTACACACGATCTTTTTCTTCTTCCAAAACTCATCAGGCTTCTCCTCCCTCCTCTCTGATACTCTCTACGTGTGACCCTACGAACCGCCAACCTTCACAGTGGTGCCCTCCTCCCCGATACCCTCTGACCTTCATGGCGGTGCCCTCCTCCCTGATACCCTCTACGCGCGACCCTTTGAACCCTTGAACTTCATAACAGCGCCCTCCTCCTTCCTCGACAGTGCCCATCACAATCTCTCCTCTCCCTGATCCTCCTCCACCGATGGTGCCCCTCGCGATGGTGACTCTTGCAACGGTGCCCCTCGCTGCCACCGAACGAGGCAACCCCACCACCAGCTCTCATCTCAGATCCTCCTCCCCCAACACTTCCACCAAATGCGGGACACCTCAACTCCCCCCCACAGACGCTACTCCTAGGAGGCCTCCCCACCTCCTCCGACGTGGCCAACCCCTTCCTGGTGATCCTCCTCCTCCTTTTTATGAACAATTATGTTTTCATTATTTTTTTATTAGTTATTCATAGCTATGTTGTATCAAATCTATACGATTTTTTTGACATTTCATGAAATTAAACCTTTAATATATCTTGCATAGCCATTTAATCTTGGATTGAGGTAGGTATTTTTGTGTATTTACTTTAATTAGCATGCCATTTTGTGCTTGGTGTTTTCTAAAACTTTTTTTATCAAAGTAAATCAATATTTAATAGATATAGTGGGATTAAAAAGTTTTATAAATGTTTTTATCTCTTGGAATAAAAGTTTTATAATGGTTTTCTAAATTCTAATTAATTTGTTTAAATGAAAAGAATTTGTGGGAATGCAAATATGGATTGTTTTAAAATAATTTATACAACAAAAGGTATTTGAACCCATTTGGGTATTGGTATGATTTTCAAGGATTTTTTGAAATAGAATTGGTTTAATGGATTTTAAAATGACTTGAATGAAAAGGTAGTTGGTTTTATAAATTATTTTAAGTATGGTTTCACATAGAATAGTTATAAAGAAGGTGATAAATTTGGTTTCACTACTGGAAAAACAGCCTATACCCACAGTTCAAAACTGTGGGTATAGCCCCCAAAATCGTGGGTATAGGTTATACCCACGGTTTTGGGAACCGTGGGCTGGAACGGCGTCGGTATAGGTCCCCAGCCTATACCCACAGTTTTCCAAAACTGTGGGTATAGGTGTTCTTCCACCATGCCAACGAAACCTACCCAATTTCCATGGTGTCAAAGCCTTTTACCCACGGTTTCAAAACTGTGGGTATAGATCCTAAAATAATGCACACGCCGGGTTTCGATCCCGCAACCTCTTCACTGCAAACACTGTTTCTAACCACTACCCTAACATCACCTATGTGTATATATATTTATATTTAGTTAAATATAGTTATATAAACCGTGGGTATAGAGGGAAGAACCGTGGGTATAGGAATCCTGCCAAAAAAATTTCCTTCCTGCGGGAAAAAAAATTTCCCGCGCACACACGGGAGACCCATACCCACGGTTTTTCATAACCGTGGGTATAGGTATTTTATCCCATACCTATCCCAATGGTTTTGGGGGAAACCATGGGTATAGGTACCCCTATACCCATGTTTTTTCAAAACTGTGGGTATAGGTGAGTTTTCAGGACCTATCCCCACGGTTTTGGAAAATCGTGGGGATAGACCCCCCCTATTCCCATGGTTTTGGAGAACCATGGGTATAGGTCTTGAAAATTGACCTATCCCCATGGTTTTCAAAAACCGTGGGTATAGGGGTACCCATCCCCACGGTTTTGGGGAAAACCATGGGGATAGGTCCATTTTCCAGTAGTGTTTTTAAATGGTTGAAATGACTTGGCATTCCTAGTTGGATTCTGAAAAGGCATATTTTCACTTTATATAAGATATTTTTATAATGAGTATCAGACCATCGATTATTCCCCTTGTTTTGATTATGCCTGATTTGAATTGTGGCCCCAGAGGAGGGATGTTGTATTCTATTTTTGATATGGATGAAGTGAAAGGGGTTATTTCTTGTGAGGGAGTTGGAGTTGGAGGTGAGATGAGATTTATTTAAAATAATTTTTTTATCGATTCTTGTGATTCTTTTGATTTTTCACCTCCACTATATTGATTTATCATGAGGAATTAGGTAAATAAATGAAGTTCTAGCAGCATGTGATTCTAGCTTAGTTTATGTTAGCTAGATAGTTCCCTTGGAGATTATCACTCTGTCAGGGGTCTATTTTATACGTGGAGAGACCTAAAAGGGGAAGATGAATGGGATGATCTGATTTCACATTGGGTCCCAATGAGTAATATGATGAACTAAGTCTAGTATCACCCATTCTAGAGCATAATGATTTTCCCATGATTTCTATAATTCATTGAATATTTATTAGAGGATCCCATCACATGCCTTATTTTTATCCCCACTATTACTTCATTTATTTCTTATTATCAATTACCCATTGATATTTTGCTGCATGTTATGTTTCTATATTACATTTTAGTTATGGTTTTGATTTATATTCAAAATGAATTAAAAAATAGTTTTGAAAGTATATTGTTAAATAAAATAATGATGTTTTATTCAAAGGTGTGGTTTTTAGATATGGATTTGGAAAAAAAAAGAAAAAAGGATTAGTTCCCTTTTAATGGATTTGAAAGTCCATTTTTCCTTAGTTTGAAAGCATTTCCTTTTAAAATGAAAATGGAAGTTGTTTTATAAAAGAAGTTATGGCATGTTAAACTTTTTCTTTACACCCTCTTATGAAAAACCTATTCACTACTTATATTTTAAACTATCATTAATAAAATGTCTTTTCAAAGGAATTATACAAACTCCTTAGTGAAATCCTACTAGGCACAGTTTGGTTCACACCGTGTATACACCAATGGGTGTATGAAAATTTCATGTTTACTTTCAAGAGCCTAGGTTATGTTCTTTTACCTTGGTTAATGTTCGAGTTGGTCTGATGATAGATGGTATAGGATGGCATGGGGGATTGTGGGTCATAAGGAGATAGTTCGTAGTGATCCAAGTTTGGTCATATTTTTGGATGTTTATATATAATCCTTGTTGGGATAGATATTTCTTTTAGTTTATTATATACTTGGGATTCTTATTACTTTATTATGTGATGATGTGATTTATGACCTTTTATTATTTCTAAAATATTATATTATGTTTGATTATTTTGTTTATATTGAAACTATTTATTTTACGCATGAGTGACTGATGTATAGATGAGTCATGTTGGATTTATGGGTGGATTCCTTGATGTGGTTATTCATATTAGGAGGGTGAAACCATTACCAATGGTTATAATTTGATACCCTAACACTTGTCACCATTCAACAATAATCAGAGATATTCTTTTGGCCTTGTGGAGATCCGAGTTGGGTGACATGTCAGGTCGATCTGGGCCAGTTCATTACAAAATGGTATTAGAGTATCCTCTTATTATTTGGAGTGTGTATTAGTATAAAGAATATATGATCATCATCGGGACTCAATAGGTAGGTCACGAGTAGTTTATTGATCACCACTTTTCATAACAAAACTTGAGTTTCCATGGGTAGTTGTTATTTCAATCTTTCATTTGGATTCCAATTTTAATTATTTTGATAATGATGATTAGATCCCCATTGAGTTATATCAGATACTTTGGGGGATTTATTTAAGATTTGGGATGAAATTAAGAAGGAACCAAAGTATCATCATCATCTCACATGTTCTGAAAAAATATATGGAACCTATGCATGTGGTCTCAGAAATTTTTCAGATGTTATTGTATGATTGGTGTATGGTCAGCTAAACCATGTGACCAAGTCATGCACAACTTTTCATCAATTTTGGATTTATTTTGTAAACCTATTTTGATTTACAATGGATCCTAAGGAAATTTACACCCTGGGAGATGGATCAAAGGATTTTTTAGTGATTTTTTGGTGTTATTGTAATGGATTTTGCATGTTGTGCCACATTATGGTTTTCTTATGTTTGGTGCTTCAATTTTTTTGTACAGAAGTACATTTATTGAAATTTTTTGATTCCAAAACTGGTTTTGGGGGCTTATTTGTAAAGTATTTTGAATATCATGTATAATATTTTCAAGAGTAGTAAGTTTTAAAAATAAATTGGGAAATTATTTAAAATGAAAATACATTTCATGAAGTGTTTTAATTTAAAAAAAATTCTGTGGTTAATTTGAAAATGGGACTCATGGATGTTTTGGATTAAAAAAATAGGTTTTATTATTTGTTTTGGATTTCCCATGATGCTTTCAAAGTGTTTAATTACATTATATAATTTGGGAAATGATTTAAAACGAAATGGGATTTTAGGAAATTTTTTGGTCTTATGATGAAATTCATGAGGTGTTTTGAAAATAGAGGAGAACCTTATGAAGTTTGAGTGAGATTTTATTTTAAATAAGATCATGATTATCAAATATGGTGTTAATATTTTTTAAAACTATATACTTGGGAAGTTGTAATTTTACCCTATGAAATGGATTTTGTATTTTTTTAAGGAAGTGAGATTCTCTTCAATGTTCTTTGCTTTTTGAAATGAGTTTTCATACTTCTTTTTAAAATGTGGGTATTTTTAAGAAAGAAATTTTTACAGGGGGGGTGTGCAGGGGAGGGGGGAGGGGGGTGCAGTGGGGAGGGGTGGTGGGGGTACAATGGGCAGGCAGAGGGGTGAAAGGTGGGGAGGGGTGTGTTAGGGGCAGGTGGGGGTGAAATGGGGGAGGGGTGGGGCAGGGGTGGTGGGGAAGGGGGGTGCTGGTGCAGGGGGTGGTGTTGGGGAAGGGGGATGGGGTGTGTGTAGGATAGGGGGATGGGGGTGTGCAGGGGGTGGCGTTGGGGAAAGGGGCATGGGGGTGCAAGGGGGTGTGGAAGGGGGTGTGCTCGGGGGAGGGGGCAGGGGGTGCAAGGGGTAAGGGGAGGGGTGAAACACCATGTAAACTATTCATTGAGCTATTGGTGGGATCTAACAAACACAATATTTCAACCATGAACTCACCTTCCATGCAACACCATTGTGTGGAACACATAGGAACCACGTGCACGCACAATGCATTCCCATAATGGATGATATAATTTAACACACCTACCACTTGGCTTGCTTACTATGATGGATTCCTAACAAAATTGATCATTATTTTTGATTGTTCAAGGAAAACGTTAGTGTCGTTAATTTTATTACATAACAAAATGATGTTGAATTGCTTTAATGTTCTGTCTCACACCTGATTGATGTTATTGGCTAAGAATCACTAAGAGGCATGCCCCCATTAGAATCACATTTAACCATATCTCACCTATAAAAATGAGTGCCTCCATTATGTTATGCATGGTAAACTACTTAGGATAAGCTGCTCAAAGGCCTAAATTTGAGTCTCAAATAAATAGATTCATAGGTTGTATGTATCATAGAAATTTAAATGATGTTTACACAGTTTCACATGATGTGTGACCATGCCTGGACACCTGGGAATGTCCTCATCTAGAACTGGCATGGTAATCCTTGTGAAATTACAAGGCATTTACATGTGGATCACAAATTATCTTATCTTCCCAGGGGTGTGCTTGTGTACTCTAATTAATTCTTGTGTATTCTCGCATATGCTTGTGCACTCTATGTACACAGATTGTCTAGCCATGTACAAATACATGACATATCCCTTATGGTAGAATTAATGTCTATCCACATGGTGTAATTAGTAAACATGCACCCTGTCTTAAATTGATTCTTACATTTGGTGATATTTTTTTCCATGAATTCAAATTTAAATTTTTTGTAACTTATGTTGCTTACTCATATTTAATCCACTTTTATTGAAATAGGATGTACCACAAATTTATGTTTTCAATATATTAAGTATAATCAATATTAATGCAAGGTTTCGATCTTGCATACAAGGTGATAGGGTGGACTGACAATCGATTTTGGAGAAATACACCATCATGAAAGATTGAAGCAATGGTATATTTTCAAGAAGTGGGTCATTTTATTTTGTTTCAGTTAATATTTTCTTTTACTTGTATTAAATATGAGTTGTGATTCATTTTTTAAACTTCATGACTCTTATTGAGCAGTGGATGATTTATTTAATTTGAGTAGTGGATAGTTTTTTAGACCATTAGAACTTTTTATTGAGCAGTTGTGTTTTTTTATTGAGCAGTGGGTCATTTATTAGAGAATTAGATTATCACTGCATGAATGCACGTGCGAGAACCACTGTGGGAGGGGGGGTCTGTCCAGGGGGGTTGTTTGTCCAGGGGGGCTCTGTCCGGGGGGAGGGGGGTTGTCTGTAGGGGGGTTCTGTCTAGGGGGAATGGAGGGGGGCTTTGCATGGGGGAAGGGGTGCTGCAGGGGGGGTCCTGTCTAGGGGGGTCTGTCCAGGGGGGTCTGCAGGGGGGTGATCTGCAGGGGGGTTGTTTGTCTAGGGTATTTCCAGGGGGAGGCTATCTGGGGGGAGTGGAGGGGGGATTTTCATGGGGGAAGGGGTGCTGCAGGGGTGGGGGTCCTGTTTGGGGGGGGGTCCTATCCAGGAGGGTAGGATGTCCATTGGTGTTGGTGTACTCAACATTATGATTGAATATTCCTTCCCCATACTTAAAAAGAGTACCACACTCATTAGAGGAACCTTTATAGGCTGATTGAATGAGGCTATAATTTCTTCCCCTAGCAGTATCAGGCTTGCCAGTGGATTTTCACTCAGCCTTCTGTGTATTAGTGATCTGGATAAGAGTGTTTATAGTAGGATCTAAAATCTTATCTAAAGATTTTGAATCAACTATTCCCTTAATTAGTCTCTCCTTATACTTCCAAGATTGAACATATAAAGAAGAGTCTCCATCCTTCTGCCCATATTCACCTACATTAACCACTATTAAAGCATCCTTCCTAGCCTTACTAGCCTTCCTAGATTCAACTAAGATGTTAGCATCACTGCTAGTAGTACCACCATCCAATTCTATACTTTGATCATCCTCATTCCTTGTATCATCCTTATTAAATCCATAAACATCACTTTTAAAAAAATAATTATCTCTAGAGATAACCTTGGATTTTACCTTAATAAAGTGGTTATTTTTAACTTCCTCAGATATTTAAATAAAGGTAGACTTCACATATTTATCCCTCTTGTCAGCCCTAATAGAGGGAGTTTTAATAGGTGAATAAACATTCATAATTCCAAGGGAATTCTTCCCTTTACTAGTATCATAACTCGTAAAAAATTTCTCCTGTAAGTCACCAAGGTCATCTCCTACACCCGATTAGAACTAAGACTAGGTTGAGAGGGTGACTCTTAGTGATGTTTATGATTGATGACCTGAAGTCATTTCTGGGATGGGAGATTTGGTTTTTATATTCATATAACCCCATGTGTTTGGAAAGCCAACCATAAAGGAAGTGGAATGGGAAGCACTCATATAAGAGAGTCTTCTGCGGGCTGATAAAGGTAATGAATTGTATAGATTCACATGCATTGGGACTACTAGGTTTTTTCCCTACCTCATCTCTAACATCTATTCCATGATAAGGTCACCCGGCCACACCTGCATGTGTGCATCCCAAATCGATATCATCCACCTACAAATCATAATAGTAATATATACAGCTAACCTGACCATGGGATCCTTGAGCTTTATGTTTTATCCCCACAACTACCATCTGTTATCCTCTAGTATTTTATAAAATGAGTTCTCATTGCCTTGTTAAATGTCCTTTGGATAATGACACAACTTACCTATATGTATTTCCATTGATTTTGGGGGGTCTGTCCAGGAAGGAGGGGGTGTAGGGGGGGGGGGGTCTTCTTGAATATTTCCTTTGAAACTTAGTAATTTACAATGTCGTTTATAATTATTTAATGTTATCTAATGAGGAATAGAGTTATGGGAATATGATGTTGATTTTGTTTCTTTTTAGGTACTTTAATGAGAGTATCCATCTTGAGTGAAAAATATAATAGGATGGTTGGCTCATTAAAAAGAAGAAAACTGCATCATATCATTACAGGAGAGTACTTAATTTAGTTTTTAATTTTTTAGAACAATTAATTCATGTTGAAACTTATTGGAACTCTTTTGAAATTCTTGATTTTAGGATGTTATGCTTTTTGAGTGTTTGTGCTTAAACTATTGAATACTTTTCATGCTGATATTATTGAACTGAACCTGTTTATGATGGTTATTGAAAATATTCTTGCTTATGGTAAAACATGTTGAGTGTTGGGGGGGGGAGTGGGCTATCCATGGGGGTCTGTAGGGGGAGGGGGGACTGTCCAGGAGATAAGGGGGAGGGGGTTGTCCAAGAGGGGGTGTTGTTGTCCAGGAGGGAGGGGGAGGGGCTGTCTAGGAGGGGTGTTGTCTAGAAGGGAGGGGATATCCAGGAGGGGGTGTTGTCTAGGAGGGGGTGTTGTCCAAGAGTTGGGGAGGGGGATGTCCAGGAAGGAGGGGGGTGGTGTCCAGGAGGGGGAGGGGTGTTGTTGTCCAGGAGGGAGGGGGAGGGGGCATCGAGGATGGGGGTGCTGCTGTCCAGGAGGAAGGGGGAGGGGCTCTCTAGGAGGGGGTACTGTTGTCCAGGAGGGAGGGGGCTGTCTGGGGGGGTTGCTGTCCAGGAGGGAGGGGGAGGGGGGCTATCCAGGAGGGGGTGTTGTCCAGGAGAGAGGGGGAGGGGGTCCAGGAGGGGGGGATGCTGTCCAGGAGGGAGGGGGCTGTCCAGGAGGGGGGTGTTGTCTAGGAGGGAGGGGACGGGGGCTGTCTACGAGGGGGGGCTATCCGGGGGGGCTTCTTTCCAGGAGGGGAGTGTTGTCCAGGAGGGGGATGTCCAGGAGGGAGGGGGGTTGTCCAGGGGGTGTTCAGGAGGGATGGGGGTTGTCTGGGGGGGGGAGTTGTCCAGGTGGGTATCCAAGAGAGATGGGGGCTATCTAGGGGTGATGGGGGTGTTCAGGGGGGTGGGTTTGTCCAAGGGGTAGGAGTAGGGGGCTGCCATGGGGGGGGTCTATCCAGGGGGGTGGGGTCTGTCCGGGGGTGTGTACAGGGGGGTCTGTCCAAGGAGGGGTGGGTGGGTGGGGGGGTATGTCTAGGTAGGAGGGGTGTCTTCTTGAATATGTCCTTTGAAACTCAGTAATTTACAATGTCGTTTCTTATTATTTAATGTTATCTAATGAGGAATAGATTTATGGGAATCTGATGTTGATTTTGTTTCTTTTTAGGCACTTCAATGAGAGTATCCAGCTCGGGTGAAAAATATAAGAGGATGGTTGGCTTGTTAAAAATAAGAAAATTGCATCATATCATTATAGGGGAATACTTAATTTGGTTTTTACTTGTTTAGAATAATTCATTCATGATGCCTCTTATTATAACTCTTGAAATTCTTGATTTTAGGATGTTATCCTTGTTGAGTGTTTGTGCTTAAAATGTTGAATACTTTTCATGCTGATGTTATTGAACTGAATCTGTTTATGATGGTTATTGAAAATATTCTTACTTATGGTAAAACATGTTGAGTGTTGGGAGGTTGTACAGGGGGGCTATCCATGGGGGTCTGCAGGGGGGTGCTGCTGTCCAGGAGGTGGGTTGTTGTCGAGAAGCAGGGTCCAGGAGGGAGGGGGTCCAGGAGGGGTGTGTGCTATCTAGGGGGTGTCCAGGAGGGATGGGGGTTGTCCAAGAGGTGGAGGGGTGCTTTCCAGGGGGAGTGGATGTCCAGGAGGGGGGATGTCCAGGAGGGGGTGCTGTCCAGGGGGTGTCCAGGAGGGATGTGGGGCTATCTAGGGGGGTGCAAGGGGGGTTGTAGGGGGTTCAAGGGGGTGCAAGGGGGGTCTGCAGGGGGGGTTGTCCAGGATGGATGGGGGCTATACAGGGGGAGGGGGGTTTTCCAGGGGTGTCTAGGAGGGAGGGGTTGTCCAGGGGGGAGAGGGGGCTGTCCAGGGGGTGTCCAGGGGGGTGCAAGAGGGTCTGTAGGGGGAGGGGGCTGTGAAGGGGGGGAGGGGGTTGTACAGGAGGGAGGGGTTGTCCAGGGGGGTGCAAGGGGGGGTCTGCAGGGGGAGGGGGGTTGTCTAGGGGGTGTACAGGAGGGAGGGGGGCTATCTAGGGTGGTGCAAGGGGGTCTATAGGGGGGAGGGGGCTGTGCAGGGGGGAGAAGGGGCAGTCCATGGGGGTGTCCAAGAGGGAGGGGAGCTGTCTGGGGGTGCAAGGGGGGTCTGCAGGGGGAGGGGTTGTGCAGGAGGGAGGGGGCCTATCCAGGGGGTGTCCAGGAGGGGGTGTTGTCCAGGGGGTGCGGTGTGATCTGCAAGGGGGAGGGGGGCTGTCCATGGGTGTTGTCCAAGAGGGAGGGGGTGCTGCCCAGGGGAGTGTCTAGGAGGGATGTAGGGATGTCCAGGGGGTGCAAGGGGGGTCTGCAGGGGGGAGGGGCAGGGGGACTGTCCAGGGGGGTCTGTCCGAGGGTGTTTTTTTATGAAATAGGAATGGATATATTCATGGTTTAAAACCATGGCTATATACCTATAGCTACGGTTTCAAACAGTGGATAAATCCCTATAGCCACGGTTTGAAACTATGGGTATAGCCCATGTGTGGCTAAAGCTTTAGCCACGGCTTGAAACCGTGGATAAAATCTTTAGACATGGTTTGAACTATGGCTATAGGGATATAGCCACAGTTTGAACCCTGACTATAGGGATTTAGCCACGGTTTGAAACAGTGGCTATAGGTTTTTCCCTATAGCCATGCCAATACCAGCCATGGTTCATTAAACTGTGGCTATAACCTATAGCCACGGTTTTAGGGCTTATAGACACGGTTCAAAACTGTTTCTATAGCCTAAATTTCTAGTAGTGTTTGGTGAAGAAGTATCTACTAAAAATCAAAACTCTATCTTATCCAAGACTCAGGAGAACATTAAATTCAAGATTAGAGGTGTTGTATCAACTATTTATCAAAATTTAAACTCTTCCAAAACACTAAGTAATAGAAATAATAAAGTGTTGAATAAGTTAATAAAGGCCTTATCCAAGGAATAAGAGAATAATGACTCTCTACTACTTGAATAAAATCAAAGTCAAGGTAAATGTTTTGTATTTGTTGATAATATTTCTCTTAGAATAGCTTTTGATGAGAAGACATCCATCTTGTGTAAAGATGAATAAGTATCAATTTTCCCATGCAATAATTCCAATAAAAATAATTTTATCATGTAATTGGAATATTTAATCACATAATTCAATCTACTACTAAAGATATGAATAAAAAAATTTCTTAGGTTATCACAGTCTTTGTATAAGGAGGAGGTAACTGAATTCTCTTGTCAAAACTATCCTCAAGAAGAACCAGGCATATGTATGAGTTATCAAATATTAATAAACCCAATAAGTGAATCATTTACTACTTTGAAAGATATCCTTTATAATTGTCCTAAATAAATGGTTTTTTATATTTCTAGTCTACTTAAAAGGAACTAGAGTATGATCATTGAGCATAAAGAAGAGTCGGAAATTTGGAGAAAGATTTAGAAGAAAGTGTGGAAGATTTGGTAAAGATCACCAAACAAGTAGGGTCTAAAAGAGAAATGAATAATGAACATAAAGAAAGATTCTTTGGTTTTGAGAATGAGTGGATTAATGCAATTCATGAAGAAGATAATTCCACTAAAGAGTTTGAATAAAAATACCATGCATCGGGAAAAAAATAGAAGGTTGTTAATGATGTCAGGAATGTTCAACTTGAAATAAAAGTAGACAATATCAATGAGCTTGAAACTTTTTTTCAAGAAATAATAAAAGTGTATGATGATGAATTTGAAAATATCAAGAAAGAATGTGAAAAAAATATTGAAATCAGTGGAGGATGAGAAAAATTTCCAAAATAGGAAATGTCTTGAGCCTAAAATCAGACTAGATCGGCAGTGAAGGAAGACAATTATAGAATATATTTCTCTTCTAAAGAATCCCATATAAAGAATAAAAATAAATAAAAATATTAAGAATGTCAATTAGGACAAACTATTATTTAAAATAAGTGATCGTGATTTGTTTGCTAATGTTGGTGTTCTGACGGATTCAGGCACAAGGCATATGATTGTCAGTATAATATGTCTATCACGACCCCCTCCCCACAAGGTGTACCCCTCCTAGGTAGGCAATGTGAGAAGGGAGATAATGACCCTCAAGTCCCACCTCCAGTAGGCCCCATGTTGGCGACTAGCATCGAGGGTAGAGTAAATACACAAATGGGAGGCATTACCCTCTAAGAGAACACATGCGGAAGAGAGAGATAAGATAGACACCAACCAACTCCAACTCAGACTGAAATATAAATGAAAACCCAAGTGAACATATGTAATGCCATGCAAAACTGCTACAACTAGAAGGGGAAAACTACAAGTACCCAAAGGAAAGTAAAAAACAACAGTGACCACGAAGCCCGAACAACTCCTACAACCCCAAGCTAGTAGTAACCATCCTAATCTCCAACATACTTGAAGTGACCTGAAAAAAACATTTTATATATACATAGGGTGAGTATAACGGTATACTCAATAAGATCATCCCTAGATCCTCTCATGCAAAAGTAAAGAAAGCATGCTAAAGCGTAGTGAACAACAAGTGAAACTAACTCATCACCTAAACAGGTATACTAAGTTCCCAGCTTCACCATGGATACTCTCACCAAGTAATGCATACAACAATATATAATATAATAAATAATATCAAGGGTACCTCGATACTACTTCCCCGCTAGTTTTCCGATTTTCCCCAACGTCGTACATCCTAAGCATCTCTCTCCAAAAAGGCTTACCCGCTGACACCTGGGCGAAGCACCAAAACATGTACCTCGTGTAACCACACCACCATGTCCACACAAGAAGTAACCAGGTAGTTTCTGGGATCCACCATAACTCACATAATGTGTATCATACGTCGGGTATTATACCTCAAGCTATTACAGCCCATACACCGAGTAAGGATCCTCAATCCATCACAGCCTATACACGTCACACCTATAGTAGTCCATAAGAAACTATATCCAGAATATATGTGCATGAATATCCACAAGCCATTACAACCCTCTACACACATATATGGGGAAAACTAACCGACGTGCCTACCAGCACAAGTAACTACCAAGAGAAGAGAGCGGGACCAAAGGGGGTAGTCAACCATCCATCCTCCCACCAGAATGTTGGGGAAAACACCCCCCAGGGCTCAGAATCCCCGGGGTGTCAGTTTCCCTTACTAACGGGGTGGAGTAGTGTATAAAGACACAAAAAGTATAGAATATACTATAGATCACAACCACACTATGGGAATAACCTAGTCTTAGACTCAACTGCAACTAATGTCTCTCAGACTCCCGGCTTCCACTTCTAAGACTAGGTATCCTATAAGAACACAACCATTTTAAGAGATTTCATACATTACTTCATTCCATTTTGTCAGTTGCACTTTACGTTAATTAATTCTTTAAACATTAATTAACCATCAATAATTTCCACATTATATTTCATTAGCATCACACCCCAAAGTTTATTGTTCCTCCAAATTACAACCTCATCATTATTTCCCAGCAAGCTCCAACCCCATGGGTTAACATCATTTATTCAATTATTCATTACAAAATTACTTTCCCATATTCCCAAGCATTCTAGAAAAACATTCCATGCTACTAAACACAAGGGGGATCAACGGTGAGTAGATGTACTACTCGTTGAGTCTTTGCCACCTATAGTAAGAGCGTAGACCCATACTCCCTTGAGAAGCTAAACACGGAAAGCACATGGCATACCCTGCACATCATCGCCTCTTTCAAAAGAAGGGTAAGCAAGACCAGCTGCCTTGAGCAGTGGGGAAAAGTAAAGTATATAACCAACCAAGGAATCAACAAGCATCCAAACATTCACATCCAACCCGTTCCATCATCCCCGGTGTCCTCCCCGACACCCACATGCATAAAATGATGCATCTCGCCACTATAGTCATCAACTATTGTCACAACCAATAGGCCTCTCTACCTCCACATATCACAATAGCCATCCAGGCTCACACCACAACACAAGCAGCAGGAAAAACAAACATCATATCAAATGGGATCTTGGCCCTTAACCAAGAAAGAGGGTAACTCAGAACCCTATAAGGAATTATCTTTTATAAAACAACCAGTTCTTTAATCCATCTTGGATTTACCGATTTATTATTCATAGGTTCCAAATTCGGAAAACCTAACCAGTAAGCTATCACAAATAATTAAACATGCTTACTACACCAATTTGATTAACATCAAATTACAACAAGAAGAACTAGATTCAATTACATTTCTCTTTATCTTTATCCAACAATTATCAATTAATTCTGGCTTTACATTCTTTACCAATTTCCATCAAGAACAAACAGCTAAACGAAGTAAGCATAGATATCACACTATCTAGAAAAACAAGAGGCAATAACATACGATCGATATCAATTTATTTATCTGGTTCAAATATTTATTATTTCAATTCCATTGTCATCTAGTGGGATAAAACATGCTAACTATACAGTTGCATATAAAAGAAAAGAGAAGCAACGAATCCCCTACCTCAAACGGTTTTTGTCATTCTTTATACAAGAACGATCCATGCAAAGAATCACGATCGCCTCCTCCCGTGACAACTGTATCCACCTGAGGATGTTGTGGTACGACCGCACCAATGGAAACCCAAGAAAACTCTATTAGAATTGTGGAGATCACATACCGTAATAGGGCAAGAAGAAATAGAAGGAGACGAACCCAAAAGAATGACGATAGATCATACCTTATATCAAAGATTGATCGATACTACTTGGTTGCATCAAAAAAAGAGTGGAACCAATCCTAGGAGGAAATTTTGATTGCACAACCCCTACGGGAAGGAATGGGATGTTCGAGCATCTCACACCCAAGAACTAAGAGGAAGAACTAGAGAGGAAGATATCTTGTCCCTTTATAAGATTTAACGGAGTAGCGGTTTAAGATACGATGGATTTTCCATTAAAAGCAGATCACATTAAATCATGCAGTTTGACCAAGTAAAAACATCCTGAGCCTTAGGAAAAATTAATATAGGATTTATGGCCTTTAAATCAGCCTTAGAGTCCTTAAAACAAGGATTTATATGCATTTTATGTCAAAGGAAACGTCAAAGGGGAAAAACTGTAGGAAGTTGAAAACACTGTTCACAAACTCAAAATTTGGAAAAGGAAAACACTATTCATGAACCTCACCATTGGAACCTCACCGTTCTTGAAATGTTGTTCATGAACCCAAAATTTGGAAAAGGAAAGAGGTCACCGTTGGAACCTCACCGTTCTGCAAACACTGTTCATGAACTCAAAATTTGGCAAAGGAAAGAAGTCAACGTTGGAACCTCACCGATGGACTGTTCACCGATGGGATTGTTCATTGAATTGAAAATTTGGTAAAGGAAAGAGAGGTTACTGTTGCACTATTCACAACTGACTACCATTGGACTGTTCACCAATGGTCACTGATGACACTGTTCACATAAGATAACCATTGCACTGTTCACTGATGGTCACTGATGACACTGTTCACATAAGGTTACCGTTGCACTGTTCACAACTGTCCACCATTGGAACTGTTCACCGATGGTCACTAATGACACTGTTCACATAAGGTCACCGTTGCACTGTTCACAACTGTCTACTGTTGGAACTGTTCACCGATGGTCACCGATGACACTATTCACATAAGGTCACCGTTGCACTGTTCACAACTATCTACCTTTGGAACTGTTCACTGATGGTCACCAATGACATTATTCACATAAGGTCACCGTTGCACTCACTACTGGAAAAATACCCTATACCAACGGTTTGGAACCGTTGGTATACGCCTCCAAACCGTTGGTATAGGCTATACCAACGGTTTGGAGAACCGTTGCCAAGTAAGTCGTGGGGATAGGTCTATACCAACGGTTTTGGGAAAACCTTTGGTAGAAGTAATATGAAAATATATACCAACGGTTCCATAAACTGTTGGTATATGTAATTCAAAAAATAATCATTCGGTTGGTTTTGATCCCAACACCTCCCGTTTGTGATTGAACGAACTAACCACTAGCCTAACTTACTTTTGTGAATATAATTTCATAAATATATATATGTATTATCATAAGTATTTTAAATTTTGATTTATTTAATGTCCGTTGTAAGAAGATTCCATTAAAAATACATGTACCTATACCAACGATTCTCAAAACCGCTGGTATAGGTTCTTTGATTTTGGGACCTATACCAATGGTTTGTCCAAAACCGTTGGTATAGGTCCATATAAGTGACCTATAACAACGGTTTTGGCCAAACCGTTGGTATAGATCCAAATTAGTGAACTATACCAACGGTTTGCCCAAAACCATTGGTATAGATCATATTTCCAGTAGTGATTGTTCACAACTGTCTACCGTTGGAACTGTTCACCGATGGTCACCGATGACACTGTTCACATAAGGTCACCGTTGCACTGTTCACAACTATCTACTGTTGGAACTGTTCACCAATGGAACTATTCACAGAAATGGGAAATTGGCAAAGTGGTGGGGATAAGTCACCTTGACCTCCCGAAACACCTCATACACCTGATTTTCGCAAAGGAATGGACCAGAGAGGTCTGAGCCATTACAATGTCAATATCTAAATTTCAAAGAAAGTATACATCAAGAGGGAGAAAATAAGTGATGAAGCAAAGACCATAGGAAAAAGGGAAGAGTCTTCCTGTTATGAACATATTTGGAATTTTGAAGAACCTCTATGGTATTTTCAATGGCAGTGGTCACAATGAAGAGTTATGAAAGTATAAATCATTCAAGCATACAACTAACACAAATGATAAAAGAAGACCATGTAAGATGAATAATGAAGTCATTACAGCTTTGGGAAGGAAATAGATTAAAGATAATGAAAAGAATATTCCCAAATAGTGAACAAAGAAGACAAATGAGTCAACCTTGGGTAAAAAATAGAAAAAGAAGAATATTCAAAACAAACCCAAGAAGTTCAAAAGGAGTGATACACCAAATAGAATAAGATTCTTCTTTTGTGAGAGAAGAGGTCATGGCATGGACCACTATAATAAGACCATGGATATCAAAATGGATGGGGACAAGCATAATCACAAAAATTGAAGAATAGCCCAAGATAAGTACAAAGGGACTGATGTGGTGAAGAACACTTCTAGAATGCCATGTAGAACAACCAAACATGTTGTGCATATTCCAAATGATTTATTTTTAATTTGGATAGAAAATCTGGAAAGATAAATGAAATTGAAATAAGACTATGGGAAAGTAGGTGTTAAAGGGAAACATAAACTCCCACATGAAGAAACTGAATTTCATGGGAGTTTGTCAACAAATAATGAGAAAATAACTTTAGAAGTATTGTATGGAAGGTGAAAGGAGGCTGGAAATTCCTCTAACGATTGTTTGTTTATAACACTAGATCAAGAAGAAATGCTAAAGAAGATTCAGAAAGCACCAAGTGATACATGTAATTGATGAATAGTGTAAATAAGAAAATTTCACACAATGTTGTTGCTGAAGAAAGAAAAGATTTCATGCTACTTAAGACTGCATGGAAAGGCAGAAAAATTAGCATGAAGATTTCAACCTTACATGGAGAAAAAAAGAAAGGAGTTTCATGGTTGAGATGCAATTCTTAGTCTTTTTTCTCTCATTGAGAGACCAAGGAGATCCACCTTATTCTCATATATATTGTGTTTGTTCATTATTTGCATAGAATTAAAGGTGATGTGTATTTTTTTTAATAAGAAGAGAGAAAATGCCCCCATTATTAATAAAAATTAAAAGCCTCTTTTGAAGAATGGGCAAAGAGAGAGGTCACCATCCTGGGTTGATCTACATGCTGGAATAATCAGTCCAAGATTTATAGAGGTCACCATCCTGGTTTGATCTAGCTATTGATGTCGTAAAGATTATTTGTTGGAAAAGATCATAGATCAACCTTGATGGAGATGATTAAAATGTCATAACTGATTAATAAAATTGAAGTTTCCATCTTGGTGTGATATATTATTTGATATCTTGAAGCATAATTGATAATAAACCATGATGAAGTGAAGTTGGAGACTATCCCTTAGGGGGGGGGTATCAATGAAGTTCCCATAACATTATATTTTCATGCATAAGATGATATCTCTAGAAGGTTACTGTCATAAAGTCATTGATGAGGTATGTGTGCATACTCTCTCATCCCAATTAATAAAAAGAATGAAGTCTAAAATTAACGTGGAGAATTAAAGTAAATCAACGTCACGAACAAAAAAAAGGATATTCTAGGGCCGAATTCATGAACATTGTCTGCTAATTACACTTGTGTGTTAAGACGAGTGCAGGAATTTTAAGATTAAAGTTTCTTGTGAATTCTGCTAATAAGTGGCATTAGACAATTTGCGATTGCATTTTGTCAATTGATACCATTCATTTGGTATCACATTGGAAAATGTTGAACAATCACTTAAGGAAACATGTTGTGCTATATTAATTGGTATCATGTTCTGATATGATCATGGACAACAATGTTGTCTAAATTAGAACCACTTGTTCTCATTTTCAAGTTTTGTCATGAAAAATGATATTTCTAGGGCTGGCTCTATCCGGTGGTCCTCAATCGTGTTTAGTCTCAACTTGGTGATACCTAATAGCGCCTGATGTTGCATTTTTTGTTGGTGTTGTTGAGAATTTTGATGGTGATGAGTTGCTATGAAAAAGATTCATGGTTTGATGGAGTTAGTGTTGCCCGACATGCTAATCAGGGAAGGCAAGTTTTGGCATCAAATTCTTCAAACTTTTTCATATGCTCATTGGTTAACGTGGTGAGGTTTCAACGCTATGCTTGGCCCTGGGGCAAGTCCAGAAAGCCCCTAGGGCAGGGGGAAGCGTCCACCCGCCTCCTCCCATCTACCTCCTCGCCACGATGCCACCTGGCTCCATGTTCTATTTCCTCTTCCTCTTCATTTTTGATTCCCCGCCTCCACTGTTGGAGTTCTTTTCCCGTTTCTGCTTCTATATCGTTTCCTTGACAATACTGGGTCTTCAGCTTGCAACACATTCATAGCTGCAGATTTTTTTTCTTTGATGGGAGATTCAACCGAACTATGGTTGTACCACTTCCATAATTGTCAGAATAACATTTTCCTTAATGAAGAAATGATTTACAAGTCTTTTCAGGTAAAAACCCTCAAATCTAAAAACTCCTGCTGAATTTAAAGAATAACTGTTGCTGAATTTAAAGAATGCTTGGTGCATCATTGTTATTTTGGTTGCCTATATACGATGAGACTCCTGCAATTCAGCTTCCGCCTCATTGCCTCCACCGGTTGTGCCTCCCTGCGCTCTGTGATGCACTGTTGATGTAATTTCAAACCCTATCACATGTTTGTCTCTCACTCTACCTTGCAATTTATCATAATTGTTTTTATTTTTTTACAATCAGTATTTATATATCCCATGTATCGTGTGTTTTATGTTTGAAGGATTACATTTCTAGACTTTTATTGTGTGGTTTTTTCATTTTCATCTTTTGGCTTGGATAATGATATTTCTTGGGCGGGCCCTGTCCGGTAGTCCTGGATCGTGTTCGACCTCAGCTTGGTGATACCCAGAGGCGCCTGGTGTTGTGCTTCTTGCTACCGTTGTCAATGATTTTCATGGTGATGACCTGCTATGATGGAGATTCACAGTTCTAGTGGAGTTGGCGTTGGCCGACGTGTGTGTTGGAGAAGGCAGGTTGGTGATGGTGTGAGGGGATGAGTGCAGGTATCGAGGTGACAGAATTTTTAAAATAATAAAAAAAGAAAATAATTACATATTTGAGTTGTTGGAAATCAATGTGAATTTTCATTGGTTTTATTCATTTTCAGAGATTCCTACCTATATACTTGTAGAGTACTGCTACATTATGATTTAAGATAGTTACTTGCATGCCGAATCCATTCCTTTCAGTTATAACTTTAAGTTGAAATGATACCATGCAATCCCACCTCATCCAGAATTCAAAATTTCCAAAAGTGTTTGAACTAATTATTTAAAATATTCAAATATCTCGTATTTTGATTGCCTGCTATTTTTAAAGTAATGCTCTAGATGGAAATATGATGATTTCCAAGATCAATGGTTTGGCTCAAAGAAGTGTCCAAATGCGGGCTCCAAAAATCTATATGATCAGCCTGGATGCTTTACTTTTCTGTCTCTATTATTAAACACCCGTTTGATTTTCTAAGCTAAATTGCTGATCTTAATGTTGTGAATTAATTTTTTCCCATAGGTTCCCTATTGGAAGTTACTAGGGTGCATATATTTCAAGTTGAAGGGAGAGTACTGTCACTATCGAACCTGGAAGACCAAACTTCAACTCCAGGGGAGTAAATTTTCTATTCTAAAACCTATTTGTGCTCCTCAGTTTATTTTAAATCTGTGATTTTTTTTTTGGGTTAGTGTTGAATATGATGATGTTCTTAAAATTGGAAATATGCACTATCAATCTCAATTGATTTTTTTCATGCTTTTGATGCCTTAAAATGAGTGAATTCCATTGAATTAGTAACATGCGTTTTAACCATTGAATCTGTGTATTTATATTGCTACTGTGAAATGGGTTCGACATTGGTTGATTCTGGCTTTCATACTGAAATAACTTCATTACATGTTACTGTTTGATTTATTTGAAAATTTCTTCGAGTTGTCAAACAAAAAACAATGCATGTACACTGTTTATTTTTTGTTGAATCATTACTGAAAAGTGTTTTACTTTTAAAGTGTAATGAATGAAAGCTTCTGGAATGCAAGCTACTATTTTGTTAAGACGTCTAGAGTTGATTTGGTGGAGGGATTTTCTTCATTGGACATGGACTAGATATCCGTCAATGTTCAATGAAAAACAAGCTACTTTTAAAAGATTTTCTCAATTAAAGGCTACATACATGCTACAAACATTGTTTTAAAAATTGAATGTCAATATATTTTTGAAAGTTCACAATTTTGAATCAAGTGTATATTTTGAAAATTATATTACAAATTCTAAAATGAAAGTCTTCAAGTGGGAAATTGCTCTATTCCCTGACCTTCAGGCTGTTTTAGAATCTGAATCTGAAAAATATAGGCTGGTGATAACAGTTTTTACACCATTTTTTGAGAGTGTTGGCATCACTATGTTTGTTATGGGCAGTAAGGGTAAATCTTCCCCTCTGGGTGATTTTATTTACCAGTTTTTCATGCTTTAAGTGATGAATGTGCTATTTTTACATGGTTTTGGTGTATCACTATGCTCAGTGCGAGACTCCTTGAATGCATTGAGAGTGGCAACACCACCAAACTGGAATCAAATGAGTACAATCTGAATGCTCAATAATTTCATCACTTGTTTAAAATCGTTTTCCTCTTGATGGTCCACCTGTACTCTAATTGAATCAAATCCAACAAGGCTTGATGGCGGTGCTTCATATTCTTCATGGCTGATTAGCAGACACCATTTCCACACATTCTCTTATTTTTTGATTTTGGTTGCAATATTTTCAGATGGTTTTAATTGTTGTACTTAATTCAATATCTATAATGTTTTGTAGGTAACTCAATGTTTGCAATCAGATTAATTTAGCAAGGTGAAGCACAAGAGTTATAGACCGAAGCATCACTAACGGGGGAGTTATTGTTTTAATTATGCGAACTTCTTAGTCTCATATCAATGCTCTAACCAACCTCATGCTGAGTCAGAAGCTAGTTTTTAATCTGTTTTTATAATCATTCATTGCTGAAAATTTAGCGTAGGGGGTCATTTGTTCATACTGCTTGAGTTTAATTGCTGCTGAATTTGTTTGAAACTGAAGGATGTCATACTTATTGACATCAATGTTTTCAAAAACCATTTTAATACTACTTGCAAAATGGTTGTTTATTCAAAATATTATTTCATTTTTAGAATTGTGGAAGCTTGCTGTTTTAACCTTATTATTACCCCTTAACATTATTTCTCACTAAAGAGCTGTAAAAAAAATTGACAAACTGTTTGAAAGCTTTCTTCCACCTCACAGTTCAATATTTGAGGGAATGTTGAGTTTTATGTATGGGGATAGGGTTTCTTCAACTATGATTTACTGCATACCATTGACTGCACATCAATAATACCCTCAATTTTTTTTTCGAAATTAATTGTCTTTAACCATCGGGTTTTCACATTTAGTGGTTTGAAAATTTTCTTGAAATTGAAGATTATTTTGATACTTTTAGAGGATTAATCAATTCTATTCAACAATGCACTTAATCTTGTAACATCTATTCATTGCCCTCTTAAAAATTTTTACTTTTGGTCAAAATTTGGGACTAAGTTTTATAATTGTTTTTTGAGTTTGAACTTTTTTAGTGGAATTTAATTTATAAGATTTGATTTCAAATGGACAAAAAATGAACTCCTAATCCTAGTGAATTTTTAATTATTTTGTTTAAAACTATTGAATGAGTTAATTATGCTTCCCAGTTATTTATTATGTCTACTCATCCAATCAGTTGCTTCTATTTATGCTGAGCTGTTAAATATGTGTGTTTGTTCACCTAGGAGAAAAAAAGAAATTTGAGGAACAATTGAATGAAAAATGAGTTTAGTTTAAATCCCGACAATATATTCAAATTCAATCATATTTGTAAAATATGAAACCAACTTTTCACCAAACAATTTCATTTTAAGATAAGTGTTCATTTTTTTACTTAAGAGAGGCCAAGGGGGAAATATATTTGAAAATAAACTCTACGCAGGCACTATAATTTTTTTTTTGAGATTAATTTACATTCACATAAATTGTCAAATTGATAGCTTTAGGTCAAGAAAATTGGTGAGGGTGGGGGGTATTTTATGTGGCTATTTTTTTTTGATACATTTCAGCCACATCAATCTTACCAATTTTTGGTCGATTTTTTATGAAATTGGTACTTTTGATGAATTTTGTGAGTTTGGTCAAGGGCATGATGCCTTAAAAGGAATAGAGGGATAATACATTGGAGGATAAATGTGGAATAAGAAAGGTAGGTAGAAGGCTCGAACAGAGCAGACATCACAAGGGCATAACAACAATGGATCTCAAAGGATGGACAATAAACTCAACAGGGAATACTTGTTTTTCTTCCAATCTCCCTCTCCTTATTCATTTATCTGCTGTGATGGATTCATGGTGTCCTTATATTGAACTGAAGATGTTTTTTTCCAGCTTAAAATTTTAGGGGAAATCACAATTATTCTTATTCTTATTATTTTACTTCATTTGCATTTATTTTAGTTTAGGTTTCTACTCTTCCTTATCTCCTTTATAGAAATAAATTTCTAAAACTATCAACATCAATGGTAGTTAATCTTTATTAAAGAAAATCAAACTATTATTGAATTTTATTTTCAAAATCACTTGGAAAAGAGGTTTTCAAATCGCTAAAGTGCAACTCACTGAATTTATCGGCAGATTGATCTGATTTTGGCCTCCACACTCCCTTTTTTTCTCAACTAAATCATTTTATACATGTTGAAAAGCTACAAAACCTATTCAATTGTATATTAACCACTTATCTAGAGAGGGGATAACACCATTTTTTTGAAAGTTGGCCCAGATTGAACCCTTTTAAAAATAAAATGAAGGAGAATCCTTTCAAGATCACACAACTGACATTTTCCCTAGTACCTTTATCTTCTGTTACTATTGTTGCTATTTTTGCTTGTGATTCTTAGTTTATTCACTACATTGTTTACCCATTTTCCACTGTTTCAAACCTGACCATGTATCAAACTCCCCATCATCATTGTACTTCCATCATCACTTGTCATTGAATTGTGTTATTTTCTTTCATTTTGATTTTCTTCATGGTTCCTACATGCACCTTCCTTTGGGGTTCGACCCTACCATCTATTATTCTAGTTCTAGGTAGGAAAATAAATATTTTGTTTGTGCCAATGACCACGTGTCAGTTTCCTTTAAAAAATATTATGTTTGTCATGATTCGTAGTATTGAAGCTCATAAGTGACTAAACACCATTTTGGATATAAAATTGTCAACTAGGATCGGTTTCATTTATCAAAGAATCATCTTTCCAAAAATTGGTAATTTTGAGTCTTATAATTTATATTTATCATTATTTTTGGTTAGATATGAGTGATTATAGGATTATTGTATTAATATATATTTGTGAAATGCTAAAACAACATTCATTTTAAAATGAAATATCAAAATGTAAACTGAGGTAATTTTTTTTGGTAATACGCTTTACAAACCAAAATCAATCCACATTAGAAGTTGTTAATCATTTTTACTGATATATGAATCACCATTTCTCACCTTTTTAAGAATTCACTTTACTTTGGTTTGGTTCCTGTATTTTTATACATATGTGACTCATATTGTATTTAGTACCTAAGTAATATAATAAAAAATTGCATGGATGAATGAATATTCTTAGTAAAAGCTTCTAAAATTGCATGTATGAATCAATATTCTTAAAGTAAAAGCTTCTAATTACTTTTCCTTCTTTACATTTCAATTTCTCTAGTGTTTATTTTTCCAACATGAGAAGCAAATAGTGACCTGTTCATTCCTCTCTTTGAATCCTTTGTCTTTTTGAAGTACATTGTAATGGTACCATTGTTTTTCAATGAGACATGGTTTTTTCAATGTGTTCTTTTACTCCACTAATTATAAGAAATGAGGAACTAAGTTTTGAAAACTCTATATCCATCCTACAAAGCATAGTTAAAAGATTCTTGAGCGATTTATCTATATAGTTCATTTGATAATTCTTGATGAATTTGGATAACACGTGTGATTAAGAAGACTATACAAGATTAATAGATAATGATTGGTGTTGGATTGGTGTAGCACGATCCGATTTGGATAATGATTGGACTGAATGTTTTCGGTCCATACTGCGTACCAGACCGCAACTCCGCAGGTCGAGCTCCGCGGTGATCTTGTTGGGGGTTGCAGGGGGCAACGCGCCTCTGCTTCGGGGGTTGAAGGGCCCCGGCTCAAATTTGGGGGCACTGTAACAACCCTGACACTGTAGTAGAGCTAGTAATGTGAAACAGGCAGGGCTGGTCAAGCCCGTGCGGGTTTGAGCCCACGCGGATCTGTTCGCCAAAACCCGTATATAATGCGAACAAAAAAATTCAAACCCGCCCCGCCCTGCATAAGCCTGTAGGTTGCCTGCGGGTTGCCCGCATTATAAAAAATATATACTATTTATAATCATTTAAATATTGTATTTTTTTCTCATTCGTAATGGTTGTTGTTAGAAGAAGTATGAATTGACAATACCTAGAGTTGTAAGGGGTGTGATGGAACATTTTTTTATGGGTTAATGGTGACATGCAGTGATGACGATGTAGTGGTGAACTATTGCTATGCAAAGTAGGTGAGTGATCGGTGAAACGTGAGGAATGATAATGTTGGTCGTGTGGTGATGCGAATGGCTATAATGAATGATAAATTTTCAAACAATTGGTTTTAAAGGAGGCTATTAGAGTCCCCCTGAGGTCCTTTCCTATTTTCTTAATAAAAAATAAAAAAATATATATTTTTTTAAATTAGGCTCGCGGGTAAGCATGCACTCGCGCGGGTTCAACCTGCATTGGCATGCACCTGCGCGGGCTCAGCCCGCATTGGCCTGCGCTCTAAACGATCAATTTTTTTTGCCCGCCCCGCCCCGCATCCGCTTCAAATCTGCAAAGTCTGCGAGACGCGAGCCTGTTTTGCATCACTAAGCAAAGCTGACCAACCGACACCGACAGAGCACTGTAGTAGTGCGGACTTTTGGCATGACTCTTATTGCAGGCCAGACTTTAGAGTCAACGGTATTGTAGTGGCGTGGACTTTCAGCCGCTGGTCACTGCAACACTTTAGACTTTGGTGGTCGCGACACTGTAGTGATGCAGACTTCTAGCCGCCATTCATTGTAGCACAACGAATTTTCTGTGCGGTTGGTGGAATATTGTTTCGTCCTCCTTATTAGCCCATTTCGAGCTAGAGTTTATGTGTATGAGAACTCTGAAAAACTCTGTGATTTGTGCTCTTGAAATTCTATTTTTACTTGATTTTCTAAACTCGCTCTATGGGTGAGTGGGAATCAAAACAAAAGGAACCCAAAAACACAGTTCAAAAATTAAAACATTTCACGACATTTGAGAAGATCATGAACTGGATTCATCAACATCCGCCCAAGTCAAGTCGCCTGCCGCCAACATCATGAGCCCATGTCGTCGTCACCGTCCATCACCGCTGTCAACATCGTCGTTCAACCACCACACCGTCGGAGAACGTCGGAGCCCGTCGAAGCCACCGAAAACCATCACACCACGTCGTTGTCGTTCCCCAGCGAACCAGTGACAACCAAACCACCAAAAACCAATCGAGCCCACCTTCTCAAAAATCAATCGACACGATACCGTTGAGAGCAACCTGACGATTGCCATCGTATCCAAACTTGAACAGAAATGAATCACAATCACAAATCGAACTCCAATGAATAACAATAAATAGATCGACCATTGATAAGAAACAACCAAACCTACAATGAAATCATGAGGAAGAAAACCGAAAAGCCAAAGCCATCGACGAAGGGCGCGCGCCTGGAACATTGATATTCGTTGAACCACACCTCCCAAAACTTCAAAGTCACCACTACTCCAGATCTGACTAGGAGAGGAGCAACAGAACGAGAGGCTAGAGTAGTGGTCTGAGCGGCTGAGGGCCCCGAAAGTCGACAACGTCAACGAGGCAGAAAATCGAGAGCCTTCAAAGCAGGAGAAAACCGACCCAGGCATCGCCTTGAGACCCATCGAGCGTTGGATAGCGAAACCCAAAACCCCTATGTACCACTGCTCCAAATCCAACTTGGAAAGGAGTTGAGGAACAAGAGGTCAAAGCTACGGAAGAAGCGTCTGAGGGCATCAACAGCGGACAACCAACATCGAGACCCCAAAGCTCTTTGAAGAAGATGACATCGATGCAAAAGAAAAAACCAGATCACATAGATGCCGCGCTGAATGAAGAAAGCTGGAGGAGGCGAGAGGAGGGGAGGAAGGAGAGGAAGAAAGACAACGCTCAGACACGTTGACGACTCCACAACAAAAGGGTTTCAGGAGGAAACCCTAGTCGGAGTCGGGGATGAGAGGAGGAGAGCCGAGCGAGAAGGGAGGCATTAATTTGCGCTCTCTGCCTTTCCGTGGACGTAAGGATCATTTCTCGAACCACATAAATCTTTGTGTCTCATGTTCTTTTTTTTGTTTTTTCCCTTTTACTTTTTTGTGAATTGTTTTTTCGCTTCGCCGCTCCCGAAATTTTTGCAACAATAAGATATTATACAACGTAGTGTAATCATCCATATCCTTATGCTTCATCATCAACTCAGAAATAAATGATAGCATGCTGAAACAAATATGGGAAGCATCCTCCATGAATCCCTGACAGGCCTCCTTTTCACTTTCGCTCACTCAGTGAGGCGACTGATCGAGAATAAGGGATTCTAGCACATAATATAAACCATCCAGCATTAGCACAATTCTTAAATGATTGCACCACTTAAGAAAAATTATTTTAGTGAGGACATACCATGAGTCCAGAAATGATCATAGTGTTCTTGTGTTTTCAGTTTCCATTTATTTCAACAATAGTTAAAAATAGAATATAATGAACTTTATCTTTATTACAAAGTGTGATGTAATATATTTTATTTTTTTAATCTTCTATTATTTTATCAAGTTTCAATAGTCCTCACCATTGGACACTGAATGTCCTATCATGCAAACATTTTATTTGAAATGACCCAAATTCACCATTGGGCACTGAATGTCCTATCATGTAGACATTTTACTAGAAATGACCCAAATTTCCCTTCTCAAAACTCTTACTATGCCCATGCAAATTACTCAAAGGTATTTAGGTGGACAATATTTCCAATTTCATTATTATACATTTCCTTGATTCGTTGAGTAGATTACCCAATCCTGAAATTCTATCTCAAATTACCTTAACACTTACCTTCAAATGATATTTAATAGACTATGGCTATTACAATTAATGTCATTTTATTAAGATGACCCATTATCCTTGTCAAGACTCATTGATAATTGAAGTGTCCTTAACTATGGACAGACAGACACATTAACTATGGGTGCATCTTTACTCATTAACTATGGGTGCATCTTTACTTAGATAATGAAAGGAATCACTTAATTATTCCTTAAGGGATTTTGTTTACTTATGCATTAATTTCATTATTTTATCCTTTACATATCAAGTTTATAAAATATAGATATTACATTATTTATTAACCATGTCCTCATAAAATATTTATGAATAATCCAATTGATTTATTTTACCTCATTTACATTTTCAAATTTATTTAATGCGATCACATCAAAGCATCCATAAAAAATAATAATAATTAAACGACCTTGAAAAACAAAATAAATAAAGTTTCTTAGATTGTAAGCTTTATAATGATTGATTTATCAACTGTAGTTCACTCCTCAAACCATCTTAGTTGTCAAGGTTCACTCTTAAGACCATCTAAGTGGACAAAGTCCATTACTGAATCGGGTTCACTCCCCGTTCCGACCTTGTATAACTGAACTGAGTTCACCTCTCGTTCCATCCCTCTATTACTGAATCGAGTTCACCTCACGTTCCAGCTCTGTATTACTGAAATGAGTTCACTCATCGTTCCAGTCCCGTAATATTGAATCGGGTTCACCTCACGTTCCAGCCTTGTATTACTGAATCGAGTTTACTCCTCGTTCCAGCCCTATATTACTGAACCAGACTCACCTCCCATTCTAGCCATGTATTACTTAATTGAGTTCACTTCTTGTTCCAGCCCTGTATTACTAAACCAGGTTCACCTCCCGTTCCAGCCTTGCATTACTCCTGAATCGAGTTCACTCGTTTCAGCCCTGTATATTAATCTTTACCCAATGCATTGGATGGATGTATAGGTCCTACCCGTCACATAATGAAATCATACTTACGTGTGACACGATAATAAAATATTTATCATATCATGACCCATAAAAAAGATGGTTTCATCACAACTCATGAAATGAAATCGGTATCCTGAACATTTTATCATATCACAACCTATAGAAAAAATACAGGTTTCACAATCATTTTATCATAGAATAACTCGTGAAAGGAAATGAGTTTCATATGCATTTTATCATGGTATAACTCGTGGATGAGAAACAAGTTTCATAAACAACTTGTCATTTTATTCATAAACCATTTAAAGGAAGAATAAGAATGATATCTTTGGATCATAACCCTAGTAAAACATAAATTATATCAAAGAATATCATCTTAGATGGAGAACAATTTTGAAAGATCATTTGGAACATAACTTTTCTTTGAAAATCACTTTTTAAAACATATAACATTTTCAAAATCATTTTCTTTGAAACCACTTTGAAAACATATATAGGAATCATGAAAAATCATTTAAAACCTTTCTTGAGGAAAATATTCTTTTTGCTTTGAAAAACATTTTTTAAAACATAAACATTTTGAAAACATTTTCCTTTGAAAATAACCTTAAAAACACATAAAGGAAGCTTTGAAAACAATTTTAAACACTTTAAAATATAAAACCTTTTTGAAAACCTTTTTTTTGAAAACCATTTTAAAACAACGAATTTTCATAATATTAGGAAAACCATTTTCTTTTAAAAATAACATTGTAAACTTTCAAAGGATGCTTCAAGGAAATGATGGTGGGTAAATATGTATATACTAAACATTCCTTTTGCATCATAAAAAGTTTAGAAAAATGGCTTGTTGAAAAATGAAAGAGATTCCTTTTAGAAACCTTTTTTTATTAAAAAGGTAAAACATGTGTAAAAATGTCTTTTACACATCATAGTAAAACGTTTTTAAAAACATTTTTAGAAAACACAGTTTTGTGAATAAAACAAATTTCTGACCAAAGAGAGAAATGAAGTCGGATTTTCTTAAAAATATTTTCTTAATTATCTTTAGTACGAAATAGTGGAAAAATGGTATCGATACATTAAGATATTATGGATAACCAGAAGATAAAAAAGTCACGAGAGTTTATGAGATATGGATCATAAGATTTCATTAATGGAAGTATAATCATAAATAATCTCGATAAACGATGAGATTGTGGCAATAAATCGTTACCACTTTGGTAACTTTGAATCATAATACTAGGAAAAGAATAACATTATATGAAGCTTTAAATATCATGAAAAGGAGATTCATGATATAACATGTAAAAGGGTAGTATATACAAATCATAGAAAAATATAAGTGCATAACATGACATGTGTCTCAAAGAAGGCAAATTGAGACAAAATTAGTTTACCGATTTGGTAACTTTTGAACCATAAACCCCATGGAACGAAATATTATCAAAGGGATATATAGATACCCATAAATTTAAGTATAAGAATCATAGAATACATTTCTGAATAATATATACACCACACAAAAGAAATGAGTGGTGAATAAGCTATAAGTCTCACAAAAATAAGAGCGAGACGAGAAAAACTCTTACCTTAAGTCTTGATTTTCTTTGTACATGTTCAAACCTCCTGTATAATAAGTATAAGTTTATTATACATCTACCACAAAACCATATTCTCATATATCATACCATATATGATTTGATTATGACCTTATATTACCCTTTTATTAACAATTTCATGTTAATGTTACGTTTCAGGTAATATCTGTTTTGTTTTTTGTATATGTTTTGATTTTTAATTCTTGATCCTCTTACTTAAATCATTATTTACTTATTTTTCAGAATGTAAATATCATATATATTCAATATATAAATATTTATAATAATCTATAAAATATAGAAACATGAAATGAAATACATCGTTCATGGAGATGGTAGGTCGTACGCACGCATGAACATTGTTTCTATTTTATTGTCGTATTGAAAGAAAGAAAGTAAATGACACACACACACACACATTATCATTCTAGTAACATTCTTATTTCATATATATCATATATGTTTACTAAACTCATCCTTGATACATTCCATGTAAAGTATGAATGGATCACATCGCTTTGAGAAGACGATAGTCCACATGTCCACAAACGAAATTATCATTTTTACATAAAATGAAAAACATGAAAGTATGTTTTATATAATAATTACAAAAGTATAAATACATCATGAATATCATATATATCATATAAAAACAATATGTCCATCATAATGTTTAACCATGAGAGGTTGTAAAGGAAAAAACGAACGACATCGTTTCGCGTGGTGGTAGTCTGCCGTACACACGAACGATAAGTTCGTTACCCATTTGATGGTTTTGTGTGTAAGTGTAGGTCATACCCTTAGAATAACATCTGAGTATATCGAGGATATCGAGGTTATTATATAATCATTGAATAAGAAGAATTGAGGTGGTGGAGAAAGAAAATAAGACAAAAAAGCTTGCTGAAGGATGTTACCTCTTCTTTGGTTAGCTTCTTTTGATTTGCACCACAGAGCTTCCTTGGTTGACTTTATGCTCAAAGTGAGGCCTCTAGGATGAAGGGAGAGAAGTTGAGAGCGTATTTGGGAAGGATTTGTATGAGTCAAAGTGGCTTGAGAGGTGTGATGAAGTGAGGGGGGTGGTGCCCTTTTATAGTGGAGAAAGAGTGAGATTCTTTTGATTTGCACCACAGAGCTTCCTTGGTTGACTTTCTGCCCAAAGTGAGGCCTCTAGGATGAAGGGAGAGAAGTTGAGAGCGTATTTGGGAAGGATTTGTATGAGTCAAAGTGGCTTGAGAGGTGTGATGAAGTGAGGGGGGTGAGTGCCCTTTTATAGTGGAGAAAAAGTGAGATTCTTATAAATATAAAAGGCAAATGCTATTGAGAGGGCCCTCTTACATCATGTGCTTCTAATAATGGTCTATTTTCGATCAAAGAGGGGACTTGGTCGAAATATGACCAGTCAATGGCTTTTGGAGAAGTTTCTAGGTCATTTGACCTCTTAAGTTAAAGTTTAACCACTAAGTAAACTCATTTAAACCTTAATCACTGTAATTAATTTTAATTATTCTCACTAATATTTTTGGTCAAAAACTATGTTGACCTTACTAGATATTATAAATTATGCTGTTTTTAAATATTAAATTCATTTTTCCAAATTCTAACCATAAAAGTGACAAAAATTAATTTAAAATTAATCTTGCAGACGTGTCGCAAAAGCGGGTTTTTAAAGTGAAAAAGTCCAAATGTTTGAAATGTTTTTATATCCAATTTCAATGTGAAATTGGTTCCAATGACCTATATTGGATTAATTGATGTATAATTGATCTAATTATACTTTAAAACCAAATTAAAATCTAATTTAACTATATAAATAAATTAGATGAAAAAACGGTTTTCAATTAAAATTCAGTATTTTTCACTATTCATCAAAAAACGAAACTTCTCAGAAAAATATTGAAAATTCACCCAAAATAAATTTTGATATCCTGCTTTCAAAAATGAAGTTTATTTTGTCAAATAAAAATTATAAAAGTGTCACAATTTAGATTTAAAATGAGTTCACCATTAAAAAGCTGTAAAATTACCTTTTAGAAAAATACATTTTTTATTAATAAAATTGGATTTATTCTTATCTTATGTCTATCAAATATATTGGATGAGTATCAAAAATATTGATTGATTATATAATATATAATTTTTATTGAAAATATTCATCAATTGGTTTGTTTAATTTATTAAGATAAAGTTGTTTTTTTACATAGAAAAATAGTTTTCTTAGAAAAATAATTTCTTTATTTTCAAATAGTTCTTACATTCGTTTCTAGCTAATTTATAACTAAAAGATTCATTTTATATACATGTGTAAATCATATGTTCATAATTTAGTTAATCTTATTTGTAACTTCCATTCCAACAGTTAGATGATAACTATAATAATATTTTAATAACAATATTAATAGTATATTGCAGTTCGATAAAACTCAGTCTTGCGTATAACAAAAGCTATCAAAGGGACTCAATATTGTGTGTAACATAAGTCAAACACAGTGTTGTGTGTACCACAAACTAATCTAAGTGTTGCGTGTAGTGAAAAATTAACTTAGTGTTGCATATAACATAAGACAAATTTAGTGATTCTGTATAAAAAAATCTATATTAAGTGTTGTATGAAATGAAAAATATCAAAAAGACAATTAATTTGAATTTTTTTTTCACAAAATCACGAGGTGTTACATTCTACCCCCCTTAAAATGAATTTCACCCTCAAAATTTGTTTGGGTTATCAATAGTTTAATACTTGAAAGCTCCTTTCATAGCAACACACATCGTAAAAATGAGTACTAAAACTTTCTTTAAAAAACGAAAGTTAGAAACATAATGGTTACCCAAAGTAACTCATAACTAGGTTTCTACATAGGAGAACATAGGTGGAAAGCGAAAGCACATACATGGAAGAAAAACATAATTATAGAGATTGATAAAGATCACTGATCACAAAAAAGTGGGTGATCCGACAATCACAAAACCATAAACTGAAGAAGGGTGAAAGAGGTCATTGATATCATAAAAAATGATGATAATAAGACCAAAATTTATTTCAAGACCCTTTTTCCCTAAAGTTGAAGAATTTTCATCAGAAGATATACTTATACAATTTCAGGACAACCTCACCCTTAGTTGTGCATTGATCAATTTCTATTTCATCTCTTATTCTAAGAAATGAAGTTGAATTTGTCATTCCTGAAGCATCAGCAGATCATGAGATCCATAAATAGAATGACAGGTGATTACATATATCTTTAGTTATCACAACAAAAAGGTTAGCACATGTTATCCAATATGTATAAATACTCATATGGCGAGATAATGCTTTAATATCTAAAACTTCATCTGAAGTTCAATATAAATCATTCCATAAATGGTTAACCTTATAACCCTTCCAAAAGATGAAAGTCCAAAACTTTAGAAATAAGATCACTAAATTTCTTCAAAACAACTTAACATTGATCCCCCGTATATCATAAAGTAGCTCTTATTTGTCATATACCAAACATGTGAATACTTTCATCATATATTCTCTTGAAACATGATAATAACATGAATTACCATAAATCCTTTTTAAAAACATGCATGTTTCCTTATTTCAAAGTTTATTGGATATATTCCTTAAATAAAAAAATATTATAAACTTCATTAAACCACTTGTCAATAAATTATTAATTAGTTCCAAGGTAATCAGTACCATCCAATTTGCTTATCCATATCCAACATATCTTTATCCAAACATCATTATCTTAACATAAATAACATATTAAGGGTTATCTTTCCCTTAATAATGTGTTTCCTATAAACATCACATTTCCATTAAATCACTTTTCTAAGTCTTCATCACCATTTAACATATCCTTTTTAATCCTTAATGAAAAACTTATACTTAAAATACTTATATATTTCATGATTTGTATAACATAATCTTTGAATTCTAAAACATATACACTTCAATAATCCAACTTTATTCTTAAACCATTACTCATGCTTCATCATCTTATTCCTTAATACCCCTTTCCTAGAATATGAAATATGAATCATGTCTTAAGGTTCCTCAACCTCAATCTAATAACGCTTCTCACGTTTAATGTAAATAATACTGTTATAACATCTCATACCTTTCACATGTCGTTTGTGGTCCCTTTATCTCCAGCAGTATAACCAATACTCGTACCACCTTCCTGATTCTCTTTTATGATATTTCCACTTAGGAAATCAATTTGCATAATGCTTATATTTTACTCATCTGAAACATTCAATGTTAACCAAGTTCCTTCTAGTTCCCGTCATTGACTAAAATCAGAAAACATAGGGTGAGAAACACTTATCATAGTAGAAAACCACATAATCATGAAAAATTACATATAGCATGCCTAAATCATGCCACATACTTTTAAATCTATGACACCTTAGGCTTATTCTTAGAGACATCCTTATACATATCCTTAGAAATCTCCTTAGGGATCTCACTAAATTTTTCTCATCATAGTTTCCAATGGTTGACTAAACCTTTTCTTTGATACCAACTATAACGACTCAGACTTAACACACATGGATATTACATCATTTTAGATGAATATTCAGCACATTACAAAAATACATGCTTGAGGACTATAATAGTTTAGTGCCTTTGGAAACTTGAAAACACAATCTTCTAACTTGGTGAAAGATATTCAACATCTCCCTTAAAAATCTCTCCCTTTGGTACTTCTAGTTAAAACCTTTATTCATAACTTGGGGAAAAGAAACATAAGAAAATGGTGAATTCAGATGCTCGGTAAGGGTAAAGAAGAGAGATATGTAAGCATAACATGAGCATAAGAGTATGAGAACATGATCTTAACATTAAAAGATCACACCCTCCATATCAAAGATCATAATCAAGAGTCATGACATAAATATTGATAGTTCATAAGAAATGAATCATAAGGAAATCAAGAGCATAATCCATGAGATCATAACATAAGCATAAGACATGTGATTGTGGAAGACACATAAATATATAAAATGATTTCCACAGTAGTCAAGGCTTAATGCCAAATCCATCTTAGTGGAATAATTTCACTCCCCAAACCATCTTAGTAGTCAAGGTTCACTCCCAAGTCCATCTTACTGGACACAGTTCTTTACTGAATCAGGTTTGTTTCCCATCCCAGCCCTGTATTCCTACACTGGGTCCACCTCCCATTCCAACCATGTATTACTGAACCAGGTTCAGATCCCATTCCAGCCCTATATTACTGAACCAAGTTCACTCCTCATTCCAGCCCTGTATTACTGAACTAGGGTTCACCTCCCGTTCAAGCCCTTCATTACTAAACCAAGTTCACTATTCATTCCAGCCCTGTATTACTGAACCAAGTTCAATCTTTGTTCTAGCCCTGTATTACTGAATCGGGTTCACCTCTCATTCCAGCTATGTATTACTGAATTGTGTTCACTCCTCGTTTCAGTCCTGTATTACTGAACCGAGTTCACCTTCCATTCTAGCCCTGTATTACTGAACCGAGTTCACTCCTCATTCAATCCCTATATTACTGAATCGTGTTCACTCCTCATTCCAGTCTTGTATATCTCATGAGATATATAAATTTTTACCCAATTCATTGGAGGGAGGTATAGTTCCCACCCATCACATAATGAAATCATACTTACATGTGACACAAAATAATAAAACATTCATCATATCGTGACCCATAAAAAAAAGAGATGAGTTTCATCATAACCCATGAAATGAAATGAGTATCATAAAAATTTCATCATATCATAATCTATGGAAAATATACAGGTTTCATAATCATTTCATTATATAATAACCCATAAAAGGAAACGAGTTTCATAAGCATTTTATCATGGTATAACCTGTGAAAGAGAAACAGGTTTCATAAACAAATTTTCATCTTAATCATAAACCATTCAAAGGAAGAATAAGAATGGTTTCCCTAGATCATAACCCTAGTAAAACATAAACTATATCAAAGGATATCATCCTAGATGAATAAGAATTTTGAAAGATCACTTGGAACATAACTTTTCTTTGAAATCACTTTTTAAAACATATAACATTTTCAAAATACTTTTCTTTGAAACCACTTTGAAAACATATATATGAATCATGAAAAATATTTTAAAACATTTCTTGAGGAAAATATCCTTTTCAATTTTAAAAATTCTTTTTAAAACATAAACATTTTGAAAACATATTCCTTTAAAAATAACCTTTAAAATATATAAATGAAGCTTTAGAAACCATTTTAAAAACTTTTTAAAATATAAAAAAAATTCTTTGAAAACTACTTTAAAACAATGAATTTTTAGAATATTAGGATTTTTTTTTAAAAAAAATAACATTGTAAACTTTCAAAGGAAGCTTCACAGAAATGATGATGGGTAAAACTGTACTTGTTGCATATTCCTTTTGGACTGTAAAATGTTTAGAAAAGTACCTTAATCGAAAAATGATAAGGAGATTATTTTTAAAACCTTTTTTATTAAAAGGATAAAACATGGGTAAATATGTCTTTTACACATCATAGTAAAACATTTTTGAAAATAGTTTTAGAAAACATGGTTTTGTGAATAAAATAAATTTCCGACCGAAGGGGGAAATAAAATCATATTTTCTTGAAAACACTTTATTAACTATCTTAAGTACCAAAAAGTAAAAAAATGGTACCAATACATAGAGATATCATGGATAAATAGAGGATAACAAAATTCATGTGAGTTCTTGAGATATGGATAATAAGATTTTATAAATGGAATCATAATCATAAACAATCTTGACAAATGATAAGATTATAGCAATAAATCCCTAACACTTTGGTAACTTTGAATCATAATAATATGGAAAAAATAACATTACATGAAGATTAAAATATGTGTAAAAATGTCTTTTACACATCATAGTAAAACATTTTTGAAAACATTTTGAGATAACATGGTTTTTGTGAATAAAACAAATTTTTGACCGAAGAGAAAAATAAAGTTGAATTTTCTTGAAAACATTTTCTTAATTATCTTAAGTACCAAAAAGTGGAAAAATTGTACTGATGCATGGAGATATCATGGATAAATAGAGGATAAGAAAATTCATGAGAGTTCTTGAGATATGGGTAATAAGATTTCATCAATGGAAGTTTAATCATAAACAATCTCGATAAATGATGAGATTGTTGCAATGAACCGTTACCACTTTAGTAACTTTGAATCATAATACTATGGAAAAAATAACATTACATGAAACTTAAAATATCATTAAAAGAAGTAGATTCATGATATAATATGTCAAAGGGCACTAAATACACATCATAGAAAAATATAGGTGCATAACATGACATGTGTCTCAAAGAAGTCAAATTGAGACAAAATTACTTTACTGATTTGGTAACTTGTGAACCATAAATCTCATGAAAGAAAGATCATCAAATGGATATGTAGATACCCATTAATTTAATTATAAGAATCATAGAATACATTCATGGGTAGTATATACACCACACAAAAGAAACAATTGGTGAATAAGGCGTAATTCTTATAGAAATAAAAGTGAGACGAGAAAAAATCTTACCTTAATTATTGAATTTCTTTATACACATTAAAACCTCATGTATAATAAGTATAAGTTTATTATACATCTACCAAAAAAAATATTCTTATATATCATACCATATATGATTTGATTATGATTTTATATTACCCTTTTATTAACAATTTCATGTTAATGTTATGTTTCAGGTAATATCTGTTTTGTTTTTCATATATGTTTTGACTTGTTATTATTGATCCTCTTACTTAAATAATTATTTACTTATTTTCTGAATGTAAAACATGATTTAAATATCATATATATTCATTATATAAATATTTATAATAATTTATAAAATATAGAAATATGAAATGGAATACACAGTTCATGGAGACGGTAGGCCGTACGTATGCATGATTTTTTTCATTTTATTATCATTATAGTAGAATTTGTATTTCATATATATAATATAAATTTACTAAAACCATCCTTGATATATTCCATGTAAATTGTGAACTAATCACATTGTTTTGAGGATGCAGTAGTTCACACATCCCCAAACGAAGTTATCGTTTTTACACAAAATGGAAAACATGAAGGTATGTTTTATATAATAATTATAGAAGCATAAAGAAATCATAAATATCATATATATAATATAAAAAATATCATGTCTGTCATAATTCCCAACCATGAGAGGCGGTAAAGAAAAAAACGAACGACATCGTTTCATGAGGCTGTAATTCACTATACACACGAACAGTAAGTTCCTCACCCATTTGATGGAAGTGTGTGTAGGTGTAGGTCAAACCCTTAGAATAAAAAAATCTAATTATATTGAGGATACTGAGATTATTATATAATAATGTAATAATAAGAATTGAGTTGGTGGAGAAAGAAAATAAAACAAAGATCTTATGGAAGGATGTCACCTCTTCTTTGGGTAACTCCTTTTGGTTTGCACTAAAATCCTTCCTTGGTTAGCTTTCTACCTAAAGTGAGGCCTCTAGGATGAATGGAGAGAATTTTAGAGGTTATTTGGGTAGGGTTTGGATGATCCAAAGTGTCTTGAGTGGTTTGATGAAGTGAGGGGGGTGAGTGCCTTTTTATAGCGGAGGAAGAGTGTCATTCTTGTAAATATAAAAAGATAAACACTATTGAGAGGTCCCCCTTATATCATGTGCTTCCAATAATTTTCCATTTTTGAGACAATATGGGAATTGGTCTAAATATGGCTATTAAATGGATTTTGGATATGTATCTAGGTCATTTGGTCCCTTAAGTTAAATTTTAACCATTATGAAAACTCGTTTTTACCTTAATCACTGTAATTAATTTTAATTACTTTCACTAATATTTTTAGTCAAAAACTAAGTTGACCACACTAGATATTATAAATTATACCGATTTCAAATATGGAATCCATTTTTTTGAAATTATAACCACATAAGTGGCATAAATTAATTTAAAATTAATCCTGCAAATGTGTCATGAAAATGAGTTTTTAAAGTGAAACAATCCAAAAGTTTGAAATGTTTTTATGTATAATTTCAATGTGAAATTGGTTCTAATAACCTACATTGGATTAATTTATGTATAATTAATATAATTATACTTTAAAACCAATTTAATATATAATTTAACTATATAAATAAACTAGACGAAAAAGCTATTTTGAATTAAAATTCTGTATTTTTACTATTCATCAAAAAATGAAACTTCTCAAAAAAAAACCCCAAATTAATTTATGATATTTTTATTTTTAAAAATGAAGTTTATTTTTTCAAATAAAAATTATAAGTTTCAAAATTTAGATTTAAAATGAGTGTCTTTAAAAGGCGGTAAAAATTACCTTTTAGAAAAATACATCGTTTTATTCATAAAATTGGATTGATTCTTATCTTATTCAAATTTATTAAATGAGTATAAAAAATATTGATTGAATATATAATATATAAATTTTATTGAAAACATTCATCAAAATTGGTTTGTTTAATTTATTGAGATAAAATTGTGTTTGTACATAAAAAATAGCTTTCTTAGAAAATTAATTTCTTTATTTTCAAATAGTTCTTACATTAATTTCTAACTAATTTATAATCAAATGATTCACCTTATATGTATGTGTAAATCATATTTTCACAATTTAGTTAATCTTATTTGTAACTTCCATTCCAACAGCTAGGTGGTAACTGCAATAATATTTTAAAAATAATATTAATAGTATATCATAGTTCGATAAAACTCGGTCTTGTGTGTAATGTAAGGTATCAAAGGGACTCAGTATTGTATGTAACAAAACCCAAACATAGTGTTTCATGTACCACAAACTAATCTAAGTGTTGCGTGTAGTGTAATATTAACTTGGTGTTGCATATAACTCAAGCCAAACTTAGTGATTTCGTATAACAAAAGATATATTCATTGTTGTGTGAAATGAAAAATATCAAAAAGATTAAATTAATTCAAAAAAATCAAAAAATATCAGTGTGCTATAATTTCACCATCGACCTTTGCATCTTCTTGGCTAGTTTCTTCGTAGTTTTTTTGGAACTAGCTTTACTCACTTGAGATCCATCCTTTACATATGGTTTTACTCACATGAAGATCATGGGAACCAATGGAATGGTTTTCACACCCTTATTTCCCATTTTGTCCTTTAACTCTGGACCATGCGTATTTAAATTTTAGAATTTCAAAGGGTTAGTACATACCACATGGTTAGCTCACATGGTTTATTAAACTGTACGGAACCTGTATGGATGACCTACAATTTTTTACAGAATGAGTTTTCATAGTTGATGCAAAGTTAGTCAAACTATGTAGACCAATCATGCAGCTTCTAGGTGTGTCTCTTGAGGGACCTATAGTTTATTAAATAGTGCAGCTAAACTGTGCGAGTCATCCAAAACTGAAAATAATAATAATAATAACAACTAATTATAATACCCCCCTTCTCCACATCACGATCCAACTTTCCCCCTCCTGCTCGGCTCGCATGACCCCCCACTTGTAGTTCCCCTCTCCCTCATGTCTCCCTCTCATCTCCCTTTTTGGATGGTGATTTCCTTTCAATTTCTTCACAATCTGGTGTTGATCCCTTGAGGTAAGCTCCTTCTCTTGTATTCCCCTCCATATTTCTTTTATTTTCATCCTTTTTTCTTGGCCTAGCTAGATCGTAGTGACCTAGGACTCTTTGGTGCCCAATTTTAATTGGGGATTTTGGCGATTTAGGGTTCCTATTTTTCGTTCATGCCTTTTTATACCTCGTTGAGGTAGATTCAAGTCATTTTTAAAGGTAGTGAGTTTCAAGTAGGGTGCACCTTGTTTTAGTTCTTTAAATTTTAGAAACTTTTTTTTCATTTTTAATCCCCTGATTAGATATTAAATGATAATAATAATTATGTTCAAAAGTGTATTTTAAGTGGAAATCAAATTCCACTTGATTTCCACTTCATTTCAAATGTTTTCCTTAAATTGGATGTTTGTTATAAAAAATTATGCTCCAATTAATTTTCTACCTTGTTTTTTTAAATGACCGAATGGACTTTAATTAATACGTTAAATTTTTTACGAGATGTGTTGAATTTAAAGTGGATTTTCTATTTTGTTTAAATAATTTTTATAAAAGTTTTATGTTTTTAAAAATGTCTTTTTCTACACATATATATTTATATATATGAATGTGTGTGTGTGTGTGTATTGGTTCTAAAAATATATATGTGTATCCATATATATATATATGTGTGTGTGTGTGTGTGTGTGTAAAAATTCACTTGAGAATTGTGAATTTGAGCAACAAGATTTATGTGTGTGTGTGTGTGTGAGAGTAAGTGTATATGGGTAAAAAAGGTAACCTTTAACCATAAGCTTGTTTCTCGATTTGATTTTCTAAATGTATTGAAAAAAGATAAATTTTAGTATGGTTTCAAAAATGTATTTGGAAGGCTTGTTTAGAATTTTGTAAATAATGTCATTTCATAATGATAATCTTGATGCTTATTTGTATGTCACCTTGGGTACTTTAAATGTCTCCCCCTTATCCTGAGAAATTTAATTTTTTGGCATTCTTTTGATCATGGTTGAATTGAAAATGGTAATGTGATTTGACAAAAAAGGGGAAAAAAGCACATGGGGACCACGAGTACTTAGGTGGGTAGATTAGGATAGGTACACTAGTTATAGGTAGCATGGATCTGGACTACCCTCCCTATCCTTGGACTATGCTAAAAAACTAACTATACTATGTAGTGATATGGATTGGTTAATATTGGGACTTTGGCTTCACTACTGGAAAATGGGGCTATCCCCACTCCTCTATAGTAACGGTTTACATGAACCATTGGTATAGAGTTCTTGGATCCATTCTATACCAATAGCTCATTCAAACTATTGATATATATTAAGCTATACCAATGGGTTTTTTAAAAACCGTTGGTAGAGTTTTCACAACTCCTCGGGCTCCCATCACCCCATTCACCCACAATCCCTAATTTCCCTCACCCGGGCGAGTGAGGAATTCTCTTCTCCTCCAGCGATCTACCCTTATTCAGAGATTTTTTTATTTGGATCTTCTTCAAAATCTTATTTGTGAGTTCCGAATCCTTCTTCTCTTCTGCTGAGTATTGTTTTCATTTTTATTTATTTATCAGAACCTGACCAAGATACTGTTAAGTCACAATTCTTCCTAATTATTTGAAAAAAGGTTCGATTAGATTATATTTGTTATAGTATTTCATACTAAATGTGATTGTAATAGTTATGTATGTTGTTTTAATTTAAATATATGCTAATTTTACATGAATCAAATATATATATATATATATATACATATTAATGTATATTAACTTATTATGTAATTAATTAATGAAGTAATTTTGTATGTTTTATTAATGTATCAGGGGGTATTATATGTCCTGTGATTATATAGAATAATTTATGGGATAGAACTTGAATACTTTGGTGAGAACTTAGGATATATACTTAGTTATTAATCTATGTGAAATTGGGTTTGATATGATTTAAATTATTATATTGATTATTATAAGGATATGTCACTATCACAGAGTAAATAATTTGGGGATGTGGTTCTCTCATCAAAATTGAACTATATGGACATAGTGCTCCCATGAAAATGCACCCCAATGATATGGAACTCCCATATAAAATGAACTATGCAGGCATAGTTCTCTAATGAAAATATAGCACAAGGACATTATTCTCTAAAATATATCTAATGTTTCCCAACCTTAGCTCTTTTGGTACTTACCCATGATCCTTATTGTAAAACTTTATTATGAGATATTCTCTTAATATTTCATAATTTTATCTAATGCTTCTCACATAATCTGACTGTTCATTATTATTTTTGGTTACTAATGTTCATCATAATGGTATTATTGATTATTAATTCCTCTAATTTTTATATTCACTATTTATTTATATGCAATGGAATTTAAAAGGTGTTTTCATTTTTATAATCACGTTCATTGGCTATAAGGTGATGTTTTATTTGAAATTCTTATTTCCATTTAGACCAAAGTTGTTTTTATATGAATGAAAATTTGATCTTTGTATCTTGATATTCCTTAATTCCCATTAACATTTTATTTACAAGACACTTTGCCTCCTCATAAATTAAAGTTAATTCCCTTATATGTACATCTTTCATTAAATATCATGACACAGATTGGAATATATATTTTAAAAGTGGATAACTTGCATGTCTTCAAAGAGATGCAGAAAAATGTATTTTTTTATGCTTCTAATTTTTTATTGAAATCTAAAATATTAGTTTAATATTTTTATTTCAATTAGTATAGCATGGATTATATTATAATGGTTGAGAATGAGTAATTTAGTGTATCCCTAATAGAAGTTATCTTTTTTCACAAATCATACACACACTATGTGTATGTAGACCCAATTTACATCGATGTTGGTAGTTAAAAGTCACTGTTTGAGATAGTGGATGATCATTTGATATTATTTAGGCTTATGGAAGAAGACAAGTGATACATTTTTTCTTTTCACTTAGAGATGAGTGATTTTTGCTAACAAATTTTGTATTGCATTTCATATATCATACAACTTTGGGATTCCATATCCTTTATTAAATTTTGGATATATTTTTGTTATTGTATAAATCTTAGTTTTTATGATATTAGGATTGGATGATTATTTATTTATATCAATTGTAGTAGAATTTCCATGATATTATTATACCATGTTTTTTGGTTTTGATGTTGGGTGACACATTGTTCTTATTCTTGAGTAAATATTTTCCATCATAAAGACAAGTGTAGTTAATTGGATTAATGTCATATTCAAAACATGAAAGTTTTAGAAACAATTGTTTCATGAATATATATGTATTTAATTGGATCGTATAATAGTTATTTCCCATTCCATGTCTTATACTTTGTTTGGTTCGTTATTTGTAGGTATTGCTTATAGCATATGTTATTTCTCTTATTCTTTGTTTCACTAACTACTAGTATGCTTTGATGAATTTTATATTAAAATTTGGTTGTAATGAATTTTGTAATTATGGTTTATATTGTTGATTTGAATATAAATTTTTTCCTATAATAGAATGGATAGATGCTGGATATATCACTCGAACGGATTTCAACCAAGTCTCAAAAGAATTTGGATATTTTTTTTCAATTTTTCATTTAACAATGCTTCAGATGGAAGTTGTATATCGTGTCCATGTTATAATTATGTTGGAAGACCATTGTTAAGTTGGAAAGAAGTTATCTACCATATAACAAAAGCTAGATTTCAAACAAACTATTACGTTTGGTATCACAATAGAGAGTCAAGACAATCTTCTACTGTTCATAAACAGAAAGAAAGAAGTGGTATGAAGAATTTGATATTTAATTAGTTTCCATTTTTGTATCATCATGAGAGAGATAGTATGTCAGTTCAAGAAGACAATGATATCAATACACATGTCATTACTTGACCTAACAGAGCCCAGGCCGCAACTCCCCAAGCCCGCCTCCAATAGGCCAGGGGCTGGCGACTAACATTGAGTAGACATATCACACAGATGGGAGGCCTTTACCTAAATTACTTGTACACACACACCCAAAAACACCTCCATTTAATAGTACAGAGATATAAAAAGCTGGAAACTAAAAATACATGCATACATCTATCCAAAATCAGAGTACAACAGAAGTACTGAAAGCGTAAAATGAAAAAACACACATCCATCAAAAACTGAAAAATCATCCAACCTGCTCAGAAGGAGGGGATCACTGTCAAAAACAATTGCTGGAAATCACCTCATCCTGGCTCCAGTAAACACCTCAGTCGGTCTACCACACTAATCTCTTCCCACCTTAGGTCCTCTGGGGACTTCATCAAAAGGCCTATGACCTATATAAGACACAACGTGTATAGAAAAAGTCTGTGAAGAAGTGAGTATAACAATACTCAATAGGTGCCCCAAAAACCCAAAAGGAAAGGGAGAAACTTAAATGAAATAGTTCACTTGACCTTGACAGAGGGAACCCAGTTGAGAGAGAAACTCTATCTCAAACCATCCTCGACTATACATGATTAGTCATCTCATCCCACAAGGGGTGTCAACCCAGGCACATGAAAAATTCACAAGGACTCCCAAAATCACCTAGATATACTCATCTCAGACCCCAAGTCTCATGAGGTCCTAACCTCATAACTAGCTACAAGATTCTACTCGAAGTTCTAAAGATAACATAAAACCAGGAGAACACACTCTATGAGCTCTACCATCCTAGATGGCATTCATATGATAGATACACTCCATCAGGTTCAATACTACCATTCCTGATGGTATGTTCAAGAGAACGTGCTCCATTAGGAACAAATCACTAGGCCAAACTCTAGTTCCCAACACCAGAATCCCTGTTGAATCTAACATGTGCCTTGTGAAAGGCTATAAGAACCCAAGTGGAGAGGACCACCCCTCACCACTACACACAGTTGAGGGAGAACTACTTCATACTATGCACTACATGCATCCTATCTGATGAGAGAGAACGGAGGGACCCACACCTCACCACTGCCCTGTAGCTGAGAGAGTACTATGTAATGACTTGGGTTTTGACCTGTAAGAATTTGAAATATTTCTAAGAATATTTCCTAAGCCAGACACTGAGTTAGTACGAGATACCAGGGCCCTGATAGCCTCAACAAGGTGATATTAAAAATATTAAATATATTTTGTCTTGCGCGTTCCATTTCTCTTGAAACATGGAATAACTCCCAAGAAGAGTCTCGGATAGGAATTCTAAGACTGTGGTTGATTTCATAACATCATTTTTACCTTAGGTGTGACATAAAGTTGTCTATGTTGGGTATACAACCGAGGGAGAGTTGGCGGGGCATCGAGTGGTGAGATTATTAAATAAATGAAAATTTAATTAATAAGTTTAACCTAAACCTCTCCACCTCCCATGTTGGATGCGTACAACATAATAGGAGAAGCGATCATCCTCTTCCTTTTTGGATGAAAGAAAAAACCAAGCCGAATCGAAGTGACAATGTGCTATCGATCTCTATTCTTGGTGCCTATTATTATTAGACCGAGGAGCCGCATGATCTGGACATTGTTTTGGACCCTAAGCTTCGACATTTCTCCCTCAATGTAGGCATATTTTAGTTTTAGTACTAATCCCCTTTGTTATGTGTTGTTTTAAGGTTTTAGAGCTCTATTAAAATTTCTAGAGATCCCTTCTAGGTCGATCTGCAAGTTTGGAGGAATACTGTGGTGAATTAGGAAACTCATAAGGTAATTCCCATGCCAACGAGCATGTACCCGAGTGGTAAAGGCTCCTACTTGGCATCCAAGAGACCCAGGTTCAAAACTGGGTGGTGGTGAATTTCCAGGTCACTGTAGCAGTACTATAGTAGTCACTGTATCAGTTACTGTTTGGTACTGTAGTAGCCAAAACTATTCACCCGATTTGGGTCTTCGGGCCACCGGTTTGGGCCTATGGGTCTCAAGGGCCTTCGGGTCATCAAAGCCCTTAGGTCCATAGGGACTTCAGGCCATTTAGACCATAGAGTATCCCAATTCACACATAATAGGCCCCAGAAGAGGATCATAGTAATAAGAGTAACATCCACCAGAAGCAGAGCTAACCGGATTGGAAGAATGAGAAGGTATGACAGCCACCATCGGGACCAGGCACCGTGCAACTTTGTATGGGGAAATTCTAGCCAATCAACAATGAAAGGTGGGGAGCTAGGTGATCAATGATGCAGAATATGGGGAGGAGCAGTTCAAGTGGGTTGGGCCTACGGGTCATGTATTGGGCATTGTATGCCTCTGAGCCTTCGGGTCATGTATTGCGGGTCAAGTTGGGCCTTGTGCCTTGGGCCTACAAGTCATGTACAGGTTCCCTTTCAACCATTAAAAGGGGGATTATCCATAATAAAATAAAAAAGAAGGCCTTTGGACCATTTGGGCACAAGGTAATTCCCATTGGAATTATCATCTATATGATGTGTATACTAGTGAGACACACCATATGTTCTTTCTATTCGGGGAAGAAGACTTTTGGGGACTACACGCCCTGTAGTGACCCCATGTCGCATGGTTAGAGGACATGGCCAGGGTAGCCGTGTGATAGTATATGGTCATGTAGCCTAGACACACCATGTGTGCGGCACGGGAGGCTGAGCCGTGTGAAGGAAACACATGGCCATGGGCCGGGTGAGGCCGGACATGACATGTATGGGCTATACACGCCATGCACGCCTACATGGATAGGAAATCCATGTAAAAGGGATACACATCAAGGTGATCAGGTGAGTTATCACACTGTGTGGACCTCGGTGCATGTCATGTACTTTATTGAGATCTTCCGCCTTACATATATCCTTCCATGGAACTCAGATTTTGGCTTTTGAATAGCCTCTCCTGAGCAGTTTTCCACATAGAACATGATGGTGGCCTACATAGTGGCCTACGAGATATGATGTGGCATGATTTTGATCATGAAATTTTTGTAGTGGTGCTTAACCTTGGGAAGTGATCAAGGTGGATCACTGGGTTGACATCGGGGTCGGTACCTTTCCCTATCCCCTTAGGATGCAGGACCCCTAGACTCTTTAGGCCGATAGAGTGGTTCTCCCATGTTGTATTAGGGTGCGAGTCCCCTACCTGTGGTAGTGTTGTGATGCGAGGTATGATAAGCATGATGCTCCTTTCAGTGATACTTGACTGATGTTGTATATCAGTGTGGTTCTTAGAGAGTGAAGTCGAGATTAGTACTCCCATATCATATCAGGGTGTGGGTTTCCCTTACATATCTTCTTTGGTACAGATGGGACTCCCCATGTCATGGGTGTGGGTTCTCTACCCACGTGGTAGTTCTATCGAGGATGGTACTCCCTCCCCGTTGGACCAGGGAGTGGGTTCCCCATATCATTCATGTAGTTGGAGACAACGCTCCCCTATTGTTCCAGGGTGCGGACCCTCCATACTCGTTGGCCAAATATAGTAGGTACTCTCCTGTTGAACCAGGGTACGAGTCCTCTATCCATAGAGTTAGTACTCCCCTGCTATGTCAGGACATAGGTCCTCCATATGTGACATATAAATAGAGTGGGTACTCCCCTATCATGTTAGGGTGGAGGTCCTCTATCCTCAGAGTCAGAACTCCATTATTGCTCCAGGGTGTGGTTCATCCATACGTGTTATCTTGGAAGAGTTTGTACTCCCCTATCGAACCAGGGAGTAGGTCCTCTAGCCTAGGGTTGGTACTCCCCTATCACATCAAGGTGTGGGTCTCCCATAGTTATCATGCTGGTAGAGTGGTACTCCCATATCTTTCTAGGGTGCAGGTCCTCTATCTAAGAAGTTGTACTCCCATGTCGTATTAGGGTGCGAGTCCTCTATCCTTTGAGTGGTATGACCCTATCGTACCAAGGTGTGGGTCTTCATCTATAGACTAGTACTTCCCCCATCTTCGAGTAGTGGTGGGTAGAGGGTCCTCCATTAGAGTTGGAGTTGGAGCTCCCTCGGTTGTTGAGTATAGATATGAGAATCGGGCCCCTCCACTTGTTACGTATGATACTTGGTTAGGAGTTAGAGCTCCCTCGACAGATTGAGGCGTGGGACACTCCATATAGGAGTGACAGAGGTTTGAAAGGTTAGTTAGGAGCTAGTACTCCCTTGACTATAGGGTAGTGGCGAGGTGTGGGTCCCTCCATTCTCTCTTATTAGAGAGGATGCACATGGTACTTAGTCTGGAGTTGTTCTCCCTCAACTGTGTGCAGTGGAGGGGGGTAGGCCTATCCACTTGGGTTTTTACAACCATGCGTAGGGTGTAAGTTAGCGTTGATAGGACCTTTGGTGCTGGACACTAGAGTTTGAACTATTGAGTTGTCCCCAATGGAGCACGTTCTCTCAGACGTACCATCAGGAATGGTAGAGTTGTTTATGATGGAGTGTATCTCTAGAATGGGTGCCATATGGGATGGATGACCTCATGAAGTGTGTTCTCCTAGTTGTGTACTACCTTTAGAGCCTTGATTAGAATCCTGTAGTTGTCTATGAGGTTGGGAACTCATGAGACTTAGAGTTTGAGAAATTATATTTGGGTGAATATAGGTGTCCTTGCGGTGTTGTCATGTGTCTGGGTTGACACCCCTTATGGATCGAACTGAATAGTCATGTATAGCCAAGAATGGTTCAAGATGAAGTTTCTCTCTCAATTGGGCTCCCTCTAGTTAGGTCGAGCGGACTATTTTCTTTCAGTTTCTCACTTTTCTTTTGGGTTTTTGGGGAACCTATCGAGTATTGTTATACTTACCCCTACACAATCTTTTCCCAAATTTGTTGTGTCTTGTGAAAACCATAGGATTTTCGATGGAGTCCCTATAGAACCCTAGTTAGGTGGAAATTAGTGATCTAGATCGATCGAGGTGTTTACCAGAGCTAAGTCGATGGGCTTTCTAATAGTTTCATTTGACAACGATCCCCTCCTGAGCAGGTTGGATGCATTTACAATTTTTGGTGGGCATGTGTTTTTTCTTTTTTATGCTTTTAGTACTTCTATTGTAATCTGTTTTGAGATAGATGTATGCATGTATTTTAGTTTCCATATTTTTAAATCTCTATAATGTTTCATGGACATGTATGAGGGTGTGTTCGTACAGGTACTTTAGGAAAAGTCTTACCATATGTGTGATATGTCAACTCAATGCTAATTTCCAGCCTTAGGCCTATTGGAGGTAGGCTTGGGGAGTTTCAGCCCTAGCCCCATTGGGTCTGGTCATGATAGAGTGGTATCAGAGTGGGTTCTACTTTGGGATTGTAGTTTTTTGAGTTTGGTCTGGGTTTCATAGTGACAATGTTAGGGTGTTTCAAGTTTGGATCTCAGATTAAAGGTTATAATGTTGGTGTGGATGCTGATGTATCCATTCATCAAGACTCTGATAACTTTCTTTTCAACTTGATACATTAGGGAACCAGTCACAGGGAAATAATGGTACATACATGATATAAGACTAGGTAGTGGGTTCCTTTTCCCTCTTAATTCAGATCCCAAAATATACTCTTTGACCGCGACACATCTTGATTCTATTTCAGGATGCCACTATGATGATAGGAAAGTAGGGTTCCATGGTGGGATTGTGATGACGATTCGACCCATGACGAGGCTTCAGTGCAGGGCACTGGTTCTAAAGAAGTACATCTGGGTGGTCCTCCAGTTGATCCACCACCCATTGAGCAGCTGGTTATGCCTGTAGTTCAAGCCGAGGATGCACATAGTCTGAGTGCATTGCATGATTTCTAGAGGCAGCAACCTCTAAGGTATTAGGGTGATATAGACCCCCCAAGTAGCTGATGACTGGCTCAAGGTAGTCACACGTGTTTTATGCTTTGTGAGGAAACCTCTCAATTAGATGGTTGTCCTAGAAGAAAGCCTTCTGCAAGGTTCGACCGAGCGATAGTGGAGTCTAGTGATATAGACCCACAACGAGACGTCTCTCTCTTGAGCAGAGTTTGAGCAGCTCTTCAAGGAAGAGTTTTACACAGCCACATTGAGATCAGTGTGTATCCAAGAGCTTCTATATCTTCATCAGGGTAGCATGACCATGGAAGAGTACTCGACATGGTTCACATACCTTTCTCGATACTCTCTAAATATGGTTTGAGACCTATTCTTCAGAGGTCAAACCTTTGAGTAGGTCCTTTTCAGAGACTTCTGGGTAGGTGTAGACTCATTTTTTCTTCCCTCTTATGTGGGGGTATTGGAGTGATATTTGGTAATAGAGAGAATCCTAGAGGAGGGATGGACGAATGTGGTTTGTAGTGGTGTTCATGAGGCTGATATGTCTACAACAATTAACAGATAGTAGGTGATAGGATCACGACATTGGAGGCATACCCATGCCCAGACTCAAGCATGTGAACCTATAGAAAAAGAGCCACACTAGGGATCAGGTCATCCATAGGAGACACTAATACAAATATTCCCTTTAACAGTGCACAAAAAGGATTTTAATAGTTCTAAAAAAGCACTATTAATCACAACGCTGTTAAGGGGGGGGGGCTTTATCAGTGCTAAAAAATCACTGATAAAGGTCCCACTTTATCAGTGATTTCAATAGCGCTGATAAATTTCCCATCACCTACACTGTGCTATTTGTATAACAACACACTGCAACAACCTCTTGTACATAAAAACATCACACAAAACCTACTATACACAAAATATATAATTTAATTGAAATAAATTTTACATCATGAATACAAAAAAACACTACTAAATACATTTAAAACAATTTTTTTGTAAAATTACATTTACAATTAATGTGCAAAAACAATTAAAAAAATTAATGTTTGTCTTTGACACTCATGATCTCCTCTAAAAAAGGTCCACCAATGGTATTTGTTGTTGAAAAAATCACCTCAACCTGAGAAAAAAAATCCACCTATATAAGAAAACAAATATTATGTTAGTAATATTATAAATAAATAAATTAAACATTAATATGAATGAATACATTAAAAAATGTCAACTTTAAATAAAAAAGTCACTTAGAGTTATATAGGTCACACCGTACATTGTATTAAGGTGAAGTTTATTCCTACATGTCACAAATGAGGTATGGATTGTTTTCCTAAAATATCAAAACAATTTGAACGTGTTTACTCAGTTTTGAGTATGTCACTTGTTCTTTTTAATGAAATTAATGTCAAATTAAAATAAAGATAAATTTGGAGTTATACCGGTCACACTGTGTGTGGAATTTAGGTTCAGATGATTCCTATACATCAAAAATTACTTAAGGATCATTTTCTTAAAGTATAAGAATAATCCGAAAGCATTTTATTGATTTTCAACAGGTCATTTGTGTTTTTTTACTAAAATGTCATTTCAAACTGGCAACATGCATTTTGAATCATATGGGTCACATAGTGTATCGGTTTGACATGAGACTGCTTCCTACATGTCAAAAATAAATTATTAATTGATTTTATAAATTATCAATATAATCAGAGCGCATTTGTTTTATTTTCAGTGAGAAACACATGTTTTGAACTAAAATGTCAATTTTAAACTAATAATAGACACTTTGAGTCATACTGATCACATTGTGCATCAAATTGAGGTGAGAGTGATTCCTACACATCAAAAATGACTCATGGAACATTTCCCTAAATTATAAAAACAATAAAAATTCATTTTCTTAGTTTTTAGTACGTCACTTGTTCCTTTTGCTAAAATTAATGTCAATTTAAAATAAAAAGACACACTTGGAGTCATACCGATCACACCATGCATTTGATTGAGGTGGATTTGATTCCTACACGTCACAAATGAATTATGGATAATTTTTCTAAAGTATAAAAATAATCATAATTCCTTTTCTCGGTTTTGAGTAGGTCAGTTGTCCTTTTTACTAAAATTGATAGCAATTTTAAATAAAAAGACGCACTTTGAGTAATACTGGTCACACCATGCATCAGATTGAGGTGAAACTAATTTCTACACATCTCAAATGACCAATGGATTGTTTTCCTAAATTATAAAAACAATAAAAATTCATTTTCTCAGTTTTGAGTATGTCATACATCATTTTTACTAAAATTGATGTCAATTTTAAATAAAAATATGAACTTAGAGTCATATCGGACACACAATGAACCATATTGAGATACTGCTAATTCCTACTCATCCCAAATGACTTATGGATCGTTGTCCTAAAGTATCAAAACAATATGAATGCATTTGCTCAGTTTTCAAAATGACACTTGTTCCTTTTGGTAAAATAAATGTCAATTTTAAATAAAAAGACACACTTGGATCCATATTAGTCACACCATGCATCATATTGAGGTTTGTTTGGTTCCTACATATCAAAAATGACTTATTAATTGCTTTACTAAAATATCAAAACAATCTGAATGCATTTGATCAGTTTTGAGTATGTTAGTAGTTCTTTTTACTAAAATTGATGTTAAATTTAAATAAAAAAGATGCACTTGGATTCATACCGATCACACCGTGCCTCAAATTGAGGTACAACTAATTTCTACACATCCCAAATGACTCATGGATCGTTGAAATAAATTATCAAAACAATAAAAATAAATTTCATCAGTTTTTAATAGGTCACTTGTTCCTTTTTCTAAAATTGATGTCAATTTAAAAAAAAGATGCACTTGGAGTCATAATGGTCACACCGTGTGTTAGATTGAGGTGAGGTTGATTCCTACATGTCTCAAATAACTCATGGATCATTTTACTAAAGTATCAAAAAAATATGAATGCTTTTTCTTGGTTTTGAGTAGGTTAGTTTTCCTTTTTAAAAAAAATTTATATATATTTTAAATAAAAAAGATGCACTTGGAGTCATATCGGTCACACCATTCCTCAGATTGAGGTGAAAATTATTTAAACACCTCTAAAATGACTCATGTATTGTTTCCCTAAAGTATCAAAACAATAAGAATGTGTTTTCTCATTTTTTAGTACATCACATGTTCCTTTTTACTATAATTGATGTCAATTTTCAATAAAAAGAAGCAATTAGAGTCACATCGGCCACATCGTACATCGAATTGAGGTGATACTGATTCCTACACATCCCAAGTGACTCATGGATCATTTTTATAAAGTATCAAAACAGTATGAATACATTTTATTAGTTTTCAATATGTCACTTGTATGTTTTACTAAAATTTCATTTTAAACTGGAAGCACGCACATTCACTCATACCGGTGACATCATGTATTAGTTTGACATAAGACTAATTCCTATACATAAAAAATGATTTATGAATCAGTTTTATAAATTATCAATTCATTATGAGAATGTTTTCTTAGTTTTTAGTGAGTAACACATTTTGAAGTAAAATATTGATTTTATATTGATAACAGACACTTTGAGTTATACTAGTCACACATTGTGTTAGATTAAGTCACAACTGATTTCTACACATCCTAAATGACTTATAGGTCATTTTCCTAAATTATTAAAGCAATCTGAATGAATTTGTTTAGTTTTGAGTATTTCAGTTGTTTATTTTACAAAAATTAATGTCAATTTTAAATAAAAAGATGCACTTGGAGTCATTCATGTCACACCATATGTCGGATTGAGGTGTCGTCGATTCCTAGATGTCCCAAAGTATCAAAAAAATTATAACTACCAGTGTTACCAAAATTAATAGTTTCTTTCTCTATCTAACTACCAATACTTTATATTGATTCGAGAAAGGTTTTTCGGCTAAGAATATCAAATCAATTTGCATCGTTGACAGTTTAACAAATAAAAGAAAAGGAAAGCATGGTAACATTGATAGAAATGAAGATGTTATCTCTTATTAAAAGATATGTGAAAACAACTAAATAAGTATTAGATAAATATGATAGGGAAAATAACATACAAATAGTAGATAAAATTATTCCAAAATTAATTAAAAAGTATTATGAATTCACGTTTTCAGGATGGTTGTATACATTTTTGAACCATAAATATGAAAGGAATCAAATTATATAAGAAAAAAATTCTAATGTGAGTAATACTAAAAATAATTAAATTAAACATAAATATGAAACAATACACTACTTCTATGGAAGTCACACCATCATGTTATTTGTGTACATTCTTCCATCAGGTATGTTGCCTATTCATTTCTAAGTAAATCTATATCATCTTACAAATATGAATCTTTTTTATAGTTATAATAGTAATGGAAAAATATTAATACACTAAGGATTAATAAATATTTTAAATGAAATAGTAATTTACTTCAAAAATACCTTTTTGGGGATTCTAGTTTGTTCATGTAATATGATCTCTCTCATAAATTTACAAACATAATATTCATAATATTTTCCATTTGTTTTCTTCATACACTGTAGAAACATTGAGGAGAATAAGAAATTTGTTTTGATATGTTTTTAGATAGTGAAATATTATTATATATACCTTGATACTTTTCCAGTTGCATAACTTTTCAGGGTCCTTGTGATTAGCCTTTGGCCTCATTCCTTGTTTTTCATGATATTGATTCTCCACCCTATCATAATAGAATCCTCATTAAAATATAGTATAAATTGTATAACTTGATGTTTAGTTCTAAAATGTTGGATGTAGTGTATTAAAAATTTAAAAACACCATCATGTGTAGTTGGATTATTGGGTATCCATGCAGTGAATCAAGGAAATAAATATTTGGAGTATCCAAATTGACCGCAATGCGCATCCAATGTTGCCTAAAAACATAAAAAGGAATAAGTAATGAAAGAAATGAAAATATATTTTATATGATTAAATTTTAGAGTTTTACCCCTACAATGTTGGTATTAATAATAGCCTGTTATCTAAAAGTTTACTTTCAAACGATTTGATCAGGCCCACCATTATTTCATATTTTTTTGGATTCTATTTTTATTTGTTCTGTAGAGGAGGTGTGAGGTCTAACAAGTCCAAATTTGTTTCATGGGGAAATCCCTTAAATTGTTTTTGATATATACACCTACCAAAAATTTTAAACGTACTTAGTTATAATTAACACAGTATTTCAGCTTTTAGAAAATCAAACCATGAAAGCACACCTCATGTATACATTTACAACCAAGGAACCTAACAAATCATAGTCAAGGATTTCATTTACATTCTCAACACAAATGTAGTCTTCACCTTCCTCTCTATACATATTTTCTTTAAAATCAACTATGTGACTACTACCATTTTTAACTTTGTATCCACATGAACCTTCAATGTTAGTAAATGAAGATATAGAATGAGCAGGGTAATGGTGCTTTCAGAAGATCTTTTTGATCAGTTGGTTGATCCTTTAGATTCTTTTGAGTCAGTATTTCCTTTGAACCTCTTCCCTTTGGTCTGTCTGTAATAACATTCATTGATTCAAACCTTTTTCATTAATTGTTAAATTTTTAGCTTGAAATATAAATTGGAAATGAATACCACCTTGTTGGTATGTTTTTTACAAGATGTGATGGCCATGAGATGAATGTTCCAATAGTTTGGTTGACTGTATGAATATTGTCATCATCAAGTGGAATAGGTAGCTTGATGCTTGACTCATGAGCTATGTTAGTTTCCACTCTCACATGAACTATTATAAGTGGTCTGTTGTGTAGACTATCATCATGGATATTGATCACCGTAGCCCTTGCTACAAGGTGATGAGTGAGTGTTGATAGATATAAATCATATTCATTTTCACCCTATAGAATATCAGTATAGGAAAGGTATCAGTGTCTATCTGATTTGCATTTCATAGAAACAATTATTAGAATATTGATTACCAAGACTAAGACAACTCTTTGAGGGGAATGACTCACCTCAAAGCTAGTGGGGCTTGGGAGAGATCTTCATGAAAATATTGTTCTTGATTTGTTTCTTCTCTTTCCCCCCCCCATAAAAGTTTCTAAAAACTCTCTATGTCATTGGATTTTTTCTTCAAGGGTAGCTACTCATTCTTTCATATGTTTCATTTCTTTATCTTTATCCTCCTCTTGTTTTTCCCCACAAAATATGTTCGGGGTGTCGCCCCAACACTCACACCTCCGACACGACCATACTGTTATGGCCGCTTCAAGGCCACTGATAGTTGGTGTTCATACATTATAGGTGTTGTTGATTCCTGTGACTATGTCAGATAGAAAATATAGGAAAATAATTAATCATAGTTATGTAATAAAAATTTAAAGCAATTTTTTTATTATGTCATACTTATAAATGTTTCACACACTTTTTTTGTGTTTTAATCTATTAGTATCCCATATTTATTTACACGTGCCTCCTTCCATAGCACATGACATAGGATGAAAGCGACTTTGTATTTGGAGTCATCAATCTGCATATAAATAGAGGAACATAATTATGTTATTACTTCCTGTCACATAAAAGTATTATGGTAGATTTAAAATATGTACCAATTTTTTTTCAAGCGAAGCGTACCCCATCTTTTCTTTACGATAGGGGAATGTTTGTTTTTCTATCCGTTCCTTATTTTCAGTACTCAGTTACTATTTCATAACTAAAAAATTTTCAATCAAAGTGATGAATACATGTATCATCAAACAATGTATTACTATACAAAATGTACCTGAAAAGAAAAATCTGCACGATGGCCAGTAAACACATCCCATACTTCTTGGGTTATTAGGTGTGCATACATAAGTGGTGGGTACAGGGTTATTTTCCCTTCAATATCTTTAAGATGATGTCTTGTTATAATTGTACGAAAGCATCTATGAACCCTTCCATCAAGAATTAATACATATTTCTTATGGGAGTCATCTATTATAAATGTACTATGTAATGGATGATAAAGAATAAGTCAATGTTTCATTATTTTATTTTTTATTAAAATAAAGAAATGATATCATAATGTTACCATAATCTCTTTAGACATTAGCTTCTTAAGTGTGGGTACAATATGGTGTCACAAATCTAAATCAATCAGAATAAGTTGTCGAGTGATGATTCCAATGTAACTACTAAATATAGCCTTATTGGGGTTAACATGCTAGCCCCACACATTCCATCAGACCTCATATTTGATGCCTTTGATTTTTGACTTAATTATTTTTTCTAACACCACCAAACAACAACGCTTCTATTTTTTCTACATCGTCGGTCCTTCATCACCAACCATTTCCTCGGATTCAACATCATCAATATATTGTTCCTCTACAACGGTAGCATCAACATGTGAAAATATTAATTGTACCTCTAAAATGGGAGAAAAAATAGGTTGATAAACCTATTGTTCCTCAGGATTGGGAGCACCATCATGTGCAAAAGACTGTTGTTCCTCTGCACTGCGAGAAACATCAGGTTGAGATACCTATTGTTCCTCAGGATCGAGAGCACCAGCATGTCCAGAATTCATTATTTGAATAATTGGTTTAACATTTAATTTAGATTACATAAATGCAGCAACAAATAGATAATAACATGAGGTAATACAATATATATTAGAAAAAAATATAACCTGATTATTGAACTCTTTTTTTAAGGTTGAAGGGATTTGACCTCTCTATCAACTATCCAAATCCCTTCATTAGGGTCTCCTATGGCATACAAAATTCCGTCTATATTGGAACCACTGTGAAATTATTGTGATGTCCTAATAAAAGGGTCATTCTCAGTTGAATTTTCATCTGATTATTCAGTGGTTTTGGTTGATAATAGAACAATTGATCACTTTCGGTTTACAAGATCTAGAACATAAAATACTTGTACTACTTGTGATGCCATTATAAACAGTTCGTCTTTGTACCCTTCCTTACTAAAATCAACTTTCACAAATCCCAATTTATCTATTTTAACAACAATCCTATTATCAACCCACTTTAATTGAAAAATCAACTCTTGGAATGTTGTGTAATCCATCTATAATATTTGTTTAATTATGCCAAAGTATGACATATTCATGTAATTTGGATTTCTCTCCTTAGTACCAGAAACATTCATCACTTCAACCACAAGTGTAACTCCACTATTTTTCATGGTACTATATTCATCATGTTCATTTGTATAGAATGTATAACCATTAATTATAACCATTGTAAGATAATACATACACACTTGGTCCTCTGGTGATCCATCGAAGTCATTCTGAAATTGAATCTGGATATTCATCCAACTCCTTAAAAAATGGTCCTGAAACCATCCTATAAACTTTTGATTATGTGTATTTGATATACATCTTTCATCCCTTGATGGATTAAAATTTATAAGAATTTATTTGTGGGTTTCAACATATGGGGAAAAATCTAAAATATTATGAAAAATGTAAAGGTGGGATTTCTCTCGATCTGTAATATTGATTGTGAAAACATCTCTTCCAGAAATTCCTTCACCCACAAGCCGCCCGATTTGATGAGATTTCAATAGACCAATGTTTTCCACACCGGATAATTATTCGGTACATAATTCAATGAATTCCTCAACAATATATTGCTCCATTATATAACCCTCTGGATGAATTAGATTTTTGACACACTCTTTCAAAATCTTTATATACCGATCAATGGGGTACATTCATTTATAGCGTACATAACCACATAGTCGAATCTTTCTCACCAAGTGAACCATAAAATGAATCATCATATCAAATAATTATGGTGGGAAGAATATTTCCAATTCACATAATATGATAGCAATTTATCTTTCCATAATCCACAATTTCACCGGGTCTATAACTTTTCTGTATATAACTTTGAAGAAGAAACATAGCTTGGTTAATGTATGATAGAAATTATTGGAAAAAATGCAATGTTAAGCTGTAGGAATTAGATCTTGCATCAAAACATGGAAGTCATGTGATTTAAGACCCTTTAACTTTAAATCAGTCATTGACATGATATTATTTTTATTCTATGAATACGTATATGGAACCTTTATTCCATTAAAGAAGTTTCAAAACTGATATCTCTCCCACATGGAAAGAGTGTAAGAATCCAGAGGAAGAAAAGTTCATTTTTCACCCTTTATTGGTGGAAACTCTTCTCATATTTCCATGTCAACCATGTCCAACCTAGTCTTAATTACATCCTTTATTTTTCCAGGTGCATTTAGGAATGTACTAATGACACTATCACATACATTTTTTTGACATGCATAACATCAATAAAATATATGATGTATAGAAAATTCCAGTATGGTAATTAAAAAAAATTGATCTCTTTTTCCAATCGATTTTCATAAGTTTTCTCAAAAAAGGTTTACTAAAGCAGTGTCAATATATTTTACTTTCTTAAATAGTTGATCACCTGTTAGTGGAGACAGTGTTATACGTTCTTCTAAACTTCTATCAAATGGTGTCATCCAAGATTGGTACTTATTTCATTGGGGTATAAATCCGTGATGTCATAGAAACATAGTTTTTGATGAATGTTTCAACCTCATTGGCTATGTACTTTTTTTTGAAAAGGGAGACCCTTGAGTTACTTTAATGATATATCCTAAAAAATTTACACAAGAAGAAAAGTCATCTATCATCCCATACAACATGGATCTCAATGTGAAATCTTTATTTCTGTAAACATCTTACAATGTAACACCTGAATCCCATAATAATTTCAAATCCTCGATCAATGGATCCAAATAAACATCAATATCATTACCTAGTTGTTTTGGTCCTGATATAAGCATAAATAACATGATGTATTTTCATTTCATGCATAACCATGGTGGAAAGTTATAATTTACCAACATAATTTGCCATGTACTGTGAGTGCTGCCTTGAAAACCAAAAGGATTCACTCCATCTATAGAAAATTCAAGATGAAGGTTTCTCAACACGTTTCCAAATTCAGGATACTCATGATCAATTGTATTCCACTGAGGAGAGTCTATCAGGTGATGTAGTTTTCCATCTTTATTTCTTGTATTTGTCTACCACATAAATTTTACTACAGTATCCTCACTTCCATATAGGCGCCTAAACCTTGGAATGATTGGAAAGTACCATACAAATTTCATAGGACTAGATTCATCTTTCTTGTATCGAGAATCACCACACTTTGGCCATTATGTAAGTGATTTTTTATCCTTGCAAAATAGTATAAAGTCATTCAGGCAGACAAGTATTATTTTAGAGATCATACCCATTGAGCATAGAATTCATCTAACATCATATGTTCAGCTAGAGATCTCATTATCTTCTGGGAGTATTTCATTCAAGAGAGAAAGTAATTTCGTAAAACTGGTGCCACTCTATCTATTTAAAACCAACCATTTCTATAAAAGTTTTTTAAAACTATTTTTCTAAGATTTTCATTAAATTAAAACAACCACTTGGAAAACATTTTTACCCAACCAATACCTCTTGGTAAAATATCCTTTTTAAAATCTCACTTTAAACTATTTCATAAACACCCATTTTTGATATAAAAATTTCAAAACTCAAAGAGGTTTCCTACTATCATATAGTTTTCTAAAACACGTTTGAAAACAAACCATTTCCATAAAACAAGGCATGGCGGCCTAACACCCCATTTTCAAAACTCACACATTCTTGGTGTTTCAAATACAAACCATTCTAACTTTTCTCATTTGAGAACACTTTTCAAAGGAACTTAAGAGGGTATCACACCTTTTATGAAAACTCATTTTTTATTAAATTTCAAATGGGTATTATCTTTTCAAAACATGCTTGGAATGCCAATCCATTTTATCATTTATAAAATTCATCATAATCTACTCTTCAGACCAATTTTATCAAAACACCTTTAAAACTCAAATGGGAATTCACACTACCCTTTAAACTGCCATTGAAAAACAATCAAAGACACAATAAGTTTTAAAACCCAATCCACATGAAAAAATAAACCCTTTGGAAATAATCCATCTCATTTGGAAATCTTAAAATCTTTAAACAGCTCAAAATTTTGATATAAAAATTAACCAAGTCTAAAAAAGTGGTTTTAAATATAGAAAACAAGGGTTAACTCACCATTTTAAAAATAAAACAACATTTTCCAACATTTTTAACACTTTCAAATCACCCAAACTCTTGGTTTGAAATCCAATTAACATAATAATAATATTTAAACATCATGTCAGTGATTAACCCTGATTTTAAAACCAAAATAATTTAAAAAAAACCATTTAGGAATTTTCCCAAACACTTTTCATTGAATATCATTCCATAACAAGGGATAAAACCACTTGGAAAACACACAAAGTGGCTAATTCTCTATATAATATTTTGAAATAATTTATAATTAATTTCTTAAAACATTACACTTAAACCAACCTTTAAATCAATTTATAAATCCGTCCACCTTTATAAAAGCACTTGATTGATTAAAACGTTTCCATAATTGTTGCATTTGATAAACCAAATGGGTCAATAAGAGTCACCAAATATAATGGAACCCTTTATTTTTCATTTATCCTATAAAACAAAGTCTATATACACCCATTTAGAATATGTAGGGTGTGAATCAAATCCCAATAAGATAACACAATGAATCTAAATAATGTTTTTACCATGAAAATCATTAGTTCTAGTTTGAAAAAACACATACAAATAATTGATTCTTTAAAATAATACTTCCATAATAGAAAAAATAAAAATGGTCAAATAAATTAAAACCAAGGTTGGATGACATTGGAAATATCAAGATTCAATAATAAAGAGGGAAATAAAGATATCACATCAGAGGTAGTCATTAATTATGCATCATATGATAAAACCTCTCAGTCCGAGGATACTAAGACTGTCATTAGGAACACTGGATGGAATAAATGAATCAAGTATTCCATACGAGGGATATCATCTGTATGATTAGGGTACTAATCAATACTTTTAACACACTCAGTCCAACGAAGCCATTATCCATTTCTAGAGCGTAATCTATACTTGTCGTTGCATCTGTCCAGGTTACCAAATCACCCAATGTATCCCATGTATAAATAATAATCAAACATATGTAATTCAATTATCACATGTATTCAATTACAAAAACACAATTTATATGTTATATTTCAATAAAAAAATATATTGATGATTTATTTGAAACCAAATCATTCCATTGAGCACTCGGTGCACCTAGAAATGTCCCCTTTAAAAATCCACATGGAATTTCTTTTTAGAAAACAGAATTCATTAAATTAAACATTAATCCGTAATGCTTCATCAAAAGAATGTTTTATAATAATAACTAATGAAAATATCAAGAACATTAGGAGTTCATAGGGAATGAAAAAATATTTAGAGACACCTACATTAAAAATGATAAACTATGTCACATTCATATAGAATCACTAAGTAAGGATCCTTAAGAATCAAGAAAGACATGAAATTTCATTAAACCCTACTTCCCTAAACTAGGTTCATCCCCATGGCCATCTATCATATCAATAACCAAGGAAAATGAATAAATAATGAAGAACAAGGGGAGATGCAGAGAAATCATAGAGAAATACATAAAAACAAGATCTGAATATCATACCTTTAGTTTTGAGGGTCTTGATTCGTCCAAAATGTGGTGGCAGTGGGGTTCTTCGAGGCGGTAGTGTGGCAGAGCGGCGGTGTGAAGTCAGTGCAGCTGGGGGAGAGTGGCGCGCTACTATAGCAGAGTTCGACAAAAGCAGCAGTGTGGCGGGGCTGTAGTAGTGCGATTGGGCGAGAGTGGAGGAGTGATGACAGTAGGGTTCAGCAAGAGCGGCGGCGCGACAAGTCTGCGGTAGTGTGGTTGGGCGAGAGCGGAGGAGAAACGATAGCAGGATTGCCTACCTCATAAAACTTTTCAGTATATAATTAATATTTTTATGATAATATTAAAATTAATTAAATATATCTATATTTATTTATAATTATAATTATAAATATTTGTATTTATTTATAAATATTTTTATATATTGATAAATATATTTATTTAATTATATATATTTATAACATTATAAGTATAATAAATATAATTTTTTTTTAATTTTATAAATATTTGAATAAATAAATATTTATTTATAATTATAACTATAAATAAATAAATATTTATTCATAGCTATAATTATATATATATATATATTTAAATAATTATAAAATTATAACAAATATATTTATTATATTTATAATTTTATAAATATATATAATTAATATATTTATTATAATTTTATAATTATTTAAATATATCTATATTTATTTAGAATTATAATTATAAATATTTGTATATATTTATAAATATATTTATTTAATTATATATATTTATAACTTTATAAGTATAATAAATATATTTATTATAATTATATAATTATTTACATACATACATACATATATACATACATATATATTTATAATTATAAGTATAAATAAATATATTTATAAATATTTGTATATAATTATAAATATATAAATAAATATATAATTATAATATATGTATCTATTATAATTTTATAATTATTTAAATATGTATATATATAGTTATAATTATAATTATAAATATATATATTTAAAAAGTATTTATATATAATTAAAAATTTATAATTATAAATATAATAAATATATTTATTATAATTTTATAAGTATTTATTAGAACGTAATAGATTCACGGGTATAACATGAATGGATCATATACCAAGTAAAGTATAGATCATAAAAAAAGAGTCATCACATATATGGACAACATGAATAATAATAAGGGTGTAATGTATAAATGAATACTCATGATGAATACATAACATATACACATCAATTATACTCAGGCATCAATACATTTATTGACCAAATTCATTGAAAACATATATTTATTTATAATTATAATTATAAATATATATATATATATTTAAAAAGTATTTATATGTAATTATAAATATATAATTATAAATATATAATTATAAATATATAATTATAAATATATAATTATAAATATATAATTATAAATATATAATTATGAATATAATAAATATATTTACTATTTAATAAAATTTATTTTAATATTATAATTATTTAAATATATAATAATTTAATTATAATATTATAAAAACTTTTTTTAAAACATTATATATATATTTGAATTATTAAAAAATATATATTAATTATAAACATACGTTTTTTTATTTAATGTATATAAATAAACATTATTTTTTGAATATAAATATAATATTTTTATAAAAATATAACAATTTTATATAAATATAGTAATTTTATATAAATATAATGATTTTATATAAATTAATAATATTTTTTTATTAAAAACTTTTATCATTTCTAATAATAGCACTGATAAATCTACCCTTCCGCTCGGTGTGGATTGGAAAAGGTGCGGCGTGGTGGAGCTTTAGCGAGGTTCGATGTTGTTGCTCTTCGACGTGGGTCGGCGCTGTACCGACTTTCGTTCAGCTCACTGTGGCCTGCTGTAGCTCCAACCTACTTGGACAGTCGCTGCTCAGCCGTGATGACATGATTCTAGTGAGGCCGGGTGTGATCTTCCTTCTCGATCACATTATTTCTCTCTGGTGTGTGGTCTGATGAGGCTGGTCTCTCGGTTCGGGTTGGCGTGGCCAGGTGTCGCCTTTGTCGTGCTTCTGATGGCTCGAAGACGAATCTAGAATGACTCGAAGGGGGAGGGTCCTAATTCAGCATTTCTGTGTGGTTTTTGAAGGTTTTTTTGGTTTGGTAATGTTTGTGTTAAGATGGTTATGGCATGCTATTGGTGATATGTGGGTTTCTCTGGTAATCGTATCGGAGTTGTATGCGTTTATTTGGTGGAATGGTCCCTTGTGGCCCTGGGATTCATTGTCGCAGCATGGTGGTTTTCTCTGCTTGAATGGTTTGTTATTTGAAGGAGGGAAGTTTGTGATCCAGATGACTTCATGAACAGACTTCAGAGGAGGTTCTAGAGCTGGAGCTTCAGCTTTGCATAGTTTTTTGGATTTGGTTGTTTAAGAGGGTATGGCATTAGCCATCGGATCAGGCTTGTGCTAGACACAGGAAATTTGATTGCCGATTAGCCTTGAAATGGTGGAGAGCTTCTTCATGTTCAAATGCTGGGGAGGAGCAGTTCAGTGGTGTCTTTCTAGTTTTTACTCTTTCTATCCTTCGAGCGTATTGTCCTATGTCCATGATGTCTTTGGGTTTCCACCCCCTTCATCCCTTAAAAGTGGGATTTATCATATAATAAAAAATTTAAGGCCTTCGGGCCTTTGTATGGACCAACGCCAAAAAAACATTGATAAATGTGATATCATTTAAAGTAGGAAATTCTACATGATTGTGGACATAGAAGAAGATCTGAGAGAGTAGTAGGAGGTAGCAGATGGTTTGAGGTGTTTCCACCACCACCACCAAGTGCTCCACGTTAGGATCATAGAGCTAGAGGAAAGGGGAGAGGACTATCGTAGTCCATAGAGTCCTTTAACCCAGAATCTCTGAGGATTAATAGAGGTATGCTCTGTGTCCTTTCTACTTTATGTAGTAGTAATTGTTAGACACTATTGTGAGATACTCTTTTCTTTTCTTTTCTCACTTAAGGTTTAATCGAGGTGACACAGGGTGTTGGTATAATTTTGTGTTGGTATTATTGAAGTAGCTTCGGACTCAGGAGGAAGAGGGACACTTTCCCCACTAAGAAGCATTTTTGCGATGTGATTAAAACCATATAGATGAGTCAGTGCCACCCAAAGTGGATAGTTTTGAGGTGTGGTGGATGAGTTTCATATACTTGTGTGTTTAAGGAATGGTTGTGCGCTAGAGTGTCATAGGAGGTCCTAGATTTTCCAGTAGAGTTTTTATGCATAACCCTTATGCTAAGTATCCCTAGTGTAGGGAGATCCTTACTTAAAACCATTATGTAGTGAAAGAGTTAGAATATACGATGTTTTCGTAGCGTGGATTGGTTGTCTACCATCCACACTTAGTTGGGATGCCACTAGTGGGTGTGGTGGTGTTTCTAGTTTGACGAGCTATGTTATAGCTGGAGGTTTACAAATGAAGGCCCTGGTAAGGCCTAGTGTTTACACTTGGGTAGCTTTGTTTTTTTTCATTATAACCCTCGTGTGCTTGACATCAACCTTGGATGGATGTGAACTATAGAATTACGTCAGTATTTTCATCTGGTTTGTGAGGAGGTATACCTCTAGACCCTATGACTGCAAATGGACCATGGTGTTCGGTGCTTTCCATTTTTCACAGTTGAGGAGGCATGTTCCATTTTTCACATGATGTCAACCTAGTTAGAGCTGGATGTGAGCGTGTTTTGGTCTGGGTGGTTCCCCTGAGTGCATGCTTGTAAGAAGCACATGAACCCTTGGTGAGCTCACTAGCGTAAGAGTTCTGGTGGAGAGCTTATTTTCTTTCCCTTATGTCTAGTATTTGTCTTTTTGGGGATGAAAATACTTATGGTGAGTAGAATATAATGACTTGGGTTTTGACTTGTAAGTCTTTGGAATATTTATAAGCATATTTTCAAATCCAGGCGCTAAGTCAGCGTGAGATCCCGAGGCCCAGAGAGCCTCAGCGTGGTGATATTAAAAATATTAAATATATTTTTTCACATGCATGTTTTTTCTCTTGAAATGTGGAATATCTACCGAGCAGAGTCTCAGATCATAATTTTGAGACTGCAGTTGAGTTTATAATGTCGTGTTTACCCCAAGCGTGACATAAATTTGTCTATGCCGAGTGCGCAACTGAGGGTATGTTGTCATGGAATTGAGTGGTGAAATTATTAATTAAATGAAATTTTATTTAATAAATTTATCCTAAACCCCTCCCCCTCCCACATTGGGTGCATACTACATAAGAGGGGAATCAATCCATTCTCTCTTTGTCAGACAGATGAAACCGAGCTGAACTGAAGCAACGAGGTGCTGCCGATCTTCATTCTTAGTGCCGATCATCATCAAATCAAGGAACAACATGATCCAAGAATTATTTTGGACCCAAAGTTTTATATTTTTTCTCTCTAGGTAGGAAGATTTAAGTTTTACTCTTGATCCCATCTATTATGCGTTGTTTTAAGGTTATAGATCCCTATTACGATTGTTAGAGATCCCTTCTAGGTCGATCTATAGGTTTTGAGGAAAACTGGGGTGAATAGAGAAACTCACAAGGTAATTCCTATAAAAATTAATATCTACATGATGTGTAGACCAGTGGGACACACCATGTGTTCTTCCAATTTAGGTAAGAAGACTTTTGGGGACTACACATCATGTATCAGGGTTACACATTGTGTAGTGATCCCATGTCATGTGGCCAGAGGACAGGACCAGGGTAACTGTGTGATAGTACACAACCATGTAGAGATACATAGGAAAAGTACACAGACAAGGGGTTCCATACATGAGCATAATCAATTGACATAGACAAGTGGTCATTTATCCCAAACACATAGTGTACTCGGTGGTATACGCCGTGTGTGAGGCATGGGCGGCCGATCCGTGTGAAGGAAACACACAGCCAGGGTCTGGGTGAGGCCAGAAATTCTGTGTATGAGATTTACATGCCATTTACACCTACATGGACAATAAATTTGTGTAAATGGGAGACATGACTAGGTGATCGGGCAGGTTCACATGTCATGTGGACCCCAGTCCACGCTGTGTACTTTGTTGAGATCTTCTTACGATCTTCCACCTTTCATATCTCCTTCCTCAAAACTTGGATTTCGGCTTTTGAGTAGCCTATATTGATAATTTGTTCATGTAGAACTTGATGGTGGACTCTATAGTGGGATATGAGATACGATGTGACATGAGTTTGAGCACAATGTTGTTGTAGAGGTGTTTAATCTTGGGCAGTGATCAGGGTAGATCACTGGGTTGATGTTAGGGTTGGTACCTTTTCATATCCCATTAGTATGTGAGTCCCCTAGAATCTTTAGGCTTGTAGAGTGGTGCTCCCCTATTTTATCAGGGTGTGGGTCCCCTACCCATGGAAGTGTTGCGATTCGAGGTATGATAAGCGTAACACTTTTTTCAGCAATGCTTGACTGATGTTGTAGATTGGTGTGGTTCTTAGAGAGAGAATCTGTGACTGGTACTCCCTTATTTCATTAGGGCATGGGTTTCCCTTAACTCTCTTCTATGGTAGATATGAGACTCCCCACATCGTGGGTGCGGGTTCTCTACCCACATGGTAGTTCTCTCAGGGATGATACTCCCTTGTTGGACTAGGATGAGTGTTCCCCGTATCATTCTTGGAGTTGGAGGTATCACTCCCCTACCATGAAAGGGTGGGGCCCTCCATACTCATTGTCCAGATAGCGTAGGTACTCCCCTGTTGGACCATGGTGTGGGTCCTCTATCCATGGAGTTGGTACTCCCCTACCGTGTCAGGGAACATGCACTCCATATGTGATGTATAGATAGATTGGGTACTCCCATATCATGTTAGGGTGTGGGTCCTCTATCCTTAGATTTGGAACTCCCCTATCATTACAAGGCATGGGTTCACCATACATGTTATCCTGGAAGAGTTGGTACTCCCTTGTCGTACTAGGGAGTGAGTCCTCTAGCCTAGTGTCGGTACTCCCCTATTGAATTCGAGTGTGTATACCCTATAGTAATCATTATGGTAGAGTGGTAATCCCCTGTTGTGCTAGGGTATGGGTCCTCTATCTGCAGAGTTGTACTCCCCTATCATATCATGGTGCAGTTCCTCTATCCTTTGAACAATACTCCCCTATCATACCAGGGTGTGGGTCATCATCTATGAAGTAGTACTCCCCCTCACCATCAAGTAGCTATGGGGAGAGGGTCCTCCATTAGATTTGGGGTTGGAGCTCTCTCACCTTTGAGTACAAATAGGAGGAGAAGGCCCCTCTACTTGTTACATTCAATACCTAATTAGGAGTTAATGATTCCTCGACGGATTGAGGTTTTAGCCACTATATATAGGAGTGTTAGAGGTTTCATGGGTTAGTTAGGAGCTAATAATCCATTGACTACAGGGTATTGATGAGGTTTAGGTCCTTATGTTCTCTCTCATTAGAGAGTATGCACATGGTGTATAGTATGGATCTATGCTCCCTTAACCATGTGCAGTGGCGAGGGGTGGGCCTCTCCACTTGGGTTATTATGAACATATGCATGGTGCAGGTTATCATTGACAAGATCTATGGTGTTGGGAACTAGAGTTTTACCTATTGATTTGTTCCTAAAAGAGAGTGTTCTCTTAGAAGTACCATCAGGAATGGTAGAGTTTTTCTTGATGGAGTTTATCTCTCAGACGGGTTCCATTTGGGATGGCTGAGCTTTTAGAGTGTTTTCTCTCGGTTGTGTGTTACCTTTAGAGCCTCAAGTAGAATCATGTAGCTAGGTTAGAACCACATGAGACTAAGAGTTTGATATGGGAATATCTAGGTGATTATGGGATTCCTTGTGGTGTTGTCATGTTTCTGGGTTAACACCCCTTGTGGACTGAGATGACTAGTCATGTATAGCCAAGGATGGTTTGAGATGAAGTTTCCCTCTCAATTGGGTTCCATCTGGATAGGTTGAGTAGACTACTGACTTTCAGTTGATCCCTTTTCTTTTGGGTTTTTGGGTGCCTACTGATTATTATTAAACTCACCCCTACATGGGATTTTACCACACATGTTGTGTTCTGTGAAAACCACATGCCTTTTAACGAAGTCCCCAGAGTACCCAAGGTAGGCGGAGCTTAGTGAGCTAGATTGACTGAGGTGTTTACTAGATTTGGGATGAGGATCTTTCTTTCAGTTTCATTTGATAGTGACCCCTCCTTATGAGAATGTTAGACACTTTTACATTTTTTGATGGGTGTTTGTTTTTTCCTTTTTATGATTTCAGTACTTCTGTTGTACTCTAGTTTGGGATAGATGTATGCATGCATTTTATGTCCAGCTTTTTATATCTATTTACTATTTCATGGAGGTGTATGTTGGTGCATGCGTACTGGTAATTTAGGAAAAGTCCTACCATTTATGTAATATGCCTACTTAGTGCTAGTCGTCATCCCCTGGCCTATTAGAGGTAGGCTTGGGGAGTTGCAGCCCAGGCCCCGTTGGGTCGAGCCATGACATACTAGCTCCTAGATAACCCATGAAACCTCTGTCACTCTTGAATGGAGTGGCTGACACCTCAATCAATCAAGGGAGCACTAACTCCTAACTAGGTATCACACATAAATAATGGAAGGGCCTGCTCCTTATAACTGTACTCAACAACTGAGGGATATCCAACTACAATGGAGGACTCGCTCCCTGCCACTACTCGAAGATGGGGGAGTACTACTCCGTAGACGAGGACCTACACCCTGGTATGACAGGGGAGTACCCCTAAAAGGATAGAGTACCCACACCCTGATATGACTAGGGATTACCACTCATAGGATATATAACCCACACCCTGATACGATAGGAGAGTATAAATCCACAGATAGAGGAACCACACCCTAGCATGATAGGGAAGTACCACTCTACCGGCACAATCATTATGGGGGACCCACACACTGACATAATAGGGGAGTACCAACCACAATCTAGATGGATCGCTCCCTAGTATGAAAGGGGAGTACCAACTCTTCTAGAATAACATGTATGGAGAACCCACACCCTATAATGACATGGGAGTTATGACTCTAAGGATAGAGAAACCACATCCTAACATGATAAAGGAGTACCCACTCTATCGATACGTCACATATGGAGGACCTTTACCCTGACATTATAGGGGATTACCAAATCACATATACAAGACCCACACCCTCATCCAATATGGGAGTATCCAATCTATTTTTCCAATGAGTATAGAGGGTATGCACCCTGGCATGACAGGGGAGCATTCTCTCAAACTAGATGAATTATATGAGGAACCCATACCTGGTCCAACAGGGGATTACCATCCTTGATAGAAACACCACATGAGTAGAGAACATGAACCCATGATGTAAGGAATCCCATCTCTACCAAAGTAGAGAGGTAAGGGAAACCCATGCCTTGATGCTATAAGGGAGTAACAGTCCTAGTATCTCTCTCTAACAACCACACCGATCTACAACATTAGTGAAACATCGTTGAAAGGAGAGTCGTACTTACCATACCTAGAATCACAACACTTCCATGATTAGGGGACCCACACCATGATATAATAGGGTAGCACCACTCTACTATCCAAAAGATTCTAGGGGTCCCATATCCTAAGGTGATAGGGAAGGGTACCGACCCTGATGTCAACCCAGTGATCCACCTTGATCACTACCCAAGGTTAAACACTGCTACTAAAAATTCATGCTCTAATCATACCACATAATAACTTACAGGACACTACTGAGTTCACCATCATGTTCTACATGAAAAAATTCTTAGGATATGCTACTCAAAATCCTGAATCTGAGCCTCATAGAAGTAGATACACAAGGAATAAGATTCCAATAAGATCTCAAGAAAGTACACAACATGCATTGGGGTTCACATGGTGTGTGAACCTGCCCGATCACCTGGGTGTATCCCCCATTTTCACATATTGGTTTTCCATGTAGGAATACATGGCATGTACAAACCATACATATTGTTTCCTAACTCACCCATCCCCTGGATATGTTCTTCCTCTACACGAATTGACCATTCGTGCCACACACACGATGTGTACCACCGGGTACATGATGTTTCTAGGCTATATGACCATTTGGTTGTGTTGTTTTCTCATTTTTGTGTTTGGAACCCTGTGCTTGTGTACTTTGGCCATTTAGTTCTACACAACCATGTACTATCACACGACTACCCTGGCCATGTCCTATGGCCACATGACATGAGATTGCTACATAGTGTGTAACCCCGATACGCGACTTGTAGTCTCCAAAAGTCATCTTCCCCAAATGGGAATAACACATGACATGTCTCATTAGTTTACATGCCATGTAAATGGTAATTCCAATGGTAATATTCCTATAAGTCTCCTGATTCACCCTAGTTTCTCCCAAAACCCGCAGATCGACCTAAAAGGGATCTCTAGAAATAATAATAGGGCTATAAAACCTTAAAAAAACACATAATAAAGGGGATTGAGACTAAAACTCAAATATTTCTACATTTATGGTGAAACACTGAATATTTTGGTGCAAAACGATGCTCGGATCATGTTGCTTCTAGATCTGATGGCGATCAGTGTGAAAAACGGAGGTCAACAACACCTCATCACTTTGATTCATCCTCAGTTCACCATTGCTTCAAAGGAGAAAGGGATAGTGGATCTCCTATAATGTGTTGTGTGAACCAAAGGTGTGAGGTGGTGGTAGAGTTTAATTGGTTTAATATTTATTTAATAAATTAAACTCCCTTTTAATGCCCCACCGCCAACTCGACTTCAGTCGAACACCCGACGATGAAAAATTTTATATCGCACTTAGGGTAAACATGAAATTTTAAACTTAACTGAAGTCTTAGAATTTCGATCTAAGACTCCTATAAGGAGTTATTTCACATTTCAATTGAAATTGTTCATGTGTGAAAAAATATATTTAATATTTTTAATATCACTATTCTGTGGCTCTATGGGCCCTAGAATCCTGCTTCGACTCAGTGTCTAGCCTCAAAAATATTCTTAGAAATATTCTAAAGTCATACAGGTCAAAACCCAAGTCATTAAATTCTCTCCACCTTAAGGATTTTCATTCCTGAAAAGTGAAACTCTAAGTATAAGGGAAAGTAACTAATCTATCCACTGTAACTCTCACATTAGTGAGCACACCAAGGGTTCCCACGCTGCTTACAAGCATGAACTCAGGGAAACCACCAAGGCCAAACCATTCCCACATAAAACTCTAACTAGGTCAAAATCATATGACAAGATCCACCTTTATCCTCAGCTACAAAAGGTGGAAAACACCAAGAACCATAGTCCATCTGCATTCATATGGTCTAGCGATACACCACCTCACTAACTTGATGCAAATACCGATGCAACCTCACAGTTCACATCCACCCCTAGATCAACTTCCCCATAACCATCTCAAGAATTTTTTGTTCAAGTTTGATTTCAATCATGCAAGGGTATCAATGGAAAAAGTAGGGTTGTCCAAGTGTAAACACTGGGTCTTACCAGGCCCTTCATTCACAAACCTCTAGCTATAACATAGCTCACCAAACCAGAAACATCGCCACACCCACTAGTGGCATCCTGGATGAGTATGGATGGTAGGAAACCAATCCACACTAGGAAAAAATTGTAGGGTATAACTTTTCCTCTACATAATGGTTCTATGCAAGGATATCCCTCCATTAGGGCTGATAAGAATAAGGGTCAAGCAGAAAAGATCGACTAATAATTCTAGGACCTTCTCCAACACTCTATCACACAACCCTTCCCTGAACACACAAATCTAAGGAACTCATCCACCACATGTCAGCACTATCTTCTTTGGGTTGTACTAACTCACCCACACAATTTTAATCATATCAAAAAAATGCATCTTGGTGGGGAAAGAGTCCCACTTTCTTGTGAGTCCAAATTTTTTTCAAACAACACCCATATAGGGTTCTACCAATTCCCCATGTCAACCAGATTAAACTTCAAGAAATAAGTGGAAAGAAAAGAGTACCTCACAACAATGTCCAACAATTACTACTATAGAAAGTAGAAAGTACACAGAGCATACCTATATTCATCCTCAGAGCCTCTGGGTCAAAGGACTCTATGGACTCCAATTGTCCTTGCCCCCATCCTCCAGCTCCCTAATCCTAGAATAGAATACCTGGTGGTGGTGGTGAAAATACCTCAAACCGCATGCCACCTCCTACTACTCTCCCATCTCCTTTGCAACATTCACTTTCATGCATAACTACCTACTCCAAATGATACCTATACCAGGGTGGTTTGTTAACCAAATCCCTCTCAACACCATGATGGTTCAGACAATCTCTATAAAGATATCTCTGGTCATTGCAAGTATAACACTGCCTCTCCTGTGGCTGACCAAATCCCCAGTGCGGTTCCTGCACTACAAACCCACATGCCTAAGTCTAGGCATGGGTATGAATCCTACACCGTGATCCTATCATCTACCATATTTCTACTTCTGTAGACACCTCAGACTCATGACCACCACTGTGGACCACATCCACCCATCCCTCTTCTGGGAAGCTCTCTACTACCAGATCTTGATCCAATACCCCCAAAAAAGTGGGAAGGCACAAGGAAACCACACCTACTATGAAATATCTGAGGAGGCCTTTCTCAAAGGTACGAGCTCTGAATAAAAGGTCTTGAACCATATCCAAGGAGTATCATGATAGGTCTGCGAACCTCATCGAGTACTCTACCATAGTCATTCTACCCTTCCAAAGTTGCAGAATCTCTTGAATATGCACTAATATAAATCTGGCTAGATAAAAATCTTCCCTAAAGAGATTATTGAAATCCACCCAAGTGAGAATCACCTCTTCATGGGTTTACATCACAAGAATCCACCATCACCCAACTGAACCCTATAAAAGGTTTTCCACTAGGACCACCATATGATCAGGAGGTGTCCTCACAAGGTAGAAAACATGTGTGGCTGCCTTGATCTAGCCATCAACTGCTTGTGGGTATGGATCACCATACCTTATAGGCCATTTTCACTAGAAATCATGTGGTGCACTCAACCGATACACATCATGAGCCTAAATTTCCAGTACGAACAACTCCTCAATGGGTGGTGGCTCAACTAGCAGAGCACCTGTAGGTACTACCTCATAACCAGTGTCCGACACTAAAGCTTCATCACGGGGTAGATTGTCATCACAATCATGCCATGGAACCCTATCTAGTTTTCATCACATTGGAATCCTAAAGCAAAATCAATACATGCCAAAGTTAAATAGTATATCTGGGGAGACAACTTAAGAAGGACAAAGAAACCACAAACCAGTCTTATCCGATGCATATACCATTAGTTACCTACAACCAGTGTCCTAATGTACTACTTCAAAAAGTAGGTTATCAGAGTCCTGGTGAATGGATACGTCAGCCGCCGCACCAACACTGGAACATATGGCCTAGGATATGATCTCGAAACACCCTAACACTATCGCTATGAAAACCAAACCAAGATCACGACACTATGGTCCTAAATCAAAACCTGCTTTGATACCACTCTATCTTGACCTAACCCAACGGGGACGGGGATGCAACTCCCCAATACCACCTATAATAGGCTAGGGGCTGGTGACTATCACCGAGTAGGAATAACACACATATGGGATACCTTTTTCTAATGTTCCTATACACACACACACACACCCACACACCCACAAACACCTCCATACAATAATGAAAAGATATAAAAAATGTAACATAAAAATGAATGCATACATTTATCCAAAAATAGAGTACAACAGAAGTACTAAAAGTATAAAAGGAAAAAACACATGCCCACTAAAAACTATAAAATCCTATAACCTACTCAAAAGGAGGGGATCACTATCAAAAATAACTTCTGGAAAGCTCCTTGGCCCTACTCCGATAAACATATCGGTTGGTCTAGCTCACTAATCTCCACCTGCCTTAGGTCCTATAGGGACTCTGTTGAAAGGATTTTGGTATGAACCAAACACAACATGCGTGGTAAAGACCATGTAGGGGTGAATATAACAATACTCAGTAGGAACCCCAAAAACCTAAAAGAAAATGGAAAAACCGAAAGGAAAAAGTCCTCTCAACCTATCTAGAGGGAACCCAATCGAGAGAGAAACTCCATATAGAACCATCATCGACTATACATGACAATTAAGCTCATTCCACAAGGGGTGTCAACACAGAAACACGAAAACACTGCAAGGATTCCCAGAATCACCCAGATATACTCATCTTAGACTCCAAGTCTCATGGGGTCTTGACCTCATAGCCAACTACATGATTCTACTCAAGGTTCAAAAGGTAACATACAACCAGGAGAACACACTCCATGATCTATTCCATACCACATGGAACCCTTCCAAGAGATACACTCCATCAGGTACAACACTACCATTCTTAATGGTACGTCTAATAGAACGTGTCCCATTGGGAACAACTCACTGGGTAAAACTATAGTTCCTCGCACCAGAGGTCCTCTCAAATCTAACATGCGCCCTGTAAAAGGTCTTAAGAACCCAAGTAAAGAGGACCAACCCTCACCACTGCACACAGTTGAGGGAGCACTAATCCATACTATACACCACGTGCATCCTCTCTGACGAGAGAGAATGGAGGGACCTTCACCTCACCACTGACCTACAGTTGAGGGAGTACAATCTCCTAACCTATGGAACCCATTTCACTCCTAAATGGAGTGGCATGCACCTCAATTCATCGAGGGAGAACTAAATCCTAACCATATATCACAAATAACTAGTGTATGGGCCCACTTATCATAACTATACTCAACAACTAAGGAAGATACAACTCTAATGGAGGAACTGCTCCCCACTGCTACTCGAAGATGGGGGAGTATTACTCTGTAGATGAGGACCCTGATCATGGTATGTCAGGAGAGTAAAAATTAGAGGATATATGACCCACATACTAATATGATAGGGTGGTACCAATCAAAGGATAGATGAACCACATCCTGATACGATAGGGGAGTAAAACTCCACAGGTATAGGACCCACATCCTACCATGACAGGGGTTACCACTCTACTAGCATGATCACTATGGGGGACCCACACCCTGAAACGATAGGGGAGTACTGACCATAGGCTAGAGGACCCTTTCCTTGGTATGATAGGGGAGTAATGAATCTTTTAGAACAACATGTATGAAGGACCATCACCCTGGAGTGATAGGGGATTTTTGACTCCAAGGATAGAGGACCCACACCCTAACTTGATAGGGGAGTACCCACCCTATCTATACATCACATATGGAGGAACCACACCCTGAAATGGAAGTGGATTTCCAACTCACAGATAGAGAACACACACCCCAGTCCAATAATGTAGTAACTACTCTATTTGTCCAATGAGTATGGAGGGTCTTCACCTTGGCATAGTAGGGGAGAATGGTCTCCAACTACACAAGAAATACGAAAACCCATGCCCTGGTCCAATAGGGGAGTACCATCCCCGAGAGAACTACCATATGGGTAGATAACCTACACCCCCGATGCGGGGAGTCCCATCTCTACCAAATTAGAGAGTTAATTGAAACCCGTGCCTTTATGCGATAGGGGAGTACCAGTCCTAACATTTTTCTCTAAGAATCACACCGATCTATAACATCGGTCAAGCATCACTGAAAGTAACATCATACTTATCATACCTTGAATTGAAACAATGCCATGGGTAGGGGACCCATGCCCTAATAAAATAGGGGAGCACTGCTCTACCGACCTAAAGAGTCTAGGGGTCTCACATACTAAGGTGATAGGGAAGGGTAACAGACCCGAGTCAACCCAGTGATCCACCTTGACCACTACCCAAGGGTAAGCATAGATAATACAACATCATGCTTGAATGATTCCACGTCTTATCTCAAAGGACACTATGGAGTACACCATCATGTTCTACATGAATAATTTCTCAGGATAGGTTGCTCACAATCCCTAATCTGAGCCCCGAAGAAATAGATACGCAAGGCAGAAGATCCCAAGAAAATATCAAGAAAGTACATGAAGTGCACTATGGTCCACATGGCGTGTGAAAACACCTAATCAACTGGTTGTTTCCTCCATTTCCATGACTTGGCTGACCATGTAGGCATACATGGTGTGTACAACCCGTACACAACATGTCCTACCTCACCCGACCTCAACTGTGTTTTTCCTCTACACGGCTTAGCCACCTGTTCCTCACAAATGGAGTGTACCATTAGGTATACGATGTTTATAGGATAAATTTCTATTTTTCCAAGTCATTTTCCTATTACCATGTCTGGAACCCTATGCCCATGTACTTTGGCTGTGTAGTTCTATGTGGCTACCCTAGCCATGTCCTCTGGCCACACGACATGGGGTCACTGCATGAAGTGCAAGCCTGGTACAAAGTGTGTAGTCTCCAAAATTCATATTCCCTAGATGGTAATTACTCACGACATGTATCACTAGTTTACATGCTATGTAAAAAAAAATTTCGATAGGAATTTCCCTACGAGTCGCCTGATTCATCTTGGTTTCCCCTGAAACCGGAAGATCAACCTAGAAGGTACCTCTTGAAATCACAACAGAGCTCTAAAACCTTATAAAAATGAATAAAAAATGGAATTGAGACTAAAAATAAAATCCAAAAATATTGATGGAGAAACGTCGAAGCTGCGGGAGTAGAATGACACTCGGATCATGCTGCTCGATCTGATGGATATTGGTACAAAGAATGGAGATCAAAATCACCTTATCATTTTGATTAAGTCTTAGTTCACCACCACTCCAAAGTGGAAAGGGATAGGGGATCACATATCCTATATCATGCGCACTAAAGGTGGGAGGGGGAGGTAGGGTTTAATTGGTTTAATATTTATTAAATCAATTAAGCCCCCTTTTAACGTGCCACCACCAACTCTCCTTCAGTTTAACACCCTGCATCGACAAATTTTATGTCATGCCTAGGGTAAACACAATATTCTGAACTTAATCATGGTCTCAAAATTAAAATTTAAGACTTCACTTAGGAGTTATTCCATGTTTCAAGAGAAACTGTGTGTGTGTGACAAAAATATATTTAATATTTTTAATATCACCACGTTGAGGATCTCTAAGCCATGGAATCCCACACTAACTCATATCCTAGATTCATAAATATTCTTATAAATATTCCAAAGTTTTATAGGTCAAAACTCAAGTCATTACATTCTCCCCACCTTAAGGATTTTCATCCCTAAAAAGTGAAATCCTAGGAATAAGGGAAATAAAATGAGATCTCTACTATAACTCCCACACCCGTGATCTCGCTAAGGGTTCCCGCACCTCTTACAAGAACACACTCAGGGGAACCACCAAGGGAAAACCACAACCATATCCATCTCCAACTAGGCTGACATCGTGCAATAAGTGGCACATGTCTCCTCAAATTCAATAGGTGTAAAAACACCAAGCACCACTGTCCATCTGCAGTCATAGGGTCTAGAGGTACACCATATCATTAACCTAATGAAAATACCGACATAACCTCATAGTTCAAATCCAAACTAGGATGAACTACCCCATGATCTCCTCAAGTTTCTTGCATTCAAGGTTGAAACTGAGAACATGAGGGTACCAATGAAAAAATTGGGCTTCCCAAGTGTAAACACTAGGTTTTACTGGGCCCTTAATCCGCGAACCTCGAATTGTAACACATCTCACCAAACTAAAAACACCGAAACACCCAATAGTGGCATTATAGTTGAGTATGTATGGTTGGAAACTGATCCACATTATTAAAACATCACAGGGTCTAACTCTATCACAACAGAATGGTTTTATTCAAGGCCTTCCCTTCACTAGAGATTCCAAGCATAAGGGTCAAGTAGAAATTTTCCCCTAATAATGTGAGGACCTACTCAGAAACTCTATCACATAACCCTAACTTGAACATAAAAGTATAAAGAACTCATCCACCACACCTCGACACTATCCTCTTTGGGCCGGACTGACTTGCCTGTATGGTTTTAATTGCATCTCAAAAAATGTTTCTTGATGTGGAAATCATACCTATTTATAATAATTCCAAATCTTCATAAAAAAACACCCACACAAGGTTCTATCGATGCCCCATGTCACCCCGATTAAACTTCAAGCAAGAATCATAAAGAAAAGAGTACCCTGTAACAATGTCTGACAATTACTACTACAGAAAGTAGAAAGGACACATAGCGTACCTTTATTCATCCCCAGAGCCTTTAGGTCAAAGGCCTATATGGCCAACAACTATCCTTGTCCTCATCCTCCAGATCCCTAAACCCGATGTGGAACACCTGGGGGTGGTGGTTGCAACATCTCAAACCGCTTGGCACCTTCTAATTCTCTCCCAGCTCCTCTTCCTTGTCCGCCATAATGCAGAACTCCCTGCTCCAAACACTATCTTTGCTAGGGCGGTCCATTGACTGGATCCCTCTCAACAGCATAGAGGGTCGACAATATCTAACAAGATGTTCCTGGCCATTGTAAGAAAAACCCCACCTCTCCTGTAGCTAACCAAATCCTTGGTGTTAATCATGCGCTATAGGACCACATACTTGAATATGGGACTGGGTATGCCTACTACACCACAATCCTATCATTTTCTGTCTTCCAAATACTGCAGATACCTCAGGCTTGTGACCACCACTGCAGACCACATCCACCTATCCCTTCACCAAGAATCTCTCTATTACTAGAGCTCACTCTAGTACCCCCACATAAGTGGGAAGGTAAAAGGAAACCAAAACTGCAGGGACATCTCTGCGGAGGCCCTACTCAAGGGTATGAGCTCTAAATAGTGGGTATTGAACCATATCCAAGGAGTATTGCAATAGGTATGTGAAACTCATCGAGTAATATTCCATTATCATGCTACCCTGGTGAAGCTGTATAAGCTCCTGGATATGCACTAATCTCAACGTGGCTGGGTAAAACTCTTCCTTGAAGATCCACTCAAACTCCACCCAAGTGAGCGTCACTTTATCATGGGTCTGTTTCACTAGACTTTACCATCACCTAACCTATCCCTACAAAAGGCTCACCATTAGGACCACCATATTATCAGGAGGTTTCCTCACAAGGTAGAAAACACACGTGACTACCTTGACATAGTCATCAGCTGCCTAAGGGTCTGGATCATTCTGATACCTCAGAGGATGCTTCCTCTCAAACTCATATAGTGCAATCAGCTAATGCGCATCCTCAGCCTGTACCTCCAGTATGACCAACTGCTCAATGGGTGGTGGCTCAACTGGAGGACCACTTGGAGGTCCTACCTCAGAACCAGTGCCATGCAATGAAGCCTCATCATGGGGAATATCTTCATCAAAATCACATCACAGAACCCTGTCTGGCTATCATCACAAGGGAATCCTGAAATAGAATTAAGACGTGCCTTAATCAAAGAGTATATATACAGAGATAACTCTATAAGGACAAGGAACCCACCACCCAATCATATATGATGCATGTACCATTATTTTTATAAGAACAGTTTCCTAATGTAAAGAGTCAAAAAATAGGTTATCAGAGTCTCAGTGAATGGATACGACATCCTTCACACCAACACCAAAACCTCTGTCCTAAGATACAAACTCAAAACACCCTAACATTGTTGCTATGAAACCCAAACCAAGCTCACGACACCACAATAATAAAGTGGAACCCGCTCTGATACCACTCTATCACGACCTAAACCAACAGATCCAGGGATACAACTCCCCAAACTTGCCTCTAATAGGACAAGGGCTGGAGACTAGAACCGAGTATCCATATCACACATATGGGAGACCTTTTACTAAAGTACCTATATGCACACACCCACAAACAACTCCATGAAACAATGCATATTTATAAAAAGATGGAAACTAAAAATGCATGCATACATCTATCCAAAACTAGAGTATAAAAAAATTTCTGAAATCATAAAAGGAAAAAACACATTCCCACCAAAAACTATAAAAGAATCTAACCTACTTAGAAGGAGGGGATCCTTGTCAAAAAAACTATCGGAAAGCTCCTCATCCTAGATCTGGTAAATGACTCTATCAGTCTAGCTCACTAAACTCCACCTACCTAGAGTCCTCTAGGGACTCATTCAAAAGGCATGTGGTCTTCACAAGACAAAACACATGTGAAAAAAGCTCATGCAGGTGTGAGTATAACAATACATTGTAGCACCCAAAAACCCAAAATAAAAGGGAGAAACTAAAAGGCAACAGTTCATTCAACCTAGCCAGAGGAAACCCAATAAAGAGAGAAAATCCATATTGAACCATAATCATCTATACATGAATATTCAGATCAATCCATAAGGGATGTCAATCTAGACACATGATAACACCATAAGGACTCCTAGAACCACCCAGATATAATCATCTTAGACTCCAAATTTTATGAGGTCCTAACCTCATAGTTAGCTACAAGATTCTACTTGAGAATATAAATGCAACATAAAACTAGGAGAACACACTCCACGAGATCTTCCATCCCAGATGGGACTTGTCTAAGAGATACACTCCATTTAGTAAAACACTACCATTCCTGATGGTACGTCTGAGAGAACGTGATCCATCAAGAAAAACTCACTAGGTCAAACTCTAGTGCCCAACATCAAAGGTCCTCTCAAAGCTAACATGTGCCCTACGCAAGGTTATAAGAACCTAAGATGAGCTGCCCTCCCCTCACCACTGCACACAGTTTAGGGAGAACTACTCCATATAATGCACCATGTGCACCCAATATACTGAGAGAGAATGGAGGGACCCACACATCACCACTAGCCTACAGCTGAGGGAGTAATAGATCCAAAATAACCCATGAAACCCATATCTCTCTTGAATAAAGTGGACCACACCTCAATATATAGATGGATTACTAAATCCTAACCCAATATTGCACATAACTATTTGAAGGGCCCACTCCTCGTAACTGTACTCAATAGCCAAGGGAGCTCCAAATCCAATGGAGGACCCACTCCCTGCTGCTACTCGAATATGGGGGAGTACTAATCTATATATGAGGTTCTTCACCCTAGTATGATAAGGGAGTACCACTCAGAGGATAGAGGACTTGTACCCTGATATGAAAGGGTAGTACCACTCAGAGGATAAAGGACCAACACCTTGATATGACAGGGGAGTATAACTCTATAGATAGAGGACCCACACCCTAGAATGACATGTGAGTACCACTCTACTAGCATGATCACTATTGGGGACCTGTACCCTGACTTGACGGGGGAGTACCGACCTAGGATAGAGGACCCACACCCTAGTACGATAGGGGAGTACCAACTCTTTCAGAACAACACATATGGAGGACCCACGCCCTGGAATTATAGGGGGGGGTTCTGACTCTAGGGATAGAGGACCGACACCCTAACACGATATTGGAGTACCCACTCTATATATACATCAAATGTAATGACCCAAAATTTTGAATAATATTTTTTTCTTAAATTTTTGTGTTATTTTATTTTATACTCAACAAAACCATATCTTACAATTAATAAAGTGAGTATAATTAAAATGATACCATTGGGTTTCGACTGTTATATGAATATCGATCAATATGACAATTGGAAACTATAATATTAATGTTATGATTATTGTTTATAAATAAAAATGATCATGGTTAATTTATACATAAAGAAGAGTCGATGACCTCATCTAGTAGACTCGAGTCATACGAAGCCCATCTATTGGAGTTTGGGAAGGAGGTTGCGTCACTAGGCTTTACTTTGGACCAAGCCCAAGTAGAGCTTCAATAGGTGAATCTTGAATGGAATCACCTATGGGAGAAGTTCAATCTAATAGAAATCACCACTAGGGAAATGTTGTCTAAGATGCCCCAAGATTTGACCACCATTGCACACCTTACTCTTAGGTCCTATGAAGATGTTATGAGGGGATATGTAATGAGGCCTTAGTTACTTTGTGTAATCCTTTTGTATAAATAAAAATTTTATTTCTTATTATGGTAAAATTTATGAATTTAAAATGTCAAAATAAATATAGGATGAATTTATAAAAGTTCCATATTATTGGTGAATTTTGGAAAAAGGGTATTTTAAAATATTTTGGTATACTTTAAATAATTAATAATGTGAAATGATTTAAAAAAAAGGTCTTCTACAATTGTGATTAGTAAGAAATTTAGAGTCTAATGAGATCAACTTAATTTTTGTTGAATAGTAAATTATGAATAGTAATATTACCCTTATGAATAGTAATGTGACCAATGGAATAGTAACCTCACTTAAGAAGGTATAAATATAATTTAGGAATCTTGAATGGTGAAGTGATATAATAGCATAAGTAAATAACTGTTTTAGAAATTATTAGTCAAGTATTAGTATTTTTTTCTGGTAAATAGTGTTTTTACTTAAAAATTAAATATCTTATAATTAGAAAATTATTTTCATAAAATGAAGTTCATTTTTTAATTCAGAGCATCAATATTAGGTTAGGGTGAATTTATGATATTTTTATAAAATGTTTTGTTTTTCAGTGAATAGTAAAAATACAGTTTTGAGTTTTGGTGTGTTTAATGACATCATTAATGATTTAATAATGTTGTAATAATTTTGGTCGACTTTTTTATAGTAAGATAGGTTATGATGTGTCCCAATTGTCCAATATCATGGGTAAATACCATGGGTAAGCCCATGGTTTTTCAAATACCACTAATGAGGTGTCCTTTAAAAATTAATAAAATATTCCCTCACTTTTGCTATAAATACCAAACCATTACTTCATTAATTTAATTCAAAATTCCTCCTCCATTAATTTATGGTCCTTTTAACTCCAAAGGAGTCCTTTCAAGGTTCCCTCATGCCCTTTAGGTCTCAACCTTTGAGTTTTTGAAGTTACTTTTCAAGGTAAGGGAATCTTTCACCCTCCTCTTTTAGTCAACACTTCTTTTATGTTATGTATTTAAATGTCCATTTTCATATGTTGGGGTATGATATTATGTATCCCTATTACTTTAATTTTTATTTACTTATGATTATTTACCCTCTTTTCTCTAATCAATTCATTTTCTGATTTTTTATGTGACATCATTAGGCTGCCGAATTTTCATAAAAGAAATCACATCTTCTCTTTTCTTTCAAGTTTCCTTTTCATGTGGTATGTAATTAAAATATCCATACCATTTCCTTATACCAATTTTATTATGTCCTTATATTTTATTATGAATCTATTATGAATGGTTGACCTCTTTTCCCTCTCTTTTTAATGTTTTCTAAAACCATGTTGCATAGCCGTTATGTTGCAGAATTTTAGTCTCAAAATCTCTCTATTTTTCTCAATAAATTATCTTATTTTATTTATATGAATACCCAAACCTATTTCATTTCTGGGGGTATTCATAAAGACAAAAAATTGATATATTTTATTCTATAATTGACATATATATAACCATCAATCCCTTTCTATGGGTTATAAATGACAAAATGATCTTGTTTTTAAGCACTTTTTAAACATCACAATTTTGACATGAAACCCATTTCTTTTATTCTATTTGGGTTATTTATAAAATTATTTATTATGATCTATGTGGATCACATGAAAATAAATTCATATTAAGGGTTCACCCTGATAGAGCTCCAATTCATTGGGTAAAGAATTTAATCTCTAAAGATGATAAGTTTTAGAATACCTTGGTGAATAACCTTGGTATTTTTTATGACACCTTGGGGTTGAAACTTGGTGATATGTTCATGAATTTATAAATTAAATTTTGTAGACACATTTTCAAGTTATGTTTCAAGTTATTATTATTATGATATTCCTCTTTATCTACATGTTCTTATTGATATCACTCAAGTTCATATGTAAACCATTTCACTTGTTTTCTTTACTGGGACTTCTGCTCACCCTTTCCTTGGATGTATGTCTCTAGGTTATAAGATACAATAAATTTACTTAGAATGAACCTATTATGAAGACTTACAGGTGGATTAGAATAATTTTTTATATTTTCATGTATTATGTTCTTGATTTCAAAGACACTATAATTTAAAGATCCTCTATTTGTAAAATTTAATGAAAAGTTATGTAATAAAAAGGTGGGATTCCATAGTTAGTATCAAAGGATAGTTTAGTTATTTTTGGAAATTATGATATGAACAATTTATGAATAACCCTATAGAAAATTTTAAATATAGGAAAAATTCTTGGTATTTTGGTGAAATATTAAGTAAGTGGTTTTCGAACAAATAAATCATTGTCTAGATACGAACAACTAGATGTGGCTCTAGTACAGACATAACTAGGAGTTAAAACTCTAATAAGGAGTTTCAGGATTGACCTAGGGTATCCTAGTATACAACAACGGTCCTTGCTACACTTTTTGTTTGACAATATCGGGGGATATTTTTGGTTAATCATAATCTTTTTATGAATCATTATGAAGGATTTATAGAGAAATGTAATTGTTATTAAAGAATAATATGTTTAAGCATAAAGTTTTAAGACATAAAAAACCTTTATAGTTAAAATATTTTTAAATGAAATAAGATTATAACTAAGGTTTTATTATTTTAGAAAATGGCAGGAAATAGGAGGAACTGTGAAAATGGTGACCACAATAAATCATGCACTAACGACCCTCTGATGGAAGTCGATATGGAAACTTTCATGAGAATGATGAACCAAATGACTCAAGTTATGGGAAATAACTTGAATCAAGCTGAGGGACCAATCTCACTGTGAAGGGAACAACATTCTGTTGAGTAATTTATGCATCAATTACCACCAAACTTCAGTGGATCTACTGACCCATTTATTTTTGAATAGTGGATCAGCTCTATAGATGAGATATTTTCTGTTCTTCGCTATTTAGAGCAAGAGAAGGTCACCCTAGATATTTAACTCTTAGAGGGAGAAGTTTATTAGTGGTGGGAGCTAATTAAAAACACAAGTCCAATAGTGGAGGTTGAAGCTATGGAGTGGAAAGAGTTTAAAGTGATCTTGTTCAATAAGTATCTCCCCCATTCTATGATAACAGAAATGGGGAAGGAGTTTCTTGAGATGAATCACAAGGAGAATGAATCTATTGAAAGATATGAGATAAACTTCACAAGAATTTCCTATTACACCTCAATATTTTTCATGGATCCTAATGGGAAGGTTGATATATTCTTTGGTGGACTAAGACCTCATCTGTGGAAGAATTTATCCAACCGATACTATGATAGCTATGAAGAGATCACATAAAGTGATATGAAAGTCTAATTGGAGTTCTGTGAGATGCATTGGTCTCATAAATCCAATGAAAATAAGAGTTAAATGGATCCATGATTAAGGAGAAGCTTTGATTAGGGAATATGAGGCAAGAAAGTGCAACATTCCACATGTAATAAGTGTGGGAAGAATCATTCTGGGAACTGCCTGCTCGAGAGTGGGAAGTGCTACAAGTGTGGAAGAGATGACCATATTGCACATAATTGTCATAGTGAGCTGAATCCTCAACTTCCCAACACTAACGAAAATGGGAAGATGGTGTAAGACCTACCTGATTTCCAATGCTATAAGTGTGGAAAACTTGTGCACTTTTCCAATCACTTCCCAAATATGAGGGTAGTGGAGGGGAATCACCATCAGCCCCAACAAAGGCCAAGGGAACAAGGTCGTGCTTTTTCTATCACTACCACTGAATTTGAAGGGCCAAATGATGTGGTTTAAGGTACTATTATTGTTCTCTCAAATATATCAATTACTTTGTTTGATTATGGTTCTACACATTCCTTTATTTCCTCTAATTTTGCAAAGAATTTAGAATAAAGCCCTAAATTGATAAAAGTAAAGTTATTAGTCAAGAATCCTAGTGGGATTATCCAAGCATCATCAGTGTTTAGAAACTCTAGAATTTACTTTAGTGAGCACAATATTATCGCAAATATAGTAGTCATTCCCATGCTAGAATTCGACATTATACTAAGGATGTACTTGCTCTCAAAGTATAATACTAAGATCAAATGTAGAAGAAATGAAATTTCATAAGTCTTGAATGGAAAAACTATTGTTATCTTCCAAGGAGAGATATATCAACCAGATATTTTTCTAAAAGAACCTCCTATATCCTTATTTATGGAGTTTATTGGTGAAGAAGAAGAAGGAAATGAGACTATAAGGATAGAAAATGTCCCCATCATATAGGAATACATTGAAGTATTTTCTAAGGAGTTACCTAGACCTCCCCTAGATAGAGAGGTAGAGTTATCCATTGAACTCGTACCTGGATATCATCCAATATAAAAGACCCCATATCGGATGGAAAATGTGGAGCTAGAGGAATTATGGAAACAACTCTAAGATCTTTTGGAGAAGGTTTTTATCCAACTGAGTGTGTCTCCTTGGGGAGCACCTATTCTCTTTTTGAATAAGAAGGATGGATTGATGCAGTTATGAATTGATTATAGAGAACTGAATGGGATCACAGTAAAGAAAAAATTCCCTCTTCCAAGAATTGATGATTTATTTGACCAACTTAATGGGGCTCAATTATTCTCTAAGATTGATCATTGATCTGGTTATCATCAATTGAGGGTGAAGAAAGAAGATATTCCAAAAACTACCTTCTGATAAATATATGGGCATCATGAGTTTGTTTTTATGCCCTTTGAACTAACTAATGCACCTGCTATTTTTATGGATTTGATGAATATAGTCTTTAACGACTACCTTGATAACTTTTTAGTATTTTTTATTGATGATATTCTGATATATTCCAAAAGTCATGAGGAGCATGAGGATCATATAAGGTTTATTTTTCAAAATATATGGAAGTAGAGTATTTTTTTTAAAGTTCAGAAAATGTGAATTTTGGTTACAAAAAGTTGCTTTCTTGGGGAACATTATAACCAATGAAGGAATCACAGTTGACCCAAAAAAGACAAAAGTTGTAGAGGAGTGGACTCATCCTATAACAATAATTGAACTTCATAGTTTACTTAGATTAGTGGGATGTAATAGAAGTTTTGTGATTTTTTTTCATGAATTTCTAATCCATTAACCAAGTTAACTCGATAAGGGGTCAAGTTCATCTTGAAAAAGGAGTGCGAGGAAAGTTTCCAAGAGCTGAAGAATGGATTTGTTGTATTGCCCATGTTAACTCTACCCTCAAATGGAGAAGGATTAATTATTTTTAGAGATGCATCTCTGAAAGGGCTTGGGTTCATCCTCATGAAAAATGAAAAAGTCATTTCTTATGTATCTCGATAGTTGAAGACCCATGAGCCGAACTATCCTATGCACGATCTTGAGATAGCTATGGTCATTTTTCCTATGAAGATATGGAGGCACTATCTTTATGGAAAGAAATGTAATATATACATAGACCATAAAAGTTTGAAGTATATTTTCATACAAATGGAATTGAACACAAGACAAAGGAGATGGTTGGAACTTCTTAAAGACTGTGATTGTTTAATTCATTATCATCCCAAAAGAGAAAACAAAGTCGCTGATGCATTAAGTAGGAAAGGCCCAATTATTCTATCCATGATGAGGATTCAAATATATCCTTTGATCAATGACCCAGTAAGCTGGACATGGGAATTATAAGGGAAGGGACATCATCAACCATATTCCAAATGATTTCTCAACAGCCATTACAAGAGAAGATAAAAAAATCTCAGAAATAAGGTCCTTTGTTACAAAAGAAGTTTGAGGCTGTGAAGGATGGAAAGTTTTATGAGTTCAATATTGATCAAGAAGGTGTACTAAAATTTCGTACAAGACTATGTGTTCCATATATTCTATAAATAAAGCAGGATCTGATGGATGAAGCTCATAACTCTACATTCTCAATACATCATGGGAGTACAAAAATGTATAGAGACCTTCATGATCATTATTAGTGGGATAATATGAAAAGGGGAGATTGTTGAGTACACTACAAGGTGCTTGGTATGTCAGAAAGTGAAGGCAGAGTGACAACTTCCAAAAGGGGTATTACAACCACTACCCATACCAGCATGGAAGTGGGATAATATCACAATGGATTTTTACACTGGTCTCCCGAGAAATTCCTAAGGAAACAATGTGTTATGGGTTATTATGGACCATCTCACCAAGACTGCCCATTTTATCTCTATTTGGAAAGATTTATCTATTGATCAACTTTCTAGGATTTACAAGAAGAAATTAGTAAGGCTGCATGGAGTTCCACTTTCTATTCTATTTGATCATGATCTCAGGTTCACATCAAAATTCTGGAGAAGTCTTCAACATGCTCTGAGTACTGAATAGAATTTCAATACGGCCTATCACCCCCAAACTGATGGAAAATATAAAAGGACTATTCAAACACTTGAGGACATGTTGAGAACATGATCAATGTAATTTAAAGGTGGATGGGATCAACATCTTCCATTAGTTGAGTTCTCTTACAACAACCGCTTCCACTCAAGCATTCAAATGGAACCCTATGAAGCTCTATATGGGAAGTGATGTAGAAATCCTACTTTCTATGATGAAACTAGTGAGATAAATCTTCTTGGTCCCGATCATTTGTAAGAGATGACAGAAAAGGTTCATGTCATCTAGCAACACATTAAGGCTGCTCAGAGTCAGAAAAAGAGCTATGCTGACAACCATTGAAGGGACTTGGAGTTTAATGTTGGTGATAAAGTCTTTCCTCAAATTTCACCTTGGAAGATAGTTATGAGGTTTGTAAAGAAAGGGAAGCTCAACCCTAGGTACATTGGCCCCTATGAAATCCTTGATCGCATAGGACCAGTGGCCCATCAGCTTGGACTTCCTCCAAATCTAGCACAAGTTCATGATGTCTTCTACGTATCCCTCTTGAGGAAGTACATACCTGAACCATAACATGTACTAAATCTAGAGGTGGTACAACTGGAACATGACCTCTCCTATGAGGAGAATCCGGTGAAGATCTTAGATCGTAGAGACAAGGTTCTACGCAACAAGGCTACTCACCTTGTTAAGGTGTTATGGAGAAACAAAAAATGTGAAGAAGCCACGTGGGAACCAGAGGAGCCTATGAGGCAGAAGTACCCACACCTTTTCTCTTCAGATGGTATGAGTTAAAATTTCAGGGATGAAATTACTTAATGGGAGAATAATGTAATGACCCAAAATTTTGAATAATATTTGTTTCTTGAATTTGTGTGTTATTTTAGTTTATAATCAACAAAACTATATCCTTTAATTAATAAAGTGAGTGTAATTAAAATGAGACCATTGGGTTTCGACTGTTATATGACCATTGGAAAATATACTCTTAACAATATGATTATTGTTTTTAAATACAAATGATCATGGTTAATTAATACAGAAAGAAGAGTTGATGGAATCATCCACCAGACTCGGGTCGTACGAAGCCTATATGTCAGAGATTGGGATGGAGGTTGTGTCACTAGGCTTTACTTTGGACTAAGCCAAAGCTAAGCTTCAACAGGTGAATCTTGAACGGAATCACCTATGGGAAAAGTTCAAGCTGATAGAAATCTCCACTCGAGTAATGTTGTCCGAGCTGCCCCAAGATTCTATCACCATTTTACACCTTACTCTTAGGTCCTACGTAGGTGTTATAAGGGGCTATGTAATGAGGCCATAGTTACTTTGTGTAATCCTTTTGTATAAATAATTTTTTTTATTTATTATTATGGTAAAATTTGTGAATTTCAAATGTCAAAATAAATATAGGATGAATTTATAGAAGTTCCATATTATTGGTGAATTTTGGAAAAAGGGTATTTTAAAATATTTTTGTAAAATTTAAATAATTAATAACATGAAATGATTTTCAAAAAATGGTCTTCTACAGTTGTGATCAGTAAGAAATTTAGAGTATAATAAGATCAACTTAATTTTTGGTGAATAGTAAATTATGAATAGTAATATTACCCTCATGAATAGTGATGTGACCAATGGAATAGTAACCTCACTTAAGAAATTATAAATATAATTTAGGCATCTTGAATGGTTAAGTGATATAATAGCATAAGTAAATAACTGTTTTAGAAATTATTAAATAAGTATTAGTGTTTTTTTCAGTTAAATAGTGTTTTTTACAAAAAATTAAATATCTCATAATTAGAAAATTATTTTCATAAAATGGATTTCATTTTTAAATTCAGATCATAGATATTTGGTCAGGGTGAATTTATGATATTTTTATAAAATGTTTTGTTTTTCAGTGAATAGTTAAAATACAATTTTGAGTTTTGGTGTGTTTAATGACATCATTAATGATTTAATAATGATTTAATAATTCTGGTCTAATTTTTTACAATAAGATATTTTATGATGTGTCTTAGGTGTCCTATACCATGGGTAAATACCATGGGCAAGCCCATGGTTTTTCAAATACCACTAATGAGGTGTCCTTTGGAAATTAATAAAATATTCCCTCACTTTTTCTATAAATACCAACCCATTCCTTCATTCCTTTCATTCCAAATTCCTCCTCAATAAAGTTATGGTCTTTTTACCTCCCAAGGAGTCCTCTTAAGGTTCCCTCAATCCCCCAAGGTCCCAACCTTTTAGTTTTTGAAGTTACTCTTCAAGGTTAGGGAACCTTTCACCCTCCACTTTTAGTCAACACTTTTTTTATGTTATGTATTTGAATTTCCATTTACATATGTTGGGGTATGATATTATGTATCCGTATTAATTTCATTTTGATTCACTTATGATGATTTACCCTTTTTCTCTCATCAATTCATTTTCTGAGTTTTTATGTGACGTTGTTAGGCTACTGAATTTTCGTAAAAGAAATCGCATCTTCTCTTTTCTTTCAACTTTACTTTTCATGTGTTATGTCATTAAAATATCCATACCATGTCCTTATCTTCATTTTATTCTGTACTTATACTGTATTATTACTCTCTTATGAATGGGTGACCTCTTTCTCCTCTCATTTTAATGTTTTCTAAAACCATGTTGCATAGCCATTATGTTGCAGAATTTTCCTCTCAATATCTCTCTATTTTTCTCAATAAAGTATCTTATTTTATTTATGTGAATACCAAAACCTATTTCATTTCTAGGGGTATTCATCAAGACATAAAATTTATATATTTTATTCTTTAATTTACATGCATATAATCCTCAATCCCCTTCCATGGGTTATAAATGATATAATGATCTTGTTTTTAAGCACTTTTTAAACGTTACAATTTTGACATAAAACCCATTTATTTTATTATATTTGGGTTATTTATGAAATGATTGATTATGATATATGTGTATCACATGAAAATAAAGACATATTAATGGTGTTCTCTGATAGCGCTCCAATGCATTGGGTAAAGAATTTAATCTCTAGAGATGACAAGTTTTATGACACATTTGTGAATAACCTAGGTAATTTTTATGACACCTTGGGGTTGGAACTTGGTGATATGTTCATGAATGTATAAATTAAATGTTGTATCCACATTTTCAAGTTATTTTTCAAGTTATTTTTATTATTATTATATTCCTCTTTATATACATGTTCTTATTGATATCGCTCAAGTTCACGTGTAAACTGTTTCACTTGTTTTCCTTACTGGGCCTTTTACTCACCCTTTCCTTTGATGTATGTCTCCAGGTTATGAGATGCATTAAATATAGTTAGGATAAAACTATTATGAATCCTTAAAAGTATATTAGAATAATATTTTATGTTTTCATGTATTATGTTCCTGATTTCCAAGACACTAGTATTTAAAGATCCTCTATTTTTAAAATGTAATGAAAAGTTATGTAATAAAAAAGGCAGGATTCCATATCACATATGGAGGAACCATGACCTAACAATGTGGAGGAGTACCAAATAATAGATAGAGGACTAAAACCCTATTCCAACTGAGAAGTACCTACTCTATCTGGCCAATGAGTATGGAGGGCCTGCACCCTGGAATGATATGGGAGCACTGTCTCTAACTACACAAATGATATGAGGAACCCACACCCTAGTCTGATAGGGGAGTAACATTCCCAAGAGAACTACCACATGGGTATGGAACTAGTAACCATGATGTGTGGAGTCTTGTCTCTACTAAAGTATAGAGGTAAGGGAAATCCATGCCCTGATGCGACATAGGAGTATCGGTCCCAACGTCTTTCTCTAAGAACCACACTGATCTACAACATCAGTTAAGTGTTGCTAAAAGGAGAATCACACTTATAATTACATGAATCAAAAAACTTCTAGGATTAGTGGACCCACACCCTCATACAATAGGGAATCACCACTCTACTGTGCTAAAGAGACTAGGGGTCCCACATCCTAAGGTGATAGGGAAGGGTACCGACCCCGATGTCAACCTAGTGATCCACCTTGATCAATACCCAAGGTTATTCACCGATACTATAAAGATAAGCTCAAACCATGACACATCATATATTTAAGGCCACTAAGGATTCCACCATCACATTCTATGTGAAAAACTACCCAGGATAGGTGACTCACAAGTCTGAATTTGAGACTCGAAGAAGAAGATATGTAAGAAGGAAGATCCCAAGAAGATCTCAATAAAGTACACGACATGAACTAGGGTCCACATGGCCTATAAACACACCTGATAACCTGGAAATGCCCCCCATTTTTATGACTTGGATGTCCATGTAATCATACATGGCTTTTATAGCCCGTACACGACATGTCCTGCCTCACCCAATCCCCGACTGTGTTATTCCTCTACACAGATCAACCACATGTGCCTCACACACGGTGTGCACCTAAGGGTACATAGCGTGTCCAGGATAAATAGCCATTTTCCATTTTTTCCCATGGTTATGTCTATCACCCCATTCACATGTACTTTTGTTGTGTAGTTCTACACGACCATGTACTATCACACGAATATCCTGGCCATGTCCTCTATCCACATGACATGGGGTTACTACACGACGTGTAACCCTGATATATGACATATAGTCTATAAAAGTCATCTTCCTAAAATGGTAATAACACATGGAATTCCTCACTAGTTTAAATACCATGTAAATGAGAATTATAATAGGAATTTAAATAAAAGTCACCTGATTCACCTCGGTTTCCCCTAAAACCTACATATCGGCCTATAAGGGATATCCAACAATCATAATAGGGCTCTACAACCTTAAAACAATGCATAAAAAAGGGTATCAAAACTAAAATTCAAATATTTCTACCTTAATGGTGAAACACTAAAGCTTTGGGTGTATAATGACACCTGGATCATGCTGGTCATCGATATGATGGCAATCAGTGCCAAGAACAGTGATTGGAATCACCTCATTACTTTGATTTGGCCTTAGTTCACTATCTATATAAAGGGGTAAGGGGGAGAGGCTCACCTATCATGTGTCATGCACACCAAAGGTGGGAGGTGGAGGTAAGGTTTAATCGGTTTAATATTTATTAAATCAATTAGACTCCCTTTTAATGACCCACCTCCAAATCACCTTCAGTCGAACACCCGACACCAACAAATTTTATGTCGTACCTAGGGTAAACACGATGTTCTAAACTCAACCGTGATATCAGAATTCCAATATGAGACTCCACTCATGATTTATTCCACATCTTAATAGAAAATGTTTACACATGACAAAATATATTTAATATTTTTAATATCACTATACCGAGGCTCTTTGGGCCCCATAATCCTGCGTCAACTCACCGCGTGACCTCAGAAATATTCTTAGAAATATTCCAAAGTATTTTAGGTCAAAACACAAATCATTAAAACACACGAGAAAAATAATGAATATGATGATGTTGAGAGAGTGAAAAAATTAAGGGATGATGTTAGAACTCTTTTATATCAGGAATATATTAAAATGAGAATGTTGCAATTTTTAATGTGATTATATCATGCAAAAACCTTTTATAGAATTTCTAATACCACCATTGACTATATTATTACATTTTAATGACTTTATTTATGGTTCAAATATTCCCTTAAATAATTATATGGAATGAAAGTTAATTAAGCACTTTTAAATTTCTACTAATAAAATTCATGCTTGTCTGAAATATTTTATTTTATTTTGGAAGGAAACAACATACATTAAGGACTGTAAAAAATGTGGTACATCTCTATGGAAATAAAATGCAGATAGAACACCATCTCATGTGACATAAAAAGTCATGTGAAACTTTTCATTGATACTTAGGCTTCAAAATATATTCATTTCTATATAAATCTCAACCAATATGTGATGACATTATGCTAAGATAATTAAAGATAATGATGATTTGGTTCATCATGCAAATGAATTATCATGGAATACATTTGATGAAAAACATCCTGATTTTGTAGTTGAGGTATGTAATTTTATGTTGGGTCTATCCTGTGATGGTTTTAATCGATTTTGTTAGATACCTACTTCTTACAACATATGATCAATTTTTATTCACATTTATAATCTTTCTCCATGGATGTGTATGAAAAAACCTTTAACTTTCTTGAGTATACTAATATCTGGACCTTATAATCTAGAAAATGATATAGAAATATACTTGAAACATTTAATAAGAGAGTTTAATTATCTTTGGGATATGGTTGTTTGCACATTCTATGCTTATTAAAAAAACTATATTTCAAATGCGTGCTGCCATTCTATATAATATAAATGATTTCCCTTATTATGAAATGATGTCTAGTTGGAGCATAAAGTGAAAAATATTATGTCCTATGTTTATGAATAATACATTATCTGGAAGACTTAAATATCATCGTAGTTTCAGTTTCATGGGGTATCAAAGATTATTTCCAATGGATCATCAATATAAGAAGAATAAATGGAGGCTTTATAATACTGTTGACACTAAAAAACTACCTCAATGTATGTTAGGAACTGGTGTACTTAATGAATTGAAAGATGTTATTTTTTTCATTAGGTAAAGGTTAGATGAAATCTAAAAAGAGGAAAAATGTTGACACTGAATCATTTTACAATTGAAAAAATAAAAGTATCTTTTTTGAGTTTTCATATTGGTCAACCAATTTGTTACTTTATTGTTCAAATTCAATGCACATTGAGAAAAATATATATGAAATATTTCTTTAAATTATTCTAAATATTAAGGATAAGACCAAAGATGACTTACAATATTGGTGAAACTTTTTGGATTGGGGTATTCAACCAGAACTGAATCCTGCGTGTATCGGTGAAAATAAATAGAAAGTTCCTTATGCTTCTTATGTGATGAAACCTTTAGATAAAAATAAATTTCTAGAAATATTGGAAAATATCAAGGTTCCTAATGGGTATTTAAGAAACATATCTAAATGAGTCAATAGAAGGGAGTTAAAACTAAAATCCCTAAAAACTCATCATTATCACATCCTTCTTCATGGATTTATTCCAATAGAAATATAGAATTTACTATTAAATAATGTAAGGGTGAAGGTGGTTCACTTATTCAATTTTTTTAGATACCTTTGTTCTAAAAGTTTATCCAAGTATTTATTGATAAAAATTCATCAAGAGGATCCATTAATTTAGTGTGAGTTGGAGAAATTTTTTAATCCATCATTTTTCACTTGCATGCTATATTTAATAATTCATCTTTAAACTGAAACACTTCTTGGGGGACCCATTGATTTTTAGTGTATGTAAAATACTGAAAGAAATATTTAGATAGTGAAATATTATGTTTAAAATAAGAATTATCCTGATGGTTCTATTGTGAGAGGTTATCTGGATCAAGAATGTATGGATCTTTTTTCAATGTATTTGTATGATGTGAGAAAAAGATGAAACCGAATAATGATAAATGAATATGAGTATTATGGGAAAATTGAGCCCTCATTTCCATATCTACCTCAAACAAGAGGAATTCCTGGGTCATATACATTGGTTACATTGAGCCTTGAAGAGCAGGATATGGCACATTGCACAGTCTTGTTTAACTATGGTTTATTCGATGACTATATCAAGTAAGTAATTTAAATATTTATATGTTATCTCATACTATGAAATTTCACATGTACCTTAAAATTTTATTATCATTTTATATAGTGAACATATGAAAATTATAAGTAGATTTCATCGATCTTTGCCTTTGAGAAGGAGAGAGTCTTTGCATAACAAAAAGTTTTCTACTTGGTTGAAATCAAACGTATGACCATTAATTTAATGAACTTAAAATATATATATTAATTTAATTTTATTATTCATATATAGTCTAGGTATTTAATTTACCTATTGAACCATTCTCTCAAGAATCAAAAGAGTTGGATTTTGGTCTCAATTCTATTGTCCGTGAATGAAAATCTTTAATAATCAATGGGTATAAATTTGTTACAACTGATCGAGTGGTGAATATGAGAATATAGAATGATGGAATTATGTTAACTATAATAATGGAATATTCTTTTTGTGCATTAGATAGTAGGACACAATATGAAAATGTTTCTTATTATGGACTTATTAAGAAAATATTATTATTAGATTACTACTCTCATGCTTGAGTCTCTATGATGAAATTTAAATGGTTTAATTCAATGATAAGACATGGTACATTTATTGACAACTAAGGATTCAGATTTATTGCCATGAATTTCTGTATGGATACTAATGAACCATATATTTTGTCATCAATTTAAAAATAAGTGTTTTATGTTAAAGATCATCTAAGACCTGATTATGGTGTCATTATTGAAGTAACCCCAAGAGATATTTTTCATAATGGTGGGATGAAATTGACACCATTAATTCACCAATTGGATTTGAAAAAATATTATATTTTATGACTCAAGTTTTCCAATTGTGATAATTGATGTTAAACCTGAAGTAGTGGTGGGTAATATATAGAAGTGACCATATATGTTCACAGTTCATTTAATTTACCTTGACGTGAGTTTCGCAGGTTGGTATAACTATAATTACTTTAATTTAGTTTCATTTTGGAATGATATGTTTGTTTTATTATTGTTTTTTTTCATTTCATTTAATTATATTTATTTCAATTCATAAAATAGGGTTTAAAAGGGGTTTTTAAAAATGTATAACTTAGTTTTAAATTATAGTTTATAAAAAATGTTATGATATTTTTTATGAATTATTTAACTTTTAAGTTGCATGTAAAATTTTTAAAAACAATTTCTAAAAAATGTACATTTCATTATTATGTAGATTATAAAAGATATTAAAAAAATTCAAAGTAAGAAACTATTTGATAATTATCAAAAAATGCAAAAACTAGGTCTTACTCATTTGGTTATCTTAGTGAGTATAATAATTGTAATATTTTTCTTCTACATTACATTTAGTTTCATGTACTTATTATTTATCAAGTTTTTTAGGGACATTCATCTGAACCATAGTTGGATTCTCCTCAACCTAATAGTATGGGTCTGAGAGGGGGTTCTCCTAGAGCTACATGGAGAACTTTTTGTACCTGTTCACACCCTGACCCGCTAGCGGACATCCCATCTACCACACCTTTTCATCCTCCACTTGACCCTCTAAGGATATTCCCACTCATGCCTTCATCATCATATTTTTGTAGGCTCTACTTCTCATACGATTTATATACCACCTCCAGGGATGTTCCCACCTATACTATATCCATATCTTATAATTTATCCCTAGAGATTCTATCCTTATCCTACCATGTATATGATACCTACATTTCCTACCATCCATCTAGGATCTGATGATTGTGCTTCTTCATCTTCCACTCCACTGCTTGCAGATGACCCGATGCATGCATTGGAATAGGCACATACTTCAGAGGCTATTAATCTAGGATAACCCACAGATCCATCAGATCCTAATGATCAACCTGGATCAGGTATTTCATATAAGTGTTCCAAATTATATCACATAATTTTTTTCTTGTTGTATTGTGAATTAATTATACATTTTTTTATTTTATCTTATTCAGTGGGATATTCGAATAGGAAATGTAGGAACACTCATATGCATGAAGCCTAGAATCGTAAGACATAAATAATGGTAGATTAAAATGAATAAAATCAAATGATAGGTAAAAATTCCAGACAATATATAAGTTTTATGAAAACTTTATCCTAGTACAATGATATCATTATTGTGAAATAATTCTCATGGAGGTATATCAGTAATGAAATCAAGGAGAAATAATGGGTGGAGATATGGGTAAGAAATTTTTTTAAATTGATATCTATATTATTATTTTATTTATATGAATTAACATGTTTGTTGAAATATTAGTTTAAATTACCTGATGGTGAATCTACTAAGGTCACATAGTTGATGGATCTTGGGGAGTTTTGGTGATCATATAAGCATGATTTATATATTAGTTGGAAGAGTAGAGTTGGCTCTCATTTAGAGGGTGTATTAATATTCACTGACTGTCCAATAACACAATATCAAAAAATGATTGTATATTGGAAGATTAATGAGTTTAAGGTATTTTTAATCTTTAATGGTTTATATTAAAAATTTAATTCTTATTAATTGTGTTGATTTTTTTAGTATGTGTTGAAAAAAAAGAACAAGGATGCTATGATGTATATGCACACTTTGGGGTGTACTGCAATGTCAGATCATGAGAGCCACTGGGTACTTTAATATGAATAGAAATAATATCTATATTTATATTGTTACTTAAAGTCTAATGAGTTTATTTGGGGAAGTTAAAATTTAGGGGGATCTCTCTATTAGATAGGATTTAAGATTTTTCATGTTGAGAGTGAACTGAAAAATAATATTCTAGATTTTAGAAAATAATGAATAATAATCCCAACAATCAAGTTCCTTATTCCCAAACTTATAATAGTTAAACTAATGACCTACAAATATTTTTTCTTTCTTTGGAGTTCTTGTTGCCTGTTTTTTTCAAAACTGTATGCTTTTTATTTTGAGACATTCTCAACAACAAGTTGGGCATACTTTGGGGATCCAACACTTTTATAAATTCTTTTATCCACTAATGATAATATTAGAGCAACCATATGTGTTATCTTTTCATTAATCTTATATCAACTTGAGTCATTCAGGTTTATTATATTCAAATTTCTCTATTTTAGTTTTATTTTATAAACTATAAACCGATTTTAATAAATATTTTTCATGTAAATTATAAAATCTTCTTACATTCAATTTCCTAAAGTCCATTCAAATCAACCAAATCTTAATTTAATAGAATCAAACCAACTAAAGTGGGTACTTACTTTTATTTGGATTTTTAAGAAGTATAAAAACATAAATAGTCATAAAAATGATTTAAAATTCAACAAAATAGTCTTAAAACAGTTTTAAAAAAAACTTACATATTTTTAAAAGTGAAGGTAAAAAATGACACGTTAATATAAAAGGCTGAAAATCCCCCATTTATTTAGTTTTTCATGATGAAATTTCAGTTTTTTTCTCATGAATATATTTAATATAAGGTTGAAAATTCACCCTTAATCTATAATTTATAGCTTGAATGAATTCCTTCTGCTCCCTCTAGGCTGTGCTAACATTACTGCTCCAAACATGTTGAAAGTTCCATTGAAATACACAAATACCATCTTACTTGACTTTAATTTAACCCTTAAATGATATGTCAATATAATCCTTCTAGTATTGAAAACATTCTTTGATGCATGTATCATTCCCCAATGGCTGCATTTTAGAGATTCTTGATTCAAAAAAACATTATAAACAAAAAACCTAACCCAAAATTAACCAATTGATATAACCCAAGATGAATGAAATACCCTAACCAAAAATAAACTAAATAGCCTAACCCAAAGAAAAATAAATAACCTTACTCAAAATGAACCAATTAACCTAACAAAAAAATTAACATCTGAACAAATGATGTAATCCAAAACAAACTAATGACCAAAAGACCAAAATGAACTAAATGATATAACCTAAAAAAGTCATAACCCAAAAATACACCAAATTACCAACCCAAAATAAACCAAATAACCTAATATAAAAAATAGATAAACCAAAAATTAATAAAATAACCTAACCTAAAAAGACATAACCCAAAATGAACAAAATTAAATAACCCAAAATAAACCAAATAACCTAAACCCAAGTAAACTAATTTATCTAACCAAAAAATTTACAAATAACCAAATGAACTAACCAAAAACAACGTAACCCTGAAATGAACCAAATAAATCAACCCAAAATAAAACAAATGACCTAACTCAAATATAACATAACCCAAAGATGAACCAAACTACCTACTACAAAATTACTTAAACCAAAGTGAACAAAATAAAATTTCCCAAAATAAACCAAATTATATAACTCAAAAATGACTTAACCCAAAAATGAAGCAAATGAACTATCTTAAAATTAACCAAATGGTCCATCCAAATAACCAAATGGCTAAATAGGCCAAAATATCTAACCCAAAAATGAACCAAATGACACAAATCATTAATGAAATAAACACCATCACCCAAAATGAATCAAATGAACAAACCAAAAAATATGAAAAATACTCTAACTGATTGACCAAATGACCGAATTACCAAATAAACTTACAAAAAAAATGAACCAAATGACCCAATGACCAAAATAACCAAGTGATCAAATAACCAAATAACGTAACACAAATATAATTGGACTAAAATAAACATTCAAGAGGAATCCATATAATACCCATGTTTATCATGCTAATTAGTATGTATTTATTATGTTATGACACTAGTATTAAATTTCTAATTAAATGTATATTTATATTCCAATGAAAAAAATGTCAAATATTAAAAACATGTGAAGGAAGGGAATGTCTAAAAATTATTTATGCATAAGAGAGATGGTAATTCCTATTTTGGTTCCCCTTGTGAGTGTACAGTTGCAAACTATTATAACTATTAATAGATAGATACCATGTAATTAATTAACATAGGTTTCATTTATGAATTATATCGTATGATCTAGTTAATTCATAATTGGAAACAATTGATAGATAGAGACCATATAGTTAACTAATATAGTTTTTATTTATGAATTATAGCATATGATCTAGTGTGACTCTTCTTTATTTTATGGATTATTCAAAAACTAAAATTTCAATTCATTCTAGATTGTGTTGAAGACCTATGTAACTTAAATTGGTTAATTGAAGATGAGATTATCACTATATTATTAATCTAGCATAGCTTCCACCTCATCCATGCTTCTAATTTGAGATTGAATTTCACTTAATCACATGTAGATTCATTCCCTTGCATAGAATTGAAGTTAATATCACATAGTGACTCACCACTATAATTTAATCTAATGTAGGAAAGTTTTAACTTGATGTGAGTATATGGTTAATCTCTCATGTATTCATAATTTAATTTGATTTAGTTTTGTTTATCAATTTCATATTATTCAATAATGTACTATTATAATAATCAATTTCATTTGTAGTAGGATACATTGGGCATTAAAGGTTTTGTTCCTCAATAAAAAATTATTTTTCTTGAGTAGGAGGGAAAAAGGATAGAAGTGTTGTAAATTCACAAACACAAGAAAAGATTGTAAGTGTTTTTATTGATATTTCAAATTTTGATACCCAATTCATAATTAAATATCTTGTTTATATTTTCAAAAGTATGCCCTGGAGTCCCTTTATAATAAATAAGATTAAAATTTTGAACCAAATTATTATTTGAGATCGGTATTAGGTGAGGAGCACTAGGGGAGAGTCTGATGTCGACCTGGGAAAAGCATTGTCCCCATTAGGTATTGGAACTCATCGAGAACCTCTCAAAGCTCTCACACCACTAAGATGAAAAAAGATCATAAAGAAGTAGTTGAGGCAAAAAAAATAGCTACACAGGAGCATGAAAGTGGTAAACTGGTCATCGAATAGTTTATGAAAGTTATGAAAGTTATATATCTATCACTTCCATCACACACTGCTAATGTTTTTGATTCATGTGTGGAAACAATGAACTCTTTATATGTTGCACTGAGTGATGTCAATGAGGGTCCTAGTGGAGGTCAAGGTGATGATTATAATGGTGGTGGTGATGTTGGTTCTCTAGGTGTTGATGCTGGTTATGATTATGATAGCATTAGTGGTAATGAGGGAGATATTGATCCCCACCATTTTGAGTTGAAATTAAAGAGACATGTGTGGATGATGTTTAATTAATTTAGATTTATTATAATTTCATACCAGAACCATATTAATATATATAATATTATATATGATCTATTTAAAACATTTATCACCCATTTGTTTGTAATATTTTATTATTATCATTATTTTGGATGTTAACTGCTTCATTTTTCATGTATGTTTCGATTTGTTAGTTTCATTCCATATGTCTTGCACATGGTTTAATCATATCCATAATGTTATTAATGATATAAATATCATATATATATATATTCAATATATAGAAATTTGGATTCATCCATAAAATATAGAGATAAAAAATGAATTACACCGTTAAGGGAGATGATAGGTCGTACATACACATGAACGCTATTTTCACTCTTCGAAGAATGGAATGAAAGAAAGTTAAATAATAATTCACATTAATAGGATCATTTTTATATCATATAAATATTATATATTCATTAAATATATCCTTGTTACAATCCATGTAAATCATAAATGAAAAATGGATCGCATCATTTTGTGATGGTGATAGTCCACACAAACACACGAGCGAGGTTATCATATTCAATGAATTAGAGGGTAAGAAGGTAGATATGATAATATAATTTTATAATAATAATTATTTCATAAATATCATATGTATTCATTATTTCCATATTTATAACCATCTAATTAAAGTGGTGATGAAAAAAAATTATACCATTATGTGGAGATAGTAAGTCGTATATAAGCATGAGTGATGTTTTCACTTTTTTTAGGATGAAAAATAGATGGAATATGGTTGCACCATAAACATTATAAAATATAAGTATATTTATGATACTTGATTTTTTATATTAATATGGGTAAAACATATTTAGTGGAATTATAAAAATAAATAAACCTGAAAGAGTCAGTAAAGACGATTGTCTCTTCCTCAGTAGACTTCCTTTATATTCCTTCTTAAGGACCCTTGGAATGGTCTTTAAAGAAGAAAAAAACTCTAATTATTATATAGGGGATTTTATAAGTGAATTTTTTAGGGTTTTATTAAGTTAGTTTTCTCAAAGTTGTGTAAATAAAAGAGAGATGGGATGTCCTTTTATAAGTGAGGGGAGGGGCATTCATAGAATTTATTAAAGTATCAAATTAATGTAAATTATTTTTCATGTAAAGATGGATCCAAATTGATATAATTAGAATATAATATGAGGATTATTATAAATACTATCATAAAATAAATTTTTTATAAGTTTTGGTTATGTTTCCATCATAATATTTTAGTTTTAACCCTCATTAACCTTTTCGACAATTACTACAATATTAATGATTTCTATACTTTAATGGTCAAGAATGTTACCATAAAAAGAAAAACACCCATAAATGGACCATGGTTGATTTAATAAATCATCTTAAATCAATTTTTCTAAAGATAATATTTTTTTATGAATAATAAATCATTTAATAAAATATTAATTTTTATAAAATATCATTAATGTCATTTTTGGAACTATTCAAATAATTTGATTTTGAAAACAACATGAAAAAAAAATTAATTTGAATAAAATCCATTAAAACATATCTAATATGTTATATATGTGAAAAAAAATTGTGACTCTATAAATCACCAAAAAAAATTTCTTTTAGAGTTTTTATAAATTAATACTCAGTTTTTCTACTCCTTACATAAGCACTGCATGGGCACTGTGTAAGAATTTAAGGTAATTATTACATCACTAAAAATTAAATATAAATTATCATGATAAAAAACTTATAAATTTAAAAATAAAATTTTTATATTTACTGAATATTTATATTTACTCACATATATGTAATGACAACTTATTTAATATGCTATTTTGACTTTTCTAGCCTTGTGCAAGCATTGCACAAGCATTTGGATAAGATTCTTATTATATAACTTCAAAGATAAAAAATATAAATAAAAATAATCATTTATAAATAATATTGAAAAAAATGTATTAATACACATTTAATTCTCCATTATTATCATTAGGACACCAAATATTACTTTTCTAGTTCTGTGTAAGCACGACGTCAACACTAAAAATGATTTTCATAATTATCATGAAATAAATTATAATTTATGTGTTTTGATTTTTTATATTATATTTTTATTATATTATTATACATTATTCATTACAAAAGTTTAATAAAATTTTATATCCTATTTATATCTTAGAGATATCATAAAAGATATCGTATTTCATAAAAACTATATTTTTTATTATTCACCAAAAATTTAACTTCTTTAGAAAAATATAAAAAATAATGATAGGAAAAATTTAACTTTATAAATAAAAAAATTAGGAAAAATTCATGAAATTAAATTCTTATAATTTTCTAAAATTACTTTTAATATAAATTCATAAAATACAATAAAAATGTTTTTAGAAAAAAAACATTTTTAAGCTAAAAAATGAACTTATACCAAAATTAGGTATAATGATGAATCCTATGTAATTAATTGGTTTTTTATAATAAAAGGAGAATTATGTTAATTTAAGTTAAATTTTTAATTTTAAATTACTTTATCTAATGAAAATAAATGACATATTTATAATAAAAAGATATTTTTCACCATCCACTAAAAAATCAATTTTTTTAGAAAAATCTCAAAATTTCACCCTAAGTTAATTTTGATATGATGTTTTAAAAAATTATGTTTATTTTATAAAATAAAATTTCTAAAAGTTACTGAAATTAATTATAATATTATCCCATAAAAAGCAATAAGAACTATTTTTGAAGAAAATGTATTTTTAAACCATAAAATAACCTTATTAAAAATCGAGTAATAATTTATTATTAATCAATAAATTATATAAAACCTTTATACATATTTTTATTAATGTGTTTAACCCTATTAATTACCTATAATCCAAAAATTAGGTGATAATAATATTTTTAATAATATATTATGGTTCAATTTATGCTTGATGTTGTGTGTTAAGCAAGCTATTCGGCACAATATTCTAAATTTTTGGGTGTTATATTCTACCCCATTAAATAAATCAAACCTTCATAATTTTATCTCAATCGTAAAAGGTTAAATATTTTAAAATACCTTTTTTTCAAACCCTCATCATATATAAGGAAATAAAACCACTTTTGAAAAGGGAAAGTGGGAAATAAAAAGTTTTCCTAAAATACCACATATCTAGGTTCCTATATAAGGAGAACCTTAGTAGAAAATAAAAATATACATAAGGAGGTTAAAACTAATGTCCAAGTACTCATAGAGAATTATAGAGAATGCAGTCATGAGAATGTTAACAACTATAAAACCATAAATCTATGATGGGTGAAAAGACCATCGATTAACTAGAAATGAAGGTAAGAGTATAACATTTTTTTTTCAAGATCATTTTCATCGAGTTGAGAAATTCCTTTACCATGTGGAAATATCCTTACTAAAAAGTAAAAATTCACCCTTTAATAAATTTCCACAACAATATAATCCTTTTATCGAAATGATGATTATTCAAGTTGAATTTATCATGCATTAGACATTGAAATCAACTTCTACTGGATTATATAATCCACCAAATGATAACAATATATTCATCCTATATTTATTAAAAATAAAATGGTTATCACATTATAAGATAATAACCAAAATTAATAAACCTTAATATGAATAAATAATACATTAATCTAGAAAATACAACAACAAAACCAAAGGTTTTACATATATCATTCCCTAAATAAATAACCTTATAACCCTAATAATATAATTATTCCCAAATAATACTTTATGTTAAACCTAAATTTTATATATACCTCAACCCAATAAAATGTTTCCTAAAATATCATTAATCACCATAAAATACTAAAAATTCAAAAATATTTATTCCTATAATATGCTTCCCAACACCAACTTAATATTTATCGGTTAAATCATTAAATAAAAAATGTCATACTAACTAAGAAATCACACAGGATAGTGATAGGTGATGCACCCTTGTTTTCACCTAGATTTTGGGTTTTCCTTTTTATAAAAATACATTAATATAATTCCCATAAAGTTTCCAAAAATATGATTAACATCCTCAAAAATAAAATTAATCGTCAAATCACTTTTTAACCACTAAGGTTTTCTATATAGAATATTTTTTCCACAAAATAAAATAATATTAATTGAATATTATTAAATTAAAATCAATGATCGTATCAATCCTAAAATTTATCAATAACTTTAAACTTATGTTCACAAAATATAAATGCATTATTCCTCAAATAACATTCTCACTAAAACATATACCAAAACAAAGTGTTTTGTTCCCATAAATGTCTCCCAAAATATCCTCAATAACATTAAACTCTCATGACATAAAAAGTAAAAAGAAGTATCTATGAATTTAAAATTATTATCAAACTTATATTTATCAACCCAAGTCACTTTAGGTTTATACCATATCACTATAGAATATCATAGGTTTCCATAGGTTCTATTCTCTAATTCATCATAATGGTTCCTAGAGAAAATGTGAATTAACCCAAGTATATCACCTGAGAGTGTAAAACAAAGTGTTCAATAAGGTCACACTCACTGTGCACTAGAATTATGGCCAAAATATACTCAAATAACTCTTTTTAGGGTTATTACCACTAGATGTATCTATTCCAAAACTATGTCCACTTGTAGTATCTAGATATGGATGTATTTCTAGGAAAACCACATAATCTTTACCTTAACAAAAACTTTATGATATTATCCTATAATTATAAATATCCTCAAGGTTAATTATAGGGATATGTTCCCTAATATATGTTTTCCTAAATCTTAATCCCAAGTTTTCTACTAAACATCATCTGATACCAAATATATAATCCCAAACTCCAATAACCAAGATTTGATGTCTAATTTATTACATTAGCATAAGATACAAGGGATCTCATCTCGAAGGACCAAGAAGTTTAGTAGGATTGAATAACTATATGTAAACATGATTTATATTTAATATTGGAAATAAAATATAAAACATAGTAAAAGTAAATATTCGGTATCCTTGAACTCATTCAATGATTCCTTCTTCATATCCTACAAAAATCAAAAAAAGGGTGTGATGAAATTCTCAGTAAGGGTTACGTACAATGAAATATATTATGAGTAAATAATATATAATTAATGTGGGAAGGTAAATAACTGAAAACACATACTATTTAACCAATAACTTGGGAATAAACCACATCCTTGGATAATGTCAATGCATTAATCTCATGGATAATAAAAACTAAATTCTCAATGAAGGAAATTCTTAATGTTGGATTCTATGATATCATATATCATGATATTTTACCATCAAGGCCTTTCACCAAGGATGTTCAATTGATGTTTAGGTATACAAAAAAACACATTTAATAAATTTGGCCATATAGTTTATTTCATGAGACCATTTGATGCATCAAGGGGATATATAATTATGGGACCATCCATTACTGCATGTCCAATGCATCCATCATAAATCGAATGATAAATTTAATTCATGAAAAACATGATTTATTAACAAATATCCATATTGAGTAAATAATACAGAAAATCAATATTTCCCCAGTCAATCAAATAACTTTTATAGTAAAACACCGCATGTAGAAATGGAATACAGTTTAAGAAATAATCATATCCATGATAAAAAAATATAGATATTCAATAAAAATGTAATGTACAATTAAAGATAATCACAATAAAGTGAATGTTTCAATATAAAGTTAATTACCACAAAATTAATCAAGAGATAAGATATGACCATTAGAAAAGTAGATTTTTTGTAAAATCAAGTCTTTTAAAGAACAAAATAAAATGGAAGAAAAATAATTAGAATAAATTTTCATTAAAAAAATTCTTTTCAAAATCATTGAAATCTTGTAAAAGAGTATAAATATCAAAAAATAGTAATGATAGCTGGAAAATCTGTTAACTCCATATATGTTAAAAATAAACATTCCTTTTGAATTTTTGTAAAATTAAGTAAAAAATACCCATTCCAGAAAAACATTAGAAAGATTCATTTAAAAACTTTTAATAAGTAAAGTAAAATATAAAACATCCTTAATAAATAATTTATTTAAATGAAAAGAAATTTTGAAAAACAATTTTGAAAAATATGGACATTGAATAAATATATACCTCATTAAAAGGAGAAATATGATCGTATTTTATTTTAAATATTTCTTTGGTTGATTCAAGTGAAAAAGAGAGGAAAAGTGGGAATAAAATATTTAAACTCATTAAATATCCCAAGGATAAGAAAATAGATGGAGTTTATTAAGGATATATTATAATAGTCCTTTAATGAAAATAAGATCAATCCAAATAAAAATGAGAATGCAAAATAAATTCTTACCTATTTGGAAACTTTAAAATTGCAACCCTTAGAAGAATAAAATTTAATTGATAATTTAATCATAATTAATAAATATATATTCATATTAAATAAACCAAAGGAGAAGTATATACACCACATAAAAATAAACATGTTCATAATCACAAATATGTCTCAATAGAGAGGAAATTGAAATTAAATTCCTTACAAAGATCGTATTATTGAATTGAGAATCAATAAATTGAGTGATTATGTGAAACAAATGTAAATCCACAAAAAACAAGTGAAAATTTAAAATAATAAAATTAAATGTCCTTCCACACATAATCATGGAATAACATATTCAATGAAGTAGAAGTATAACCCAATGAATGGAAATTGAGTTAAGAATTCTCTTACCTCAAGTTCGAATTGCCTTGTATGTGCTTTTAATATCATGTATAATAAATTTATATTTATTATAATTACATACCACAATTTTATTCATATATATAATATTATATATGATCTATTTATAACATTTTATCACCATTTTTTAATAATATTTTATTATTATTACCATTATTACAGTTGTTAACTGCTTTTTTTTATGTATGTTTTGATCTAGTACTTTCAAACCTTGTATCTTGAACTTGGATCCATAATATAAAGAATATTATTAATTATGTAAATATAATATATATATATATATTTATATTAAATATATATATATATATATAAATATATTTAAATTCATCTATAAAATATAGAGATAGATAAATAAATAACAATGTTCATGCAGACGGTAGACTATACGTACACATGAACGCTATTTTCACTCTTCAAAGGATGGAATAAAATAAAGGTGAATAATGATTAAAATTTAAGGGATAATTTTATATCTTATATATTATATTTTCATTAAATATATTCTTATTATCATCCATGAAAATCTAAAATGAAAAATGGATCACATCGCTTCGTGGAGGTGGTAGTCTACATATACGCACAAGCGATGTTATCATATTCTAATGGATTGGAGGGTAAAAGGATGATATAATAATATAATTTGAGATTTATAATTATTTAATAAATATAATATATATTTATTAGTTCTATCTTTATAAACATCCAAGTAATGTTATGATAAAAAAATTACACTGCTACGTGGTGATGATAAGTCATACACACACACGAGCGATGTTTTCACTTTTCTTAGGATGGAAAAGTGATGAAATATGATTTTAACATAATAATAATAATATATAAATATATTTATGATACTTAATTTATTATTTTAGTATGGTTAAAATATATTTCTAGGAAGTAGAAGAATAAATAAACTTGAAAGAGAAGGTAATAGCGATTACCTCTTCCTTGGTAGGCTTCCTTTAGATCCCTTATTAATGAACCTTGAAATGGTTTTTAAGAATACTAACACCTATAATTCATGGATATGGAAGTTGATAAGGTAATTGGGTAGGTTTCTTTCTAGATATGTTGCTCAAAATGGTGTAAATAAAAGAGAGAAGGGGTGTCTTTTTATAAGAGGGGATAGGCATTCTTGGAATTTCTTAAAGTATTAAATTAATATATATTTTTATTGTCAAAATGAATCCAGATTTATATAATTATAATATAATATTATTATGATTTTAAATAATCCCATAAAATTAAATTTGGACATTTTTTTTATGTTTCCACCCTAATCATTTAGTTTTAACCCTTTGTTAAACCTTTTACAATTACAACAATATTAAAGTTATCTACTTTTTAAGGGTTAAGAATGTTACCATAAAAGGAAAAAAACCCATAAATGGAACATGGTTCATTTTATCAACCACATCCCATTAATTTAGATAATGATAATATTTTTATGAATAATAAATAATTTAATAAAATATTATTTAATATAAAATATCATTAATGTCAGTTTTGGAACTATTTACATAATTTGAATTTGAAAAAAAGAAAGAAAATTAATTATAATATGATCCATTAAAACATCTCGAATATGTTATATATATGTATAAAATTTACATGACACTATAAATCACCCATTAAATATTACTTTTATACTTTTTAATAATTATTTACTTGGTTTTTCTACTTTTTGTACAAACACTATGTCGGTGTTGCATAATAAATTAAGGTAATTATTTCATCGATGAAAATTAAAAAAAAATTACCATGCTAAAAAAAATATTAAGTTCAAAATAAACTTTTATATTCATTAGATATGTATATTTACTCACATATATGTCATGATAACTTATCTAATATGTTATTTTGACTTTTCTAGCATTATACAAGCATTGCACAAGAATTTAGATAATATTCATATCATATAACTCCAAAGCTATAAAATATAAATAAAAAATAATTTATACATAATATTCAATAAAAAATTCATGAAAATACTTTTCCTTCTCTATTATTATCATTAACATACCAAATATGACTTTTCTAGTGTTGTGCAACCACTGCATCGACACTGAAATTGATTTTCATATTTATCATGAAATAAATTCTAATTTATATTTTTTTGAATTATTTTTATATTATATTTATATTATATCATAATACTTGATTCTTTACATAAATTTAATAATTTTTTACATCAGATTTATGTCTTGGTGATATCATAAAAGATATCGTATTCATAAAAGTTATTTTTTACTATTCACCAAAAAATTAACTTCTACAGAAAAATATCAAAAATTAATATTAGTATAAATTTTAATTTATTAATAAAAAATAATTCAATTTAATGAAATTAAATTCCTGAAAGTATAATAAATTACTTTTAATATAAATAATCAAAACACAACAAAAAATAGTTTTTAAGAAAAAAGCCTTTTAAGCCCAGAAATGAACTTATACCAAAATCAGATCTAATGATGACTCATATGTAATTAATTATATTTTTTATAATTAAAAGTTAATTATGTTTCTTTAATATTAAATGGTATGTTAAATTATTTTATTAAATTAAAATAAATGAAAGTTTTATAAAAATCGGTATTTTTCACTATTCACTAAAAAATCAAACTTTTTGAAAAAATCCAAAATTTGACCATAAGTTAATTTTTATATATTTATTTCAAAAATAATTTTCATTTTATAAAATAATATTTCTAAAATTTTCATAAAATAATTATAACATTTTATCACAAAAATCAATAAAAACCATTTTTGAAGCATAAAATGAATTTTTTAGAAATTAAGTACTTATTTATTATTAATAAATACATTATATAAAACCTTTATACATATTTTTCATATTTTTTTGACCCTATTAATTCCCTCTAATCAAATGCTTATGCAATAATAATATTTTAATAGTATATCATAGTTTATTTAATGCTCAATATTACGTGTTAATAAAGTTATCAAGCATAATATTCTAAAATTTCAAGGTGTCACATATCATCTTCCACATAGTTCTTTTACTAATTTCTGTGGAAAGAGGTTAGTAATATCCAGGGGATGCAAGGAGTTCACTGGAGGTAGTTACCGTTTTATTTGTAGGGGAGGGAGTTAAGGGAAGCATAGGGATTTTTCTGTTTAATTTTTTCACTGATTCTATATTTCATTGCTTATTTATTTATTCCTATATATTTGATTTATCCTAGAAAATTGATATAAATATAGTTCATAAAGAAATTTTATTTAATCATCTATTTTTTGTTAATTATTTATCGGTCAAAATCATTCCAACTTGGTTCAATTTGATGTTTATTACTAGTTGTTAGCCCATGGGGATTCAGAAAACCCCACAAGCCTTTTTGCAGACTAGTTCAGGCATCCAATAAAGGTACAACTCAGTTTAGTTTAAGAAACAATGGTATTAGAGAACCATTTTTTATTTGGGTATTCATGTTAGATTAGATAAAGTACTATCCAAAATCTAGAGTTAGGTCATGGGGATGGATGATCACCACCACTCGTGACGAAACTCGAGTTTCCATGGGATGTTGGGGTTTGATTTTCTATATTGATTTTTTACTTTGATTATTTTATATGAGGTTTGGTTCATGTTAGTAGTGTTTTTAATTATGATGATATTATATGAATTTCTTAAATACTTTTCAAGTTTTGGGGGTGAAATGGGAGTTGCACTAGTGTTACCCAATTAGCTTGCATGTCCTAGAAATCCATGTGCATTTCGAGTACATGGTTCAACATAACTCTCTATGGAAATAGTATTAATGGAACATAAAACTTCAATCCATGAAGCAAAAACATTCATGGCTACTAGATATATTTGGAAATCAAGTTTTGAGATTAGTTTGATCCAAATTATTTTAGGTTATGTATAAGTATTATTTTGATTGGTTTGGTTGATATTTCATAATGGAGATGTAATTTTTAAAAGGAGAGGGTTAGTTTTGAAAAATATAATGACAAATAGGATTTCATTACATGAATGAAAGTTCATTTAGAGTTTGAAAATCTAATTTTATGGGTAAAACATGGAGTTTTGGAAATTGAAAAAATATTTTTATAAAATAATTAAAGTGTAATTGATGTTTAAAAGTTTTTGAATGTTTTTATAAAAAAACATAGAAATATCTTAATTATTTTTGAATCATAACTTTAATATTCCAAAATAAAAGTGTGTGATTACAATAATGTTTTTAGAAAATAATGTTTTGATCTTGTTTAGTTTTATGACTTTGGGTGATGATTTAAGATTTTTTAGTTTGACCATTTCTTGGAAGGTGAATTGTTTTTGGGATTTGGTGTTTTGGAAAATGAATAATATTTTATGAGTGATGACATTGGGTTAAATTTTTATCTAAATAGTGTTTTTGAATTTTTACTAAAGTATGGGATTTTAATACTATTCTTAATAAATTTGTTGAAATTTCAAGGTTAAAAATTTTATTTTTTGAAATTATTTAAGAAGATGAAAATCATGGTCTTGTTTAGTGGTTAGGGCTATTATTTTGGAATTTTGTTTTGGATTATGACCCATTTCTATTTGGGTTGATTTGAGTTGGGTTTTGTTCTAAATGTTTTTTTCATTAATTTTTATTTTAAATTTTCCTCCCTAGAAAGTACATCGGGTTAGTGTCTTTCTAGGATTTGGTGTTTCCTTTTTAGTGGCCAATTATACCTCAATTATTAGACAATTAACCATGATTGGGTTTTTCTGATGTCCTTGAGGTATTTGATGCAACCCGATTCTCAGTAAGCTTGGAAGCAATTTGAGGTTAAGGGTGTTTCTGAATCGATGATTCTTCGTGTATCTCAATAGTTTCTCATGCTTAAAATGTTTTTGAAACTATTTTAGTGAGTTATACATGCCTCTTTGATCCTTTATTTCACTCTTAATCTGTGGATTGTGGTAATTAGTGATGGGATTTGACATGGGTTTGAATAGGGGGAGTATGGGAAGGGAAAAACTTGGATACACTAGTTGAGGGTATGCCTTAGCTAGTTTTTGTTGGACTTGTTAACGTCTATATAGTTAGTGAATTATATTTTAGAGTAGGTGCACTTACCAGAGTAAATCCAAATGGATTTGTCAGAATGAGAGGGTATGGCTATGCCATCGGTACTAGCATGTGCTTGCACAGGAAGCCTAGCCAGACGGCCATGCAAATGTGGAGAGCTACTATTATGATGCAGATGTTGGGGAGGGGAAGTTCCTTGTAGATAGTCTGTTTAAATTCCCTAAAACCTTTGGGTCATGTAATCTCCTAAAGTCTACGGTCCATGTAATCTCTGAGCCTATGGGGCTTGTAAGGGTTCCCCTCATCCCTTGAAAGGGGGTTATCAAAAATCAGTAAAAAAATGAAGGCCTTTGGGCCATTCGGGGTAGGTTACTCTTACCTTAATCCTAAAATAGGGTGGAATCCCATTTTGTTTTGGTGAGGGATATACATGGTATGTGTCCCTTATTTCCCTTTCATCCTTATTTCAAAGAATGGTGAGGGGAGATTCAGTGGTCTCTATTTTTGGGTTTTCAAAATGTTACTTGGATTTTTATCTTTATTAAGAGTTGTTTGATGGAATTTTGAGGATTTACCTTATCTTATATTCCTTAATTTTGTTTTTATTCATGTTTCTTTATTTTTTTTTATTTTTTTTTGGTGATTTGGGAATTGTGAGATCCTGTTTCTACTTGGATAAGTAACGATTGTTTTGGTAAAATTATGTGTATATCTTTGATTGTGTTTCATGCTAAAAATCTCTTCAGCTAGAATCTTGAAATTTTCATTGTAGTGATCCATTAGAATGTTCATGTTAATGTGATCCACCATATTAGTGTCATTATTATATATAGGGGTTTTCCATTTTGAATCTTAGTTTTCTAGTTCTTCCTTATATTTGTCGGGTGCGAATTTTTGATCTATGAGTCACATCAAGGTTTATGGTTTCATTGGTTTGGGTTTGAATTTGAGATACTTTGGAGTAGTTTATTGTTTTGATCCTTTTAAATTTATTTATTTTCTATGATGTGTCTCTTTATGAGAACTAGTAAATGTGTCTTCCTTTGAATTCAGTGACTTTATTAGGGACGAAAGTGTTTATCGTGGGGAGAAATTCCACACCCAAACCTTTATTTTATTTATTTATTATTTATTTTTTACTCAAACTACATACCATGCCTATTTAAAATTTTGAAATTTTGAGGGTTTGGGAATGTTGGACGGTTAGCATGCACGATTTATTAAACTATGTGGAGCCTATGTAGATAAAATGTAATTTTTTATAGAAAAATTTCACATGGTTGGTACATGGTTAATGAAACCATACATACCAACCATGAATTATCCAGGTGTGTCTTTTAGGGGTGAATGGTTGGGGCATAGTTTATTAAACCATTCATCCAAATCGTGTGAGTTTTCCAAACCTAAATAATAATAATAACTAATTATATTACCCATATCCCCCTTAACCTATATTTCACAACCATTTTCCCCTAACTTACTCATCTTGCATAACCCCCCTACTCGCGGTTCCCCTCTACCTCACATATCACTCTTTGGATGGTGATTTCCTCTAGATTTCTCCACAATCCAGTTTTGATCCCTTAAGGTAGGATCCTTCTCCTTTCTTCTTCTCCCTCTTTCCTTGATTTTTCTACTCTGTTCTTTCCATATCTAGATTACAACAACCAATGTCACTTTAATACCCAATTTAATTGGGTATTTTAGATATTTATGGTTCCTATTAGTTGTTCTTGCCTCTTTAGACCTCATTGAGGTAGATTCAAGCCTCCATTTGTGAAGGAAATGAGTTTTGAGTAGGTTACTCTTATTTTTTGTCTTTAAATTTTAGAACCATTATTTCTTGAATTTTTAATACCTTGATTAGATATTAAATGATAATAATAATTATGTTCAAGATTATTTGAATTTGAAATCAAGTTCCAATTGATTTTAACTTCATTTCAGTAGTTTTCCCTAAATTGAAAGTTTGATAAAAAAATCTTGACCAATTTATTTTCTACACTGGTTGTTTTGTAAATGCTTTAAAGGAATTTAATTAATACATTATATTTTTTTAATAGATGTTTTGGGTTTAAAGTGGGGTTCATATCTTGTTTGAAAAATGTTTATAAAAGTTTTATGTTTTTAAAAATGTCTTTATATATATATATTAGTTCTACACATATATATGGGAATCCATATATATGTGTGTGTATGTGTGTATATTTTTTCATAAGAATTTTGAATTCATTTAATGGGATATATTTGTGTGTGTGTATATATATGAGTAACTGTATATGGGTAAAAATTTAGGCCTTTAAACTTAATCTTGTCACTTTGGTTTTCTAAATGTATTGAAAAGAAGGTGAAATTTTAGTATGGTTTAAAAAATGTATTTGGAAGTCTTGTTTGGTGTTTTTTAAATAATAGTAATTCATTGTGATGATATTGATGTTTATTTTTATGTCACCTTAGTTACTTTAAATTTTTTCTCTTTTTCCTGAGAAATGTAAAAAATTTTCAGCATGCTTTGATCGTGGTTGAATTGAAAATGGTAATATGATTTGATATGAAGGGGAAAATAAAGCATAAGGGAACCCTGGGTACTTAGGCGGGTAGACAAGGACAAGTATGATAGTTAGAGGTATCAAGGATATGGACTACCCTCCCTAGCCTTGGACTACACTACAACACCAACTAAACTATGTGATGATATGAAATAGTTTCCATTGGGACTCGGGTTTTGTCCTCTTTAAGGACTCATGCATAGGAACAATTTTATATGGTTCAATCACTAAGAGTATGAGGATCCTAGGGCCTTACTTTAGTAACCTAGTGCTTCCCATTGTGATTGATTTGTTTTTTTTACTTTTTATGACCCCTTTTTAAAATTGATAAGTAATTTAATTCATATTAAGTGAAATGTATCTTTTAAACTAAAATATTATTTCATTTAATGTTTGAAATTAATGTTTTATTAAAAATGAATAACCCTCTATGTTTTGAAAGGTTATTTTATTTTTAAAATAATAAGAATCATTATTTGATTTTTAAATAAATATTGGATTAATACCTACTTTTATAAATGTATTTTAAATAAGAATAAAAGGATATTTTATTTTATGACTTGAACATGGGGTGTGGTTTACTTGGAATGCCTACAGAGTTTTTTACTCAAGAATATTATAAAATTTCATTTTTTGGTTCTAATTTAGCTTATTTCTTCTCATTAAGAATGTTTTTTTGAGGTTTTATGGTACTTTATAATGTCACATGGAGGTATGTTGTTTATTTTATTTTATTTTTATTTTATTTATCACATTGGATGTATATTCCTTTTTACTATTTTCTATGGATGAAGGGTAGTAATATCTATAGGAGTCCAGGAGGGCACTAGAGGTGGCTATGATTTTATTTTCAGGGGAGTGAGTTTGAAAAATTGGAGGGATTTTTTGGTTAACTATGATGCATGACACTATTTTCCAGCCTGTGGGGATCTGTAATGTCTCTCAAACCTTTTCATAGACCAGTTCAGGCATTTGAAGGAGGGATGACTCAGGCTGGTTTATGATAATTATTATGGGATTACATAAATATACCATGGAAATGTAGGTCCTTCGTATTAAAGAACATACATATAACACACAACTATAAAATTTAGTTTAATAATAAAATACTATAAACCCATGAAATTATATTAAATTTAATAGAATAAAAACAACACATTCATTGGAAAATCAAATCTCTTGACCAGTCACATAAATTCAATGAAATTTCATTTAAACATTGATAACATTTATATCTAATCTCTATCTTAATTAAGATTAAGTTCTATTGAATCAATAATTAATGGTTTTATTAATTAATTATTTATTTATCTTAATTGTTAATCTAATTATCTGGAAGATACATAATATTCTCATCCAATGTAATTTAAATAAATTAAATGAATTAATTTTATTTAAAATTATATAAATACACCATGTGTACTTACCATGTACACAACCTATACCCTTTTGGTTAGAATAGATTCAGAATTAAATTTATTACATAGATTGTGCTGGAAGATACACGACATGTTCCCTTTCAACATTTCTTACATAGAATGTGTATTAAATAAAATGTTTGTAACATGTATTATGTTTATTTATGTTTATGTACTATTTTCATGCATGGTATATCAGCATACACAACATGTCACATAATTACACGATGTGAAGTTTCTTGGCTCAAGTTGTGTAATCAGCATGATAAGTTTGACTATAGGGATCACCATTGATATATACTGTGTATCACTGAATAGATCTATTAAGTGAAAAGATTCTACAACCAATATACATGGTTTTTATATGTATACAACACAAAAATAATTAATTTAAGTTTTTATTCATCATGGCATCCAAAAATTACCCAATGTGTGGAAAAACAATGGCACACGACATGTACACTGGATACACGATATTTAGTTTGTATTTAATTGAGTAATCATTCCTTATTCTTATAACAACACACATGAAATTGTAAAATTGTGTGTCTTATATGAGTTAGAATGGATTCTATAACATGTACATTGGATACAAAGCATGTAATCCTTTCGAGCTAATCCAAATCACATGTTCAAAGAATCAAAATGCAATATACATGGATTATTAATATTTTACACAACATGTACACTATATAAATGCAGTGTAATAAAAAATAAATCTATGTTATGTGACTTAATTAAATTATTTGGTGTGTTCATTAAATGTATAGCACATATGTTGACCACATGACCGCCACATCATGTTGGGGTTATATGGTTTCTACACTAACTACTCTCTATGTAATGATGCAATCTATGTGTCAAACAGTCTATTAATACAAAATGTCATTAATGAACTCATGTAATGACACCCTTAATGATGTGCTGCTATTGGAGAAACTGTGTGTTCTTGTGGTTGATTAATACAACACGATATTTCATTCAATTACATGTTGAGTAATCATATCTATCAATAAGGATCTCCAAATCCTCTATATATAATATTCTTGTGTTCTTCACCTGTTCTTGGTAACATGATAGTGAATAAAAATTTATCTTATATTCATGGATTATGAATGAAAATAAAATTGAAAAAAATCATGTTAAATGATAAAAAACATAAATAATTATAAATTTTAATGTGACCACTTTATTAACACTTGAATTTTCTGGATGCAATGGAAAGAAAAAAATGAAAAGCCCATTCCCAATGTTGGTTTTGTCAACTAAAATGAACTAGATCATGAAGAATTATCATCAGGACTAATAGATATGCCACAAGAAACCAGACAGGAATGCCACAACCAAGAGAGGGGATCTATCAAAGTTGAATTTATAATAAATTTAATATAAATAAATAATACATCGGTCTTGATGTCTTCCTTCGATGTAGATGTTGATCTCATGAACCCCATTCCAATTATTTCACCATTTATCTTAGAGGGCCCAAAGTTGATCCCCTCTAATGGTGATCCACACATGCTCCTTGATCTTGGAATGTCACTATTAGAACATTATGTGCTAGAATAAAGATGTTGATCATCTTGTATTTTTCATTGGTGATCACAAGTGTTCGTAATTATATCTTGAAGGTCATGTATATGTTATCTCAGGATCGATAGAGAGGAGTTATATAATCACTTCTCTTTTTCTTGAGAGAAACACTAGAGATTTTCTTCATTGAAATAATTCACTAGGGATGAGATGTCGTTGACAATAAAAATTATTATTTACATCTATTTCTATAAAATGATATAACAAGGTATATATAGAGTTAGAATTTAATAATTTTAACTTCAAAAGGTCCTTAATTAAATATTAAACCCATAATATACCCCATGACAAATAATAATAATAATAATACATAGAATTTGTGGTCTTACACAATGTTAAATGTCAAATAAGTATATAATTAATTAAATATTTATTTAATGATATATCATTCTTATATCATTCTTATCATCAGGAAATTTTGGCCTAAAAATTCTCCTCAACATTTACCAAACCTTTTAAATAAATATTTATTTAATAAATAAATACCATTTATTCAATAAATAAATAAATATTATATTCACAATCTTGTGAATAAATATTTTTTTATATTCATGTAACTAAATAAATTTATTCGTTATCTTGTGAATAATTCATATTATTTTATTACCTTGTGAATGATAATGATATATAAAAAATGTTTTATTTTATGGGCTTGTGAATATATATTTATTTAATTTTCAAGTGATATAATTAAAAGGTAACTGAATATTTGCAATCAAAAAATATTGAATAAATATTACACCTCATTCTTGAGAATAATATTAATTCTAACACTTAAATATAAATTGAATATAACTATGATCAAAGATTAATTTTATGTGTGACTCTTTGGGACCCTTTTTGAATGGTAATAAAAGGACTTTCCTAAAGTCCAAGATTAATATCTAGAAACAGGTCAATCCTCCCATAAAGAAACAATTTATGTATTAAAGAAATAAACCACATACAAACACTCACTATGAAATATAATCCATTTTTCATGATATCTCTAATCAAGTAGGTTGCATTACTTTTTGTCATCAACTTATGTTCTCAATTTCTCTTTCTTTAATTATCTATAATAAATTCATTAAACACCATGGTCATGGAATTAATCAAATAGTTACATTTCAATCAAATGGTATGAGATGTAAACTTCCATTAAATAAACTAAATCAAAAATCTGTTGTCAACTTATTCATTAATTCATATCACAAGAGATGCACCCAATATATACGACCTCTCCAAAAGTATATCTTTTCAATGTATTTTTCAATAATTCAATGTATGTGACTCATGAAATAAATTAATAATAATATTAATGTATAATGATCATTGAACACGTTCTTATATAAGAATATCTAATAAAATAAAAACACATGGAATTCATACACCCAGGTCTTTCCTCATAATCTCCTATCTTGGATATTACCAATTTAAAACTACATAATATGTAGTATCATCTACTCATGTGTACTAGAACCTAATATTCAACATACTATGTGTCAATTTATAGATTATTATCTTATCCATAAGGCTGAGGTTTATAAATATCATTATATAACTTCATGGTTCTCATCATAATAGGGAACTACTGTAACCTTTTCAACATAATAGATACTCAATGACATTAAAACATTAATATAACATAGAATAATTAATCATCTTGTGATAATAAATACATTTAATATTCATATATTTGATTGTATTCCGGTAATATAAAGTAAAAAGTAGTTGATTATATGGAACAAACTCTAACAAGTTATACAATGGGATAATAAACACACACAAAATAAAATAACTAGAATAGGGAAATTTATATAAAATTTTTCTCCTAAAATTATCATTCCCATGAACAATTCTATAAAAAAGAAACAAAACATCAGTAACATAATAAAAAATTTGGAAAAAAAATATGTAACCATGATAGGAATTTATGGAATAATCAATGATGGAAGATGGAGTTATTTAGAGGAAGTTAAAAACCCATATGACTGTTGAAATAATAAAACTGACAATTAGGAAAAGTAATCAAACCATTTGAATAGTAACTTAACTGATTATAATAGTAAAAATAATATTTTTTATCATATAAAATTAAAATATAAGGAAGTTAAATCATAATAAAATTACTTACAAAGTATTAAATATGATAAAATAAACATTTGATATAAATAAAGCATTATTATATTTTTTAAAAAATATATTTGTTTTATTTTTATTAAAATATATTTTTATGATAAATTTTAAAATTATAAATAAAATTTCATTTTCATAAAAAAAATTAATACAAAAATATGCTTTTTTAATTATAATATAATTTTATGAAATCATAATTAATCTTTATATACATTAGAAATTTGATCTTGTCTTACAAATTGATATTTTTCAATATATGATGATTTGATTTAAAAATGAAATTAGTCATATTTAAAAAATTATTTTGGTAAAATTGATTTTATTTTTGAAATTATAAAATAAAAATTTAATATGGGTGAAGTTTTTTTAATTTTAATAAATAATAAAATATAGAGGTGATTAGTAAAATATCATACGAGTACCATATTTTAAAATGGTGTATATGAAAAAATTTAATGTTTGTAGAAGTAATATGAATATTTATTATCCCCTTTGATATTAAATCACATTCCCCTTGCTATTTAATCACCCGTTTGATCACTATTGGATGATGTAAAATTTTATTCTAATATTTTATTCTAAAACACCCCTCCCCTCCCATTATAAATACCACCTTTCACTAACCCACTTATACTCACACCATAAGCTTCTTAGATCAACCAAAATCTACCAAAATACCTGTATTTAACTTTTTAACACATATTATAGGTTATGTTCTCATCAAAATATCACCTTTAAATTCATATTCCAATTATAAAAGTAGTCGTCCCAAGGAGTAAGGTAAAATCTCATAATTACCCTTTTCTATTTCTAACTTTCTTCTTATAAATCCCCTAATTATATTCCATACATCATGATATAATGACATAAGTATCATAAATATACTAAAATGATATTATATTCGTGAAATAACTAATACTTATCTTCCTCTCATTTATTTTAAAATGACCACATCACTCATATTATGGTTGATTCACCACCCAGATGGATGACGTATTTTATTTTTCATCACCACCTTCATGGATGGTTATATTAATAATTTTATAGTTAAATATGAGAATAAAATTTTTATTATATTTTATTTCACATTATATGAAGGTTTAATAAATATAAACATTAAATTAAACCAATTAAGTTCAACATGGTCGAAAAAAACTACCTAAATGAACTAACCATCAAAATATTAAATTTTTACTATATGAATCATTCTCATTTTTAATGACTATTTGATATTTAATTTTTTTTTTATTTTTCAAAATAAATAAAATCCATTCCATTAAACTTTTTGAGTTATGGACCCATTTCATAAGAGATTCAGTCATTGCCAATAAACCAACGTGACCTTAGAATCGTGAAACAATCATCCTCAGGATAGTGAACATGAGCATGAAACCTCAATAAAATGATTATAAAAAATCATAAATTAATAATAATAAATCAAATATACATGAATTTTATTATTAAAAAAGTATTTAATAAATTTAATTTTATTACCCAAAATGTTAGACACAAGTACATAGAGATTTGGGACCCAAGGTAAGGGAATTTCTAACCCCCCCCCCCCCCCCACTTTTCACTTAGGTTACACATTCTATATCTACCTTAATTTATCTCTCTAATATTCCAATGTACTTATTTTATATTATATATATATCCCTTACATATATACCTAGTTTATTTCCCTTTATTTTATAGGGTTTTTAAAGTTCCATTCTCAAGCTTCTCTCCAATGAAAATCTGATTAAAGGGAACTTTCTTGTTCATTATTCCATTTCATTTATAAATATTTTAACATTTCCACACTTAAATTATTCCTATAAATAATATATATTATATTTAAAATAATTTTGTTTCTTTTTATTTTTGGGGGGGAAAACATGTGCACTTCTTCTTTAAAGGTTCTTTACTCATCTATTAAAGCATGGTTTCATAGGTTCATTTCTATACTTACTTTTTTACTCATTTATTGTAATTTTTTATTCACATAAACTCAATATTTGTGACTAATTCAATTTTATAAAATTATTAATGTATAAAAATATTTATTACCCTTTTTTCTTGGAAGTCCTTATGATATATCATCTGATTACACTTTCATAAATGATAATGTAACCCATTTTTCTCTTGTTTTTTTTATACTTATAAATTATGTATAATTTCCTTTTTTGGAACACATAGGCTTGTACATATTATGATTTTTTGGGTGGTCTCAGAATTATACATCCAAAAAATGTGTTGGGAAATGGTTTCATGTCATTAGATATCATGTTTAGTGCACTGGCAATTAACCTTGCACAGTATGTTATGTTGCCTTTCCTATGAGCCCTAAATTATGTATATGATGTCATTTTTTGTATTGTTCTCACATTCTTATAGTTATATGATATTATTATATCTTCTTATTTATTCTATGAATCCTTTTGACTATATACAATCCTTCTATTTTATGATATCATGTTCTGCCTATTGACTTATATGTTATTATTTTTTATCATGTTTATTCCCTTACAAGGCTCTATAGCTCAACATTTTCCTTTATGTATATCCCTAAGGAATCCTTTTTAGTAATAGAAGTTAAATTAGATATATGATAAAAGTTTTGATATTTAAATAATTATGATGTATTTTTTTATAAATTTTATTATCTATGTATCTAATATCCTAAATACACCATACCTCTAGATTTTTATTTTTTGGTTTATGGATTTTTATGTTATAAATCATGTAATAATAGTGTATGAGATTTAAGTTTCTATATGTTAAGTATGGAAACTATTATATGTTTTTAAAAATAAAATCTAAATGGAAATAATAATAATATAATAATCTCAATAACAATATTATAAAAATGGTATGTCGTAATTATAAATCAACTATCATCCATGAAGTTGAAACTCATCTATCATGGGAAAAACTAGAATCCTAGAGATAATCTAGGATAACACAATAAAGAATCCACCTAATTGTAACCTAATGTGATTCACTACATGACACTAGTATTAAACCTATCTATCCCGAATGATCATAAAATATCCTTAGTACATTATAATACTAAGATGAGGTGACTAGTAAGAACGTAATCATAGCCTAACACAATACTCATACCAAGATTTCCCACTTAGCTACCCATGTTTTCCCATGACATAAAATGCATATGAGTAAAAAATATATTACATATAACAATATATAATAAATAATAATCATAATATACCCTCACATACAAACACCCTTCATATAAGAATCCCCTTTTTCCATTAAGCATTCAATATAATAAACATATACCCCAATCTGGACAATTTCACCCGCTTTAAAACAAATCATTACCACTTTAGATTTTTATATAAAATATAGAAGGGGATCACTTTAGGGGTATAGTTATATCTAGAAATACTTTTTTATAAATTTCCAATTGGGTATTTATAACATCATCAACAAAAATGGTTTATAAAGTCTTCTATGAAATCCAAATAAAGGAAACATCATCAAATATTTTCAACAAATAAACATTATAAAATATAATATTTTTATATCCAAACACCCATTAGTTCAAAGTAAATTTTTTAAAAGCTCCACTAAGAATTTTTTACAAACAAAAGTATGTATTTTTTTTATAAATTCTTGTATATGAATATAACAAAACTGGTTTTATTAAAGAACACTAAGATAGAGAGAGATAGAACATATCCATTAGCAATTAATAAATGGGTATAATTTTATACCCTTCAAAACATTGAAAACATTACATGGAAATGAGAAAGCATTAATGTCTTAATTTTAAATATTTGTGTATACAAAAATCTCCCTTATACTCACAAAGAACCTCTCATTGAATATTGGCAGCTAATATAGCTCAAATGGAAGAAATCATTGAATTTGTGGAAAATCATAAAATAGGGAATAAATAACCATTACTTGTGTGAGATCATGAAACTATGAGAGAAAAAAAGAGAGAATCGAATGGGAATTATATAATTGACATAAGATATCATTCATATCATATGGAACTCAAATGAGATAATAAATTAAATAACTTTTCCTAAAATAGAAAAGGACAAGAGATTTAAAGTAGAAGAAGTGTGTCACTAGAATAAATGAGGAAGCCTAATTATTATCCCTTAATCTTAAAATCATTTTTAATTAATTTTATTTAAAAACTATCCAGGTCTTAGGCCATGGTGTGACAATAAAAGTCATGGTGTGGTGATGGAGTTGCCTCCCCAATCAATGTTTAACACACCTCTCCTAATAAGTACCAATGATCCACACCCCTGGAAATCATATCATATCCTTCCACCTTCACATTACAAATCACCTACCTAGCCTATCCTCATGACATATCCTTCTCCCATGAAACCACCATTATGGTGTGACACACACCAATCAAGGCATAATCAACAACCCTCATTAAAATTTCACAAATTCAAGACATGAGTATTTTTATGGGGAAGGTGGGATATGTAAGAAATTATAGATAGAATTTAAAATTCATCACCCCATAATAACTCCCTACACCATATCATAACCATCACATATAAGGGTTCCATCATGAAGTGACACCCCTCACTATGATTTGATTTTCCTCCTCAATCAATTTTTACAAAATTTGGGACTCTCTTATATGATAGTGCCCATATATAAGAGTAACTTAGTAACTTAAACATATTGGACTTTTAAAAATTTGGATATCTGAGACACTCATCATTTTGTGATTCCCCTGTCCATGGTGTGACATATTCCTTGAGACTCAAATATTCACAAAGGAAAAAACCTTACACATGATCATGGAATAACTTAAACTTGTCAAAGTCTAACCTCCATTTCACTCATATGGAAAAGGAAAGGTTTACTATTTGATATGGGATATATTATTGATCATATGTAAAAAAATTCCTTTTTTGGAAAACCCATATTTAATATATTTTTAAAAATAAAATGTAAGAAGTAACTTTACACACTTTGAAGAACCCAAATTGATATAAATAATTGTTTTATATTTGTTTTCAATGTGTTTTTATGATGGAAATTTAATGTGACAATTATTTATGTATGGAGTTTCTACCATTGAATTATTCTTGAGAGTTAATTATAAGCTAGAAAGGATGTTTTTACTTGAATATGTGTTTATTTAAATAAAGAAACATTAATTATGATGTTTTTTTTGAACTGGTCTTAATTTCTAAGACATATGATATATATGTTTGTAGTTGGTACAATTTTTACAACATGCTTGATGAATTATGAATAATTTATTGAAGGGTATGGAAAATATATTTTTCATGATGAATTAATGAAGAATTCAAGAAATGAGTTTTTATGAGGAATTTTGAAAGGAAGAGGAATTTGACATTGAGCATGAGGTGGAATTTATATGTTTGTAATTTACTTAAATTTTACTAATTATATGATTGGGAATTGGAAAAAAATCCATCCCATAGCCAAACAAGGACCCACCACAACCACACATGTGGGACCTAGGTCTAACCATGTAGGAGGTATGTCAATGTGAGCATCCATGGGTGGAAGGAGGCATGTGGGAAGGTAAGAGGGGATAGTGTGTTCCCAACATGCACAAGAGTGAGTGGAACCACTGTACAAGATGGAACAATGGTAAAAAGGGTTCTAGAATGAGTCGGCTCTGATGGAAGATGAGAGAAAACCTCATTATCACATATTCCCAGTCGAGGATCTCATATTGCTTATAAAGTGTAATTTAGATGATTTATTATTTGATGTGGGAATTTTCCTACTCATTTTCTATAGATCCATTTAAAAACATATATAAAGAATTATGGTTATATGATCCATTGTATCCAGACCATCTAATTGGGACCAACATCATCTTCAACCTTTGGCCTTAAAAGCAAGAATCTATAGGTCAAATTTCTATGTATTAGAGTTTTCATGACACAAATTTTATGATCATGATTGAAGAATAACTTTAAACTACACGGAAGATGCTTTGACTTATTGAGATCTATTTATGAAGTTTTGATAATGATTTTATTTTTTTCATGTATGATTTATCAAAACTTCATTGCATGGGATGAGTCATTACGCACATACAAAGTACGTTAGTGCATGTATCATTTGAAGTAGTAGAGTAAGTCAATGGAATATGTTTATAAATACCCCAAACCTTACTATTTATAGAAATGATCATAATGCTCATTGAGAGTGAGATCTAAGAATCCCAAATAGAGTCTCGAGGGAGCTCTGTATTCATGAGAGGTTTCCATGCGATGATCATGTTGATATTTTCTAGGCCCTCATGATTATATAAAGAATAACTAGATTATATGAACCTTAGTTTGTGCTTATTATATTCAAAGTAGTTTCATGAATAAACTAATAAATTGTTCTCTGAGATTCAAAGCATCATGAAGTATAAATACCATGCACACTTAAGAAAAGAAAGAAAAGGATATCATGTACTCTTTTGATACACAAATAAAAATGATTCAATACCATGAAATGAGTGAGTTACATGATGAAGTAGAAATATATCATTATATATTTGTGTCAATGGAGTTGAAGTCAGGTTATGTGAAGCACATACATACTATTTACAAGAATTAATGAAATATATTGAGATGGTGAGATCTTGAAAAGATTTTATTCTTGTTTACACAAATTGAAGAAGTTAAAAGGGAGTTGCTTTTTTTATCTACACTAACACGAAGAAAAATTGAAGGATTCATAATTTTTTAAAGAATCATTTGAGTAGTATGAACAATGATTAAGTAAATTCAATAATAAATTTTATGTAATCAGTTTCATTATGGTTCACTTATCTGAGTTGTGAAAAGTTTAAAATTTAAAATTCTATGAATGTTACATGTAGAATACATGAATTAGATATGAGTTAGGTTATTTAAAAGAACCATAATCTATAGTGCAGTTGTGTTTGAACTGAATTGTTCAGTTATTTGTTCAGAGTAGATCAAATACATTAGAAGCTAAAAATTTATGATTATTTAAGGTGAGAAAAGTTAGCAGTCATTCTAAATAATATTTGATTGTGCAAACCTGAAAAGGAATAAGTCCAACATGTACAATACACTAGTAGGCAGAAACATTTGAATACTTGTCAACAAGAGGATTGGAAGACAATTTAAGAACCGGTGGGATGCTAGTATAAATAAATATAACTTTTTGGGAGATATCTTAACTAGTGGGATGTTAGTATAAAGATCCCATTGGAAGATTAACCACTGTAATTATTAGTGATTGGGAATTACAAGAGTTTTTTCTATCAGGAATTTTATGAAATTTTCTGTATTTTTAATCATTATGCATTACTAGTGGATAATCTGTGTCTTGTGTTATCCTGAACATATCAAGGATGTAGTCACCCATATTGGGGGTGAACCTTGTTAAAATACCATTTATTGTGCCTCATTTACTTTCTATATTTCAAGTGGTGTGATTATGTTTGTTAACAAGGAAGATATAATCACACTAATATGTTAAAAGTTTTTAATTCAAAAGGGGGTACAAAGTTAAAGAAAATAAAATCGGTAAAACTTGTATACACTGATTCACCCCCACTCTTAGTGTATTGTCGCAATCCACTAGTCACTTAAATTGGAATAAAAGGGAAGGTTAAACAACTAATTGGATATATCTTAATATACCAATTTTTTGTATAAAAAAATATATATTGTGTAAATTTTAATTATAAGAAGTATCAAAGTGTCCTCAAATAGAAAATTCATTTTTCATCTTTATCAGTTCCAATGAGGAGGTTTTTGAAAAAACCTTAAAGAGAAGGTAGAAGAAATAGGAAAGGAAGCTGAGAAATAGTTTGAAGAGTAAAGAGGATACACTACAAACTAAATATAGTCATAGTGTTATTCTATCAACAATGTCTATTAAATCATTTGATAACAATCCTTTTAATGATTTTGGTTTAAGCAGTGATGAAGAATAGTTTATTTAATCACTCAATTTTTTTTATTTAGAAGTTAAAGATTTTATGATGAAAGTTCCTATCAGGGTTGTAACTTATATATTTATATTTATAAATGGAATATATGATTTAAAATCATAACTTAAAGATGAATATAAATATATAGATAAATCTTTGGCAAAGAATTTTCAAAGATGAAAAATTCTCACACGACTTGTTGAATCCAAAGAAGACATTGTATTACTTCGCAATGAATATCTCTACCAAGTTGAAGAAGAGTTAAAAAGAAATGTGTGTGATTAATTAGTGTCTAAAAAGGTATTTATTGAGATGATTCAAAAACTAGAAGAGTCTCATAAATATACCATGAATGTCAAAATTTATCAATTAGATGAAGAATCAAAAGAACAGTCCACATCACTTTCCAATGTAGGTTTCACTCTAGTTGAAGTTGAATTACAAAGGGATATTTGTGAAAAGGATTTGATTGATAAATTTTTTACAGGAGTGATACATTCATTAGAAAAACTAAATATAAACTCTATTAATGTTAAAGAAACTCAGTTATAGGTTAAAGTAATAATAATTAAAGAGTTTAATAATTCCATTCAAGAGGCAAAACAAATGCATAAAGATTGGATTCAGAAACTGAAAATGTAAACGGAAAGAAGAATTAAAATTAATTGAATATGATAAGATTACTATCAAATTAAAATTTATTTAATTGGAATATAAATTGAATTTTTTTTAATTGACACAAGATGAGGATTCTTAAGATGTTATTAATAGAAAGGCTACCAAGAATAATTATAAAAAGTGTCTTACTTATGAGAAGAATCATTATAGTGGAAAGAAGTACATGAAATTATCAAAATATAAATTTACTAAAATCTTGTTCAAATAGTTAACCCTTGTCCCAAAAGTCTCTATTTGTACTAATATTGTTCCATATACTAGTACATGTTACAAAAGGGAATCTGGACAAACATGGGTGAAGAATACTGATGGAAACCCCAAAATATCATCAAATGTGGATGTAAAAAAGTGTATAGATTCATTTTCCCCATAGAAATATAAAATAAATAAACATATTATCTCAAAATATAAATATTCTAAAGCTATAAAAATTGTTTCACATAAGAATAAACTTAGACTTGTTGGTTATTATTGGTTCTATTGGAAGTTTGGTTATCAGACCATTGACTGTTGGCATAATTTTTCAATGCATGATAATTACATAAGGCTAGTATTAAGGGGGGATATATCTTTGTGAAGATAAATCCTATCTCACTAAAGCATAATAAAAAAATGAAGAATAATTTTTCTATCAAGAATATATTTGGGTTTTATGAATACTTTTTTAATTATTGCAACATAAGTGGTCATGATTATGATGTGTGTTGGTATGTACCAACTATGCATAAATAATTTTATTTTGAAAATATAAAACCAAAAAATAAAAAGAAATAGATGTGAAATGAATACATTTATTCCTTAGGGATTAGAAAAACGAAGAAGTTAGATGAAAAAACTATTCCTAAGATGTTGGTGAAGAATACTTAGAAGGTTATTAAACCTAAGTGAAGATACTTTTAATTTGGGAAAAAAATCCACACGGTGGTCCATTGAAAAGTGTCCATGAACATCAATGAAAAAGAAAGTAATCTAAAAACAAATAAGGAATCATTCCATGAGAAGAATAGAAGGGTTGGTTTGGTGCAATACATTCATGATGAAAAATTCAAATCTCATGAAATATTGTCTAAAAAGGATAGCCCTATAACTATTGGAGATTTGTGTGGAAGGTTAAGAATGGCTGAGAATGTTGATAACAAATACACAACATGGTTTCTTAGACAAAAAGAACCAGTGAAGAACAAAGGAATATAACCAGGGAATTCTTATATTAAAAATGATACTGTGAAGAAGGATTTTACACACAAGAAGAAGAATGAGCATGTACCAAAAGAATGCTTAATTATATGGACATAGTATTTGCACTAATGGAATATGAAATATTTTTTATAGGTTATTTATGATGGTACCCCATAAAAAAGTACATGTATATTAAAAATGTGTCACAAAATCTATTATTTGTGATGGGGCATCATAAAAGATTATTTTCTTGTGATGGAAGATCCAACCATCATAAAAATATTTTACTAGTTATATATATGTTATCATTTTCAATGGGGTTATTTTTGATAGGTGAAAAAAACCATTGAAAATAATTAAAAAAAAAATAAAAAACATCAAAATAATATAAAAAAACAATATATAAAACTATAAATATCTGAATTAATAACATTATTACAATAAATATGTTCATTCAAATGTTTATCATAATAAACATGTTAAAAAATACATAAACCATTGAGGAGGGGGAGGTTCATCGGGAGGAGGTGATGTAGTGAACTCCATCCATATACCCTGCATTGAGCATCACATGTACTCCACCATTTGGTGCTACTTCTGCTCATGCGATCGATGCTTCTCCTCCTACTATTGTTGATACTACTGTTGACAAAACTCTTCCTACTCTCTACGTAGGGTCTCTATAACCTCATCCCAAGCTCGCAACTTCTCCTCCTACTCTGTATCCAATAATGATGACTTTCCATGAGCTCTCCTCAAGCTAGACGATAATAATGCAATAATACCATAATAACTAACAGACATCAATCGACAATTGATACCAACAACTTGGCTTTTCTCAAAAGTATACCGAGTCATCTACATCCATATCGTGTCATCAAATCCTAATGCACAAGTGGAATGAACCTCAGTCTCAGCCTAACTCTCATCATGTGTGTAAGAAGTCACAACCTCATATGACTCCTTAAAATTCAATTGAAATTAGAATAATTAAAATATTATTTTTAGTTAATTTTAAAACTCAAAAAAATGTATTGACCATAATCCAACACTGTTGACCACCAGTAATATCTCCAGTGACAAGATTAGTGTACATTCTATTATAAACATCTATCTCCATAATATCAGGATACTCAACCACCTATAATGATAATAAAATAAATATTTTTTATATATATATTTATTTATAAAAATTATTAAATAAAATTATTTACCAGATGTCATCGATGAGTATTGAACGTGCGACTATAAGCTCTCTGTGTGACCTCCTGCCCCCAGTTCTACCGACCTATTGATGATATCCTCTAAAAACTATCTTCTATCCAGTATAATAACAATTCATCTCAAACCAAAGAGGATATGTATTCAGGTCGATGTTTGTGAAAAAACTGATCAAAAAATGTGACTCCAAATTTTTTCATAGATCTCTTCCTTAGACTATGCAAAAATTGACAACAATGATCATGCATATAGGACTAACATGCCTCCTAGATAGATGTTCTCATGCTATAATCTATAGGATACCATAAACCATACAAATAATTAATAATAAAATTTTAATAATTAAATAAATTTTAAAATAATTATTATATATTTATGTACCATCCAATGATCAAACATGTGTTCATAAACATTAATGAAAATATGATCCCATATCACCCACGCTAAAAAAAATAATTCTACATAAGTTTACTCCCATGTCCAATAGCTATATGTGAAAAATGTGGGAAAGTAGAAAAAATAATAAAACAATTAGTACATAAATAAATTAATGATAATTAATGATAATGAAAATTAACTAAAGTAAACAAATGAACATACATATTCATGAATGGATCAAAATAAAAATGTCGAAATTACTCATAAATAGGGTTGGGAATCATCATATCACAAGACCACGACCCCTCTGAGTTGATGATGAACTATTTTCAACCTTAGGGTCAGATTTCAAAGCATTAGGCTCATCAGTAGGAAGCACAACATCCTCAAGGCTACATAATATCTCATCAAAAGTATCATAATCCATTTAAAACACAAATAGATATTGTTAGAAAATAATTGAAAAAAATTATCATATTTATATTAATTATTATTATAAACAACATATAATTAGGTTGTTCTTTATCTTAATCCTAATATTCATATATGAAGGTGTAAATATCTTGATATTCCTCCTCAGTATCATTAATTTCCATAAGAGTTTCATATTTATCATCTCTTGTTAATTCAAATTCATTGGTTATATCATCAATATAATCATCACTATCGACCTATAATCATGGGGTGTCATCATTTATATTCAAATATCTTCATTGGAAAGATGTATTTGGAGCTGTCTCTTAAAAAATTTCAATTCCTTTCACTTTAACAGAACCACATCCACCTTCTATAAACTGATTTCCATAGGATTTAATTTTTATAATCCTCCACCAATCAATTAACTCTCTTGAAGAAGCATAATAATTTGAATAATAAATTTGATGTTCTTGACGAGCTAATAAAAATGGTTCATTTACTACAATAATTATTTTATATTTAATTTTGATGATTCCATGGAGTAAATGAACATACAATCCACTATCTGTATCAAACCAATGAAATTTAAACATCATTACATAATTCTATCTCAGATAACACAGTTTAATTATTTCATCCAAAATGACATAAAATTCAACTTCACTTTATCTATGATGAGACCCTTTCAAGAAAACACCATTATTGATTGTTTTTTATTCACCATATGTATATGTATAAAATCAAAAACTATTCACCACATATGCATTATAATATTTAACCATTTTAGATGGTGGGTTACTTAATACATATAATCGATTATCAATTTTATCGGCATGTTGTGATACCTGGATTTTTTTTAAAACAATTAGCAATATAAAAAATAATAATTTGATTGTATATGTTAAACTATAAACAATTTAATTTTCCAGTCTTTGAAAAAAGTATAAAAAATTATATTGTATGCGTTCTTCAAGAACATCAAGTGTAATTTGTGGAAAATGTTTCTTGAAATGATTATCATATAATCTAAAAAATAATAATATTAATGTAATTTTAAAAAAATTAAATAATAGGTGATTGTACGAATCATTGTACACATCATGTCATCTCTTCACAATTGATAAGAACATATGTATGTGCCCTGTTATGTTCATCATCTAAAATCCATCATTCATGAACTTTTCCAAATCCAAGTTTAGGATGATTAAAAACTAATAATTTAATGTTCATTGCATCGTCAATATTTACCTCATTAAGACCCATTCATTTATGTTTTAAAGGATATTTAAGTTGGAAAAAATGGGAGAAGAAAAAAATTCCTCATGTAAATGAGCTTATGAAATTGACCCTTCAACTGATGCTTTTTTTTGTAACTTTTTCTTCAATTTCTACATGCATCTCTCATATGGGTACATCCATTGGAACTGTACTAGCCCTCCACATTCTTATTTATAAAGAAGATATAATATCAGATGTTCTATTGAATTAAATAAATAAAATGAAAATTTTTCTAGTTTACATAAAATTAAAACAACTTCTTGTAGTATACTAAGTTCATCACAATCTTTTGTTACCACAAAAATTCTCTAAAAAATATGATAATTCTATTAGTGCATCCCAAGTCGAAGAATTCAAGAAACCTCTAAATCCAATCAGTAGAAGTATTTCCATTATAACATTAAAATCAAGAATTTTTAATTTAGTAATATAATTGTTTTTGTAACATCTCGACAAATTAAAAACATAACCATCTGATAGACTCAAATCCACAATCTATTAACAAAATAAAAAATTATTTTCTTTGGAAATTTATAAGCTATTTTTTCCTTCATTATCTTTTGTGATCTGTCATTTTCAAACAAATCAATTTCTAAGTGTCTACAAATTTGGGTAAGATCTAATCGCACCTTTATGCCATCTTTGGTCTTACCAGGTGTATCCAAAACCAAATAAAATATATTATCAGAATAGTTCATTTCAATTTTCATGACATTCAATATGTGACGAACCAAAAAAATACATCATTTAATCCAATTGTGATCTTTCTGAAATCCATCCATTTTTATTGGTTTATAGTCAGACCAAATGTAATGGGATGTAATAAAGAGAGAGTAGATTTTAAATCAATACCTAAGATAATTATTGAAGGTACAACTCTTTCAATTATAAATTTTCTAAAATAATTTTGGTTCCTTTGTAAAGGATGATTAATTGGAAAAAAAATTGACGACATTCAAATAAATAAGGTTTTGTCCCATTAATGAGAATAAATGATTTTCTATCACTCATATAGCATGGACATGATTTTAGACCATGTGTACTCCAACCATATAACATTTCATATATTGGGAATTCACTAATTTTTCACATTAATGCAACTTTAATTAGAAAATTATCTTTCGCAACAACATCATACTCACTAACACCATTACTCCATAATAAATTTAACATATCAATAAATGGCTTCAAATAATCATCAATATTCTTTTTTGGATCTCTTGGAATTTATAATGTTAAAAATATTTATATCTCATTCATAAACATCCAATAAGGTAAATTTTATGGATTTATGAAGATGTGGAAATAATAATAATAACTATCGTAAGAACCAAATAGATAGAAACCATTAGAAGAAAGACCTTATTGCATGTTATAAGATTCTGAAGAAAAAGGATGATCATGGTTAAAATATTTCCTGGAATCACCGTCACAATGATTATTTAAGATTTTACTGGTTGAAATATCATATTTTTTCCATGACATCAATAGAACCATGTTTTGAGACATAAATAAATGCCAAAATCTGGGTGAGAGCAGGAAATACCTCAACTGTTTAATGAGAACCAATCTAAAATTCCCTTATTGATCCTCCTTGTACCTTGATTGTCTACATGTAGGAAAACTAATTAATGACTTATTTTCACCATAATATAAGATGAAATAATTTGAACATGCATGAATATTCTAATAACCAAGACCCAAAATATGAACTATCATCTTTCTCTCATAAAAATTTGTAGGCAACACATTTCCTTCAAGTAACAGTGATTTGACCAAATATAATATATGATAAAACAAATATTTTACATTCCATCATCTGATTTAATAGATATGAATTTTGTAACATATTAAAATTTTATCATCTTTCAACTAGGATATAAGTCATCTTTAATAGAATTTAGAAACTCATAACATTGGGATGGTTTTAACTCTAGAGTTAAATCAATATCATTCTGAGTTTTTGTTTGTTGAAAAGACGGACCAAAAAACTCATGTACTAAATTTTGAAAAAGTGATGGATATGGAACCAAATTATTAGTATCTTCTTTGGAAATGTGTTCACCATATTGATACCAAAAAACATAATATATCTAAAGACCAAAACGAAATAGATGACCCCCAATGTTGTCAAATGTTTCAAATATCCTCAAATCACATTTCTCACCTGGACACTTAATTATCCCTTCTGAAAAAAATTCTACTTTAGATGATACAAATGATGAAAAAGATTCAAAACCCTCAATATATACAGTTATAACAAAACTATTTGGATTCTTATGATGAGTTATCCAATCATGATCATGTAATAAATAATGTTTTTTACTTGTTCCAAATTTTTCTAAAAAATAGAAAATAAAAATATTTCTTATGATTAATATGATATAAGGAAGAGACTATCAAAAAAATTATAAAATCAAAAAATTAAAAATTACTTGTAAATATTATCAATTCTATCTGATTACTGCTAATTTTTTCTAATTCAAAAAATTTCCACTAATTTTTTCTAATTACCATTAATTACCATTGAGGGAAATAGAAGAATAACCTAGGGGTGTGAGATAAGTAGGGATAATGAGAGGTAAGAAGAGGAATTTAAGTGGGGAAATTAGGTGGTGTCATATATATAGGTTATATTACTAGATACAATACTATTTCTGACAAGTATACCATCACAAATAGTATTATTTGTGATAAGGACCATCACAAATAGTACCCACCATAAATAAAGGTTTGAGTGATAAAAAAAGTTATTTTTGATGTGTTCTATTGTAAATAATCTTCCACTTACATATTATTTTTTATGAGTTATAAATCCCCATTGAAAATAAATATTATGAAAAATATTATTTACAATGGGAGAAAATACTCATCGCAAATAATGGTTCCCACTATTTGGTGTGATCACGCACTGAAGTTATTTGCAATGGGAAACCTTTCTCATCACAAAAAATTGGTTTTTAGGGTTATTTTATGATAAGAAACAAATATCATCTTAAATAGTCATGTTATAAGGACTATTAGAGATGGGCGATGGGCTCATCATAAATAACCCATCGCAAATATGTGTTTTTTCCATAGTGTTAGAGTTAGATAAGAATTTAGAGCAGGTACAAAAGAACGAAAGTGATTTTCTTTCTATAGTAAAAAATATTATTCCCTCTAAGAAGAAATAGAAAGTGGTAAAAGAGTACATGACACCCAGCGAAATCTATATATGGAATATTAAGGGTGAAACCATGAATAATTCTTAGAAATATGAAGCTAGGTTGGAAGTAGTTTCAATATTGAGATCTAAATCTTAACCTTGTTTCTCTAATTAAGAAGTTATTGAAGAAACAACCTTATTCCCATAAATATATCATTTGTTTGATATTATATTTAGGTAATTTAAGGTGATTCATATATTTAAGGAGGAATTGAATAAATTAATGCTATAAAAAAATTATACATTAACCAGGAAGATATCTATCATATAGTATATTATTTCAAATGGTTTTAAAATTGTTCTTGGAGTTCATTCTTGAAGAAATCCATCCATGATGAAGAAGATGGATAAATTTTATCCCTCTTGGGGAATTTAAGCTGGGCAACCACCAAATTTGAATATCTTAATTAGCATCACATAAATATTTTAAATTATGGCGAGGGTTATATCCAATGATTTTAAATATTGAAATTCTAGAATTCAAAGCTTGTTATTAAAGAGGCATGTTTTCTTATCTCTATATTGAACATTAATTTTGAAATTGAAAGGGTGAAACAAATTATCTAATGAAAAAATGAAAATGGATTGAAAAGGGGTGATACATTCTTATACATAATGTTTTGATATGTTTATTAGGATGAATGAAGGAGTTTTTTTGAAAATTATTCTGAATAACCTTTGAAAAAAGGTTTCAGTGTTGATATCACATTCTGAAAATTTATTGACAATTTTTTTTCTAGATTGATCACTATTTTTTTATACAATATTTTATCCCATGTAGACTTAGTGATTATTAATTGATGACTCATTTCTTTAAGAAAAATTATACTATCCTTCTCTCAATAAGATCAACTTTAATTTATCTTAAGTGGATTCTCTTATAAAATGAGGATATTAAAAGAGGGAAAATGTAAATTTTTGGCATAAAAGAAATAATACGTGAAAAATATTCCCTACCTATTGACCTTTGAATTTATTTTTAGTAAGGGGGAGACAAACACATTGACTTTAGTTGTGATTTGGCTATTGAGAACAAAACTAGAGGGGATTAATGAACCCAAATGGATAGAAGTAATTCTATTTTATTTATTGTAAATGTGTTTGTATGATGTAAATTCAATGTGATAGTAATTGAAGTATGGATTTTCTTACATTGAACTATTCTTGAGAATTATTCATAAGATATCAAGGGTGTTTTTACTTGAAAGGGTATTTCTTTAAATAAATCAAAATTAATTATGATGATTGTTAAACCGATCTTAATTTACAATAAATGTGTGAGAGATGCTTGGATTTGGCATAATGTTTACAAAAATCTTAAGGAATTACGAATAATTGATTTGAGGTCATTCCAAATATATTTTTCATGATGAATTGATGAAGAATTTAATAAATACATTTTTCATGAGAAATTTTGAAAGTAAGAGGAATTTAACAGTAATATTGAGGTGGAATTTATATGTTTGTAATTTACATAGTCTTTACTAAGTATATGAGTGGGCATTAGTAAAAAAAATTCCAACCCATACCCAACCAAGGACCCACCTCAAACACACATGTGGGACCTAATTCTAACCATGTGGGAGGTAGGTTAACATGGAAAACCATGGGTGGAAGGAGGAATATGGGGAAACATAAATGGCATAGCATGTTCACAACACACAAAGGAGCGGGTGAAACCACCATGGAGGGAGGAACAATAGTGAAAGGGATGTTGGTATGGGTTGGTGCCAATGGAAGTTAGGATCGGACCCTATTACTCACATCTTCTAAGTCTAGGATCTCATATTACTTATAAATCGGCACTTGTATGATGGATTATTTGATGTGGGACTCAAACTACACATTAATTGTAGCTCTATTTAAAAACATATGTAATGAATGATGGTTATAAGATCTAATGTATTTGGGTTGTCTGATTGAGACCAGCATCATCTTTAATATTCATCTTTTGAAGCAGGGATCTGTAGGTTGAGTTACTATGCATTATTATTTGCATGTCGTGAAGTTGATGATCATAATGGAAGAAGAAATCTGAACCGCGTGGAAGATTCTATGAATGATTGAGATATATTTTCTAAGTGTTGGTGGTGATTTTTTTTGTCACGTATTATTTACCAAAACCATGTTTCATGGGTTGAGTTGATGCATGTAGATGAAGTAGTTCAGTGCATATATTGTTTGAATTAGTGTAGCAAGTCAATGGAATACTTATATAAATACCCCTGATCCTTACTAATTACAACCATGATCTTAATGTGCATCAAGAGTGAGATTGGATAAAACCAAATAGAGACTCAAGGTAGCATGGTATTCATGATAGATTTTTGTGCTATGATCTTGTTGAGATTTTATGGGAATTCAAAATCACATGAAGAAGAATTAGATTTTTTACACCTTAATTTATGCTACTTATATTCAAAGTATTTTTTGTGAAGAAACTAAGAACTTGTTCTATGATATTCAAAGATTCATGAAGTACTAAAATCATATACACTTAGAAAAAAATAAAATTATACTATATACTCTATTGATAATAAAGAAAAGTGAGATAGTATCATGATCTGAGTTATTTACTCAAATAAGTATAAATTTCATCTGATATATTTACATGAAAGAAGATAAATTCATGATCCTTGACTCACATTCATGCTATATACATACATGAATGATATATAGTGAGATAATGAGAGATTAAAAAGATTTTATTCTTATTTACATGAATTGAATAAGTGATAAGGAATTCATTGGTGTTTTCTTCACTCAAATGAAACACAATTTAAGTATTGAGAATTTTTTGAAGAATCATTTGAGTAGTCTTCATAGTGATTAAGTACATGCAATAATAAATTACATGTAACCATAAATAGTTAGGTTCACTTGTTTGAGTTTTAAAAAGTAAAAAATATAGAATTCCATGAATGTGATATATAAAATACATTCTTGAGATATGAGTTAGAAATTTGAAAAAAATGGAATCTATAGTTAATTTTTTGTATGAACCAAGTTTTGCAGTCATTTTTTCAAATAAGATCATAGAAAAAACATTGTAATATTTCTAGAAAGTGGTACCAAACATTCAATGTATTAGAAATATCAGTGAGATATCATAAGTTAACAATTTATGATTATTGAAGGGGGAAAGGCCAGAAATTACTCTAAAAAATATTTGACTACATGGAATTGAAAAGAAATGAGGCCAACATAGACACTGCGTTAGTTGGTAGAAGTAGTTGAAGACCTGTTCATAGGAGGTTGGGAAGACCATTGAATAACTAGTGGTATTTTGGTATAAAAAACTAGACTTTTTTAGGAGATAGATCAATTGGTGGGATGCCAGTATAAATATCCCATCAGGAGATGGCCTACTATAATCATTAGTGATTGAGCTTTATTGGATTTTTTGTGTTAGGAATTTAGATAGATTTTCTATATTTGTGATAAATTTTCTTTACTAGGAGAGAATTTTTTTATTTTATTATACCAAACATAGCAAGGGTGAACCTTGTAAAAATACTGTGTGTGGTGCCTCATTTACTTTTTGTCTTGCATGTGGTGTTATTGTGTTTGTTAATAGGGAATATCTATTCACCTTAAAAGGTTCATAGGTTAGAATTAAAAATGGGGTAAAAATTGAAATAAAATAAAATCAATAAAACTTATGTACACCAATTTACCCCCCCTTAGTGTACCTGCATGATCCACTAGGCACTTCACATCCATCATGTTAGGATTCCCCTTGGTCATTATGTAATCCTAAACCATTCTCAACCCAAAAATTCACCTCTTCACCTTCATTCCAGGATTAACATTGACCATGGTCTGACCCATAGTTTAATAAGAAAACTATATAATACCCAAAATAATTAAAACACACTCAACATGCTCCAAAATTTTACATCCATCCCAAAAATCAATCCCAAAACATGAAATAAAATTTTTAATTAAGTAATAAATAAAATAATAATGAAAACTAATGTTGGACTTCAACACCCCTTCTTCCTCTATAATTTCCTATAATATAGTACCTATAAAGTATCCATCCAAATTTATAGCCTCCCTATGATAAGGATAATTCTATGTTTCCATTTTATTAGCATTCTTCATTCATACATTATTGTTTTATCTCAAATCCCTAATATTTAAGGGTTTTGTTTCATCTTGTAATTCTAGAATATTGAGGTAGATTCAACCTATGGTAATGGATGGGTATAAACCTATTAAACCATCATTGGTGGTATCTTTCATATTACCATGATTTATATTAATTTTCATGGATAGAGTCAAGGAAAAATTTGGTATGTGAATGTGTGTGGCCTATAATTTGACTATTAAGGATTGGGTAGTTCATTTAAGGATGATTACAGAACTTCAAAGTAATTATAGACATAAAACATTTTTTATGTATTGATTTAATTAACATTAAATGATTTTTTAGATGTATAATCATAAACCAAATTTTAAAATTGAATCCATGAATGGTGTTTGATCATTTTTGAAGTCTAGTAAAGTCATGTATTATCTAATGTAATAGTGTTTTTCCTTCTATCAGGAGTCCTTATTCATAATTGGGTATTGAGTTTAGTTGGATATATATAATTTTATTAAATTTAATTCACTTAGTTCAGTAACCCAAATATTTTATTGATATTTTTAGAGAGTGGTCATAAGTGTCCTTTATCTCCCATGACTATGAATGTACCAAGAATGATATTTGGTTATTAGTTAGTAATGAATGGTTGGATTAATAATTTAGGGTATGGAATAGGTAGAATCATTTTATACAGTCATTATTTAAATTTATATTTTAAATACATAAAATTTAAATTGTATCCTTATAAATGATTAAATGAAATAGTTTTTCTTTTATTCCATGATATATTTTCTAGTAAATATTATATTTTTCATGGTTATTCCTACCATACGTATGTGTTGTGTTAATATATTAAGAAGATAAAGGTACATAAGTCTTGTTATATATTTTTTATCATGGTTATTATTATTTTTTGGTGTATATAGATATTTAGAATTGTTGTAAATTTCTTACATAAGTTCCTTAGACCTTGATAGTGGAGACCACATGTTGAAACATATACAAAAAATTTATTTATAATGTGTATATATATATATATATAAATATATATATCTCTTTGTGTGTGTGTGTTTATGTTCCTTACTAGAAATAAAGGGTTATTCTTTTTATATATATCTTAGTTTGTGTGTGTGTGTGGTGATGAGGGCTAGTTCATTGAGTATCCTATCAAATTAATTATTTATAACCTACTAACTAGTATCATTGTGATAAGTATGGACGAAGCATGAAGAAAAATTAAGTGTGTGACTAAGATATAACAAAAAAAACAAAAAAAAGATAAAAACAAAAAAGTGATGAAGTAATCATGGAAGTGTGAAAATGGTGGTTAAGGTGAGAAAATAGTAGAAAAAAACAAAAGAGAAGAAGTTCAAATAGTTGATGGTGATATGGTAATTTTAATAGAAAAGAATTGATAAGAATATACACTAAACTTAAAGAAGAATTAACCAATGGAGTGATAAATATCTGAGAAAAGAGAATTAAAGAATCAATTTTTTTTAGTTGAATAATCCTATAAGAGTTATATCCTAAGAACCATTATACCTTACAGAACTCAAGATAAGGATGCTTCTTCATATAGAAAATCATAACCACAACTATTTCCATTTAAGTGTTAGGTTATAGTTTCTAAGGTAAACTCAAATCCTCGCCTATAGGTACATGGATTTGATTGAAATGGTCTCTCGTGAAGAATAAAACATGAGAACTTTGGTTAAAATAACTATAGACCTATTAGATTAAAAATGATGCAAGAATAGTTAAAATAAATTTGAATTCATCCAGTCCAAATTCCCAAAAAAAAATTATCTATTCATGTTATAAATAAAAAACATGTATATTCAGTAAAATCATCTCTATACAGCAATAAATGAAGAAAGTGGAAAGATAAAATGAATCTTCACTGATAAAATCACCTCATTACTCTAACTTAAGCTCCAATGAATCTTTCTCAAGGGTTCCCTAGCCTCTAGTCAAGTTCCAATATTTTCCATGCATTTCCTAATTCAATAAATTTCCCTCATCCTTTATGGAATGTGTGAATCTCCTCAATTATTCCACACACCAACTCCAGTATCACAACAAGCAACACAGAAAATAACTTATTTCTCACCTCAATAGACTCTACATGGTAGACTTCATTATATTTATGGTCCTACATTTTGTTTGGGTTTTATTTTTCATCAATAAAACAATGAGTATCAAAGTACATTATGTCAATATTTATTGGAAGAATAATAACTTGGAAGTTGATTGAAGTTTCCAATCATACTATTGATAGTTTGGAAAGATACATTGGTTGATGTGTTGAGGAATTATCAAGCCAAGTAGTTTTATGTTCATTGGGTTATGAATGTTTTGTGAGGAAAAAAGTTTTATCTTGAATCTTGGAAGTCTTTTCCACTTCCAATGAACAGTATTTAAGATCCATTCATTCAAGGAAATGAATATTATACGGATTTGAAGTTTTGAAGAAGCTCTATACCATTCAAGTACAAAGATCATATAAACATGGATAAAGCATATTTATTTTTTATGATTTGAGAATTGGTCTGAAATTATAAGAACATGTGTTTAGGGGATTACACATTGTTTATAACATTTAGAATTCATTAAAAATGATTCAAATATGATGTTTCTAGTATATGTGAACAAAAATATGTGAAGAATATTTTAGTGAGAAGTGATTAAAGAGAATATTCTCATAGATGATGTTTGAGTGATAGAATGAATAAAAAATTTGAAGAAGAAGGATGTTTAGAGAAATTTTGGAGAATAATTTAAGATTGAGTATTTGAGGGTTTTTTTTCTTATATTAGATGTACATTTATGGGATTATTTTTATTAAGTCATAACATTAGAGTTTATTAAAAAATGATCAGGAGTGGATCAACATCAGCTAATGATAGTAAGGAGGTGGATATTGAGAGTGCATGCAGGGTGGTACGAAGTACATAGTGGTGTATTGTCATATTAACAAGTATCCCTCTATGATTTGTTTTGATGTGGGACTAGGAAAGATGTAGTACTATTGCCATGTTAAAAGTATATGGACTGAATTTGGGCCATATGATCTAATTTATTCATTCCTTTCAATTTCTCCTCTATCTTTTTAAACCTTGGAACCTCATAATTTGAGTTTCACTGTCTATAAACCATTCCATGGTGATATGCATGTTGTTTAGACACCATTATCGAATTAATTCCTTTCCAGTGTTTTGTTTCATCATATGAGATCTTGATATGTTTGATATGGCTAAAATGACTTTATAAATATGTTATTTTATAAAAACAGAACATAATTAGATATACATACACACAACCTATAATCTAGATGTTGTGAAAGAACAGAGGTTTTGTGTGTAGAAACTTGAGAATCGTGTGATATACTTATGCAAAGAGAAGAAGATGGAAGATCCAGTGTACATCGTTTATAAAGAAGAGGAGGTTTCAACACTTGAAAATAATAATGATCTTGTGCAGTCACATATCATATGATGTAGAAGGGTAATTCATAGGATTTAATTATAATAATAAAGATAAACAATGTGTTTTCACATGAAGGAGAAGACCCACATGATTTAATTTATGTGATGGATGTTTGAGAACCACATGCATGATACATGCATGAACCATAAAAAGATAGACATGAAATAATAGTTCCCTAAAATAAGGTTAATTTGAAAATATAAGGAAATAATAGTGGATGTGACCAGTTATGTATGCATGAATAAAAATGTAAGAAACACATGTGAATGCATGAAATATTTTCATTGTGCTTCATCAACAAGTATTGTGAATAGTGAGGATATTGAAGCATCAATTATTTTATTTATTGTGATGTTAAAAGATCAAAATTAGAAGAATATTTTGATACCAAATTGATATATATTGATCATCATTTGGATTAGATAATAATTCTGAGATTACCAATCCATAATGTATCCATATTATTGCAATTGAAGAAGAGAAAAAATTTTCCAATAATCAATTGATTATTATTCAAGTCAAAATATTAGAGATAGATCATCGACCGTTTTATTTGAGTTATCCCTTTAGATTTATGAATACAAAGGAAAAATATCATATCTTATTCAGGTTCATAAGACTTTTGCAGTCATAACTAATCACTTCAATAGAAGCATGCATACATCTTGCATTTATGCTTTTAGGATATAGTTGGTATTATACCTAGTTAGTTCAAGGTTAACTAGTCCAAGTTTATACCCTTTATAATTCTTTTCTTGATAATAAAAGTATATCTATGTGTATGGGATAATAACCATGATATACCAATGTAACACCCTAAGATTGTATAATATATATTTCTCTAAATTAATATTATATTCGATAGTTTGCTCCACATGAAACAACAAACTAAAATGTGTCATGGAATATTTGATAAAAATTACAAATAAAATTTAAGAATAATTAAAACAATAGTAAATAAAAATAATATAATCAATTTGAAAAGACTATAAAATAGGATTAAGAACACTTAAAGTTTTAAAATTCAATTTTTAAATAAAATATTTTTTTGTTTATATATTGTATTTCCACTTAAAAGATAAATTTATAAATTTTAGATTTTGAATTTTTAAAATGAATTTCATTTTTGAATATATCATATTAATATTATACTAAGATGAATTTTTTATATTTTTTTAAAATAATTAATTTTTAGGTGAATAGTGAAAAAATATTGCTTTCCTGATATCGTCACTTTTATGACATTGTCATAATACAAGAATGACATAAAACTTTTTGAAATATTTTTAATATAAAATTGTATATTTATAAAGTAAAATAAATAATTTAAAAATACCATGTTGAGTTTATAAATCCCATGTTAAACGTTTGGAAACATAAGTAATATTTTACTCTGTTTTTTTTATTTTCTTATACTAAAAAACAATTTTCATCACTTATAGAAATTGAATCTAAAAAAATGGATTTTATATTTTAGATAAAAAAAATTATTACATAATAAGTTCAAATTCATTTAGAGACATAAAGTATGATTACTATGATTAAAGTTAATGACCATGATAATGGTGAAAGAGTTATTTTCAAAGAATTGTTTTATTAATATTATGGGATTTTTATCTAATAAATTAAATTTATTGATTTTATATAATGAATTTGATATTATTTTTACACATGTATTAAAATATATTATCACTCTTTTAATTGGTAATAAATTTCATATAAGATTATGAACACTTAATGTCAAAAACAAAAATTTTCTACAAAATGGTTTTTCAAAATATTTATTATTTTAATTTAAAAGATAAATTTCATTTATTTAGAAATTAAATTATATTATATTGAGCTTAAATTTAGGTTTATAAAATAAAAAATTGTTAATAAGGGTTGCCTTATATTTTTTAATAAAATATTAAATACTTGGTTAAAAACCATTTATCAAGGTAAAAACCAAAATGGTAAAATATGAAAATCTAGTTTTAAAAAATTGAAACATGTTTAAAATATGTTTTAAAATGATTGGTATAGGATTTATGGTCGTATATCACCCCAAAATTCATTATTTACCACTTTGGAGCCACTAAATCTTGAATAGTGTAATGCCATAATTTAAAAAGTAATGGGTATTTACAAAAATTCCATTTTTCATCACTTATAGAAGGGGTAAAAGGAATAACATGTTTATAGTTGAGTTATTGAGGTTTGGATTGACCAAAAATTATCTCCACCCCATTATTTTCCATTTGGTGTCTTCTTGACATGTGAAACATGTTCTCTCTTTATATTAAGTCGAAATATTTACAAAAATGGCATTCTCACCACTTATAAAAGGGATCTCTCACCACCTGTTCAATACCACTACAAAATTTGGGTTTCCTCTTGAAAATATGACCGATTTACTTACACTATGATCATCTTTCGAATCCTTATGCTTCTATACATAATATGTTGGCCTAGGTCCTCTATTTCTAAGGAGGAAAAATCTTGTTCTCAATTGTGAACCATGATATCTTTAATACAGTTTTATTACTACCTATTGAATGTTTATTTACCATATTAATTTAATTCATGGGTATTGAATATTTATATCATGTTCGCTTTTAAATGTATTTTTTCAAAAGATACCAAAGTTGTAAGGGTTTTTGTTAACTCAACTATCTTAGTTGAGTTATAATGCTTCTTCTTGAACTTATTTCTTTCAATATTAAATTATAACACACTAAAATTTTATTTCATGGTACATTCTCTTCCTATCTAGTAAAAAATGGACTTTTATTTCAAATATTTGACCATGATAAAATTTCATTCTCAGAAATTTTATCATCATTGAGAATAATTCTCATATTCTTTAATGATGATTTCCTCTCCATATCCATATTTCCCTTTCCCACCAATGTTCTCATTATTATGTGTAAAATCAATCATGTTTTATCTTAAGTCACATTCATATTTCCCTTCACCAATTTTAAAAAAATAAGTTTTGTCACTCTTTTTATGATGTGAGTTTTCAATAAATTCATTTTAAAATATTCAAAGGATTATCCTTTCAAGATCATATGTTTTATCGTTCACTCTATATTTCCTATGAAACCCTTTATATATACTTTTCAAGGATCCTTTATTAAAGATTATTTTTAAAATTATGAATTTTCAAAAAAAATCACATCACCTTTTTGAAACCTTTATAACTTTTTCAAGGCCTCATAATTGAGATTTATAATGATTTTGAAAATGTATTCTTTTTAATTTCACAAAAGTTATCTTTTTAAAAGTGGATCATAACATCTTGTTTTATAAAAAAGTTTGGAAATATTTTCTAATGACTCCTTTTTTGTTTCAATTTCATTTTACCTCTTCATCTCAAAAGAACATACTTCCTTGGAAAGATATTTTTCATGAATGAACTTATCACAACCCGTCCCCCGGGGTCCGTGTCATGACTACCCCAAGCCCACCTTCCATAGGCCAAGGGTTGGTGACTAGCACTAGAAAGGCATATCCCGAAAAAGGGAAGGCATTACTTTTAAACCAGTACATACACAGACTAGGTACACAACAAAAGAAAACCACAAAGTAGAACTACTGATAGAAAAAGTGTGAACAAAAAGTAAAAGGGGCCAGTATACAAGACCAATTGAAACGAAAGTACAAAAAAATGGAAAATAACATGCTCTAAAGGTCATCTACCACGAATCCTACCTGGAGGGTAGGTATAACTCATCGTCTGTCGTCACTGCCGCTCACCATGTCTATCGATCACCTCTGAGCACTGTCTAGCCCTGACTTCCCAAGTCTCATTCCAGTTGTCCATTATCTGCACAAGACACAACAAGGTGCGGGAAAAGCCCATGCAAGGGTGAGTATAACAATACCCTGTAGAGACCCCGAGACCCATGAAGGTCTCCTAGAATTCCGCAAAGGAAAAACCACAAAGCATGATCTCAATCAAAAATCATAAAGTAAAGGACAACTTACACTAGGTATATAACTTAGAGAATAGGAATAAAGATGATTAGTCTTGAGCTAGATCATTTTATTCTATTGAGAAGTTCTGTTGTCGATCCACGAAGGGTCACTTTACTGCGAATCCACATAGGGTTGCACTATTGCCGATCCACAGAGGTTCTCTCTACTTGAAATCCAGAAAGAGTCTCTCTCATGCCGATCCACAAAGGGTTGCTTTCATGCCGATCCATGAAGGGTCACTGCTATATCAATTCATGAAGGATCGCTTTTATGTCAATACACAAAGGGTCACTTTTATGTCGATCCATGAAGGGTCACTTTTATGCCAATCCATGGAGGTCTTTTTCACTTTATCGCTTCAATACTGATCCAATAAGGGTCGATTTTATGCTGATCCACAAAGGGTTTCTTTTATGCCGATCCACGGAGGGTCACTTTTCACTTCACAGCCAGCCATAGAATTCACACACTTGGTGCGATTGAGTTCTAGAGACTTTGGTCCTCATACCAATGGTTGTACCTTAACCACTACAAAGTCCCATGAAGAAGTAACCCAAAGGACTGCCTTGTCGTAAGGGTTCCAACATGACAGATGACGCATCAATCAGACTCTTGGTCTGTAAATTATAAGAAAAAAGGTAAATAGGGCTCATTTGGATTCGAGTCCAATCCAACCCAGCCATATTCCAAATTATACCAAAACCCAAGTGAAGTATCTTGAAAGTAATTCCTCATCGCAAGGGTCCCAACACTGCAGACAGTGCATCGATCAGATGCCTGGTTTGCGAGATATGCCCAATTTATCGAAACGGGACTGGTTGGGTCTAGGTCAGAGTCTGATGGGGGTCCGGCCCGGCCGGCAGGTTCAGCCTGCCTGGAAAACCCCTCCCTAATGTGGGCCAATTGTGCTGGACTAGACGTAATGTGTCCAGTTCTTCCAGCTAGCGGTGCTAGCAGGGCGCCGCCCCTCCTCCCGAAAAGGCCATCGCAAGCTGGCCGTTGTGCCAGCCGAGCGGCACGAGCAAGATGCTCTGTCTCCAACGCGGAGCGTCGGCACCGCGCCTTCCATCTATCATGGTGCCTGCATGTGCTACCACCACCGGTCTTTGGTGCCACCGACACCTTCCGCGGGCCACCGGAGATGCTCCTATGGTCTGTTTTCCTTCCCATCTGCGCCTACGGGCCTCCCGAGTCACCGCCTTCACTGCGAAGCCCATAGAATCACCTTGCTTCCACATTGCTTGGTCACCCACAAAGAACACACAAAACTCAAGGGAGGAGGAGGGTCCAAGCCTTGTTCATATTTTCCCAGGCCCTCCGCGTTAGAATTTTATTATAGGGGTAGAATAATAATCATTATAAGATTAAGAAAAACCCCAAAGTGTAACCCCAAAACAATATCCCTCAATAAAGAATGAATTGCAGATCAACCTATTGGTTAGTTGATCCTCATTCTTCATATTATTCAAGAATGGGGAAAGAGGGATATAAAACACATAAAACAATTAAATCCCCTACCTGGATTGGGTGGAATCCACTGGCCAATCCGAACAAGACCCGAACCCTCCGTCGCACTTGATTTTTGTGCATTCTTTTTGGGCGATTGAGCAACATGGTAGAAAGGTGATTTTGTGGGATTCGTAGTAAAGTCAGAGACTTGGGAGGACCATAGGCACAAATAGGAAGTAAAACGGACCACAAGAGCATCTCTGGTGGATCGTGGAAGGTGTCATCGGTGCGGCACCACCGGCGACCGGCGACGGTGGTGCCTGAAGACGTCATGTCGGGTAGAAGGCATGGAACCGATGCGCCATGAGGAAGACAGAGCATCCCACTTGGACTGCTTGGCTAGTACAATAGATAGATCATTCCGGCCATTTGGGAGGATGGGCGGCACCCTGCTGGTGCCGCTAACCGGAAGAACTGAACATATTACGTCTGGTCCAGAACAATTGGCATGCATGTGGGCCAGGTTTTCCAAGCAGGCCAAACCCACCGGTCGGCCTAGACCTGCCAGCCGGGATGGACCCACTAGTCGGGCTGGACCCCTACCAGACCCAGACCCGACCGGTCCCATTTCGATAAATTGGTCGTATCTCGCAAACCGGGCATCCGATCGATGCACCATCTATGGAATTAGTACCATTGCGATGGGGAGGTCCTTTCAAGATACTTTACTTAGGTTTTGATAGAAGTTGGAATATGGCCAGGTTGGATCGGACTCAAATCCAACTAGGCCCTATTTACCTTTTTTCTTATAACATACAAACTGGGCGTCTGATTGACGCGCCATCTGTCGCATTGGAATCCTTACGACAAAGCGTTACTTTGGGTTAATTTTTCTTAGGACTTTAGGGTGGTTAAGATATGACCATTGGTATGAGGACCAGAGTCTCGGGAACTCAAGCACACCAATTTCGGGAATTCTGTGGATGGTTGTCAAGTGAAAAGCGACCCTTTGTGGATCGGTATAAAAGTGAACCTTTGTGGATCGGTATAAAAGCGACCATTTGTGGATTGGTATAAAATTGACCCTTCTTGGATCAGTATATCATTGACCCTTCATTGATCGGTATGAAAGTGACCCTTCGTGGATCAGTATGAGAGAGACCCTTCTTGGATTGGAAGCAGAGTGACCCCATGTGGATCGGCAGTAGTGCGACCCTCTGTGGATCGGCAGTAGAGCAACCCTTCGTGGATCGATAGCAGAAATTCTCAACAGAATAAAATGATTTATCTCAAGACTAATAATATTTATTCATATTCTCTAAGTTGTATACCTGGTGTGATATTTCCTTTACTTTATGCTTTTTGATTGAGATCATTCTTTGTGGTTTTTCCTTTGTGGAATTCTGGGAGAACTTTGGGGGTCTTGGGATCCCTACTGGGTATTGTTAAACTCACCTATACATGGGATTCGCCCACACCTTATTATGTCTCATGAAAATGATAGACAGTTGGACTGAGAGTTGGGAAGTCAGGGCTAGACAGTGCTCGGTGTTGATCGATAGACATGGTGAGTGGTAGTGACAACAGACAACGAGCTGTACCTACCCTCCAGGTAGGATTCTTGGTGGATGACCTTCGAAGCACGTTATTTTCCTTTTTTCTCTACTTTTGTTTCAGTTGGGATTTTATACTGTCCCCTTTTACTTTTGGTTCACACTTTTACTATCAGTAGTTCTACTTTTTGGTCTTCTTTTGTTGTGTACCTTGTCTGTGTGTGTACAGATTTAAAGGAAATGTATACCCTTGTTTTCCCCTTTTAGTATGTTGGGATGTGGAAGGACATGTGTGTGTATAGGTTTAAAGGAAATGCATTCCCTTTTGGGGTTTCTACTTTCCGGTGCTAGTCACCAGCCCCTGGCCTATGGAAGGCAGGCTTGGGGTAGTTACAACCCAAGCCCCTGGAGACGTGTCATGAGAAAACCTTTAAATTCCTTATAAAATCCTATTTTGGTTGATTGGAATTTTAATTATTAATCGATCTAGATCATGAATTCATTTTTATGTGATATCATTTGGGGTGTAAAAAACCCATTTTATTCCATTGTTTATTTATGATATAATCAATAATTAGTTTCAGGAAGCACATATATGTATAGATGATGATGGTTGAGGTCCTATATCACTCTTTAATGCATTGTTTAAGGATTTGTATCTCATGAAATAATGAATTTTTCATGAGTGTATTTATAGTTATCTATGCTCACAATGATTGTGTGTGAGTTTAATTAAAAATGAGATATGCTAACAATGATTGTGTGTGAGTGTATTTTTATTTAGCTATGCTAAAAAAATTGTGCATGAGTGTATTTATGGTTAGTTGTTCCCACAACAATTGTACACAATTGTATTTTTGGTTAGGAATTCTTATAGAGATTTTGTGTGACTATATTTGTGGTGATATATTCTCACAAAGACTGAGTGTGGAAATAATTGTTAATGGGTATAGTGTTATGTTTTTGTTAGGACCAAAAGGGGCCTAAATACCCTGAGGGGGGGGGGTGAATTAGGGTTTGGATATTCTATTTCAAAATTCTTCCTGCCCCACTGGATCTTGACCTAAATATTATAAGGGCCACTTTGTTTGCAATTATTTCTTACTAATGGTCTTATTCTGCCCTTATTTATCAGATGATGATGATTCTTTGAATGCGGTGTAGGGATACAGGTAGCCAGACACATAAATTTTTACTTAGTTCACCCTCACTGGGCTATGTCCAAGGATCATACAATGACAATTTAACGATGTACCAAATCCACTAAAGATCAAAACCAGTAATGTTCGGGATAGATCACTTATATTCCCAGGCTCACTGCCTTTACAATGTTTAGGGTCATCTCATTACTTTCCCAAGGGCCACTCCCTATTTATCTCTCACTGACTCACTGCCTATAGAAAGGATAACCTTCTTCCTCTTCTTATGCTCACTTCACTTGGAAGGGGTCCACACATAGTTTATAGACCTTTAGGTCTCTTCATTATCACTAATGAATGAATCCTTCACTGTATGTAGATGTTCTATTGAAGTCCAAATATCATCCACTTATGAATACCCCTTTTCTACAGATTCATTGGGTAATGCCTTCTAAGAACCCTTTGTGATTCCCACTACCTTCAAGAAAACCCCTCTTTCACAAATCTCCTTCACGGAGCACTTCACGAAGACTCTTCGTGAAGATTAAATGGTCTTCTCGAAACTCATATACTTCAACAAAACCCAGAATAGTCGATTGGATTTTGTAGCCTTAGTGAATCTCTTTATTTTCCCTGAAAATAACTTTGACTTTGCAAAGAAATTCTATTTTGAAAATATCAGAACATTCAGTTGGCTTTTAGCCTTCGCGAATGTCTTTGCGTACCACCTTTACGAACATCTTCATGAATTTAGAGCCTTGAGATTTTTGTTAAGTCTAGCTCAGTTTTCTTCTTAAGATGGTAGCGTCCTATTTATAGGTGTTTACACCAAACCTTCCAGCCACATCTTCACCATTTCACAAATCACATCATTTTCCTTTGCAACACTCTCTTTTTCATGGAGACCAAGGTCAAGAACATTCACTTCTTCGCGAACCACCCTTCGTGAACTCCAATTATTCATGAAAATCATGACTTATCCATATTTTCATAAGGCCTTCAAGAAAAATAATACTTTCACGAATATTTCTTGGAATCATGAAGATCACCATCACAGACTTTCAGCTCTTTGCGAACCACCCTTTGTGAACTATCATTCTTCACAAAACTCATGCCTTAGCCATATTTTCATAACGCCTTCAACAAAATCCACTTTCGCAAAGATTTTACATAATTGTGAAGATTACCGTCAAAAAATTTTGCGTCTTCGCGAACCACACTTTGCGAAATCCCAGTCTTCTCAAAATTCATGCCTTTTCTATATTTTTATATGGCCTACAAGAAAAACCACTTTCACAAAGATTTGACGTAATCATGAAGATCACCATCAAAAACTTTAGCGTCTTCGCGAACGACACTTCATTAAATCCCAGTCTTTGTGAAATTCATGTCTTTGCTATATTTTTATATGTCCTTCAAGAAAATACACTTTCGCAAAGATTTGTCATAATCACAAAGATCACTGTCAAATACTTTCACGTCTTCACGAAACACACCTGGAAAATCCCATCTTTGAGAAACTCAAGGCTTTACCATATTTTTATGAGATCTTCTAGAAAATACACTTTAGTGAAGACTTGTACAAACTCCAAATTTTGGATCCCAACAATTTAGAAAACACTAGAAAACATCACCACCATGTATCTGTTCTTTTATACTGCCTCTAGATCTTTAATTCCTTTTTCATGGTTCTTTGTCAACATGGATTGTCAATGAAATCTCTGGAACTCAACAATTCATCATGAAAACCTTCTTTGTCGACAAACACAACCAACTCAAAAATGCTGCAATGTTACCTTGAGGTATTTTTTCCCAACAATATCCCCCTTTGGGTTTGTTGACAACTCTTCTCATAACGATTTTTCGCACTTTTATGCCTCAATAAAGTTCCTATCATCATCATGCATCATTCACCTCTTGAGATTCAGATAATGACCAAATATTCACTCACAACATACTCTAAGCCCGCATGAGCAATGCTCAGTGTAAGAAACAAGAGTATTATGAGAAGTTCATCAATGAATCACTTCATTTATGACATCAATCGTTGATACCATACTGATACCAATTTCTGATCACTGAAAACCTTCTAACACCATTCCAACATCAATCTTCTGATTTTATCACTATCCTTAGAAATTGTGATATCTATTTGTTGATTGATTACTTCTAGCATCGTCAGATTTAAAACTCTCTCCCTATCTCATTGCTCTACCCCTATATCGCTACTCCACCTGTCAGCTTCTCCCCATGTCTTTGACTAAGAAATTTTCTCCCACAGTTTCTTAACTAAGACATTTTCTCCCACAGTTTCTCCCCTTTAGGAGTCACTTTCACTATTTCTCCCCCTTTGTTTATAAACCCAAAGTTCACTCCTTTGTGGTCTACAACAGAGTAGATAACACATATCAGCACAGTGGGGAAAAAACACCATACCTCAGGAAGAGGGGGTTCCACATCCACACTTTATTCAAGTACAGGGAGTCGACTGGACTCCTAGAGCCAGTTGATTCCTCTCAAACTCTTCGTTGGTTAGGAACTTTGTCAAAAAAAAAAAATTCAACTTGTAGTTCTGTAGGCACCTATTCAAATTTCATGATTCCATACTCAACCTACTCCTTGATAAAACAATACTTTATATCAATGTGCTTTGTCCTTGAGTGATGGATGAGATTTTTTATGAGATTTGTAGCACTTGAGTTATCACACTGGATTCTGATCAGAGACTTCACTTCAAATCCCATATCATCAAGTTGTTTCTTCATCCATAATAACTGTGTGCATACTTGAGTGGCGGTAATATACTCAGCTTCTATGGTTCTCAATGAAATTCAATATTTCTTCTTTCTTAGCTATGAAATACACAAACCAAAAAGATATAAATCACCTCCTAACATTGATTTCCTATCATCCGTTAAATCGGTCCAATCTGCATCAGTATATCCTAATAACTCTGACTGAGATTTTCCACTATACATCAAGCCGAAATCCACCGTGACCTTGATATACTGAAGTATTATTTTCATTGCAAGCATGCATCTTTATTTGGGATTAATTTGATATCACGCTGCTTGGAATGTGGGGAAAACAATATTAGGTCTCATTGTTGTCAGGTATAATAAACTTCCAATAATATTCCTGTATTCTATAATATTGACTTCATTTCCATTATCATCTTTTGATAATTTCATCCAGGTAGCAACTAGAGTCTTCATCTCCTTAGAATTTTCTATTCCAAATCTTCTTAGAACCACCTTGGAATATTTGTATTGAGAAATAAAAGTGTCATTCCTTCCTTGTGACACCTTTAAACCAAGGAAAAATGTCAACTCTCCAATCATTGACATTTCAAACTCTATTTTAATGAATTCGGAAAACTGTCTGCACTGAGCTTCATCTGATCCACCAAATATTATTTCATCGACATAAACCAGCACCATCATCCTTTGATTAATATCATTGTTTAAATAGATATTGTAATCAACTCCACCATGCTAGAAACCAAGCTTCTTCAAATACAGATCAATCCTTGAGTACCATGATCTTGGTGCTTGTTTCAGCCCATATAACACCTTCTTCAGCCGAAAAAACTTATTCTCATCCTCATGAATGAGAAAACCATATGGCTGCTCGATATACACTTCTTTCTCTAGAATCCCATTCAAGAAGGCATATTTGACATCCATCTGGAACACTTTGAACTTTCTTTTCACTACAATGGCTAGGAATAATCTGATTGTCTCCAACCTTGAAACTGGTGAAAATGTCTCATCGACATATATTCCCTCTATTTGGGAGTATCCTTTGAACACTAGTCATGCTGTTTTTCAAATCACTATGCCATATTCATTCATTTTGTTGCTATAGACACATTTAGTCCTGATAAAAATTTTATCTGCAAGCCTCGAAACAATCTCCCACATCTGATTCTTCTCAATCTGATATAGCTCTTCATTCATAGCCTGAAGCCAGTTTTCATCTTCAGCTGAATCAACAAAGAATTTAGGATCTACCTGAGATAAGACAGATGTCTGCTGTAGAGATTTAATTCTTCTTGTCTAAACTGGAGTTGAATGATCACCAATGATATTCTGCCTATCAATTTCAGCACGACTTCTTGGCTTTTGTGCAGATACAGATTTTACACCCTCATGCTCATCATCTGCATCTTGTTCTAAATTAGAATCGGCCACTTCTTCTCCCCCTATGATGCTTTACTCCTCATCACTTATTCTCACCTATAACTTTTCATTTATCTATCAAAAAAACCTACAAGCCTACTGATTTGAATCAGTTGTCATTCTGGATCACATAACATCACTATTTTGCATTTTTTGATTCCACTCCCCCTTGAATCTCATCTCCCATTGAACCTAAAATAGTTGAATCATCAGGTAACAAAATTTATATACATAGGGAGAGGGTTACTCCTAGAATCCTCAAGAAGAGAATTTTGGTTGATCATGATCGGTCAACCCATTGATTCTTTCTTACAAAGCATCACACTCTTTCCTTTCCTGCTCCAACTGTCTAGAAAACTTCAAATTTTCTGGCCATATGACTAGGAATTATTTACCCACATTTTGTGTCTTATTCCGATATTCAGATTCTGGATGCTGTCCTTTTTCACAATTTTCGAATTAATCCCATTAGTTGAATTTTCCTTCTTTGACGCTCCACCAATATTCCATTTTTCAAGATTCTTTCTTAGGACAGAAATATCTCCACTAATCATCTGCTCTTTCTTCTTCCTCCAATGTTGATCTCTTTCTATTTCCTTTACTTCCCACTATGTGGAATGACATGATAATTTTCCCGGACATTCTTTAATTGTGTTTCTTTTACCAATTTTCTGAGTCATGCCACCCTTTCTTGTTGGGTTTGAGTCTTCCATTGATTTCACATTATTCTTAATTACACTTGGGGAATATCCTCCATTTTTCTTAAAGTATTTTCCACATCCATTCCATGGGAGTTTTTGTGATTGTAATATAGGAGGTGATTGATACACCTTTCATTGAGCTCCTTGTGATTCTCCTGAGGCTGTATACCTATTTTCCATCTCACCATGAATTCTTCCAGTATAAGATTTTTTGTTATACTTTTCCTATGCCTAGGATATCCTTTTGGGTTCCTTTTCCTTCCCCACTTTCTTCTTGTAACATGTTCTTTCCAAATTCCCATGATTATAACATATAAAACATATTTCATTAAAGGCATACCTCATTTCATTATTTCTCAATTGTAATGTTGATGCAGTTTGAGTTCTTCTTCTGACATTGAGCTCTTGAGCTTCCTAACACATACTCATGGTGTGTCCCATTCTCTCACAATAGAAGAAATTCATGGATAATCTCTTCTAAGAGACTCTTCTTTCAGATTTCTCATGATTCTTATTCTTATTCTCAGATTTAGAAAAATTTCTATCTTCACAGTATGAAATGTATTCCTGAGCCTCTGAAAAAAAGATTGATGTATGACCATGAATCCCACAGAAATAGTACATGAGATCATTACTTCCTATAACATACTTTTTAGGTCTATCTTTAGAAATTGCAGGACTTTTTCTATATCTGGAACTCTTCATGGATCTCTTCCTTTCATGCATGGGAGGGGATTCATCAAAACCAATACCATTTTTTTCCAGAAAATATGGCCTTTGAGATGAGAAAATATGTTCTTTTTTCTCTTAAAAAATAACATATTTTATTTTCATTTCATCATTATCATCTGAAGAATAATCAAATATTAAGTGAAAGGCGTTCTTTGTTTTTGGCTTTCCTCTAGCATTGAATTTATCCACTTCTTTATTTACTGATTATAGCTCTTCTTCCAACTTTTGAATCTTCATATCCCTTGATTCAAGTTGGGCATCAAGTTATTTATTGAGATTCTTCCCTCTAATCATCTAATCTTCTAATTCACATGTTATCTTATCCACCATGTCACTTTTCTCCTTTATTTTAAAATTTTCTTGAGCAACAAAATTAGAATAGCATGCATTCTCTTGTTATAGCCTTTGATTCTTCTGAACTTGTTCAGAAAACTATGTAGTAAGATCATCATTTCTGGTTTTCAGATTATGAACTTCCTCTTACTTCTGATTCTCTTCATTTTCATCAGCCATTTGTTTTCATTTCTTTCTAGCCATCTTTTGTAGTTATTAACCTTGAGAATAATTCTTCTCCATCAAATAAGTAGCCACATAAATAAGCCTTTTATTTAATCCTCTTATCTTGTTACCTCAATTTCTAGTACTTGGATCTGGATATCTTTAGATTTAACTTCTTCATCCAATTTCAGATCCAATTCCTTTGTCATTTTGTCATCATCTACTAGTGGCCTTCTTGAAACTTCTTCATCATCAGCAGTTTCATCATCATATTTAATTTCAAGTACTTCACTCATTTCTACATCATTATTAAGTGAATCTATTTTTTCCCTATAAGATTTATCCAAGACTTCCTTCAACAATCTATTTGATTCTTTTATTTGAATCACACTTTTTTTTATATAAACACTTCCACACTGATTAATACCATATGACTTCTGATTCTTCTTTAAGTTTTTTCCTGTTTCTATGGCACACCGAGATAAGAGAAGACTGAATCTTTAACCACAAAAATTGACTAAACTAATTCAGAGAAAACAAATCAAATAAAAGCAACCTTTCTCTAATATCAACTGTTAGGACCAAAAGGGGCCTAAATACCCTAAGGGGGGTGAATCCGGGTATGGATATTCTATTTCAAAATTCTTCATGCCCCACTGGATCTTGAACTCAATATTATAAGGGTCACTTTTTTTTACTTATTTATTACTAATGGTCTTATTATTCCCTTATTTATCATATGATGGTGATTCTTTGAATGAGATGAAAAAATGAAAGCAGGCAAACACAGAGATTATTACAATGTTTAGGGTCAACTCATTTCTTTCCCAAGGGTCACTCCCTATTTCTCTCTCATTGGCTCACTGCCTGTAGAAAGGACAACCTTCTTCCTCTTCCTCTGCTCACTGCATTTGGAAGGGATCCACTCACAGTTTATAGACCTGTAGGTCTCTTCATTATCACTAATGAATTCATCCTCCACTGTATGTAGGTTCTCTATTAAAGTCCAAATATCATCCACTGATGAATACCCCTTTTCCACAGATTCACTGGGCAATGACTTCTAAGAACCCTTTGCGATTCCCAATACCTTTGGGGAAAACCCTCTTTCACAAAGCTCCTTTGCGGAGCACTTCGCGAAGACCCTTCATAGAGAACTTCATGAAGACCCTTCGCAAAGATCAAATGGTCTTCGTGAAACTCATATGCTTCAAAAAAACCCAGAATAGTTGGTTTTATTTTGTAGCCTTCGTGAATATATTTCTTTTCCATGAAAATCACTTTTAATTTGCGAAGAAATTCTATTTTGAAAAGCTCAGAACATTCAGTTGGATTTTAGCCTTCATGAATATCTTCACATACCACCTTCAAGAACATCTTCGCGAATTCAGAGCTTTAATATTTTCATTAATTCTATCTTTGTATTCTTCTTAAGGGGTTAGATCCTTATTTATAGGTGTTTCCACCGAACCTTCCAACCACGTCATCACCATTTTGTAAATCACCTCCTTTTCCTTCATGGAGCTCCCTTTTTCACAGAGACCACTATCAGAAACATTCATGTCTTCACAAACCACCCTTTGTGAACTCCAATTCTTTTCAAAACTTATGCCTTAGCCATATTTTCATAAGTCCTTTAAGAAAAACCACTTTCACGAAGATTTCTCAGAATCACACAGATCACCATCACAGACTTTCAGCTCTTTTCAAACCACCCTCCGTGAACTCCCATTCTTCGTGAAACTCATGCCTTATACATATTTTTATAAGGCCTTTAACAAAAACCACTTTTTTAAAGATTTTATGTAATCATGAATATCACTGTCAAAAACTTTCGCATCTTCACAAACTAAACTTTGTGAAATCCCAGTTTTTACAAAATTCATGCCTTTGCCATATTTTTATACGATCTTCAAGAAAAATCACTTTCTCAAATATTTTATTTCATCATGAAGATCAACATCAAAATATTTCACATCTTCATGAAACACGCTTTGCAAAATCCCAGTCTTCTCGAAATTCATGCCTTTGCCATATTTTTATATGGCCTTCAAGAAAATACACTTTCATAAAGATTTTTCATAATCATGAAGATCGCCATCAAATACCTTTGCATCTTCGCGAAACACACCTGAAAAATCCCATCTTTGTAAAACTCAAGCCTTTACCATATTTTGATGAGATTTTCAGGAAAATCCACTTTATCTAAGAGTTTTACAAACTTCAAATTTTGGATCCCAACAATTTGAAAAACACTGGAAAACAGCACCACCCTGTATCTATTCTTTTGTATTGCCTCTAGGTCTTCAATTCCTTTTTCATGGTTCTTTGTCAACATGTATTTTCATTGAAATCTCTGGAACTCGACAATTCATCATGAAAACCTTCTTTGTCAACAAACACAACCAACTCAAAAATGATGCAATGTTACCTTGAGGTATTTTTTCCCAACAGTTTTCTTATTCTTATTATTATGCCAAATTTCTATATGTAATTCCTATATTATGCTCTATGGATCATGATTATCATCTCATGTCTCACACTCTTATTCCATGGTACATGATTTTTCATTTGAGTTTATATGGCCTTATATCATGCATTAATGACAACTATTATTGTTCCATGTTATTTTTAATAAGATATTCCTCCCATGATCATTTTTTTCATATGCATATGATCTAACCCTTGATTAATTACTAATAAGGTTTACCTTATTAAGTTTTTGATCTCACCCCTTTCTTAAGTTTCCATTCCCTCAGTTATGAATATGATTATAATCTTGGATATGTCTAGAAGGGGATCTAATATAGTGTGATTATGAATAAATGTTCATAGGTATAATAAAATGAGTTTATTATATAGTTAATATTCAAAGACAGTAAACCTTCTATTCTTGTTATTGTGATATTTTTTTGAGATGTAATGTTTAAACATTAAAAATAATGTGTAATTTATGAAATTTTAGCTTGGGATATCTCACTTTTTATCGAATCTAGTTTGTAAAGTATGTGTTTTTATCATTGGATATGAAAGTGTGGGCATGGGGTACCTCAATTAGTATCAAAGTAAGGTTTAGTTATTTTTGAGGATTAATGTAGTTATTTTGGGTATTAGGATGGGATAACTTTAGTGAATATCCTACTGATAAGTCTAAGGGATAAATCTAAATATAGGATAACATCCTAAAGTTCTGGTGAATTAGATAGTATGTGGTTCTCCAAAAGATTACATCTTTGTCTATATATTGGAGATTGGATGTGAATATGTCATAGATACACATATGGTAATCACCCTGAAAAAGGTTATTTGAGTATCAACTCAATCTTTACTCTGGTGCACAATTTGTGGGCCTAATACTGCACACCTAGTTAGACACTCCTAAGGGATATTCTTTGGTAAATTTAAATTAACTTTAAGAACCATTATGAAGGATTAAAATACCTAACTAGTTCATATAGATAAATTATTAGGTAAATCATAATGTTTGACATATATTGAAGTATAGATTGAACCTAGAGTGATATAGGTCGAACAAAAATCTATCATAATGATTTTTAAAAGTATTACATTTTTAGGGTGAGTCTTCCATGAGATTAATTATGACAATTCTCTCAAGATATTAATTGTTCATCACTCATGCCAACCCCTTTTGGGTTTAGTAATTTTTTTAGAAAGGTGAAACTATGTCAATAATGGGTGTGATGGAAGAAATAGTGATTATCATAATGAGAAATTATAAGGGATATAAGATACTATTAAAAATATTATAGTTATTCTCATAAAACTATCTCCAATTATTATTATTAATATATATTTTTTGAACATACAAACACACCAAAGAATATAAGTATAAAGTTTCATTGAAATTCATTTAATAAAGACTATAGATGGTAGAAGATTCATCCTCTAATGTGTTTAAGATGTGGGAAAAATAACCTAAGGGAATATCTCAATAGAAAAAAAGTTTCAATTTTGGAAGGATTGATCATTGGGATCATTATTGTTTAATAGAGATGAAGAGGTTGGCCAGTGCAATGGAAGGTATAAATGTCCCAAATAATGCTCCACCCACTCTTCAATGCTTCAAATGCAAGGAATTTTTGCATTATACAAATCGATGTAATAATCCAAAAGATAAAAAAGATAATGGGTAAAAATGACCTCTAAAACCATGGGAATAAGGAAAAGATAGATTAGGTCATGATAATGAATTTAATATTGATCATTAAGGTACACTTATCCCCCACTCAGGAGTTGTGGATGACTTGTTTGATTTTGATTCTAATCACCCTAGTATATGTATAATGTTTTATATGAGTATTAAATATACACATTGATGATTTGATTAAGGTAAAAAAAATTATAGTTGTATGATTATTGTATTATAGGTTGAATTTTATGGTAGTTTTCCTTGTTAAGATTTTAATATCCCTCCTTTTGATGAATTTAATGTGATTTTTGGGAATCGATTGGTTCTATCCACTTAGTGGAAAATTATTTAGAATAAGAAGATCACATTTCATATAAATAAATGGTAGTATATCAATGGAAGTATGATTATAAATTCACTTTAAAAGGAAATAATATAATTCGGGTCTTGAAACCAATTAAAAATAGAATTTTAGATCAAATGGTTAGAGATAAGAAAGGTCAAATTTTAGGGATAAGCCTATTCTGAGGAAAAGGGAGTGTTTCTTAAGTTTTTAATATTGATATTCCTCTAGGAATTATATCTCAATTCATGTATATATTTTAGATTCCCATAGTTATTTACATTATTTAAAGATAATAAAAAATGTTAGGGTGCTATTCATTTAAAAGAGATAGAATGTATCACCCCAAAATTTTGGAATATATTTTTCTCAAAATTAATACTTTATTTGATAGATTTCTCCACATGCAACACCGAAATAAAACAAGTCGTGAAATATTAAATGAATATTATATATAAAATTTAATAATAATAAAACCTCTAGTAAATAAAATTATTATATTCAATTAAAAGTTTACAAAAATAGGATTAAGAACACTTAATGTTTTAAAAGGGAATTTTTCAATAAAAAAAGATTTACTTTATATATTGTATTCTGATTTAAAAGTTAAATTTATAAATTTTAGAATTTGAATTTTTTAAAATTAATTTCATTTTTTAATCTAGATTATCAAAATTATACTAATATTATTATTTTTTATTTTTCTAAAATAATTGTTTTCAGGTGAATAGTGACAACTATTGATTTTCTAATATTGTCACTTTTATGATATTATCATAATAAAAGAATAAATTATTATAAGGTCCTAGCCTTAAAAATTACATGATCTAGTAAATTATTTTAGAATCAAATTTATTACATTCCCAAATATCTTTTTGGTTTATAGTTTTAGAGAATTAGGATATAATTCAAATATATCAACCCACAAGTATACAAATTGGGTACTACAAAAACAGTATCCATTTATTCTATAATAAAAAAGTTTTTAATAAAACATGAAATCTTTTCATGAAAAATATTCGCAACAATAATCTTGGATTCTTCATTTCTCTTACACATCCTTAAACCCTATGAAAACAATTTTAAAACTTGGGATGAGCACAAAAAGCTATGTAAGGTACATAAAAAGAAGTAAATAAACCATTAGTTCATGAATACTTATAAACATATCAAATCATTTTCATAAAGGCATACTTATCGCCCATAAAGTAGCATATACTTTGTGAAAATAAGAGATTTCCAAAAAACATAAAAAACATAAATAAAACCATAAAGGTAATTATGGAATTACTTAAGATTGTAACCCTTGAGGATACTATATGATTTTCAACCCTCATGGATAATTTACAATTTAACCCTCACATCTACCTTATGATGTAACCCTCATGACTACCTTATGGTGTAACCATCACAATTACACTTAGAATAACCATTACGGTCAACTTCTAACATAAACATATCCAATTCATTGGAGGAAGATATAGGTCACACCCTTAATCATTAATAATGCCTAATAACCATAACATAATCATTAAACATGAACACTTGCATCATAAAAACATTTCTTAAGGAAAATCACATATTTTAAAAGAATGCTACACAAATACAAAGGAAATACTTTTCTCTATAAATAAACATGTAATATTGTAAAGAAAACATCAAAAAAATTAATGCTTCATTAAAATTTTATAAGCCTCTCATGTCATATAAGTTAAGAATAAGTTTTTTTTAAATTTTGTAAAAAGTGACATTAAAGATTGTTTTTAAGAGGAAAGTCCCTTACCTTGGGTTTGAAATCTTCAAATGTGTTTAAACCTCTTGTATAATGGTTTAAAGAGTGTTATTAATTTATTAAATGACTATATTAATAATTATAATACCTTATATGATCTTTTTATAACATATTTCCACCAATTTATTGATAATATTTTTTTATTTTTTTATTTCAGGTGCGTCTATTTCATGGTTTCCATGGTTGGTTCATTATGGGTTTTCTTGTCAAATGGAAGAAAAACTAAAAAAGTGGAAAGAAATGGTATTAATATGTTTTCAAAATTTTAAATGATACTATATATAATTTTTTTCTAATATGAGGTTGATTCATCAGATAAAATATTAATGAAAATGATTTAATTTATTTTTGTGGTTTTTATGACCATCACAAACTTATATCATCTTATTTAATATCATATTTATATATTGGTTCCATAATATTATATAACTTATAATATTTATAATTATATATGATTTAACTATAATAATGGTTTTATGACCAGCCTTTAATGCATTAAAATAAAATGAAAACACATCGTTCAGGATGAGGTAAATCAACTAATCACAAATAATGTTTTCATTTTTTAGAATAAAAGGTGAAGAGGAAAGGTTTGATGATGTATATTCCATTAACACAATAAAATTACAATATATGTAATATAATAGAGTTATCATATCACTTAGATGATGGGAGGTGAGGATAGAATAAGAAAATAAAATAAATTTACAATAAATTTAAAAAGAAAACAAAAGAGGATTTTACCTCTTGAACTTCTTCTCCTTGAGAACCTCCTTAAGGCACTTGGTTTTAGAATTTTAGTGAGACCAATAGGTCTTGGATGTGGGGAAGAGTTTTGGGAAGACAATTAGGTAAAAATTAAACAAGATATAAGGCTTTGTAGGTGTGAGGAGAAGAGGTGGTGATATGTGGTATTTATAGTGGAGGAGATGAGTGTTTTTTTATTATTTTATTAATTAATTTATTATTTTGGCTCAAGACTATGAATAGTTTTAACCTTATAACTAAATATATTAAAAAAATTAAGTATAGTTCAATATTTTTATATTACATCAACCATACATCATTTATGACTCAATAATTCATGAATTTGTTAAATATCATAAATTACCGTATTTCATTATTCACCAAAAAATCAATTATTTTAGAAAAATCCCAAAAAAAATTACCCTAATAATTTTTAGACATTCAGAAATCAAAAATTAACTCCAATATATTACTAATTTTTTAAATATTTGAAATTTAATTTTTAATTAAAATCATCATTTATTTGAAAAATGCCAATTTTAAAATTATAACTGAATTTATGACACTTTGAAAAATTAATTAAGGTCTCATAAAATTATATATAATTATAAGACAAAAAAATATTGATTTATGAATCTATTTTATGAAGATAGTTTTTCTTTTAAATTATTATATTAATTATAAAATTGTAAGTAAAAATTTATGTGTCACAAAAATACTAACACTTAATTTATCATTTTCAAAACATTAATTTACTTATTACATTATATATATATATATCATGTTTTCATTCATAAGATACCTAAATTTTATTTATACTTTCATAGGTGAGGTTACAATTCTATTTGTATAGATTCCTTAATTTCTATAAATATCACTTATTTTATTATAAATTTATAATGAATTTAACTATTTAATTATAGAATCAAAAAAAAATATATTTTATAAGTACCTAGGTTGTTACATTCTCCCCCCCCCCCTTCTATAAATTTTTTCCTCACAATTGTTATCCACTTATTAAACAAATGAAGATACCTTTCCCTCATAGCATTTTTATATTCTCATGTTGCATATTCAGCCATGTGGTTTATCCAAAAAACCTTAACCTGGTAAATTACCACAATACTTGCTCTCTACGATCAAGAATCTAAACAAGATTTTCCTCATAAGAAATTTTCACTTCTAGATGAACTACTTCTGGGCTCAAAACTTGAGATTAATCGAGAACATACTTTCTTAACATCAAAACATGAACAACATTTTGTACCTGAGATAAAATTAAAGGAAAACTACTCTATATGAAATTGGTCCAAATTTATCCGAGATTTTATAATTTCCAATGAACCATGGAATTATCTTTTCTATATTAACAAAATTCATAACACTTTTATAATGATATATTTTAAGGAAAATATGATCACCTACCTTGAAAGAAAAGTATTTCCTCCTGTTATCTATATAACTTTTTTCCCGCTCTAAGATATCCTCATGTGTTGTTGGATAATATTCAATTTCTTATCCACTTATTCTACAAATTTTCGTCCTATGAAATTACTTTCCCTTACTTCATCCCAAAATGATGGAGTTCGAAACTGATTTCCATATAATGCCTCAAAAGGTTCCATCTGTATACAAGAATGAAAACTATTATTATAAGAAAAAAATAAAGAAATGTGTTTATCCCAACTTCCCTAGTAATCCATTGAACAAGCACATAACATGTCCTCTAATTTATGAATTGTTCACTTGGTATGTCCATCAAATTGAGGATGAAAGGCTATGCTGAAATTTAATCCAGTTCCCAACAACTTCTGATGGAATTTCCAAAAGTTAGAAGTGAACTTGGGGTCATGTTCATATACAATGGAGAGAGAAAATCTAGATAACATGATAATATATTTGAGGTAGAACCAAGAAATATGATCTAGAGAAATAGTGTCTCGAATATGAAGGAAATGTGTATATTTATCATCCGATCAATAATAACCCAAATCAAATTACTACCTCAAGAATTATTTGGTAGTCCCACCACAAAATCCAAGGATATATTTTCCCATTTCCACTATAGCATTAGAAAATGATGAAGCATCCCCTTTTATAGTTTCCACTCTGCTTTAACCTATTGAAAAGTCAAACATTTCATTGTAAAATTAGAATTATCTCTTTTCATTCCATCCCACCAGTAATACTCTCAAAGGTATTTGTACATATTATTGTTTCAAGGATGAACTAAAAATAGAGAACTATGAGCTTCGCTTAATAATTATTTATTCATATGGGAATCACAAGACACACATATTCTCATTTAAAATATCAAGACACAATCTTTACCAACATTAAATTCAAGAAACTTACCTTCCTTAATAAATTATGCCTTTTCTATAACTCGTGGTCTTCCTTCTGCACTTTCTTAAGTATTTCTGAGAGATTTGACTGCACTTACACCTAAAAAATGTAGGAATTTCCTATAAAAACAACTTCTAATCCAAAATTCATCAAATCATAAACCAAGGGTTCATGTTCCAAATTCAACATGTTTAATGATGCATTATGTTTTTGACTCAATGCATCTGTCACTTTATTTGTTTTTCTGGGATGGTAATTGATCATGAAATCATAATCATTTATCAGTTCCATCCATATTCCCTTCCTAATATTAAATTTCTTAAACTTCAAACTTGTATGGTCATTATATATTTCACATTTGGCTCCATATAAATGATGTCTCTAAATAATTAAAGAAAAAACCCATAGTTGTTAATTCCAGATCATGTGTGGGATAATTTAACTCCTGAGGTTTTAGTTTTCTTAAAGTATAAGCAATTACCGAATCATTATGCATCAAAATGCATCCAAGTCCCTTTAATGAAGCAATATTGTATATGAAAAACTGTCTATTTGTAGAAGTTAGAGACAAAATTGGAGCATTCACCAATCTTCTTTTCAGTTCCTGAAAACAAACATCACAGTCTTTTGTCTAAATAAAATTAACCCATTTTTGTGTTAACTTAGTTAGAAGGCTAGATAACCGTGTAAAATTTTTAACAAACCATCAGTAATAACCTGATAATCCAATAAAACTATAAATATATTTTACATTTTTAGGTCTTGGACATTCATCAACCACTTTTGATTTTGAGATATCAACTATTATGCCATCCTTATTTACAATGTTCCCAAGAAAATAAATCTATTACAACCAAAAATCAAATTTGCTAAATTTACTGAATAAATTATTTTCTTTAAGTGTTTGTAGAACAATCCTTAGATGTTCTTCATGATCCTCATATCTTTTTGAATAATCCAAAATATTATCAATAAAAACAACAACAAACTTATCCAAATATTCATAGAATATTCTATTCATAAGATACCTAAATACACTAGGGGAATTTGTCAATCCAAAGGGAATAACAACAAACTCATAATTCTCATATTAAGTTCATAATGTTGTTTTTCAGAATTTCATCCTCTTTCACCTTTAGCCAATGGTACCTGAATCTCAATTCAATCTTAGAAAAATATTGATCTCCCTATAGCTGATAAAAAATTCATCGATATGAGGTATTTGATACTTATTCTTAATAGTAATGTTATTCAAATCTCTATAATCACTACAAAGTCTCATGGAACCATATTTATGTTTAATGAACAAAATAGGATCACCCCATAGTGAAGTGCTATAATGAATTAATCCTTTATCAAGAAACTCCTATAACTCCATTTTTAATTCATGAAGTTCCACTTGAGCCATTCGATAAAGGGGTTTCAAAATTGGCTTATAATAAAAACTAATTCAGTGATAAATTTAACTTTCTGATCTGGTATAACACCGAACAACTAATCAAGAAAAACATTCAGGTATTCATTTACCACCGGAACTTCATTAATCTGAATAATTACCTTATTTTGAACAATATGTGTATGATAAGTTTCATTTCCATATTTTTATAGTTTCTCATCTTCCTGATATGTTATCAATGGTATGGGTTTAATATTGTATAAAAAATGAAACTATTTCTGAAAAACAACTACTTTATCTCTATAATCAATCTAAGGATGATAACCAGAAAGTCAATCCATACCCAGAATAACATCAAACTCTACTAAAGAAAAAAATAAGAAGGTTTGTAGGTAATTTCCTTCCATGGACAACAAGAAGAAGATTATTATAATTATATTTTTCTTTAATATTACCCTTATAATTTTAACCATAAGTTCTATTTTCATTTCTTGAGGTGAAATTTCCAATTTATGATAAAATTTCTCAGAAATAATGGAATGTGTAGACCCCGTATCAAACGAGACATTAAAAAATCTAAGTAAACAAAAAATGTACCTGATACCAATTCATTGGATGTCCCAACATTGGATGATGTAGTCACAAAGGATTTCATTACACCTTTTTGCTTATAATATGGATTCTTTCCATCATTCAGATATTTCTTTGGGTAGGTATTTTCATTATGCCCCATCTCACCACATTTAAAACAGTTTATAATTTGTTTATAGTAATTAAAATTAAGATCATTTTAATTGAAATATTGGGCTATATTTACAAACTTACCACATCAAAAACACTTCCTATATTTTTTAAGGCATTCCCCAAGTTGATTTTTACCAAACTTCCCACAAATTGGATACTATATTTTCTTAACATTATGTTTATTTGATTGATTCTTACCCATTTCCTTCCATCTAGACCTTTTCTTTTGATTTTTTTCAAAGTACAAGTTATCATAATCAAACTCCATTTTTACCTTCTTAGCACAATATACAAGTTTCTCATAACTTTGAAATTCATGGGAATCCAATTCCCTTCGATATATTGGCTTCAATCTCGAGTAAAAACAATTCATTTTACTATCGAGACCCCGAATAATATTTGGAGCATACCTTGACAATTGAGTGAATTTTTCTTCATACACATCCAATGAATATTCCTAATTTTGTTTCAATTATAGGAATTTATTTTCCATCGTAAGTTAGACCACCTTAGGAAAATATTTTTCAAGGGATAGATTCTTAAATTCATCCCATTCTAGGACATCAATATCTTCACTATCCATGATATTCTTGACCATTGACCACCACTAGTTAGATTCAACTTCAAAATGATAAATAAAAAGACTAAAATTTTGATTATATAAACACCCCAAGACATTTAATATATTTTAAAGGTCTTTAGTCCACCCTTCAACCATTATTGGGTCAAAATATCCACTGAAAGAATTAGGGTGTTGCCTCATAAAATGTTTCACTATCATCGTGTTCCTTCATGGTAGATTTGGTTATTCTCTTTCATGGATTATATTTCCATTTATATACTAAATAAAATGATCCATTACTATCAAAGAATTATTGGCACCAATTCCCACCATTCTAGGTTGTGGATTCAGAAAGATATCATTGTCTCAGTGCCTTCCTACTTCAGTTTCCTTGTTTCTTATGTGGAAAACCATTATGAATAGACACATCTTAAGATGAAACAACATGGTAATAATTAAATTCTATATCATTTCAAATTAACCATAAGGTAAAAATAATTTATTTTATTTTATTAACACCATCCTAACACCTAAATTTATCTAAACTATGCTTTGATACCAACTATAAGGTCCCAACCTTAAACATTACATAATCTATTAAATTCTTTTAGAATTCACTTTCTTACATTACCAAAGATCTTTTAGGTTTATATTTTTAGATAATTAGGAAATAATTCATACATATCATCTCACAATAATAAAAAGTGGGTACTACTAAAATAGTATCAATTTCTTCTATAATACAAAACTTTTTAATAAAACATGAAATATTTTCATGAAAAATATTCACAACATTTATCTTAACTTCTTCTTTTCTCTTACCCATCCTTAAACCCTGTGAAAAATATTTTAAAACTTTGGGTAAGCACAAAAATCATAGCAAGGGACATAAAAATAAGGAAATAAACCATTAGTTCATGAATACTTACAAACATATGAAATCATTTTCACAAAGACATACTTCTCACCCATAAAGTATCATATACTTACTTTTTAAAATAAGAGATTTACATAAAACATATAAAACATAAATAAAACCATAAAGGTAACTTGGGGAATTAATTACGTAATATTATAACCCTCAGGTATATGATATTATTTGTATCCCTAATGACTAACTTACAATGTAACCCTCATGGCTACCTTATGATGTAACCCTCATGGCTACCTTATAGTGTAACCATTGCAGTTACACTTGGAATAACCATTATGGTGTAATTAAAAAATAAACATACCCAATTCATTGGAGGGGGATATAGGTCATACCCTTCATAATAAATAATTCCCAAGAACCAGAACATAATCATAAAACATGAACACTTGCATCATAAAAACATTTCTTGAGGAAAATCACTTATTTTAAAAGAATACTGCGCAAATAAAAATGAAATGATATTATTTGTAAATAAACATGTAATATTGTAAAGAAAACATCAAAAAATTAAGGTGTTGTGAAAATGGAATAATACTCTCATGCCGTATAATTTTAGAGGAAATTTTTTTCTTGAATTTTGTAAAAAGATACATTAAAGGGGATTTTTAAAAGGAAAGTCCCTTACCTTGGGTTTGACTTCCTTCAAACATATTCAAACCTCCTATATAATGGCTTAAAAAGTGATATTAATTTATTATAGAACTATATTCATATTTATAATACCTTATATGATATTTTTATAACATATTTCCACCAATTTATTGATAATATTTAGTTATTTTATTATTTTGGGTGCGTTTTTTCATGGATTCCATGGTTGGTTCGTTATAGATTTTCTTGTCGAATGGAAAAGAATACCATAAGTGGAAAGAAATGGTATTAATATGTTTTCATAATTTTAAATGATACCATATATAATTTTTTCTGATATGATGATTATTCATTAGATAAAATATTAATGAAAATGATTTAATTTATTTTGGTGGTTTTTACGACCATCACGAACTTATATCATCTAATTTAATATCATGTTTATATATTGGTTCCAAGAAATTATATAAATTATCATATGTATAATAAAATATAATTTAACCATAATAATGGTTTTATGACTAGCCTTGAAGGTGTTAAAAGAAACTGAAAACACATAGTCCATAATGACGGTAAATCGACACATCACGAACAATGTTTTCATTATTTTAGAATAAGAGGAGAAGTGGAGAGGTTTAATGATGGATATTACATTAACACAATAAAATTATAGTATATGTAAGATACTATATTTATCATGTCACTTGGATAATGGGAGTTTATGAGCGAATAATAAAAGAAAATAAATTTAAAATAAATTTTAAAGAAAACAAAAGAGGATTTTACCTCTTGAACTTCTTGTCCTTGAGAACCTCCTTCAGGAACTTGGTTTTGGTGGTTTGGTGTGACCATAAAGTATTGGACATGTAGAAGAGTCTTGGGAAGGTAATTTAAAATAAATTAAAAATCTACAAGTATTTGGAGGTGTGAGGATAAGAGGTGGTGAGGGGTGGTATTTATAGTGGAGGAGAGGGGTGTTTTTTGATTATTTTATTCATTAGTTTATTATTATGGCTCAAAACTATGAATAGTTTGAAACTTATCACTAAATATATTAAAATACTTAATTATAGTATGATATTTTGGGCTTAAATCATTCATACATCATCTATTACTCTATAATTCATGAATTTGTTAAATACTATAAATTATCGTATTTCACTATTCACCAAACATTCAACTACTTTAAAAAAATCCCAAAAATTCATCCTAAACATTTTTTAATTTTTATAATTAAAAAATAAACTCCATTTTATGAAAATAATTTTCTAAATATGATAAATTTAATTTTTAATTAAAATCATCATTTATTTGAAAAATACCAATTTTAAAATTAAAACTGATTTTATGACACTTTGAAAAATTAATTAAGGTCTCTTAAAATTATATTATAATAATAAGACAAAAAATATTAATTTATGAATATATTTTATTAAGATAAATTTTCTTATAAATCATTATATTAATTATATAATTTTAAATAAAAATTTGTGTGTCACAAAAATACCAATACTTAATTTATCATTTTCAAAAAAAAAATTTACTTATTCCATGATATAAATATATCATATTTTAGTTCATAAGAATAATAAATTTTATTTATAATTTCTTATGTTATGTTACTATTATATTTGTATATATTTCTTAATTTATGTAAATACCACTTATTTTATTATAAATTTAATATGAATTTAACTATTTAATTCGAGAATGAAAACAAAATTATTTTATAAGTACCACGGTTGTTACACTTAAAATTTTTTGAAACCCTTTTTTATAAAAAAAATATATTTATAAATTAAAATAAATCATTTAAAAATACTATTTAGAATTTATAAAACTTATGTTATACGTTTTGAAAACTCAAGTGATATTTTTATCAAAAACTATTTTTATTCGCTTATATTAAAAATCAGTTTTCATCACTGGTTGAAATTAAATTTGAAGAAATAGATTTGATATTATAGATAAATGTATTCATATTATGTAATAAGGTTAATTTCCCTTTTATGAATAAATGTATTATTACTAAGACTAAATTTAATGACCATGATAATAGTGAAAGGGTTATTTTAAATGAGTTGTTTTATTAATGTTGTGTAATTATTATCTATTAAATTAAATTGATTATTTTTATATAATGAATTTGATATGATGTTTAAAAATTAATATAATTATATTATCAATCTTTTAATTTTTAATTAATTTCATATAATATTAAGAAACCTTAATGGTAAAAACAATAATTTCCTATAAAATAATTTTTCTATTTATTAAATATTTTAATTTAAAAGTTAATTATATATTATTTAGAAATTTAATTAGATTATATGGATCTGAAATTTAGTTTTAGAACATAAAAATTTGTTAAGAATGGTTACCTTATATTTTTAAATTTAATATAAATTACTTGAGTAAAATCAAGTTTCCAAGGTAAAAACCAAAATGGTAAAATGTAAAAATCTAGAGTTAAAAGACTTGAAACATGTTCAAAACATGTTTGAATATGAGTGTTAGTAGATTTATTGATCTTATCTCACCCCACACTTCATTATTTCACACTTTGGGTTCATTTACTCTTTAATAGTATCATTTCATCATTTAAAAAGTAATGATTATTTATAAAAAAGTCATTTTTCATTACTTATAAAAGAGGTAAAATAATTAACATGTTAAAAACATGTTTATAATTGAGTGGTTGAGGCATGGATTGAAAAAACCTTATCTATAATTCATTATTTTCCATTTTGGAGTATTCTTTACATTTTAAACATGTAGTCTCTTTATATTAAGTTAAAATATTTACAAAAAGATCATTCTGACCAATTATAAAAGGGTTCTCTCACCACCCATTCAATACCACTCCCAAACCTCTATTTCCTATTGAAACTCTACCTTTTTTCCTTCCCTTAGATTCTTATTTCACTTTATTATGCTTTTATAAATGATATTTTTTCCTAAGTTTTCCATTTCCAAGGATTCCTCAAAGGGAAAACTCATGTTCTTAATGATCTTCAAGAATTTTAGTGGAAGTGGATAATTAAGGTAAGGTGATATTTGTCTTAAATTAAATTTCTTGAGAAATATTTCTTATTGTAAACCATGTTGTCTTTAATATGGTTTGATTAATTTTTAATTAATTTTTAATTAATTTTTTACTATATTCATTTAATTTATGGGGTTTAAGATCCATATCATTTTCTCTCTTTAAATGAATTTTGTTCCTAAATATACCAAAGTTGTAAGGATTTTTATTAACTAAACCACATTCATTGAGTTATAATGCTTCTTTGTGAACTTATTTATTTTAATATTTGTTTCTTACAGACTATGATTATATTTCATGGTACATTCTCTACCTATTTAGTGTAAAATGAACTTTTAATTCAAATATTTTTCCATGATAAAATTTCTTTATCAAAAAGTATGTCATTTTTGGAATAATTTTCATCTACTTTAATAACAGTTTCACCTCCTTGAATATATTTCCCTTTCCAGATATTGCCTGAATTTTTATATGGAAACTCAATAATGTGTTATCTTAGGTTTTATTCCTATTTCCCATTCTCTATTTTTAAGTTTATTACTGTTTATATGATGCAGGTTTTCAATAAAGGTATTTTGAAATATTCAAAAGGTTTTACTTTCAGGATCATATGTTTTATATTTCACTCCAAATTTCCTCTAAAACCCATTATATTATTTTCAAGTATCCAATATTGATGATTATTTTTAAAATAAAACATTTTCAAAATTATTCCCATTAAACTTTTTTAAAAACTTATGTCCTTTTCAAGGCCTCGTTATCGAGATTTATAATGGTTTTGAAAATGACTTATTTTCAATTTCTTAAAAGTAATATTTTAAAAAGTATATGATAACTTATTATTTTATGAAAATGTTTAAAAAAATTTCTAAATACTCTTATGGTTTTTATTTCATTTTTTTCTTTATCTCAAAAGGAATTATTTCTTTAAGAAGTTAATTTTTAGGAATGAACTTTGAATGCCTTATAAAATCCTCTTTTGGATGATTGGAAATTTTAGTATCAATCTATCTATACTTTGAATTGATTTTTATGTGATACCATTTATGGGTAAATGAAACCCATTTTCTTTATATGGGTTCTTTATGATATGATAAATTATTATTTTTAAATGGAATATATTTGTATGGTTGATGATTAGTGGGGTTGTGTGTCTCCCTCAAATGTATTGGTTAAAGATTTGTATCTCATGACGTATTGACATTATTCATGAATGTATTTATGGTTAGCTATGATAATATATAATGTGTGTGATTTTAATTTTCACACTTGGATTTTTATTTACGTTCTTGGTTCTCACTCATCTTTTGGATCTTGGGTTTTCTCTTGAGTTTCGGGTGTTTCGTGATTTTTTTGAGGTGTTCCTTTGTTTATTATTGGTCTTATGTTTATTATTTAGTTTCCCCATGATTTTTTTGTGAATATATATATTTTTTTATGGTAGGTACCATACAGTTAGAAAAAACCATGAAACATGCTCCAAGAAACTATGCGAGCCTTGGGATGCCTCTAGTCAGGGGTGCACAACCCATGAATGATTAGGAAAACCGTGCAGAAGGCGTGCACATGGTTTTACCATTTTGGACAGAACTATGTTTTATAGTTAGCGAATAGTTTACCAAACCATGCAACCAAACCTTGTGAGTGCCTGGGTTTTTCAGTAAGGGGTGAATGTTTGGCACACAGTTTGGGAAATCATGTAGCCTAACCATGCATAGTGTCCAAGTCATTAAAAATGTGATTTTACCTTTCTACCCTCTCAAGATTTTAGCCCTAAAATATATAATCCCTTCCTTACCTAGTTCAGGTGACCCAAATGGATCCCCTACCTTCCTCTCAAATCCTCTTATCCTCCTCCCAATCTTGGATCTAAGATTTTTCAAGGTTTGGGGTGATTTCTCAAGGTAATATTCTCCTCTTTTCTTCCTCTTCCTTCTTCTTCCATTTTATCTTGATTTCATATTCTCCCTTAGTCATGTGGATCTAGGTTTCATGTTTCAATGTGTTTAAATTTGGGGTTTTGTGTGTTTAAGTTTCCTCTTGGATTTTCTTTCTTCCTTGATCCTTTGTGAGGTTGTTTCTGGGGTGCGTTGTTGAAGCACTGTGAGTTTGAGGTAGGTTTCCCTTTTCAATTTCCATTTAAATCTAAGAATTGTTGGTTTCATTCTTTTTGAACCTTCCATATATATTAATTAGAGATGTAATATTTTTACAATAAATGTTTGATGTAAAAATAGGTGATTTTATTATTATTTTTAGGTAAACTATAATTTTTTATTAAGCTATGGATGACATGTGTTTGATAAAATTCCCAGTTGTCTTTTGTGAGTTATTCGTGATTTTGAAAGAATTTTTTTAATTTATAAAAGTAATTTTGGTATTTTAAATTATGGTTTGGGTTTTCTTGAATGGGTTTTACAATTTTTTTTCTATTTAAAATATGTGAGTGTTTGGATTATGAAAATGATTTTCCATGTGATGATGGTGTGTGGCTCATTTGGAATCTTAATGAAAGTGGTTTTGGTTTGACAATGTGGCGTGGGTGATAAAATTTAATTTTCCAAATGAATATGAAATGAAATATGGTTTGCTTACACCTTTTTTTAAAGATGGATTTGATTCTTTGAAAAAGGGTAGTTTCTTGAAGTGTGTTTGAGTCCCATTTTGCATTTTTATGAAATGTGTAAATCTTGAAACTTATTCTCGGAAAACTCTCTTGCATTAGTTATGTTGATTGTTGTGTGATGCCCAAACTAAAAGTCTCCCTTGTTATTATATGGTTTAAAGGAAATAGTTTGTTCCTTAGGGTGGATCAGGGGTGATTTGTTGTGTGAGTTTCTTTTATATGATATATGTGCATATGATTAGATATTTTATTGGAATTGTTGGCTCACCCCCACTTTACTCTTAACATGGGAACTTGACATAGATTAAGATTTTTTGGTGAATGGTTATTGCACTATATTTGGATTTTTCTCTCTATATTCTCCGATGGAAAGATATTTATTTTGTTTTTGTTTCTATGGGATAGTTCCCCTCAGTCAGACTAGGTAGGGTGTGATCAAGCGTGTGGAAAAGAATTGATGTCATCGGGTGAGGCATGACTTTGGGATGAGCCAAGATGTATAGTATGTTCTAGATCATTCCACTGATATCCTGGGTTCTCTCATGTTATTATGGGACTTAGTTATCTGTAGTGGATGACTGAGATACTTGATTGGTTGGTTACTCTTATATGCTTAATTTTCTATTTACCATATTATGTGATCATTGTTGTTTCTCTCTTGTATTGTGTACTCCTTTTTAAAAGTGATGAGTTAGTTTTCAAAGGCTTATGTAAAACATTTTGGAAATATTTTATAATTCCATTATCCCCTTTTAAATGAAAACACCTTATTTTTCCTTGAAAATATTAATGTGTGATTCTTAGAAAGGGACATGGTTTTTAGTGTAAAAAGGGAAATGGGTCATGTTTGGTTTTAAAGAGGAAAATGTGTGGAAAATCCTAGTTTTATATATTGTATTTCAAACTTGAAATTGATGTATTTTTATTTAAAGTAATTTCATTGGGAATATATTTGTTCGGGCATGCCTACTAGGTTTTAATACTCACACCTATAGTTCCTTCTTATTTTTAGTTTTTTGTGCAGGTTCCATCTTGGTTTCAAACATCGTGGATGATGGTTGGTTTTGGTATCCAAGAGTGAACATTGGAGTCACATGGAGATGTTGTGTTCATCAAGTTCAAATTGGGTTTTCTTGTTAAGTTTTTTGTATTTTAGTTTTTTATAAATTATGGTCAGTTTGATTATTTTATTTATTTGGGACGATCTATTTATTTTCTGTTGATTAATTTATTTTATTGGGAAAAATAATTCTCTTGTTTCTCTATTGATTCCCTAAAACTATTTACTATACTAGGAGGATCAAAAATGCATCTCGGTCCTTACCATGGATTGACTCGGGTGACCAGTTTAGGGTTGACTCGGGTTGGTTCGTGAAAAAATGGTATCAGAGGAGGATGGTTCTTTATAAGACCTAGCTTTCAGAATGCCCTTTTTTATTTAGTATGTCGAGGTAGATGGAGTAGGACTATCAGATCTTGGTGTGTAGGTCTGGGGGAGTTTATGGCCAACACTTTCTAATCCAAACCATGAGTTTCCATGGGAAGTTAGATTTGGTTTGGTTTGTTTGGTTCTTATGGGATGTTTTGTTCTTGGGAAATGAAAAGATATTTGGGATAAGGGTCTTAGTGAGCTTGTAGGTCCTAGAAGGACATGTATATCTGGGGACATGGTCTAAGAAGACTCTTTGGTATGGTGGTGTGATTGGCATGTGGACACTGACCATATGTCTAAGTCACCCATCGACGATAGTTTCCCCTTGTGAGTTGTTTTGGGTATTCCTTGGTTCTAAAACTTATTTTGAAAATCCTTATTTTGGAATTGTGAAAACTGGATTTAAAGTGGTAATGGTTTGGTTTTGTGAAGATGTAAAATGATTTTTTATATTTATTTTGAATAAATATTTGTAAAATGGATTTTTATAAAATGATTTTTGGGCGAAATGGGGATGAGTTTATTGAGATCATATTTCTGTGATTAAAAAATGGGGTTTATTGAAATTGTTTGGAAAAACAAAAATTTATTTTAAAAGGGGTTTTGGAAACCTATTTTAAAAGAGAAGGAATTTTTTATAAAATGAGTTGGGATGATATTAAAATGATTTTTAATCAAATGGGTTTTGATGTAATGAGATTTATTGAATTGGAGGAAATATTTTAAATGGGATGAGTTTAGTTCTTGAATGGAACTCACAAGATTTTTATTTCTTAATGGAATAAAATGAATTGAAGTGTGGAGTTTGAAAATAGTCTTTTATTTGTATTTAGTGGTATTTTGAAAGGGGTTTTGTGATATTTGAAATGGAAAATTGTTTTGAATGGAGCAGTTTTGGGAAAAGTTTTTTAGGGGATTTTTGAGAAGCTTTGTGAAAAAAGTGAAATGGGAAGTAAATTGAGAAGTTAAAAACATGGTTTGAATGTTTTGTGTCGAAAAGTGGAAAGTTTTGGTTTGACATTTGGTATTCTCATGAGTGATCACATACATGGATGTTTTTGAGGAAGTGGATGGTTGATGGAATGGGAAAATGAGTACCCGGATTGGCATGAGTGCATGGGTGCCCAGATTGGCATGGGAATGTGCATGTGAGTGAGGCCCTAAGGAATACCATTGGTGATTGTGAAAAATTATCAAAAAAATTTTTCTTTTCAAAATTATTTTTAGGAAATGAAATTGTAATTTTTTTTATAATTGATCGTTGTGTAGTGCATTTATTGTGATTTGGGAATGTGGTTTGAATTGTGTTTCATTTTTTAGATCTTATTGGTGAATTTGTTTTGATTGAGTTATTGGTTTTTTTTTCTTAGTGTACACCCCCACTAAATATTTAATGAATATTTTAAGTGTGGAAACAGGTGGTTCACCATTAGTAGACCCTCTAGATGATCAATCTATATATTTACCTCTTGTATTTTGGAGGTTGAATCCTTATCTCTTTTATGGTCAAGAAAATCCTCTCAAAGTAGAAGAGTGGATGTATAAAATTGAGAGAATCATCAGTTTCCTAGAGTTTACTAAGTTATTAAAGGTAAATTTTGATACATTATTCTTAAAGGTATGACTTGGAAGTGTTGGAGGTCGTTCTATTGAACTAAGACTTAGGAAGATCTTACTTGGGAGTTCTTCAAGGCTTTGTTCATCCGACAGTTATTTATCTGAGGTAATAAAGGTGAGGAAGGGGGTGGAGATTTGTTGTCTACAATAAGGTGATGGATAAATGTTGGATTTTTTTTGGATCTAGTTCCTTTCCTTTTGAAATAGGCTACAGATGATTCCTTGAAGGCTTGGAATTTTGAGAATGGGATTTATCTTGATCTACAGTTGAAGGTGTCAGAGTTCATTCTAACCTATTTTTCCAAAATGGTGAGGAAAATTGTTCAAGTTGAAGTTGTGATAGTGGGAGTTCTTGAGTTGGAAAACCTTCCTCCAATATCTAAAATTAGTGGAATGAATTACAGTAAGGATATAGGGAATCATCATGAAGTTATTGGTGTTATTCACAGAATGAAATGGCCTCTAGATCTTTCCCTAGCTTCCTCTAAACACAAGATCATGGTGTGTCATCAGTGAGGCAAGCCAGATCATTAAAAGTTATCATGTATGAATGATCAGAATACCTATCATGTCTATGGATTCCTAGGTCACTTGAAATGGTTTTATCAAGGTTTTTACATGAAGTTTTTTGGAGCCAGATCCATCCCTTCAAAAGACACCCCAGTCTGGTTGCAGGAGTAGGGTGTTATTTTGGGATCATTTTAAATCCTCTTTCCCTATAATGCACATTTTGTTTTGGTGGTTGTGTTTGATGGTCTTTTGCGGTTTTTTACCTTCTTTGGATTGTAAAATTTGATGTTGTGGATCTTTTGAGAACTTTGGTTTTAATGAATACATGTATTTTAGAAATTCTGATTTTTTTTGTTCTAATTGGAGGTGTGTTTCGAATATACCTTATTCTTATTGTTCCTAATTAGGGTGAAAGAGGGTGATGTGGTTGTTTCCCTCAGTTTGGTGGAATTTACTTGTTAGAGAGAAGTGAGTTCCATGGTGTGTCGTGTTCCTTTGGTTCTACCTGGGATGTTGTGTGGCAACTTATGGCTCCAAAAGAAAGAGTTCTGATCAAGAATTTTCAGCTCCTGACTATGGGGAAGCAGATGCTTCAAGACATCAGTTCTCTAGCCATAGGTCATAAAGTGAAGCTTTTCATGTATTCAGGATGTCTCCAAGGGTGTGGAGAACCTTAGATCAAAAAATTTCTTCACTATTGGGGAGTATCCAACCTGCGTGTTCTCATCGTATTTTTCCTCATCGTTGTAAGTAACCCCTTATGGTGGGAATGGTTGGTCTATATAGAAATTTTGGTTGGTGTGGGGAATTCCTAGTTTAGTATATAATGGGTTTCCCATGTCAGTCTGTGCTGATTGATTTAATCTGGTCAGTTCATTAATAGTGAGGAGACCCACCATGGATCTTCTTATGGTTTTCTTATGGAGTTGATTGGTGTTGGTTGGTCTCTAATGGTGGGGAGTTTTCTTTGTCCTATTATGTTGATAGTTTAGTTTAGTTTTTGGTGTAGCTTCTCATTGGGTGGTTTCATTTGGATTTATCTAATTTTGAGTTCCTTTCGGGCTGGGTGAGCGTGGTATTTTTAGGATTATTCCCAATGGTCTGGTTCAAAGAAAGGTTGTATAAGTTATTGCTCGATTTTTTTGTCATTCCTCAAGAAGTGGTTTGGGTTATTTGGTTCATTTTAAGTCATAGGTATAAGTTTCATTCTAGTGGTGGTTGAGGTGTTCTTGGTTTGAGAGATTAGATCATGCGGTTGTGGGAATCTCTTATCTTTGATCAATCAACTAGAATATGTCGTGTCTTTCCAGGAGATGAAATCATTATGGTGGGGAGAATTTTCACACCCATATTTTTAGTTTTTTTTGGTTCGGGCTCATCTTTTGGATCCTGGTTTTATTATTTAGTTTTGGGTGTTCCATGATTTTGTTTTGAGGTGTTCCTTTGTTTATTTTTTGGTATCATGTTTATTCTTTAGTTTCCTCATGAGTTTTTTGGTGAAAAATAGAGATTTTGGGCTTGATAGTAGGTGGCGCATGGTTGGTGGATGATTATAGAAAACTATGTGACATGATCTAAGAAACTGTGAAAGCCTTGGGATGCCTTTGGTCAGGGGATCACACCCACACATGGTTAGGTAAACCGTATAAAAGGCGTTCACATGGTTCTTCCATTTTGGAAAGAACCATGTCACATGGTTGGAACATGGTTTACTAAACCATGTGGCCAAACCGTGTAAGTTCTTATGTTGTTCATTAAGGGGTGCATGGTTAGTGAACGGTTTGGGAAACCGTGCATCCTAACCATGCATAGTGCCTAGGTCATTAAAAATATGATTTTACCTTTCTAACCTCTCAGTATTTTATCCCCAAAATGCCTCCACCCTTCCTTCCTTGGTTTGTTTTACCCAAATAGAGACCCTCCCTTCCTCTACAAGCCTCCTCTCCTACCTTCAAGATTTGATCTAGGGTTTCTTCAAGGTTTTGGGGTGATTTCTCAAGGTAATATTCTCCTCCCTTCTTCCTCTTCCTTATTCTTCCATTTTCTCTTAACTTACTATTCTACCTTGGAATGTGTATCTAGGGTTCGTGTTTCTATTTGTTTAAATTGGGGATTTTTTGTTTTTAAGGTTCCTATTGGATGTTCTTTCTTCCTTGATCCTTCGTGAGGTTATTTCGGGTGTGCGTTGTTGAAGTGACAAGATTTTGAGGTAGGTTTCACTTTACACTCACCCTTTAAATTTAAAAATCTTTGGTTTCTTGATTTTTTTACCTTCCTTATTTGTCAATTAGTGATGTAAGATTTTTAGAATAATTTTTTTAGGAGGTGATTTTATTCTTGTTTTAAGTAAATTGTAATGTTTTGTTAAGCTATGCACACCAGGTGTTCGATAAAATTATTGGTTGGATTTTGGGATTAATTTTTAATTTTTAAAGCATGGTTTTTCTTTGTAAAATTACTTGTGGCATTTGAAATGATGGTTTTGGGTTTCTTGAATGGTTTTACAAATGGTTTTATATTTAAAAGAGGTGATTTTTTGGCTTATGAAAATGTTTTTCCATGTGATGATGGTATGTGGCCATTTGTCATCTTGATGAAGGTGGTTTTGGTTTGAAAATGTGGTGTGAGTGCTTAAATGGAATTTTTTAAATGATTGTGAAATGAAAAATGATGTTTTTTCAAATATTTTTAAAGTTGTATTTGATTCTTTGTAAAAGGGTGGTTTCTCTAAGGGTGTTTGAGGCCCATTTGTAATTTTAGTGAAATGGGGAAATCTTGAAAACTCTCCTTGGAAAATTCTCATGCCTTAGTTATATTGATTGTTGTGGGAGGCCCACGCTGAGAGGTTCCATTGTGATTGGATGGTTTAAAGGCAAGATATTGTTACTTGGGGTGGCTTGGGGTGATTTTTTATGTGATTTTCTTGTATATGATATATGTGCATGTGATTGGATTCTTAGTTGGAATTTTTGGCTCTCCCCCACTTTACTCTTGACATGGGAACCTAGCACAGCTAGAAATTTTTTGGTGAATATTGCTACACTATCTTAGGATTTTTCTCTAGATATTGGACCATTGTAGGGGATTTGTTTGTTTGTTTGTTTTTTCTATGGTATAATGACCCTCAGTCAGACCAGGTAGGGTGCGATCGAGCTTGTGGGAGAGAATTGATCTCATCGGGCCAGGAATTCCTTTAGTATGAGTCAAGATGTATAGTATGTTATAGATTATTCCACTAAGCTCCTAGGTCCTCCAATGTTATTATGTCACTTACTTTTCTACGGAGGATGATTGATATGAATGATTGGTTGGTTGCTATTTCATTCTTATTTATCCATTTCCCTTATTATGTGATCATTTTTGTTGCTCTCTTGTATAGTGTGCTCATATTGAAAAGTGATGAGTTATTTTTCAAAGGCTTATGGAATAAATTTTGGAAATTTTTTATACTTCCCTTCTCCCCTTTTTAATGAAAACACCTTCTTGCTCCTTGAAAATGTTAATGTGTGCTTCTTGGAAAGGAATGTGGTTTTAAGTGTAAAAAGGGAAATGGATTGTGTTTGGTTTTAAAGAGAAAAATGTGTGTAAAAGCACAGTTTTATATATTTTATTTCAAACTTTCAATTAATGTATGTTTTATTTAAAGTAAGTTCATTGGGAATAGATTTTTTCAAGAATTACTACTGATTTTTAATACTCATTCCTATAGTTCTTTCTTGTTTTTAGCTTTTAGTTCAAGTTACAGCATAGTTTCGATCTCCATGGGCGATGTTTGGTTTTGGTATTGTAGAGTGACCCTAGGGGTCACATGGAGACATTGTGGTCATCAGGTTCAGTTTGGATTTTTTGTGTAGTTTTTTGTATTTCAATTTTTGTATAAGTGATGGTCATTTTGGTTTTTGTATTTATTTGGGCTGATCTATTTATTTTATGATGATCAATTTATTTTATTAGGTGAAATAATTCCCTTGTTTCTATTTTGATTCCCTGGCACTAGTTTCTAGACTAGGAGGATCAGTAACACCTCTCAGGCCTTGCCACAAATCGACTCGGGTGACCGATTGAAGGTCGACTCGGGTTGGTTCGTGATAGTAATTGGGGATTAGGTATTCTCATAATGACTGACAATATTTTTTTTCATTTTCCATATCCAATTTGAGGGAACCGGTATCCCAAACCAGTTTAAGGTTAACCGGAAACCGCACAAAAACTTTCCCAAAGAACATTCAGAAATCAGTGAGATTAAAAATTTAAAATCCGATCCAGCCACGATCCACCATACACCACGCGTTGTACCTCAAGCAGCGAGCCCGCCTCAACTCCTCAATCCACGAGCCTGTAGTACCTTGAAGAACGGCCCATCAACAGGCCTGACATGCCATCCAGAGAAATCCTTATCACCGGAATGCTGGTGAGCTTCACCGGAGTCTGTCGTCACCGAGGGCTCATCACAGCATATCACCACCTCTCTGCCGAGGACAACACCCCCGGCGCCGATAAACAGGGCCACCAACCCAAATAGCTCCATTAAACAGTCCAAACATAAACCAAAAATAAAATTTATCAAAACATCGAAAGAAAACAATAACAACCAAGATGAACATCATCCATGGCTGCCTTCTGAGAATCATCATCGTCGTCACTTTAACTCGCAAACACCGCCGCTTCACGCCACTCGATCCACCACCTCAAGCCAAACAACTGCCGCAGAAAAGAGACGACCTCGAAATGCTGATGAGACTGCCACAGGGCAATAGCGCAACTGAGAGAAGAACCTTGAACACTCTGAAGAGTGTGCCGATGTCCGGTCTTACGCCCGTGGATCAAACCATCAGCTTTGTTGAAGCCCAGAGTGCCTCACCATATCAAGAGTAAATCCACAAGACCGCCGCAGAGGACACTAGAGTCAACCACAGAGATCCCACCACAGGGAAGCGGTGACAGCAGAATAAACCCTAGCGATGAAAGATTCAAGCGATCGCTCCTAGACCACCAAGAAAAACCTTCAAACCTGAAAAAACAAAACAAAGAAACCAAGACACAAAATTCCCGCCCTCCCTGGGCCAATCCCAAGGCGAGATGGCCAGAGAGGGAAGGGAATCAGACGAACAGGGGAGAAACCCTAGACAGCGCGGGAGAGAAAGGAGAAGTCGCTCCCCAAGGTATTCTCATAATGATTGTTCATGATTTTATTTATGGTTTATATGATCACAAAGATTGTGAGTGAGTGTATTCTTGTTTAGATATACTCACAAAGACTGTGTGTGATTATATTTTTGGTTAACTATGTTCACAAATATTGTACATGAGTGTATTTGTAATTGGTTATGCTCCCAAAGACTGTGTGTGGTCATAATGGTGAATGGATATAATGTTATGTTTTTATACTTATTCTTATGCTATATTTCTATATGATATGATTATATTATGCTTCATGGATCAAAATTGTCATTTCATGTCTCACAATCTTATGCCATGGTATCTATTTATTAATTTGAGTTTATATGGCCTTAAATCATGATTTATATAAAACTCTTATTGCTCCATGTTATTTTAAATAAGATATTTCCCCCATGCTATTATTTTCTCATATACTTATGATCTCACCATTTGATGATATGTTGATAAGTTTTCCCTTACTGAGAATTTGAGCTCACCCCTTTCTTATATTTCCATTCTCAAGGTTATGAAGATGAGTATAAGCTAGGATATTCTTATAAGGGGATATATTATTATGCGATTATGGAGAAATTTTCATAGATATCATAAAATAAGTTTCTTATATAGCCGATCCTCAAAGATATTAAACCTACCATTATTTGGATTGTGAGATTGTTCTGAGATGCAGTGTTTAAACTCTAAAAATAATATGAAATATATGAATGTTTATCTTGGTACATATCACTTGGTATCGAATATAGTTTGTAAAGTATTTTTTTATCACTATACCTAGGAGTGTGGGTATAGGGAACCTCAATCGAAGACATAGTTATCCACATTGAATGTGAAACTCATTAACAAATCTTGGTGTTCCTTTTTATGTGTTTTACTACTTTATGTGCATGCATGAAAATCACACGTGAAAGAGAGTATGAGATCCATTTACTAAACAAGTACAAAGTTGAAGAAAGAGAAAAAAAAATTAAAGTGATAAAAATTCATCCCACATCGATTCACCCATATCTTAGTTTTTTCATATCCAAAAGTGATCCTAAAAATGGGTATTAGAGTATGTCATGCCTCTAATTGGATTCTCAAATTCAAATCTACTAGTTTAAGATTTAATTACGCTTTCTATTTAAACAATTAAGTTCATGCTTAGTTAATAAGTATCTAATATAGATCATAACTCTATTTCATGAAAGACTTAGAAGAACATGAAATTAAATCTTGGGGGAGTTATATAAACTATTGATCAAAATTGTGTCACTTCCAAAAAACTGAGTAATAGAAAGAAGAAAAATTTTATGAAATTAAGAAATGACTCATATAATAAATAATATAATAATGACTCTCTACTACATAAAAAAAATTGAGGTAAATCTATTGAATTTATTGATAATATATCTCTTGAATGAACTTGCAATAAGGGGACATCCCTATTTCATAAAGAAGAAGAAATATCAATTTCCCCATGATACAATTCCAATAAATATAAGTCTTTCATGGAAGTGGATGGTCTTGTAATTTAATCTACTACTAAATTTATGGAAGAAAAATCCATCCCATGTTATTTACAATCATTATATAAGGAGGAGATAACTAAATTCTCTTATCAAAATCATCCTCATAAAGAACCAATCATTAGTAAGAGTTATCACATGTCAACAAATCCAAAAGGTGAATTAGTTACTGCTTTAAAAAATATTTTGTACAATTTTTATAAATGAATGGTTTCTTGTATTTTTGTTCTACTTAGAAGGAACCAAAATAATATCACTTATCTTGAAGAAGAGTTAGAAAATTTGAGAAAAATTTGGAAGAAATAGTGAAAGCTTGTGTAAGGCTCACCAAACAAGTAGGATTCAAATAAGAAATGAAAAAATAACAATAAGAAATATGATTTGGTTTTGAGAATGATTTTCCTAATACAATTCATGAAAAATAGAATTCCACTAAAGATTTTGAATAAAAATACCATGCATTAGAACAAAATCAGAAGGCTGTCATTAATTTCAAGAATTCTCAACTTAAAATCAAAGAATACATTATTAATGAGATTGACACTTTATTAAAAGATAGAAGAAAATTTCAAGATGATGAAGTTAAAAAGATCAATAAAGAATGTGAATAAATATTGAAACCAACGAAGGATGATAAAAATATCCTAAATACGCAATGTCCTGAGCTAGAAGTCAAACTAGAAAATTTAGAAAATACTCAAGCTATGTTTCCACAACAAGATGATATGATAGATGTTACCACACATACTTTTAATGAGGAATCATATCCTAAAAACTTCTACCTATTGGTGAGAATATCTTAAAATCATTTGGTGATAAATTAGTAGTAGTCTCAAATAAAAAAGTACCATCCACTTCTATAAATAATAGCTATGTTTATTCAGGTTTTATGAATAGTGTAGGTTCAAAATAATTTTTTTTACAAAGATGTATGAAGAAAAGTGATGAAGTACCCACCATTGCATCTATAGTGAAGGAATATAATTATAGAAGATATTTCTCCCTTAATTAATCCAATTTTAGGAATAAAAAGAAATATAAATAAAAAATCATATCAATTGGGCCAAACTATTATTCAAAAGAAGTGATCAATATTTGTTAGATATTGTTGGTGTTATAATGGATTCATGAACTGGGCATATGATTGTCAGTATAATATGTTAATATCTTATTTTCAAAGGAATATGAAATCAATATGGAGTAAATAAGTGATGAAGAAAAGAAAACTAGAGAAGGGTAAGGGTATTCCTATTATAAACATATTCAAAATTTGGAAGACCCTTTATGGTATTTTCAATGGTAGTGGTCATAGTGAAGAGGTATGAATGTATAAATCATTCAAGCATAAAAATAACACAAATGATAAAATAAATCCACATAAAATGAATAATGAAGTTATGTCAACTTTGGGAAAGAAATTATTGAAATAAACTAAAAATAATATTCCCAAAAAGTTGACAAAGAAGACAAATGAGTCAACCTTGGGTAAAAAATAGAAGAATAATAATATTAAAAAAACACAAGATGATCAAAAGGAGTGCTGCACCAAAGTTAATAATCAGCTTATTTTGTGAGAGCATAGGTCACACCATGTACCACTATAAGTATGCCATGGATATAATAATGGATGGGGGAAATATTAGTCAACAAATAGAAGAACGATATAATATAAGTACAAAGTAACTGATGTGGTGAATAATAATTCTTGGATAGCATGTTGAATGACCAAGAATGTTGTGTATATTCTAATTTATTTATTTTTAATTTTTCTATATTACCTAGAAAGAGAAAATAAATTGAATGAAGCATGAGAAAAAGAAAGTGAAAAATGGAACAGAAAGTTCCACATGAAGAAATTGAATTTCATGAGAGGTTTTTAAAAAATTATGACTAAAGAAATTTAGAAGTATTGTTCCCCCCCCCCACAGTGGCTAGGGTGGCAGGGGGTGGGGTTTGAGGCGCTAGTCATAGGGTTGAGTCCCTAGTCTATTTTCTTATAGCATGTTTATTATTGTAACCCACCTTTAAATTTAGAATTACTATGTGGAAGTTGAAATGTGGTTGGAAATATATTTGATGATTATTTTCTCATAACACCATCTCAAGAAGAAATGATAAAGAAGATTAACAAATTACCAAGTGATGTGTGTACCTTGATGGCTAGTGTAAAAAAGAAAATTATACATAATGTTGTTAGTGAAGAAAGAAAAATTACATGCTGCTCAAGACTACCTGGAAAGGAAGAAAAACTATAATTACAATTTCATCATTTCATGGAGCAAAAAATAAATTATTTTCATGGTTGGGATATGATTTTTATCCTTTTTTCTATCATTGAGAAACAAAGTTGATCCACATTATTTATATATACTTTGTGTTTATTCTTTATTTGTAAAGAATTTAAGTTGATGAATATATTCAAGGGGAGAATTTATAATAGATATTATGTTGTTATATCTTCATTTTGAATAATCATTCCAAGATTTATAGAGGTCACTATCCTAGTTTCACCAAGCTGTTAATATCATAAAGATTATTTTTTTTAAATGATTAAAGATCGATCTTTATGAAGATGATCAAGTTATCAGGGATGGTCATTAAATTTGAATTCCCCATCTTGGTATGATATATTATTCAATATATTAATGCATAATTGATAATAAACCATGATAAAGTAAATTTTGGGACTATCCCTTGAGGGGGTGTATCAATAATGTTCCCAGAACATTAAATTTTAATGAAAAAGTTGATATATCTAGAAATTTATTTTCAGAAAGTCATTGATGAGGTATGTGTGCATACTCTTTCACCCTATTCATAAAAAGAATTAATTTTGAACTTAAGGTAGATAATTATTGAAAATAAATGTCATGAACACAAATAAAATTCTTGAATATGTTCTAAGGCTGAATTCATGAACATTGTCTACCTATTACAATTGAATATTTTTAACCTATGTGTTGAGATAAGTGTAGGAATTTTAGGATGAATGTTTCTTGTGGATTCTATTAACAAGTTCCATTATCAAAAAATTCACACATGTATTCTATCCATTAATATCATTCATTTTCTATCATCTTGAAAATAGTAGAATAATCACTAAAGAATGAAATAAGTTTTTTATATCAGTTGATATCATATTCTGATTTGATAATGGACAACATTACTGTCTAAATTAGACCCACTTGTTTTCATTTTCATGTTTTTTCTTGAATGATGATATTTATAGGTTTGGCCTTATCTGGTGTTCCTCGATCATATTCAGCCTCATCTTGGTGATTTCCATAGGCTCCTAGTGTTGTGATTATTTCTGTTGTTTTTGAATATTTCAATGGTGATGAACTGCAAAGATTAAGATTCATGTTTTTGGTGGATTTGGTGTTGGTCAACATGCATGTCAAATAAGTTGGGTTGAAGATTCCATGATGGTATGGGTGAAGGTCTCTAGGTGGTAGAATTTTTAAAATAATGAAAAAATAAAATAATTATATTTTTGAGCTTTTAATAGTGGAAATTTGTTTTTTATCTCATTTAAAATGAATTTAAACTAAACTATCATAAATTTATTTCAAGATGGTTTTTCCAAGTGGTTGAGGGTGAAGACTTAAGATCTTTTTCAGAAAATTATGTGTGGGTTCAAACTCAAAACCAGTAGTGAATGTTTCATTTTTTTGAAACTTTTTCATATTCTCATTTGGGTTCCTGACCCCATAAGCTTCCCCCCTCCATGAGGGTATGTGTGCTGCTATCTGGTGGCGATGTTCAACATGGTGATTATTCAATGCTATTCTTAGCCCTAGGGTAAGCCTATCAATCCCTTTGTCTAGAGAAACCAGTGGGGAAAGAAAAAACATCCACACATATCCTCCCTTCTACCTCTTCACCATGATTCCACTGACCTCCTCTCCTACCTACTCTCAGAAAATGGAACAATGAATCATAAGTATATTTATCCATGTTTTATTTCCTCTTCCTAGTTATTTTTTATTCCTATCCTATACAGTTAGAGTTATTTTCCCCTTTCTTTTTCTATTTCATTTCCTTGGCATCACTACAATCTGGTTCTTTAGCTTTCAACCCTTTCATAGACATTGATTTTTTTTTCTTTAATGGTGGATTCAACCATACTATGGTTTTACCACTTCTATAATTGTCATAATAACATTTTAGTTAATGAAGATATTATTTTTAAGTATTTTTAGGTAAAAAACCACAAATCTGAAAACTCCCACTAAATTTGAAGAATACCTATTATTGAATTTGAAGAATTCATGTTGCATCATTGTTATTTTGGCCACCTATATATGACATGACTCTTATAATTCAACTTCTACCTCATCTCCTCCACCAGTTCTACCTCATTTACCCTGTGATGCATAACTGAGGTGATTTCAAACCCGATCTCATGTTTTTCTCTCACTATAACTTTTAATTTATCATAATTTTTGTTACTTTTTACAATAAATATTTATATGAACTTCCTAGTTCTCTTTTTATAATTTGTTTTATATTTAAAGGATTACATTTCTATATTTTTGTTGTTTGGTGATTTAATTTTAATTTTTTTAGTGGGAAATGATATTTCTAGGGTCGGATCTATCCAATGATCCTTGATCATGTTTGATCTTATCTTAGTGATACCTAGAGGGGAATAGTTACATGCTTCTTAGTTATATTTTTATGGATTTTCATATTGATGAGATTCTACAATGGAGATTCATGGTTCTAGTGGAGTTAGTACTGGATGATGTGCTTATTAGAGAAGACATGTTGTTGATCACGTGATGGTATGGGTGTAGTCTCGAGGTGGAAGAATATTTAAAATTATGAAAAAAGAAAATAATTACATATTTGAGTTTTAATATGGGATTTTTTTATCTCATTAAAAAGGAATTTAAATTAGACTACCATAAATTTCATTCAAGATGGTTTACTTGAGTGGTTAGTGGGGAGGACTTATAATCTTCAGCATACAATTTCATGTGGGTTTAAACCCCATGTCCAATAGTGAGTGATTCATTTTTTTTAATATTTTTCAAATGCTCATTAGTGTTCCTCACCCCCCACCCCCATCCCACTAGGGTACACTTTCCAATCTCTAATGGTGATGTTATGCATGGTGATGAGTCAATGTTATTCTTGGCTTTATTACAAGACCATATTGGGAAACAGTGGGGTATGGGAAAGCGGCCACCTATATCCTACCTTCTACCTCATTATTGTGATACCAATTGCCTCCTCTCCCCCCTACTCCCAACAAATGTAATTATGAGTAGTGAGTAGATTTATCCATGTTATATTTCCTCTCCCCACTCATTTTTTATTCCATGCCTATACTATTAGAGTTCTTTTCCACTTTCTGCTTCTATTTCATTTTCTTAGCATCACTAAAATCTGTGTCTTCTGCTTCCAACCCTTTTATAGATGTATTTTATTTTTATATTATGGTGGATTCAAATGGAATATGGTTATACCAATTCCATAATTTTTGGAATAACATTTATATTAAGGAAGATATTATTTCTAGTACTTTTAGGTAAAAATCCTCAAAACTGAAAACTCCCATTGAATTTGAAGAAATACTAATTCTAATTTTAAATGATACATACTATATTATTGTTATTTTGGTTGCATAGATATTATTTAACTCCTACAATTTATCTTCTACCTCATCACCTCCACATGTTATGCATCTATTCCCCATGTGATGTATAACTAATTTTATTTCAAACCCAATCCCATGTTTATCTATTAATCTAACTTGCAATTTATAATAATTTTTGTTATTTTTTTACAATCAGTATTTATATGAATTTTCTAGTTCTCTATGTATTGTGTGTTTTATATTTGAATGGTTAAATTTCTAGATTTTTTTTAAGTGTTGTTTTCATTTTCATGTTTTGTCTTAGGTAGTGATATTTCTAGGGTTGGTGTTATTCGGTGGTCCTTGATCATGTTTGGCCTTGGATTAGTGATACTTATAGGCATCTGGTGTTTCGCTTCTTACTTCTATTGTAGATTATTTCCATAGTGATGATATTTTATGATGAAGATTCGTGGTTTTTGTGGAGTTGGCACTACCTGATGTGTGTGTCAGAGAAGGAAGGTCGTTGATGGCATGATAGGATGGGTGTATCTCTTGAGGGGGATTTTTTAAAAAATAATGAAAAAAGAAAATAATTATATATTTGAGTTTTTAATAGGGGAAATAGTTTTTTATCTCATTCAAAAATAATTTAAATTAAATTACCATAAATTTATTTCAAGCTGGTTTACCTAAGTTGTTAAAGGGGAATACTTGTGATCTTTTGCAAATAATTACGTATGGGTTCAAACCCCATAACCAATAGTGAGTGATTAATTTTTTTTAAATGTTTTCATATGATTATTGGGGTTCCTCATCCCCCCCCCCCACTAGCTTATACCCCACCCCCTACTTTGGGGTACACTTATAGCTATATGATAGTGATTTTAGACATGGTGAGGAGTCGACATTATGCTTGGCCTTGGGGAAATCTTGGTAATCCCTTGGTCTAGAAAAATACTAGAAAGCCCCTAGTATAGGGAAATCAATGGGATAGGGGAAAGCATCCAGCTGTCTCCTCCCTTCTACCTCCTCACCATGATTCCACCTATCTCCTTTCATCCCTACTCCCATAAAATGGAATGATAAATAGTAAATAGTTGTATCTTTGTTCTATTTCCTCTTTCTATTAATTTTTGATTACCTACCTCTATTGTTTGAATTCATTTAAACTTTTTACTTTTATTTTTCTTCCTTATAATCATTACAATTTGGGTCTTCAGCTTCCAACACTTTCATAGTTGTGAATATTTTTTCTTTAATGGTGGATTCAACCAGACTATGGTTGTACCGCTTCCATAATTTTTGAAATAACATTTTACTTAATGAATATATTATTGTCATGGATTTTTAGGTAAATACCCTCAAATATAAAAACTCTCATTGAATTTGAATAGTAACTGATATTGAATTTGAATAATTCCTACTGGATCATTGTTATTTTGGTTACCAACATATGACAGGACTCCTTCAATTCAACTTCCACCTCATCACCTCAGCTGTTTGTACCTCATTTCACCTTTTGGTTCATGGATGATGTAATATAAAACCCAATCCCATGTTTTTATCTCACCTTACCTTACAATTTATCATAACTGTTGTTATTTTTTACAATCAATATTTTATATAAACTTTATGGTTCTCTCTATATCTTGTGTTTTGTGTTTGAAGGATTAAATTATTATATTTTTGTAGCCTTTTTTTATTTTCATGTTTTGTCTTGGGAAATGATATTTCTATGGGAATCCTTGTCTAAGGGTACTTGATCAGGTTCAGCCTCATATTGGTGATACCTATTGGAGCCCGGTGTAATGCTTCTTTTTGTTGTTTTCTAGGATTTTCATGGTGATGAGATTCTATGATGGAAATTCATGGTTCTAGTAAGGTTGGCATTGTAAAACATGCATGTCGAAGAAGGTAGTATAGTGATAGCATGATGGGATGGGTGCATGTCTTAAGGTGGAATAATTTTTAAAATAATGAAAAAGAAAATAATTACATATTTGAGTTTTTAATAGGGGAAATTTGTTTTTATCCCATTAAAAAGGGATTTAAATTAAACTTCCATAAATTTATTTCAAGATGGTTTTACTGAGTGGTTAAGGGGTAGACTTAAGATCTTCTATATATAATTGTGCTTGGGTTTGAACACCACAACCAATAGTGAGTTCTTCATGTTTTTTTTTCTGAATTTTTTTCATATTTTAATTAGGGTTCCTCACCCCCCCCCCCCACCCACATGGGGGCACACTTTCTACTCTCTAGTGGTGTCATTTGACAAGGTGAGGAGTCGATGATATACTTTTCCTTATAGAAGGCCCATAAAATACATAGGCTAAGGAAACTAGGAGGGTATGGGAAATCGTCCACTCATCTTCTCCCTTCTACCTCCTCACCACAATGCCACCTACCTCCACTCCTCCCTACTCCCTATAAATGGAAAAAATGAATAGTAAGTAGATTTATCTATATTCTATTTTATATTATTATTTATTTATAATTCATTTCCTCTACTTTTATATTTATTTTCCTCTTTCTACTTTAATTTTGTTTCCTTGGAATCATTGTAATCTAGTTTAAAAACTTACAACCCTTTCATAACTAAAGATTTTCTACATTATTCGTGTATTAAGACAGAATATGGTTGAACTACTTCCATAATTTTCAGAATAAAATTTTCCTTAATGAAGATATTATTTTTAAGTATTTTCATATAAAAAAACATAAAATATAAAAAAACCACACTAAATTTGAAGAATACATGTTGCTAAATTTGACGAATGTTTACTAAATCATTTTTATATTGGTTGTATACATATGATGGGACTCTTTTAGTTTAACTTCTACCTCATCACCTCCACTATTTGTGCCTCTGTACCCCCTGTGATGAATATCTATGTTAATTTAAAACCCAATCCTTTGTCATTATCTCTATCTACCATGCAATTTATCATAATTATTGTTACTTTTTTACAATCAGTATTTATATAAACTTCCTAGTTCTATTTGTATATTATGTTTTATGTTTTAAGGATTATATTACTATATTTTTTTGGTATTTTAATTTTTATTTTTTTTGGGAAATGATATTTCTAGGTCTAGTCCTATCCAGTGGTCCATAATCATGTTTTTTCCCATCTTGGTGATACCCAGAGGCATCTAGTTTTGGGCTTCTTTCTTCTATTGTTGGGGATTTTCATGTTGAAGAGATTCTATGATAGAGATTGAATATTATAATGGATTTGGAACTAGATAACATGTGTGTCATAAAAGGTTAACTGGTAATGGAATTATGGTATGGGTAGAGGTCTCGAGGTGGTATATTTTTTAAAATATTTAAAAAAAGATTAAAATTTTGAGTTTTTAATATGGGAATTTGTTTACCTCATTCAAAAGGAATTTATATTAAAATAAAATAAATTTATTTCAAGTTGGTTTACCCAAGTGGTTAAGATTGAATACATAAGATCTTATACATATAATTTTAAATGGGTTCGAACCCCAAAAATAATAGTGAGTGCTTTATTTTTTTAACTTTTTTATATGCTCATTAGGGTTACTAACCCCTCCCACCCCCACTCAACCTACTTCTTCTCTCCCTCCATGGGGGGATTCTTGCATCTTTTTAGTGGTGTTGTTTGGTGTGGTGATGAGTCCACACTATTCTTGGACTTGGGGTATTCTCAACAATTCCTTGGGCTAGGGTAACTAGTAGGGTAGGGGAAATCATCTACCCATCTCCTCCCTTATACATTCTCTTCGTGATTCCACCTACCTCCACTGCTCCCAACTCCAAAAAAATGGAATGATGAATAGTTAGTAGTTTTATTCATGTTCTATTTCCTCTTAATTTTAATTTTTTATTCTCTTTCCCTATTATTAGAGTTCTTTCCCCCTTTATGATTTTATTTTATTTCCTTAAAATCACTAAAATTTGGATTTTCATCTTCCAACCCTTTCATAGATATTTTTTTCTTTAATGGTTGATTCAACTAGAATATCATTGTACCACTTCCATAATTTTTGAAATAACAGTTTCCTTAATGAATATATTATTTTAAATTCTTTTCAGGTAAAAAACCTCAAATCTAAAAACACCTTCTAAATTTATTGAATACATGATGCATCATTGCTATTTTAGTTTCCTACATATAATAATACTCCTACAATTCAACTTTTACCTCATCACCCCCACTGGTTATGCCTCCCTACCCCAAGTGATGTATAGTTGGGGTAATTTCAAACCTAATACCATGATTTTATCTCACTCAACATTAAAATTTATCATAATTTTTGTTATATTTTTATAATCAATATTTATATGAACTTATTGGTTCTCTCTGTATCATGTGTTTTATGTTTGAAGGATTACATTGCTATGTTTTTGTTGTATAGTGTTTTAATTTTTCATGTTTTTTCTAGGGAAATGATATTTATAGGGTTGACCATGTTTTATGGTCCTCAATCATGTTTTTACTTATCTTGGTGATACCCAAAGGCACTTGGTGCCATACCTCTTGCTACCCTTATTGAGGATTTTCAGGGTGATGAGCCGCTACAATGAAGATTCATGGTTCTGATATAGTTGGTGATGATAAACATGTGTATAACATAAGGAAGGTTGATGATAATGTGATTAGATGGGTTTTGGTCTTGAGGTGTAAAATTTTTAAAAATTATAAAAAATAAAATATTTACATATCTGAGTTTTTAATATGGGAATGTTGTTTTGTTATCTCATTCAAAAGGAATTTAAATTAAATTATTATAATTTTTTTCTAGCGATTTTGCTTGAGTATTTAAGTGTAGTACTTAAGATCTTCTACATACAACTACACATGGGTTTGAACCCCACAACAATCATTGAGTGCTTCATTTTTTGAAACTTTTTTATATGATCATTAGGGTTCCTAATCTCACACAACACTCCACCGACTTCTCCCCTACCCCCATGGGGGTACACTTGTTTCTCTCTATTGGTGATGTTTGACATGGTGAGGAGTTGATTATACTTATTATTGGGGAAATCCTAGAAATATCTTATACTAGGGAAACCATTTGTGAAAGGGAAAGAACCCACCCTTCTCCTCTCTTCTACCTCCTCACTGTGATGCCACATGCCTCCTCTCCTCCTTACTCATAGAAAATGGAACAATTAATAGTAAGTAGATTTATTCATGTTCTATTTTTAATTACTATTCATTTATGATTCCCTACCTATGATTTTAGATTTCTTTTACCCTTTCTACTTCTTTTTTACTTTCCTTAGAATCACTGTAATTTGGTTCTTTAGATTTCAACCCTTTTATAGATATATATTTTTTTATTTAATGATAAATTTAGCCAAACTATTATTGTGTCTCTTACATAGTTGTTTGAATAACATTTTACTTAATAAATATATTATTTTTAATTATTTTTAGGTAAAAATTGTCAAATCTAAAAACTCCCACTGAATTTGAAGAATTCATATTTCTAAATTTGAAGAATACCTACTAAATCATTATTATTTTGGTTGTCTTCATATGATGAGACTCCTATAATTCATCTTCTACCTCATCTCCTCCACTGATTGTCCCTCCCTATCCCATGTCATGTATATATAAGTTAATTTAAAACCCAATACTATGTTTTTCTCTCACCCCACCTTATAATTTATCATAATTGTTGTTATTTTTTACAATCAATATTTAAATGAACTTCTTGTTTCACTTTGTATCAGGTGTTTTATGTTTGAAGGATTACATTGTCATATTTTATGTGTGTGGTATTTTCATTTTCATTTTTTTCATGGGAAATGATATTTCTAGGGACAACCTTGTCTAGTGGTCATTGATCATGTTTGGCCTTGGCTTGGTGATACCCAAAGCCTCTTGATGTTGTGCTTTGTTCTACTGTTGTTTAGGATTTTTATAGTGATAAAATTCTATGATAGAAATTCATGGTTTTGGTGGAGTTGCTACTAGCTGATATGCATGTCATAGAAGATAGGTTGGTGATGGAGTGATTGAATGGGTATAGGCCTCAAGGTTGTATGATTTTTAAAATAATTAAAATAAAAAGTACACGTTTGAGTTTTTAATATGATAAATTTGTTTTTTAATCTCATTCAAAAGGAATTTAAATTAAACTACTATAAATTTCATTCAATATTGGTTTCCCAAATGGTTAAGGGGGAGACATAATATCTTCTAAATATAATTATGCGTGGGTTTGAACCCCATGACCAATAATGAATGATTCATTTTTTTAAACTTTTTCATGTTCTCATTAGGCCCCCCCCCCCACACACTTGCTTCTTCCCCCCATCCATGGGGGTATGTTTGCTACTCTCTAATGGAGACGTTCAACATGGTAAGAATCCAACACTGAGCTTATCCCTAGGGAAAGACCAACAATTACTTAAGATAGGGTAACTCATAGGGAGTGGTGACGTTCAGCATGGTAAGAATCCAACACTGAGCTTCTCCTTGGAGAAAGACCAACAAGTCCCTATAATAAGGTAACTAGTAGGGTAGGGGAAATCATCCACCCATATCCTCCCTTACACATCCTTGTTGTGATACCACCTACCAAATTTTTTCTCTACCCCCGCCAAATGGAATAATGAATAGTATGTAGTTGTATCCATGTTCTATTTCCTCTTCCTGTTTACTTATGATTCATCACATTTTCTATTAGAGTTATTTTTCCCTTTCTTCTTCTATTTAATTTTCATAGAATCACAAAAATCCACCTATCTCTTCCATTCTACCACTTCATTGTAATTCTACCTTCCTCATCTTCTCTATACTCCCAAAAAATGGAATGATAAATAGTTAGTATCATTGTCCATGTTTTTTTCTTTCTATTAATTTCTGATTCCCTGCCTCTTCTATTAGGGTTTTCCCACATTTGGATCCTATTTTGTTTCCTTGGAATCACTACAATCTGGGACTTTAACTTAAAACCCATTCATAGTTGTAGATTTTTTTCTTTAATGGTGGATTCAACCAGACTATGGTTATACCACTTCTATAATTATTAGAATAACATTCTCCTTAATTAATATATTATTTATCAGAATTTTAGGGTAAAAACCATCAAATATGAAATATTCCACCGAATTTGAAGATTACTTATTATTGAATTTTAATAATTCCTACTACATAATTATTATATTGGTTGTCTTCATATGATGATACTTCTATAATCCAACTTCTACCTCATATCCTCCACTAGTTGTTCCTCCTTGTCCACTGTGATGCATAACTAACATAATTTCCAACCTAATCCCATGTTTTTTCTCACTCTACCTTACTATTTATCATAATTTTTATTATTATTTTACAATCAATATTTATATGAACTTATTAGTTCTCTCTGTATATTGTGTTTTATATTTTAAGGATCAGATTTCAAGATTTTTATTATATGGTGTTTTCATTTTAATGTTTTATATTGGGAAATGATATTTATAGGCCTGAATCTATCCATTGGTCCTCGATTATGTTCAAACTTGGCTTGGTGATATCCATAGGAACCTAGTTTTGTGATTTTTGGTGATGTTATTGAGTATTTTCATGGTGATGATCTTCTATGAAGGAGAATCAAGGTTTTGGTGGAGTTAGCATTGGTCGATGTGTGTGTTGAAAAAGGTAGGTTGGCAATGGTGTGATGGGATGGGTGCAGGTCTTGAGGTGATAGAATGTTTAAAATAATGAAAAAATAAAATAATTATATATTTGATTTTCTAGTAGGGTAAATCTATTTTTTATCTCATTCGGATTAATTTAAATTAAACCAACTTAAATTTCATTTAATCTGGGTTTCCCAAGTGGTTAAGGGGAAAGAATTAATATTTTATACTTACAATTATGCATGGTTTCAAACCCTACATCTATAAGTGAGTGATTTATTTTTTTTAAATATTTTCATATGCCCATTAGGGTTCCTCACCCCCCATCAGCTCCCCCCATCTATGGTGGTATGCTTTATTATCTCTAATGTTGAAGTTCAGTGTGGTGCATAGTTGATGTTATATTTGCCCCAGGGGAAAGTCGATAAATACCCTACTCTAGGGAAACTAGAGGGGTGGGGGAAATCATCCCCATATCTCCTCTCTTTTACCTCCTCATCATGATTCCAACTTCCACATTTTCTCTCTACTCCTATCAAATGGAACTATGAATAATAAGAAACTTTATAAGTGTTCTATTTCCTCTTCTTGGTTTTTTCTGATGTATTTCCTCTTTTGTTAGAGTTATTTTCCCCTTTATACTTCTATTTCATTTTCTTAGCATCACTAAAATATGTTTCTTCAACTTCCAAACCTTTCATAGCTATATATTTTTTTACTTTAATGGTGGATTCATCCATACTATGGTTATACCACTTCTATAATAGTTGAAATAATATTTTCCTTAATGAATATATTATTTTAAAGGCTTTTTAGGTAAAAAACCCCAACTATGAAATCTCCCTATGAATTTATAGAATACTTGTTGTGGAATTTAAAGAATGCATGTTGCATCATTATTATTATTATTTTTCTATATATTATTGAACTCTGATAATTCAACTTATATTTCATCACCTCCAATAGTTTTTCCTTGTACCCCTATGATGCATAGATAAGGTAATTTCAAACCTAATCCCATATTTTCCTCTTACTCTACCTTGTGATTGATCATAATAGTTTCTATTTTTTTACAATCAGTATTTATATGAACTTCTTAATTCTCTCTTTATCATGTTTTTTATAGTTGAAGGATTACATTGAAATATTTTTGTTGTGTTGTGTTTTCATTTTCATGTTTTCCCTAAGGAAGTGATATTTCTAAGGTCAGCCTTGTTTGGTGGTCCTCAATCGTGTTTGGCCTCAAAATGGTGATACCTATAGGAGTCTGGTGTTATACTTCTTCTTGTTGTTGTCTTTTATTTTCATGGTAACAAGCTGTTATGATGGTGATTCATGGTTCTGGTGGAGTTGGAACCAAATTATGTACATATTAGAGAAGGTAGGCTGGCAATGGTGTTATGGGATGGGTGCAGGTCTCAAGGCGAAAAAATTTATAAAAAAAAGTGAAAAAAGAAAATAATTACATATTTGAGTTTTTCATAGGGAAAATTGTTTTGTTGTCTCGTTAAAAAGAAATTTAAATTAAATTATCATATTGTAGTGAACCTATTTTTACCCTGTGATACTTTGAAATATATTAATGAATATTTTCAGAGGCATAAACTGAGATAACAGGAGATTCTGAGATCTGATGATCCTAAAATTGATAGTATAAAAATATTAAATATTTTAATATCATATACATGAATTTTTTTGGGAATAATGGAAAAAATCATGAATAGTGCCTCAGATTGGAAATTTGATGCCATAGTTGAGTCTAGAATGAGGGGTTTACCCAAGGCGTGACTTAATATTGGTTTACACCGGACGTCCGGTTGAGGCAGTCATTGGTGGTGTATATAATTAAAATAAATAATTAAATTTATATATTTTATTTAAAAACACCCATGAACTAAAATCTTCTATATAACTTATTATAACAATTCTACATGTTTAGACACTTAAAACTTGAGAGAATTGAGAGGAGATCTAACCTCCTTAATTGGTGGATTAAGATCGGAGGATGACGGTTGATCGGATCGAGGTGGATCGGTAGACAGTAAACACAGTGGGACCCCCACATCATTGGAGAACATTTTCTTCACCAATGATCAATCCAAAATTGAGGTATAAATTGTGGATTTCTTCCATTTTGATTAAAATATTGAGCATTGATTTATTTATTTATTTGATTCTGCAATTTCATGTTCTTCACATAAGCCTCATAGATGAGTTAGATTTATTTAATTCATTTTATTCTTGATTATCTCATGTTCTCACCCTGTATATCCTCGATCTATGATCATTGGCCAAGAACTCTTGTCCAATGATGATTTCACCTTTGTTCTTTTGATTTTTCCCTCTCTATTCATTGTGTTCTACACTATTGGCCTATGAGGTTGCAGTTCGACTTTGTTGGGGAAGTTAAAAGCATGATTGAACCCCTAAATTTGTGGAAGTTTGGATAATAGTGAATATATAGGTGTTTTTTCAATGGATCAGCATGGATTATAGGTGTTATATCATGGATCTGGTATCCATGAATATGATGGGTGAAGAGACATACACGAGACAAGCGTGGGACTTCAAGCAGATTGTCAGGATCCATTTCTAGCCATCAGATGCTGGGAAATGATGGTTTGAGGATTTCCCCTTAAATTTTGGGCAGTAAACAGGTGATATTTGGGTAATGGGAACAAATCTAGAAACTTTTTAAGTAATTCACAGATTCTATGAAAACCCCAACTAAGCACCATGTAGTCTAAAGAACACACGACGTGTAGCACCCCTGGCTGCGACACTAGGATTTCAGAAAAAGTTAATGATCACATGTTATATAGATGGACCCACATACTATGTGAACCTACTCAGGTAGCCAGACTATGTTCCATATTCACACACCTAGGACCCTATATGGGGTGACATGTTGTGTACTCCGGGAGTACACGGGCATGGCCCTACACCCGGGCACGACCAGGAAGATACAGGAAAGACCTAGGTGGCCAAGTCATGTCATGTATGGACCATACATGCCATATATGATGACATGGATTCCAAGACATGTATATAGGTGAACATATTCATGTGAAGAGATAGGGTCACATCCCATGTGGACCCCATACATTCTATGCATTCCCTCCTTCAACTTTTTCTTCTTGTATTTATTTTGTTTGGACTTAGATTTCAGCTTGTGAGTAGCCTATCCTTAGTGTTTTTTCACATAGAATGAGATGGTTTCCTTTGTAGTGGATTTTGAGATATGATACAAGATGTTATAATCATGACACTCCATTAGGAAATGCTCGTTGATGGTAGTGATTAGGGCAAGATCATTGGAGACGTGTTGGGGGAAGTACTCTCCTATCACACCAGGGCATGGGTTCCCCATACTATTAGAGAGATTCTAGGATCAGTAATCCCCTATCTCACAAGGGTGTGGGTTCCTCGTATTCTTTATACAAGTATGTTCAATACACCCATTACTACTATAGGGTGCAGGTTCTCTACCTATAGAGTAGTACACCCTCTTCTTAGAGCTCTGATAGAGTGTGGGTCCTCCATGGGAGATGTGGCTTCCTCAAATGTGGGGTACAGCTGTGAGGAGAGAGCCCCTCCACACATACTCTGGTGAGGTTTCATTTGATTTTGGGAACCTGTGTTGAAATTTTGGAGCTATATTCTTACTCATTGACTTTAGTTGGGTTGTGATATGGAGATCCCTTTTCACTATATATTAGGTTTCTTTTTGAGTATATATCTATGATGGGTTTAATTTCCCTCTTATTATGGGATGATATATCTTTGTTATATCTTCCTATTACCCCCTTCGATTTTTAGATCACCCTATTGGGTATTTTTATACTCACCCCTACATAGACTTTTCCCACATGGGTTGTAACCTATCCAGATGACAGATAGTTTGACAATAAATTTGTTGGAGATTAGGGATACTTGGGTGCATTTGACAATGTATTTTGGTTAGGACTTGGAGATCAGGATTTGGGATCACTCAGTTTTCCTTTATTCTATATGTTTTCATGTTGGGACTTATTTTTGGTTGGGTGTGTATTTTTTTACTTTTGATTTTGGTTTCATACTATCATACTCCAATATATTTTCCTAAAGGTTATTACATGCATGGTTTTTACTCTAGTGATTACTATCCTTTTTATTCCTCTACACATTTCATGGAGATGTTTGGTTGTGTGCATATAGGTACTTAGGAAAAGGCCTCCCATTTATGTTATGTATTCTCAGTTCTTTTCACCATCACCTAACCTATTGGAGGCGGGCTTGGGGCTGTGGAAACACAACCCTCCACAAGCCAGGTAGGCCCCGATGGGTCAGGTCATTACAGAGTGGTATCATAGGTGGTTCTTCCTCAGGTCAGTGTTTGGAGATAGACCCATGATGAGGATTGGTTGGGAACTTAGGGAAATGGTGTTGAGGTGTCTCAAGTGTGGATTTCAGGTCAGGGGACCTAGTTTTGGTGTGGTGGCCGACATATCCACACACCAAGACTCTAACTACCTACTCATTGACTCGACATATTGATACATTTGTTTTAGGAAAAAATGGTACATGAATCATATAGGATTGAGTTTTTTAACTGTCCTTTAGTTATATCCTCATATAGATATGCTCATATTATCATGGTACATCTTGATCACTTTCATGATTCCTCCGCAAAGACATATATATAAGTTATTGATTCAGGATCATGACAATGATATGATGATTAATAAGGCCTTATTTTAGGGTCCATTTCATGAGGTATTTTCTCCATATGGGTAGGGAGTAACACCCCCACTTATTGAGAAGAAGATAGTACCAATAATTCAGGATGAGGATGTGTGCAATCTTAGTATGTTACATGAGTTTTGGAACCAAAGGTTGTTGAGGATCCACAATGATCTAGATCCCCAGGCAGTAGATGATTGGATTTAGTCGATGATCTAAGTCTTTAGGTTGGTTTAGACCTCAATTGATTAGATGGTTATACTGGAAGCTAATCTTTTCCATGGAGCAGCAAGGCACTGGTGGAGTTTGGTCACACAGACTCATGTTGAGATGATTCTATCTTAGATTGAATTCTAATAGATATTCCACAAGTAGTATTACTCATAATGCTTTCGCTCAGTTTAAATATAGGATCTTCTTGAGTTGTAGTAGGGTAGTATGATAGTAGCTGAGTATATTGTGAGGTTCGTTGATCTTATGTGATACTCTCCCAATATGTTTCACAATGTCTTATTTTGGGTGAGGAAGTTCAAGCATGGTCTCTATAGGGACATTCGATTCAATGTGGTCTCCTTATGTTTACCTGCTTATGTTGGAGTGCTAGAACAAGCTCTAGTGACTGATAAATTCTTAGAAGAGGGATGCTGAACAATTAGATCTAGTAGTGGGAAACATGTGGTTGAGTCATCTACATTAGGTATTTGGTGTTAGACATCGTTATCTCAGCAAAGGAGGCATTCTCATTCTTGGATTTGGACACATGGGTATGTGGGTTAGGGGTCACATAGAGGATCTAGTCATCCTAGAGATGGGATATGTTATACTTGTAATGGGAATGGTCACTTGGATCATGATTTCCTGACCCATCGTGCTAATAAATACAAGAAAATAGTGGATAGACCCCTACAACAGAGGTAGTATTGTGATTTGGGATCCCCCAAACGTGGCCAAGGCATCCTTTAGGGAGGTGATGGTGGAAGAGTAGTAGGAGCAGATCCAGAGGGAGGAGTAGTTGGTGGAGGTAGGAACTATGAGATACCACCACCACCACCACCTCCAGGTGTCCCATGTTAGTCTTAGAGAGCTAGTCGTCAGGGTTGTGGGTAGTTGAAGGCCATGGATGGCTATGACCAAGCTTCACACGAGATAACTTGGGGATGTGGTTGATCAAACCATGAATAAATACCTCACGCCTTCCTGGACCATTGCACCCTCTTGAATTATACATAACCCCCTAGGATAATCCCACTATTTCTTCAAAACTCATGTCCTAAACCACCTTCCAACCTTCCATGGGATGGATTTAGAAATTTCATACCTTCATGTCAAGGAGTTTAATGACATTGTTGAAACCATATTCCCACCACATCAACTTGAGTCAGCTAAGATGAGTATATTTCCTTTATCATTGAAGGACCGATCATAGAATTGGTTAATAAATTTGAGACTTGAATCAATCCACTCATGGGACCAATTTCAAAGAGAATTCTATAAAAAATACTTCCCCCGTCACAAAAAAAATCACTTAAAATAGCATACAATGTTTTTTTGAAAACTTAGGGGGTCATTTTATGAAATATGGGAAAGGTTCAACAATACACTCAACATAGTACCTCACTATGGATTTTCAATCCTGAAATAAGTTTTAATTTTTTATAAAGGGTAGGTTCTAGGAAATAAACAATTCATTGGCATGATGTGTAATGGAACCTTCAAAAACAAAGCCCCAAATGATGCTTATGTGTATCTAGAAGGTCTTTCCAAACAAAACAAAAAATGGGGAACATTATCTTACTATGAGAAGCCACTCAAACTTGGTGGAATACAAACCCTTAGGGAAGAATAAAGCCTTAAGAAAAAACTTGGTTCACTCAATAGGAAGGTTGAGGAGATCGATCTTAGGAAGGTCCAAGAAATCTAAACTATTGAGCTTGTTTGCACAATTTGTGACATACATAACCACAATAATAATAATTTACAAAATGTACCTTCCATAAACGATATTCCTTTAGGAGGACCACCAACAGAGTTCAATTATTTGAACTTTCAAAATTCACTATACCAAAACACTTTCGATCCAAGGTACAAAGACCATCCTAGATTATATTGGAAATATAACCAATAACCCTCCAACAACCCATTCATCTATAAGGACCAAACCCCTACCCTCCACATTATTTTATAACCCATAATCAGTTTCAACCATAACCAGTCCAATACCAACATCCTCTTATCCAATACCAACAATCCATCCAACAACCCATTCAACAGCCCATACAACAACCAAAGTATCCTCCTTGGATAAACCAACCAACACAAGACCCTGCCCAATTTTTCCCTCTCCCAATACTTGAACAATTGTGTAAACAAATGGAATGTTGAGTAACCACAACCAAAAAAATAATCAAATAACTTGCTCTCTTCCCCTAATGCATGAGAGGAAAGACTAAACTTGAAATGAATGAAACATCAGGGGAAATCTTCTCTCAAGATAATTAGAATATTACCCTTCTCGATGAAATCCAAACCATTCCTACCTACTCAAATTACCTTAAGGACTTATTCACATTTAAAAAAAATTCACATAAAAACCAAGTTATTTTGGATGAAAATGTGATTACCACCATTAAATATATCGTTCCCCCTAAGTTGAAAGACCCATAATTTTCATACATCAACTTTGAGTTAGGAGAGAATAAAGTTGTCAAATCCCTTTGTGATCTAGGAGCTAGTGTGAAACTCATTCCATATGGAATGTATTTTCAGTCAGGTATTAAGGAAAAACAACTCATATTTATCACTCTTCAACTTACTGATTGTAGTGTTTGAGTTATTAAGGGTATATTAAAGGATGTTTTGGTGAAAGATGAAAATTTAATTTACCCCGATGACTTAATTTTCCTTGAAAATTACCCAATCTTAGTTCTTAGGGAGAAACCCCCATCATTCTCGGTCATCCCTTCTAACAACAATCAACCCAGTCATCCAAGATAGGAATGGAAAAATGATAATAACCTTTAGAAACATGAGCCTCAATCTAAACATTTATAATTAAAACTATCAAAATAGGGATAATGAATAGATCCATGAAGTAAATTGGATAGGTATTATTGATTTTGAACCATAGGAATATTAAGGAATCATTGAAGGATGTCTAATTCAAAATGAGATTGATTTCCTTTGTTCGTATGAGGGAAATTTTTTTCCTTGGATTGAATATCTTTTAGGTGGATCCTTTAATGATTTATCAAGATCACCAATCAATGATACTATTGGATAAATAAAAAACATAGTCCTTACCCATTTTTAACATTGATCTGGCTAATATAGTCACTAAAACTTTTGTTCAAAAGGAACCAATTCTGTCAAGAAATTTGGAAAAAGAAACCGAGTTTGATGACAAGTCTCATTTTGAATGTGTTAACCAACATGATATCAAATTTAAGGTCATTACTTCATCACTCAAGTGTGAATTCTTATGGGATAATCAAACCCTCCCTATTGTCATTTCTTCTTCTCTTGAATCCAATCAAGAGAGGATACTTCTGGTTGTACTAAGAAAGCACAAGAAAGTAATTTTATGGACCCTATCTGATATTCTTGGGATTATCCCACTCATTAGAACTCATAGTATTGTTCTAGAATCTGACTCCAGACCATGTCATCAACCTCAGTGGAGACTCTATTCCAATCTCATGGATGTGGTAAGGAAAGAACTTATAAAATTGTTAAAAGTGGGTATCATATACCCCATTTCTAGGAGTTAGTGGGTTATACCAATTAAAGTTATCCCAAAGAAAAATGGAATTATTGTGATTACCAGTGAGTATGGTTATCTTCTCTTCAAAAAGGTTAGTAGTGGATGGAGAGTCTTCATTGATTATTGGAAGCTAAAATCATGTACCAAGAAAGATTGTTTCCCTTTTCCCTTCATTAATCAAGTCCTTGAGTGAGTGTAGGTCATTAGTTCTACTTATTCCTAGATATATTATTAGGGTACAATCAAATTTAGGTCTCATTAGAATATCAAGTAAAAACAACCTTCACCTGCTCATTTGACACCTTTTCCTTCAAGAGAAAGCCCTTTGGGTTATGTAATTCACATGGTACCTTCTAGTGGTGCATGATAGGAATCTTCTATAACATGGTGGGGAATTTTTCAGAGTTATTTATGGATGATTTATCCATCTTTGGGGATAAATTTAAGAAATTCCTAATAAATTTTGAAAGGGTTTTGTTAATACGTGAGGATAAGAATCTCATCCTAAATTGGGAAAAATGTCATTTCATGGTAAAGGACTTGTTCTGGGACACCTGGTCTCTGGTATAGGGATTAAAGTTGATAAAGCAATGGATGATATCATTCATCACCCTCCCTCTCTAAAAAGTTTCAAGGAAGTGAGGTCATTATTCGGACATTCTGGTTTCTATAAAAGGTTAGTTAGGAATTTCATCTCTATTTCCCAACTACTTTGTGCTCTATTAGTGAAAAATGATTTATTTTTATGTAAAAAAACTATGAGGAATCATTCTCAACACTCAAGTAATCTCTTATCTTTCCACATATCATGAAATCTCCCAATTGGAAACTTTCTTTTAAACTTATGTGTGATTCGAGTGACTTTATTTTAGGAGTTGTCATAGGAAAATGTTGTGATAAAAATCCATGTGCCATTTCTTATGAAAGTTAATCATTAAATGATGAAAAAATAAACTAAACCACCATTGATAAAGATTTACTTATTTTAGTATTTTCTTTAGAAAAATTCAGGTCCTATCTCTTAGGATCCCCCATAATTGTTTTCATAGATCATTTATCCCTAAAATACCTTTTCAAAAAACAAGATGACAAGTATAGATTGATTAGGTGGGTCATTCTTCTTTAAGAGTTTGATATAACCATTAAGGATAAAAAGGGTGTTGAAAATTTTATAGTTGACCACCTCTCTCAGATGGAATTCAACGAAAACTCACATCATCTTTATTTGTTTGATTCATTTATCGATGATCACCTCTATTTTGTGAGTGATTTCCCATGGTATACTAATATAGAAAACCACTTGGTTATGGGTGTCATTCAAAAATTATTTGGGACCCAATCTAAGAGGAAATTACTTTTTGATTTCAAACACTATATTCTTTATAATCTATACTTTTTTTCAAGTTTTCTCCTACACAAGTCATTAAGAGATGTGTCCCTGAGTCTGAGCAAGAGTTCATTCTTAAATTATGTCATAGAGAGGTATGTGGGGGCTAATTTTCCACAAATAAAACCACTAAAAAGGTCCTCCAAAGTGGTTTCTTTAGGACTACCCTCATTAAGTATTCCTACAAATTCTTTCAAAGTTTTCCTTGGTGTCAATAATTAGGATCCATAACCAAAATGAATCAAATTCCCCTTACTACCATTATGATTGTCAAAATATTTGATTATTAGGGAATTGATTTCATTTTACCCTTCCCAAACTCTATGGTACATCTCCATATCCTATTAACTATTGATTATGTATCAAAATTGGTAGAGGCCATTCCCAATAAGTCCAATGACCATCATGTTGTGATCTGATTCTTAAAAGAACACATCTTTTCTAGATTTGGAATTCCTACTTCTATCATCGGTGATCGTGGAACCCATTTTTTCAACCATCCCTTCTCATCACTCATGTATAAGTATGGTATTTCTCAAAAAAAATCAATTGCCTACCATCCTCAAACCAATGGTCAAGATGAAATGAAAAATGAAGAAATTAAGAAAATTATTGAAAAAAAATCAATCCCTCTAGGAAATATTGGTATGAGAAACTCTTTTATTCCCTTTAGGCATGTCGTACTACATTCAAACCCATCCTAGGAATGTCACTATATAGGTTGGTTTGTGGAAAATCTTTCCATTTACCTGTAGAAATTGAACATAATGCCTTTTGGGAAATCAAAAAATGTACTTTGAAATTTCTTTAACCATTTACATGATAATATATTTTGAAAACATTAAAAATGAATATCAAATAATTTCACATTCCATGATTCTGATTTTAATGCAATTTTAAGTTCATGAGCATATATTTTGGAAAGTGAAGTTGTCCGATGTGATTTTTCACCATTAACATTTTCATCATTTTTAATCAAAATATCACTTTTCACATCCTTTGGATTGTGGGGTATTAGTTTGAGTTCATAGGGTACCTAAATAAATAAGCATAGGTTTGGTGTTCAATAAAATTTTAAAATTAGTATTCAAAAAACGTCAAAAAATGTAAAAAAACAATAACTTTATGTGTAGAGTAATGGACTGACCTGGTGAATGGCTTTCAGCACTTGGGGACCGTGACTATAGAGCTTTCTAGCCCAGAGTTGGGAATTTTATCTCTATTTTTGGTAATTTTAATTATTTTTTTATCGAGTTAACTTGAGATTATTCTCAAGTATGTGAGCTTCACTTGGTTCCCTATGGTCTTTGAGCCTATGAGTTATTGGTAAAGTCTCACTACAGGGGTTAACTCAATTGAGTGTAATTTCAATTTACATGGAAAATTTCAAAAAAAAACAAAACAAAAAAGTAAAAAAAAACAAATGAATACTCATCTTAGTATTAAAATTTGATTCTAACTAGCACTTCCATGTTTTCCCCCTTTAAAAAAAATGAACCACCATGTCTATTGCGATGCACATCACATCATTATGCATAATTGAAACTTGTTGAAAGGAGACAATGAATTTGAAAAAAGGAATAGGATTGGGCATGGGATATGCTTTTGGACCTACCTGTTTTTAAATTATTTTGTTAGTTTTTATGATTGTTTGATGTGAAGTTGAAATGGTAAGCATTTTATGTTAAAATGTGATTGGAAAATGGAATTCATTTTTATATTTATGTGATACTTTTTTCATGGGAATAGAAAAACTCAATTTGGGGGTGTGATTAGCCACTAAAAGGAACTAATATTATTTTTATATATTATAATATTCATGTGCTTCATTATCCATAAAAACCATTTTTATTACACTTTATAATATGTACATTATTTCACATTATGATTGTAATTCTCACTTAAAGTGAACTATTACATGGTATATTTTTAAAATCCTCATAAAACAACCAATAACATTGATTTTATTTTCATGTTTCATTTTCAGGTCTCCCATGATATGAGTATCAATATATCCTTCTAGATATATTGTAGATTCAATGGGATAATGAACAAAGTGGGCCTTGAACCAAGGAAATTCTCAGCAAAGTGAGCTAGAAAACAACCCCATAAAATAACTATATTAGACACTATACAAGTCCAATGATACTCACACATTAACTGGAGATATAATAAATCATGGGGAACATTTCATTAAATAGTTTCAATAACTAATTATGATGTTTTAAGGGAGTTATAGGTGGTCCAATTTGAAGATGAAATTTTTGTCCAGATTCTGCGGCCTGGAATGACATCCAACCATTTTGGTCATATCTCTGAAACGAAACATAAAATTAGGATGAAATTTTATAGGATTTTAGAAGAAATATTGGTATTTAATTTATTCTTTTATGTCCCACTCCAATTCCACCATCTATAATCTCATTTTAGCACCTATGTTGGGTGTCTGAAAGTTGTCTCGATTTTTTTTCAAAGGTGTAAAAATACATTCTCCCTTAATTTTCCACCCACCTATGACTACCCTCATTAATTGTGAAGACTTGTATTGTTGAGTGATCATACCAAGGCTTCCGAAATTCTTATTTAAGGTGGTGGTTGTGGTTTAGTTGGGGGGTAAGTGGTGTATATTTTTTTTCATGATATGCTTCCAATTTGATGTTGTAATCACATTTCTTTCACATGTAAGTTGCTTGAATCACTTTAGTTTCTAAATAAAAGATCTTAATTTTCACTTTTTATATTCTTCTTCATATCACTTTGATACCTTTGCATCAAGGAGTGAATTTATTCGCATTTTTTTTGGGAAATTATTCACAAAATGGTGGAGTGATCATTATTTCACTGTCTTTCTTTTTCAATTCCACCCTCATGAGTCTACTTCTCACTTACATTGATAGCATATCATAAATGGAGGGACAAAACTATTATGGGTTGATACAAGGGAGTTGTAATGGGATTAATTGGATATTACTTCTCACTCTATAAATTTTTAATAATTTCTTTTATTTTAGTTTTTTCATTCAGCAATTTTCTTTCTTCCTCTTCCTTATTGAATTTTATCACCACACTTTTCATGTGATAATAAGATCCTTTACCTTGGAGTGCTCATGAAAATGATCCTAAAACTATATAGGTTATTATCATGTGTATGGGAAGGTGTTAAACTAGTTAGTTATGAGGATAGATTTATTTTATTGAATGAATCCTTCTCAGGTTAATGAAATTGAAATAATTTAAAACAAAATTCATCCAATCAACCACTTGTAATAACCTAGGATCAACCCTTTCTTATAAATTGAATTCACTTAGGTCTCTTAGTATTTTTTAACCCTCATCATTTTAACCCCAAAGTTGGCCTCTTCATATCTAAAATACATCTCTATAGAATATGTGTCCATAGGTTCTTCTTTGGTCTCTGAGGATTCAACAACTCAAAATACACTACAAGTGACCGCTTCAACCCTAAACTTGGGTAAATTTAGGTGAGACCAATATACAGTGTGTAGTTGGAGTGCACATTTCATTTAGTCTCTCATTTGATAACACACCGAGTCTTTCAACGGGTTTCACGGGTACACGACATTTGGATTACACGACGTGTAGCTGGATTGTACACACCGTGTAATCAGTTGAGATACATGTTGAAGACCCAGGTGAGTATTTCATGCACATGAAAAGTGGATACATAGAATGTAGTTGGCATGAACATGCTATGTAGTTCATCTGAGTCAACATGCCGAATCCCCGAGCATGTTACATAGATACACAACAACTGAGGTACACGACTTGTAGCTGGATAGTACATGTCGTGTAGTCTCCCAAATACTGGTAGAAATAAATTACATTAAATTGAAAATTGCAGCATTAAACCCTTATTTATTTGATTGGCACTTTATTTGTTTGAAAATTTGATAAGGGTTTTAACGAATTTTAAATGCTTAATTAATTTATTGTAACAAATCTTTAACTATTGGTTTCTCGCTATTTATTTTACATTAATTCCTTTATGATGGTTATCTTTAAGATAATTTAAATGGTCATTAAGATGAAATAGAATTAATTAATTAGTTCATACAAGCATTTTTATCTTAATAATGAAGAGTAAATAAAGAAATGAATGTTATCCATTTAATTTTGCGTGTACATTGCATGTATGACTATTCATGAGCTAGACCAGGACCAGTGTATGTGTTGGATTTTATTTTATTTTATTTATTGCATGGGTTTGTAATTATTTATTATTAAATTAAATTAAATGGACTATAAGTCATCTCTCCCTCCATTATTATATAGGACCTTTGTGTCCACGAATATTTATGTACCCCCAACCAATCCTTCAGTTCACCTCACCTGCGTATGAGTTATAAATGCATGTAATTAATGATGTATCCCAAGGAACATTGAGGCGGTTCAATATAGAACCATTACGATGCCAACTCAGGTGATACACAGGTGGATAGGTGGAATGTTACAACTTATACCAAGACTAACGATGGGAGTTATTTCCCCTAGGTCAAAGGTTGATTTAATGTTTCTCATTAAATCAACCATTAGATAAAGCTCATGAATTGGTCATTTAATTATTTATTTCTTTGTATGAAATTATTTATTTTATGTATTCATGACTATGATCACATAAATAAATGAATTAATGTGAAAACATAGAAATTAAATAAATGAATTATGCATAAATATTTTATCCCGATAATTAAGTAATATCCACATAATATTAAAAATACATGTAAAGGATAAAACAAGATAAAATTTATTCATAGTTAATTAAAATCCCTCAACCTAATATTAAGTTAGACTAGCATTCCATTACTTGATTGGGAATGAAAACATAGAACTATGTGCAGTACATGGCCAAAGTCTGGACACTTACTTTTATCTAGGAATTCTCATGAGATTTTTGGGTTGACTTAACCGAACTTATATTGAGTTTAACATTCAAAGTCTATTCAATACAAATTTAGAGGCAAGTATTGAGGAAATCCAAGCTAGGATTTCAGGATAGGGGAATCCACTCAATGAATCAAGGAGCTACAAGCCCACAATTGGAAAGACCTCCTACTTAATTACTTTATTATGGTTTTCATGGACAAAGTATAGATCATTAAGAAAAATAATGGGCATAATTTCCACTAGAATGACATAGAAATTAGACATTTTGATTTCAATGGTTAGTGATATCAGGACTTGATAAAATAGTGAGAGATTTAATAAAATCTATTAATTTATTATTTCTCACGTAATTTTTAATCAAAAAAAGTACTAATAAATCTTCTATTTTAATTATAGAATAAAATGGAATGCTCTTCATCCATATTATCCCTACGATCAATATTGGAAAAAGATAACATCATCACTGACAATAACTTCCATGAGTGGCTTAGATTCCTTCAGGTTGTGCTATTCCATGAATAAAAAATTGACATGCTAGAATCCTCAATGCACGATCTGTATGCTAAGGAGGCAAATGATGAAGAGTTCCTTGTATAAGAAAAACATTTAAGTGATGTGGTCAACATTCAATGTTTGATGGTTTAATTTATGTCTAGTGAACTTATGAAGTCTCACAAAAACATGGTTTCATATAGCATGCTTGATAACCTCTATGGTATTTACTCAAAGAGAGATATATAGGAACAATTTGAGATTTCCAATGCACACTTCCATAGAAATCTTAGAGAGGGTTCCCCACACTACTACAAAAGAGGCCTTTAACATCACTAGAAAAGGCCTTTATCAGTGCTACAAAAGTGATGATTATTAGATCATGGTTAAAGGCCCTATGATTGTATCAAAACTAGAAAAGCACTGATAAATGGGTCATTTATTAGCGCTAAAAAGAGATGATAAATCACCCTTTTATCAACACTTTTTAGTGCTATTAAAGGACCCTTTTAACAATGATTTTTTAGCACTGTTAAAGGGGGTGAAATTATATTTTTTTCAGACATCTATGAGCCCAAATCCTTTATCAATGCTTACACAAACCCTTTATTAGTGCTCCACCCCCTATCAGTGCTTTTCACCTAACCACCCCTTCATCAGCACTTTGTGAATTTCTAGCCTCATGCGTGCGTGCATGGATTTGAACCTTGCACCTCTCCTTTGAAGATGAATGCCTTTACCACTACACCATGTTATTTTGTTGTCTATTTAATGATATTTTTGTTTATTTATATATATATATTTACATATATATCTTTTATTCATACATTTATATAATTATTTTTAAATACATTTATAAAGTATATGTGTGTGTGATATATATATACTTATATTTATTTGAATATATTATATATTATATACATTTATATGTACTAGAAGATAATATAAACAAATATCAGTTTATTAATACACACATATATGTATAAATAAACATTATAAATATATTTTTATAATATAAAAATGGCTATATATTCTTTTAAATGCATTTTTAGAATATGTGTTTATTTACATATATTAGAATATACATATACATATATATTTCTTAATTATTGACACACACATGTTTATATATAAACATTAATTATATAATTATATATATACATATGAATGTATTTTTATAATGTAAATAAAATGGATAATTGTTTACTTTAAATAAAATAAATCATAAATATTTATTTTATATATTTAAAACTACATTTATACATAAATATTTTGATATATGTATTTATACAAGTGATTTATTATATGTAAATAGAAGAAAATATGCATATATTTAATTATAAATAAAAAAAATTATAAAAAATGATAAAATTTCAAAACCATAATATCAATATCAATATATTCCCTGAGAATAAATCAATTACACACTGAAAATGGGAAAAAATACCCCCTTAAATGAGGCTAAAATTTCATCAAATGTTAAAAAATTAGGGTACTCCGACAAAAAACTCAGTTTTGGAGGCCTTTTGGGCCTCTTTTGACCACAAAAAATAATGACCAAGGCCCCCCTTAGGTCAAAATGGCATAGATATCATTGCTTGCTTCAATTTGATATGTGGTAGAGCTCAAACAGACACCCAGATCAAAATTTATGTTTTCAACTTATTTTAGATCTTTTATTGTTTTTTTTTATTTTTTTATCTTTGAATTGTCATTAAATGGATATTAATCAATAATAATTAGAAAATTATTAATTAAATTTTTTTTAATTATTTTTGTAATCTATTTTCACTAAATATCTTATATATTAAGTGTAAATGCCTATTTATCCTTATCTAAAACATATTTAAAAAATATATATTATATTTATATTAATATAAATATATTTTATATATTAATATATTTTTTTAATGATTTTTTTTTTGAATTATACCCTTTATTTGTGCTAGTAAAAAAGCACTGATAAAGGGGGGTCTTTATCAGCACTTCTAAAAAAGCGCTAATAAAGACCCCCTTTTATCAGCACTTTTTTACTAGTGCTGATAAAGACCCCCTTTATTAGTTATTTTTTACTAGCATTGATAAAAAGACCCCTTTATCAACACTTTTTTACTAGCGTTGTTAAAGGTGGGTCCTTTATTGGTTCTTTTTTACAAGCATTGATAAAGGGACTTATTTAACAGTGGTTTTTAGCGCTGTTAAAGACCCCCTTTAACATCACTTTTTCTAGCACTGACAAATGGTATCTTTAACATCACTTTTATCTAGTGTTGTTAAAACCCTAGTGCTAGATAAAATTATTTTTTTAGTAGTGTCAACTGGGCCTCAGGTAGACAATCTCATTAACTACATTGAGAACCTAAAGGTTCTAGGGTTTAAACTCCCTAAAGAACTGGGCACCGATCTCATTTTTTCATCACTCCCTTAAGGCTTCTCTAAATTTGTTTTGAATTTTAATATGAACAACATTGAGAAGTATATGTAAGATCTTTTCAATATTTTTTTTCAATTAGATAAAAATACTAAGCGTGGAAAACCTTCTATCCTTATGGTAAAAAAAATGGAAAGGGGAAGGGAGGAGCCTTAATCCCAAAGCTTCTTCACCTCCTTCCAAGAAGAGGAAGATCAAGGGGAAAGCATGGGAACAAGATGCAAGATGTTTCACATGTGGTAAGAAGGGCCACTGGAAGAAAAATTTCACTCATCCAAAGAAGAAAGGGGAAGCTTCATGTGCATTTGTTATCGAGTTCAATTTATTAGTTTCTACAAATTCGGAATTAGATATAGATTTTGGTGCTCACGTATGTATTCAAATATAGGAACCAATTATATTAAGAAAGATTGACCGAGGGGAGGTAGATATTTGAGTAGCTAATGGAGCTAAACTTATTGTTGTAGCTATCGGGGACTACCACCTCACGTTACCAAGTGAAATAATCTTAGTTTTGAAAGGTTGATATTATGTGTCCTATGTTACCAAAAACATTATTTCTATATCTAGACTAGATATGGATGGATTTATTTTCAAATTTGGGAATAAATGTTTCTTCTTTTATAAAGATGGAATTTTTTATGGTAAGACGCATTTAAATAACAGTCTTTATGTGTTGGATTACATGAACCAAGTAATGGAAATCAATAACCAAGTTACTTCACATTACTCATACCACACCCAACTTTGGAATCACCGACCGGGTCATGTAAACGAAAAATTATTAACTAAATTACATCAAGATGGATATTTAGATTTTTTTTGAACTAAAAGAACTTGGTTTATGTCACACATGCTTATAAGGAAAAATGACCAAAGCCCTATTTAGTGGGAAAGTTTTAAGGGCTAAATAACATTTTTAATTAGTTCATACTGATGTGTGTAGACCATTTATTGAACTAAGGGATGGGTACTCATACTTCATAACTTTTACTAATGATTTTAGTAGATATGGATATGTCTAATTAATGAGGTATAAGTCAGATTCGTTTGATAAATTCAAAGAATACATGATTGAAGTTGAGAACCATCTTGGTAATAAGATTAAGAAACTCCACTCAGACCGTGGTGAAGAAGATCTTAATTAAGACTTGATTGATTATTTTTAGGATTTTGGGATACTATCTTAACTCACCCCACCTTATATGCCTCGATGGAATGGTGTAAGAAAAAGGAGGAAGCACTCTATGTTGGACATGGTGAGATCAATTATGAGTCATGTGAGTCTTCCATTATCATGTGAGGTCTAGGAGACTAAAATTCGTAGGTAGTTTGTTCTAGTCTAAGTGAGAGCTTGTTGGAGTTGGTGTCCTAGAACCAATTGTTTGTACTTTGATTACATGTATATCTGATATATTAAACATTAATAAAACATCTTATTATATATTGTTCATTATTCTGCATGACTCTAATGTAATAATGTCTTGGAGTATACCTCACATTGATATGGTCATAGTAGTTTCCTGCTATGATGAGAACCTTGAAATGCTATAACGATATTCTTAAATAATGTTTTGCGCTTAGATAATGTGCTATGATGAGAGACATAGTACATAGACTGTCAGGTGTGAGTACTCGTAAGCGAATGATGCTTCTTCTTATGGAGTTCACACTTGGTAATCTCTAAGATGAGAGATTATGAAAACAAACTTGCCAGTAGGAATTCCACATGTTTTGGTGTCATCAAATATTCCTATCTACGAGCATGTGTAATGGTTTTTAGGCTTTAAGATTATTATTAATGTATGTTACGACTCACGTACTTTCATAAACCATAACGATAACTGTTCATGGTGAAGTTGGATATGTTGGGTGTTTCACGAGTGACATATCATTAATTAATAAGTTGAGAAAGGATTTGTCCTTTCTATATTTATGAAAGTTGATATCTCAACCCTTTGATTAGAATAGAATTGTTGCATTAAATTCCATGGACATGGTGTAACGTGTTTATTTCAAATGGTCAAAGAAAGACGAAATAGGTTGGTGTCATAGATGTGCAACCCGTTTGATGATATATTGTGATAAAGAGATTATATTACACAGTTATCATTCATATGTGGTTGTCATTGTTGCTACATTAATTTCTTTCTCTTGGGTTTCTTAACCTATTTTTAGACAATAATTTTGGACTTTAGGCAAGCTTGCGTAATGCCAATGAGAAAGAATCATAGAGGGTCACACACTAAGTGTTGCCGATGATCTCAATTAAATTCTATTTGAATTTAATTAATTAGATAAATGTTATTCTCAAGACCTAATTTTATTCATGTTTTATTGATTGAAAATATTTTTTGATGAATGAAATATTTAAATTAAATATTTATTCGGGTATTTAATAAATTCTCGAGTTTGAACAGACCAAGACCGTGTCCGGTGACAAATACCAAATGACAAGATGATTAAATACGGTTTGTTATTGTACAAGTTGGTGCACACCGCAAAAAAAATCATTATTATGTGGTATGAGGTTTATTAAAGGTTATTATATTATTTAAGAGCTGACATGCAATTAAATAATTATTCTAACCTAAACTCTAACTCTATAAATAGACGGTTATATCTATTCTGTAGGGTGTGCTCAAATCGATCAGTGTAATTGAAATAGAGAATTGTTGAGCACAATGAATTCACGCTCGACTCCTCCTCTCTCCATCTCAAGAACGAGAAATGTAAGAGAGATTCTTTCAAGACTGAAAGATGAGTGATCAACACAAATAATGCAAGACAATCGATTTGTCCTACTAACACTCAAAGATCGATTGGTGTTACTTGAAGAACAAAGGAGCACGTGTGAATCACCGTTAGAGAGATTTTATCCTTCAATCCTCACAACACAATGAAGACATCCAAAAGGGTATTTTTGGACGATCAATATCTTTAATGAAGAAAGATCCTAAACTCAAGTATTCGTTTCTTTCGACATTAAATAAATTAATTATAAATTTAACGTGCATGATCTTCACTCGGGGTTCCGGACAACTCGAATATTAAAAGAAATTTTAATATATCGCCCACAACCGCACGCTTCCACTGTGCTTAGAACCAACACTTCTATCCTCTCTACTCCTAGTAAATGGAATGATGAATAGTAAGCAACTTTATTCACGTTTTATTTCCTCTTCCTGTTTATTTTTTATTCCTTACCTTTGCTGTTAGAGTTCTTTTCCGCTTTCTTCTTCTATTTAGTTTCCTTAGCATCACTACAATGTAGGTCTTCAGCTTCCAACCCTTTCATAGCTGCATTTTTTTTTTTACTTTAATGGTAGATTCATCCGAACTATGGTTGTACGGCCTCCACAATTTTCAGAAGAATATTTTCCTTAATGAAGATATTATTTTCAAAGCTTTTCAGGTAAAACCCCTCGAATCTGAAAAATCCTACTAAATTTGAAGAATGCATGCCGCATCATTGTTATTTCAGTTGCCTACATATGATGAGACTCCTACAATTCAACTTCCGCCTCATCACCTCCGTTGGTTGTACCTCCCTGCCCCTGTGATGCATGGCTGAGGTAATTTCAAACCCAATACCATGTTTGTCTCTCACAATATCTTGAAATTTATCAAAATTGTTGTCATTTTTTTACTACCAGTTTTCATATAAACTTCTTGGTTGTCTTTGTATCATGTGTTTTATGTTTAAAGAATTATTTTGCTAGATTTTTGTTGCACGGTGTTATCATTTTCATGTTTTGTCTTGGGCAATGATATTTCTAGGGTCACCCTTATTTGGCGGTCCTCAATCTTGTTCGATCTTGGTTTGGTGATGCTTAGAGGTGCTTGGTGTTGCAATTCATGCTACTGTTTTTGAGGATTTTCATGGTGACGAGTTGTTATGATAGAGTTTCACGGTTCTAGTGGAGTTAGTGTTGGATGTTGTGTGTGTTGGAGAAGGGCGATGGTGTGATGGGATGAGTGTAGGTCTCAAGGTGGATGAATTTTTAAAATAATGGAAAAAGAGGATAATTACATATTTTAGTTTTTAATGGGGGAAATTTGTTTTTTTTTTATCTCATTCAGATTTAATTAAAATTAAACTATTATAATTAATTATAAAGCTTGTTTGCCCGAGTGGTTAAGGGGGAAGACTTAAGATCTTCTGCATACAATTGCGCGTGGGTTCGAACCCCACAGCCAGCATGAGAGCTTGGTTGTTTCTCATATGCTCATTAGGGTCCTACAAAATTGAACGACGAATAATATCTTCCTGTTCATTTCTGATTCCCTGCCCCTGCTGCTAATTTTTTCCCTTCTGCTTCTATTTCGTTTCCTTGGAAGCACTGAAATCTGGGTCTTAATATTCTAACTCTTTCATAGCTGCACTTCCATGATTGTTGGAATAACATTTTCCTAAATGAAGATACTATTCGCAATGCCTTCCAGGTAAAAACCCTCAAATCTAAAAACTCCCGTTGAATTTGAAGAATACATGTTGCTGAATTTCAAGAATGCCTGCTGCATCGTTATTATTTTGGTTGCCTATATATGACGGGACTCTTGACAATTCAGCCTCTGCCTCATCGCCTCCACTGGTTATGCCTCCCTGCCCAATATGATGCATAGATGAGGTAATTTCAAACCCAATCCCATGTTTCACTCTACCTTGCAATTTATCATAATTGCTGTTATTTTTTTACAATCAGTATTTATATGAACTTCCTGGTTCTCTCTGTATCGTGTGTTTTATGTTTGAAGGATTACATTGCTAGATTTTTGTTGTGTGCTGTTTTCATTTTCATGTTCTGTCTTGGGAAATGATATTTCTAGGTTCGGCCCTGTCTGATGGTCCTCGATCTTGTTCGGCCTTGGCTTGGTGATACCCAGAGGCGCCTGTTATTGCGCTTCTTGCTGCTGTTGTTGAGGATTTTCGTAATGACGGGCTGCTACTACGATGGAGATTCATGGTTGTGGTGGAGTTGGTGCTGGCCGACGTGCTTGTCGGAGAAGGCAGGTTGGCGATGGCGTGATGGGATGGGTGTAGGTCTCAAGGTGGCAGAATTTTTAAAATAATGAAATAAGAAAATAATTACATATTTGAGTTGTTGAAAATCAATGTGAATTGTCATTGATTTTTTTTCATTTTCATAGAGATTCCTACCTATATACGTTTAGAGTACTGCTAAGTTATGATTTAAGATAGTTACTTTCATGCCGAATCCATTCCTGTCAGTTATAACTTTAAGTTGAAATGATATCATGCAATCCCACCTCATCTAGCATTCAAATTTTCTAAAAGTGTTTGAACTAATTATTTAAAATATTCAAATATCTCATATTTTGATTGCATGCTATTTTTAATGTAATGCACTAGATGGGAATATGATGATTTCCTAGATCAATGGTTTGGTTCATAGAAGTGTCCAAATGCGGGCTCCAAAAATTTATATGGTCAGCCTGGATGTTTTACTTTTTTTCTCTCTCTATTATGAAAAATTGGTTGCATTTTTTAAGCTAAATTGCTGATCATAATGTTGTGAATTGATTTTGTCCCATAGGTTCCCTATTAGAAGTTAACAGGGTACATATATTTCAGGTTGATGGGAGAGTAATGTGATTGTTGAACTTGGAAGGCCAAATTTCAACTCCCGGGGCGTATATTTTCTATTATAAAACCTGTTTGTGCTCCTTAGTTCATTTTAAATCTGTGAAAGTTGTTTGGTCTATATGATTATGAGCTTGAAATTGGAAATGTGCACTATAAATCTCAATTGATGTTTTTCATGGTTTTGATGCCTTGAAAGGAGTGAATTCCATTGAATTAGAATCATTCTTTTTCACCATTGGATATGTGTATTTGTATTGTTACTATGAAATGTGTTTGACATTGGTTAATTCTGTATTACATACTGTAATAACTTCATTGCATGTTGTTGTCTGGTTTATTTGAAAATTTATTTCAGCAGTCAAAGAAAAAACAAAGCATGTACACTGTTTAATTTTTGTTGAATCATTACTGAAAACTGTTTTACTTTTTAAGAGTTGGTGTAATGAATGAAAGCTTCTGGAATGCTCACTACTATTTTTTAAGCTCTCTAGAGTTGATTTGGTGGAGGGACTGTCTTCACTGGACATGGACTGGAAATCCCTCAATTTTTTATGAAAAAAAGCCACGTTTAAAAGATTTTCTCAATTAAAGGCTACACACTTGCTACAAACAATGTTTTGAAAATTGAATGTCAACATATTTTTGAAATGTTCACAATTTTAAATTAAGTGTATATTTTGAAAATTATATCACAAACTCTAAAATGAAATTCTTCAAGTCGGAAACTGCTCTATTCCCTGAACTTCAAGCTGTTTTAGAATCTGAATCTGAAAAAAATAGGCTGGTCATAACAGGTTTTACACTATTTTTTGAGTGTTGGAATCATTAAGTTTGTTATGGGCAGTGAGGGTAAATCTTCCTTTTGGGTGAGATTTTATTTACTAGTTTTACATGATTTAAGTCCTGAATGTGCTCGTTTTTCATGCTTTTGGTGTATCACTATGCTTAGTACAAGACTCCTTGAATGCATTGAGAGTGACAACACCACCAAACTGGAATCATATGAGTACAATCTGAATGATCAATAATGTCAAAGAGGGGTTGCCACATTCACTAGCTATCACTTGTTTAAAACTGTTTTCCTCTTGATGGTCCACCTGAACGCTAATTGAATGAAATCCTGCAAGGCTTCATGGCAGTGTTGCATGTTCTTCATAGCTGATTAGCGGACAGCATTTTCACACATATTTTTCAATTTTGGTTGCAAATTTTTCAACTGGGTTAAATTATTGTACTTAATTCTATATCTACAATGTTTTGTAGGTAACTCAATTTTAGTAACCAGAATAATTTAACAAGGTAAATCACAAGATTTATTCTGAGCTGATTTTATAGGACAAAATCATGCATTCAGGAACTGACAATGGACAATCAGATCGTCTTCTTAAGCAGAAAAAGATCAAAAGTGTTGGTTAAGATTTATAGACTGAAGCGTCATTAACAGGGGAGTTATTATTATTTTTTTAATTCTGCAAGCCTTCTTCTCATATCCTTGCTCTAACCTACTTCATGTTGACTTAGAAGCTAGTTTTTAATCTGTTTTTATAATCATTCATTGCTGAAAATTAAGTGTGTGTGTGTGGGGGGGGTCACTTGTTCATACTGCTTGAGTTTAATTGCTTCTGAATTTGTTTGAAACCGAAGGATGTCATATTTGTTGAAATCTATGTTTTCCAAAACCATCTATCTATATCTATATATATACTAAAGCAAGCATTTTTCCAACACGTGTCACCTCCATATGCATCCACGTCACCCCATATTCTGTATCCATCCCTACAAACCCAAAAATAACTCCAGCTATCCCACCCCGATCGGGATTTACCACGACTACTCCTTCCCATCACCGATTCTCCCTCTCCCTGCTCTAGGGTTCTCGCACCCCTCCCGGAATCCGCTCTCCCACTCCCCTCTCCAAATCCCCTCTCCCGCTCCCCTCCCTAAACGCCCTCTCCAGCCGCGACTCCACCTGCGTGTGATCCGCCTTCGGCTCGTCCAGCTTCGCCTCCTCCTCCTACATATCCTCCGCCATCGTCTCCCCCGGCTTTGGGTCCTCAGCATACGCCTTCTCTGCAAATGACGACTCCGCCTTCAGCTCTTCCATGTCCGGGTCCTCCGATCCACCTACGGTTCCCGTGCCCTCAAGTACGCTGCGAATAAGCTTAGGTATAATCATTTATCGTCCTCATAGTCGTGGTTTACCAGCTGTCTATCTCCGACCACCTCCTCCCGATTTAGACTGCAATTTCCATGCATTTCACCTCCGACCACCTCCTCCCGATTTCAACTGCAGTGTCGACGTTTTCTGCCTTTCGTTGTCGCGGTCGTCGAAAAAATATTCGTGTCCTACGGTTCCCGCTGACTCTCGAAGCGGTCGTCATCTACCTCCAGGATTTCTTAAAGACTGACTTCCTCGCACTTTGTCTTCTTCCCTCCACCGCTTGCAATCTCAAATTGGTTTCCCTCACTCCAAAATCGCGATTGTATCCCTCAACTGCTTGCATTTTCCCTCTGCACCATCTAGGGTTTCCACTACTCGCGTTCTCCCTTTGCCGCTCATGTTTTCCCTCCACACCTACTGGGGTTTCCGCCGCTCGTGTTCTCTCTCCAGCACTTTCATTTGCGCCTCCGTCTCATTCTAAGGCCTCCTCCTGCATTGCCTCCGTCCTCCATGCCTGCTCTGTTTGCTCCGCCTCCTCGTACGCCGCCTTCGCACCTTCAATGGATTCAGACTCCACCATCGGCTGGTGATTTTAATTTCCTCTATCTTTGGTAAACTTCCATTTACTCTTTTGTAACCTCGATGCACTACTAAACCACCTTGAGCTCGATATTTCAGTTCTTTCTAACTACGGTAACCCGTAAATTTTTACTACTGTTACCTCCAATCCCCGCAACTGGTAAACAAATTTTTTCACCCATGACCTTCAATGCAAGGTGGTTTCCAAAGAATCAGATAAACTAATACTGGACAGGCTGTTTCTGACTGTAGAACATATGATGAGGTACATAACAATATGATTTTGTTCGTGGTTTGGTCTTTTCTGTGGAATGAAGAGTAATTAATGTTTGATTCCAAAACTATAATGTTATATCACTGTTGAGATTCAGATTTATTGATCTCAAATCATTTTTTTGGTTGATGGAGAATGATGGCGGTACTGAATGATTTTCATCAAACTACACTGATAAGAGCCGTGATTGAGGTAATTCCTACAACAATCAGAGCCCTGAATGATGAGGTAAACCATGAACTTATCACAACGCATAATATCTAGCCATACTATTATCATGATGTTGTATATGCCACTAGTGGCCGTGGGTGTCTCCCATTATTAGGGAGGACATAATACTCTTGCCTGCTAAGTTGTAGTAGCCAGGCTGTTGCTGACTGTATAACATCTGATGAGGTATGTAGCGCTGGTCAAGAGGAATTTGATCTTTCTGACTACATGATGCTTGCTACACAGATTTAAGATGACGACGGGGCCTCAAGGTTCTCTAATGCTTTGGATCAGGCTTGGAGTTGATTGCACTGGACATGCATTATAAAATGCCTCAGTGAACTCAGGTTGGGAACCCAGTTTTTGTCATTGTATATATGTTTCCATTCACTATTGTCATATTGTGCACTTTCAATATACCCAATACACTATATATGTGAACTCAGGTTGGGAACCCAATTTTGGTCATTGTATATATGTTTTCGGTCACTATTGTCATGTTGTGCACTTTCAATATTTCCAATACACTATATAACTGTTTCCGGTTAGTATGTTATGTTCACTATTTGATCATAGTTGGAATGTTGTGTCCATTATTAGTATGTTGTGTTCACTATTAATATGTTACATTCACTACAAATTGATTCCACTATATATGTGTTTTTATACCCCTTCAGAATATTGTATTCATTGTTAGGTTGTTCAATGTTAATATATTTTATTCACTGTTAGTTTGTTCAGTGTTGATATGTTGTATTCACTGTTATTTTGTATTCACTATTAGTTTTTTCATTGTATTCACTCTAAGTTTGTTCGTGGTCTGGTCTTTTTTGTGGAATAACGAGTCTTTAAGGTTTGATTCAAAAACTATAATGCTATATGACTGTTGAGATTCACTGTTATCGATCTCAAATAATTTGTGCGGTTAATGGAGAATGATGGAAGTACTGAATGATTTCCATCAAACTGCACTGAGATGAGCTGTGATTGAGTTAAATCCTACACCAATCAGAGCCCCAAATGATGAGGTAAACCCTACACTGGTCAGAGCCCTGAATATTTATCCATACTGTTATTATGTTGTTCTAGATTCCACTGCTGGTCGTAGGTGTCTCCATTATTAGGGAGGACATAGTATTCTTTCCTGCTAAGTTGCAGTAACTAGGCTGTTGCTGACTGTAGAACATATGTCGAGGTATGTAATGTTGTTCAAGATGAATTTGTTATTTCTGACTACATGGTGTGTGCTACACATATTTAAGATGATGGCGAGACCTCACAGTTCTCCAATGCTTTAGATCAGGCTTGGAGTAGATTGCATTGGACATGCTTTATAAAATTCCTCAGTGAACTCAGGTTGTGAACCCAGTTTTTGTCATTGTATATACGTTTCCATTCACTATTGTCATGTTGTGCACTTTTAATATTTTCAGTACACTATATACGTGTTTCCGGTTAGTATGTTATGTTCACTATTTGTTCATGGTTGGAATGTTGTGTTCACTGTTTGTATGTAGTGCACATTTTCATGTATTTTTTACCATCTCTAGAATGGTATTCTTTACTATAAATTAATGTAAAAAATTAAATGTCTTACATATTATTATGTTCTGCTTCCATAAGTTTAATATTTGGTTTCAATATGTAGCCTTTTTTAGGTAACATTTCAATATATGTACATATACCTAGAATGCCTAACCATGCAATATCATGTGGTTGCCAATTTGACTCTAGGAGGTGATACTAGTTTGATTGATCCATGCATAGTTCATTTGATGGCCGCAAACTAATGATTCAGAAAAATATACCAAGAAAGATTCCATGTCCCGACTTGCAGATTGAAGAATTCACCTTTGTGGATAAAGGCCCTTCAATTTCATCATTCTCTATTATTTTTCTGGGTTGTTTGTATAGTGCTGCCATCATTGATGTAAAGTTGAAAACTGGAATATACACATGAAATTCAGTTTCATCTAGAGGTAAGCCTTTCATTATTTACCTTAATTCATGAAAGAAAATTGCGAGATTCTCAATTTCTATTGTAATTGCTAAGATTCTCTGCTCATTCATCTTGAAATATTATCTAAGCAAACAGCTGGAGGTCAACAGAGCTGGTTGCATCCTACCATCTGGTATGCCAATGCCAAATTTTTAAGCATTGAAGACACCTTTATTCTATATTTATGCTTAATTTGACAGTACAGACCGTAGAAAAGTGGTAGACAAACACATTTTTCTGTTATCACACTGATCATGCCAATGATGGCTATTCCAGTTTGGTGACCATAAAATGGTCCTTTTATGTGTACAAGTGTGATGGGTCGTTTAGTTCAGGTATGTTAAATTTTATGAATGTTTTCACTCTAGTATTCTGATAATTATTAATTTCTTTTTTGGGTTCAGTTTGGAATGGCTGAAATAAAGTTTAATAAAAAAGATTAATTATCCTTATCATGGAACATTATTTGAAATTGATATCATTCAACCTCACGAATTATTGCAAGAACACATTCTGGTTGTCTGTAACCACATGTTCAACTTTTTGATATCATTACTATATATTCATCTTTTGAAATTGATATCATTAAACTTTTTTATTCATATCATTACTATATATTCCTTATGGGGTAATCCTTTTCTGAATTTTTAAGTTAAATGTATACTACTACGGTGACTGAATCATTGTATTCTCAACTTTTCAGTAATTGTTCAAGAGATCCTACTTTAATGTCACAACGACGTGTAGAGCATTATGTTTTTTAAGGTAATATCAGTAAATTTTTAATACTAACAGTCAATTTTTTTATTCCTGCCATTATTTTACCATTTTCATTTGATAACATATAGTTTACTGTATTTTAAGGCATTAACTATATACTAATACAGTGACTGAACCATTGTATTCTCAATTTTTCATTAATGGTTCTGGAGATCGTACTTTGATGTCACAAAGACATGTAAAGCATTAAGTTTTTGTAGTTAATATCACTAAATTTTTAATACTTACAGTCAATTTCTTTATTCCTGCCATTATTTTAACATTTTCATTTTATAATATATAGTTTAATGTATTTTCAAGTATTTTTGGGCCATTGGTGTATGCCTCAATAATTGGTATGTTTGAGATTTTCTTCTATAGTCATCATGAATTGAGTGAATCTTTTATTTAGAGGGGATTCAAGTTAACAAAACAAGTTATTGTGTCCCATGAAAAAGTTAAACTATTTATTGCTGGCTATGAGTTTTATACATCTAATTATCAATAATTCCTCAAGATGAGTTCCTTGTAGGTTAATTTTGTATATGTATTCATAGTCATATTTTATTCTACTGTTTATATTTGTATTTCATTTAGTATACGTGATTCCCAATTACTAAAAGATCTGAAACTATAATTTGATGAATTTTTCTTCTCTTCAACTTTCATCATGAATTAAGGGATCAAATAGTGTTTGATGAACGGTTTCGATAACAGGTTTTGATTGAATGAATTGTTTTTAATTGACTTTCCTTGGGAGTAATATCATGGGATTGATTTTTTCACCCACAACTCATTTCATCGTTTCATTACTGTTTGGACATCATTGGATTTATCTTCGGGAGGGCACTCATAATTCTTGATCGAGATAATGTTTGGATCAACAACATGCACCATGAGGGAGAATAATTTAGTTCCTATAGGTTATCACATGGTTGTCAAAAACTGAAATCATTTTGACATTCTGCTCTATTTTTGCATGTTTTGTTTACGCTGTTTCTATCAGTTCCTTTATTGGTTGTAGTGTGTCAAGAATAAAATATATGCAACTTAATTTGGATTTTTTTTCCAGCTGTTTGGAAAGGTGAAGTTGTTCTTGAGCAAATTCATTTTTAAGGAGTGAAGCCAAGGGCAGAATCCTGTAGATGAAAGGCTGAGTCTTGTAGACAAAAATCTGGAGAAGAAAAAAAATTCGGGATAATCAACCCTGAAATGTTATTCATAGATTTCACTTGGAAGATTCTATTTTTCTCCTTACAATATTTCTGTTATTATGATCATTTTCTCATTGTCTTTGCGAAATATCTGAACGCATTAGATTGAATACATAATGCTTCAATTTCTTCTATCTTGCACAGATTTCTTCATTGTGGACTTTAATACTGCCTAAAACATGTATTCTTTTCTCTCATTGCTGTATTTGTGTATTTTGAATTAATGATCACAATAACTATTTTCACCATTGTGTTAGGATGGACATGATATTAATCCAATTGCCAAGAAGTAGCTCTCTAGGAGCAATGTTGATCACTGTGAAGTCTGTTACTTCATATATAATATATCTCAATGGTACAAATAAATTGTTATTCCTTTTTATATAAAATTTCTCTTTATTACTATTGTGATGATGTCTTTAGAAACTTCTACACCTATTCCAATATTCCTTCTTGGGTTCATGCTCATGATCCCCTTCATCTCCTCCAATGCTTCCTGCGCCTCCAATTTTCACTTTATCATCGACCCAGTGCTCCTCTTTCTACCACCACTCTCTCTATATCCAATCCCTAACCCTCCCCCTCTCGAGTTCCATTGCTTTCTCATTCGGTTTGTGGTTACTATTTTCTACCTTCAAAACACCTTTTGCTTGCAAGTTTTTTAGCCTGTATCTATGGTAACCTTGCATTTACAATGGCTTAACCCCGCCGCACCACAAAACCACCTCGGTCTTGCGATTTCAGTTCCCTCTAGCTATGGTAACCCCTAAACAAATCATTTTTCGGTATGATTTTTTTCCGCTATAACAATTGAATGCCTTTGGCATTGAATCCTTGTAATATTGTTAATATCTTCTATTGATAAAGTTTCATCTACATGTGGTGTGGATTCTCTTACTTCGACAAGTGATGTTTAAAGATAAGTTTGTTGATGACATGGTATTTGTATTTTAGTAGGTGTCATACTCTACTTTCAAAAAAAGTGCACTTTATTAGTGTTTATATAACTCAATTTTCAACTGTTTTATCATTTTGTGAACGCGTTTGACAGTTATATTTGTATCAGGTTTTCCTTCAACTAAAATAAATTTTGAGTTTTGACAACTTTCTTCTTCCCTAAATAGGTTTCTCTATTTCCATTTTCATAGAACCTCTCAACATGCCTTGAGATACCACGTTAGCATGCAGAACATATGACCATCATATGAGAAGATTTGGCTTTGCTATTTAATATTAATTCTTTTTAAATTCACAGAACTTCTTCTTTTACGAAAATAAATACAATCTATTACATATGCATCAAAAAGTGCATTTACAAACAGGAATTTAATTTCTTTATAATGGAATTTTTTCCGGGTTGGTATTCTCATGTGTCTTTATAACATGTCAGAGACCAATTTGCTTCATGGCATGTGGAAGAGCTATTTTAATTAAAGTAGATGTTTAAATTTGTATGTATAAGTATTATAGTATGGTATACCAGGCCTCCACTTCGTAGGTTGTGGGGTAAAACACATGTCTGATCAATTTTATCATAAACCATTCCATCATGGATATATGTGGAAAAAATCACATCTTCTATTTTTAATGATTAGAAGATAAAATTTCCATGATTATCATGGTGTATATACTGTTGACATTATCTTCTTTTTTTTTGGTTTGTAATTATTTCTTTTATGTTAACATTCATTTTTTTGATTCTGCAAATTTAGGTATTCTTATTTAAAACATTATTGTCTATACAGAATAGTGTATTCCAAGATTTTGAAGATGGATATTTGTGTAGTGTGATAGAATTTTTGGGTGACATCCTACAATATCAACTTACTTTCAATGATTGATATAGTTTTACAAATACAAACATTAATACTTATGCTATATATTTTGAATTTCAATTGTCCATTTGAATGTTCTTTTCATTCATGTATTTCAATTCTCCATGCTGAAAATAATTCTTTATTTCTTATATATTCTCCTAGATGTTTTCAAATGTATTTATCCAAATTGTTATCTACTATCGTAATGATGTCTCTATATTTTATCCAATTGTATTCCAATATTAAGTATCACTATATTTTGATTTCAATATATTCAATATTCATGTTCTTTATAAACTTTGAAATATATTTTTGTCCTTTTTAAAATAAGCATTGAACTGTATTGCCGTGCGAATACATGGGTGAGTACTAGTTTTAATACAACTTGAAAAATTATTGTTTATTCAAAATATTATTTCATTTTTAGAATTTTGGAAGCTTGCTGTTTTAATTTTATTATTACCCCTTCAACACAGAAAAAATTTACTCTGAACTTTCTTCCACCTTATTATTCATTATTGGGGGAAATTTTGAGTTTTAGGTGTGGGGTAGGGTCTCTTCAACTATGCTTTACTGCATCCCATTGAGTGCACATCAATGATACCTTCAATTTTTTTTGAAATTATTTTTCTTTAAGCATTGGGTTTTCACATTCAGTGGTTTCATATTTTTCTTGAAATTGAATATTATTTTGGTACTTTTAGAGGATTAATCAATTCTATTCAACGATGCGCTTAATCTTGTAACATCTATTCACCGGTCTTAAAAATTCTCACTTTAGGCCAAATTTTGGGACTATGTTTTATAATTATTATTTTTGAGTTAGAACCTTTTCAGTGGAATTTAATTTATAAGATTTGCTTTCAAATGGACAAGAAATGAACTCCTAATCCTGGTGAATTTTAAATTATTTTGTTTAAAACTATTGGATGAGTTAATTATACTGCCCAACTATTTATTAAGTTTATTCATCCAATTAGTTATGTCTATGTTGAGCTTCTAAACATGCGTCTGTTCACCTTGGAGAAAAAGAGAAATTTGAGGAACAATTGAATGCAAAATGAGGTTAGTTAAAAATTGCGATAATATTTTCAAATTCAATCATATTTGTAAAACATGAAACCAACTTTTCACGAACCATTTCATTTTAAGGGAGCATTCATCCTTTTTTACTTTAGAGTCTTAGGGGGAAAATATATTTGAAAATTAACTCTATATTGGCACCAGAATTTTTCATTTTTGAGATTAATTTACATTCATAGTAATTTTCAAATTGATAGCTTGATGTCAAGAAAGGGCGGGGGGGGGGGGATTTGATGTGACTTTTTTTTATATATTCCGGCCACATCATTCTTATTAAATTCTGGTCCATTTTTTCTGAAATTGGTAGTTTATTGATGAATTCTGTGAGTCTGGTAAATCAATAATTAAAATGATAATTCATTTTAAGTGTTGATATTTCATGATAAAATGCAAAATGTTCTTGTTTCCAAAATTGTTTCAACACGTGATTAAACCATGTGATTAATTGTTGTGGAAAATTTTCTTGGTGTTACATTTTCTAGAAATTAATTTCTCATAATGAAAATGTTCTTCAGATTTCTTTTCAAAATAATCAAATGATTTTTTTTATTTAAAATGTGCTTAATTGGGGATATTAAATGTGAATTGAAACCCGAATTTTGTGTAGATTTTAATTTGTAATTTGTTTAATTTTTTTATTTTTTGTAGGTGATTTCCACTGGAATACATTCTAGCTATCCGTTCAGGATGTGGGACATTAATGTCGGTCATTCACTGGCGTGAGGAAGGGAGTGTTGCCGACTAAAAATTGAAGGCAGCCTAGTCTAGGAAAACTAGCGGAGTAGGGTAAAGCGTCCACCAGTCTCCTTCTTTATACCTCATCACCACGATTCCACCTGCCTCCTCTCCTCCTACTCCAACAAATGGAATGATGAATAGTAAGCAACTTTATCCATGTTTTATTTCCTATTTCTGTTCATTTCTGATTCCCTGCCTTTACTATTATAGTTTTTCCTCTTTTTTGCTTCAATATCATTTCCTTAGCTTCACTATTTCACTATAATCTAGGTCTTCATTTTCCAACACATTCACAACTAAAAATATTTTTCTTTGATGTCGGATTGATATGGACTATGGTTATATCGCTTTTATAATTTTCGGAATAACATTTTCCTTATTGAAGAAATTATTTGAAAGGCTGTTCTGGTAAAAACACTTAAATCTGAAAACTTATTTTTTGAAGAATTCCTATTTGTAGAATTTAAAGAATGCTTGGTGCATCATTGTTATTTTGGTTTCCTATATTTGAAAAGATTCCTAATATTCAGATTCTATCCCATTTCCTCCACTGGTTGTACCTCCCTGCCCCCTGTGATGCATAACTGAGGTAATTTCAAACCAAATCCCATGTTTGTCTCTCACTCTACCTTGAAATTTATCTTAATTATTGTTATTTTTTTACAATCATTATTTATATAAACATCCTGGTTCTCTCTGTATCATATGTTTTTATGTTTGAAGGATTACGTTGATAGATTTTTTTAGTGCGGTGTTTTCATTTTCATGTTTATTCTTATGAAATGATATTTCTAGGGCTGACCTTATTTGGTGGACCTTTATCATATTTGGCCTTGGTGTGGTGATACCCAGACGCTTCTGGTGTTGTGCTTCTTGCTGACGTCGTCAATATTTTTTGTGGTGACGAGCTGCTATGATAGAGATTTTTTGGTTCTAGTGGAGTTGGCATTGGTCGGCGTGCATGTTAGAGAACACAGGCTGGTGATGGCATAATGGGATGGGTGTAGGTCTCAAGGCGACATATTTTTTAAAAAATTTTATTTGAGTTTTTCGTAGGGGAAATCTTTTTTGTTATCTCATTTAAAAGGAATTCAAATTAAACTGCAATATATTTCTTTTAAGCTGTTTTTCCGGAGTGGTTAAGGGGGAAGACATAATATCTTCATACAACTGTATGTCGGTTCGAACCCCACACCCAGCAGTGAGTGCTTCATTATTTTAAAACTTTTTCATATGCTCATGAGGGTTCCTCACCCCACCCACCCCCATCGGGTTCTCACACCCCTCAACAGGGGTATTCTTACTGCTCTATGGTGGTGACGTTCGACATGGTGAGGAGTCGACACTATGCTTGGACCTGGGGAAATCCCAATAATCCCCAGGGCTAGAGAAACCAACGAGGTGGGGGAAAACATCCACTAGTCTCCTCCATTCTACCTCCTTGATGTTGGAGTTGGTGTTCTAGGGACAAATGTTTGTACTTTGATTACATGTATATTCGATGTTTTGAATATTAATAAAACTTCTTATTACATATTGTTTGTTGTTCTGCATGACTCTAATGTAATAATGTCTTAGAGTATACATCACATTGATAAAGTCATAATAGTTTCCCACTATGATGAGAACCTTGATGTGTTATGATATTTTCAAATAATGTTCTACGGTTGGATAACATACATGATGAGACACATAGTACATAGATTATCAGGTGTGAGTACTCATAAGCAGATGATACTTATTCTCATGATGTTTGCACTTGGTAATCTCTAAGACGAGATATTATGAAAATAGACCTGCCAGTAGGAATTCAACATGTTTTGATGTCATCAGATATTTCTATCTACGAGTGTGTGTGATGATCCTTAAACTTTAAGATTATTATTAATGCATATTACAACTCATGTACTTAGATGTATTTTGTAAACCACGGTGATAATAGTTCATGGAAAAGCTGGATACGTTAGGTGCGTCACGAGTGACATGTCATTAATGAATTAGTTGAGGAAGGAATTTTCCCTTCCATCTTTATAAAAGATGATATCTCAACCCTTTGATTGGAATAAAACCATTGCATTAAATTCCATAGCGATGGTGTAACGACGTGATTATTTCAGATAATCAAAGAAAGATATATCAAGCATATAGGTTGGTGACGCGAATGTGCAACCTGTTTGATGAGATATTGTGAAAAATTGATTATATTACACAGTTTTTGTTCATATGTGGTTGTCAGCGTTGCGATATTATGTTCTTTCTCTTGGGTTCCTTGACTTATTGCTAGACATTAATCTTGGACTTTAGGTAAGCTCATTTAATTCCAATGAGAAAGAATCCTAGAGGGTCACATACTAAGTGTTTCCGTTGATCTCGATTAAATTCTATTTGAGTTTAATTAATGGAATAGATATTATTCTCAAGTCTGAGGAATAATTTTATTCAAGTTATATTGATCATATAAATTAAATAGATATTTATTCGTTGGCTTGTGAATAAAATATTTATTTTATTTATGGAATATTTTAATAAATATTTATTTGCTAGATTGTGAATAAAATATTTTTATGAATAAAATATTTATTCTGTTGTTCATTAAATGATAGAGGAGTTCGAATGGACCAAGACCGAGTCCGGTGAAAAATATTAATTAACAAGACCATTACATAATATTTGTTATTGCGTAAGTTGGTGCGCACCACAAAATAATAATATAATTATTATCATATGGCATGAGATTTATTAAAGGTAATAAATGTTATTTAATGGTTGGTATGCAATTAAATAATATTTTAACTTAAATCTTAACTCTATAAATAGATGGTTGTGTCTATTGTGTAGAGAATCAAAATAATTGTAAATAGAGAATTTTTGTGCACAATGTATTTTCTCTTAACTCATCTCTCTCTCCCTCTCAAGAACGAGAAGTGAAAGAGAGATTTCTTCAAGACCGAAGAACGAGCGATCAAGAACAATCAATGAAAGACATTCGATTCACCGCGTTAGCACCCGAAGATCGAGCGGTGTTGCTCGAAGATCATAGGAGCACGTGTGGATCACCGCTAGAGAGATTTTATCCTTTGATCCCCAAAACACAATGAAGGTAATCCGAAAGGGTCTTTTCAGACGATCAACATTCACCAATGAAGAAAGTTCCTAAGCCCAAATATTTATTTCTTCAAATATTAAATAAATTAACTATAAATTTTATGTGCAAGATCCTCGCTCTTAGTTTTACCCAACAATTATTAAAATAAATTTTAATATATCATCCACCTACGAACACTTCCACTACACTCGAAACCAACAAGTGTTATCATAGTGGTCACATTTAAATTTATAATTATTTATTTGATTGTTGATCCGTACACAATTTTTGTTAGATTTCCATTTCATGTTTTCATTATTTAATATGATTTGAATTAACATGTTATAAATATGTTAATCATGTTCGTTCAATGTTTCATTTCTTAAAGTTTTAAGAAAAAATAAAGAATGATCAGAGATGTCATCAAGAAGTACCAAATCTTTGACCGATAAAACTGAGTTACATGGCTTGCGGCAGGAGCACACGTTGTATACCCATGCACATTGTATCTAGATGCACCGAACAATTAATTACACACGGTGCTTTTATTGAAAACTGCATATTGACTGGGCCAACCTGACACACGACAAGCAGATACAGAGTGTGTAGCTGGCATGTACATGCCGTGTAGTCTGATTGAGTTAACACGCCAAAGCACTAGACATGTGACTCTGATATAAGACAATCAAGGTACATGGTGTGTAGCTGCATGTACACGTCGTGTAGTCTCTTATTAAAAGATAAAATTAAAATTATATTAAATTGGAAAATTATAGGATTAAATCCTTATTTTATTGATTGGAACACTGTTGTGTGTTTGGAAATTTAATAATTGTTTTAAAGAATTTTAAATGGTCAATTAATTTTTTGTAATTAATATGTTATTGGTTATGTCATTTATTTTCCATGAATGCCATTAATTATGAGCATCTCCAAATAAGATCAAATGACCATTAAGATGAAAGAGAATTAATTAATTAATTAATGCAAGTGTATTATCTTAAATAATAAAAGAACGAATAAAGAAATGAATGATAGCCATTTACTTTTTCGTATTCGTTACATGTATGATTGTTCATGAGTTTGACTAAGACCTATGTATGTGTTGGATTTTTTAATTAAATTTATTGCATGAGTTCTCCATTATTTAATTTTAAATTAAATAACGGCCTGTGAGTCATCCCTCCCTCCATTATTATGTCGGACCTACGCGCCAAAGATATTTATGTAATCCCCTTTAACCAATCCTTTAGTTTCCCTTTTCTATGTATGAGTAATAAATATTTGTAATTAATGGAGCATCCAAAGGTGCATGGAGGCAGTTTAAGGCAGAACCATAATGATGCCAACCTAGGCGATACACTGGTGGATGAGTGGAATGTTGTAACTCATGCAATGACTAGCAGTAGGAGTTATTTCCCCTATGTAAAAGGTTTATTTAATATTCACTCATTAAATCAACTGTTAGATAAAACTCATGAACGAGTCATTTAATTATTTATTTATTTCTATTTATGTATTTATTTATTTTATGGATGCAAGGTCGCAATCACATAAATAAATGAATTAATGTTCAAAGAAGAAAATTAAATAAAAAAATTATGCATAAATGTTTTATCCAACATGGTTAATTAATTAATTAACATCCACTTAATATAAACAAGATGTGTAAAGGATAAAACAATATAAAATTTATGTATAATAAATTAAAACCCCTCAATAAATATTAAGTCAGACTAAGCCTTCCATTACTTGATTGGGAATGAAACCATAAAACTAAGTGTAGTACATAGTCAAAGTCTAAACACTTACTTTTATCAGAGTGTTTTCATGAGAGTTTTGGGTTGACTTAACTGAAATGCTTTTGATTTTAACAGAATAAGTCTGTTCAATACAAATTTGGAGGCACGTGTTGATGAAATCCAAGTCAGAATTTTAGGATAGGGGAATCCACTCAACGGATAAAGGAGTTGAAAGTTTGTAGTTGGAAAGACCACCTACCTAATTACTTTATTATGGTTTTCATGGATAAATTTTGGATCATTAAGAAATGTAATGGGGATCCTTTCCATTAGAAAGTTAAAGCAACTACACATTCAGAATTCAATGGTGAGGGATATTGATACATGATAAAATAGTGAGAGATTTAATAAATAAATAAATAAAAACATTTAATTTATTATATATCGCTTATTTTGTAATCAATCAAAGTACTAATAATCTTCTCTTTTTTAATTGTAGAATAAAATGAAAATTTCATCATCCACACTATCCCTACGATCAATATTGGATAAAGATAACCTCCTAACTGATATTAACTTCCAGGAGTGGTTTAGATGCCTTCGGCTTGTGCTATGCCATGAATAGAAATCTTACATGCTATAATCCTCAATGCTTTATCTTCTTACTAAAGAGGCAAGTGATGAAGAGTTCCTTGTCTATGAAAAAAATTTGAGTGACACGGTCGATGTTCAATGTTTGATACTTTCATCAATGTCTAGTGAACTAATGAAGTCTCATAAAAAATGGATGTGTATAGCATGCTTGAGAACCTCTGTGGTCTTTACCAAGAGAGAGCTAGACATAAACTATTTGAGATTTCCAAGGCGCTCTTTCAGAGCAAGTTTGGAGAGGGTTCCCTAGTTGGGCCTCACGTAGTCAATCTCATTGGAAATATTGAGTGCTTAGAGGTTTTAGGGTTTAAAATCCTCAAAGAACTGAGCACCGATCTCATTATGGCATCACCCCCTTAGAGCTTCTCTAGCTTTCTTGTGAGTTTTAATATGAAAAACATTGAGAAGTCTCTACCAGATCTTCTTAATCTTCTTTTCCAAGTAGATAAGTATATGAAGCGTGAAAAACCTTCCATCCTTATAGTGAACAGAAAAAAGGGGAAACGAAGAGCTTTAATCCCAAAGCTTCTTCACGCCCTTCCTAGAAGAGGAAGATCAAGGGTCAAGAAAGGGAACATGATATTGTTTCTTGTATGTTTCACATGTGGCAAGAAGGGCCACTGGAAGAAAAACTGCATCCAACCAAAGAAGGGGAAGCTTCAGGTGCGTTTGTTTTCAAGCACAATTTATCTGTTTCTACAAATTGGGTATTAGATACAGCATGTGGTTCTCACATATGTATTCAAATACTAGAACCAGGTAGATTCAAAAATATTGACAAAGGATAGGTAGATCTTCGAGCAACCAACAGAGCTAAAAATGATGTTGTATCTATCGGGGACTACCACTTTATGTTTCCAACCAAAATGATCTTGGTTTTAAAGGGTTATTATTATGTTCCTTCAGTTACCAAAAACATTATTTTTTCATCCAGACATTATTTAGATGGATTTATTTTTTAATTTGGGAATAAATGTTGCTTATTTTATAAATATAGAATTTTTTATGGTAATAAACATTTAAATAACGGTCTTTATGTGTTGGATTACATGAACTAAATAATGGAAATAGATAACGAAGTTATTTCACATGACTCATACCAAACCCAACTTTGGCATCACCGGCTAGGTCATGAAAATGAAAAGTGCTTGACTAAATTACACCAAGATGTATATTTAGATTATTTTGAACTAAAACCACTTGGTGTATGTCACACATGTTTATAAGAAAAAATGAACAAAGCCTCATTTATTAGGAAATGTGAAAGGGATAAAGAGATTCTTGACTTAGTTCATACTGATGTGAGTGGACCATTTTTTATTGAAGCAAGGGGTGCGTAATCATAATTCATAACTTTTACTGATGATTTTAGTAGATATGGATATGTCTATTTAATGAGGTATAAGTCAAATTCTTTTGATAAATTCAAGAAATAAAAGAATGAAGTTTAGAACTATCTTGGTAAAAATATTAAGATACTTCACTCAGACCGTGGTAGATAATATCTAACCAAAACTTAATTGATTATTTACAGGAGTTCATGATTTTATCTCAACTCACTCCTTATACACCTTAGTGGAATAGTGTAAGAGAAATTAGGAACCACACCTTGGTGGTCATGGTGAGATCATTGAGTTATGCGAGTCTTCCATTATCCTTTTGGGGATATGTGTTACAAACAACAACATATTTACTAAATTGAGTGCCAACTAAAGCAATAGATAGTTTACCATACCAATTATGGAATGGAAAGAAACTCGTGTTGTCTTCCTTACATGTGTGGGGTTGCAAAGCATTTGTTAAGACCTCTTTGGGCAACAAACTTTCACCTTGAGACACAAAGTGTATCTTTATAGGATATCCCAAAGAAACAAATAGATACTACCTATACAATCTTTTAGAAAAAAAGGTTTTGGTTGAAAAAAATACCACATTTATTAAGGAGGGCCTTATCTCTAAAAGAGATAGTGAGAGTGAGATAGACTTCGATGAAGTTCAGGATCAAGATGCACAAGATTTGGCATAATAAAAAATTCCAAAAAGCTCCTTGGAAGAATAAATTTTTCCAGAGACACAATTACTGCATAAGAGAACTAGAGAGGTTAGAGAACTAAAATGATATGGTTTTCTAGTCATCAAAGATGGTGACTCATTATTAGTTGACAATAATGTTCCTCTAACCTAAAAGGAACAAGTAAATGAAACAGATGTTTCCAAGTGGAAAGAATCCATGAATTCTGAAATGGATTCCATATACCAAAACCAAGTATGGATTTTGGTAGACCCTCTAGTAGATGTAAATCCCATTGGTTTCAAATGGGTATTCAAGAAGAAACTAGAAATAGAAGGACAAGTCAGTACCTATAAGGCATGACTGGTTGCAAAAAGGTTTAAACAGTGTTAAGGTATTGACTATAATGAAAATTTTCACCAGTTATAATGATAAAATACATCAGGATTCTACTTTCCATTGCACCTTTCCATGATTATGAGATTTAGAGAATGGATTTCAAAATGCCCTTCCTTAACAGGAATCTTCAGGAAGATGTTTATATGACACAACCCGAAGGGTTTGTGACTCCAAAGGATTCCAACAAGGTATGCAAGTTGTAAAGATCCATTTATGGATTAAAGAAAGCACCCAGGTCATGGAACATTCATTTTGATGAGTCTATAATAAAATTTGGTTTAATAAAGAATGAATGTGAGCCGTGTATTTATAAACAGTTTAGTGGGAGTGCAGTTGTTTTCTTAATAGTATGTGTTGATGACATATTACTAATTGGAAATGAAATACTAGTCTTATAGTATGTTAAGGCATGGTTGAATAAATGATTCTCTACAAAGGACTTGGGAGAGACAACATATATTATTGGGATAAAGATCCATCATGGTAGATCCAAGAGGTTTCTCATCCTAATTCAAAGTACATACATTGAAATGATACTGAAGAGATTTAGTATGGAACAATCCAAGAGGGGATTGTTGCCAACGTCACATGGTATTCATCTTTTAGGAAAATGTGTCCTAAGACACACAAGGAAAGAAACAAAATGAAAAAGATTCCATACGCATCCGTGATTTGGACAGTCATGTATGCTATGATATGTACTAGGCTAGATTCCACCTATGCATTAAGTGAAATAGGAAGATATCCAGTTGATCCAGGTGACCACCATTGGATAGTAGTCAAGACTATCCTTAAGTATATGAGGCATACTAAGGATATGTTCCTGGTTTATGGTGGAGATGAGGAATTAGTCATCGAAGGATACGAAGATGCTAGTTTCCAAACTGATCAAGATGATGTGAAGTCACAAATGATATAAATCTTCACTTTTAATGGAGGTGCTGTGAGCTGGAAGAGCTCAAAGTAGGATGTAGTTGAAGATTCTACAGCAGATTCTGAGTATATTACGGGTTCTGAGGCATCTAAAGAAGAAGTATGGATGTCAAACTTAATCCAAGAGCTTGATGGGGTATCTAGTAGTAAAGATCTTATCACACTCTATTGTGATAATACTATAGTGACGACTCTTGTAAAGGATCCAATGTCACATCAAAGGATGAAGTACATACTCCAGAAGTATCATCTCTTGATGGATTTTTCTTAGAGAGGTGAATTTACAGTGAGTAGTATTTACACGAAAGACAATGTGGTAGACCCCTTGAATAAATCCTCAATTTAGCAGAGATATGACTACCATGTGAGGTCTAGCAGACTGAAGGTCATAGGCAGTTACCTCTAGTATAAGTGGGAGATTGTTGGAGTTGGTATCCTAGGACCAATTGTTTTTACTTTGATTACATGTATATTCTATGTATTGAATATTAATAAAACATCTTATTACATATTATTTATTATTCTGTATGACTCTAATGTAATAATGTCCTAGATTATACATCATATTGATCATGTCATAGTATTTCTCTGCTATGATGAGAACCTTGATGTGCTATGATGTTATTCTCAAATAATGCTTTGCGATTGGATAATGTACTATGATGAGACACATAGTACATAGGCTATCGGGTATGAGTACTCATAAGCAGATGATGCTTCTTCTCTTGAAGTTTTCACTTGGTAATCTCCAAGGTGAGAGATTATGAGAACGTACCTGATAGTAGGAATTCCACATGTTTTGGTGTCATCATATATTCTTATCTATGAGTGTGTTTGATGGTCCGTAGACTTTAATATTATTATTAATTTATATTACAACTCACATACTTAGATGTATTTCGTAAACCATGATGATAACAGTTCATGGAAAAGTTGGATACGTTGGGTGTGTCATGAGATACATGTAATTAATGAATAAGTTGATGAATTATTTGTCCCTTCCATCTTTATGGAAGCTGATATCTTATCCCTTTGATTGGAATAGAACCATCTCATTAAATTCTATGGCCATGGTGTAATGACGTGTTTATTTCAGATAGTCAAAGAAAAACATATCAAATATATAGGTCGGTGACACAGATATGAAACCTACTTGATGAGATATTTTGAGAAAGAGATTATATTACATAGTGAGAATTCTTATGTGGTTATCGACATTGCATCATTATGTTCTTTCTCTTGGGTGCCTTGACCCGTTTCTAGACAGTAATCTTGGACTTTAGGCAAGCCTACCTAATTTCAACGAAAAATAATCCTCAAGGGTAACACACTAAGTGTTTCCATTGATCTTGATTGGATTCTATTTGAGTTTAATTAATGGAATAAATATTATTCTCAAGTTTGAGGAATAATTTTATTCAAGTTATATTGATTGCATAAATTAAATAAATATTTATTTTCTGACTTGTGAATAAAATATTTATTTTATTTATTTAATATTATAATAGATATTTATTTGTTAGATTGTGGATAAAATATTTATTTATGAATAAAATATTTATTTATGAATAAATTATTTATTTGATTGTTCAATAAATTCTATAGGAGTTCAAACGAACCAAGACCAATTTTAGTGAAAAATATTAATTAACAAGACCATTACATAAAATTTGTTATTGTGTAAGTTGGCACGTGCCACAAAATAATAATAATATAATTATTATTATGTGGCATGGAGTTTATTAAAGGCAATAAATATTATTTAATGGTTGGTATGCAATTAATTAACATTTTAACTTAAATTTTATTTCTATAAATAGATGACTATGTCTATTGTGTAGAGCATCCAAAAATTGAGAATAGAGAATTGTTGCGCACAACGAATTCTCTCTCAACTCCTCCCTCTCTCCCCGTATCAAGAATAAGAAGTGAAAGAGATATTTATTGAAGACTAAAGAGTGAACGATCAAGAATGATCAACACAAGACATTTGACTTGCCGTGTTAGTACCCAAAGATCAAGTAGTGTTGCTCGGAGATCATAGGAGCACGTGTGAATCACCACTAGAGGGATTCTATCCTTGGATCTTCACAATGAAACAAAGGTAATAAAAAAGGGTATTTTCAGACAATCAATATTCACCAATGAAGAAATTTCCTAAGCCCAGGTATTTATTTCTTCAAATATTAAATAAATTAATTATAAATTTGACATGTAAGATCCTCACTCTTGGTTTCAGTAAACGATTATTAAAAGAAATTTTAATATGTCACCCACATATGTATTCTTCTACTACACCCAGAAACAACATTCACCATGACACCACATGCCTCTCTATCGAGACCCATACATTTCATACATAGATATTACATCTTAAAAGATGAATATTCATTACATAACATAATGATCCACACAAGAATCATTTAGGTCTAGTGCCTTTGGAAACCTGGACACATAAACAACTGGTTCATAGGTTCACTAAATATTCTCCCACTAATTTCTTCATATCTAGCACCCTTGTTAGACTTATTGTAATGACCCATCCCTTCTCGTTCCATTACTTTGATATTTTTTATGGTTAGAGGTGTTTGGGGGAGGTTTTATGAGTTTTTGGTGGAAGCTGAAGGTGCAACAGAACTGTTGTAGGAAATACACACCGTGTAAGTGTATTAAATGATGTGTAATGGTGGTTCATGGATTGTGTGAGGCTGGTTCATGACATATAGATTTTCAGGGATAAATAATAAAAGGGTGATGCATTTTTCAGAGAAACCAAACCCTGAAGATTACACGATGTGAAAGGGAATTACAAGTCGTGTAATTCCCCATTGTAGTGAAGTTTTAAAAGTTATTTTCAACAAAATTTTCATTCATTCATCTATGGATTATTCTTCCTCTCATTTTTGGTGAACCCTAGGCACCCTGGGGAGTTCTTCAATCCATCTTCCTCCCTATTCGATCCATTGGTCCTGGTGGTTGTTTGTTGGCAATCTGTGGTAATCCCTTCTTTTTTATGGTTTTCTCCCATTCTCCTTTGGAGTTTTGTGATGGTGGTGTGGTTTGGTTTGGGTAGTGTGTTTGGGATGCGTTTTGATAGTATTTGGTTGCGGTGTAGGTTGATCAGTGTTTTCTCATGGTGCAGTTTTTTATGGGAGTTCTTCTTCACCCTGCAGTGCACAACAAGTTGGAAAGCTTCTTTAAGGTAGGGATTCCATCATTTCTCTTTATTGTGTATCATGCAGCTGGGGTTTGATTTTTTTATCTATGGATTATAGTTGTTATGGATTAATCAAAGATAAAGAATTTCTTAACTGAAATTGAATGGGGTAAATAGGTTTTTATTCACATGCTTTTACAACTTTTATATTATTGTAATATTGTGGATTGTATGGGATTGTGGCCCTATAGAAAATTATGGCCATTGGAGACTTTTTTCTGCTAGATGATATGTGTTATGATTGTTTCTTTTGTTGTGATTGTTGTGATATCACCCTAAAATATAAATTGATTAATCACTTCTATTTGGACAATGAAATGGTTGCCCTAGGATTATGGATTGTGTGATAACGCCCCTAAAATAAGGTAGAATGTGCTGAAAGATTCTTTGTAAATATGTAAAATGATCTTGATATGTTGTGATGTTTGGTCATGCTTTTGGGACGAAGATTTTCAGTTGATGTGTGGTTGGGGCATCTAGGGATGATGGTTTTTGGGATATTCTTTTGGGGCGGTGAGGTGGTTTGTGGGATATGATTTTGGGTTAGTGAGGTTGTAGTTTCTTTGTGCTAGATGTCGGTATAGTGTTGAAATAATTTTTTAATAATGATTGAAATGACATGGGTAGGTTTGGTTGATGGGATGAAAATGGTTAATAAATAATTGAATAGTGGGTTGTGTGGTTAAATGCGGTTGATGCTAAATAATGATAAGAATTTTATGGTTAAATGATTTTTTTTGGAAGCATGAATATGGATCATGGCTTGTTGTGTGGTGTTATGCATTTAGAGGTCGCAAAAAAAGTGCTAGCGTTATGAATTGGTTAGTTTGTTTGTAAACCCATAGGTTGGTCTTGAGTGTTTGATACTATATATATATATATATACTTTTATATTCTTGTGATTTCTATATGCACCCCACCCATGTTGAGTACTATATGCTGACACCCACATAGTCACACATGGGGTGTTTTTCCCAATATCTGGTGAGGAGTACGAATGTTTGGGTACCCACTATTTCCTGCTCTCTCTTCTAGGTGAGGTATGTACTGCATAGGCTGTAATGGACAAAGGTTTGTTAGTACATTAGATGGTGGTTGTGATAGCCCAGATGTTTTCAAGCAAGATATTATATGGATGTGCTTATGGGGCAGCTTCTGGTGGGGGTCATGCATCGTAGGAGGAGGGCATGAGGTTGATGTCCTACATGTTTAAGATACCCTACTACTATGGTTATAGAAGTGCTTGTGCTGTGAACTAGGTGTTTTCTGGTGAGATGTGACTTGACTATTCTTATGGGGAAGTGAGCCTAGGTGTCTTCGGGCATGGTGTGTTGTGACCGTGCTTGTGGGGCAGTTTGGTATACAGAAGAGATGAGAGCACCAGGATGTACGATATTGGGTGTGAGAGAGGTATACTAGTGGGAAAGTGGTGCGGGGTACCCTTATCGATTTTATTCCTATTATATTATATTACTTGGGTTTAATTATTTGGTGAATGTGCCTTGGTGAGGTTAGGATGGTTAATATACCTTCATAGGTGCTGTTTGGTTCTGCTATTTTCTCACAGGTGCATTAATATGCTTCTTTCACATGTGTAATTGATACTTTAGTTTTCCTACTAAGTATACTTGTTTTCTCACCTTACGTATATAAAACTTTTTTCAGGTTTTCAGGAGGACTATGTGGACTATTCTGGACATTACTAGCTTAGATCCTTGACCGTTTTTGTGTCACTATTTTAGATTTACTTTTGGGTATTTACTTTGGAGACTTTTATCTGTATTCGTTATATTTATACATGCATTGTGGGATGGTTTGGGTTTCTTTTTATATTATGTCTTGGAGTTATTTGTGGATGATTCATCTTATCTCCCGATCCTACTTTATTACAGAGGATAATGCCTCCCATTTCATGAGATTTTGATACCCTAGATACTAGTTGCCAACCTGGGGCCTATTGGAGGTGGGACTCGAGGTTCATCATCTCTCTCTCCTAATTGTGGTATCTTTGAGGGAGGGGGTCATGACAGAGTGACATCAGAGTTTATGGTTGTGATATAGGATGGAGTTTGGATTTAGGTACAATGAGGATTTCATGGGGTGGTATGGAAACAATTCCAATTGAGTTTGGTGCACAACATAAGCTAAGGAGACCAGCTAGGAAACAAGATTTTAGGGATCCTTGGGAACCATTGCATGGACTTTGAGATTATTGAATAACCAAGTGAGGTGGACCTACTTGTAGGGTAGATACCTAGTAAAGGTACATAAATCATAATGACTTGTGTTTTTGTTTGAATTAGGTTTTTTTGGGAAGGTTAAAATGAATAAAGTGAATTAAAATGAATCTTAATAAAATTCCACACTACCAAGCTTAGGAAGTTATTTTTTCCTTTAATCTATAGCTCATGTTTGTCATTCACATGTGTCTTAGGTAGTTTAGTTTAAACAAACTGATTCGATCAATTTCTATAGGGTTGATCTGGTTGAGGAGGATTATTAGTGGCAAAGGACGTTGCGTGATTTCTAGCAGCAGGATTTAGGGAAGTATGAGGGGTAGTGTCTCATATGTGGAGATAGAGAGCTAGAAAAAGGATCTCAAGATCCATTTTAGTTTGATCTAGGCCCCGATGGAGTACTGGGTCCCTTTGGAAGTCATTCAAATGTGGGGAGATACGCGTTAGTGGTGGATGTTGTATCTAGGAGATCAGAAGGAGGCATATGTTTTTTGGGTCGACTTCTAGAAGGAGTTCTTAGCAGGGTTCCTTTCATCGACCGTGAAGGTAGTAAATATGAAGAAGCTTATTTCTCTTTAGTAGGGGAGTATGTGAGTGTGGGAGATAGGAATCATATTTAAGTACCTTCTACATTTCCCCATATTTTTTTCTAGATGAGGAGTCTCGTGTGAGACATCTCGAGGATGCACTTCGTCCTTCTATATAGTATCTAGTTACTCCTTTTATGTTGTCAACATATATAAAGGTTCTAAATAAGGCATAGGTGATCAAGAATATTCACTCACGAGGAGGTTTTCTATGGGAGGATAACTATTAGAGTTCCTCAAAGAGCAGAGATTTTAGTGGTAGGTCTCGGGAATTAGGACCTTCATGTTTCTACTAGTAGCGAGTCAACCTCAATAGATTCCTTTTCAGACTTTTAGGGCTAGTGGTTTCCATGATTTTCCTAGGATCTTTGTGCCAATGTGTTTTGGTTGTGGTTTTATGGTGATGTGGTTGTGTAGTGTTTTTTTGGTCATTTGAATTGGTGTGTTTGGATGGTGGTAGCGATTGAGGTATGATGAGATCATTGAGAGGTATCTCATGAGGTGTTTGTTCAGACCCCTTTTTTTATGAGATTGGTTTTGGATTCTCAAGAGAGATAATCATTTGATATGTATCTAATGTAACGATATGTTTCTTCTCGGTTCGTTACTTTGCTAGTTTTGATGGTTTGAGGTGTTCTAAGGAGGTTTCGAGAGTTTTTGGTGGAAGGTGGAGGTGTAGTAGAACTGTTGCAGGAAATACACACCGTGTAAGTGTATTATAGGTGTTTAATGGTGGTTCACGGCTTATGCGAGGCTAGTTCATGATGGTTATATTTTTGGGGTTAAATAATAAAAAGGAGATATGTTTTTCGGAAAAATCGAACCTTGAGGATTACATGATGTGAAAGTGGATTACACATTGTGTAAATCCCCAATGCAGTGCAGTTTTAGAAGTTCTTTCCGGCCAAATTTTAATTCATTCAAACATGGATTCTTCTGCCTCTTGTTTTTTGTGAACCCTAGGAAACCAAGGAGTTCTTCAAGCCCTCTTCCTCCCTCTTTGATCTGTTGGTCCTCGTGGTTGTTCGTTGGAAATCCGTGGTAATCCCTTCCTTTTTCATGGATAATTTTCTGCCGTTCTTTGGAGTTTCAATATGGTGGTGTGGATTGGTTTGGGTAGTGCGTTTTGGATGTTTTTTTGATAGTATTTGGTTGTGTTATAGGTTCATCAGCATTTTTTCATAGCGTGGTTGTGGTTTTCAATCATTCTTCTTCACCTTGCGATGCACAAAAAGTTGGAAAGCTTCTTTGAGGTAGGGATTACCTCATTTCTCTTTGTTGTGTATCATGTGGGAGGGGTTTTATTTTTTTTATCTATGGATTATGGTTGTTCTAGGTAAATCAAAGATAAATAATTGGTTAATTGAAATTGAAAGGGGTAAATTGGGTTTTATTCTCATGCTTTTACAACTTTGATATTATTGTGATATTATGGATTGTACGGGCGTGTGGCCTTACTGAAAATTGTGGCCATTAGGGGATTTGTTTATGCTGGATGATATGTGTTGTGATTGACGGTTTGGTTGTTATTGTTGTGATATCATCCTAAAATTAAAATTGATTAATCACTTATATTTGGATAATGAAATAGTTTCCCCATGGTTATGGATTGTGTGATAATACCCCTAAAATAAAGTGGAATGTGCTAAAATCCCCTTTCTAAATTTTTAAAATGATCTTGATGTGTTGTGATGCTTGATCGTGATTTTGGGATGGCGATGTGTGGTTGATGTGTGGTTGGGGCATGTGGGGATGATGGTTTGTGGTCCGTGCTTTTGGGGCAGCGAGGTGGTGATTTCTTTGTGCTATATGCCAGCATAGTGATGGAATAATTGTTTAATGATGTTTGAAATGACATGGGTAGGTTTGGTTAATGGGATGAACTTTTTTAATGAATAATTAAGTGGTTGGTTGTGTGTTTAAATGTGGTTGATGCTAAATAATTAAAAGAATGATATGATTAAATGAAATTAGTTGGAAAGTGAATGTGGCTCGTGGCTTATTGTGTGGTGTTATGAATTTAACGGTGGTAGAAAAAGTGGCGGTGTTTTTAATTGGTTAGTTAGTTTGTGAACCCATAGGTTGGGATTGAGTTTTTGATACTATATATATATACTTGAATATTCTTGTGATTTCTATATGCACCTCACCCACATCAAGCACTACGTGCCGACACCCACATAGTCATGCGAGGTGTTTTTCCTGACATTCGGTGAGGTGTACGGATGGCTAGGTACCCGATCGTTCCCACTCTTACTTCCAGGTGAGGTAGGTATTGCATAGGATGTGATAGAAAGAGGTCTGTTAGTGCATTAGATGGTGGTTGTGATAGTCCATGTGTTTTTGGGTGAGATGTGATATGACTGAGCTTGTGGGGTGTCTTCTGGTGGGGGTTGTGCATGGTAGGAGGAGGGAATAAGGTTTATGTCCTACATGTTCATGATACTCAACTACTATGGTTATGGTAGTGGTTGTCTGGTGGACCAGGTGTTTTTGGGAGAGATGTGATGTGGCCATGATTGTGGGGTGGTGAGCCTAGGTGTCTTTGGGAATGGGGTGTTGTGACTGTGCTTGTGGGGTGGTGAGCCTAGGTGTCTTCGGACATGGGGTGTTGTGATTGTGCTTGTGGGGTGGTGTGGTATATAGAAGAGATGGGAGCACTAGGACGTGCGATGTTGGGTGTGAAAGAAGCATACTGGTTCAAAAGTGGTGCGGGGTACCCTTATCGATGTGATTCCTATTATATTATATTACTTGGATTGTGTTATTTGGTGAGTGTTCTTTGGCGAATTTGGGGTGGTTAGTATACCTTTATAGGTGCTGTTTGGTTTTACTATTTGCTCACAAGTACTTTAGTTAGCCTATTTTAATTTTAATCATGGTAAAAACTTTTTCAATATTAAATCATTGTAATTTTTTTACTTATAAGGTGAAAATTAGACCATAAATGAACGATTTATGACATTTTCGACTATATCATATACAACTTAACTTATTTCAATATTTTTATGTTTTTTTAAATAATTTAATATAATATCAATTTGATAAAATACCATTATTGTTAATTTTGACACAATTCATTTAATTTATATTACATCAAGAAAAAGGGGAAAATGAAATATAATGCTTTCATAACTCCATAAAATTTTATATAGATCTATAAAATCCATGGGTCACATTAATTCATTCAAATTATATCACTTTTAATTTTTTTAAAATTATTATTTTTATTAAATGGTGAAATACTGCATCAGTATTGCATAAGAAATTAAGGTCATTATATAATTAATAAAAATTAAAAATAATTTCTATCAAGAAATTAATTTTATTAATCTCAAAATAAACATTTATATTCATTCATAACTTACTTTTTCCCTATATGGACACATAAGATATATTAAAAATAAAGAGAGTGACATTTTGTAACTTTCTTTGATTTAAATAATATATAAGTCGTTTTCATGAAAAAATGTCCATTAAACAACTAAATTTAAAACCTAATGTGTTAAGGGTCGAATTCAATTCATCCAATGATAATTAGGATGAAAAACTAGGTCCTTATCACTTATTTTAATCAAGATTAACTCGATTTACCCTTTACTGTGGTGATAAATTTTACCATGATTACTATTCATATTGACAAAAAATAAGAGGCTTATTTATAAAATTTTAACCTCCTAATTCTAAATATGTAATTAATTTTATCTAAATCATTACCTATAAATAAAAGAAATTAATTTTAAAGTAAGTGTACAAAATGAGACAAAAACTGCTTTTTAGAAAAAAATACATTTATAAGAAAAAAACTGGATTTATTCTTATCCTATGTCTAATAAATATTTATTGAATGTTTAAAATATATGATCTGTTAAATAATATATAAAATTCATTAAAATTATTCTCTAATAATGATTAATTTAATTTATTAATGAAAATACATAAAGTGAATAAAAACAAATTTTTTAGAAAAAATATCACTTTTATTTTCAAATATTTTTTTATTTTATATTATAATCCTTTGATAAATAATGAATTCATTTTATAAATTTATATAATGTATATTTTTCATAATTTATTTATCACTATTCATACCCTCTAATCCAATGACAAAGTGATAAGGGACACATAATATTTTAATAATGTCATGCAGTTTGTCTAAACTTGTTGTTGCGTGTAACACAAGATATCAAAAAAATCAAATTATTTAAAGAGAAATATTTCATAAAAATCTTAGGGTGTTACATTTTACCCCCCATTAAAATGAAATTCTCCCTCAAAATTAATTACTCTACAAACAAATGAGGATATCTTTGTTTCACTACTTTCTTGGGTTCCCATGTATCTTCTTTGAATTTGTGATTTCTATAGGGAACTTTCACCATGTGAGTAATCTTGTTCCATATTAATTTATCCCTATGTTCCATGATTTCTGCTGGTTTTTATTCACAAGAAATATCTTGCTTCATTGGTATAACCTCTAAGTTCAATACATATTAAGGATCAAGTATGTACTTCCTTAGGAGAAATACATGGAATATGTCATGAACTTGAAAGAGATTTGGTGGAAGCACCAAATGATAATATACCATATCAATTCAATCAATAATTTCAAAAGGACCAATATACATTGGACTTAGTTTTTCCTTATTCCTAAATCTCATCACCCTCTTCCAAGGAGATATTTGTAGGAATACCTTTTCACCCACTTCAAACTCTAAATATTTCCAATGATTGTCAAAATAACCTTTTTATCGACTCTAAGACGATTTTATGAATTGTTGAACGAATCTTACCTTCTATTCTATTTCCTTAGCTAGATCATTTCTCAATATCTTTCTTTATCCAAATTTATTCCAGTATGTTGAAGTTTTTTATTTCTTACCATAAAGGGATTCATGAGGAGACATATGAATGCTAAAGAGAAATCTATTATTGTAAGAAAATTCCACTGAAGGAATTTATCCCAGCCACATTTAAAATCTATAGAAAAAGATATTAACATATCCTCTAGGGTTTTAATGTCTCTCTCAGACTGAACATATTTCTGAGGATGATAACTATGCTAAAACTTAACTCCATATCCAGAGCTTGCTAGAGAATTTTCTAGAACTTCGAGGTAAATCTCAGATCCTGATATGATTCAATATAATGTGGTACTCTATGAAACCTTACCACATTCTTAATTTATATAATGGAAATATGATCCAGATAAAATATTATTTTATAGCGATGAAGTGTTCTGAATTCATAAGGTGACCAACTACAACACATATAAAATTATTCCCTTTAGAAGTTTTAGGGAGTTCAATGAAAAAATCCATGATGATGTTTTCCAATTTACATGATGGTGTGATTAATGATTATAAAATCCAATTATACTTCTGTCTCTCAACCTTAACCTACTAAATACCAAGCACCAAGAAACATACTATATAATATCTATCTTCATTTCATCCCTCCAGAAATATTCTTTCAAATCTCTATAATTATTCATACTTCTAGGATGAATATTGAATAAATAACTATGTGCTTCATCCATCAAATCTTTCTTTAAATATGGAACCAAAGGGACACATACACATTTCTTGAACCTTATTATTCCATCATAATTAAGGTTGAACTCAAGAACATTTCTCAACTTCTTTTGTAGTTTAGCATTTTCCTTTTGTGCCTCTTTAATCTTCACTTGGATATATGGTTGAAAAAACATTTGACCTAAATAAGATTTGTCCCCTTCCTTTCATATTTCTAGCTCTATCCTATGTAAATCCATAAATATTGAATCTTTTTTGATCCTCATCATAGATAATCTAGCACGATCCTTTCAAATTAGAGAATCAACCACCTTGTTCACTTTCTCAGGGTGGTAATGTATTGATCAATCATAATCTTTAATAAGATAAAACCATATTCATTGGAACATGTTCAGATATTTTTGAGTGAACAGATAATTTAAAATTTTGTGATCAGTATATATTTCACAAATTTCTCCATATAGACAATTCTTCCATATCTTTAATGAAAAAATTACCACAGTTAACTCCAAATCACGAGTTTGGTAATTTTTCTCATAGACCTTTAATTGTCATGATGCATAAGCAATAACCATATCATTCTGCATGAGGACACATCCTAATATATTATTTCATGCATCATTATAGATTAAAAACCCTTCTACATTATAGGTTAGAGTTAGAATAGGTGAACTGACTAGCCTTTTCTTAAGTTCCTTAAAGCATTCCTCACATTCATCCATCTAAAGGAACTTATCTCCATTCCAAGTTAACTTGGGGAGTGGATTCGATATTCATGAAAAATTCTCTTCAAAGCATCGATAATATCCATATAAACCAATAAAACTAAAGATCCCAGTCACAATAGTTGGTCTGGGCCAATGCATAATAACTTCTGTCTTTGAAGGGTCTACTGATATACCCTCACTTGAGATTATATGACACAAAAATAAAACTTTCCAAATCCAAAATTCATACTTGGTAATTTTTTAATACAAATTCTCCTTCCAAAGGGTATTAAACACAATCCTAAAGTGATCTTCATACTCTTCCTTACTCTTTGAATATACAAGAATATCATCTATAAATACTACCAAAAACTATTCAAGGTAATCTCTAAAGACTCTATTCATTATATCCATAAATATAGTAAAAGAATTAGTAAGACCAAAAGGCATAACTATAAATTCACAGTGTCCATACCTTGTATGGAAGGCCATTTTGGGTATATTCTCCTTCTTGTCCCTTAATTGATGATATCTAGAAAAAAGATTAATCTTGGAAAAGTATTAATCTCTATGTAGTTGATTAAACAATTCATCAATATGAGGTAGAGGATACTTGTTATTAATAGTGATATTATTAAGTTAATTATAATCAATGTAGATCCACATTGATCCATATTTCTTCTTAACAAACAGAATAGGTTCACCCCAAGGTGATGCACTTATATGAATGAATCCATTGTCAAGATTCTCATGGAGTTTCTTCTTCAATTCTTGAAACTCAATCAGGGCCATTCTATATAGAGTCTTGGAAATAGGTGTAGCACTAGGTATGAGTTCTATCAAAAACTAAACTGTACAACTTGGAGGAATACCAGACAATTATTCTAGAAATACATCAATAGACTCCTTCACTATAGGCATATCTTCGACATTTAGTTTCTCCCCAACCATCTGAGATAAATATACCTTTTGAATAGAAATAAAGAACCATAAAATGGATGTGATTTCCATAATAAGTTCATATTTATCATCAAAATAATATATAATCATAGTTTGGTTTCTTATATCAAACACTAATTCCCTTCCTTAGCAATGGATGTGAGATTTATATAGAGAAATCCAATCCATTCCAAAAATAACATCAAAATCTACTAGAGGTAGAATAAAAGGATTTGTAGGAAGCACATTTCCACAAAATTGAACCAGAGAAGAATCAAAGACTTGGGATATGATAATTATACCATTCAGGGTTTTTAATGCTAATTTAACATCTAATAATTGAGGTGATATTGTAAAACCCTTAGTAAATTCCATAGAAATAAAAGAGTGGGTAGATCCAGAATCAAATAAGTCATTAGTAGTTCTTGAGTAGATAATAAGTGTTCCTTTCACCGTATCATTATCACACCCTTTATAATAAATAATGATCACATGATATTTTTATATCTCTTTGATTAAGAGGTTGTTGATAATGAACATCCTCATTATTCTTTAGATTTGGGAACCGGTTAGCATAATTCCCATACTCCTGTCATTTGAAACACTGGATTGTGGGTGATGCATTCTTTATAGATTTCTATTTATTTGTATAATTCGATAAAATTTTCCCATTAATTTGACATTTAGTTTCTCAATGAACTTCCTTTACACACTTAAAACATTTTTAGTTCCTTTAAGAAAATTCCCCCCATATTTCCTTCCACACTTTAAGCATAATAGAAGCCTCATATTCTTATATCCATGGTTTTTAGAATTTCCTTTGATTTCCATATTTCTTTTTTTATCAAAACCATGATATTTATGGATAAATTCAATCCCTATTTCCACCTTGATAGAACATTTCATGATTTCTTAATATCTATTGAATTACCTTATGGATAACTCCCTTTGAAGACTTGGTTTTAAGCCACTGAAGTATCAATCTCTCTTTCTTTTAGGTTGGATGATAATACAAGAAGCATATACCTCAAAAGTCTTGTAAAATTTTCCTCGTAGATACCAATAAATTCATCATCCTTCTATTTCAGCTCAAGGAACCCCTTCTCCATTTTTGTATGAATAATATGAGAAAAGTACTTGTTGAAAAATAAGATTTTAAATTCATCCCACTCTATAGATTCAATTTCTTCTTGTCCTATCGTGTTCTTGATAAGAGTCCACAATTGATATAATTCTCCTTCCAAATGATAAATAACTAGAATAATTTTCTTATGTTATGAAGACTTAATAATATGAAATATAATTGCAATGGTATTGATCCATTTCTCAACAACTAGTGGATCAACAGACCCACTAAAAGAATATGGAATTTGCCTCATGAAGGACTCAACAAAACATTATTTATCTTCTCATTTAGAATCTCAACATGATTCATAGCTTGAGAAATTCGCGTGAGAATAGAAATAATATTTTTCATTCCATATCCCATAATATTTGGTTTATGAGGATTACAATCATTTCATTGTCCATCACATTCAACATTTACAAGATTCCTTCAAGTTCCATCCATTAAATAAAGCCAAAAAACCTAGTATGAGCAAAAATAATCAATGTGGAAAACCACATGATCATGAAAAATTATTTATAGGACATCTATAACATGAAAACTTATTCTATGAAATCTTAGGTTTAATCTAGGTAATTCATGACCATTAAAAAAAAATTAGGATTTTATCCTATATGTATACATATTCCTAGGGTTCTTACTAACGTTTTATTATCCTAATTTTCAAAGGTTAAATGAACCTTTATCTGATACTGACTATAATGAACCATACTTTTCATACATAGATATTACATCTTAATATATGAATATTCATTACATAACATAATGATCCACACCAGAACCATTTAGGTATAGTGACTTTGGAAACTTGGACACATAAAAAACTAGTTCATAGGTGAACTAAATCTTATCCTACTAATTTCTTCATATCTAGAACCCTTATTAGACTTATCATACATAAAACCTTTATTCATAACCTGGGGAAGAAAACATAATAAAGGGAGATCTTAGATTCCTGATAAGAGTAAATAAGAGAGATATAAATAACCACATAAGAATAGCATGAACATAAGGGTATGATATTAATATTTGAAAACTATACCTTATATATCATAGATCATAAACTTGATTCATTGTATAAATATTATATGTTAATAATACATGAATCATAAAGAAATCATAGAACATAATCCATGAGATTATAACATTGGCATAAGACATAAATTGTGGTATACACTTAAGCATAGAAAACCTTATTTCAAGGATACCCACCAAGACATTCATAAATGTTAGGCTTGGGATAACTACCCATGTACCTACTTTGGATTTGGGATAACCTCCCATGTACCATATTTAGGGCATGGGATAACCTCTTGTGCACCCTTTGAGATCGTAGAACATTAATCATTACCCAATGCATTGGAGGGGATACAAGTACCATTCATCACATAATGAAAATCATACATTTGTGTGACACAATATCATAAAACATTCATTATATCATAATACATGAAAATAAATTGGTTTCCTAAATATTTCATCAAAGGAAAACCCATGGAAAAGAAACATGTTTCGTAAACATTTGTTATCACAATCATAATTCCATCCAGAGAAGGAATAAGGATGGTATCCTTGGATCATAACCCCAGTATAGTATAAGTATAATCAAGATATATTTTCATTGATTAATAGATATAACATTAAAATATCATTAAAACTTTCTTAAGGAAAATATCCTTTTAAATTTAAAAATCATTTTTAAATCTAAAACTGCTGTTGAAATAAAGAAATCCTTTTCTTTGAAAAGAACAATGTAAACTTATAAAGGAAGCTTCAAATAATTGAGGCATCATGACTGTGGGAAATTTTGTTCATGCCATATAATTAAAAAAAATCTTTCATACTTTTTTCAAAAAAGTCACAAAGTACCTTATTTTGTTAAATTATAAAAAGGTTTCTTTCAAACCATTTTGTAAAAAGTCAAACATGGGTAAAAATGATTTTATAAAATCATAGGATAATAGTAAAAATATTATTTAATTTTTTTTAGAAAACATGGATATGGAAGATAAAGATAAAATAATTCTCCCAATAGAGAGTTAAACATAAACAATCCTGAATATTGATGATATTGTGAAATAAAACTATTACCTCAAGCTCATCTTGCTTTGAAAGCACTTTAACCTCCTCTGCTTCAGGATACCTCATTTAGATCCTTCCTTAAGGAACATAAGGTTGGTATTTTGACGATAATAAAACCTCTAGAACTTGTCTAATGATGTTTATAAGATAAATGGGCAGAGTTTAGTCTTTTTATAAGGATCAAAGTGGTGTGAAGAAGTGAGGAAAGAGGTGCCCTTTTATAACTAAGGTGAGCGTCACTTTTGGAATTTCAAAAAAGTTTAAATTAGAATAAATTCATTATTAATAAATATGAATCCAAATGGACATGGATTAGAAGATAATATAATATTGGGTTTTAATCACATCAAATAATATAATTTAGACAAGTTTTAGTGCAATTTTAAACCTTATCATTTTGATTAATCCTTAGTTAACCTATTTTTATTTTCACTATGATAACAATTTTTTCAATATTAAAGGGTTGTAATTTTTACGTATAAGGTGTCAATTGGACCATAAATGGAAAATTTATGAAATTTTAGACTATATAATTTATAACTTATTTTATTTCAATATTTTTAAATAATTTAATAAAATATTTATTTGATAAAATATCATTATTGTTAATTTTGACACTATTCACTTAATTTAACTTTAAATACATCAAGACAAAGGGTAAATTAGAATTTAAGGATTAAAAACCTCCCTAATACTTAATATATATATATATATAATTTTTTCACATTAATTCATTCAAATGTTACCACTTGTAATATTTTTAAAATCATTTATAATATTTTTTTATTAAATGGAGAAATACTGCATTGGTGTTGCATAAGAAATTAAAGTCATTATATAATTGATAAAAATTAAAAATAAAATTCAATCATGAAAATAATTTTATTAATATCAAAATAAACAATTATATCCATTCATAACATACTTTTTTTCCTATGTGGACACATAAGATATATTAAAAACAAAGAGAGGAACATTTTGTATCTTTCTTTGATTTAAATAATATATTATCCATTTTCATGGACAAGTGTCTATTAAACAACTCAATTTAGAACATAAGGTATTAAGGGTTTAATTACATTAATCTAATAAGAATTATAATGAAAAATTATAGCCTTATCACTTATTTTTAATCCAGATTAACCCAACTTTCCTTTTATTGAAGTGATGAATTTTATCACAGTTAGTATTTATATTGATAAAAAAAGAAGTCTATTTACCAAATTTGAACTCTTGATTATAAATATGTATTTCAATTTATATAATGTAGTACCTATAAATGGTAGAAATTAATTTTAATGTAGGTTCACAAAATGAAACAAAAACTGTTTTTTAGAAAAAAAAATCATTTTCAAGCATAAAATTGGATTTATTATTATCCTATGATTAAAAAAAGTTTGTTGAATCTTTAAAACATTTGATTAATTAAATAATATATAAATTTAATTAAAATTATTCACAAATATTGATTCATTTCATTTATTAATAAAAATACATTGCGGAGATAAAAACAATTTTTCAGAAAAAACTCCACTTTTATTTTCAAATAATTTTTCTTATTTTAGATTCTAATACTTTTAAAACTAATGAATTAATTTTATAAATGTGTATACTATATATTTTTCATAATTTATTTATTACTATTAATACCTGCCAATCCAATGACTAAGCAATAAAAAACACATAATATTTTAATAATGTTAGACAATTCATCAAAACTTATAACTTTGTGTAACACAAGCTATCGAAGAAATAATGCTATTTAAAGAGAAAAATTTCATAAAAATATCAAGGTGTTACACTATACTCCTTTCACCTAGAAAATGAAATGATGAACAGTAAGAATATGTATCCATGTTCCAGTTCCTCTTCCTGTTTATTTCTGATTCCTTGCCTCTACTATTAGAATTGTTTTCCCCTTTCTACTTCTATTTCATTTTCTTTGCATCATTGAAATCTAGGTATCTAGTTTCCAACAATTTTGTAGTTACATATTTTTTTCTTCAATGGTGGATTCGATTGGACTATGGTTGTACCACATCCATATTTGTTGGAATTACATTTTCCTTAATGAATATCCTATTTTCAAGGATTTTTAGGTAAAAATCCTCAAATATGAAAATTTTCACTAAATTTGATGAATAACCATTGCTGAATTTTAAGAATATGTAATGCATAATTGTTATTTTGGTTGCCTACATATGACAAGACTCTTGAAATTTAGCTTTTACATCATTGCCTCAACTGGGCGTGCCTCTATTCCCCCTATGATGCATAAATGAGGTAATTTCAAACCTAGTACCATGTTTTTCTCTCACTTTACCTTGAAATTTATCATAATAATAATTATTTTTTTACAATTAGTATTTAAATGAACTTTCTAGTTCTGTCAGTATTGTATATTTTATTTCTTAAGGATTACATTTCTAGTTTTATGTTGTGTGGTGTTTTCATTTTAATGTTTCTTCTTAGACAATGATATTTATTATTTTGGACTAATCTCATGGTCCTCGATGATGTTCAAACTCAGCTTGGTGATACCCATAGGTGCTTGGTGCTGTGCTTCTTCCTTCTGACCTGCTATGATGGAGATTCATGATTATTATAAAGTTAGTTCTGACCAATGTGTGTGTTCGAGAAGGAAGTTTGGAGATTTCTTGATGGTATGGGTATAGGTGAATTAAAAATGGTTTGCCTTCAGAAGAATGCGCCGCACGCGCCGCTGCCTTTTTAAATTTTTTTGACCATTGCAGGCTCCTCCGCCTGGTCGGCCCCGCCCTTGTCGGCCCGGGCACCGTTCGATCCCGACCCTTCTTCGTCAGCTCCCCCTTCCTCTACCCCGGGGCTTGCGGATCCTCCTCAGATCTCGCCAAAGCGGGCTTCAGTGGCCCCGGTGGCGTCTCTTGCCTCTCTCAGGCCGGCCCTTAAGGATGATGTTCGGCCCTCCTTTCGCGATGCACTTTGCGGATCTTTCGTGTTCCCTAGCATGCCCCTGCTTATATGGAACGCCCTGTGGGATCATAGCTTGCATCAAGACAGATTTCCTGGCCTCAATGATTCTTAAACATAAGGTTTCCATGGTGGCCATTCTTGAACACAAGCAGCGGACTAGCAGGATTTGTGAGTTCTCCAGGAAACTCAAGCTGCATGGCTTCATGCAAGGTGAACCATCCAACAAGCATATCTAGATTTTCTGGTACACAAGATTTAGCGTGGTTTTAACTCACGTGGGAGAACAATTCATCACTATCAAGGTGTCCTATGACAACCACTCCGTCTATGTTTCTCTTATTTATGGTAGACGCGATTCTCAACAGAGGTTAATGTTGTGGAATGATTTGAACGCGTTCGACCCGGGCACCTCCCATTGGATTGTGGGGGGTGATTTCAACGTTATTGTGGATCCGGAGGAAAGGAAGGGCAGAGGTCCTTTCAACAGAAAGACAAGCCTTGATTTTGCTCAATTCTTGGCGGGCAAGGGCTTGATGGATTTGGGGTATTCAGGGGATCGTTTCACGTGGTGTAATAACCAGTAGGGGAACCAAAGGTTGTGGAGCCGCTTGGATATATGCCTGGCCAATATTCACGCAGTATCAACGTATGCTAATACCCAGGTTGTGCACCTCCCACACGGTTTATCGGATCACTCCCCGCTCTTGGTTTCTCTATCCTCCGGGCATGACCATCACAAGCGGTTTCGTTTCTACCAACATTGGGCCAACTCCCCCGGCTACTCTGACTTGATGAGAGACTCCTGGAGAAAACCTTCTCAAGTCCACATGTGGTTAGCCCTTCACAACAAACTCCGGCGGCTCAAAACAAGGCTTCAGGTGTGGTCGAGGGCTATTACCATCTCTGAGAGGGACCTGGAGACTATCATGCAAGATGTTGATCATCTTGAACGGTGTATTTAAGAGGATTCTGATGAATGGATCTTTGAGGAGCTATCCAGTAGAAAAGCGATCCTAGCGGACATGCTACTGAGACAAGAACGACATGTCAGGGAAAAGGAAAGGGTTAAGTGGCTCAAGGAGGGGGACCACAATACGGATTTTTTCCATGCCTGTTTAAAGCAAAGGAGAAAGCGAGTGAATCCGAATATCGAGTTGGCGGACGGTTCCTTTTTTGATGACAGGTAGGTGACTGGGGCTATGGAGAGCTCCCATTTTCAAAACCTACTTGCTGGCCCCAACCCGCTCTTCCCGAGTGGGTATCCTGGAGGAGACGTGGGGCCTTTTGATGTAATTCTCTCCAGCTTCTCTGCTTGTGACAATGAAGTCTTGGGGGCCTTGCCTCAAGAAGACGAGATCCGCCATGCCATGCAGAGCCTTTATCCTGAAAGTGCAGCGAGGCCAGATGGGTTCCCTGGAGCCTTCTGCAGAGCCTCTTGAGAAACAATGAAGGTTGAGGTAATTGAGGCGATCCAAGACTTCTTTCAGGGAGGGCCCCTACCGCGTGCTACTAGCGCTACCTTAGTGGTGCTCATCCCCAAGTCCAACTCTCCTTATTCCATTGAGCACTACCGACCTATTAGCATGTGTAATGTCCCTTACAAAATCCTTGCTTTCATCATCAACACTCGGCTATCCCAGCACCTCTCTAGTTGGATTTCCAAGGAGCTGCGTGGGTTCATGAGGGGGCAGTCCATCCAGGGGGCGATCGCCCTGGCCCAGGAAATGTTTAGAGATTTAAATGTCAAGTCCCGTGGCTCAAATGTGGCAATCAAACTAGACATGACCGAGGCATATGACCACATTGAATGGAGCTTCATCAAAAAGGTTCTGGTAGTTAAGGGCCTCTCATCTTAGAATATTGATTTGATCTTCAGATGCTTCAGCTCCGCCTGGATGGCGATCTCTTTTATGGGGAAAACCTTTGGCTTCTTCAAAGCAACATGAGGCTTACGACAAGGGGATCCTCTCTCCTCGAGTCTCTTCATCATCGCTCAAGATGTGCTCAGCCTTCTTATCCAACATAGTATCAATAGCGGCAACATACTGCCTTATCGTAGAAGGATGCGATTTCCTTCAGTGTCACACCTTATGTTTGCAGACGACTCCATCGTCTTCATCAATGTGTCAAGCAGGTCAGTGCGGAGCCTAAATAATGTCCTGGAGTTCTCTTGTCATTGGAGCAGCCATGTGATCAACAATCCTAAGAGTAGCTTCTATATTTCCAGCAGCTGTACTACCAGTCGTGTTCTTCAAGTGAGTCACTTTCCAGGTATGGAGAAAGGTATTCTCCCATGCAGTACCTGGGAGCCCCACTCTCTTCGAAGAGGCTGCGTATTTGTGACTTCGACCATATTGTTTCTAGGATCACGGAAAGGGTGCTCAACTAGAAGAATAGATATCTGTCTTTCGGGGGGAGGATAACACTGGTTAATAGTGTTCTTTTGGCCATCCCCATTCATGTTATATCCGCGGTAAGAGTCCCCAAGGGAGTTATTCGCAATATTGACAACACTCTGGATCGTTTCATCTGGGACCCAAAGTTTGAGGGTAAAAAACACTGGGCCTCCTAGAAGAAGATAGCGTGGCCCACTAGTGAAGGAGGCATCAATGTTCGAAGCCTCCATGGCACCCTCACCTGCATGCATGCCAAACTGGCATGGGAGGTGTTGGAGCAACGCACCTTATGGGGGAAGAACATGCACCTCTGTTATGCGGGGGGTAGGGACGTGGGGGATGGTCACACATCTCCTCTATGGAGTGTGGTTAGGCCCCTCGTTAACTCTCTTCGTCCTCATGCTCGTTAGATCGTTGGGACCAGTGAGATCTCCTTCTGGCACAATAACTGGTATGGGGAGCTCATTGGTTTTACAGGGTGTCCTGCCACGACCATTTCCTTTCGTGAGGCCAGTCTCCACTCGTCCTTTATCAATGCTGTTCTGAATCGGGATCAGTCGTATTTGTTTCATATCATTGATTTGTCCTCAGCCTCAGACAAATGTGTGTTTACTCTATCTTCTTCTGGCTCCTTTACATCAAAGGATTATCGTCGGGCTCTGCTCATGTTAGGTGATGGGGATGAATGTAATTAGCTTCTTTGGGATAAGAACATCCCCACAAAGTATAAATTTCTTATCTGGAGAGTCTAGCATAATGCTATACCCACAGATGAGAATGTTAAACGGTGCGGAGTTAGCATGGCATCCAGGTGTGTCTGCTGCAGGATGCACCAGGAAGAGAGTTAAGGACACTTTTTTTTCGAGAGTGAATGGGAGAAGGAGGTTTGGCATTTTTTCGGTGAGTTCACGGCGTTTTCTATTTGTGACATGGAAGAGCAACCTTTCTTAGCCCGCTGGTTCCATGGCTCAGGGGAGAGGGGTCCGGAGAGAAGGGCCCACACTCTAGTGTTGAATGCAGGTTGTTGGTGTCTTTGGTAGGCACGGAACAAGAGGACCCATGAAGGGGTGGCATTGTCCCGGAGATCGATCTTTTTTAGTATTAAAAGCCTGCTTATCGATATTGTTAAATTTCTCAGTAACTGGAAGGAGGATCCAACCTTGCAGTGGCTCATGCAGGTATCCTTTGGCACCCATCCTGTCATATGTCCTAATGCTGGAATCTGGGTCAGATGGCTTCCCCCCTAGTGGGGCTTAAAGATCAAAACTGATGGATCTTGTGTGTCCGAAACTATGCATGGTGGAGGGATCATTCGTGACAACGTTGGTTCAGTTATCCTCATGTTTTCCACCTGACTGGGCCAGGGCTCTTCGTTTTTGGCGGAGGCAAAGTCTTTGTTAGCAGGTCTAACTATTTGCAGGCAGAGGAGCTTGGAACTAGCAGAAGAAGAGACTGATTCTATGATGCTCCACAACGCCCTTCACGACCTTGGTGCTACCCCGTGGTCAATCATCTACATCATTTGCAAGTGCCTCAATATCCTCGACACTAATACCAAAGTGTCTCACACCTGGAGGGAATGGAATAAGGCATCAGACTACTTGGCCTCGCTGGACACACCCAAAGCGAAGAGCATATTTATCCATGACCTTCAAAGTCTTAAACCAATAGGGGTTAATATCATTAGAGGGGACTCCCTTGGTCTCCATCATTTTAGGCCTCCATAGCTTGTTTTCACCCGGCCTGCCTTGATGGGCCTTGTGCGTGTATTTTTTTAATAAAAAAAATCCAAATGTTATAGTATAGTATAGGTCTTAAAGTGGCCAAAATTTTAAAATAATGAAAAAAAAAATTACATATTTGATTTTTTGGAAATAAATGTGAATTTTCATTGGTTTTATTCATTTTCACACAAATATTCCTACCTATATAATTTTATATTACTGTTATATTATGATTTAAGATAGTTACTTGCATTAAAAATCCATTCTTGTGTGTTATAAATTTAAGTTGAAATGATACCATGCAATCCCACCCCATCTAGTATTCAAAATTTCAAATTTTTAACCAATTATTAAAACCATTCAAATATCTACTATTTTGATTGAATGATATTTTTAAATTAATTCACTATATATAAATATGATGATTTCTTAGATCAATTGTCTGGTTCATAGAAGTGTCCAAATGCGAGCTCCAAAAATTTATATGATCAACCTGGATGTTTTACTTAATTTCTCTCTCTATTGTTGATCATTGGATATAGTATTTTTATCTAAATTGATAATATTATGGTTCTAATTTTATTTTGACCCATAGTTTCCAAATTAGAAGTTACTAGGGTATATATATTTCAACTTGAATAGAGGGTAATGTGATTATCGAACATGGAAGACTGAACTTCAAATCTACGGGAGTAAATTTCCTATTCTAAAACCTCTTTAAGCTCCTTAGTTCATTTGAAATATGTAAAATTTGTTTGGATTAGTGTTAAATATGATTATGAACTTAAAATTGAAAATATTCACAAAAAATCTCAATTGATGTTTTTCATGATTTTGATACCATAAAATGAGCGAATTCCATTGAATTAGAAGCATTATTTTTCACCTCTAAATCTATGTATTTTTGTTGACCCTGTGAAATTTATTTGAAATTGGTTTATTTTTCCTTTTATACTGAAATAACTTCATCACATGTTACTGCCTGGTTTATTTAAAAATTTATTTGAGCATTCAAAATAAAAAATAATGCATTTACACTTTATTTTTTTGAATCATTACTAAAAAATGTTTTACTTTTTAAGAGTTAGTATAATGATTGAATGTTTCTAGAATGCACACTACTATTTTTTTAATCTCTCTCAATTTTATTTGGTGGTGGTATTTTATTCATTGGACATGGACTAGAAATACATCAATGTTTGAGGAAAAAAATATACTTTTTAAAATATTTTCTCAATTAAAAGCTATATACATGCTACAAAAATGTTTTGAAAATTTAATGTCAATATATTGTTGAAAAGTTAAAAATTTTAAATCAAGTGTATATTTTTAAAATTATATCAAAAAATCTAAAATGAAATTATCCAAGTGGGAAAATTCTTTATTTATTGAACTTTAGGCTATTTCAGAATCTAAATATGAAAAAATAGTCTGGTCATAATTGGTTTTACACCATTATTTGAGTGTGTTGGAATCACAATGTTTGTTATGGGAAGTGAGGATAAATATTCTCTTTTAGGTGATTTAATTTACTATATTTACATGATTTAAGTGATAAATTTTCTAGTTTTATATGCATTTGGTGTATCACTATTCTTAGTGAAAGTCTCTTTGAATGCATTGAGAGTGACACCACTACCAAACTGGAATCAAATAAGTACAATCTAAATGATCAATAATGTTAAAGAGGGGTTTCCAAAATCATTGGCTATCACTTGTTTAAAACCGTTTTTCTCTCGATGGAACACCTATACTCTAATTTAATCAAATAAAACAAGGCTTTACAGCAATGCTTCATATTATTCATGGCCGATTAATGGACACAATTTCCACATATTCACTTATTTTTCAACTTTGGTTGCAATATTTTTAACTACTTTTAATTGTTTTCATTAATTAAATATCTATAATGTTTCATAGGTATCTCAATGTTAGTAACTAGATTAATTTAACAAGGTAAATCACATGAGTAATTTTTATATGATTTTAGAGAAAAAGTCCATGCATTTAGGAGCTGATAATGGACAATCAGGCATCTTCTCAAACAAAAAATAAGAAAAGTGTTGGTTAATATACTGAATCATCACTAATTGGATGTTATTGTCTTAATTTTGAATAACTAATTATTATATTATCCTTGCTTTAAGCTACTTCATGCTTATTAGATGCTTGTTTTTATTCTGTTTTTAAAAACATTCATTACTAAAAATTAAGTATGGGGGAAGTCATTTATTCATATTACTTGAGTTTAATTCCTGCTGATTTTTTTGAAACCGAAGGATGTCATACTTGTTAAAATATATATTTTCAAAAACCATTTTAATACTACTTGAAAATTTATTTTTTATTCAAAATATTATTTCATTTTTAGAATTGTGTAATATTGCTGTTTTAACTTTTTTATTACCCCTTAAACCTAATTCTAACTATAAAACTACAAATACAAAAAACTCTAATTGTTTAAAAAATTATTCCACCATATAGTTTAATATTATGAGAAATGTTGAGTTTTATGTGTAGGGGTATGGTCTCTTCAACTATTCTTTACTACATCCCTTCAGTACACATCCATAATACACTCATTTTTTTCAAAATTATTTTTTAAGCATCGGGTTTTCACATTTAGTAGTTTCAAATTATTCTTGAAATTGAAGATTATTTTGATACTAATCAATTATATTAAACCATTCACTTAAAATTGTAACATATTTTCATTACTCTCTTAAAAATTCTTACTATTGGTTAAATTTTCAGACGAAGCTTTATAATTTTTTTATTTGAACTTTTTCAATAGAATTTAATTTATATGATTTTCTTTAAATTGGACAAAAACTGAACTCCTAATCCTGGGGAATTTTTAATTATTTTTTTAAAAAATAATTAGATGATTTAATTATACTTCCGAGTTATTTATTTTGTATACTTATCCAATCAGTTATGTCTATTTATATTTCACTTCAAAATATGTGTGTCTATTCACCTAGGAGATAAAAAAATAAATTTGAAGAATAATTGAATTAAAAAATGAGGTTAGTTAAAATCCCTACAATATTTTCAAATTCATTAATCTTTTTAAAGAACAAAACCAACTTTTCACAAAACTATTTAATTTTAAGATAGAATTAATCTTTTTTAATTGATAGATTCCATGGGGGAAAATATATTTTAAAATTAGATCTTTGTGGGCAATGTATTTTTTCATTTTTGATATTAATTTACATTCAAAAAAATTCTAAAATTGATAGCTTGAGGTCATGAGAATTACTAAGGGTGGGAGAATTTGATGTGGCTATTTATTTAATACATTTCAGACAAATATTTATTAATAAACTATAGTCAATTCGTTTTTTCTAAAATTGGTACTTTATTGATGAATTCTATTAGTTTGGTAAATCTATAATTAAAATTAGAATTCATTATAAGTGTTGAGATTTCGTTCTAAAATAAAAAATGTTCTTATTTCCAAAATTGTTTTAACACTTTATAAATTTTACTAAACAACCTTTTGGTTAAGATCAACATGATTAAATTTTAATGGACTATTTTCTAGAACTAATTAAAATTAAATTGATCTTTGGAATTGAAATTGTATTTGTTAAAAAAATACCATTATGATTAAACCAGGTGAGAGTTTATTGTGGAAAATTTCACATGGTGTTACATTTTCCAGAAATTAATGTTTCACAATGAAATATGTGATATTCATTGGACGATTTGATTGAGACATGAAAAATGAGGTGAATAATATAGAGACAAAAAATAATAGACTTGAAATGCTACTAGTGAGTGAAGGTTTTTAAAAATTTTATTTGTTAAGGGGCTGGTGATATTAAAATCAATATAGAGATAAAAAATTTGGGATAGATTTTGAATAAGAAAGGTAGGTAGAAGGATCTAATAGAGCAGACATTATAAGGGCATAACAACAATGAATCTTAAAGGTTGGGAAATCAATCAATAGGGAAAACTTAATTATCTTCCAATATCCCTCTACTTATTTATTTATCTGCTGTATTGGATTCATGGTTTCATTATATTTAACTAAAGATAGTTTCTTCCAGCATAAAACTTTAAGGGAAATCAAAATTATCCTTATTATTATTATTTTACTTTATTTGCATCTATTTTACTTTAGGTTTCTACTTTTCCTCATCTCCTTTACATAAATCAATTTATAAAACTATCAAGATCAATGTAAGTTGATCATTATTAAAGAAAATAAAACTATTATTGCATTTTCTTTACAAAATCACCTAACAAAGAGGTTTTCAGACCAGTATATAGTAACTCATTGAATTTATTGATAGATTTACCTAATTTTGGCCTTCACACTACCTTTTTTTTCAACTAAATCATTTCATACATGTTGAAAAGATACAAAGCCTCTTTAATTTCATATTAACCACCTCATTAGAGGCAATATATACACCATTTGTTTTGAAATTTATCCCATATTGAACCCTTTTAAAAATAAAATGATGGAAAATCCTTTCAATATTAGACAATTGACATTTCCTACAGTACCTTTATCATGTGTTACTATTGGTGTTATTTTTTCTTATGGTTTTTAGTTTATTCACTACATTTTTTACACATTTCACACTATTTCAGACCTAACCATGTATAAAACTCCCATAATCATTATACTTACATCATCACTTATCATTGAATTGTGTTTTTTCTTTCATTTTGATTTTATTCATGGTTCTTATATGATCCTTCCTTATGCTTTTGACCATACTAACTATTTCTTTAGATATAGGAATGAAAATAAATAAATAATATGTGTGTTTCAGTGACCACATATCAATTTCCTTGCTTAAAAAATGATAAGTATGTTTGTCAATATACCTTGTATTTAATCTCATAAGAGACTAAACACCATTATGGATATAAAATTTTCAACTATAATAAATTTAATATATAAAATAATTATCTTTAAAAAAGGTAATTTTGACTCTTCTAATTTATATTCATCATTATTTTTGGTTAGATATTAATTATTATAGTATTATTATATTAACAGATATTTATGAAATTCAAAAATAACATTCATTCCTAAATTAAATAATGGATAATTATATATAAATAGAAACTGTGACATTTTCTTCATAATATGTGTAACACCCTGATTTTTTTATGAAGTATTTTTTTCAAATAAATTTAATTTCTTCGATAACTTATATCACATGAAACACCAAGTTTTAAAAAACCTAGATATAAGTAATATTATTTAAAAGTGAACGTTATAACCTAGCCATTAAAATTGAAAATATGAATATGAATAAACATATTTTAAAAATATGCATAAATATTTTAGATAATTAAAATACATTTTCTAGTAAAGTCTTTATATGTTTCAAAAATACATATTTACGAAAAAATGGTTTTTATTACTTTTTGTGAGAAAATAATATAATTAATTTCTACCACTTTTATAAAATGAATTTTAAAAAATGATATTTTTTAAATCATCATGCCAAAATTATCTTAGAGTGAATTTTTGAGAATTATCTAAAAGATGTTTTTTTAATGAATAGTGAAAAAATAGTTTTTTATTGAAAAATGGATTTTCATTTAAAGTATTTAAAAAGTTAAATTATATTTTAAAATGATTTTAAAATTAAAATTATTTTAATTATATTATAATTGAACCAATTTATGTCATTGAGATCAATTTTATATTCAACTTCAATATAAAAACTTTATATACTTATGAAAAAATTTTCTTTGGAAAACCAATTTTCATTGTGTCTATGGGTTTTATTTTAAATTAAATTTTGAAATTTCTATGAATTTAATTTGGAAAAATTAATTCCATATTTGTAATCATCATAATTAATATTAGGCAATAAGGTCAACTTATTTTTTTTCATAATGAAGAGTGAATAAAAATAATTATTGTGATTAAAATGAAAATGGATTTATCAGGTTTTTAAACCAAAATATAAGGGTAATTTTTCCAATTAAACTTGTATAAATCCTATTTTCTCACCACATTTCAACCTTATTCCACACCACCTTCGAATCTATTGTTATTTGGAAGTATTTGTCTTGGGAATGACTATCATTTTGTATTTTTTTTGGAAATTTTCAAGTAGTTTCCAAGAAGGTCTATTCCACCACTTATATATTGAATATATATGATATTTACATCATTCAAATGTATTTAATAACATCTCCATATATCAAAAAATAAAAACAACGTTCATGCGTACATACGACCTACTGTCTCCATGAGCAATGTGACTCATTCTTCTATCTCTAATTTTTATGGATGATTCTAAATACATATATAATAAATATATATGATATTTAAATAATTGTTAATATTTTGGATATTATGGAATCATGATAAATTTAAAATTACTAAAACTACCTAACTAAAACATACTTGAAAAATGAAGTAGTTATTACCCGAAACATGATTTTACCAAGGATTTGTTAATAATTGGGTGATAAAAGGTTATAAGTAAATCATATATGTAATGATATATATGAGTATGGTTATATAATAGATGTATAATAAACTTATATTTACTATATATTTGGTACTAATGTGTATGAAGAAATTCGATACTTTAGTTAAGGGATTTTTATCTCACATTTACTTTTGTGAGATATAAGCCATATTAACAACTCATCTCTTTTATATGGTGTATATATTTACTATAAATTTATTTTATGATGATTATCATGAAAATTACTAGGATTTAAAAATCTATATAAGGTTATTTATTTCATGGGGCTTATGATTCAAAAGTTACCAAAGTGATAATGGATTTATGTTTCAATCTTATTTTAATCAGGATTATTTATGATTGAATTTCCATAGAAGGAAATTATATAATCCTTTAATGATAAAACCATTTAATCTTTTTATAATTTAATTATTTATTGAAAATAAATTTTTTTCATTTCATTTTCTACTCTCAATAGAATGAAAAAATGTTTTTAAGGAAAAACAATTTTATTTCTCTCTTCGGTTGAAAACACTTTTTCTTCCATGTCCATGTTTTATAAAAATATTTTCAAAAATGTTTTTGATATGATCCTATAATGGTATAAATAAATTTTTACCTATGTTTTACTTTTTAAAAAATGGTTTAAAAGTAATCTTCTTGTCATTTTTTAAATAAGGTAATTTTTACCAAAGTGTGAAAGGAATGTTTTCTTTGAACTTGTATGACATAAATTTTTTTTATGTTGTCATGAACACTCAATGATTTAAAGATTACTTTATAAGTTTCAAATATTATTTTCAAAGAAAATGATTTTTAAAATGTTTTTTTGAACTTTTTAGTTTTTAAAAGGTGATTTACAAATTAGAAATTCTATTTTCCTCATGAATGTTTTAATGATATTTCAATGGTATTTCTATTCATCAACAACAACAACCTTTGGTGTTGCTTATGTTTTACCAGGGATATGATCCAATGATACCATCATTATTTTTTCTCTAGATGGTTTATTATTATTAATGATGATATGTTTATGAAACCCATTTATTTTCCATGGTTTATGTGATGATGGATTGATGAAATATTTATGAAACCCGTTTTCCTTGCATAATTTATGATATAATGACATGAAAAATGTTTTATGTTATTATGGCACACATATGCATGGTTTTCATTATTTTATGGGTGATAAATATATCTCTATCCAGTTCATAGGTTAAATCATTATATCTCATGATACAACTATGAGAAACAAGTTGATGTGCTTGATCTACTATGGGAAAGAAGTCGATTCCCTTAATCCACTATGAGAAACAATTCGATGTGATTGATCCGCTATGAGAAACAAGTCGATGTGATTGATCCTCTATAGAAAACAAGTCAATGTGCTTGATTTTATATATGAAATAAGTGTTGATGACTGATTCAATATGATTTTATGGTCTTGGTATTTAATTTTTACATATAAAATTATTTATATAATTTTGATGGTGCCACACTTTTATGACATGATATTATGGTTCGTGATTGATTTATGATGATTTATCACTCTTATGATTCATGTATTTTGAAATTATAATTATTTATTCCATGAATCATGGTTATTATCATTGATATATTGGTTATGAACCTTCTAATTTATGGTAATGATCTCATAACATTATATATGTTTTATTATTTTATATGACCATCGATTGATATCTCCCATGTTTACCCATATTGAGCATTTGAGCTCACACTTTATTATGTTTCCTTTCCATAGGTGATGAAGAAAGGTTTTAAGCTGGGTATGTTAATGAAGAGTACTTAATGAGAATATATTTGTGGGATATATTTAAGATATTCAATCAAATAATAAGTTTGTGCATCTAGTCTCTAAAGACACAAAACCTTTACAGTCCCCGAGCATATATTTTTGAAATGTATTGATTATTCATATTAGAAGATGTAATATTTATGTATGAAAATCATATGTTTCTATAGTTGATATCAGAGCAAAGGTTTAGTTAAACTTTGTAACTAGTATGAGAAAAATTTTGCGATAACCCTAGGGACAAGTGAAAGGATAAGTCTAAGTATACAAAAATATCCTAGAATTTTGGTGAAGGATAGACCGAGTGGTTTCCAAGTAATTACATCCCTGTCTGGACACTACAAGTTGATGTGGATTTAGCATATTTGTACCTAGGGGTAATAACTCTAAAAAGGAAATATTGGGATTTGACTCAATCATAACCTTGTGTGTGACAACGTGCCTTATTGTACATCTAGTTTAACACTTTTTGTGAATATGTTTTAAAAATTCAAAAAATCTTTATAAATCATCATGAAGGATTTGAATAGATGATGATCATAGATGTCCTAGGATAAACCTAAGGTGTCATAAATTAAAAATAAGGTGTAATGATTTAGAAATGCTATAAATTATTTTCATGATTATGTGGTTTCTCACTACGAGTATTTTTTATCACAATTTTTCTTTTTGGTTTTAGTCAATGGATTAAACCAGAAGACTTCATATTAAAAATGAATATGATGAAAAATTTAGTTATTGTACAACTGATCAAAAAAAATATGTGGGAGTTGGAATATAGAATCATGTTTTTATTCTTACACAACTTTCTAAATCCATGAATCATGTTGAGATTCCAAATGATCAAAGGAGGGAACACCGTATTATTGAGTCCTTACTGAAGAAAAATCCACATTATTTTAGTGGGTCTTCTGATCCACTAGTAGCTGAGTGATGGATCAACAATATTGAGAAGATATTTTCTATTCTATAGTGATCAGAACATGAAAAGGTTGTCCTAACTGTTTATCATTTGGAAGGTAAAGTGGATAAATAGTAGAACCTTATTAAGAATACAATCCAAGAGGAAGAAATTGACTTTATGGGATGATATGTGTTTAAAAGAATATTTTTTTTGTCATTACTTCCCTCGTATTATACATACAAATATGGAGAATGAATTCCTTGAGATAAATAAAAAAAGGGAACAATCCATTGGTATTTTGAGGTGAATTTTAAAAGACTTGTGAGGTATTCTTCTAGTTTAATCATTATCCCTAAAATAAAAATTGATTGATTCTTTGGTCACTTAAAACAAATTATTCTAATGGTGTTAGCTATAAAATAATTTAGTAGCTATAAAGAAATTAGTCAATATGCAATAAATGTAGAAATAGAAATTAGAGATTCCCACCATTCCCATGGTTTTGAAAAGAAAAAGAAGATAAAGTCTTATGAAAACTCTAGTAAGCCACATGGTGGAAAGAAATTATAGCCATTAAAATTCCAGAAGTGTTGAAAGTAGCATCAAGTAATTTTCTTTAATGGGATTAGTAGGTTATTTAAATGTGGGAATATGGGTTATAAATCCCATGAATTTTAAAAGGAAATTAATGGGATGGTTAATGAAATATAATAGAAGAATATACCAACTAATAAACCACCCAAACTTCAATGATTCAAATGAAAATAGTATGAGAATTATGCCAACAAGTGCGTGAACCTGAAGGTTTATGATGATGATCAAAATAAAAAACCCATTAAGATCAAATAAAACAGAAAATATCATGTGATCATGACTACCAAAGATCATGTGATCATGACTACCAAAGTGGGTTATGATAATGACATGGTGAAAGGTAAACTTATCAACTACTCTAGAATAGCTAATGTATTATTTAATTCTAGCTCTATCTACTTTCTTATATCTAATGAATTTGTAAAGGGCATCAAATTACCTCCTCAATGATTATATATTGAGTTAGTGGTGAAAAATATTAATGGAATGATGATTGTATCTCATGTCTATAGTGCATATATGATTGAAGTTTGTGGGATAATGCTTCCTGAAAATCATGTGATTCTCCCTTTAGTTGAATTCAAAATGATTTTAAGCATGGAATGAATTTCTCTATATAGATACCACATCAATTATCAAGGAAAGGAAGTAACTTTTCATATTCTGAATAAACCTATGATTTTTTATCAATACGAGTATGAATAAAAACTTAAAATTGAAATTATGTCTATATTGTGGGTCTTAATCCCTATCCATGAAGGATATCTATCTCATATAGTTAGGGAGAAACTCAATATTGAGGATGCGCCTATTTTTCAGAATTTTTTTGATGTCTTTACAGAATAATTTTCTGGTCATCCCCCGATTCGTGAAGTTGAGTTTTCTATAGAACTCATACTTGGTGCTTCACCTATTTCAAAGACTCCTTATAGTATGACCCCAATTGAATTTCAATAATTAAATAAGAAAATCTAGGAAAATCTTGAAAAGGGATTTATTCATCCAAGTAAATCATCATGGGGTGAACTAATTGTTTTTGTTAAGAATAAATATGGATCAATGTGACTCTGGTTATCAAGAACTAAATAATATTAAAATCAAGAACAAGTATCCTCTACCCCATATTTATGACTTGTTTGATCAATTTTATAGATATCAATACATTTTCAAGATTAACCTTCATTATAGATATCATTAATTGGGGGTCAATAATGAGGATATACCCTAGAAAAAATTCTTTTTAAGTTGTGGGAACTATGAATATATAATGATTCCATTTGGTCTTACTAATGCCCCACTATCTTGTTTTATTTAATGAACAATATTTAGAGATTACCTTGATTAGTTTGTGGTAGTCCTTATAGATGATATTCTAGAATATTAAAAGTTTAAGGAAGAGCATGAATACCAATTAATAATTGTACTGAATACCCTAAGGTTGACTAATTTGTATGAGAAATTTAATAAGTTTTAATTTTAGCTAAAAAAGTTTCATTTTGAGGTCACATAGTCTCAAGAGAGGGTATATCAGTAGATCCAACAAAGGTAGAGGCTATTGAACATTGGTTTGAACCAACCACTGTGATTGAGATATATAGTCTTCTTAGTTTTTATGTATATTATCGATGGTTTATGGATAATTTTTCATGGCTATATAATTTACTCACCATGTTAAATCATAAGGGATCCAAGTTCATTGAGACAAATGAATGTGATGAAAATTTCAAGGAACTAAATATAAGGTTAGTTAGTGCACCTATGATTACATTAATCTGTAGTATAGAAGGGTTTGTAATATTTAGTGATGCATCAAATAAGAGATTGTGATGTGGTCTCATGAATAATTATATGGTGATAGCTTATGCCTCACACCAATCGAAATTTTATGAGAAAAATTACCCAATGCATGATTTGGACCTAGATGTGATATATATACTAATCAAAAAAGTTTAAACTATATATTCACTCAAAAATAGATTAATGCACACAAAAGAATATGGTTAGATCTGATTAAAGATTATGATTGATCAATATATTACTTACCTAGGATGTAAAACAAGGTGGTATATGCTCTAAGTTTAAAGGATCATACTAGCTCATCTACTATGAGGATAAAAGAAGATCCAATATTTATGGATTTTAAAAGGATTTATCCTTGAAATATTTAAGGAAGGGGAGAAATATTACTGTTCTCAAATAAGTGTTTAATCATCTATCTATGTTAGGATTAAATAGGTACAAAAGGATAATATGGAGTTGCAAAAGAAAGTGAGAAATGTTCCTGAGTTCACTTTTTATTGTGATGGAATGATGAGGTTTAGGAACCGTGTATGTGTTTAATACATATCATATTTAAAGATAGAGCTATTAGAGGAATCCCATAGCTCTTCATTCTCTATTAATACCGAAAGTACAAATATGTATAATGATCTGAAAGAGTATTTCTGGTGGGATAGTGTGAAGAGAGATATTTTAGAGTTTATATCTTAGTACTTTGTATGTCAATAATTTAAGGCTGAGAAAAAAAATTATAAGGCAATTCTACAACCATTACCCATACTAGAATAGAAATGGGAAAACATCACCATATATTTTTTCATCGAACTCCCCAAAACATATAAAGGGAATAATTCTCTATGGGTTGTAGTTAATACCCTTATGAATTCAACACACCTCATCGCTATCAGTGAATATTTCTCTCTAGATCATCTTGTCAGGATATTCATTAAGGAAGTTATGATAGTTCATAGAGCATGACATTCTATTGCATCTGATTAAGATATGAGGTTTACCTTAAAGTTATGGAAAAGTATTTAGTAAGATCTTGATACAGAGTTGAGTTTCGGCACTGCGTATCATCCTCAGAAATATGGTCAATTTTAGGTAACTATACAAACCCTATAGGATATGATGAGATATTGTTCATTGTATTTTAGAGGTTTTTGAGATCAACACCTTCCTTTAGTCGAGTTTTCTTACTATAATAGATTTCAATCGAGCATTCATATGGATCCTTATAAATACTTATATGGAAATAAGTGTATAAATAAAATATACTAGGATGAAGATGGAGAAATAAATTTATTGGGACATGTGCTAGTAGAGAAAATGGAAAATAAAGTTAGAGCCGTTAAGTAGAAAATCAAGCCAGCTCAGAGTTGATAGAAAAGTTAATCTGAAAATCTTCGGTGAGATCTGAAGTTTGAAGTTTGTGATAAGGTGTTTCTATAAATTTCTCCATGGAAGAAGATTATGAGATTCAGAAAGAAAGGGAAGATAATCCCTATATATATTGGACACTTTTTGATTGAGTAGGGATGATAGAATATCACTTGGTGCTTCTAACAACCCTCTCTCAGGTTTACAATGTGCTCCATGCATATCTCTTGAGGAAGTACATACCTAATACATCACATGTACTAAACTCAAAGGTCATACAATGTATAAAAAACCTTATCATTATTACACACTTTAACATGATTTATTACATAAACTTGCACTTAATACAACTCTGAGGATCACTAGGTCTAGTGTCTTGGGAAATTGGAGACATTACTTGACAACTTAAGACATAAAAATACAACATCTTCATTAAAAACTTTCTTTACATGACCACAACATTCCCTCATACCTATAATTTCATTGGATAACCCGAGGACATACATGTGAAAAGGGTGAGCTATAAAGCCTAGTAAGGGAGTGAACAAGGAATAACATGAATAATAAAATACATTTTAGGTAATAGGTATATCAATGGATCATAAGAGAAATATGAACATAAATTCATGATATAGCATGATTATCATAACATGGAAATGTGGCAACAAAATTTAACATGATATTAGCATGAGCCAAGGCTCATTGCACATGAAGCATGAGTAAACCCTCATTGCACTTGAATTAGCATGAGTAGAACCTCAATGAACTTGAATTAGAATGAGTAAACACTCATTTCACATGATGTATCATGAAACTATTCATTACCCAATGCATTAGAGCACTATTAGGGTGCACTCTTTATAAACATTTCATTTCATGCATAAGTGTGCCACATGGATCATATAACATGGAATTATTCAACATCATAATTTATTAAATGATAAAGGAATTTGGAATACATAAATGTAAGTCTAAAATAAACAAGTACATGTGAATAAAGGTGAATACCCTTGATAGATAAATGGGTATGGTATTCACTTACACAATGATTTTGGCATGGGAAATTTTGGTGTAACTTCAACAGCATAACGACGTCAAATAGAAATCATAAAATGGGTTGATGAGAGATAAAGGGGTATCTCATCATATTTACATGAAATTTAAAGTAAGTGGGTCATATAGATACATGTCCCAACATATGTAATGGAATTTATATGCATAATATAAAATAATTTCTTTAATGAAAATGAGAAGATAGAAATTCCTTACGGAATTTCGACATGGTAACAAGTGTGCATGGGAGGAATTAATGAGAGAGAAATAGGTATCTAATCATTAGAACATGTGGAAAGAAGTACAGGGAAGGTGATAAATTATACCCCAACATTTTACATTGAAAATAAAAGGGTTTAACAAAATAAATAAATTTGGACAAAAATAAGAAAGGAAGAAATATTTTACTTGGAAGTGTGATCCCAAAAAGCTTGGGAGAGGCTTAAGAGAGGATTATTTGGTGATTGGGGCGCCTTTGGAAGATTATATAGAGATTATAGAAGAGTTTGGTAGAGATAAAAATGTTTTTAGTGAAGATAAGTGGGAGCTTGGGAGGGTTTATATAGGAAAAGAGAGGGAATTCTTTATTATTTAGGTTTTGGAAACTACATATTAAACTAATAAAAACCACAAACCAAACCATGATTTTTGCCCATATATTTTTCCAAAAAGGAGTGGAAAAAAATTATTTTATAAGGCCAATGGTCGAACTTATTAAAATATTAGGCTTGCGTATGGAGAGGTGAGTCACACTCTCAAGGAAATCATTTTAAAAGTTAAAATGTTTTATAAGTCTTGGAGGGTTCACTAAGGCACTATAAAATTAATCAAATAGATATAAAATCACATTATTTTAAATTTAAAACATATATTGGATGAATATATTTTTTATATTATTTTATTATATCAATATTGGGTCATTATGATATCATAAAACACATTATATATTGAAACGATATTTAATTTTTACCCAAAAAATCGACTATCTCAGAAAATTATGAAAAATTAACCATTAGATAATTTTGAAATAATAAATCAAAAAATAATATTAATTTTATCTAAATAATTTTCTAAATAGGTTAATTTTTACTTTTAAAATAAAAACTAACATTTATTGAAAATTTATGGGTTTTGACAAAAACAGCTTTCAAACTTTAATAAAAATTAAAATTATATTCATAAAAATTATATGATAATTTATATTTAATAAAAATTAATTTAGTACTAATATTTTATTATAATATAATTTCATTAAAAAATCCATTAATTCAATAAAATAGATTTCTTAATTTATTATTAACTAAAACTAGTATTTGTCCTTTAAAAAATATTTACAATGTAACAATAATAAAATGAATGTATATTCTTTATTCTATACAAAAATAATACACATAATAATAGTGCTAGGGTCTTGTTACATAACCCCTTATAACACCCGCATAAGACCTAAGGTTAAGGTGTGCGATGGAGGCAGACTCTTGGAGAGGCTCATATAACATTGCCTGAGTGATAATCTATATTAACTTCCACTTCTCTCATAGGTGATTCTGTTCAAGGTTAACATGTTGATGCTCATCTTGGGATTGGTCAAGACCGAATCCTAGTGACGCTACCTCCTTTCCGAGATCCAACAAATGGGCTTCGTATGTGGCAATTCTACTGGATGAGGCCATCACTTTGTTTGTCTAAGTAAATTGGATTTGTTAAAGACTTATATTTATACTAATCATGTGATCATTGTTCAATGGCTATATTAGCAATGGTAAAATTTATTAATGGTATTTTAAAATACAAAAACATAAAACCAAGGAAGAAAATATGTTTTATACAACTATTTTACATAATAAGACATTTAATTAGATCAAGAATAATTTTAATTAATAAAATCTTGGGTCGTTACAAAATGGATCATGATATTTCTTATAGGGAATAACCAGTGAATATTATGGATAATATATATAAAGTTATACAAAATAAGACCAATCACCTGGTCAAAGTTTTGTGGCGAAACCACCAATTTGAAGAAGCTACTTGGGAACCTAAGGATATGATAAGGTGAAAGCATCCTTAGTTGTTTGTACCAGAGTGATGGAATTTTAAGGTAAAAAATTATTTTAAGGGGGTAGAATTAAAAACCTTGAGTTTTTTGTGAAATATATATTTTTTCAAATAAATTTAATTTCTATGATAGTTTACATTACACACAGTAATGAGTTTTAGAAAACCATGATATAAATAATATTATTTAATTATGACCATTTTAACCCTGAAATTAAAATTGGTAGTATGAATAAGGATAAAAATATTTTAAAAATATTTATAAAGGTTTTAGATAAAGTAAATATATTTTCTATTAAATTCTTTATATATTTCAAAAATACATTTTTCTGAAAAAATAATTTTACTGCTTTTTGTGAGAAAAAAATATAAGTAATTTATACAAATTTTATTAAATTAATTTGAAAAAATGAAATTATTTTTTTTAAATTAAAATACCAAAATTATATTAGAGTGAATTTTTTTATAATTTTCTAAAAAGATTAATTTTTTCAATGACTAGTAAAAAAGCTAATTTTTATTGAAAACTACATTTTCATTTAAAGTATTTAAAATGTTAAATTATATTTTAAAATGGTTTTAAAAGTAAAATTAGTTCAATTATATTATAATTTAACCAATTTAGGTAATTTATATCAATTTTATATTTAATTTTAATATAAAAACATTCTTTACTTATGAAAACGTTTTCTTTCGAAAACTGCTTTTCATCACGTCTATAGGTTTATTTTAAATTAAATTATAAAAATTCTATGAATTTAATTTTTTAAAATGTATTAAATATTTTTAATAAACATAATTAATATTATTTAATAATTTCAACTTAATTTTTGGTCATAATTAATAGTGAAAATAGTAAAAATTAATTACAAGAGTTAAGGTTAAAATGAGTTTACTGGGGGATTAAGCAAAAATATAAGGGTAAGTTTGCCAATTAATCTTGTCTAAATCCTATTTTATGGAAATATTTCAACCATAAACTATCCCAAATTTTAATATAAGTTCATTTGGAATCATTTTTTTGGGTAATGACTCTTTCATTTTTTATTCTTTTGGGAAATTTCCAAGTAGTTTCTAAGAAGGTCCCTTCCCCCACTTATAAAAGGGCGTCCCCTCCCCTCTCTTATACACACTTCAAGAAAATTTTGGTTCAAAAAATATCTAACCAAATAATTTTATTAATTACCTTACCACGTACTATAGGCCTTATTTTGATTAGTAAACCATTCTAAGAAGGCTTTTGGTGCAAACCTAAAGGAGTTGTCTGAAGAAGAGGCATTGTTCTTAACTGAGTGTTTTCATTTTATTTCTTCTTATACCAAATTAACATATTATTAAACTATTTGGAAATAATAAAAATAGTATATATCACATAATTAGGTGTTATTATGTTAATATAAAACCCACATCAATCTCTTCTTCCCTCAAATGGGAAACAAAACCGTTGATCGTGTGTATGGAGGACTATCGCCTTGAGATCAATATAATTTATTTTCCTCACCTCATATCATAAAAGGATATAATTGTGTATTTAATATATGTTTATGATCTTAATTAATTTTTTATTCTTATATAATTAGAATATCAAATATACATTCTTACCTTCCAATTTGTTGGAAAACAATAATGCTGTTCGTGTGTATGTGTGAACTACCACCTTTATGAAGCAATTTGATATGTTTTTAATTATATTTTTAAATGGAAGGTAATATAGATATATAAAATGAATATATATAATATATATGATACAAAAATTATTCTTAAAGGCTAATTATAATTCACCTTTCTTTCATTTCATCTATTGAAAAATGGAAACAACATTCATGCGTGTGTACGACCTACCGTCTCCATGAACGATGTGATTAATTTTTCCATATGTAATTTTTATGGATGATTATAAATAAAAAAATATTATATTTAATTCATGGTTAATATTATTCATATTATGGAACCATGATCAAATTAAAAGGATCGAAACTACCAAACAAAAAAATACCTGAAAAACGAAGCAGTTATTACTTGAAATGTGATTTTAATAGTGAATTATTAATTAATGAGTGATAAAATTGTATAAGTAAATCATATATGATATGATATATATGAGTATGGTTTCGTAATATATTTATAATAAACCTATATTTATTATACCGAAGGTTCGAACATGTATGAATAAAGTCAAGACTTGAGGTAAGAGATTTTTGTCTCAGTTTTACTTCTATGAGATACAGTCCATATTCAAAACTTGTATCTTTTATGTGATGTATATAATACCCATGAATGTATTTTATTATTATTATCATCAAAATTATGGGTATTTTAAAATCCATACAAGGTTATTTCGTTCATGGGGATTATGATTCAAAAGTTACCAAAGTGTTAAGAGATTTATGTTTCAATATCATTTTAATCAGGATTGTTTATGATTAAATTTACTTTAAATGAAATTATATGATACATTAACAATAAAACAATTTAATTTTATTCTACTCTGGTTATTTTTGGAAAATACATGTTTTCATTACATTTTACACTCTTTGATAACTCAAGAGACTAAACAAATGTTTTTAAGAAAAACGGACTTTATTTATCACTTCGGTCAAAAACCCTTTTAATTCCATGTCCATGTTTTCTAAAAATGTTTTAAATAATGTTTTTAATATTATCCTATAATTATATAAATATAATTTTACCCATGTTTTAATTTTTTAAAAAATGGTTTAAAAGGAATCTTCTTATTGTTTTCTAAACAAGGTACCTTTTACCAAAGTGTGAAAGGAATGTTTTCTTTTAACTTGTATGACATGAAAATAATTTTTCTCTGTCATGAATAATTAATGATTTAAAGATTACTTTATGGTTTTCAAAGATTATTTTCAAAATAAATTATTTTCCTAATGTTTTTATGAACTTTTTATTTTTAAAAAGGCAATTTCCAAAGTGGAAAGGTTATTTTCCTCAAGAATGTTTTAATGATTTTTCAATGATATTTCTATTCATCAATAACAACAAACTTTGATATTGATTATTTTTTACTTGGGATATGATCCAATTATACCACAATTATTATTTATTTGGATGGTTTATGATTATTGATGATGAGATGTTTATGAAGCCCATTTATTTTCCATGGGTTCTGCTATAATGGATTGACGAAATGATTATGAAACCTTTTTTATTTGCATAGGTTATGATATGATGATATGATGAATGTTTTATGATCTTTTGCCACAAATATTTATGTTTTTAATTATGTGATGGGTGGGACCTCTCTCCTTCCAATTCATTGAGTAAAGTATTATATTTAATGAGATAGCTATGGGAAACAAGTTGACGTGCTTGATCTACTATGAGAAACAAGTCGATGTGCTTGATCAGATATGGGAAACAAGATGATGTGCTTGATCCTCTATGGGAAACAAGTTGATGTGATTGATCCACTATGGAAAATAGGTGTTGATTCTTGATCTGTTATTATTTTATGGTCTTGGTAGTTAATTTAGAAATATGAAATGGTTTCTATACTTATGATGGTGCCATAATTTTATGACATGATCTTATAGTTCATGATTTATTTATGATGATATAACACTTTTATGATTCATGTATTTTGAAATGATAATGCTTTATTACATGAATTATGTATATGATCATTGAAATATTGGGTATGAACATTTTAATTTATGGTCATGATCTTATAACCTTATTCCTACCTTATGATTTCATATGATTTTCAATTGATATCTCCCATGATTACCCTTACTGAGCTTCCAAGGTCAACCTTTCTTATTTTTCCTTTCCCTAGGTTATGAAGAAAGGTTTTAAGTAGGGTATGTTTATAAATATTACTAAATGGGAAGATATTTATGGGAGATGTTGAATATCTTTCATGAAATAAGAAGTTTGTGTATTTAGTCTCCAAAGACACTAAATCTTTATGGTCCTCAGGTGTATATTTGTGAAATATATTTAATATTCATAAAAAATATGTAATATTTATGTATATAAATTCTAGGTCTCTATAATATGAATTATAGAATATAATCAATACACATCAGTAATCATAAGTTATTCCTCATTTAGTCTAATATAGGAATCAACCATTCTTATTTCCATTGATTGTTCACTTTACTTTCTGTAAATTTTATATACATACTTAGTTATTTTATTTATATACATATATGTAAAATTCATAGTGTTTTTAGTGCCTAAGTAATATTAAAAAAAATTACATGAAATAATGGATATTCCTGATGTAAAATATATTAATTACTTCTCCTTCAATACATTTAAATTTCTCTTCTAGTGTCTATTCTTCCATCATGTTAAGTAAATAACCACCTGTTCATTCCTCTCTATTATAATTCACTGTATTTCTAAATTACATTGTAATAGAACCATTTTTTGAACCGTTCATGGTATTTACATTTTTTTCCTTTACTCAACTCATTATAAGTAATGAGGAACCTAGTTTTTAAAACTCTGTATCTATCCTATAAAGAATAGTAAAAACATTATTGAGTGATTTATCCATATAGTTTATCTGATAATCCTTGATTAATTTGGATAACATGGGTGATAAAGAATATTATATAAGATTAATGGAAAATTTATTATCCAAATGGAAGGAAACCCTTATTAATTGATCAATGTAATCCAAAATTTTAAATGCATAATGGTTTGATAATCACCTATCTTTCAGTTTACATCGGTAAAATGTAGTGACGATCACATTTATCTTAAGCCTTTCCTTATTTTTCTTAAGTGATGTGATATTATATAATAAAGTGTAAGCATCCATATCATTATGTTTCATCATCATCTCTCCAAAAATAGATGATAGCATACTGAAAGGGATATAGGAAGCATCCTCAATGAATCTATTGCATGGATCATTTTTCATGTTCACTCACTTAGTGAGGTGACTGATCAGAAATAGGGGATTATAAAACATAAAATACACCTTCTAGAATTAGTTCCATGATTAAATTACCATACCACTTATGGAAATTTTTTCTAGTGAGGACATACCATGAGTCTAGGAATGATCATAGTGTTTATGTGTTTTCACTTTCCATTTATTTCTATAATAGTCAAAAAAAGAATATAATGTAATTTATATTTATTGAAAAGCATGGCATAATATATTTTATTTTATTAATATCACATTATTTTATTAAGTCCCAATAACCCCACCATTAGACTCTGAATGTCCTATCACACATACATTTTATTAAAAATGACCAAAATTTCCCTTCTCAAAACCCATACTATGGACATGAAAATTACTTTAAAATATTTAGGTGGGTAATTTTTCCAATTTCATTATCACAAAGTTCCTTAATTTGGTGAGTATAATACCCAATCCCAAATCCTATCCCATATTACCTCAATACTTCCTTCAAATGTTATTTAATATATTATGTACATTATAATCAATATCATCTTGTTAAGATGGAACATTATCCATGTTAAGACTACTCAATAATTTAAGTATTTATAACTATTTACAAACCAACACATTTAATATGGGTGTATATTTACTCAGATAATGAATGTATTTACTTACTTATAATTCCTTGAGGGATTTGGTTTAATTATGCATAAACTTCAGTATTTTTTCATGTACAGATCATGTTAATAGAATATATATTTTACATTTTTTATTAACCACATCTTGATAAAATATTTATGAATAATCCAATTGATTTATTTTTCATTTCATGTATATTTTTAAATTTATTTAATGTGATCACATCCAAGAATAAACAAATAAAAAAATAAATGAACTTAAAAAACAAAATAAATAATGTTACATTGATTATATTTTTTATAATGATTGCTTTATCAATTGGATGATAAATCAATCTATTAACAGAGGGGAATAACTCCAAGATCTAATCCTGGAATAAGTTACACCATTCCACAATTGACCTTTGTATCTTCTTGGTTAGTTTAATCTCAAATCCATTTTGAACTAGATTCACTCACTTGAGAGCTCTATCCTTTACATATACTTTTACTCACATGTAGATGATGAGAAATAGTGGAATTATTATCACAACTCGACCTTTATTTTATTTATTTATTTATTTATTTTCACTTGAACTTCAAGACACTCCTATTTAGGTTTTTTGTAAATTTTTATGGTTAGGGAAGGCTTCATGGTTAGTTCACATAGTTTATCAAATAGTGAATATCCCATGAGGATGGCCTATAATTTTTGATATAATGGATTCATATGGTTGGTGTATAGTTACTAAAACCATGAAACTTTTAGATGTGTCTCCTAAGGGGCTCATGATTGGTTCAAATTTTATTAAATTCTACATCCAAACTATTCTAGTTGTATTAACACAATAATAATAATAATAATAATAATAAATATAATTATAATAATAATAAAACCAAATCCTAATACCCCTATCCCCCTAACCCAACATCACACCCCCTTTTCCCCCTCATAATTGGCTCATACAACCCCCCTAATAGTGGTTCCCCTCTCTCTCCTGTCACCCTCTTATCTCCCTCTTCAGATGGTGATTTCCTCTAGATTCTAGTGTCGATCCCCTGAGTTTATCTCCTTATCTTGTCTTCCTCTCTCTTTTTCACCAATTTTCATCTTCTATTCTTTCCCTATAAATATCACAATGACCTAGGGCTCTTTAGTACTCGATTTTAATTGGTAATTTTGGCGATTTAGGGTTTCTATTAGTCATTCATGCCACTTTGGACCTTATTGAGGTAGATTCAAGCTGTTGTTTATGAAGGCAGTGAGTTTCAGTTTGGTTTCTTCTTGTTTTAGGTATTTAAATATTATAACCCTACTTTCATACATTTTTAATCCCCTAATTAGATATTAAATGATAATAATAATTATGTTCAATAGTATTTGAAGAGGAAATCAATTCCACTTGATTTCTACTTCATTTAAAAGTTTTTCATTAAATTGAAATTTTGTTAAAAAATATTATTCCCTAATTAATTTTCTATACTGGTTGTTTTGTAAACACTTGAATCACCTTTAATTAACACGTTAAATGTTTTAATAGATGTATTGTATTTAAATTGGGGCTTCTCTATAGTTCAAAAAATGTTTATAAAAGTTGTATGTTTTTAAAATGAATATATATATATATATATATAGGCTGTATACATATAAGTGGATATTCATATAAATACACACACACATGTGTGTGTGTGTGCGCGTGTAAAAATCCACATGAGAATTATGTTTTTTTTGTAATGATATTTATGTATATATATATATATGAGTAAGTGTATATGGGTAAAAGGGTGACCTTTAGCCTTAATATTGTTACTTACTTTGGTTTTTTGAATGTATTATAAAAAGATAAATTTTAGTATGGTGGAAAAAATGTATTCAGAAGGACTATTTTGTGTTTTTTAAATAATAGTATTTCATCATGAAGATCTTGATGCTTATTTGTATATTACCTTGGGTACTTTAAAATTTTCCCCTTATCCTAATAAATTTAAATGGTTCCTTTTAGCATGATTCGATCTTGGTTGAATTGAAATTGGTAATGTTATTTTACATAAATGGAAAGATAAATAAAATTGGAATCTTGGGTACTTAGGTGGGTAGAATAGGAAAAGTATGCTAGTTTGATGTAAAAGGGATCCAAACTTCCCTCTTTAGCCTTGGAATACACTACAACACCAACTAAACTATATGATGATATGTATTGGTTACCGTTGGGACTTTGGTTTAGTCCTCCTTAGTGGATCATGCATGAGAAATATTTTATATGATCCAATCATTGATAGTATAAGGATCCTAGTTCATAACATTAGTGACCTATTTCTGCCCATTATGCTTGATTTGTTTATTTACCCTTTTGACCCTTTTTAAAATAATTAAATCATTTAATTTATGTTAATTGAAATATATATTTAAAACTAATATTCTATTTCTTTTAATGATTGAAATGATTTTTTATTAAAAATTAACAGCCCTCCATATTTTGAAAGGATATTATCTTTTTAAAAGAATAATAATTGTTATTTTGTTTTCAAATAAAGATTGGAATAATACTAAATTTTATAATTGTATTTAAAAATATCATAAAAAGATATTTTATTTAAATACCTGAACATGGGGTGTGGTTTACTTGGAATTCCTATTGAGTATTATACTCATTCCTATTATACCATTTCAATTTCAGGTTCTGATTTAGCTTCAGTATGCTCATGGAGCTTGCTTTGTTGAGGTTAGATGGTGACTTATAAATTCACATGGAGGTATATTGTTTGTTTTATTTTATCTTTTTCTTATTTATCTCATCTTACATGTATAACTTTTACTGATTTCTATGGATAGAGGTTAATAATATTTTTGGGAGGCCAGAAGGGCACTGGAGGTGCCTGCAATTTTATTTTTAGGGGAGGGAGTTAGGGTAAGTGGAGGTATTGTTTGTTTAATTTGTTTATCACTTTTATATTTAGTTAGTTATTTATTTATTCCAATATATTTTATTTGGAATTAATATATGATATACATATGGGTCATTCCAAACATTTATTTATTTATAAAATATTTATTGGTTGAAATTGTTCCCACTAGTTTCACTTGGATGATCAACATTAGTTTCTAGCCTGTGGGGATTGGAAATACCCATTAAGCCTTATTTTGTACTGATTTAGTCATCTAATGGAGGTACAACTTGGGTTGGTTTATGAAAAAATGGTATCAAAGTTCCCTTTTTTATTTGGGTAGTCATGGTAGATTGGTGAAAGTACTATTAGAGTTTGGGTGGTGGGTCATGGGTGGGTGGTTGATCATCACCACTTGTGATGAAACTTGAGTTACCATGGGATATTGGGATTTGAATTTTTATTCTGAGTTTTAGATTAATTATTTTTTATGAGTTTTGGTTCATTTTAATAGTTTTTTAAATTGTGATTATATTATATGAATTTTTTAAAGACTTTTGACGTTTTGGGGGGGGGGGGGGGTGAAATGGGAGTTTAATTGGTGGTACCCAGTGAGATTTCATGGTATAGAAAACCATGTGAAACCTGAGTAAATGGTTCAAAATAACTCTCTATGTAAATAATATGACTATAAAATGGCATTCCAATCCATCTGGATAATTAATTTGTATCTTATATTCATTTTGGAAGTCCTGTGTTGAGGTCCCATTGATCTAAATTTATTTAGGCTATGTGTGGTTGTTATTTTGATTTTTTTGATGAGATTTCACAATGGATATGTAATTTTTAAAAGGTAAGGGTTATTTTTAAAAATTATAATGATAAATTGGGTTTTTAATAAATGAATGAAAGTGATTTTGGAGTTTGAAAATTTTATTTTAAGGGTAAAAAGTGGAGTTTTAGAAATTGAAAAGATATTTTCTTAAAATAATTAAAGTGGAAATGATATTTAAATGTCATTGAATATTTTTAGAAAAGAACTTGGAAAGATATAATTTTTTTGAGGTAGAAATTTAAGATTCCAAAATAAAAGTATGTGATTATGAAAATGGTTTTGGAAATTAATTTTTCAATCTTGTTTAGTTTTATGACCTTGTGTGATGATTAAAGATTGTTCAGTTTAACCATTTCTTGGAAATTAAATTGTTTTTGGGATTTGGTGTTTTAGAAAATTAAGAATGTTTTATGAGTGATTAAATTGGGTTCAAATGTTTTCTAAATATATTTTTTTGAATTTTTACTAAAGTATTTGATTTTGAAATTATTTTTAATTAATTTCTTGAAATTTAAAAGATAAATTTTTTAGTTTTTAAAAAGTTTTAAGAATAGGAAAATAATAATCTTGTTTAGTGGATGAGGATATTACTTTAAAATTCTATTTTGGATTATGAACTATTTTTTGGGTTTATTTGAGTTTGGTTATATTGAAAACGTTTTTTCTTTCATTTGAATTTTAAATTGTCCTTTTAGTAAAGTCCATGGGACTAATGTCTCTCTAGGATTTGGTTTTTGATTTTTAGTGGTAAATTCTACTTAAAATTATTATACAAGTAATCATGTTTTTTTTTGATGTCATAGAGATATCTGGTGTAATCTAGTTCTAGGAGATCTTGAAAATAATTTGAGATTTGGGGTGTTTACAACCTAATGATTATTCAGTTATCATGGTGGTTTCTCATGTGCAAATGTTTTTACAATTGGTTCTATGAGTTATGATTTCCTATTTTATGCTTGATGTCACTCATAATCTATGGATTGTGGTAATTATGTGATGATATTTAACTTGGGTTAGGATAGTGTGAGCATGGGCAGGGAAAACCCTGGATGCACCAATTGAGGGTACACCCTAGCCAGTGTTGGATTGACTCACTGAATTTTCCATGTTTGGTGACTCATATTTGAGATCCTAGGTTACTCTTCCCCCAATATCGACTGATGATGGAATCCCATATTGTTTTGGTGAGGCTTGAACGTGGTATGTGACCCTTCTTTCCCTTTAATTATTGTTTGGAAGAATGATGGTGGGAGATTCAATGGTCTCTATTTTTGGGTTTTCAAAATGTTCATTAGGTTGTTCCCGTTCTTAAGAGTGGGTTGATTGAATTTTTAGACTTTCCCTTATTTTAACTTCCTTAATTTTCTTGCACTTTATGTTTCTTTATTATTGTTTCTATTGATCTATGATTGGTGTTTTGAGAATTTTGAGATCGTATTCCTACTTAAATAAGTAATGATTGTTTTGGTTAAATTATGAGTGTATATTTGATCAAGATTCATGTTCATAGTCTCTTTAGTTATAATATTTATTTTTTCCTTGTAGTGATCCCTTAAAATGTTATAGTTTATGTGAACTACCATATTAATATCATTATTATATGGTGAATAGGTCCATTTTGAATCTTTGTTTTTTAGTTATTCCTTGAGTTTTTTGGGTGTGACTTATAGATTTAAGAGTCACATCAGGGTTGTTGGTTTCATTGGTTTATGTTTGAATTTGGGATGGTTAAGAGCAATGTTATGGTTTTATCCTTTTAAATTGATTGAGTTTCTATGATATGTCTCATTCCAAAAAATGGTAATTTCATAATCCTTTGAATTTATTGACTATATGGGGGAATAAAATGTTTATAAAGGTGAAAATTTTCACACCCTTACCTTTATTTATTTATTTACTTACTATTTTTTACCTAAACTTCAGACAGTGCGTATTTAAATTTTTGGATTTTTTGAGGGCCAGGGTAGTCTGAACGGTTTATTAAACGATGCAGAGCCAATGTAAATGACCTAAATTTTTTGATTGAATAGTTTTGAATGGTTGGAAAATGGTTAGTGAAATCATACATACCAACAATGGATCATCCGGGTGTGTCTCTTGAGGGGCACACAATTGGTGCATGATTTATTAAATCATGTGGCCAAACCATGTTAGTTGTCCAGACCTATAAAAAAATATTTTTAATAATAAAACCTAATTCTAATAAGCCTCTCCCCATTACCCTAATTTTTAACCCTTTCCCCCCATCCTACTTGGATCCCGCGACCCCCTACCCATGGTTCCCCCTACCCCACATCTCCCTCATATCTCCCTATTCAGATAGATATTTCCTCTAGATATCTTCACAATCTGGTGTTGATCACTTAAGGTGAGATACTTATCTTGTCTTCCTCTCCCTCTTTCTCTAATTTTGTTAATTCATTATTTCAATTTCTAGATCAAAGTGACCTAGTTCACTTTGGTACCTGATTTTAATTAGTTTTTTTTGGAGATTTATGGTTACTATTGGTCGTTCTTGATTCATTGGACCTCATTTAGGTAGATTCATGCTACCATTTGTGAAGGTAGATAGCTTCATGTAGGTTTCTACTTGTTTTAGTTATTTAAATTTTATATTATTGACTTCTTGAATTTTTAATCCCTTTATTAGATATTAAATGATAATAATAATCATTTTCAAGATCATGTGAATTGTAAATCAAGTTCCACTTGATTTCTACCTCATTTCCAAGGTCTTCCTTAAATTAGAAGTTTGTTAAAAATAATATACTCCAATTAATTTTCTACACTAGTTATTTTTTAAATTACTGAATGGCCTTTAATTAATATGTTAAATGTTTTAAGAGACGTGTTGGATTTAAAGTGGGGTTTCTATCTCATTTGAAAAATGTTTATAAAAGGTGTATGTTTTTAAAAAGATATCTTTCTAAACACACACACACACACACATATGTATGTGTGTATATATATATAGAGGTTTTAAACATATATATAGGTATCCATATGTGTGTGTGTGTGTGTGCGTATATTTGTGTGTGTGTGTACAAATTTACATGAGAATTGTGAATTTGTGAAATGACACACAAACACATATGAGTAAGTGTATACGGGTAAGAAAAGGATGACCTCTAACCTTAATATTTTCGCTCTCTTTGGGTTTCTAAATGAATTGAAAAAAGATAAATTTTAGTATGGCTTCAAACATGTATTTGTAAGGCCACTTTAGAGTTTTGAAAATAATGGTATTTCATTATAACAATCTTGATGCTTATTTATATGTCACCTTGGTTGTATTAAATATTTTCCCATTTTCTTGAGTAATGTAAATGGTTTCTTTCAGCATTCTTTGATCATGGTTGAATTAAAAATGAAAATGTGATATAAAAAAGGAGAAAATAAAGCACATGGGAACCCTAGGTACTTAGGTGGGTTGTAATGGTATATGATTTCTCGAGCCGTTACTTTTCTAGTTTGGGTGTTGGGAGTGTTAGGAGAATTCCTATAGAGGGTTTTATGGAGGTTGAAGATATAATAGGGACACAATAGGGGTTTCATTAAGTGAATCTGATTCAAAACACGAGTTGGTGTTTCAAGGCATGTGAGAATGGAGATTCACAACTTGTATGTGGGTGAAGAGTTATAAAATAAATAGATTCACAATGTGAAAGGGTAATTCAAAAACTACAATAGTTTGAGTTGTGGTGCCATAAACTTTTGTAAAAGTATGAGATATGGAAAATTTACATCTTAAATCGAATTCAAGAATTGAATTTCATGGACCTAGTGGTATTCATGATGTGAATATATAATTCAATTTATGAATTATGCGAGTTTCATAATTTTTATAAGTTTCAAGTCAGTTGGATTTCCTTATTTGACCCCTTTTCCTCTTAGTTTTTGGATCAACCCTAAATGCCTTTAGATTAAATTACAGCTTCTTTTCCCCAATTCTAATCCTTGGGTTCTCGTAGTTGATCTTTGGTGATTTGAGGTGAGTTATTCTCCCTTTCCCCCTATTATCCAAATTATTCTTTTGGGGATTCACTACGGTGTTATTATTTTTGTTTATGATGTGGGTTGGCTATGTTTTGATAATCCCTTGATGCGGTTCAGGTTGATATAGGGTTTCTTAGTGAAGCTGCGGTTTTTTATTTGTTTCTTTTTCACCCAATGGTGCATAGAAAATCAGAAAGATTATTTGAGGTTGGGGATCCTTGCTCACTCCCTAATTATGTGCAATATGTAGGTATTAAATGCTTTTTTCTTTCCTTTTGGTGGATAGTAAGGTTTGAATCCAATAATAAAATGAATTATAAACTATTAAATTTATGGGGATGGGTATTAATTACATTTTTTAGTAATTTTATGTTATTTTTGATGAGTTTATGCCTCTTGTTTCCATTTTTGAAAATCATTGTTATTGGGAGCCTTATTTTTGATGTATATGATATGTTATGATACTTTTATCATGTTATTGTTTGATCTCAACCTAAATAAAAGGATAAAGAATGTATATATTTCTAATGAATTGGTTTCCCATGGATATATGGTTTGTGTGAAAATACCCATGCTAAATAATTATGTAAAGTGATGTGAGCCCTTGAATAAAAATCTGGAAGGCAATATTTGTTGTTGTTGTGTGTGGTTGTGTTTTTTGTGTTGCCTTATGTCATGTGGGATGTTGTGTGATGATGGTGGTGACCTGATAGGTTGTTAAATATATGAGGGTAGTGACATGATGGTTTCTTTTCATGGGATGCGATGTGGATAGTTGTGTGATGTGGTTATGGTGTGAGATGTCATAATGATGTTTGGTGGTTGTGGCGTGTGGTTGTTGTGATGAGATGGATTAGTTTTTATGGTGTTGTGGTGATGGTTGGTATGTGATGGGAGAGATATTGTGTGTTGTAGTTGTGTTATATATCCAGATAGTCATGGAATTAATTTGTAATGTTGAAATGAAATTACATGGGTTGGTAAATGAAGAAGAAAAGGTGTGGAAATTGATGGGTCGTAAATGGATTAAATAAATTGTACATTAAATGAATGAGATGTTAAAAATGTGAAATGTAATGTCTTAGTAAATAGGAGTTAGTGGGAACTCATTAAATATAGAAATGGTGGAGTTTGAAATTGAAAGTGGGGTTTTTGTGGCTTTGTGTGGTGGTTACATTGCGATGCATATAGTGGCGGAGTAGTTGTGATGGTTGATGTGTGGTGTGGTGGTTGTAAAGTGGAGTACTCTAGTGTAGTGGATGTGAACCCATATGTTAGGTATCATGTGATATATATATATTATGTATTTTATATTATTTCTATTTTTTCCCCACTTGAGCTGGATAACTTTAACAATTCTCAGAGGTTCTGGGTTCTAGGAATTTTCACCAACATCCAGGATGGTGGAGACATAGATGGCTGGCTACCCCCTCTTCCCTACTCTTACTTTAATAGTGATGGTATGGGTTGGTGTTTGATATTACCCAATAGTGATGTGATGTGATGAGGGTGTGATATGTGGTGGGGGTCATGTGTGGTAGGAGAATGACATGAGGTTGATATTCTTCATATTCATGATACCCTACTGTCATGGCTATGAGATGTGATGTGATGGACCAAGTGTCTTTGAGTGAGATATGATGTGATATACTAGGTTTCTTTGTTTGTGATGTGATGTGATAGTCCAGATGTGTACAGGTGATGTGTGATGTGACAATGAATGATTCTAGCACCAAATTTTATACCTTGAGAGGGTGGGTTAGGTAGGGATGTGTCCTAACCCACATCAAAGATGTATAGATATGTGATGTGATGTGTATAGAAGGTATGGGAGCACAAGACATCCAATTTTAGAGTGTGAGAGTGGAAAATAAGTGGGTAAGTGGTAACATGGTGCCTTATTATGTTTATGATACTATGTTACTATATCGGATGTGTGATTTGGTGAGTGATCCATGGTGAAACCAGGGTTGGTTAGTTGACCTGTTAGGTGCTTATCGATTCTGCTTTTTCTTCACTGGTGCATTATTATTCTCTTTTCACATGTGCACTAGACACCTTGGTTATGAACCTACTGAGTATAAGTATATGCTCACTCTACGCATATAGACTATTTTTCAGGTTTCTAGGAGGGATTTGGGGATTGATATGGACGTTACTAGCATGGGATTTAAAGCTACTATTGAGTCTCTGTTATAGGACTTGTCTTTTGGTATTTTATTTGGAGAATTTTTTTTATTTTTTTATATTATTCATCCATTATGTGATGGTTTTGGGTTTACTTTTATATTTAATTATGTAGTTTCTTGATGTTTTTTAATCTTATCTCCTGGTCCTATTTGCGATAGTGGGTAATTCCTTTCATGTTTGAGATTTTTATACCCTCAGTGCTTTTCTACAACTCAGGGCCTACTAGAGGCAGGATTTGGGTCATTATCACTCTCCCTTCATTTCCATCCTAGGATGGGGTCATAACAAAGTGGTATCATTTGTTTTTATTGAGACATGGGGTGAAGTTTGAAGTTAGGAACTATGAATATTTCATGGGTTGGTATGGAAAAAGTTCCATTTGATCTCAATGCATGACATAGGTTAGAGATACCAGCTAGGACAAGGGATTTTAGGGCCCCTTGTGATATGATGCAATTAATTTGAGTTTGTTTAACAATTGATCAAGTTGGACCTTTTTTTAGGGTAGATATCCAAGAGAGAAACATTCACCATATGTCGATTCATTTGAGTAAATGGATTAATTAAATAAACATGTGATATAAATCCATGCTACCGAGCTTATGATTCCTCCTTGATTTTTAGGAATGGATCCTGGTCATGGTCTATGAGTAGCTCAATCAGTTGAGGTTCTATAGGTCAATTAATTTGATCATCATAGGATCAAATTAATAGAGGAGGATGAGGCATAGTAGAGGGATTTGCGTTCCTTTTAGTGGCAGAGTTTGAGGAAGTGTGAGGGGAGAATCTATGATATGGAGATGGAGCTTTGGTTGGGGGAGATCAAGATTACTTTCAGTATGATTCAATCCCAAGATTTATTTTGGGTTCCATTGGTGGTTAGTCAGTTATAGGGACCAGCGTGTTAGTGGTGGACATTTTATCTAGATGACCAAAATGAGTCAGATGTGTTATGGCCAGACTTCCAAAAGGAGTTTTGTTCGAAGTTTCTATCATCAACGACAAAAGTAGTGAAGTAGTAAGAGTTAATATCACTTCACAAAGGAAAAATGAGTGTAAAAGAGCATGATATTAGGTATAAGGGGCTTGTTCACATTTCCCTAGATGTTTTATAGATGAGGAGTCTAGAGCATGGTGTTTAGAGGAGGCTTTGTGCCCAGTGATTATGTATACGGTCACCCTGTTTATGTTTTATACATACATGGAGGTGCATAATAAGGAAGAGGTTATAGAACATATACTTTCATTAGGACTTGAGCCTAAATAGAGTGTCTAGTAAGGAATATTAATGAGAAGATCTTTAGTTAGTGGTCTATAGGTGTTCAGGCAGTCGGGGTTTTGACCAGTGGGGAGCCTACCACAATAGATCTTTTCTCATCATTTTGGGGGTATGTAGATTCCAAGAACCTATCAAGGGATTACTGTTTTTGTGATATGTTTATAAGGGACATGGTAAATTCTAGGAATAGTGTCCAACCACTCAGGGAGGATAATTTATGATGGGTATCTGGACCCCTTTTCGATAGCAGCAGTTGCCTTCGAGAAAATTTTAGCAGAAGGGGATGTCATCACTTGTTTAGAAGTCCAGAGAATATGGTAGTAGTAGGGGTATCCCCATGATTCCTCATCTACAGGGACCCGGTCTAGAGAATTTTCATAGAGGTCAATAATATAGAGGAAGAGGAGCTGGGTGTGGTCAGATGCACACATTGGAGGTAGCAGTGCCAACAGGGCTAGAGGTTGTAAGATGTATGATAAATTTATTATCTACTCTTATTTGTGACTTTTTTTAATTAAGAGACTAATAATCCTTTATTTATCATTCTTTGGCCTATTACTTAGGACTGGATGTGGAGAGACTTCTGATGTTACCAATACATGATTAATGTATCACTAATAGGGGAAGGGGTGAATTAGTGATATATATTTATTTTAAGTCTCCTTCCTTTAAAAAAAACCATAACCTCATATTAAAGAGTTATCAAATTGGTGAAAAAAACATTAACACATCCTGAGGAACAAAATAATTTACAAGGTTTACTACTCAACAAGAGTATCTATGTCCTTAGTATGGTTTGGAAACAATATAATACCACACAATTCACTAGAAAAAAAATCCTTTTGTGTGGATACAACAAGTAGGATATACCCTTAAACTTGAGTAGAAATATGTTCAATACAATAGTAAATGTGATTCAAGTAGCATGAAATGATGTAATAAAAGTTTGGGTAACAATTTAATAAACTTTCACTAATTACTTCAAAATATGTTGTTGTTCTGCCTTGTCAACTTTCAAAAATATAATATTCAAAAACATTCTTCACTTTCCTACCAAAAAGTAGGTAAGAACTTCTCTAGAATTCATCATGATACTATGTATGATATCCTAGTACAATTCCTCAGTCTGATTGCTCAGTCCAAAAATAAAAATATGGAATAATACTATTGAAATAATTTTGAATAAATTGTACCTCAGTCCAAAAAACTCAGTCTGATTTCCAGGTCTGATGACCTAGTTCGATCTAAGAAACCACCGAATAGGATATTGTTTATTCTTCTTCTATCAAAAAAACTATGTTAGGTAAGTTCTGTACAGAAACTACTTCTCACTAGAACATCAGAGATTCTATCTATTCCTCTACATGTGAACAATGTTTTGATCCATAAAAAATTACAAAGTACTCTCTTCCTTTTATAGGCGCACCAAATGTGGTTTAGGAGGGAATCTGAAATTTTTTCCCGATTAACTAAATTTCAAAAAAAATTTAAATTATCCTTCATTTTGAATACATATTTGACTTCTTTAGAGTTTCTTTTCACAACCTGACCTGCCAGGGTTTGACCTGTCACTACCCCAAGCCCGCCTTCAATAGGCCAAGGGATGACGACCAACGCCGAGTAGTCATATTCTACAAATGGGAGGCATTAGCCTAAAGTACCTATACACACATACACATATCCAAGCCATATAATGATGAAATGTAAAACAAATCAAAGAATGCATTCATGCATATAAGATCCCAAAATAGAGTGCGATAGTGAAAGTACTGTAAAAAGAAAAGGGGAAAAAAATAATACCAACCAAAACTGTAAAGAGTCCAACTTACTCCAATTGAGAGGACTATGTCAAAAGTATGCTCTCATTAGATACCACAGTTTGTTAAAATCCATATACCCCTTGTCCTCCCAAGACACCATAAAAAGGGCCTCCATCTACACAAGACATGACATGTGTAGGGAAATCCCATGTATGGGTGAGTATAACAATACTCATTAGGAAACAAAAAAAACAAATAAACATGAAGCACCAAGTATAGTAATATTAAAATAATGTGAAACATATACAAGAAGAAAAAACCTAGATAAAATCAGGAGAGACACCATGAATTAGGCATTCATAACCAAATTTCATCCACATAATTTTGTTCAAAGAAATTCTCATTCCAGGAGAACCCACTCCTCAAGCCATTCTACCATTGGAGACACTCGTTTAAGAGGTCTAGGTCATTGGGCCATGCCCAAGGAAGTTCATTGGTCTAAGGGGACCATGATACATAGATAGGGGGTCACACCTAGAACCACTAGGGGACACCACAAACCCAATATAGATCAACCCACTATATAGGGGATCATATTACAATGATTCCAAAAACCCCACTATTTCATCCCACTAGATAGAGGATCAACATCCTACTTAGGGAGTTCACGCTGATTCCACAAAATCCACTAGGGATGATAGAGGATTGTACTTCAGTCTCACAGAGGGACACCACAAATTTATCTGAGACTCAAACTTTAGAGGGGATTATAATCTAGTGATGTGGATGTAATTCCACACTGTACCCTTGATAAAAAGGACCAAGGGAACACACTCAACCTATACTGGTCCAAACTAGAAAAACAAAGAGCCTCAATAACTCTTGGTGGGAGTACACGGTGTGTCCCAGGGGGTACATAATGTGTCTAGCTATCCCAAGTCCTGTCCTTATGGAAGAGCCTCACACTGCATGTAGTATCCATATATACGATGTGTAGGATGATTACATGGTGTGTAGAGAAACATAATTCCCTATTCGTGTTTCCTGGTGATGTCCATGTACCGAAGCCCTGTCTGTGTATCGGTCCATGTACTCCAACCCATGTCTGTATCTAAGTACACGGCGTGCCATCTGGCTATGTACTGTTGACCGTGTCTGTGTAATATCTAAAGTAAATGATGAGTCAACCGAGGAGGGTCACATGTCGTGTGACAAAGGTCACATGCCATGTGATCCTTAACTTTGGCCAAACCCTAGAACCACAGCCAGGGGACCCCACACACCATGTAATCTCGGATTACACGCCATGTGTTAAGAGATTTTCCAGAATCCCTGGTCCTTCCTCCCAATGACATCCGTATTGCTTCCACCTTTCGATCCAGATTTAATCAAGCCTAAATACATGGATATTTTTCTTAAAATCCTAACCATTGATGTGAAACACACTCTGTCTATCAAATATGGTTGTAGATTGAAGGTGTTTGTCTGGTTCGTCTTCCATGTTTGAAGCTCAAAAATCAGGGGTTGGAAAACCACCTCGATCCATCCACCACCATTTTCATCACACCTCTATTGCATCACAATGAGTCCAGATCTAAAATCTGATATTTTTACATCAATAATCGTGCATGAAACAATCGATTAATCGGTAGGGAGTCGAACCAAAAACCAAGGGGTCACCTGTGATGAATGAGAAAAGAAGGAGAAAAGCACAAAGAACAAACCTAAGGAACTAACCACATCCATTGTTTGTTTTGTCCTTGATCTATTTCTATAATAATGATAAATGAAGAAGATTGAATAACCATGACTAATTTCTCACATAAACCAAACATAATAAAACCCATACCAGCAAGTTGATTGATCCACAAAACAATCCATTCATCGATTTATTTGTGATCATCATAGAAATTTAGAATTGGGAATTAAAAAATTGAAATGCATGCCCTACCTAGAGTTTGGATTGATCGTTGATGAGTAACAATTGTGTTTTCACCTTTGACGATATCCTCCAACTCTGATGGTACGAAAATCCACGATCCAATCTTGATTCATTGTCTTCAGCCAAGAATGCTCTCCTCCAATGGTGTCTAGGTCTCCAGGGTTTAGTTTCCAACCCTGAGAAAAATTCCTTATCCATTAACTTATAGGGGGATCCGGTTGTTGTGTTGAATAAAATAAAATAAAATATTTATTTTTAATTTATTTTATTAATTTTTCACCCAAAAAACTTTTTCACAAACAACCCACACCGAACAGTTTTGGGTCACACCTAAGGTAAAACCACCATTATGAATCCAATAGTACCCTAATATATTTTATCCATGCACATATTTATGATTTATTCCACTTTTTCAGTAAAACCATGCACACATGCTATTAAATATATTTAATATATTTCAAACATTTGTTTTGGACACACTGGGCATCAGAATCTCACGTCATCTCAGTACCTAGTCTTGAAAATAATCCATATAATATCTAAAAATAATACACAGAAAATATGAGATGTTATATTCTCTCCACCTTGGGGCTTTACGTCCCCGAAAATCCAAAACAAGGCCTACTCAAATAGATGATAGTACTGATCAAGAATCTAAGACTCACTTTTCCATGTGCTCTCCTAGAGATTCTTGTGCTGCCACTAGACACACACAAATGGATGATGATCCTTAATCTCCACTGGGTACTTAGAAAAAGTCGTTCTATCCTCGATGTCTAGCTCGCCACAGTCGATGACATGTGATGGGTCAGGCACATACCTCCTGAACTACGACACATGGAAGACATCGTGTACTCGATCTATTTGAAGAGGTAGAGCCAAGTGGTACACCACCTCTACAACTCTAAAAAATATCTGTAAAGGGATAATGAACCTCATAGATATTTTTCCACCCTATCCAAATCTCTATAATCCACGTCGAGGTGAAACCTAAAGGAACACATGGTCTCCTTCCTTGAGCTCCAAATGCCTCCATCGTCTGTCAGTATAAAACTTATGATGGATCTATGTAGTCTTAGTCCACTCTTGGATGATTTAAACCATTTCTGTAGTATCTCTTACTAACTATGGTCCCATGAGTGATGACTCTCTTGGTCCAGTCTATCAAAGTGGTGACCTACAGGGTCACCCGTACAAAGCCTCAAATGGTGCAATACCAATGGTGGAATGATAAATGTTGTTGTACAAAAACTCTACCAGTGGTAGGTGATCCTCCAAACTATGGCCAAAGTCTAACGTGAAAGTTTGCAGCATGTCCTCCAGAACCTGGATGGTATATTATTTATGGACATCCATTTGTGGGTGAAATGATGTGCTCAAGAATAACTGGGTCCCAAACACCTCCTTTAATCTCTTCCACAAACAGGATGTGAAGAGAGAATAACGATCAGAAATAATTATCAATGGAACTCCATAGAGTCAAAATATCTCCTATATATAGAGGTGTCCCAATATCTCTTCTGAACTCTTCTCTCAGATAGCTAGGAAGTGGGTCGACTTGGTGAGTCATTCAATGATCACCTAGATTACATCATGTCCCCTAAACATATGTGGTAAGCCCATCACGAGGTCCATAGATATCCCATCCCATTTCCATTATATCACCTCAAGGGGTTGATCTAAACCCTTTATTACCTAGTGTTAAACTACCACTTACTGATAAGTAAGGCATTGAGAAACAAAATTTTCAACTTCTTTCTTCAACCCTGGCCACCAAAACTAACATTGGAGGTCCTGGTACATATTTTACACAAATGGATGTACTGCTAAAGGGGACATATGAAACTCCATCAGAACTTAATACCATAACATGATTAGTACCGTCATGCGTTATATGAAAAGAATGATGTGATACCCACCACTAGAAAATCCATCAGGATCATGTCCTATGGATATTTGAGCACATAGGGTCTCCAAGTTGGTGTCCCCAAGTTGTACCTCCCTGAGTCGCTGTAAGAGTAGAGGGTTAACAACCATCGACTTGAGGTAAGCTACTCCATCTCTATCAATAAAGGATAACTGCAATGAGGACACATTATCTGATGCCTCATTCAACAACTATGAACTAGATATCCTACTGAGAGAATCTTCCACCACCTTCCCCTTCCCAAGAGTATAGAAAATCTCAAAGTCATAGTTCTGGAGGAACTCTATCCATCACCTCTATCTCAAGTTCATATCCTTCTGAGAGAATATATAATTGATAATCTTGTGGTTATAGTAGATGAAAAGCTGCTCTACCATCAGGTAGTGTCACCACATCTTCAAAGAGAATACTACCGCTGCTAACTCAAGATCGTGGGTCACATAGTTATTCTCATGTGGCCTCAACTGGCATGAACCATAGGCAATCACTGCTTGCCTCTGCATCATTACACAACCAATCCTGGTTCCTTATGCATCGTATAATACCATGTACTCGACACCTTCCTCCGATAACCTCAATATGGGAGATCTTGTCAACCTTTGCCTCAGCTACTAGAAGAACTACTGACACTTTTCTATCTACACAAAAGACTACCCCTTTCATTTCAAAGCTATCAAGGGTGATTCCACTCTGGAGAAGTCAGGTAAAAACCTTCAATAGTACCCTGACAATCTATGTAACCTCCACACCTTGGTAACACTCTTGGGTGGCTCCCAAGTAAGCACTGGCTAAACCTTTGCTAGATCCACTACAAATCCAGCCTCTGAGATGAAGTGTCCTAGAAAATGGTCCCATAGATTTTAGAACTAGTACATTGATATATTAATATAAATTTGGTGTTCTCAGAGTGTGTCCAGGTCCATTATCAAGTGTTTCACATGCTCCTCCTCAGACACTGAATACACTAGGATTTCATCAATGAATACTACCATGAACTGGTCTAAGAAAGGTTGAAAGATCCGGTTCATGAGTCCCATGAAAACTGATGGGGTGTTTGTCATGCCAAAAGACATCACCAAATACTCATAGTAAACATAACAACATATTAATTCCATCTTCAGTGTACACTCATCCCGTACTCATAGTTGGTGATAACATGATCTGAGGTCAAACTTTGAGAACCATCATGCCCCTTTCAGCTAATAAAAGTGGTAATAGATCCTCAATAGTGGATAATTTTTCTTCACGGTCATCTGTATTAAGAACCAGTAATACACATATAACCTCAAGATCCCATCTTCCTTCTTAGAAAATAAAACTGGGGCTAATTAGGGTGAAATACTGGGTCTTACAAATCCCTTTATCTGTAAGACCTCCAATTGAACCCTCAATTCACAAAGATCTGCGAGACCCATCTGATATGTAGGTGTAGATATTGGTGTCATCTTGGGGTTGTAGATATATATATAATTCTATCTCCCCATGGGAAGGTAAAACTGAAACATCTTCAGGAAAGGCATCCTCATACTCCACCATCACTAAATGAAATTGAGGACTCATCATCCACTGTACTGAGGGTTAGGCTAGCCAACTGATGAGTAATCTGATACACCATCTTATACGTGAGCCCATCCCAAATTTCCTGGATTTCCTTTTCACAAAAAAAGAAAAAATTGGTCCCATCACTATGGACACACCACACTCTTCACCTAAAACAATCAATCTGAGAATGAATTGTGGATAACCAGTCCATACCAATAATGATGTCGTAAGGCCTCGATGTCACTACCAAGAGACCCTAACTGAAACTCTCATATCCAAGAGTCATATAACACTATCAAAACCAATGTGTTATCATTGAATCTCCTCCCATATGAGTCTCTAAGCATAAGGTTCGACTCAACAGTTCAACCAGAATCTCCAATTCTTGAACAAAATTCATGGAAATAAAAGAATAACCAGCACCTGTGTCTATCAAAACTAAAGCTAAGGTGGAAAATACATAGATCGTACCTCATATAATCCCCATATCCTTAGGATCATAGGCCTCCATAGCTTTTAGCTGGCCGCATCCCTACCCACCAGCTCCTTGAACCTGGCATGGACCACCTGGGGGCAGAGCAGGTAATAAGTTGAACCTCCGAACACCTCCTACTGCCCTACTGGTCCCTCTACCACATATGCCACCCTACGGACCACCCATGATCCTATCTATTTATATATCTATGTGTTCCCTCAACCATCTCTCGATCAGTTATATGATGGGTCGAGTAATCTCATGACAGATGTCCCTGACCGTCGTAAGAGAAACACCGTCTGTCCCTTGGCTTATTTGAGCCACCCTGGGATCCCTACACCACTGACCTTGAGTCTTGGAATCACCTCCTGAAGTTCCTGAACCACTTGGATATCTATGACTACCATTGGCTAACTACTAACAAGGTCTCAGATACCAGGTGATTACTACTAGCTCCCAATACTGGTGTCTACTTTTCTAGAAAAATTTCCACTGATAGGGCTCTCTGAAGTACCCATCATAGGTAGAAATGATAATGGATACTATTGATTCCCTAATGTCCCAGAAAAAGCCCTAAACAAAGGCCTGATACCTAAAGAACTGGTCCCGTACCATATCAAAAGAGTAGCATGATAGATCTATAAACTTTTCTGAATACTCTTCCATGGTCATACTGCCCTACTGCAGATGTAGAAGCTCTTGTATACATACTAATCAAAATGTGGCCAGACAAAACTCCTCCATGAAGAGATGCTTGAAGTCTGTCCAGAAGATATCTGTTTATTCATGTGACTGAGTCACCAAGCTCCACCGTCACCCCGCAGAGCCCTAAAGAATACTCGCAACAAGGACTGCTGTCTAATTGTTAGGCGTCCTAACAAGGTGAAAAACATGGGTGACTGCCTCTAGCCAATACACATCCATATGGGGGTCTAACTCACCCAAAAAATAGGTATTTCACTACGTATAAAAATCATGAAATGTGTTCAGCCTACGTGCATCCTCATATGATAGTGCTGGTACCAAATACTACTCAACAGATGGTCGTATATCTGGAAAACCATCCATAGGTACTATCTCTAGTACAAGCCCCTGTACCGATGCCACATCACTAGGCAGATCATCCTCATGATCACATGGTGGAATCCTGACTGGCCATCTATGTAGAGGCATCCTAAAATAAAATAAGGTGTGTCATGGTCAATAGAGTATATCTGGGGAGTTGACTCAAGAAGGACATGGAAAACACAATCATTCCTAGATGATGCATGTACCATTGTTTTTCCCTATAACTAGTGTTCTCATGTACCAAGTTGAAAAGTAGGTGATCAAAGTCCTAGTGTATAGATACGACAACCCCACACCAACAATGGAGTCCCTGGATTGAAATCCAAACTTGAAACACTTAAAAATATTTTCCCAAACCAATCTCACAGACTCTTAGTCCTAAAAGTAGAAACAACCACATTTGACACTACTTTTTCACAACCTAACCCACTGAGTTCTGATCCATGACTACCCCAAGCTCACCTCTAATAGGTCAAGGGAAGGAGACCATCGCTAAGTAGGCATATTAAAAAAATGGGAGGCATTATCCTAAAGCACCTACACACACACACACAAACTCCAAGACACACAATGATTAAATGTAAATAAACTAAAAGAATTAATGCATACATCTAAGATCCCACAACAAAGCATGACAATGAAAGTACTGTAAATAGAAAAGGGGCAAAAAAAAAAAAATCCCAAAAAAACTGTAAAGTGTCCAACCTACTCCAAGGGTGAGAACTAAGTCAAAAGTACACTCCTAGTAGACACCTCAGTCTGTCAAGCTCCAACTATGCTCCACCTACTCCCTATCCTCCTAAGACACCATAAAAAGTGTCACCATCTACACGAGACATGGCATGTGTGGGAGAAGCTCGTGCATGAGTGATTATAACAATACTCAGTATAAAAACCTGAAACCACTAAACATAAAGCACCAATTATATTCAAATCAATACAAGGTGTAACATATATAATAAGAAAAAACCCAGATATACTTATGAGAGACACCATGCCATCATACGGTCATAACCAACTATTAGCCACAATATTTTGTTTGAAGCAATGCTCATTATGGGAGAACCCACTCCTCAAGACATGATACCATTAGAGACACTTGAAAAAGAGGTCTAGGTCATTGGGACCTACCCAAGTAAGCTCACTGGTCTAAGGGGACCATGATACACAAATATAGAGTCATGCCCATAACTGCTGGGGGACACCACGAACCCAATCTGGATCAACCCGCTGTGTGGGGGAACATATGACAATGATTTTACAAACCCTAATGATGTATCCCTCTAGATAGAGGATCAATATCCTACCTAGGGATCTCACACTGATTCCATAAACTCCACTAAGTATGATAGAGGATCGCACTCCAATCTCATGGAGGGACACCACAACTCTATTTAAGAATCCACCTCTATAGGGGATTACAATCTAATGATGTGGATGTAATTACACACTATACCCTTGAGGAAAAGGACCAAGGGAACAAAATCAACCTATACTGGTCCTAACTTGGAAAATGAAGATCCTTAAACACTCTTAGTGAGATTAAAAAACATGTCACAGGGGTATATGATGTGTATAGCTATCCCAAGTCCTACCCATGTGGAAGAGCCTCACACGACTTGTAGTCTCCATATACACAGTGTGTCCAGCTATACCAAGTCCTGACCATGTGTAAGAGACTCACACAACATGTAGTCTCCATATACACAACATGTAGGATAAGTACATGATGTGTAAAGACACACAGTTCCCTACCTATGTTGCTTGGCCGTGTCTATGTACCGAAGTCGTGTCCTTATACTGGTCTATGTATGCCAATCCGTACCCGTTTCTAATTACAAGGCATTTTATCTGGACATGTGTTTCTACCCATGTCTGTGTACTATCCTAAGTACATGATGAATCAACAAGGGAGGGTCACACACCATGTGACAGGGGTCACACACTATGTGATCCTTAACTCCATCCAAACCATAACACCTCGGTCATGGGTCCCCACATGCTGTGTAATCCCAAATTATATGTAGCGTGTTATGATATTTTCCAGAATCCCTGGTTATTCCTCCCACTCATGTTCTCATTTCCATTATCTTCAGATCCAGCTTCAATCAATCCGAAATACGTGAATCTACTCCAGACGAGCCTCACCACTGACAAGAAACACACTCCGACCATCGAATCTAGTTGGAAATCTAAGGTGTTTTTTTTCTAGTTCATCTTCCATGTCTGAAGCTTGAAAATCAGGGGTTTCCAATCCGCCTCGATCCATCCACCACCATCACTGTCACACCTCCTTCACATTTCACTAATTCCAGATCTACAATCTTAGATCGCTACACCAAGAATCACACATGCAATGATCGATTTGTTATTAGGGAGTCGAATTGTGAACCAATGGGTCACCCAAAATGAACGAAAAAAGAGGATAAAATCACAAGGGAAAACCCTAAGGAAAAAACATCTGAATTTGTTCATTTCGAGCTCGACCTATTACCATAATAATGATAAATGAAGAGGATTGAATAACCATGAATAATATCCCACACAAACCCTATAGAATAAAACCCTTCCCAAAAAGAGATCAATATGCAAACCAATCCATTCATCGACTGATTTGAGATCATCAAAAAAATTTAGAATGGGAAATTAAACAATTGAAACACATTACCTACCTTGATTTTTGATTTATTGTTAATGAGGAACAGTTGAATTGTATCCATTGATGAGATCCTCCAACTTTGCTGTCACGTCGATACATAATCCAATCCTGATCCGTTGTCATCCGCCTAGAACACTCTCCTCCAATGGAGGTTAGGTCTCCATGGTTTAGCGTCCAACCCTGAGAAAAATTCCTTACCCGTAAAATTATAGTGGGAGTAGGTGATGTGCTGAAGAAAATAAAATAAATTATTATTTTTTATTTATTTAATTAATTTCACACCCTGATAATTTTTTTTCACAAACAACCTGTACCAACCAATGTTAGGTCATGCCTAGGGTAAAACCACCATTCTTAATCCAATGGTGCCCTCAAATTTCTGATCTAGACACTCATTTAGGAGTTATTCTACTTTTTTAGGAAAACCATGCGTGCATGCTATTAAATATATTTAATATATTTAAAAAATTTGTTCTAGGCACACCAGGCCTCAGAATCACACGCTGTCTCAGTGGATGCTCTAAAAAATAATCCATATAATATTTAAAAATAATATATGGAAAATATGAGATGTTACACTTATCAAATCATCTTTATTCTTCTTGAAACTTCTCAAATATTCTCACATATTTTGCTCTTTTTTGATTTTATAACCATTCTTTAGTCTGATCCTGATTGTCATTTCATTTTTTTTCATTACGATAAAGACATATGCATGACAATAGATTATTCATTACATTTATCCATACCAGTTGATCAAATGAAAAACAAATAAATTCTCATTAATATGCTTAGTAAAAACTGTTGGATATTAAACATTGAAACCATTCTATCATAAACATTGTTGTTACTTTGTTAGACTTTAGTTTCCTTTATTTTTCCATAAAAATAGTCACAAATTCTAAATATATCATCACCTATCATAAAAAATTCAATAACTACTTAAAATATTCCTCTTATTATTTTTTCCCTTAGACTAATGATAATGCATCCAATGAAGTCTAATGTTCATTGAATTTTATCAGTGTCAGCCTGTGCTTCATGAATCGGTCTCTATTTCATTTCGATGGATTGGTGTAACCTTCAATATGATTATTTGGAACAACATATTATCCAATGACTCTTGAACCATTTGATGAAAACAAACAATATTTCTTCTTTCTCTCTTGATTCACTTTTCAAGGTACCAAATCAGAGATTTCTTTTCTCTTGACCCAATTGAAACAAGACAATTCAACCTGATGAAAATGGTTAACTACATTATTGATCTTCATCCAGTTGATTAGTCTCTAACTTACTTACACGCATCTATCCAAACAATCTCCACTTTCTTTTCTTTTTCATTGGTCCCAAAAGATTCTAATAATAACAATTCCACCTTCTATTGATCGATGGCACATCACATCCGATAGACGGTACCAACAAAAACTTATTTCCTTTTCTAATTATAGTACACATAAAATTCCAATATTCACCAACTTCTTTCTCTGAATATTTATATCTTGTGTCTTATTGGTATGACTAAAAACTATAATATTCATCTTCTCATGTTTCAAACAAAACATCACATCCTTTAAACAATTCTGTGTTCAGTGATCATGCATTGATAAACTAAGACTGAAAGACTTGGTATTCAAACATTCTTCTTCCACAAACTCCAGCTTATGTAATGAATTATTAATGACTTTGATAACTTTATATTCAGTGTGGAATCATCTTAATTACACTGGAAATTATTTTAACTTCCCATACTTCTATCATATTATTTCTTTCCAACCAAAATTCAACCCGATTGGATACACTTGTTCTCCCCCTTTCCTTCATAAGGATTTCATCACAAGTTTCCTAGACAACTTATGATCTATGAGAACTCCAATATCAACAAGTCATAATTAGGTTTACATTGGATCCATTCAAACTCTGATACAATTACTCATTACGATTGAAGATTTCATTTTGGACCCATGGTGAGTCCAATAAACATTTTCTTCCAGAAAACTTCTTCACAATCTGATGGAATTTATTAATCCTTTTATATCCGATATTATCATTACAATGGTGAGCCTGATCACCAAATATTACAAAGTTATGAAATTTCCTTTCTCTAAGAAAACAAAATATAACACTTTCAACACAAAATTCTTCTTTCTTCCAAAAACATCTTCCTACCAACTTGGTCACAATAATAACCCCTTTGGATTTTTTTATCAACCAATATTCATAAATCACTGAACTTTGTGACCTCAAGAAATGGATTAATTATGAAAAATTCTAAGCCTATGTGGGTTAAATCATTATAGGAAACAAGATCCATTAATAGAAAAACCATTCTATCCAAAATTTTCCTACAACCATCCCAACAAACTATTAGAATAGTTCACACACTTACATGTTGAATTCACAACTTACCCACAAATCCCCTATACACATGCATCCTTAAAAGGTTTAAAACATATAAATGGATAGATTTATGAAACAATTTTCCCACTTGAAAACACTATCCAAATAATATATTAGATAGGGGATAAAAACACATACCTCAACCTTGATGATAAATTGGTTGGACACCCATGTTCAAACTTAGTCTGAAAAAATGATTCCTTCGGTAATGGTTTTGTGAACATGTTAGAAACTTGTTCTGATGTAGGAACATACTCTATATTTAATTCATTATTATCCACATTCTCTTTAATGACGTGATATTTTATGTCAATATGTTTTTAAGGATAATGTTTTACTAGGTTTCTTGTAAGTTTTATATAACTTTGATTATCACAACCCAAAAGAAATAGAAACTTTACTTAAACAAGTATTGAGTCTTCATCTACATAAGTTGGGTAGTATCTTGAGTGGAATCAATATAATCAACTTCAGTAAATCTAAGATTTATTGAATTTTATTTATTTGTATGATAACTTACACAAGTTTTCCCCAGGAATAAAACCCCACCAGATGTGGATCTTCTATCATCAACATTTCCCTCCCAACCAGAATTTTAATACCCAAACAAGTCAATAATTTCTGAGCTATCATACCTAATTATGAAATTTGATGTTCCTTTGATATATCTAAGAATTATTTTTCCAGCCAATAAATTTGATTCTTTTAGAGAAATCTAAAATCGTGCACATAAGGTAACTACATAAATAATGCTAGGTCTTGAGGCAGTCAAATACAAAAAACATCCAATCAACTTATGAAACTCATTAGAGTCAACCTCCTTTCCTTCTCTATCTTTAGTAAACTTGGTTCCCACTAAAATTGCCTGTAAAAATTGGTTTTGAATTTTCCATTACAAACATCTTAATAATTTCCTTAGCATAATTTTCTTGAGAAAGAAATATGTGTTTCTTATTTTGTGGAAATTTTAACACAATAAATTATTTCATTTCACCCAACATGGAAATTTCAAATAAATTTTCATCTCTTCAGTGAATCATTAATAAGTTATTTCATCATTACCATAAAAGATAATGTCATCAACATAAACAATAATATTGAGTGAAAATTAGTGACTCTATTTGATGTATAGATTACTATAAACTATTCCTTTCTTAAAACTCATCTTTCTTAAGCAGGTATCCAATTTGGAAGACCATGCCCTCAGAGGTTGTTTTATCCCATACAAGGATTTCTTCAACCTAAACCCATAACTTTCATCCTTCCCAAAAAAAAATCCACATGGTTTTTCAATACAAAATTCCTTATCAAGGTCACCATTAAAATATTATTATTTCACATCCATCATAAATTTTTTATAACTTCATTGTATGGATATATAAAGATAGATTCTTATTGTTTATAACCTTTCAGGTGGAGAAAAAGTCTCATCAAAATCAATACCTTCAATTTGTGAGTAACCTTTTCACACTAATATTTCTTGGTTTCTTATCACTTAAATATATTCATTGATCTTGTTTCAAAAAAACCACTTTGTTTCAATATTTATTTTGTTATTTGGATTAGGTATGTGTTCCCAAGTATCATTCTTTTCAATTTGATCCAACTCTTCATTCATATTCTGAACCCATTCTGGATGCTCAAAAGATTCATTGAATTTTTTCAGCTCAAATTATAAATACAAGTAAGTATGTGTAATAGATTTTTATGTTATTCTTGTCTGAACCATTTGATTTTGATCACAAATAATGTTTTCAGCTTCCACTTGCTTCCTCATTCTGGGATGATATTTTCAATATTCTTCCTCATAACTAAAAATAGCTGAGTTTGATTCTTCTTCTGGAGTAGGATTAGAATTTTTTTCATCCTTATCAGAATTGTTAACAAAAATTATTTCATCATGTTTATCTTTATTATCTACATGAGTTTTTTTAGACTCTTCCTCAGTTTGTTCAATTAATTTTACATCAAAAAAATTAAACTAATCTTCCTATTTCTTTTTTGAAACGTTTATATCATCTTCCTTCTAGAGTATAGACAATAAAAATTCCATCTTCACCTCTCTGTTCAAACTTTCGAAGGTTTCAACCTTTTTTTGATGCATGGACTCCCAAAACCCCTTAAGTGTTTCAATCTTGGTGTTTTTTAATAGAAAATTTCATATAGAGTCACATATAAACATGGCCTCTAGAAACATTGGTTTTGAATATAAATATTAGTGTTAATGGATTTCCTCCAAAAGTAATGGGGGAGACCATGTTCAAGTAATATGGTTTTCCATATTTCAACTAGACTTATATTTTTTCCTTTCAGCAACACCATTTGGTTGAGGAGTGTATGGTGTACTAAACTCATGCTGAATTCCATGATTCACAAGATAACTTTAAAAATATTATTTTTTTTATTCACCACCATTTTATATTCTCAACTTCTTCACTGAATACTCACATTACTTCTTAGATTTTATCATGAAACTTTTAAAAAATTTCAGATCATCTGACTTATGTTTCATATACATAAAATAATTAATACAAGTAAAGTCATAAATGAAAGTAATGAAGTAATTATCTTCATGAGTTTGTTTTCTCATTGTCCCAAAAATATCTAAATGAATAAGTTCCATGGGTTATTTTGATCAAATGTTTACTTCCTTATGCATAAAGTTTATAATATTTCCTTTTTGACCAATTATGAAACACCAATCTCTTCTTCTTGACATATCAAGAATAACACATACACTGTCTCACATTAATAAATTTTTCTTGATTCTATAAAACATGGGTCCCATTATTTTAGGCCACAAATGATTCTCTTCAACCATGATTAAGTAACAATAGTTTTAAACATCAACAAATTGGAAGATGTTTCCTTTTGTATGTTGGTCTCTTGTAACAACTTTTACATCTTCCTATATTTAAAAAAAACCCATGTTTTATGAAAAAAACTTTGTTTCCTTTATCAAAAAAAATTATGAAACACTTAATAGGTTGTGTTTTAGTCCATCAAAAAACAAATATTTCTAAGATTTCAACTTTTCTTCCCCAATAATAGAAGATCCAAAACCTTTTATTTTGAGGGATTTATCATTTCCAAATGTCACTATTCTTTCTTTAATGTATTTTACATTATTAAAAAATTTTAAGTCTCATATCATATGGGAAGAACACACACTATCGAAGATCCAAGTTTTTTTTATCCTTTTGTAGCTTTTAGATCATTTTCTTCAATAAGATATTTTTATTTCCCTTTATATTTCTTCACATACAACTTATGAGAATTGTTAAAAATATTTTTTTTCCAGTAACAAAACAAGACATTTATTTACAAGATTTCCAGGTTTTTCACATCCTTCACAAATAGTTTCTAGATGTTGGAAGCTATTTTCAACTTTCACACCAACCTTCTCAACATTTTTCAAAACATAATCTTAGAATACTTTCTTTGAGAGGATTTAATCCCCCTAAAACTTTGGCTTCTATAATTTATGGAATAATTGTAATTTTTTTGATTAAACCAACACATATTTTCAATGTACTCAAATACATAAAAATACTAGCAGTATCCATTGAAATAATATTTACCTATATAACTTCTATACTATCTGGTGTTATGAGAACATTTCTTAAAAACCTTCTTATCTTTCTCATCAATTTTTTTTTGAAAACCAAACTTTCTGTTATCACCTAAAAACTCGTATTTATTTATAGCTTTATCAGAACTATAAGTTTCAGAAACTTTTTTAGACTCAAATTTTTTATAAACTTATGACTTCCCCACTTTATTGGTTTTGAACACATTCATAAGTTTCCTAACTTTCTTATTATTATAAAAAATTCTATATTTCTTATAAACATTTGAATTTAACTTTTGAACCTTCTTAGGTTTACCCTTTACAAAACTTTTAAAATCTTTAGAGATAGAGTTCTTGAAACTTGCAACCCTCTATTCAGATTTAAAATGTTTTTGTTAGAAAAGTTAGGATTCTTCTTCTTTTACTTTCAGCTTCACTTCCAGACGTTCATTATGATTATTTTCTTTCTCAATAGATTTCTTCAAGTCATCAATCTCTTCTAGAAACTTAAAATTATCATCAGGAAAACATTATTTATTATTTGTTGAAAAATGTTCATTTTTCAACTTCATAATTTATTTCTCAATCCTTCCAATATTTCTTAGATATTCTTTCAATTCTTCTTTCAGATGAATTTATAATAAAGTTTTTTCTTCTTCAAAACTACTACTTTCAAACTCTTCATTGTTAACTATTTCATTGAATGTATTTTATCCACAATTCTTAATATAATTTTAGGATTCAGATTCATTGTATTATTTATCATTATCATTGGATAAAAAAATTATCCTTTTGGATTTGGAGAAGTTTTTATCTTTACCTTTGGAATAATTTTTAGTCTTATCACCCTATTTATTTCAAGATATTCTCAGACTTATTTAATATTCATCACTATCCTCTTTTTTCTTTCTTCTAAGGAAATTAGCTAAAAAGTGCCCAATGGATCCACACTGAAAAGATTTCAAGGTAAGTTTTACCATATATTTACCTATAACTATTTTCCAATTTTTATAAAACAAGTATAAAATTTCATCAAGATTTTTATATACCTTATTTCTAGAATCTGAGTTAGTAATTTCATATTCTTCGAGAAATTTCTTAGATTTTCCTTACTTGGTATCCTTGAAGGACATTTCTCGATCAAATTTTGTTTTTTTTCCTTTTATAACTTTCTCCCTTCTCATTTTATAAGCAATAAGAGTACTATAAAGATCATCCAGAGATATAGTTTCCGGATCTCTATCTTCCAATGAGGAAACTTTGGAATCAAAATTTTTAGGAATAATTATCAAGATATTTTCAAGAAAAGTTGAGTATTCCAACTTTTCACGAAGACATTTAATGGTAATAACAATATCATCCACCCTTGTAAATAAATCACCAACATATTCATACTCACATATTTTCAAATCTTTATACTTTGGCCTCTAGATTTGTAACTTGGATTTCTTCACCTTTTTATTTCATTCACAAATGTTATTAAATTTTTCCCAGATACCTTTGTCAGTAGCAACTCCATTCACTCTTAGAAACTCACTTTTATAAAGTGATGAGAGTAATGTGTTCTTAGATCTTCTATCATTATCAATATTCTTATTATCAATAGATATAAGAGGAAATTTGTCTTCAATAGGATGAAATCCATCTATTGAAGCTTTAATAACATCATACCCAATATGCACAAGATAAGACAACATTCTATATTTCTATATATGATAGTTCTTCCCATAAAATACCATAATCCCTTTACTGTTCACAAAATTCATATTTTCCATCACAACTTCTCTTCAAAATCTTCAGCAAAGAGTAAACCAAGGGAACCTTTTCTAAGATACCAATTGATATTCTATAGCCATGATTAATGTATCAATGAGATGGGGAATGGGGTAAATTAGTGATATCGTTTTCTTTTAAGTTTCCTTACTTTTGAAACAAACTCCACCTCCTATTAAAGAGTTATCACATTTCTGAAAACAAAACAATCACACATCCACATGAACATAAGAATTTATAAGGTTTACTACTTAAAAAGAGTATCTATGTCCTTTATATGGTTTGAAAACAATCTAATACCACATAATCTACTAGAAAATAATCATTTTGTATGGATACAAAAAGTAGGATATACCCTTAAACTTATGTAGAAATTTGTTCAATACTATAGTTCACGTGCTTCAAGTATCACAAAATGATGTAATACAAGTTTGTGTAACAAGTTAATAAACTTTCACTAATTACTTCAAAACATGTTATTATGATGCATTGTCAACTTTCAAAAATGTAATCTTTTAAAAAATTATTTACTTTTATACCCAATAATAGGTAAGAACTTCTCTAGATTTCGTAATGATACTCAGTCCGATATCCCAGTCTGACTCATCAGTCCGATTGCTCAGTCTGGAAATACAAATCTACTAGAATACTACTGAAATAATTCTGAACTATTTATACCTCAGTATGGAAATCTTAGTCTAATTTCTAGGTCTAATGACCCAGTCTGATTTGAGAAACCACTAAATTTGGCATTCCTTATTGTTCTTCTGTCTGAAAAACTATGTCAGGTAAGCTCTATCTAGAAACTCCTTCTCACTAAAACTTCAGATATTCTCTCTCTTCCTCTGTATGTTAATAATGCTCTGATCCATCTAAAAGAACAAAATACACTCTGCCTTTTATAGGTGTTCCAAATTTGGTTTAGATGGGAATCTGAAATTTTTTCCCTCAACCAAATTTCACGAAACTTAAAATTCTCCTACATTATGAATACATATTTGACTTATTCTGCACTTCTCAACTCTTCTAAATTATTCTGAAAAGTTCTAGAATCTTCTCACATCTTTATCTCTCTTTAAACTTTCAAACCATTCTTTAGTCCGATTCTGATTTTAATTTTGTATTCTTCATTGCGATGAAGAAATATGTACAATGTTAGATTCTTCATTATGTTACTCTATACCAATTGATATGATGAAAATAAAATGACTTATCATTATGATTCTCAGTACCAACTGTTAGATATAAAACATTGAAACAATTCTTCCATAAACATTGGTTATACTTTGTAGACTTTATTTTCCTTTATTTTACTATAAACATAGTCATAAATTCTAAAGATATAAACACCTCTTGGAAGCACTTCAACAACTAATTCAAATAGTTATCTTTTTTTCTTTTCCTTATACCAATGATCCAACTTATAATGAAATCCACCATTCAATGAATTTTATCAATGTCAGCCTATGATTTATAGATCAATATCTATTTAATTCTGATGGATCAATGTCACCTCCAGTCTGATGAGTTAAAACCACACATTTTTCGATGAATCTTTACACATTTCATGAAAATAAACAACAGTTCTTCTTTCTCTATTGATTCACTTGTTAAGGTACCAAATAAATTATTTATTTTCTCTTGAACTAATTAAAACAAAACAATTCAACCTAATTAAAATGGTTGAACACATTGTTGATCTTCATACGATTGATCAGTCTCTAACTTCCTTACACACATCAGTCCCAAAAAAATACACTTAATTTTATTTTTCATTGGTACTAAAAACTTCCAATAAAAACAATTCTACCTTGGATTGATCAGTGACATATCGCATCCAATGGATGATAAAAATAACAACTTCTTTCCTTTTTTTGATTATAGTACACACAAACTTCCAGAATTCACAAACTCATTTCTCCAAATATTTTTATCTTGCATCTTATTAATCTAACTAAAAAACAGCATCTTCGTCTTCTATTGTTTAAAAAAAACTTCACAACCTCTAAACAATTTTGTATCCAGTGATCTCACACTGATAAAATAAGATCAGAAGACTTGGTATTTAAACTTTCTTCTTTCACAAACTCTAACTTGGGTCATGAATTCTTCATGAATTTGATAACTTTATAATAAATATAGCATTATCTAACTTACAAGGTAAAGTATTGTAACTTCCCATCCTTTTAGCATATTCTTTCTTTTCGACCAAACTTCAATCCAATTGGCAACACTTTTTCTCCCCATTTCCTTCATAAGGCTTGGACAAAAAGTTTCCCCTACAACTTATGATTTATGAGAACTCTAAGATCAGCAATACATCATCCAGTTTATATTTTATCCATTCATACTATGATACACTTACTCATTATAATTGAAACTTTCATTTCTGACCCAAGATGAGTATGATGATCCTTTTCTTCTAGAAAACTTCTTCAAAGTCCAATGGAATTTATTAATCATTTGTGTCTAATATTATAATTAATATAGAGAGTCCTATAACTAAATATTACAAAGTGAGGTGATTTCCTTTCTCTTTGATAATAAAATAAAACACATTCAGTACAAAATTCTTCCATCTTTCAAAAAAATTTTCCTTCTAACTTATTCCCAACAACTTGTAGTGCCCTTAGTGTTATCTACACCAGTTGAAGCTTAGGATTTCTTGTTTGATGTGTTCTAGGGGTGTGGAATGGTGATGGGGTAGCACTAATTAGTGGTATATTTCTTATTACTATAGATATAATCATATAATGTTATCCATTGAATGGATTGTATGTATTCTATACATGAAGTCATCAACTGATTCTAGAGGAGAGTTTTTTTCCCGATTTGGAGGGTTGTTTAGTTGTGTTCATTGGTGATAGAGGTTATTAGATGTGTAGAAGGAAAGTGGAGCCTCTTTTGTCTTTTTTGGCGAAGCTATTCATGGAAGCTCTGGCAGGGGATGTTCCTAGGGTTGTGGAGGAGTTCATTTATGTTTTCTTAGGTGAGGTTATATCACTACCCCCTTGATGTGACATCAATTTTGGGATGGATTTACAACCGAGAACATATCTGATTTCAATATCTCCCTATAAAATGTTACCAAAATCAGTATGTGAGTTGAGATTGTAAGTGGATGATCTCATGTAGATGGGTTTCATTCGATCTAGTGTGCCACCATTAGGTAATCTAGTGTTGTTCTATAAGAAGGAAAATGATGGTTTGAGGTTATGTGTAGACTACCATAGGTTGAATTCGGCAATGGTTATGAATTATTACCTATTTTTTGAGGATAAATGATCTATTTTACCTTATAAAGGGATCTAGTTGATTTTTAAAGTTTGAATTGTGGTCAATATATCACTAGATGAGTGTGAAAGATGAGGATATCCCAAAGACTACCTTTTGGTTAAGGTATTGGAACTTTGAGTTTTTAGCCATGTCGTTCAATGTCACGAACACACCAGATATGTTAATAGGGCTCATGAACTCAATATTCTGTAAATGCTTGGACGGTTTCATCATCATTCTGATCAATGATATCTTAATCTACTCAAAGTAAAAGGAGAAACATTCCAATCATATCAGAGTTGTCTTAAAGGTTCTTCAACACCACCAACTCTATGGAAAGCTATCTAAGTGAAAGTTTTGGATGTGATAGGTGCATTTCCTTAGACATGTGGTCATAGAAATGTCAAATATCTAGGTATTTATTTCTTGGGAAATAAATAATAACATGGAATAAGTTTACAATTTTATTGTTTTAGATGGCTATTATCAAAGGTTTGTATCTAATTTCTCTCATTTTACATCCCCATTGATAATTTTGAGCAGGAAGGACTAGGATTTTATATTTATTGGTCAATATTAAGTTTCATTTGGTTACCTAAATGAGAGGCTAGTCAGTTCTCAGTGCTTTGGTTTCCTAATGAAGGTATGATTTTTGAGGTTTTATGTGACACTTCCCATTTATTCTTGGTATGAATGTTGATAAAATAGAGAGTAGTGATCTCTTATGGGTATATAAATTTATGTCCCCATAAGTTCAACTATGATACTCATGATATAGAGCTAGTGGTAGTTGTTATTTCAACAAGGTTGTGGTGATATTATCTCATTGGTGAGTGCTTTATGGGTTTTAAATATCACAAGATCCTAAAATATGTTTTCTATCAATGGGATTTGAATCCACACCAATAAATATGGATGGAGTTTTTCTAGGATTATGATTTTTATATCTCTTATACCATGGTAAAGGTGAATTTTGTTTCTGATGCATTTATTCAGAAGTCCCAGGGAGATTTTGTTTAGGAGTATTCTAATGTTTAAAAAGGGATGATAGAGATTTTAGTAATGAATATTTATATGAGGGAGATAAGTGGTTGATATTGTCATCATTAGATGAATATTGATTTGTCTTTGATGTAGGAGGGGGGGGGGGAGTCTTAGTGGAGAGGCTCAGAGGTAGAGGTGATACATGACCATGTTGGCCATGGTGATGCTCTGGAGGGACGATTAGAGGGTGGTCAAAACTAGATGTTGTTTCATGGGAGGATGCTTGTTCCATTAGTAGTGTATGGGATATTTCTCTTTGAGTTTCATATATAACCATTATTGTTACATCCTAGTGTGAGAAATATACATTGTGGATTAAAGATATAGCTTTAGTAGACGTGGATAAAATGAAGGGTGGAAGATTTTGTGGTGAAGTGTCTAGTCTGTCAGCAGGTGAAAGCAGAACACCATGTTACTGGAGATTTTTTACAATCCATGGATGATCCTAATTGTAAATAATAGGGAATAATGAAAAATTTCATCACTGAGTTACCTGGTGCTCAGATAGTTTGTTATGTAGTTGGAGTGATAATGGAATTACTGATGATGTCAACTCATTTTATGGAAAACCATGAGTTAAGTACCATGGATGTCTTGGTAAGGCTATATGTGGATGATGTGGTTAGTTTTTTTAGAGTACCAAGTACCTTTATCTATAATTTAGATCCTAATTTTACCTCATGGTTCTGGAGGGGATTTTATCATGCTTTCAGCTACCAGTTGTACCTTAACATGCTTTCCACCCTAAGAAGAATGGACAAACGGGGTGGAAAATACCAAAACTTGAGGATATGTTGCGAACTTAAATCCTAGAATTTGGAATATCATAGGTAAGACAACTATATTTGGTCAAGTTTTCAGAAAAAAATATACCACTTGTCCATTGTCAAGGATCTATTTGAGGTATTGCATGGGTGGACATTTCATTCCCCATTGTGCTGAATAGAGGTTATAAAGTTAGAGGTACTTGGTCTTGATGTGGTATAGATCATGAATGAGAAGATATATCTAGTTAGAGAGTATATTGGGGTAGTGTAGGACCATTAGAAATCCTATGAGGATCATATACAGAGACCCCTAGAGTTTGAGTTTGGATACCATGTGTTCTTGAGGGTATCCCCTCGATGAGGTAGTGGAGGATTGTAATGGGAGTGAGATTTCTCACCATATCATTGGTATATTTGAGGTTTTGGTGTGAGTTTGAAAGGTGGTGTGTCGATTATAACTACGACTACTACTAGATAAGATCCATGATATCTTCCATGTGTCCCACAATTTCCATCATCTTCATGACGACTACCACATAATCGAATGGGGAGGGTTGGATATTGAGGATGACTCAATGTTCATGGAATGACCAATAGATATCCAATATCATCAAGATAAGGTTCTTCATGGATAAACCATCCTCTTAATTCATGTTTTGTGAAGGAATGGTGTCTTAGAGGAGAGTACTTGGGTGTAAGAGATGCAGATGCATTCCTAGTAATAAGAGTTGTTTTGAACTTTTCTTTGTTCTATTTTACTTGATGATGTGATGTTTGGATATTTTTTCCTTATAAGATGTTTTTTAACTTTGATGATGTGATGTGTGATAAGTATTATGATATGTGAAGAAAGTAAAACCTTATTTATAATCAAGACACGGTATTCTATGACATGTATAAAAACCATGTAGGTGATTCATTTCCACCCAAATTAGATAATATCTTGATATTAGAGATGACACTTCTTGATTTTTGTGCTCAGGGTAGCACTGTGTATTGGTTTTGGAAGATGTTGTCTTGGTCTATGTGGTGGATGAGGTGGTTTTTAAGATGGATATGTAGAAAATTGGTGGATTTTGGTTGGTGTTGGGTGATGTGGTGTTGTTCTTGGTGAGAGATAGTGATGTGGTTGTGTGGGTTGTTTTGTATATGTTTGGTTTAGTGTGTTTGGATTATAGTAGTTTTTAGAGTGTAATAATATCCATGAGAGGTATCACATGGTATGGTTGTTTAGACCGCTGTTTTTGGGTTTGGTTTTGATTATCTAGGACTAGAATCATTTTATAGATATCTGATGTAATGGTTCATGCCTTCTTGGTCCATTAATTTTCCAATTTTGTTGTTGGGGGTATTTGGAAGAGTATTGAGGAGGGTTTGGTGGAGGTTGGAGCTATAAAAAGGATAAATAAGGTGTTTTATGATGTGAAGATGATTCATGATGTGATTTTGTGTTTCATGGAATGTAAGGTGGGTGATTCATGACTTGTATGTGAGTGAGGAGTTTTGTGTAAAACCGATTCATAATGTGAAAGAGTAATTCATGATGTGTAATAGTTTGAGATGAGGCACCATGAATTTTAGAGTAAGTATGAGATATGAGAGTTTTATGGCTTAAATATAATTGAAAACATGAATTTCATGGACTCATTTGTATTCAAGACATGAATATATAATTCACACTGTGAATCAGGTGAGTTGTAACCTATTTATAAGTTTCAGATCGACAAAATTTCCTATGTCAACCCCTTTTCCTCTCCATTTCTAGATGAACCCTAGATGCATTTAGAGGATCTTCTATCCCCTTTCCTATAGTGTTGATCCTTGGGTTCTAGTGTTTTATCTTTGGTGATATGAGATGAGTTATTCTCCATTTCCCCTTGTTTCCCTATGTTCTTGTTCTGATGATTCACTACAGTGGCATTTTTTTGGTTCTAGATGTGGTTAGGCTGTGTTTTGAGGATCCATTGATGAAGTTGAGTCTGATTCAATGTTTCCTAGTGAATTTAATATTTTTGGATTGTTTCTTCTTTGATCTGTAGTTTTTAGTGAATCAGAAAGATTCTTTGAGTTAGGAGATCCTCATTCTCTCCCTAATTATGTGCAATGTGAGTGGATTACATGTTTTTTCCTTAATTTGGGTGGATATTAAGGGTCATATTAAATAATATAATGAATTGGTAAATATTAAATTGATGGGGATGGGGAGTAATCACATTGTTTTGCTGCCTTGATGTCACTATTGATGATTTTATACCTGTTGTTTCCATGGCTGAAAATCATGGATGTTGGGAGTCTTGTTTGTGTTGTAGATGATATGTTATGAGACCCTTTATATGTTTTTATTTGATCATAACCCAAATAAAAGGCTAAAGAACATATATATGGATAATTAATTGGTTTCCCATATAATATGTTTTTTGTGATAATATCCATTCTAAATATTAAAGTAAAGTGATATAATCCGTTGAATAAAATGTGGAAACTAGGATGTGTTGCTATTGTGTGTGGTTATGTTTTTTTGTGTTTCTTTGTGTGATGTGGGCTATTTCATAGTGATGGGGATGAACAAATGAGTTGTGGAATATGTAGGGTAGTGATTCGATGGTTTAATATTACGGGATGTGATGTGTCTAGTTGTGCGATGTGGTTCTAGTGTGTGTTTTTTTGTGATGTGTGGTGATTGTGACTTGTGATAGTTGTGATGAGATGGATTGGATTTTTTTGGAACAATATCAATGGTTTTTATGTGATGGGTGAGTTTTTGTGGGGTATAGTAGTGTTAGTTTCTCGGGTAGCCATGGAATAAATTTTCAATGCTAAAATGAAATGACATGGATTGGTAAAAAGAAGGAAAAGGGGTGAAAATTGATGTGTGTTAAATAGATAAAATAAATTGTATAATAAATTACTGGGTTGTGAAAAATGTGGAATGGAATGGATTATTAAATGGGAGTTAGTTGGAACTCATTTAATATGGAAATAGGGGAGTTTGAAATTGAAAGTATGTTTTTTGTGTCTTTGTGTGGTGGTTGTGTTATGATGCATATAGCGGTGTAATCTGTTGTAATAATTGATGTTTGGTGTGGTGGTGGTGACCTGGAGCACACTAGTGAATTGGATGTGAACCCATAGGTTGGGTATTGTGTGTAGTCTATACAAACAATATATTTTATGTTTTTTCTATACATTCCACACCATAGTTGGATAACCTTACTAATGATAATAGGTTCTACAATTTGGGTGTTTTCACCAACATCTAGGATGGTGGTGATATAGATGGATGACTACCCATCTTCCTTGATCTTCCTTTAGTAGTGATGATATAGGTTGAATTTGGATATTACACAACATTGGTGTTATAATGAACTGGCCTGGGATTACATCCACCTCGACACCTGACTCGATTCGCCACAAGGACTGAAGGGCATTCCCAATCCCCATGGTCTAGCGACTAGCGCCTGGACATAATCAAAAATATTTTGGGAACAATTTATCCAAAAACAGAAATAAACATAAAAATAAATAAATGTGATAACCAAAATAAATAAATAATATGGAAATCATTCTATATATAAACAAAATAAATAAAAGAAAAAACTACAAGAAATTGAGAATGAAACAAACCAACTCAAGGCGAGACCCAAAACATCTCCACTCAACTCCCCTCCACACCAGCCATGAAGAGAAAAAGGAATCCAACTGAGAGCCTAGAGGATATAGGTGTGATCTAAAAATTCCAGTAGGTCACCACAACCCACCAAAACTATGAAATAGATTACCTAAGTCTAAAAATCAATGCTACTTTAAAAATAAAGCTAGAAAGTAGGCCTTACATACATAATCAGCTATAGGAAAAACAAATCAAATCCATCGACAACTTCTAAAACATTTTCCTTTGACTTCCAAAAACCAAACACATGAATTTAAAAAAAAAACCCATGGGCCGAAGCCTTATCAAAAACCATGCAAACCATTATCATTTCACAAAAACAACCCATTTACTTTATTTAGAGAAAAGAATCAGTTTAAAAAAATTTCCAACATGGATCAAATAAACACCCAAGACCATATAGGCACAACATACTAAAATATCAACAAGGAATGGTGAAGGAGTACATAATCATAGACATATACTAAATGAACACAATGGGCATAACATATATCAATACATATTTCAAAAATGGCACTAAAAAATTACATCAAGAAAAAACAAAATCCCAACCAAGCAACAAACATCCCAAGGGATCCTGAATGTCATGTCCAGTCATCCCAACCTCTAGGCCACAAGCTAGAAAACATGAAGCATGTTTTAGAGGAATGAAAAGGTAAATAATAATAAACATGGTGCCATTATCCAAGAATATCCACTTTAACCATTTTATTTACTATTTCCATTTCATCACTTAATTCATCTCCTTCACAAGTTCCATGGGATAAGAATTTACATCATTTATACAATGGCCTAATCTGGTCGTTTAACACACATAAGGGGTTACATATGCTACTACTCACAATTCATTTACGAATCATAACTATCAACATACCCCAAAGCCTTAGTACGATAATTAGGCCATGTCCATGTGTTTGGGAAGCATAGAACCTCATTCAGACATTCCAACCCACACCATGAACTTAAGTTGGGAAGAATAAAGCATTAGTTTGATATCCCAACCTTTCATTAAATAACACTTACCTTGGTTCCTCAGTCTAGGTAGTTTCATAAAATGAAACCATTAGGGGAATAAAGCATCAGTCTGACTCCCTAACTCGTGCATTCCTAGGTGGGGTTAGAGCATCGGTCCAACCCAACCCATGAGAGGAACCTCAATCCTTTATCCCACCACTAAGTCATGCACACAATCTTATTCATCCATTACAATATATATAATTTAAAATAAATACACATAAAATTACAATTCACATTTCATTTAACACATGAATCACCCTTACGAATTAACCCATTAACATAATTACCAAACACCCACTTATGCCATGCTATCAATTAGAAAAAATTAGCATAAATTTAATTTATAACTCATGTTAACCAATTAAACCCAATTCTCACAATTTCATTTCATAAACCATGTTAATATGTTAAACATAACAATCCTAGGTTTAACCCATTATGTTCCACCAATTGCATATTCAACAAATTGAATCCAAGTTCATAAACACAACACACCCCTTGGGTAGCCTCAATCCCAACCCCAACATCCTCTATGCATATCATGAGAATCATGATGGTTTAAATTTATCAATTAATAAATCAATATATCATTTATCATAAAGATCACCTAAAATCACAATAAGAAGAGAACAACAGAATAACCATTTATCACATCAAACCATCAATCACATGAACAATATAATCATCACATATAGAAAAGAGGGTTCAACAAGGGGAAAGAAACATCACACCATAAGTGACAACTGAGACTTCACTTATATCATAAATACTAAAAAACCCCTTTCTAAAAAAATCTGAAATTTCAAACACGATTCCAATAGAAGACATAAACACTTCTAAGAACAACCACATAATTTAAGGGAAACTCCATTTTAAATTTATAAAACCAAAACACCCTTTTTAAAATAAGGAAACCCACCCAACACAAAAGGAAGACCACTTAAAAACCCATTTGGAATAAAACCCAAATATTAGGTGAATTTCACATTGAAAACCTTCATTGAAATTTTTATCAAATATGAAGAATGTGTAAGACCCCATTTTAAAACTAAGTTCCACTGTATAATGAAACTCACCTATTCTTTCTAAAGGAAAAACCCAAACCTTTAAAGTATATCAAGTTCGCCCTAAGACAATGGTTTTCTTATTTAAAAATATAAAACACAGAGAAAGGTATTTTTTCCATCACACTTTCCATAAATCACCATTTATTTTTTTAAAGGTTTATCAAAATCATTCATTTTATAAAACATTTCAAGCTACCCTATGAAAAACTAAATAAAGACACAAGCCCTTTTCATTCCATCAAACCACCTTCAAAGAAGCCAACTTGGAATTTCTATAAAGAGTTAAACCACCCACACATTTCAAAACACCACATAAGATAAAACTAAAACCCCCTTTTCAATTTATTTAAGGTCGACACATCAATTTCAAACCAAATTCCCTTTTTAAAACATCAATTTCACTCAATAAAGTCCAAACCCAATCAAAACCCATTGCTCAACTTTGAAACCACTCAAAAATCACAAAAGTAATTTCATGAAAATATTAGCACAATTAAATAATCAAATATAAATCATAAAATATATATTAAATAAAACAAAAAATTTATGCTAAGGCCAAGGAATAATAAAATAGGTCTAAATCATAACAATACTATCACATATATTTATACTTATATAAAAAAGGTAATTAAAAGGCACAAGCATATTAGAATTCAAAAAGGAATGAATTGCATAATGAAACCTACCTCAAAGAGAATAGAATCAATCCGAAACACTTAAAAACTTTAAGATTTTGATGAATACTTCCACAAACTTGAATGCACATACATTCCTATATATATACCCCTTAATCCAATGTACATATTCCTATTTCCATGATGAAATGTATACAAGGAACACACACACACACACAACTATGTATGTGAGTGAAAACTTTCAAAGAGCCACCAAATAATTTAATTAACCTAGAGGGACCAATAATAACCAAATACCCCAAATAAAATTGTGTTAAACAAAATAACTGAAGAAAAACCTTACCCCAAATGGTGATGACAAGCCGAAGTGAACCAATCCTCTTTGGCTTCAGTGGTGGATGTTGGAACACACCTGAAGATGACCCGAGGAGCCTATTACACACCCTAGAAACAAGAGGAGAGTCAAAAATTGCCTCAACCACAACCCTAGGGTTTTTTCAAACCGCACATCACATGAGGGGAGGGGAGAAACACCAAATCTTTGGAGAAGTGTTGAAGATAAGGTCTTACCTTGAGGTTTTAACCATGAAACCAGAAGAAATATGATGGTTTCATTGGAAGAAGGGAGGGCCGTGGGGAGGGGAGATATTCAACCAAGGAGGAAGGGGTAGGGTGCCTCACATGATTCACATGGGGGAGGGAAAAGTTAGGGTAAATAAAATAAAGAATAAATAAAATAAAATAAACTAAAAACTAAATTTTTAAAATTTTGGGAAAATTAAACTATCTGTGCATGGTTTACCAAACCATTCTTTCACTATGCACTGGCCACTAACAAGGCCAGCCACCCTCACATGGTTACCTTTATAAAGATTCATAGTTGATAAAACCATGCTCAAACCATGTGACTTTTCAATGTCAATTTATAGAGCCCAACCGCATGATCGACGCACAGTTTAATAGATCATGCACAAGACATGTGCCTCTTAATTGACCCACCGGGGAACCTGCACGGGCACCACATAGTTACTAATAACCATTTAGGATAATTGTACAATAGCTAAAAAGATTCCAAAAACTCAAATTTTCATCCCACCAACTACCAAAACTCAAACCCTTACCATAATAAAATAAAATAATCCAAAATAAATACACTGTGACACCCAGGGTATTACTGGTCTCATGTGATGAGGATGTGATATGTTGTGGGGGTTATGTGTGGTAGGAGGAGGACATGAGGTTTATGCCCTTCACTTTCATGATACCCTACTTCCCTAGTTATGAGATGTGATGTGATGACCCCGGCTTCTTAGGGTGAGATGTGACGTAATGGGCCAAGTGTATTTGGGTGATATGTGATGTGATGGCCTAGTTATGTATGGGTGAGGTGTGATGTGACGATGATTGATTATACCACCAGATTCTAGTCTTTTTAAAGGTGGGGTATGTAGGGATACTCCCTGACCCACATCCATCATGACTGGATATGTGATGTGATGTGTATGGAAGTGATGATAACATGACATCCTATGTTAGCAAGAGAGAGAAGAAAATCAATGGAAAAGAAACAAAATGGTGATATGTTATGTTAATGATACTATGTTACTATATTAGATTCATGATTTAACATGTGATCCATGGTGAGACTGGGTAGGTTAGTTGACTTGTTAGGGTGCTTGTTGGTTCTGCTGTTTGTTCACTGGTACATTATTATGATCTTTTCACATGTGTACTAGAGACATTGGGTATGATCTTACTAAGTATACTTGTATGCTCACCCTACGTATATAAACTATTTTTAGGTTTCTAGGAGGACTTTGGAGACTGATCTAGACATTATTGGATTCATATTTTGAGCTATTATTGAGTGGATCCTATATGAATTGTCTTTTTGAATTTTATTTGGAGAATTTTATTGTATTTATTGACAATGTTTACTCATTATTGGATAGTTTTGGGTTTAATTTTATATTTTATATTAGAATTTCATATTGGTTGTTTATCCTATCTCTTGGTCCTTCTTTTTATTGAGGGAAATTCCTTCCATATGTGAATTGTTTTTCCCTCAGTTCTTGTCACCAACTCAAGGCCTAATGGAACTAGGACTCAGGGTTCATTATATATCTCCTTTTATTATCATTATATGAGTAGGTCATGACACTAGTAGACTAGTAAAAGTATTATAGTTAGAGGTAGCAGGTATATGGACAACCCTCCCCAGTCTTGGATTACACTACAACACTAACTATATTATGTGATGATGTGGATCAGTTACCACTGTGACTTTGGTTTCATCCTCCTTAGTGGTTATTGCATGAGAAAATTTTTATATAGTTTTATAATTGATAGTACAAGGATCCTAGGGCCTACCCTTAGTGACATAGGTCTTCCCATTATGCTTGATTTGTTTCTTTTCCATTCCATCCCCCTCTTTAAAATAAATAAATCATTTAATTTATGTTTAGTGAAATGTATCTTTCAAACTAGTATTTTTATTTATTTAATTTTTGAAATGAATATTTTATTAACAATTAAGGACCCACCATGTTTCTAAAGGATACTTTCTTTTGAAAAGAATAAGAATCAATATTTTGTTTCTAAATTAATATTGGAATAATACATACTTTTATAATTGTATTTCAAACTAGTGTAAAAGGATCTTTTATTTAAAGTCTTGAACATGGGGTTTGGTTTACTTGGCATGCCTATTGAGTTTTATACTCACACATATTATACCATTTTAGTTTATGTTCTACTTTAGCTTTTTTTTTCTCATGGATCTCATTTATTTGAGGTTGGATAGTGACTTATAAAGTCACATGATGGAATGATGTTTATTTTATTTTATTTTTTATTTTATTTATCATATTTTCCAAGTAAGAATTTTGATTATTCATAGATATGGAGGGTAGTAATATCTACAGAATACTATGAGGGCACCAGGGGTGGGCATGATTTTCTTTATAGGGGATGGGGTTAGGGAAAGTAGAGGGATTGTTTATTTAATTTGTTTACTTCTTTTATATTATTTTTATCATAAATTTATTCCCACTTGGTTCACTTTGATGCTCGACACTATTTTTAGGATCATGGGGATAAAGTATACCCATTAGAACTTTTTGTCTAATGGTTTGGGAATCTAATGGAGGGATGACTCGAGTTGGTTCAGGAAAATTGTTATAGGACTACATAAATAAACCATGGAAATGTAGGTCCTTCAAATTAAAGGATGGACAAGTGACACACCACTATAAAATTTAATTTAATAATATAATTTTACAATCCCACATAATAATATTAAATAAAATAGAATAAAAGAAACACATATATTGGTTAATAAAATATCTGGATCAATAAAATACATTAAATGGCATTTTATTTAATCATTAAAACTGTTCATATCTAATATCTCTCTTCATTAATATAAAGTTATCTTGAATTAAAAATTATTGGTCTTATTAATTAATCAATTAATTATCTTAATTGTTAATCTAATCAGTCTGAAGATACATAATATTCTCCTCCTATTTAATTTTAAAAAATTAATTTAATTTAAATTTATATAAGTACACTGTGTGTACTAACAATGTACACAATGTGTACCCTTCTATTTAGGCTAAATACAGAGTTGAATTTATTACATGGTCTATACTGGAGTACAAGCGACATATTCCCTTTCTACATTATGTGAATAGAATGTGTATTAAATAAAATGTGTGTAAAATATACTATTTATATTTATATTCATGTACTATTTACATGCATGGTATATCAGCATACATAACATGTCATGTAATTACATGACATGTAGTTACATGGGTCATGTTGTTTAATAAGGGTGAAAAATTTTACCACATAGATCTCCATTAATATACCCAATGTGTATTGATAAATATATCGATTAAGTGGAAAGAGTTTATAACCAATATAAATGGCGTGTATATGAAAATAAAATAAAAATAATTAATTTATGTTTTTTTTGAAATGGTATCAAAAAAATACTCAACGTGGGGAAAAACCCTAACACACGATGATTAAAGTAGTCACACACCATTTAGACTAGTTTAATTCAAGTAATTGTTCCTTATAAAATTATAAAAACACATGAAATGGTCTAACAATGTGTCTTACATGAGCTGAAACATATACCATGATATGTACACTAACTACACAACATGTAATCCTTTCTAAATGACACAAAATAGATATATGAGGAATCAAAATGTAATATATGTGGATTATTAATGTGATAAACAACATGTACACTATACACACACCACTTAATAAGAACTTTCCCTGTGTAATGTGCATTTATTCAATTATGTGGTGTGTGTATTAAATGTACAATGTGTATACTGACCACATGGGCATTGTGGTATATTTGGGTTACATGGCTTGTACATTGAATATTGTACATGTAAAAATGCAATCTGCGTGTCAACCTGATAGTTAATACATAGTGTCATTAATGACCTCGTGTAATGACACCCCTCAGGATGTGTCACTATTGGTGAAAACACTCATGCTTGTGGTTGACTAGGACTATACAATGTTTCATTTGATTAGAATCTATGTAGTAATGTTGATTAGCTTGGATATCTGGATCCTCTAGTTAGAATCTTCTTGTGTTCTTGATTTGATCTTGGTTATATGATAGTGAATAAAATATTATCTTAGATACATTGATTATGAATTAAAATCAAAGTGAAAAACTTATGAAATAATTTTGTTAAATTATAAACAAAATAAATAATTATAAATATGAAAGAGACTACTTTATTACCACTTGAAGGTTTTGGATGTAGTGGAATAATCGGTTAAGCCTATTCCCAACATTGGTTTTTTCAACTACAATGAATAATCTACTAGATCATGATGAAGAATATCCATTCAGAATAAATATACAATAAGAATATAGAAAATAATCCTTGAACCAAGATATAAGATATTTCAATATTGAATTTCTAATTAATTTAATATGAAGAAAAATACCTTGGTCTTGATATCTTCCTTCGATGTAGATGTTGATCTCAAAAACCCTATTCTAGTTTTTTCATCATTTATCTTAGAGTTCCCAAGGTAGAGAAACTTTAGCGGGGATCCAAAAATTATCATTTATCTTGGAATGTTAGTATTATAACATCAAGTTCTATAAAATAGATTTTGATTGTATTGTGTTGTTAATTGGTGATGAAAATTGGTGATAATTCTATCTTGAAGATCACATATATTTTCTCTCAAGTCATAGAGGGATTAGGAATAAAATCACTTCTCTGGTTGTAGTTCCCCCGGAAGGATTGATCACTGATAGGGGAGGGGTTAATTAATGGTTTCTTTTTTATTAATTAATTTTATTTCAAATTCAACATCTTGAACATTTTAAGGTTCTTTATCCACTCAATATTATCTCCTAATCTAACCTCTCATGCTGTTGTAATAATAGAGAGAGTAACACAAAAGATTTAGAAGGTTTGGAAGAAATCATACTTCTTACTAAAATCAATTATTCTCCCTATTTATAGATACTTCACTATCAAATAAATGATTAAAATGCTCCTAGATCCAACTGAGAGACTTTTTATGCTCCAAATCCAACCGAGAGACTCCTTTTCATTCTGACTCCAACCTAAATACTTCTTGATCCATCTCTAAACAAGACACTCATTTTGATCCCATATCTAACCAAAAGACTTCAACTACTCCCAAAACCAACTTAAAGACATCACCTTTGATCAAGGCTTGATACACTATAGGATGATCTCAAGTGATTCTTCATGTGTGCATATGATTATACACTATCCACCTTTAAGCTTCAAAGTCTTGTCCACAAACCTGAATGGTTGCACACTGTTCTTCGTGAAAGTCTCACAAATCCAATACACTATACTTCAGACAAGTGAAAGATTTATATATTATTTTTTCAAGGTATGTATGGAAACTCTTTATTTTTTCATGTTAATCCTTCATACAAACAATATCCCTAAGGACATCACTATTATTTAGTGTGTAAATTATTCACTATGAGACACAGTGAAGTTATGAACTATCACACAATCTCAATATGTTCCCTCAAACCTATTAGGGTATGAATATGTGTATCAAAAAATATCAAATGGTTTCACTGAAATATTTCTTCATGAAACCCTTGAGTGCATGAATTTTAAGTTAAGAATCTTGCAACTTCTCCTATTCCCCATGTAAGTAAATTATTTATGGGAACTCCTTGAGAAATAGTTTTCATGGTGATATATTTCTATGGAAATGAGATCCTCTAAATATATGCAGCAATACCATTTGGCCTTGGGTTCTTGTTATTTATAGGCAGATTCTACCACCTCTACCTCTGAAAATATTTCCACATCAAGGATGGATTAACACACTTGTAAAAAGTATCATGTCACAACCAATATTAAGATCATTAAAGGTTTTGGGAATATCAAACAAATTCCAAAAATCAGGGAATATTTTCTTATAAGAGTTTTTATTAATTCTCATGTGAATGTGATAATATTTGTATTAACTTTATTTTTGGAATATCAAATGCATCCATAAATTATAAAATGATCAAACTAATTATTGAAACTCTGTTTTGAATTCAGTAGAAGAAACTACTCTATACTTATAATTGGATTCAAATCATAGAATGCATTTATGGAGATACATCATCTCATCATCTTAGCCTCATAATTATCAGGGAATCCTCTAGATTAATTGACAGAGTTCCAACCATATACTTTGGAATATAGAAATTCTCAGCCGAGGCTTCAAGGAAGAACACACTTGCTGAATCCATCGAATGGATGAGATCATCTTGATCAAGCGGTGCACATTATGTCTATATCTTTAATGATATAGGATCATGGTTCCTCTTATCACCTGTACCACATTGAAAATGTGGTATGTTGAGGTGCTACCTTATATTACAATCTGTGTATAAAACGATTCGAGCTGGAAGTGGGGGATCAGAATCTGTATACACATTACACCCACGTCTCATGGGCCATGACACACCTATGCTAGCCCACCAGTACCCCCCGAACCATGTGCTCTATGAGCCTATACATGGACCACCTACAACTCTTCCACCACATGATCCTAAAAGTCGATTCCCCTGCATGTTTGAGGTTCCTCCTCCCAAAATGTGGGATCAAGATGGCTCCTTTCTTGGGTGGGTGGACACTTTTTTGTTAAAGGCCACCAAATAATTACTTAGTAATTCAATCATAATTACCCAACTCAAATTAATTATTAATCATGAAAATATAACATTTTGTATAGACTTATTCACATCCACATGAGATAAATGATATTGTATTGACTTCTTTCAATTCTTCTTCTTATCAAAACATTATAGTATTCAATGTGTACTTCTTAACAAATTTCTTTTAAATTAAAATATTATTTCAAAAATCATCACATTTATTATAATAATTTCTCAATATTAACATCCAATTTCATTAATTGAATCCATAAAAATTCTATAAGAATCACTACTTCATCCAATAAATCACCAAACACATATTGTAACTTCATTGACAACAAATACAACATTGGACCCAACAATATCCCCATTTTTATTTTGTTATCAATATCTATTCACATATTTAAAAGTTAGCATGTGTCCTAAAAAATTTCCCCCCTTTTAAAATCTAATGAAAAGGAAAAGTGGGGTTTTTTCATCTCATCTTTCATCTTAAAAACATGATATTCTCACTTATATTAAAATTTCTTATTTAGTTCTAAGAGAGTGATGATATCATATGATTCTATTAGAAAAGAGACTTTAGTTAATCAAATATAAGTATAGGTGTTATAACCCCATGTAGAAAACAAGAGAGATACAACCAAGGTTTTCTATGATGTCTATAAACTACCATGCCTATAAAATCATGCTAAAATTTTTTAAATTCTCATGTAAGGGTTTGTATGCAAATATATTTATCAAAAAAATTCTAAATCCTGTACACACTTCAAAAAATAGATTATAAATTTTAGATGAAAAAAATATTGATCCCCCATTGTCTCATCTTTTCATCAAAAAATAACTCTCCCTTAATTGATATGATTAATACAATTAAGAGTGAGGGATGAAATTCTGATTGGTATACCTCATATTTTAATCATATAAAGTTGTTTTGAAGTTCCACATTCACTATGTAGTAAAGATTTAATAGTTTTATATTAAAAGTGCTCCTCCTAAAGGGTTTCACCAATCTCCTTCAATTAGATTCATGTTAGTATATATATATATATATTGAGGAATAAGGAGGGGCCTTTTTGTTCATCAGGAGTAATGTTCTGGCTGATAAATCCCTCTCAACGCAGACCATTATTTTCTTCCAATCTCTCTTTGGGATATTAATTTTTTGAGCCTCGTTGATTTAAATATCATATTTCTCCCCTTCTTCTTATTTTCATTGAATAGAATTTTCAACATCAGTTTTTGTAATAACTTTATTTCATTTATCTTTAGTAAGTTTTTCTACTTCTTCCAATTTATTATCCAATTATACTTGGTCTATACAATCAACTAGGAATTATTTATTAACATTCTCTATCTTCTCAGAATCTTCATATTAATTTCCATTGTTTTTATATTTAAGATTCTTCCCATTATTAGAATAGGGAATAACCATAGAAGTATTTTCATTCATTTCTCAGCTTTGTGACCCTTATTATTATATTTTCCATAATCTTATTTTAATCCTTCATATATATTTTATCTTGGTAGTTTGGATGAATTTCAAATCAAAACATTTTTTATATGAGAACATGATTTCATATATTGACCATGAACCCCCTTCATTCATGATTATTTCTTAGTAATGAAATATTATTCCAGTAAGAGTTCGATTTATGACCATACCTTTCACAACACTATCAAAGACCTATGAACTTAAATCTTCTACCTTGATGCGCATTCTGTCCAAATACTTATTATATCTGCACATCTTCAAATTGATAATTCTTTTGCATATTGGGTAGTTATATTCTTGAAATATTTCTTTATACCTTTTATGTAGGAGAGGATCTCTCATTATTCTTCTTGCTAACAATTTGATTAATATTCTTCTTATTTTTTTCACTTCCCAAGAACGATTTTTCACCTTTATTTTCTTGTGTATTTATCTTATCTGAAGTAGGTATTCTTATTTATTTAAAATTTCTCCCCCTAAATGTAGGCAATATATTTATTTTATGAATTTTTATGTTATTCCAAAATTCCCATTCCTTTTGCTAAAACTTCTAAAAACACCAATAATAGCCTATAACAATTATTCTCTTTTTTGTGGTGTAGTCTATTTAGATTTCATATATTTTTAACCTTGATACTTTTGAGTGGAACCAAAAATATTTGGGGATATTATTGGGGAGAAAACTCATTATGTTGTTTTTCACATCCACCATTTATGGGGAAGGTTTATCAGTATTTTTTACCCATACTTTCCTAGAGTTTTGTTTAAAACCTGTATCATACTTGAAGAAAAATTATTACACAAGATAATTTATAGGTTATGGGATAACTTATTCTTGGAGTATGATTCCATTTAATTAGAGGATGATCTCATACTTCTTTTGGAATTATGATCCTTAATGAAAACTTGAGTGGTAACATCTCTTATTTAAGTTATTTGGGAAGTTTTTTCTTTTAGTGATTCATAATTTTTCAATATCACCTCTAGCTCTAAAAAATTCATGTTAAGGGATTTATTCTCATCCTCAATTGATCTCATATTAGATTTCCAATCCTCCTTCAGATTATTTATTTTTTCTTCATGCTTGCTTATTAATTCCTGCAATGAATTTTCAAGATCCTTTAACCTGTAAGATTTTTATTTTAGTTGATAAACTTTTACAACCATGGAATATTTGTGTAATTTCTCAAATAAATGGAAAGATTCTATAAATAAAACCTCAAAATATTCTTTCACAAAAACACTTCATTATAATTGTTTAACATCTTCTACATATCATTCATTACAAAGAGAAATGGTTTCTTCTTTTTATTTCAAAAAATTTTGTGAGAGTGTTGGATATGCCAACCCTTTTAGATAATGCCTCTTCTAAAGAATGAACTTCTTCTTACAGCTATAATTTTTCATCCTGAAGACCCTTTATGCCTCCAAAAATATATTTTACTACTTCTTTGGGGATATTCTTCAGTTGTTATTTTAATTATAAATTAATATAACTAAGTAATCCATAATCATTAAAGAATGATTAATATTCATCATAAGAATCATAATAAAGAGAATTATTGTAATAAATGGTACTTTGATTACCTGGAGTCTCAGCTTTATTGTAAGATTCCTATTTAGATTTCTTGTATGTATTTTATTTCTATTATTTCGTTTCCTACTATAAATATATGGATTAGTATCCTCAAGAGTAAAATACTTTTTCTACATATGTGGTAGCACACTCATTTCCTTAAATCTACACTTCATAAAGTCTCACTTAGATCTTTAGAGGGAAACTCACTCCAATACCACTCATAGATCCCTAGTTTAGATTGACCACTGAGAGGTGTGGGGTGAATCAATGATTTATTTTTAGGAATTATTTTTCTTTAAAATTCAACATCTCAAACTTTATAAAGTTATCAATCCACAGAATATTATTTATCAATCTCACCTCATGTGCAGTTTTAATAATGGAGAGAGCATCACACATGATTTAGAGGGTTTGATATAAAGACTACACATTGTTGTAACTAGTTATTACACCTAGTTACAGATTCATCACTACCAAAAAAGTTTTTACAATTCTCCCAACCCCAATTGATAGACTTAGTATTATTTGAATCCAACTGATAGACTCTATTTTCTTCTAGATCTAACAAAAAATAATTATTTATTCAGCTCCAATCAAGAGACTCCTTTTGCTTCTGGCTTAAACTAGAAGACTTCACCTGCTCCTGATATTAACATGAAGACTTCATGTTTGATAAAGGATTAATCCAGTGCAATATTATCTCTTTATCTTCCTTCACGATCTTATAAGATCTAAATTTCTCATATACCAGTTCAAATACCTTCAACTACCACTAGTTGAGTCTATTTTTCATTCTCAATTATATGATCACTTGTATTGACCAGCTACCACAGTACAAAAAATGATCAAACTATAATTCTTTATTCCTTTGATGAAGAACCAACTTCAATAAGATGTTTTCAAATGGTAAAAATACTTTCTTCAATATTTTATACCAGATAGAACTTTTACAACTCAAATCACTTCTTGAAATTATCAACCTAATAAGATCATGTTCACGTCATGCATGAATATTTTATAGGATTATTAAATAAAACCCTAGCACATATAATGATCCTTTATTTATTATTTTACGTGATATTTATAATTTATTCTCCTTCGGTATATGTCAAGTTATTCTTCACATGTTCATGTGCTTATGCACAATCCACCTTCAAGATTCATAGTGTTGTTCACAAACATGAATGGGTGTGAATTGTTCTTCATGCAAGCATCACATAAAAACTGCATTATCCTTCACATAAGTGTAATATTTATATCTTCTTTGTGAAATTTATGTTCTTAAAATCTTTATTATTTCATGAAAATACTTTATGTAAACAATATGTATGATGATGGAACTATTATTCTGTGAGAAATTTATTATTAAAGAGACATATTGAAGCTGTTCACTTTCTCACAGTCTGAATATATTTTCAAAAACTAGTGAGGGTATGAATATGATTATTCCACAATATCAAGTGGTTTTTATGAACTAGTTCTTCATGAAATCCCTAATTTCATTATTCTCAAGTCCGAAATCCCATGAACTATCCTCTCCCTCATGTAAGAAAATGATTCAAAAAAACTCCTCATAACAAAGTGTTCATGGTTCTCTATTTCTCTAGAAATGAGAGAATCTCAATATATGTAGAAAAAAATCTTGGACTTGGGTGTTCATTATTTATAGTCAGATTTCACCACCTCTGCCTCTGAAAATAATGTCCCATTGAGGATGGATTAAATTTTTTATAAAAAGTTTTGTTTCATATCCAATATTAATAACACTGAAGGTTTCGATAATCTAAAACGTATGCCAAAAATCATTCCATATCTTATTACATGAGTTCTCATGGATTCTCACATTCATACGATAATATTCACATGATTATTCTTTTTATATGCTCAAATTCATCCATGAATTATCAGATACTCAAACTACCTATTGAAACTCTGTTTGGAATTCTCGAGTAGAAACTTCTTCGTACTTATGATTTCATGAAAAGCATAGAATTCATCCATAGAGATTATTTTTATCATCATCTTTTCCTCATAATGATCATGATATTCTTATCATGATCAACATATTTTATACTATCTACACCAATTTTCTGGAATTCCTGGATGAGGCTTTATGGAAGGAGACACTTGTTTGATCCATAAAACGACTGAGATTGGCTTGATCGAACGACACATGTTATATCTATATTTTTAATGATGAAGTAAAAAATATTCCTATCATCACCCATACCACATAGGAAACGTAATATGTTGAGGTGCTTCCTTATATTACAATAAGTAATTCTACCAATTAGAGATGGTTTTGGAAGATTAACACTCACATACACATTACACCTATGCCTCATAGGCCACGCTGAACCTGTACTAGCACACCACCAACCTTGGACCCTGAGATCTATAGTCCTATACATGATCCATCGACACCTATTCCACCATGGGGCCCTGAGATTCAGCTCCTCTACATGTTTTAGGTTCCTCCTCCCACAATGTGGGGTCGAGCTGGACCCTTTCTCAGGTGATTGGAAACTTTTTTGCTAAAGGACACCAAATAATTACTTAGTAATTAAATCATAATTCCCCAACTCAAATTCCTTTTTCATCATGAAAATATAATGTTTTTCATAGCCTTATTCACATCCTCATACAATAAAAGATATTTCATGTACTTTTTCTAATTATTTTTCTTCTCCAAACATTGTAGTAATCATTGTGCACTCCTTAACACATGTCTTTTAAATTAAAATATTAGTTCAAAAATCATCGCATTTATTAGGAGAATTTCTCAAGTATTAAATCCAATTTTATTAATTGAATCCATAAAATTTTTCCAAGCATCACCACTTCATCTAGTAACTCACTAAACACATATTAACATTTCATTGACAACAAATAAAACAACAGAATGGACACTTTTGGTTGAGAGAAACACTAGAGATGTTCTTTGTTGGGAGAATTACCTTGAGAGGAAATGTTATAGAAAATACAAATTATCATTTACATCTATTTTTCCAAAATTATATAGAAATGTATATATAGAGTTAGGATTTAATATTGTTAACAATGGAATTTTCCTTAATCAAATATTAAACCCATAATATACCCCATACCAAATAATAATAATAATATTATTATTACAAGGCATGTGCCATTTTATACATTGTTAAATATCAAATAATTAAATAAATAAACAATATTTATTTAATGATATATAATTATTATATCATTATTATCACTGGGCCCCTTTGGCCTAATAATACTCCTCAACATTTATTAAACCTTTTGAATAAATATAGATTTAATAAATAAAAAATGATATAATAAATAAATAAATATTATATTCAAAATCTTGAGAATAAATATTTTTTATTTATTCATGTAACTAAATAAATTTATTCATGATATTGTGTGTTAGGTCTACTAGGTAGAATACGTTGAGTGGGTTGGTGAATCAGGGTATGGTAGATTAAAACATTCTCCCTTTTGGATATTGTTTCATTATTATAAAAAACACAATTATCTCTTTCTCCCATAGAAATATACAGATTGATATGAAACCATGCATAGGACACATAAATTTTTACTTGGTTCACCCTCACTGGGCTACATCCAAAAAGCATAAAATGACAATGTACCGATGTACCAAATTCAATTAGGCTCACGACCAATAATGAGTACAATATTCATGCTAGATCTTCTATACCCAGGCTCACTACCTTTACAAGGTTTAGGGTTTTCTCACTACATTCCCAAGGGTCACTCCCTATTCCTCTTTATCTAGATCACTATCGGTGGAAAGGGTCACCGTCTTCCTCTTCCTTCACTCACTACTCTTGGAAAGGAATCCACTCACAATTTATCGACTTGTAGGTCATACACAGTTTATGGACATGTAGGTCCATTAATTTTCATGAATTCCTACATCCTCAACTATAGGTAGATACTCCTTTTTAAGTTCCCTTTTCACCTGTAGATGAAGTCCACCTTCTCGGGTACTGCTAGGTACTAGACAATTCTTTTGCAAACTGATTTGAAGCTTTTGCAAGCTTCCTTTTGCAAATCACGAACCACCTTGTCCACCGTGTACTGTGTAGAGGGTTTGATACATGGAACAACTCATTCACATACCACTTTCACTACTGTGAACCAACCTTCATCTGCGGACTGTCTTCGCCTTCGTGACCACATACCGCTACCACATACTGACTCCGTGAACCTCCTCCGTGAAATCCATCCTGTTTGTGAATTGTTCTCTATTTGCAGACTAATTTTTCTTCTACATACCAGAGCTCTCCCTCCACATACCATTCAGGGAATTAACTCTCTTGCATACTAGAAACTCCTCCTCCGCATATTGAGTCTTAAGCAGATACAACTTTCCACTTAAATCCTTCGGTGGAAATTCTTCCGCGCAAACGACTCTATCCTTCATGGGATTATCCCTCGTGAACCACCTTCAGACTTTTCCAAAATCCCAGATCAAAATATGTTCTTTAATGATATTTTATCTCCATTGTAATCGATGGTATTATCAATTCTTATATAGGAAAGTATACCCCTTTAATCTGCTGAATCGAGATTTACCAAATCTTTGATTCTATACAGCCTCCACCGCATACTGATCCTTCTACCACTGCGAACCGCTCCCATTATGTAAACCATTTTTCCACATCATCCACATACCTCCTTGGCTCCAACATGGTCAATATTCTCTACTGACTTCAAGTTATCCGTGTATCGCACCCCCTTCCACCGCTAACCGTTTTCAGTTTCATGAACCTCACACTCATACCGTTTCCACTACTCCGCATACCGTTCCTAGAACATGGTACGCGACCCATGAATTATGGCACATGATTTTCACCCTTTTACAATTTTCTTAAAAGTTATTCATACCGTTCACTCCTATGAATAAATCCTTCATTTACCAAATCCAACTCCCAATTTTGAGGCCCAAAAATTTGGAAAACACTGGGAAATGATGCCACCTTAAAAACCTATCTTCAGAAAACACAAACTATACTCATTTGCAGTCATATGACATTTTCAACAAACACAAACACACCCAAAACATACTAAGAGGATGCCTTGAGGGATTTTCCCAACAATATTCCCCTTTGGGTTTGTTGACAACTCTTCTCATAACATTGTTGCACATTTTGATACCTCGTTGAAACTCCTTCCATCTTCAACCACCATTCGCTTTACACAATTAAGATAATAATCAAGGATTTACTCAACACATACTCTAAGCCCACAAGAGCAATGATCGGTGTGAGAAAGGAGTGTAAATGAAAAGTTCATCAAAGAATCACTTCATTTCTAACACCAATTGTTGATACAAAATTGATACCAATTGCTGAGTACTGGAAGCCTTCTAACACCATTCCAACACCACTCTTCTGATTTTATCATGATCCTTAGCTATCATGATATCCATTATTTGATCAATCAATTCTATAATCATCAGATTTAATGTTACCCTATCTTATATCTCTTCCAAAAATCTTCATCTCAGCTACAACTCTCCCTATCTTGCTACTCCACTTAACAGCTTCTCCCCATGTCTTTTCTTCCCCCATAAATAGTCACGCTTTCTCCCCCTTTGTCAACAAACTCGAATGGGAACTTCAAGGTTGTATTAAATAGGGTAAAAAACATATATCAACACATTAGGGAAAGAAATAACATACCTTGGGGAGAGGGTGACCCACATACACACTTTTTCAAGTGTGGGAAGTCGACTGGACTCCTAGAGCTAGTCGATGCCTTTCAAATGCTTCTTTGGGTAAGGCCTTTGTTAGAATGTCTGTAAACTATTGTTCTGTAGGCACATACTCCAGATTCACAAGCCCTTTCTCCACCATATCCTTGATAAAATGATATTTGATTTCAATGTGATTTGTCTTTGAGTGATGGACTATATTTTTGCTCCGATTTATAGCACTTGAATTATCAAAATGAATTATAATTGGAGATTTCACTTCAATTCCCATATATTCAAGTTGTTTCTTCTACCACAATAGCTATATGCAAGCTTAAGTAGCTGCGATGCATTTAGATTCTGCAGTGCTTAATGAAATTCAATCTTGTTTCTTGCTTAACCAAGAAATACACAAACTTACAAGATAAAAGGTACTTCCTAATGCTGATTTCTTATCATCTGCTGAACCAGCCCAGTCCACATCTACATATCCCAATAACTCTGGAGAAGATTTTTCATTATAAATTAATCCAAAACCCACTGTTCCCTTGATATATCAAAGAATTATTTTTACTGTAATCATGTGGCTCTCCTTGGGATTGCTTTGATACCTCACTGCTTGGAGTTTGGAAAATAAAATATCAGGCCTTGTCACTGTCAAGTACAACAGACTTCCAATGATTTTGCTGTATTCTGTGATATTAACTGGCTTTCCTTCATTATCTTGTGAAAATTTCAACCGAGTAGCAACCAGAGTCTTCATCTCTTTGTAATTATCCATTCCAAAACATTTCAAAACCTCCTTGGCATATTTATATTGAGAAAAAAGGTTCATTCTTTCCTTGTGTCACCTGTAATCCAAGGAAAAATGTAATCTCTCCAATCATCGACATTTCAAACTCACTTTTCATGAATTCAGAAAATTGTATGTATTATGCTTCATCTGATTCACCAAAGATTATGTCATCGACATAAACCATCACCATCATACTTTGACTATTTCCATTATTGTAATAAAAATTGTAATCAACTCCACCATGTTGAAAAACGAGCTTCTTTAGAAACTAATCAAGCCTTGAATACCATGCTCTTGGTACTTGCTTTAAACCATATAAAGCCTTATTCAGTCGGAAAACTATGTTCTCATCATCATGAATGGGAAAACCATCTAGTTTATCAATTCAGAATTCTTCTTTTAGAACTCCATTCATAAATGCTAACTTGACATCCATCTAAAAAATTTTAAACTTTCGTTGCATGGCTATAGCCAAGAATAATCTAATTGTCTCCAACCTTTCAAAAGGTGATAATGTTTCATTGAAATCTATACCCTCTATCTGGGAGTACCCTTTGCACACACTTCGTTCTTTATTTCAAATCACAACACTGTCTTCATTCATTTTTTTATGAAAGACCCATTTTTTCCCTAGGAAATTCTTGTCTTTTGGTCTCAAAATAATTTCCCACGTTTGATTATTTTCAATTTTTTCAATATATTCATGAATTTTCTAAACCCAATTCTCATATCCATCTGATTCATCAAAGAATTTAGGCTCTACTTGTGATAAATATGATGCTTGCTGTAGAGACTTTATCCTTCTTGTCCGCACTAGTGTTGTCTGAACACCAATTATGTTCTGCCTATCAATTTCAGCTCTTCTTGCTAGTCTTAGAGAATAAACTTATTTATTCTCATCATCTGAGTCTTATTATGAACCAATCTATAGAGTTTGATAATCTCTTGGTCTTCCCATCTATTCATCTCTATCCTCCTCAGTCTGATCATGTATTTACTGAAGATTCTATTCATTTTCTACTATAGTCACATCATGACTTTCAACTATATTTCCCAGCCACTTATTGAATAATTTTCATGGTTTTCTTTTCTTTGAGTAGCCAAGAAATATCCGTTCATCCCCATGGGATTCAGACTTCCTATGTTTCTTCTTATGGAGAATGAAACATTTACTTCCGAATATTTAAAAGTACTTTAATGAAGAATTATTTCCATACCATAACTCATACATAGTCTTATCCACTTTTGGAAAAAGCAAATCTTGATTTGAAGTGTATACTGCTGTCATCACTGCTTCTTTCCAAAAATTTTCAAGAAGGTATTTATCAATAAGCATTGTTCTGGCCATGTTGCTAACAATAAAATTTCTTATCTCAACTATTAAATTCTGATGTGGAGTCCTTACTTCTGAAATTGGATGCCTTATCCCATGTTTTTCAAGATAATCCTCTACTTGGATATTTTTTTAACTCTGTTCCATTATCTGTTAGAATCATTCGAATTTTTTGACCAAGCATCTTTTGACATTCCTATAGATATCTTGTAATGCAATTGAACACTTCATATTTTTGGGTGATTATTGAAAACCATACCATTCTACTATAGTCATCAATTAATAGAACATAATATCTCATCCCATAAATATCCCTTGGGGAAATTGGCGCACACACATCAATATGCACCAACTTAAGCAATCTTGTTGACTTTTTTTCCTTTTACTTATATGTCTTTCAAATGATCTTCCCCTATTGGTAGGCATCACATGTATGAGTACAATCACATGATAATATAGGGAAATTTCGAGCTGCATCATATTTTACTAGATCTTACAAGGAACCTTGAATAATGTGCCCAAGACGCTTATGACATAACTTGTTTTCTTCACCCTTGGACAAAAAGCACATATCTTCTTCTCCAATTACGAGGTAGAGATTACGTTTCATATAATTTCCTTACAACACAACAACACCATCCTTTTCCTTGATGATACATAATTTCCTAGAAAAAATTATGGCATGTCTCGAGTCACACAATTGACTAACACTAAGCAAGTTGTGACTAAGCCCATCAACAACCAAGAAATCTACTCATCTCATGTCTTTTCCTCTAAACTTGGCTTTTCCTGAACCAATAATTTTCAAGACCTCATCATTACTGAATATTACAATACATTCTTTATCATACCTAATTTTAGTTAATAGATTCTTATTTCACATCATATATGAAGTGCATCCACTATCAATTATCCATATACCTGTGTGATCTATTTCCTTGAATGAAATTTCTACAACCACGGCCTACTCAACCCTTTTCTTTTTGACCCAAGCCTTTGAATTCATAACCGACATGGAATGATAATCTGGATCTTCCTCAGTATATGATGGATCATCTTTAACCTATAGAGATGTAAATCAATTTTGAATTTTTATCTCACTTGAAGATACTTTTGGATTCTTCTTAGGAACAAATTCAATTTGCCTCAGCACATTCCTATGAATTGTTGATGTGAAATATCTTACCATATATATGATACCTTTACACCTGAAACAATGACCGTCAAATGATTACCTGTAATTTTACACTCTGTACAACCACTTCTATTGGTCTTGTTCTCTTTGGTACCTATTTTCTATGGAATATACATTTTGAGAGTGTCCCATATTATAACAAAAATAGCATCTTATATGAGGTATATTCCTATGTGGTAATGATGCACCATTAGTTGTGCCTTGGGTTCTCTAAATCTTATGATTCTACTTCATACCCAAATCAGTCTTCAATCTTAGGGTGGGTGCTTGTGGTCTAACTTGAACCATAACTACTTACTATTTTTGATCAAGAATCGTTGGTTATGATGGACCAATCCGCTCAAATATCATCTTATATGATGCCTATATATTCTTCTTTCTTGATGTTGAACTGAGAGTTAGCAGTTTCTCTTGATCTTTAATTGTTCGTTTCAGACTGATGAATTTTTTTTCTAGATGCTTGTTATGTTTTATTTGATATTTTTCAGTTTCAGTCAAACTATCAATTTAAATCTTTTGTTATTTAATTTTGAGTTTGTACTCAACCGCCTTTTCATATTTTTATGGCATTGAAGACCTCAGCTTTTCAATTTCTTCATTCAGCTCAGAATTCTTTTCTTCCTCCTATTGTATAAAAATTTTGGAATCACAAAAAACTTTTTAGCTTTCTTTATTTTGGCTCTCAAAATATATACCTCATCAAGGGAAACTTATAATTCAGCATGAAGATAAACTCTTCCTTCAATTTCTACTTCTTCATTTTCACTTTATTATCTTGTTAAAGAATTTCTAGCAACTGCCACCAAATCATCGACTTTATCATCCTTGGAATCCTCCAACTCTTCTGCCTTAGATTATTTTGAACTTTCATCCTCTCTTAAAAGCAAATTATTCTTTGTAAAGAACTTTCTCCTATTACTTTTCCTCCCTTTCTCATTTTATGAATACTTATTTTGGATAATTTCATCATTTTCATCATCAAAATTATTAGGAAAATTTGATGTAAAATGCCCAATATTTCTGCATTGAAAGCATGAAAATGGAAGTTTAACTTTGAAATTTTCTTTTCCACTTTGCAGATTAGAGGATAGAAATGACATGCCATCATCCGTATTGTCTTCCTCCGGACTATCTTCAACAGAGAGACTCTTCATGGCCCGAAACTCCACTTCCTTTTACTTCCCCTTTTCCACTGCATCATTATCATAGTTTCCCATTTTATATGCTACAAGGGTACTGTGCATGTTATCTAGTGTCAGCTCTTTTGGGTCTTTTCTTCCAACACTTAAACTTTTGAATTTAACTAGGGTGGAAGTTTCCTCAAAATTCATTTCACAATCTTTATATCTTCAATGAATTCTCCAAGACCCTGCATGTATTCCACAATAATATTTATCCTATCAAATAATTCATCAACAATATCATTGGGATTCATTCTAAGATCCTCATACTTGTTCCATAGAACCTACAACTTTGCTTCTTGGAATTTTGTGTCTCCCTCATAAATGTTTAACAATTTTACCACATTTCATGTGATGTTTTACAGGACATCACCTTTATGTAAATTGAATTTCATAGGGTTCCTCCTAAAGCATTGATCCCTTTAGCATTAGCATCCAATTTCCTTCTTTTAGCTTTTGATAAAGCACCACTATTAATGTCATTTGATATTCCATGCATAGCTGCTATGAAGACATCCATCCCAACTGATCGGAAGTAGTGCTGCATTCGATTCTTCCATAGTTAAAAATTATTTCCATCAAAGATCGGATTTTATTTATAATTAACCACCTCTATTTATTCTTCGGAGAGAGAACCACTTACTTTCAACCTTTCACTCTGATACCAATTGTTAGGTCCACTAGGTCAAATACCCTGAGGGGGGGGGGGGTGAATTAGGGTATGGTAGATTAAAACTTTATCCCTTTTGGATATTGTTTCATTGTTAGAAAAAACTCAATTCTCTCTTTATATTGTGGAAATATACATATTGATATGAAATCACGCGCATGACATAATGATTTTTACTTGGTTCACCCTCACTGGGCCACGTCCAAGGAGCATACAATGACAATGTGCCGATATACCAAATTCACTAAGGCTAACAAACAATAATGAGTACAATGTTTATGTTAGATATTCTATGCCCAAGCTTACTACCTTTACCAAGTTTAGGGTCTTCTCACTGCATTCCCAAGGGTCACTCCATATGCCTCTTTCTCTAGTTCACTACTAGTGGAAAGGGTCACCGTCTTCCTCTTCCTTCACTCACTACTATTGGAAAGTAATCCACTCACAATTTATCGACATGTAGGCCATACATAGTTTATGGACATGTAGGAACCTTCATTTTCATGAATTCATGAATCCTTAACTATAGGTAGATGCTCTGTTGAAGTTCATTTTTTACCTATAGATGAAGTTCACCTTCTCGGGTACTACTAGGTACTAGAAAATTCTTTAACAAATTGATTTGAACCTTTTGTAATATTCCTTGTGCAAATTGCGAACCACCTTTTCCACCACGTATTGTGTAGCAGGTTTGGTACACATGACACCTCCTTCAAGTACCACTTTCACCACTGCAAACCACCCTTCATCCGGGGACTGTCTCCTCCTTCATGATCACGTACCGCTATCGCGTACCGAGTCCATGGACCTCCTCTGTGGAATCCCCCCTATCCGTGAACTGTTCTCTATTCATGGACTACTTTTGCTTCCGCATACCGGAGCTCTCCCTCCGCGTAACACTTATGGAATTAACTCTCTCATGTACCAGAGACTCCTCCTCTACATATCGAGTCTTAAGTGGATACAACATTCCACTAAAATACTTCATTAGAAATTCTTCTGCATGAACCATTCTAGCCTACGCGGGATTATCCCTCATGAACCACCTTCGAAATTTTCCGAAATCCCAAATAAAAATATGTTCTCTAATGACATTTGATCTCCATAGTTATTAGTGGGATTATTGATTCTTATATAGGCAAAGATACCTGCTTAATCCACTAATTCGATATTTACCAAATCTTTGATTTGATACAGCCTCCACCGCGTACTGATCCTTCTACCACCTCGAACCGCTCCCATTCCAAAAACCATTTTTTCCACATCATCCACATACTGCATTAGATCCAACACGGTCAATATCATATGTTGACGTCAAGTTTTCCGTATACTGCACCACCTTCCGCTGCTAATTGTTTTCAGTTTTTCAAACCTCAACCTCGTACCATTTTCACTGCTCTGCGTACCGTTCCCGGAACATGGTACACGACTCATGAATTATGGTACAAAATTCTCACCTATTTCCAATTTTCATTAACATTTTTTATACCGTTCACTCCTATGAAGAAATACTTCTTTTTCCAAATCAAACATCCGATTTTGAGGCCCAAAAATTTGGAAAACACTGAGAAACAATGCCACCTTAAGAACCTATCTTCAAAAAACACCAACCATACTCATTTACGGTCACCTAGCTTTTTCAAAAACACAACCACACAAAAAACATACTGAGAGGTTGCGTTGAGGGATTTTTTCCCAACATTGTGAATACATCATAATTTTTTTACTTCATGAATGATAATGAGAGATAATAAATATTTTATTCAATGGGATTGTGAATATATATTTATTTAATTTTCAAGTGACCCAAATAAAAGGTGATTAAATATTTTTGATAAAAAATCCTGAATAAATATTAAACCTCATTATTGAGAATAATATTTATTTAAAATGTTAAATAAAAATTAAATTTAACTATGATCAAAGATACACTTTGTGTATAACCTCTAGGCCTTTTTCTGAGTGGTAAAAGGTGGGATTTCCTAAAGTCAAAGATTAATGTCTAGAAACTGGTCAGGGTTCCCATAAATAAACAATTTATGACTCAAAGGCATCAACTAAATATGAACACTCACTATGTAATATATTCCATTTTTCATGATATCTCCAATCATGTAGGCTGCATTACTTTTTTTCATCAACTTATGTGCTCAATTCCCTTTTTCATTGATTATCTGAAATGAACACATCAAACACTATGGATGTGGAATTCATCAAATAGTTAAATTCTAATAAAATGGATTTAGATTTAAAATTACATTAAAAAATCTAAAGAAAAAAAAATCTAAAGAAAAAAAAATCCATTTTCAACTTATTTATTAATTCATATCAAAAGCAACACACTCAATGCATCCTATCTCACCGTAAGTATATGTTGTTACAAATTTTTCCAATAAATCAATTTATATGACTCATGAGATTAATTAATAATAATATCAATGCATAAGTATCATTTAATAAGTTCTCATATAGGAATATGTAATGAAACACAATCTTTTGGAATTCCCACATGCCGATCTTTCCTTATAATCTCCTATCTTGGATATTACCAATTTAAAAATATGTGAGATTTTGTCTCATCCACTTATAAGTTCTAGAACCTAATAGTTAACATACTATGTGTCACTTCATAGATTTTTATCCTAACCATAAGACTGAGATTTATAAATATCATAATATCACTTCATGGTTCACATTAGAGCAGAAGACTGCTATAAAATTTTCAACATGACAAATACTCAATGACATTAAAACATTAATATAACATAGAATAATTGATCATCGTGTGATAAGAAACACATTCAATATTAATATAATGGATTTTATTTAGGTAATACAATGCACAATGTATTTGATTCTTGGGAAAAAACTCTAACAAGTAGTACAATGGAATAGTAAACACACAAAATAAAATAACTAGAATAGAAAAATTTATATCAATTAAGTCTACTAGAATTATGAGGCCCATGAAAAATACTATGAAAAAGAAACAAAACAATAGTATCATATTCAATATTTTGGAAATTAATAATGTAGAACCATGAGAGGAATTTATTTGAATGATTAGTTATAGAAAATGGAGTTATTTATAGGAATTTGAAAACCAATATGACCATTGGAATAGTAAAAGTGACAATTAGGAATAGTAATTTAACCATTTTAATAGTAACCTAACCAATTAGAATAATAATAATAATAATATTTTTTTGTATCTTATAAAATCAAAATAAAGGGAATTTATATCATAATAAATTTAAATCATAATTAATAAACACGATAAATAAATATTTGATATAAATAAAGTATAATTTTATTTTTACAAAAATATATTGTTTTTTTCTTATTAAAATAATTTTTATGATAAATTTTAAAATTATAAATAAAATTTAATTTTTATAAAATGGTTTTAAAAAAAATTATGTTTTTTATGAAAAATATAATATAATTTTATGAAATCATAATTTATTTTTATATGCATTAGAAATTATATCATGCCCTAAAAATGATATTTTTTTAGTATATGATGATTTAGTTTAAAAATTAGATTTATCATATTTATAAAATTATTTTTTTAAAATTGATTTCATTTTTTAAATTAAAAAATATAAATTTAGTAAGGGTGAAGTTTTTTATTTTTAATAAATAATAAAATATGGAACTGATTAATAAAATACCATATAAGTACCATATCTAATAATAGTGTATAAGGAAAAACCTTGGGGTTTGTAAAAGTAATATAAATATTTATTGGCCTCTTTACTCTTAAATCACATTCCCTTTTCTATTGAATCACTTATTTGATCACTATTGGATGATATAATATTTTATTCTAATTTTTTACTCTAAACACACCTCCCCTCCCATTATACATACCATCCTTCACTACCCCACTTATAATCACACAATACGCTTCTTAGATCAATAAAAATCTACCAAAATACCTCCTTCAATCTAAATCAGGTACTAATGGTTCTGTTCTAATAAAAATATCACTTTTAAAGGTATATTCCAATTAGAAAAGCAATCGTCCTAAGGAGTAAGGTACAAACTCATAATTACCCATTTTAATTTCTAACTTTCTTCTTCTAAATACTAAAAATATATTTAATGCATCATGATATAATGATATAATTACCATAAATATATTAAAATGTTATTATATTTATTGAATAACTATTACCCATAATCGTTGCATTTATTATAAAATGAACACATCACCCATATTATGGTCGATTCACTGCCTAGATGGATGGAATATTTCATTTTTCATCACCACCTTCATTGATGATTATAATAATAGAAAATTTATGGTTAAATATGATGATAATAAGTTTAGTATAATTTATTTAATATTTTATGAGGGGTTAATAAATATAAATATTGAATGAAACATGTTATTTTCAACTTGTTCTGAAAACAATTCTTATTTAACTAACTATTAAATGCTAAAATTTATACTCTATGAAACATTATCTTTTTTAATGTTGATTTGACATTTTTTTGTTCAAAATACATAAAATCCATTCCATAAAATTTTTGGAGTTTTTGACCCATTTCATAAGAACTTTATCCATTATCAATAAATCAATGTGACCTTGGAATTATGAAACAAACATCATGTGGATGGTGAAAAAGTACTTGATTCCCCAATAAAATTATTATGAAGGAAAACACATTAATAATAATAAATAAAATATAAATGAAAATGGTTCTTAAGAATGTATTTAATAAATTTAATTTGTTTATTCATAAGCTTAGACACACGTAAAAATAGATTTGAGACATAAGGTAATGGAACTTCTAATCCACCCACTTTTTACTTAGGTTATACATTCTATCTCTTCCTTAATTTCACCCTATAATATTCCCATGTACTTATTTTATATTATGTATATATATTCCTTACATATATACATAGTTTATATCCATTTATTTAATGGGGTTATTCATTTTTTAGGTTTTTTTCTCAACATTCTCTCTAAGGAATATCCAATTAAATGTAACTTTCATATTACTTATTCCGTTTCATTTCTTAATAATTTAAATTTTTTCACCTTAAATGATTCAAAAAAATAATTTATATTTTTTGGAAAATAAATATGGTTCATTTAATTTTTTGGGAATAAAAATGTGATCTCATTATTTAAAGGTTCTTTACTTATCTCTTGAAGCATTGTTTCATAGGATCATTTCTACACTTACTTATATAATAATTTCTTATGATTTTTGATTAATATAAAGTCAATATTTATGAACATTATTTTTTATAAAATCATGGATTTTCAAAAAACATTGATCCATTCTTTTCATGGAAGTCCTTATGATATATCATCTGATTACACTTTTAGACATGATCATGTGACCCATTTTGTTCCCTTGGGTTTTTCATATGCATAAAACTTATGTGTTATTTTTTTACATGACACACATAGGCTTGAACACATTATGATTTTATGGGTGTTCTTAGAATTATATATCCCCCAAATGTGTTGGGTAAATTTTTCATCTCATGAGATACCATGTATGGTGCATGAGTAATTAGTCTTGCAGAATTTATTATGTTGGCTTACATACAAGCCTTTAATTACGCTAATGATTTCATGTTTTATGTTGTTCCCAAATTATTATAGTTCTATGATATTATTATATCTTCTTCTTTATTCCGTGATTCCCTTTGATTATATATGATCTTTTCCTTTTATGATATCATGTTTTTACTATAGACTCAAATGTTATGCTTCGTTATCATGTTTATCCATTTACTAAAATATATATCCCAAACTTTTCCTCTATATATATATCCTTAGGGTATCCTTTGCAGCAATATAATTTCAATAAAATATAGGAGAATTGTTTTTATATTTAAATAATAATGATGTATTTATTTATAAATTTTATGATCTATGTATGTAATATTTTAAATAGAACAGGCCTCTATATTTATATGTTGTGTTTTATGTATTTTTAGGTTAAAAATAATGTAATAATATGTATATGAGACTTGAGTTTCATTATGTTAAGTAAGGAAACTATTACATGTTTTTTAAATGGAAAATGAAAATGAAAATACTAATAATAAAACAATCACAATAATAATAATATAAAAATGGAATGAAATAATTATAAGTTAACTATCATCTATGAAGTAGAAACTCATCTTTAATGGGAACACCTAGAACCCTACATAAAATCTAGGACAACACAGTAAAGAATCCACCTAATTGGAACATAACGTGATTCACTTCTTGAAAATAGGTTTTACCCTATCTATCTTGAATGGGAAAAAATTACCCTAAGTTCATCATAGTCCTAACCTGTGGTAACTAGTTAGAGTGTAATCATGGACTAAAACAATACACATACCATTATTTTCCACTTAGCTACCCATATTTTCCCATGACATAAAATACATATGAGTAAAACATATATGATATATAGTAACATATAATAAAGAAGAATCATAATATACCCTCACCTCCAAACACTCTTCATACAAGAATCCCCATTTTCCATTAAGCATTACAATATAATTACTATGTACCCCAACTGGGAAAATTTCACCCACATTACAAAAAATATTTATCACTCTAATTTTTTATACAACATCCATAATGTGCTCATGTATGAGGTATATTTATATTTTTTTATAAAGTTCCAACCATGGATTTGAAATATATTTAGAAAAAATAGGCTATGAATTTTTTTTCAAAATCTAAATAAAGAAAACATCATCAAGGAAACGAGCCTGTACCCAAGTGGTAGAGGCTATTTCTTGGTATCCAAAAGACATATGATCAAATATGGGCAGAGGAAAAATTCCCAAGTACTTTAGCTGTACTGTAGTAGGGTACTGTAGAATCACTATAGCAGTAGTGGAACTGTAGCAGAAGTGACACTATAACTGTAGAGGGTACTATAGTAAGAATTGTAGTGGAGGTGGTACTATAGCATATAATGTAGCAGCCTAGGTACTATAGAAGTACTATTCAACGTAAGGCCATTTGGTCCAAAAAATGGGTTTTCGGGCCCTGTATTCAGACCAATTAGTCTTGGTTATTCAGGATATGTAATGGGTCTCTCTCTACCTAGTCAGAAAGAGGTCTTTTCTTTAAAAATAAAAATGAAGTTTTAGCCCCAAACTCTAAAAAAAAATCATAAAATATTCTCAAATAATAAAACATTATAAAATTTAATATGTTTATATCCAAAAACCCTTTATTTTAAATTAAATTCTTTAATAGTTCCACTAATAAATTTCTAAAAACACATGTATACATCATTTTATGAAAATAATTTTTCATATATGAATGTGATGAAATTATTTTTATTAAATAAAACCCAAATAGGGAAATAGAATGAGTCCATTGGAAATGGATGAATGGGTATACTTTATATATAATTAAAATAATTGAAAATATTCCATGGAAATGAGAAAGAATTCATGCCTTAATTTTAAACAATTGTGCAATAAAAAATATCCCATATACTAAGAGAAATCCTCTCATTGAATTTTGGATGATAATATGATCTCAAACTAAAGAAATCATTGAATCTAAGGAAAATCATAAAATATGGAACAAACAACCATTTTCAATGTGAGACCATGAAAGTATGAGAGAAACTAAGAGAGAATCAAAGTGTAATTATTTATTTTACATAATATATCGATCATATCATATGATACTCAAATAAAATAAGAAATGAAAGAATAAATTTACCCAAAAGGGAAAAATTCAAGAGGGGTGAAAGGAAAAGAGGCATGTCACTAGAATAAATGAGGAACCCTCATTATTATCCCTTAATATTAAAATTATTTTTTTAATTTAATTTATTTAAAGTGTATCCAGGCCCTGGGAAATAGTGTGACAATATAAGTCATGGTGTGGTGACCCTTTATGGAATTCTCCATTAAATGTCCTCCCTGTTCATGGTGTAACACACCACTCTTAGGAATAACTAATGATCCAAACCCTATAAAATCATAGAATGTTCTTCCTAATTCACAGTATAAAGCACCTACCTAGCCCAACCTCATGGAATATACTTCTCCCACGACACCACCATCATGGCGTGACACACTCCCATAAATCACATTATCATCTATCCTAATTAAAATTTAAAAAATGCATGGCCTAATAATTTTCATGAGGGAGGGAGGATATGTAAGAAATTATAGATAAAATTTTAAATTCATCATGCCAACATAGATCCATTTAAAAAAAATTTACAATCACATGAAAGGGTTCCATTAATATTTGACACCCCTAAATACGATGTGATTTTCCTTATCACTTGATTTTTGGGACTCTCATGTATGATAGTTCCCATACACAAGAGTAAATTAGTAAATCCAATATATGGGACTTTTCAAAATTTAGCTATCCCAGAAACTTGTCATGTCATGATTCCCCTATCCATGGTGTAATATATTACTTGAGTCTTAAATACTCACAAAATAAAAAACCTTACACATTGTCATGATGTGAGTTACCCTGGTCAAAGTTCTACCTCCATTTCACTCCTATGGTAAAGTAAAGGTTCACTATATGATATGAAATATATCATTTTTTATATATAAGTAATTTAATTTTTTTGGAAAACTAATACTTAATATATTTCTAAAAATAAAATGTAAGAAACAACTTTACACATCCTAAATAACTCAAATTTATAGAGATGATTATGTTGTATTTTTCTTCAATGTGTTTGTATAGTGGAAATTCATTTTGATAGAGATTAAAGTATGGAGTTTGTCATTGAGAATTTTTCATAAGCTAGAAATGATTTTTTTACTTTAATAGGTGTGGATTTAAATTAAGGAACATTAATTACGATGATTGTTGAACCGATATTAATGACTAAGACATGCGCTAGATATTTTTGGAGTTGTAACAATGTTTACAGTATGCTTAAATAATTACAAATAATTAATTTAAGTCTATAAAAAATATATTTTTCTTGATTAATTGATGAAAAATTCAAGGAATGAGTTTTTCATGAGGAATATTGAAATGAAGAGGAATTTGACATTGATCTTAAGGTGGAATTTATATGTTTTTAATTTATATAGATTTTACTAAGTATATGAGTGGGCCTTAACTAAAAACTAGCTAGAACATATCAATTCATGGAACCACCTTGACACCACATATGGGACTTAGGTATAAACACATGGGAGGAAGGTCAATATGGTAATCCATGGGCAGTAGGAGGCCTACAGGAAGGTGGGAAGACATATCATGTGCACAACACACACACACACATGAGTGTGTGACACCACCATGTGGGGTGACATGATGGCATAAAGGGGTGTCGGTATGGGTTGGTTCCAGCAAAAGATGATATTGGACCCATTTACTCGCATATACCAATTTAAGGATCTCATATTTCTTTTAAAGTGGTGAATAGATGATGGATTCTTCGATGAGGCACTCAACCTATATGTGCACAATTTCTCCATTTGAAAACCTACATAAAGAATGAAGGTCCTCTGATCCATTTTATCTGGGTTGTTTGATTGAAACCATCATCATCATAAACCTTTGGCCTTATAAGTAAGAATTTATAGGTTAGGTTTTTGTGGATTATCATTTTCATACCATGAAGTTGATGAGAATTATTGAAGAAGAACTCCAAAAAACATGAAAGATGCTACGATTGATCGAGATATGTTTGTGAAGTACTGATAGTGATTTTTTACATGTATGATTTACTAAAATCACATTATATGGACTGATTCATCATGAAAAGATGAAGTAGTTTGGTGTGTGTATCATTTTAAGTAGTGTAGTATGCCATTGGAATATGTTTATAGGCACCCTAAACATCACCATTTTTATTCATGAGCTTAATGCACATGGAGAGTTAGATTAGAGAAGCCTAAAAAAGACCCTATAGATCTCTGTATTCATGAGAGATTTTTGTATGATGAAAATACTGAGAATTTATTGCCCTTCACGATATCATGAAGAAGAAATAGATTCTATGAACCTATATTTGGGCTACTTACATTCAAAGTAGTTTTGAAAAGTAATTGAGAACTTATTTCTTGAGCCTCAAATCATCTTGAAGCTTAGATACCGCATACACTTAAGCAAATAAAGAAAAGGATATCATGTACTCTGTTGATACATGATAAACACTGAGACAATATCATGAATAGAGTGAGTTAAATGAAGAAGTAGATATCCCATATAATACATTTGAGCGGAGGAAGATGAAGTTGTCCTATGTAATGCACATGCATACTATACGCGTCCATGAATGAAATAAAGTGAGATGGTGAGAGATTAAAAATATTATATTCTTATTTATGAGAATTTAATAAGTGAGAAAACAATCACTTATGTTAGCTACACTCACACGAAGTACAAGTTAAGGATTGAGAAATTTTTGAAGAATTATTTGAGTAGGATGCACGTTGAATAATTATTTTCAATAACAAATTGATTATAACCATAAATAGTGAGGTTAACCTATTATAGATGGGAAATATTGGAAATATTGAATTCCATGAATGTGGCCTAGAATACATGCATGATATATGAGTTATGTTGTTGAAAATTACCATAACCTACAATGTAGTTGTGTATGAACCGAATTGTGCAGTCAGTTTTTCAGAGTCGATCAAAGAAAAAATAATGAATTATTTCAAGAAAGTGAGGTCAAATATTCAGTATACTAAATATATTAGTGATATATAATATTCTTAAAATTTTCTATTATTTAAGGTTATAAATTACATTGGTTATTCTAAAGAATATTTGACTATGTGGACTTGAAAAGAAACAAGGATGACATGTACACTACATCTAAAGGCCAAATTAGTTGAATACCCATTCCCAGGATGTTGGGAAGACCATTGAAGAACTAGTGGGATGCTATTATAAACAACCAGATCTTTTCAAGAGATAGATCAACTAGTGGGATTCTAGTATAAAGATCTCATTGAGAGACAACCCAATGTAATCATTAGTTATCAGGAAATATGAAATTTTTTCTATGATAAATTTTAGGATATTTCATGTATTTGTAATAATTTTTCCTTATTAGTAGATAATATATGTCTCATATTGTCCCAAACACAACAAAGATGTATTCACCCATCTTGGGGGAGAACATTGTAAAAATAATACGTGTTATCACTAATTTAGTTTCTATCTTGCATGTGGTGTGATTGTTCTTATTAAAGGTGAAGCTCTATTAACTCTAACATTTTTAGAGGGTTGAATTCAAAAGGGGGTAAAAACTTAAAGAAAAGAAAATCAATAAAACATGTGTACATTGATTCACCCACATTATTAGTGTACCAACACGATTAAATGGAAACTTTAATTGGTATCAAAGGGAAGGTTCCACCTATGAATGGATATATCTTACTGTCCTAGTTGTTTATATCAGACATATATGATGTGAATATTTAAATTTGAATAAGTTTTAAAGTTTTATCAGATGGAAAATTTAGTTACCATCTTTATGGGTGCCAATAAATAGGTTTTAGCAAAACCATGAATAAAAGATAGGATAAAGAGGAAAGTAAGTTAAGAAAGAGTTTGAAGAGGAAAGAATATGATCCAAAAATTGAATGAATATAGAGTGATATTTTATTAATAGTATATGTTAAATCAAATGATAATATTTGTTTTGACAATTTTGGTTCAAGCAGTGATGAATAAGAGTTTGTTGAATCACTCAATGATTTTTATTCATACGTCAAACATTATTTGATGAAAGTTCCAATAAATTTTATCACTTACATATCTACATTTATCAATGGACTATATGATGAAAAATCATAGCTTTAATATGAAGATATAGATATAGATAAATCTTTGGGAAATAAGTTTCAAAGATTAAAAATTCTCACCAAACTTTTTGAATCCAAAGAATAAGCTGTATTAATTTACAATGAACATATCTCTTAAGTTGAAGAAGAGTTTCAAAGAAATGTGTGTGAGAAAGTATCAACTAAATAATATCATTACTAAGATGATCCATACATTTTAAGAATCTCATAAATCTACCATTAATTTCAATATTTATCAATTTTTTTAAGAATAAAAAGAGTATTTTACAACACTTTTTAATACATTATTCACTTTGGTTGAATATGAATTATAAAGGACTAGTTTTAAAAAGGAGTTGATTGAGAAAGCTTTTATATAATTGATACATGAATTATAGAAACTAAAAAAAAATATATGAATGTTAAAGACACAAAATTAGAGGTCAAATAAATGAGAATTAAAGATCCTAATAATTCTCTATAGGAGGAATAAAATACATGTGGATCATATTCAAAAAGTGAAAATTTAGTGGAAGAAGAATTGAAATTAGTTAAAGATGATAATATCACTCTCAACCTAAAATGTCTTAAATTGTAAGTAAAATTAAAAAAATCAAGAATTAAAAAAATATGAGACTTCCCAAGTATTTAAGAATATAAATGTGACACTCCCTATTTATGGTTCATGATAATTGTTTATGTTTTTTATTCTATAAATTTATTAGGTGAAGTTTTGAGAAGTTTGGGGAGGTTTAAAAATGTTTTGGAGGTATTTATGGAGGTGCATGGTTTGTGTACGGTTAGTAGAAACTGTGCACCATATCTAGAAAGCCATGTATTATGATTTGGGAGTCACTGGGTAGGCACACAGTTGGAACATGATTTAGAAAAACTATATGAGTTCCTAGGTTAAATACTGTGAAAGGTAATATAGGGTAAAAGTACAGTTGGCACACAGTTTTTAAAACTATGCAAGCTAACCATTTGAGGTGTGTCCTTGAGATAGTAACATCGCATGGTTGGCACACAATTTTAAAAACTATGTGTATAACCATGTTCTATTCATTTAATTATCCAAAAATGAGTTTTTAATCTGGATTAATCCCCTGAAAATATCATTTTCCTCACAATCTCATAGGGTCTATAACTCCCCTTTCTCACAAGTCTCATTTTGTGCTTCCCTTCAATCTAGATTTATATTTTGTCGAATCAAAGTGAATTGGAGATCTAGATTTGTCGGTAAGTCATTTTTCTTCCTCATTATTCTTATATATACTCTTTTCCTCTCTATTGGGACTATAAATCTAGTCTTTTTTGGATATATGTATGTTCTATGATGAAACTATTTGTGAGATATGATTTAATACATTGAAAAACTTGTGTGATTCTTAAAGAAAACCCCATTTTGGTTATGACTTTGGACATTTTGTAAATTGGATGGATTTTAGAAAACTCTCTTCATTTATAATTTTAAAATGATTGTTTTAAAATTATTGTATTATTTTTGATGCATGAAAGTTGTTTAATGAAATATTTTCAAGAAATAATTGGATTTATGTAAAATAGAATTTGTCATGGGATTTTTCATATATGTTTAGCACGAGTTCATGTGTGGATGTGAATCTAAGGAAGGAGAATATGTCATTAGAGGACCTAGATATTGGTAACCTTATGAAAACTTGGGGGATCGATGAGAGATTAATCATGAGTTTGAAAATTTCACTTGGAATACATGTGTGTGTGTGTGTGGAGAAATGGTAATGGGGATACCAAATGATGTGAAATGGGTTTATAACATTTTATTGTTTTCCATGAAAAATTATTTATGGATTTGATATAAACTAATTTAACTACTTTAAAATATTTTATATTAAATGTTCTAATGTTTTCTATCCTAGTGGCATTATTTGGGATGTATTTGGGGAAACTCTACTGGGTATATACCCACCCCCTACATGTGAACTTCAGTTAATTTACAAATGTCATCTACTAAGATATATGGAAAGGTAAGGTATCATACTTTTCTAGTAATGCTTCATGATTCCTTGGGAATAGTTAGTGGATTTGGATCTTGGAGATAATTTCATATTACTTGTAAGGATACAACATGGGTTTATTTGGTTCTTTTATTATTTATTTCCTTATCATTTTTTTTCTTTACTTATATTGTCACTATGATGTGGTTTTACTATTGATTTACTCTTGGTATGTATTGTTTTATTCATGCTTAATTTAGTGGTTTTTATGTTTATGTTGTGTATTTTCAAGTTGTTTTATTTTATAGGGAAAATCCTTCCCCAATATTTACTTAATCACTTGGAATTTATTTCCAACCTTTGGTGTCTTGGGGATGTCTCCTAATCCAAGTAACAACTCTATCACTTATTAATCCAATTAGGAGGGGAGAGATGTTACAAACAATATCATTCATGGTTGTTCCCTTTATTTTCATTTGGGATATTATAAAAGAGATAAGAATGTTGGAACTTGAAATATATATTTTAAAAATATGTATCAAAACTTTTTTATACTAAACTTCAAGTTACGAGGGAATTCTTCTAAAAAAGAATTTAGATACTTCTCAGTGAGTTTTCATCTCATCATCATGGGTTTAGATGATGGGGATTTTATATCTTGAATTGGTAGTAAGACTTCCCACTAGGATAACATTTACCATCTTCACTTTTATGATTTATGAGAAAGGTTAAAAATTATTACAATGGTTGGATTTTGAAAGGAATGGTTGTGATATTTTTTGATATGGTGGTTTAAAATTTCTAAGCCTTAATTTTCCAGTGAGTGAGACTAAATAGAGTTTTATTTTTTTAATAGAAAATAGAACTAATTAGACATTTTAGGAATAAACTAGAAGAGGAAGCATAAAATATGGATGCATCTGAGCCACAATTGAACTGAAAAATTGTCCAGTGCATCTTTTAGGATTTTCATGCCATCGATTGAGAAAACTAGAATGATAAACCTCAATAAGTGGATAACTATGTATATTTTCAGAAAAAATACACCCATAATTCAAGGGGATTTAGAGCCTAAAAAATATTTTGTGTTCCTGAATAGGATGAATCAAATATTTTATTTCCTTAGAACACTAGTTGAGATGAAAGTCAAGCTAGAAATGTATATGCTTGAGGATCTAGCAAGATAATGGTGGGATTTAGGAACTCATGCTAAATTTAACCAAGTCATTACATGGGAGGACTTTGAATAAATTTTCAACAAGAAATTATGTCCTCACCCCTTTCAAATCACTATAATAATATATTTATTCATCTTAAATAAATAGAATATCTTGGTGAAAAAATATGTGGCTACATTTATAAACTCAGGTCACTTTTCACTAGAAGTTTCCACAAGTGTGTCCTTGAAAGTGTGAATATTTTAGTCTAGGATATGATCATAAATTCACTCAAATATTTCCTTCCTTTTTATTATAGACTATATGAAGATGTTAAATAGAGTGAAAATATAAGAAATAGATATCTCTTAAAATATGGTTGAAGGGAGAATGTTTATCCCCATGGGAATAGGTGGGAAATCCAATGTTGGGAATAAAAGTAAGAGGGACACCTACTTCCAAAGTGGAGGTATATCTCATAATCAGATCATAGGATCAATAAACTTCCCTCCTTAACTTAAAATCAAGAAGATATGTTTCCAATTTTTTCCTTCCCACATATCATGTAATATTATACAACACCACCTATAGAATCTCACAAGTGTAACAATATGGGACATATCTAGCATTATTTTTGTTGTTCTCCAAATCCAAGTGCTATTAATACAGTCTAAAGTCACCTTATACTTTGAATGGATGATATAATTAGAATAAATCTCATCCTCAGAATTGATTTAGACAAGGAGATTCTAGGAACCCCATGATTCCTCAGGATATTCAATCTCAACAATGAAAAAAAGAGTAAGGTAAAATGAGTAATAAATTGTATAGTGTTGATAAGGTGATCATGGATAATCAATATAGTCTTTTGAAAATGTAAGGTATGATTCTTGTGAATTATACCCTTATACATTCCTTGTTTGATTGAGTGTGTCCCACTCTTTTATTACTTATTGTGTTATTGATCTTATGGGTTTGTTTGTTGAGATGATGCCTTTTATTTTGAAACTATAAACTCTTCTTGGACAGTGAGATTGTCAAGATTTTAAGTGTGAAAAATGTATGATGAATATCGATGGGGATGAATTATTATGAGACTTATTTTTTATTGAGATGGAAATATATGAATTGATTTTGGGAATGGATTGGTTGATGACATCCAAATTCCATGTTGATTGTTACTCCCATCAAGTTAGTTTCACATCATATGATGGTGTTAAGCATCTATTTATGGGAGATTAGGATATAAATGAAAGTAGGGAAGGACCTTTAATACTAGATGTTAGGACTATAACTTAATAGTTGGCAACATTTACCTTGGATTCTATGGATGAGATCAGAGATATATATTTTTCAACCATCATTGACCCATTTCCTAATGTCTTTCTTGAAAATTTCTCAAGGTTTCCACCTAAAAGAGAAGTGGAATTTATTATTGATATCTTACTAGGGAATAGTATTATTTCACTTCCATATTATAGAATGGAATAAACTAAATTGAGGGAATTGAAAGTTAAATTGGAATAATTTGAAAGAAAAGGGTTCATTTAACCAAGAACATCCCCATGGGAAGCACTAGTTATTTTGTAAATAAGGAAGATAAAAATCTTAGACATTGTGTAGATTATCGCAAGATACACCAGGTTATGATAAAAAATTGATATCCTATTCCACAAATTAATGATATATTTGATAAATTTAGGTGATCCTATTGGTTCTCTAAAATCAAATTATGATCAAGATATCACCAGCTATGAGTTTGGAAGGAGGATATTCCAAAAAAAATCTTTAGGATTAGATATGGCCATTATGAGTATGTGGTGATGCACTTTGTAATTATGAATGCACCAGAAGTGTTTATGTAACTGATGAATCAAATATTTTAGAGGTATATTTATTCCTTTTTACTGGTCTTCATTTATTATATCCTTGTGTATTCTAGAAAAAAAATAGGATAATGGGGAACACTTGGCTATAGTGTTGGGTACCTTGTGGGAACATAATCTTTATACAAAGCTCCCAAAGTTTAATTTATATATATAGAAGGTAAATTTCCTTGGTTAAGTCATTTCAAAGAAATTATTTTCAATTGATCCTAAAAATATCAAAGCTTTTATCTCTTGGAAATCACCAAATAATGTTTTTGAGATACATAGTTTTCTTGAATTAGTAGGATAATAACAATTCTTTTTGTGTGATTTTTCACATCTTTCCTCTCCAATGATATACTTGAAAAGGAAAGGTGTTCCTTTCCAATGGAATTATCAGTTTTGAAATTCTCTCTAAGAGATAAAATTTCACCTTAAATTAGCACCTATCTTTACATTACCACATTCAATATGAGATATGTGGTCTATTATGATTCATTGAGAACTGGGTTGGGTTGTGTTCTCATACAAGGAGATCATGTTGTTGCTTATGGATCGTGATAATTAAGGGTTCATGAGAAAAACTACCCAATGTATGATTTGGGATTGGATGTTGTAGTTTTTTCCTTAATGAATTGGCATCATTATATTTTTTTGACATAAATTCATATTGTTTATGGATCATAAGAATTTGAAACACATTTTATCAAAAGTAAATTGAATATAAGGAAACAAATATAGATGAAATATATTAATTATTTAATGTTGAGATGATATATACATTGGGTAAAGGGAATTTAGTGGAAAATTTATTAAGTAGAATGTCATATAATTATCTAGTTAAAAAAGATTTAGATTAGTAGAAATTGATGTCTATTGCTGACCAAGGTGATGTTTCATTTTTATTTCTAGTTTATATTGTTCCTATTTTGGTTAAGAAGGTTAGAGTTTCATAGAAATCTAATTCTGAATTCCAACCATGAGATCAAAACTCAATGGTGGGGATACCCTTAAGGGACAAAAGTTGGATGGTAGTTCAATGTTTCATTTTAGATATCAAATCTTGGTACCTTTTTCTTATTATAAATAAATCATTTATTCCTACCACCATTTGAGATGGATTGTTCATCATAGAATAAAGGAGATGTATAGAGCATTGAGGGCACACTTTTGGTGGGATGACATGAAGAGAAAAATGGAAGAGTTTGTTTTGAGATACCTAACTTGTTTTTAGGTCATATAATAACACCAATGACCAGATGGTATATTTCACTCTTTACTAATTACTATGTAGAAATGGAAACAAATAGCTATGGATTTTGTGACAGGGCTACCAAGAATGGTCCAGAAACATGTTTCCATATAGGTGATTGTGGATCGGCTCACAAAGTTGACATACCTAATCCTTATTTGTGAATCCAATATGGTAGAATACTTATAAAAAATCTAAATTTGGGAAGTTTTAAAGATGTATGGTGTCCCAGTTTCTATTTTATCTAATTGGGACCCTAGGTTCACCTCTTGGTTTTGGAAATCCTTGCAATAATCCCTTGGAACACAATAGACCTTGAGCATGACTTATCATCCTAAAATGGATGGACAATCTAAAAAGACAATCAGAACATTGGAAGATACGATTAAGGAGTTTTTAATATATTTTATAGTCTCATGGGAGGATCATATACATTAGTGGAGTTATCATAATATAAAAATTATCAAACCTTGATATATATGGATCCTTTTGAATCATTTTATGACTATACTTATCATTATATACTTTTTTGGGTGGGAAAAGGTGAGACTTCACTTATTTAAGATTTCCTAGTGCATGGGACAATATATAATATTCATATGATTATAAAGAGAATGGATATATCTTAAATTCATCAAAAAATATTATACGGATCACCATCAATGACCGTTATAATTTGAGGTAGAAGATAATGTTTTCTTGAGAATATCTTCAAGGTTAGGGAACTTCCATTTTGGAAAACAAGTGAAGTTATATATTATTGGTTGTATTTACCACCAATGTTTAGTTTTGTGCATAACTTGTTTCATGTATCTCAATTGAAGAAGTACGAGCCTGATCCTGGCCATGTGTTTCGATGAGACCATGTTGATCTTAGACCAGATTCTATGTTGATTCATGTGAAAATAAAAATTATTTATAGGAAATAGAATATATTTAATGAAAAAATAATCAGTTTATTACATGTTTCATGATAGCATGGTCAGATTTAGGAAGATACATGGGAGCGTGAGAAGGAAATGTTAGAGCAATGACCTGAACTCTCCCAAGACACCACCTAGTTTCTACTTTATAAGGACATAAATACCAATGGTGGGGATAATGTGACACCCCAAATTTTAGGTATTGGATATATATTTTATGTATTTTGAGTTTTTAAAATTCTTGGGTTGAGTTTTAGGAATTTTGGGGAGGTTTTGGCATGTTTTGGAGGTGTTTTTGGAGGTTCACAGTTAGTAGAAACTATGCACTACCTCTAGGAAACCTTGAAATATTTTTTGGGTGTACTAAATAGGTGCACGATTTAACCAAACCATGAAAGTTCTTATAGTAAACCATGTTATAGGTAATAGAGGGTGAAAGTAGGGTTGGTGTACAGTTTGTTAAACCATATGATCCAACCATGTGAGGAGTGGCCCTGAGATAGTAGCACTACATGGTTAGCGCACAATTTGCCAAAAAATGTGGCCTAACCATGAGACATGAATTTAATTATCTAAAAATTAGTTTTTAATCAAGATTAAGACTTAAAAACCATCATTTTCCCCCAATATACCAAGGTTTAAAACTCCTCGTCCTCCCAAGGCTCCTTTGGAGATTCCATTTGACCTAGAGTTATCCTTTGTCGAATCAAAGTGTGTTGGAGATCTAGATTCATTAGTAATTTACTTGTATTACCTATTCTTCTTAGATATACTCTTATCCTCTCTACTCGTACCATAAATCTATTCCATTATGGATATATCAATGTTATATTATGGGAATCTTGATGAGATGTGATTGAATATTTTTAAGGAAACAAGATTCAAGGTCTGATCTAGAAGATCTTAGTGTCATTCTTTATTTTTTTACCATCTGTTGTGGGGTAAGTCTATTCCCTCTCTTATTTACATTTCTAGAAATTGAATGATTATTTTTGATTAAATGTTTTTATTTATGTTGTTGTGAAAATATTATTTTATTATTAATGGAAACACATTTTTTGGTTCAAACTTTAGAATTTTTAGAAAATTGGATGGATTAAAAAAACACTTCATTAATAACTTTAAAATGATAGTTTTAAAATTATGGTATTTATTTTATGCACAAAAGTTTTTTGATGAAATTATTTAAAAAACAATTGCTTTTATTTAAAATGGAATTCATAATGGGATTTGACATACATGGTTGGTGTGAGTTCATTTGTGGATGTGACCCTGAGGAAGGGGCATGTTGCATTTGGGTACCAGGATATTGGTGACCTTGTAATGAATTTTTGGATCAACAAGAGACCACTCATGAGTATAGAAATGTCACTTGGAATGTATGGGTGTGTGTTTGTGGATATAAGGGAGTGGGGATTCCAAATTATTTGAAATGGTTTTGGAACTTGTTTATAATTTTACATGGAAAATTGTTTTTAGATTTGATATAAAATGATTAAACTAATTCTAAACTATTTTATATTAAAGTGATAACATGTTATGCCCTAGTGGTGTGAGTTGGAAATTCATTAGAGAAAATATATCAAGTTTATAATTACCCCATGATTTATAACTTTGATTCATTTATAGATGTCATCTACCAGGATATAGAGAAAGGAAAGTAATCTTACTTTTAAAGTAATGTTTTGTGATGCCTTGGGAATGTTAAGTGGAGTTGGGGCTTGAAGGTAGTTTAATATTTACTTTTGAGGATACCTCGTGGGTGTATTTGGGTATCATTATCGTTATTTCCTTCTTAGTTTTTTTCTTTACTTCCATTGTTACTTTGATATGGTTATACTATTGATTTAATCCTATTTTATATTATTTTATTTAGGAATCATATATTTGTTTGGATGTTTATGTAGTGTGTTTTCATATTTTTTTTCTTTCATAGGGTAAATTTTTCACTAACTGTTCCTTGAGACTTTGGTATTTATTTTTAGCCTTTGGTGTCTTGGGTATGTTATCTAAGGGAAATAACATCTTCGTCACTTCCCAATCCAATGAGGAGGGGTTGGAGTGACAATAAATCACACCAAGAGTATTTCTAAAAAAGTTTTACTTTTGAGAAGACTCATTCCATTTCAAAGAAGAGCTTGAAATTATATAAAGATAAACCCACTACAGTCTCACTGAAATAGGTAACCCTTGTCCTAAAATTTTCTGTTTGTACTAATATCATTTCATATTCTATTATAGTTTCTAAACGAATTATAGAGTAACAAGGGTGAAGAATACTATTGGAAATATCACTATATCACTAAATGCGGATGTTAAGAAGGGAAGGAATAATTTATCCCAACAAAAATATCAAATGAAAAACCATATTATCCCAAAAAATAATTATTCCAAAGATATCCAAATTGTTCCATAGAATAAAAAATATATTTTTTGGCTATTGTTGGTGATGTTGGAATTTTGGGCATTAGGTTATTAGCAGTTGGCGTAATTTTTCAATGTATGATAATAATAGAAGGACAATATTTATATAAGCCCCCAACCTTAAACATTACATAATCCTGAATTAAGTTAATAATTTACATTGATGACATTTTCAGGTTTAGAGCTTTAGAGAATTAGGTCATAACTTATACATAACAACTTGAATATTTCAAGTAGACACTTCTACTCACTATCCATTTTTTTTCATAAAAAAAAATATAAAAAAAGAAACATGTTTAGTTCCATGTTTAAGACAACATGACTTTTCTTTGATCCCATCCTTGACCCTATTCATCATTAAGTCCTGTGAAAAACATTTCCAAACTTGGGATAAGAATAAAAATCTCATTAATGGATACATAAAGAAGGAAAAACGTCAGTTTTTCAAAAAAACATGTAAACCATGAATAATTTATCATAAATTAATACTTTTCACCTTAAAGAAGTAGCAAAAACACTTCACTGAATATAAGCTCATTTCTCACCCTTTTTGTAACCAAAATATTACCATATAGCCCATAGAAAACAACAAATATCATATAAGGTAACTTGGTACATAAACACACTTAAATGGAAGAACCATATGGTAAAATTACAAAAATATCACTAAATGGAATATCCACACAACCAACTTTAATACCCAATGCATTAGAGGTTATAATGTAGCCACCCATCCTTGGTTTATCACAGAACCACCCATCATTTGGTTTATTATGTAACCACCCATTATTGGTTTATCATGTAACCACCCGTAAAAAGTAAAAGTACCATTATATAATCATAACACATAAAATATTTCAAATATCAACATTTCACTAATAAAATTTCATTTTAAATAAAAATAAATCATTTTCAAGATATTGAAATGATCAATCCATTTCAAAACCATTTTCAATACCAAAACACCCAAAAAGGGAATAAGGGATTTCTTTTCCTTTTAAAAACATTAAGGATTATATATGAATATTATGTTATTAATATTTTCATGACTTATTATATACCCCCTTTACTGATTTTATATTAAATGTGAATAATTTGTGTGAAATATTAATGTTTTAATACTAAGTATAATTTTTGAGCATTTTTAGAAGTAGTCCAATTGAGCCAGTTTACTATTTTATTTATAAATCGCCTTATAATGATCCAAATTGTGTGGTTCTTGTTTTTTATGATTCCAATTTCAATATACAACATTTCATTAGAATAGATCATGGGACAATTCCTTCATTTAAAGGATCACATGGACCACACAAGATGACCCAAATAATTTTTGAAGAAACTGGACCATCCATGATGATTGAGTTACTGGTCTAAATCCAGAATCCCAAATTTTATGAAACTCTACCATATGTTCTTGATTATCCAAAATAATCATGGATAAAAATTTCAGGTCCCAATACCAAACAGAAGGTTCCCAACTGATTCATTTAAACTCAGCCCACATTTTTGGACGGGAATTAAAATCAATACAGTGTTGATGACATGGCTCCTGATCTAGACATAATTTTGAGATGAGATTTTTCAGTGTGAAAGATGAGATATAGGAGGTAGAATTTGTTAAAGACATCATTCGGTTTTGAAGGCATATTACTATTCAAAAACCCTTTCAAATTTTGTACTTCAAAAAGACTAGATTGAAATGGACAGATTAAAATTGTTTAATCAACCGACCATGAATTTGGCTACATAGGTCAAAATGCCTCTAAATTTTGAGAGAGGTCGGCCAAATTTATTATATACAACTTTAAAGAAGGATTTAATCTCTAGATTCTTCTGTCTGGATGTACAAATCGTCGATCCAAGTGGAGAGACAGATTGGGAATGAAAACAGTCCTCTTCCTTGGGATATAAATACATCCCCCTCCTCTCCTTCAAAGGGGTTGGAATTTCAGAAGGGAGAAGCATCAATTGGCAAGACCAAAGCCTTGAAAAAGGCTTGGGAGGAACTTTCATACTCAAGTTTTCATTTGAGATACCCTCCCTCCTCTCTTTGTTTCCTTTCACTTTTGTGTTGTTCTTCGTTTGTAATCTTGTAAGTTTGTGTTTTGTAATTATGTTTTAATGAAAGTTTATTCTTAAATATCTATTATTATCATCAAAACTATGTAGATTAATATTAATTTTCTTAAAATATTTTAAATACAGTTGAATACCCTTCCCTTATTTTTCTTCCTCATTCAATCGAAACTCTGTTTTTAATAACCATTATTGTTCGTGTGTGTGTGTGTTCGACAGACCACTTTTTTTTTCTTATCCCTTTATTTTTATTCTATTATTAATTTATCATCATAATCATTATAACCATATTATTAAACACCCAAATTTTTGAGTAAATCCATTATTGGGGTGAGTCAAAATTTAGGGATGTTAAGCGATTGAGAGTATTTTCTTGATGAATATTATTTGAATTAACATTGTGTATGTTGGACTTAACATGTAATGGATTAATGAATTGTTTTGTTTAACGTGTTCTTTAAATGGATTATTGGAACCATAAATACACCACCATACAAAATATATGATTTATATTTGAACCTTAAGTTAATTTAAGTCTTGGATTAAAGTCTTAACACTTAGGAATTCCAATCAACATTATCTTGTGAAGTGGGTGTTAATTTAAATGCAATATAAAGGAAAGCTCAAGGATATAACAAGATTAACTCCCTAATAATAAAATCACCCCAATATTTATCAATTTTTTAAATAAAAAATCATCCATAAATTATTTCATAATCTCTGCAAACAAACCCCCCAATCAAAAAAACAATCAACTAAAAACAAACGACTATTACAAAGTATCATCGCCGAGGATTCGACCCGAGTGCTGCTATACACATTAGCATAGCATCAGAACCTTTACCGATCGATAGAAGATAATTGGCCGTGAATTTGAAATGGAACCATTTCTAGGGATGGTGCTTTAAGTAGTCATTAGTTTCTGGTTATTGTAAAAAAAAACAAAATTTAAAAAAAAAACTGAAAAAAACACAAAGAAAAACCCATCTTCTCATAAAAATCATAAACTAAAAAAATAAAAAGAAAAACCTGTCTTCCTTTTCCTTCCAACATCTCTTTGAATGCCCCGTATCCTCCCAAACAATCCCTCATATTTTTTTGACCCTGAAATTGAGTGAACACTTCACCAACTTAGGAGGAACATAAGAGATAATCAACTCATTCAAGAACCAGTCCTTGGCCAACCAATTGAATTTGATATGGCCAATCCCAGGGAACAAACACTAAAAGAACTTTCTACCCCTGATATGAATTAACAACCTCTTGTCATTCAATATCCAAACATAGAAGCTGACTTTTAACTCAAATCGGGTTTGATTCATCTTCTTCCTCATTTCCACGGGCTATCCGGTGAGGATCCACATCTCCATCTTAAAGAGTTCCAAGTGGTGTGCTATACCATGAAGCCCCAAGGAGTTTCTGAAGAAAAAATAAAACGTCAAGCATTAACTTTATCCCTAGAAGACACTGCTAAATAATGGATTTACTACCTACCTCCTGGTTCCATAACCACTTGGAATGACATGAAGCGACTCTTCTTAGAGAAATTCTTTCCTGCTTCTCATACTGGTTCTATCTGAAAGGAAATAAGTGGTATCCGTCAGTTCCCAAGTGAATCACTCCATGAATACTGGGAGAGGTTAAAAAATCTTGTTGCAATATACCCACACCACCAAATACCTGACCAAATCTTGATCCAATACTTTTATGAGGGGTTATTGGCTATGGAGAGAACTCTCATTGATGCCGCAAGTGGCAGTGCTCTTGTTGATAAAACTCCTGTAGTATCAAGAGATCTCATAAGTAACATGGATGAAAACACACAACAATTCCATACTTGAGAACATTCCCAAGTCAAACAAGACCAAGATAATCAATCAATTAAGCCAAACAAGATGATCGAGTGGATGAGTGAACTTACAAGTCTTGTGTCACAACTAGATGTGGCTACCAAATCCCCAACCTCATCTTCTCCACAATCAATGTTTCCTGAACCTGTCAAAAACTGTGAAATCTGCAACTCTTCATCTCATCCAATAGACACATGTCTACAACTTCAAGAAGATAAATTTGATTCATCTAGACCAATGGATCTCAATGCATCATATGCTCAGCGGAACACCAACCCTCAACTATCAGGTCAGTTTGTTAGAAACTTCAACCAACCTCACTCTGAGCCCTTCTCTTCTTCCTATACCCAAGACCTAAGGTATGGTAATCCCATCTCTCATCCCCCTCAATTCTCTCCTCAAAACCCAAACCAGTTTCAATATGGTCATGGTGTTGGTAATTTCCAACAACCTTATCCTTTTATTCCTCAACCTCAAAGGAACAATCCTCCTCCTGGATTCCATTATCCTAGTGAGCCTTCCCAATTCCAAAACCAATACAATAGATTTCCCAAGAACCAAAATCTAGGTAATACCAATTCAGGACAAGCCTCCTCTTCTAAGCAACCATGGGAAAGTGCAGTGAAAGATCTTGACTCTTTCACCCATTCCAGCCTCAAGAACATTGAAACCCAAATTGGTCAACTTGTATCCCAACTTAGTCAGCAGCAACCATCCAATTCTTCCCAACTTCTAGCTCAACTATTACCCAACCCCAAGGGTAATGTAAGTGCAATTTCACTTAGATCAGGAAAGAAAATTGCTATGCCTCAATATAAGTCTTCCAACCCTCCTTTGAATGTTGACCTAGAAAATGAAAAGAAAAATAAACTTGAAAAGGAACTTGAATCCATTCCCTCACCTACTTCTATTCCACATAGGAACCCAATTCCTTTTTGTCAAGATGTTTCTAAGGCAAATAAGTCCTTTAAACCAAATCCTGAAATGCTCGACATGTTTAGACGTGTTGAAGTCAGCATTCCCCTATTAGATTCCATAAAACAAATTCCTAAGTATGCTAAGTTTTTCAAGGAGTTGTGTACCAAAAAGAGGAAACATAGGACCTTCGAAGATGTTTCCACCCAGCAGTCTATTCCCATAAAGTGCAAAGATCCCGGGACCTTTACGGTGCCATGCCAAATTGGAAGTTCCAACTTTGATGATGCACTCATAGACCTAGGAGCCTCAATTAATTTCATGCCCAAATCCATATTTTCCAACCTTGGTCTAGGTCCCTTAAATCCAACGGGTGTTGTCATTCAGTTAGCTAATCGAAGCACTGCTAGTCTTGAGGGAATAATTGAGGATGTCCTTGTCTGAGTCAATGACCTTATATTCCCTGCTGATTTCTATGTCCTTGACATGGAAGGTGAGACGAACTCTTCTCGATCTCCCCGAATTCTAGGAATACCATTCCTCATGACTGCGAGAAAAAATATTAATGTCCATTCATGCATCTTATCCATGGAATTTTGTGACCAACTGGTTAATTTCAAAATTTTCCAAGCCATGAAATACCCATATGAGGATCACTCTACATTCTCAATCCATGCTTTTGAGGACACTTCTAAGAGTCAATCGAACCCCAATACACCATGTTCTTCATGTTATAATGACAAAGGATCTTGTAAAATCTGCACCATGATTAACCAAGCCATAAATGGTGAATTTTATGTGGACATATCATTCATAGAATCCATCAATCTAGAGGAACTTGAAAACTCTATTTAATCCCACATCAACTCCGATCTCTACTGCTCCACCATGGACAATATTAAGGAAAATGAATATGAAGAAACTGAAGTCCCATATTCCATTCCTGAGTTGTCTAACCCAAAAATGAAAGATGGGACTGATCTAAAACCTCTTTCTGAACACCTTAAATATGTGTTCCTTTTCCGTGATCACTCATATCCTTTCATTATCTCTACTTCACTTACTGAAATCGAAGTGTCCAAACTTGTTCAGGTGTTAGAGGAAAATAAAACGGCCATAGTATGGACACTAGATGAGATACCAGGAATCAACCCTACCCTTTGCATGCATCACATCCATCTTGAGGAATCATCCAAACCAATCAGACAACCATAAAGAATACTCAATCCACTCTTACTTGAGGTATTTAGGGAAGACATCACCAAGATTTTTCAAGCTGATATTATTTACCCAATTTCTGATAGTGAATGGGTTAGTGCAATTCATGTTGTACCTAAGAAGGGTGGGATAACTGTTGTCACAAATGAACATGGGGAGGTAGTCACAACTCGAGTGAATAACAAATGGCGTGTGTGCATCGACTATAGAAAATTGAATGTTGAAACAAGAAAAGACCACTACCCTCTTCTATTCCTTGATCAAATGCTGGAATGGTTAGCCGGAAAGTCACACTATTTCTTTCTTGATGGATAAACTAGCTACTTCCAAATCCCAATTGCACCTCAGGACCAAGAAAAGACTACTTTCACATGCCCCTTTAGAACATATGCATATAGAAGAATGCATTTTGGACTTTGAAATGATCCGACAATATTCAAGATGTGTATAATGTGTATATTTTCCGAATTCGTTGAACACTGCATGGAAGTCTTCATGGATGACTTCACCATTTATGGAGAGTCATTTGAATCTTGTTTGAATTCACTCTCTCTAGTCCTCCAAAAGTGTGTCAAGTGAAACCTCATGTTAAATTTTGGAAAATGTCACTTCATGGTTACAAATGGGATTGTTCTAGGGCACATAGTTTCAAAAGATGGTATTGAAGTCGATCCTGCCAGAATTGAAGTGATCCAATCACTTCCTCATCCCACTTCTATTCGAGACATCCATTCATTTCTCAGTCATGCCAGTTTCTATCAGAGATTCATCCATAACTTCAGTAAAATTTCCCTCTCACTCACTCGGTTGCTCCAAAATGATGTCACTTTACATTTCAATGAGGTTTGGAAGAGAGCCTTTGTTGAACTCAAAACTGCTCTAACATCTGCCCCAATAATCTAACCCCTAGATTGGTCCTTACCCTTTGAGCTGATGTGTGATGCTTCTGATAGAGCCGTTGGGGCTGTTCTTGGTCAAAGAAGAGAAAAGATTCCTCATGTCGTCTATTATGCCTCAAAAAAATTGGATGAAACTCAATCTCACTACACTGTCACTAAAAAGGAACTTTTAGTAGTGGTTTTTGCCTTAGATAAATTCTGGCCCTATCTCTTAGGTACCAAAATCATCATATTCACAGACTATTCTGCTATAAAGTTCTTACTCGAGAAAAGTGATTCCAAACCAAGGCTAATAAGATGGATCCTAATGCTCCAAGATTTTGACCTTGAAATCAAAGATAGACCAGGAAAAGAAAACCCTGTGTCTGATCACTTGAGTATAATTTCTAATTCTTCTCATTCTGAAATTATTGATCCTGAATTCCCCACTAAGAACCTTTCATCTCTCACTCCAAAAATACCATGGTATGCCCCAATTGTAAATTACTTGGTTTCTGGTGTTTTTCCTGAAATTTTTTCAAAAGAAAAAAATGAAGTTGAAAAGTGATTCAAAATACTATTTTTGGTAAGAAAATAAACTTTAGAAAACTAGGGCTGACATGGTAATAAGGAGATGTGTCGATGAAAATGAACATTCTTCCATATTAGAATTCTGTCACTCAATGTCTGGTGGTGGCCACTTTGGACCACAAAGGACCTCCCAAAAGGTCCTAGACTCTGGATTCTTCTGGGATCCACTCTTCAAGGACTCACATGAGTTCTTTAAATCATGTACCACTTGCCAAAAGTTTGGCACAATTTCAAAGAGAAATGAAATTCCCCAAAAGACTTTAATTTTTTATGAGATCTTCGATGTTTGGGGTATCAATTTCATGAGACCATTCCCCCCTTCCAATGGATTCTCATACATTCTTCTTGAAGTTGATTATGTTTCTAGGTGGGTCGAGTCCAAACCCACTTGAAAGGATGATTCACATACTATTAGTGAGTTTCTAAAGACACACATCTTCCACATATTTGGCACGCCTCGTGCCTTGATCAGTGACTTAGGAACCCATTTTTCTAATAGAAACATGGAATCTCTTTTGAAAAATAATGGGGTTGTACATAAAACTTCAACTGCATATCACCCCTAAATAAATGGAATGGATGAAATTTCTAATAGAGAAGTGAAAAGAGTTCTTGAGAGAATTGTAAAACCCACTAGAAAAGACTGGTCTGAAAGACTTGGTGAAGCACTTTGGGCTTATCGAAATGCCTATAAAACACCCATTGGGATGTCTCCTTTTAGGCTAGTTTTTGGTAAAGCATGTCATTTTCCAGTTTAAATCCAACATAAGTCATTTTAGGCAGTGAAAATTTGTACTTTTGATCATGAAAAATCCGGTGAAGAAATATTGCTGCAATTGGCTGAATTGGAGGATATTCGACTTGATTATTACGAGAATTATAATCTCTACAAAGAAAAATCCAAGGAACTCCATGAAAAACACATCCTGAGAAAGGTATTCCATGAAGGTGAAAAGATAATTCTCTTTAATTCTTGATTTCAGCTTCACCCAGGTAAGCTTAATTCTCATTGGGAAGGTCCTTTTGTTATTACTAATGTTTACCCGTTTGGTGTAGTGCAAGTCCAAGACCCCTCTTCCAAAAGGACATTCACAGTTAATGGATATTGGTTAAAGCATCACTATGAGAGGACACACAATCTTGGATCAACATCGACTTCCACTGAATCCCCAACTTCTCTAGTCGACCTACCACTAGATGGATATGGAAACTCACCAAATCCAAACTAGGGGGCACCTCTTCCCCTTTAACTCTCTCTCTCCCTCTTCCTCTCTCTACCTCTTTCTTCTTCTTCTTCTCTCTTTCATTTCTTTACCACTTTTTTTTCAAACCTTTTTTTTTTCTCTTTCTCTTTTGTGTGGGCGTGTATTTTAAAGAACACTAAAAAACCTAAAAAAAATAAAAAATGTAAAAAAAAAACAAAAAGAGTCATACTTACTCACCATCAATTTTAAAATTTTGTCCAACCATTTTGGGGAGTCAAAAGACATGTTTTCATCTCAAAAATATTGTGTTTTCATCATATATTTGGATAAATAATTTTGTGTCAAGAATAATAAATTTTTAATTCTCAATTATTGATTTGGAAAATTCTTTTCCCAAACCGTGAGGAAAAACATTTTGTTTCATGCCAAGGCCACCTATGACCATCTTTTAAAAATGTGTGTTTTCACCCCCATTTGTGAGTCTTGAGTTTGTGGACCTTCAAGCTAAATTTCCTACTTTAGTGTGCATTAATACGATAGAGGCATTTTCTGAACCACATGAGAACCACAATATCCAAATAGCCTCCCATTTCCCTTAAATTAATCCTCCTTTTGAAAGCCCCTTCGAGCCTATGAAAACCTTTCTTTGATAACCACATTACAATCCCAATACCTTTTCCCACCCAATATCAACATGGATTTTCATTGCATAATTTTTTTTGAAATTAAAGTGTGTGTGTGTGTGTGGGGGGGGTGGTTTTCATTATGGGTACCCTTTGTTGATTTCACCATGTTATCATATGCTTGAGGGAAAACATCCATTTCATTGTGGGGGAGCGGTTTTCATTCAGTGTGTTTTGGGGAATGTAATGTACTTTCATTTATGTAATTTTGTAAATGTTATTGGAAAGTGTTAAAAAAAATAAAAATAAAATAAAAAAAAGAACAATAAAAAAATTAGGTTGTTTCTTGGGTAGGTCAAAAATCACTATTTCTCAGCCTTTGATCTTTTTATAAATATTACAATTAGTGTCGTGAGGATATCAATCATGGGATGGGATATGAGTGTGAGATCTTTTCAAAGTTCAACTATCGAAAAAAGAGAAAAAAAAGAAAAAAAAGAACACTTGAATTATATTCTTATGTCATTGGGAGAAGTTTTGTGGTTTGTAAATATTTCATCTTCTCATCCCCTTTAAATTTTCTTCATCTATTGTGTCTTTCTTCACGCAATAATTCCCTTGTAAAATATGTGTTTTCATTTCCTTCCATGTTTATTTCAAAAAAAATGTGCATTTCTTTTTCTATGTTGGTGTTTTACCCTTATTCTTCTCTCTCTTGTACATTATATTCCTACCATACCATATCCACAGAAAAACCCCTTAAAAATAACTCTTGATTCTTGTGCACTTTGGATAGGGATTTTAATTTGAGAGCTCTTTCAAACTCTAAGATTTTCACTTTTGGTTGGTTAAAGAGTGAACCTCCACAAATGAATTTTATCATATTGAGAGGTGTGAGTTTCTAGTGTCAACATTTTCCATTTCTAAATTTGAGCATGAAAAAATGAATTAGTTTTAGAACATTTCTTCTGTAACAACTTGTGGTGGAATTCAAAATGGATGAGTGAAATAGTCTAAACCTCCCATGATTGGAGAAAACAAAATTTTAATATCTGTTGGTGAGTGAAAATGATTTTGTTATGTTTTTATATTTGTTGCAAATGAGGACATGAACAAGACTAAGTGTGGGGGAGTTGATGTTATTAATATTTTCATGACTTATTATATACCCCCTTTACTGATTTTATATGAAATGTGCATAATTTGTATGAAATATTAATGTTTTAATACTAAGTATAATTTTTGAGCTTTTTTAGAAGTAGTCCAATTGAGTCAGTTTACTATTTTATTTATAACTCTCATAATATTGATAAAAATTGTGTGATTATTGTTTTTTAGGATTCTTAATTCAATATAAAACATTTCATTAGAAGGGATCATGGGACAATTCTACCATTTAAAGGATCACATGGACCACACAAGATGACCCAAAGAATTTGTGAAGAAACTGGACTAGCCATGATGATTGAATTACTGGTCTAAATCCCGAAGCCCAAATTTTATGAAACTATACCATATGTTCTTTATTATCCAAAATAATCATGGATAAAAATTTCAGGTCCCAATACCAAACAAAAGGGGCCCAACTGATTCATTTAAACTCAGACCACATTTTTGGACGGGAATTAAAATTAGTACAATGTTGATGACATGTATCCTAATATAGATATCATTTTGAGCTGAGATTTTTCAGTGTGAAAGAGGAGATATATATGGCCGACTTTGTTGAATACATCATTCGGTTTTTAAGGCATCTTCCTATTCAAAAACCCTTTCACATTTTGAACTTCAAAAAGAATGGATTGAAATGGACAGATTGAAATTGTTTAATAAAACGACCATAACTTTGGCTACATAGGTCCAAATTCCTCCAAATTTTGAGATAGGTCGTCCAACTCTATTATATAAAACTTTTAAGAAGGAGTTATTTCTAGATTCTTCTTTTTGGATTTCCAAATCGTCAATCCAAATGTAGGGACAAATTGGGAATGAAAACAGTCCTCTTCCTTGGGCTATAAATACATCCCCCTCCTCTCCTTCAAAGGGGTTAGAATTTCAGAATAGAGGAGCATCAACTGTCACAACCAAAGCCTTGAAAAAGGCTTGGGATGACCTGATATACTCAAGTTTTCACTTGATATACCCTTCCTCTTCTCTTTGTTTCCTTTCACTTTTGTGTTGTTCTTCGTTTGTAATCTTGTATGTTTGTGTTTTGTAATTCTGTTTTAATGCAAGTTTCTTCTTCAATATATCTTATTCTCATACAACTTCTGTAGATTAATATTAATGTTCTTAAAATAGTTTAAATAAATTTGAATCTCCTTCCCTTCTTTTGCTTCCTCATTCAATCGAATTTCTGTTTTTAATAATCATCATTGTTCGTGTGTGTGTGTGTTCGACGCACCACTTTTTTTTCTTATCCCTTTCTTTTTCTTCTCTTCTTAATTTATCAACATAATCATTATAACCAGATTATTAAACCCCCAAATTGATGAGTAAATCCATTATTGGTGTGAGTCAAAATTTAGGGATGTTAAGTGATTGAGAGTATTTTCTCGATGAATATTCTTTGAATTAACTATAAGGCCCCAGCCTTAATCCTTACTTAATCTTGAGTTATTACAAGATTACACATTGAGGATCTTTTCAGGTTTAGAGTTTTAGAGAATTAGATCATGAAACTTGCATTACATTCCACATTTAAACAAATTGGTTACATAAAAGACAGTATTCATTCTTCCCATCAACAGAAACATATTTAAAATAAAACATGGATTCTTTCTTGACACATCCTTGACACTATCATCACATCATGTACCCTTCCCTTGACCTGTGAAAAACATTTCAAAAACTTGGGATGAGCATAAAAAGCTCAGTAAGGGATATATAGATATGGAAAGGAAACATGAGTACATGTATACATAATAATGAAATCATACTTTACCCATAAAACATAGGCATATCAAATCATGAATAAATCATAGAAATCATAAGACATAAAGGTAACTTGAGGCATTCATAACATTCTTACGTGGGGAGTAACCCTCTTGGTTACGTTTGGAATACCCATCACAGTATATTCCCTAAATCTCTTCGGAGAAACCTTAACGTTTCACTCCTTCGCGTTACCCAATGCATTGGAGAGCTATATCGGGCTCACCCGCCCTTAGTTTATCACGGAACCACCCGTTCTTCATAACAATGCCCAAGAACCATAACATAATCGTATCACATAAACATTAATAAAGGAAACATAACATTTCCACATTTCAATCACAATATAACATTTTAGGATATTGAAATAATGAATCCATTCAAAAAGAAACCATTTCCAAAACCATTTAAAACATTTAATAAAGAGATTTTTGAATCAAAGTGTCCCATACCACCTTGAAGCTTTTAACATTTTAAACCCTTAATATCCATATAAATAAATCCTTAAAAACCAATTTGAAAACATGGATATTAATAAGAACAAATAATTAAAACATTTAAAACGATATTTTGGTTAAAGGGGTTTTACCAAAATTAGAGACACTTGAATACAATAATCGAGGAATAATATTTAGTCAGAACTTTATAATATCATGAGAATAAAAGGATTCATGATATAATACTCCAAAGGACAGTATATACACCATATAAGAGTGAATTGGTGCATAACAACAATGAACCCTCAATAGAAATGTCAAATGTGATGAAATCCCTTATAAAGAAGGTATCCTTAAATTAAGGACAAATCAATCTCAAAAATATGTGTGACAAATATAAATAAACCCAATATAAGTGGATATTAAGTGTAAAACAATAAAAGGTCATTCACACATATTCAATGGATGACATATTCAATGACTACATGTTGAACCCAAAGAAATCGAAATTGGGTTAAAAAGTTCCCTTGACAGCCTAACGACATCACATAAAAATGAGTTGATGAGAGATAAAAAGAGTATCTCATCACATGGACATAAAATTTACATCAATAAGGATATATGAGAACATATCCCAACATAACAATATGTAAATTAAAAGACCCAAAAAAAGAAGTCTTTTAAAAAAGAGGAGGGTGAAAGGTTCCCTTACCGACTTGGGTATCTTTCAAAACATACACCCCATGAAAGAAGGACAATAGATCATTGATGTAAATACTCATAAATGAATGTATATTACACAAAGAGTATAATAATGGGAAGTACATACACCACTCAATGGAATTTGTGGCAAATGTAGCATAAATCTCACGGGAATAAAAGTGAGATGAAAAATCCCTTACGAAAACTCGGCAGCCTAACAGCGCCACATAAAACTTCCGAATATGGATTGATGAGATCAAATAGGGTATCCCATCACATTAAAATAAAATTTACAGAAATAGGAATATAAAAGAACATCCCCCAACATTACAAAGAGGAGCTTAAAAGAAGTGACATAAAGGAGAGTACTTAAAAAGAAAGAGAGAGGTTAGATCTCTTACGAAAGTTCGGCAGCCTAACGGCGCCACTCAAAACTTCCAAAATGGATTGATGAGAGAGAATAGGGTCTATAATCACATGAACATAAAAATTACAGTAAGATTAATATAAAATAACATCCCAATCATAAGAAATATGATCTTAAAAGAAATGACATAAAAGAGTGTACTTAAAAAGAAAGAGAGTTGTAGGATCCCTTACCTCGGGTCCGACTTGACTCGATCGTTCTTTAATATCCTGAATAATAAACTTGAGTTAATTTATACTCCCTTAAGAACATTTTTCAAGTTCATTATTCCTTTTATATCACTTATTACCATGTCATAAACATTATGTAATCATTTAAGTTAATAATATTTGTTTTGCCGATGTTTGGTTCCTAAGTCGAAAGTGGACTTCTTACAATTACATGTTGTTCGTGTGGCCAAATTTTTATTATATCCAGAATTGTATTCATGATGTAGATATCATATATTTAATATATATCCAGTACATTCATTAATTTATAACGTTATATAATCATTTAGATGTATGAAATGAAATGCACCGTTCATGGAGACGGTAAGCCGTACGTACGCATGAACGCTACTTTCATTTCTATTTTGTATTTTATATAATGGAATAATAATGATATAAAGGTATATTATAATTACAGTATAATATCATATATAATATCATAGTTCCATCCTTTATACGTCCCACATATGGTATTAACGAATCACATCACTTTGAGGGGGCGGTAGTCCGCACTTCCTAAAATGAAGATATCGCGTATACCCATAATGGAAGCCATAAAGGTAAGACACAAATGAAAAATACAGAAGCATAAGTAAAACATAAATATATTATATATCATATATAAAAATAGTGACATCATAATGGCCACCTTTGAAGGTGTTAAAATAATATTGAACAATCATCGTTTCGGGAGGCAGAAATTCTCCATCCACGGAAACCGTATGTTCTTTAACCATTTGATGTAGTTGTGTGAGAGTGTAGCTCGAATAAATCTTATAACAACATCCTAATATATTGAAGATACTTGTGTTGTTACAAAAGAAATAAATAAAAAGAGTTTAGGGTGGTTGGAGAAGCAAAATAAAACAAATGAACATGAGAGAATGAATTACCTTTAAAAGTGTAACTCTTTTTGATTTGAGCCTAAAGGCTTCCTTTGAAAGGATTCTGCCCAAAGGGAATCCTCTAGGATGAGGATAGGGATGTGGAGAGAGTAAATGGGCAGGGGTTGGACGAGCCAAAGGCTTTAGGGGTGTGTGAAATGAGGTAGAGGTGGGGGCCTTTTATAAGAGGAGAGGAGGGTCACTTTTGGAAAGTAAAGAAATATTACTTTATTTGAAAATGTGTTTCGGTTTTAAAAGGTCCCACATTGATATAATTCGTGGATAAGGTGATAAGGCTTCGAAATACACTCATCCAATAAGTTTTTTACATGTGTAGTTCATAGATTTTACATTATCTTTTCATTTTATTTAAATCGTCAAATAATGATGTCATCGCTGCATCATTATTATGTCATAAATAATTTAATTTATTTAATGTCTAAAAATTATAAAAAAAATACTATGATGTAGGAAATCTTTTTATCTTTCCCATGACTATTTATAATCAAAATTTGGACTTGTGTAACCCCACTTAAAAATTGTTTTAGTAGAACATATCATGTTTGTGTCATTTTTACTTTTACATTAAATAAAAAGTTATTTATGTCATTTCCCAGCCAAAGTGGATCCATGGGGTCCCCAAGTTGGCCCATGGCTTGTCTTGGTCGTCCATGACTCACCCAATAGGTGTAGGACAAGTGTCATGGTGTTTTCACATTCTTATAATATCATTTTTACCTTAAATTACACTAATTACCACTAATCGCGATTAAAAACTTAATAAGTTACTATTCACCAAAAAATTATTTTCATCCCATTGAACCACATTTTTCATACTAATGACAACCATGTATGTCGTATTTTCAAAATTCAATACACATTAGTGGTAAACTTTCATTTAACTGAAAAAAAAATAGTTTGCTTGATTACCACTTAGTGGTTTCACTATTCATCAAAAATTGGAGTTTTTCAGAAAAATACCAAAACTTCACCCTAAGCTATATTTGATATTCCGAATTCAAAAATGAAGTCCGTTTTACAAAAATCAAAAAATATTAGTCACATTAATTAATTTAATAATTAATTCCCGCTGTCAGAGCAAATAGCGTGTTTTTATAAAACAATAAGTATCAAAAGATTGACACTAGTTTAAGTCTGATTTCAAAGTGAAATTAATTACAACAACCACTATTGGATTTAATGGTAAAAATATTTTCTAATTTCACTTTAAAACCAATTAAAAATATAATCTAATCATATAAATAAATTAGATTAAAAAGAGGTTTTGAATTAAAATACAACATTTTACACTATTCATTAAAAAAATGAACATTATCGGAAAGATACCAAAAATTTACACAAAGTAAATTTTGATGTCCCGATTCTTAAGAAGAGTTTTATTTGGTCCAATAGAATTTATAAGAGTGAACAAAACTATATTTAATGATGGTTCTCCATTAAAAGGCGATAAGTGAACCTTTAGTGAAAACTAGGGCATATACGCCTATAATTGAATTCTTTCCGTATTTTAAGCCTTTAGATTTTATTGGATAAATGTAAAAACATTTAAAAACATATATAATCATATTTTAGTTATTTATATCCATTCCCGCCATTACAACGGCTACATGTTAACTACCATTTAAAATAATATTATTTTATTATTAGAGTGCAACGTAAGATTCCCAAGAAACTCGTTGTTGCGTGTTGGGTACGCCATCGAGCATAGCGTCCCCTTTAAAGTCATTTAAATATTTTATTCACAAATATGGATAAATATGAAATGTCATATTCTATATTTACCTGGGGTGTTACATCCTTCCCCCCTTTTGGGAATTGCGTCCTCGTAATTTTAAAATTGCGCTTGGAAACATCCTTGAAAGTCCCACATCGGAACAAAAGTCGGTAAAACAAACACTTTAAAATAAAGAAAGATAAGTACTAAGGTCACCCGAGTTAACCCATACTAGGATTCCAAGTATGAAAATATGTACATGGAGGAAAAAACAAAGGGTCATGTTCTGATGGAGAGTGATAGAAAACATGTTTAGGAGAAAGTTATCCATGAGAAAATCACAAGCTTGTGATGAGTTAAACGGTATTCGATTCCCCAGTAGGAAAATTTAATAGACAACATTTTTGTTTTAAGTTACTTTTTATTGAGGAATTTATTCATAAGGAAACATAATCACTTATCATGTTGACTCTCAACTTTTATTAGATTCCTTACACGAACTCATATTTTCTCCAAAAGGCGAGTATTTAGGAAGACTTGTTCAAATTAAGAGTACTATAATCAATTTCTAGAGAATCGCCTAATCCACAAAAGAGAACTATATACTTCCCATGTCTTTAGGCTTTAACCAGAACCAAAACCAAAAAGTTTAGTACAAGGTCAGATAATCCAGAAAAGGATAACCCTTTAAAAAGAAAATCTATGCTTAATCTCCAAAATTTGTCCAACAAAACCCAAAGTTCAACGAGGACCATCCGATAAACAATTTGTCCATAAAATTATTCAAAGTAAACCAATATAAGATTGAAACCCAAATATTTGAAGGATTTAGTCACATAGTCTTCCAAGTTAAATCGTAACATTTATCTCCAAACAACATCAGTTGCCCCTAAAGCCTCGTATTGAAAAGTAATTAACCTAATCACATATCCTCCAAGATAGGTTAATCATTTTCATAAATAACCCAAAATCAACTTACTCTTAATTCATAAAATCATATAACTAGAAAGAATCAGCCAAACTAACCAGGGACTTCACGTAGTCCAGTGGTAGGCGATAAATACCAGTCGCACTTTGGTTGTGGGTTCGATTCCTGCAGCTTTGTCCGACGCGACAGGTAGTCACACGGTCTGCGTGTTGTCCTTTTTCAAAAACTATATAATTCTTAAAACATTCCCCAAAATGAGAAAAAAATCTTCAAGAATAATCATAACATATTTTAACCTCAATTTTATCTCATTCCTTTCATTTTCCATCATATCATAGAGTAACCCATAATTACCTAAAAATTAAGTATCATATAAAACCTAATGGTTACCTTAATAATTATTACCTGAATTTCCACATCGAGTTGGCCATCTCGTACATGATGCATTAGAGAACTCACCAAGGTTTATGTGGTTGATCATGACTCCTTGATATTTGGTTTAGAACAACCACGAGTTTCCTCATTGAATCCTCCATTTTATCTAGTATCTTAATCAGAGAACCACCATAGTTTCCTTCAAACCTGTTGTCTCTTTGGTGCCTGCTAGATCCATCCATTCACTAAAAATAGAAATGTCAGTGTGAGTATATCAACAAAACCATCATGTACTAATGAGGAAGGTAAACACTATGATACACTTACTCATTCACTTTATCTAAAACTAGGAATCTTTCTGAAATCCTAACCATTATGGTAATGTCACTTATGCTTAAAGAATACCCTAACCTCTAAAGTTTTCTAAACCGACCTTTGATACCAACTATAAGGCCCCAGACTTAATCCTTACTTAATCTTGAGTTATTACAAGATTACACATTGAGGATCTTTTCAGGTTTAGAGTTTTAGAGAATTAGATCATGAAACTTGCATTACATTCCAGATTTAAACAAAGTGGTTACATAAAAGACAGTATTCATTCTTCCCATCAACGGAAACATATTTAAAATAAAACATGGATTCTTTCTTGACACATCCTTGACACTATCATCACATCATGTACCCTTCCCTTGACCTGTGAAAAACATTTCAAAAACTTGGGATGAGCATAAAAAGCTCAGTAAGGGATATATAGATATGGAAAGGAAACATGAGTACATGTATACATAATAATGAAATCATACTTTACCCATAAAACATAGGCATATCAAATCATGAATAAATCATAGAAATCATAAGACATAAAGGTAACTTGAGGCATTCATAACATTATTACGTGGGGAGTAACCCTATTGGTTACGTTTGGAATACCCATCACAGTATATTCCCTAAATCTCTTCGGAGAAACCTTAACGTTTCACTCCTTCGCGTTACCCAATGCATTGGAGAGCTATATCGGGCTCACCTGCCCTTAGTTTATCACGGAACCACCCGTTCTTCATAACAATGCCCAAGAACCATAACATAATTGTATCACATAAACATGAATAAAGGAAACATAACATTTCCACATTTCAATCACAATATAACATTTTAGGATATTGAAATAATGAATCCATTCAAAAAGAAACCATTTCCAAAACCATTTAAAACATTTAATAAAGAGATTTTTGAATCAAAGTGTCCCATACCACCTTGAAGCTTTTAACATTTTAAACCCTTAATATCCATATAAATAAATCCTTAAAAACCAATTTGAAAACATGGATATTAATAAGAACAAATAATTAAAACATTTAAAACGATATTTTGGTTAAAGGGGTTTTACCAAAATTAGAGACACTTGAATACAATAATCGAGGAATAATATTTAGTCAGAACTTTATAATATCATGAGAATAAAAGGATTCATGATATAATACTCCAAAGGACAGTATATACACCATATAAGAGTGAATTGGTGCATAACAACAATGAACCCTCAATAGAAATGTCAAATGTGATGAAATCCCTTATAAAGAAGGTATCCTTAAATTAAGGACAAATCAATCTCAAAAATATGTGTGAAAAATATAAATAAACCCAATATAAGTGGATATTAAGTGTAAAACAATAAAAGGTCATTCACACATATTCAATGGATGACATATTCAATGACTACATGTTGAACCCAAAGAAATCAAAATTGGGTTAAAAAGTTCCCTTGACAGCCTAACGACATCACATCAAAATGAGTTGATGAGAGATAAAAAGAGTATCTCATCACTTGGACATAAAATTTACATCAATAAGGATATATGAGAACATATCCCAACATAACAATATGTAAATTAAAAGACCCAACAAAAGAAGTCTTTTAAAAAAGAGGAGGGTGAAAGGTTCCCTTACCGACTTGGGTATCTTTCAAAACATACACCCCATGAAAGAAGGACAATAGATCATTGATTTAAATACTCATAAATGAATGTATATTACACAAAGAGTATAATAATGGGCAGTACATACACCACTCAATGGAATTTGTGGCAAATGTAGCATAAATCTCACGGGAATAAAAGTGAGATGAAAAATCCCTTACGAAAACTCGGCAGCCTAACAGCGCCACATAAAACTTCCGAATATGGATTGATGAGATCAAATAGGGTATCCCATCACATTAAAATAAAATTTACAGAAATAGGAATATAAAAGAACATCCCCCAACATTACAAAGAGGAGCTTAAAAGAAGTGACATAAAGGAGAGTACTTAAAAAGAAAAAGAGATGTTAGATCTCTTACGAAAGTTCGGCAGCCTAACGGCGCCACTCAAAACATCCAAAATGGATTGATGAGAGCGAATAGGGTCTCTCATCACATGAACATAAAAATTACAGTAATATTAATATAAAATAACATCCCAATCATAAGAAAGATGATCTTAAAAGAAATGACATAAAAGAGTGTACTTAAAAAGAAAGAGAGTTGTAGGATCCCTTACCTCGGGTCCGACTTGACTCGATCGTTCTTTAATCTCCTGAATAATAAACTTGAGTTAATTTATACTTCCTTAAGAACATTTTTCAAGTTCATTATTCCTTTTATATCACTTATTACCATGTCATAAACATTATGTAATCATTTAAGTTAATAATATTTGTTTTGCCGATGTTTGGTTCCTAAGTCGAAAGTGGACTTCTTACAATTACATGTTGTTCGTGTGACCAAATGTTTATTATATCCAGAATTGTATTCATGATGTAGATATAATATATTTAATATATATCCAGTACATTCATTAATTTATAACGTTATATAATCATTTAGATGTATGAAATGAAATGCACCGTTCATGGAGACGGTAAGCCGTACGTACGCATGAACGCTACATTCATTTCTATTTTGTATTTTATATAATGGAATAATAATGATATAAAGGTATATTATAATTCCAGTATAATATCATATATAATATCATAGTTCCATCCTTTATACGTCCCACATATGGTATTAACGAATCACATCACTTTGAGGGGGCGGTAGTCCGCACTTCCTAAAATGAAGATATCGCGTATACCCATAATGGAAGCCATAAAGGTAAGACACAAATGAAAAATACAGAAGCATAAGTAAAACATAAATATATTATATATCATATATAAAAATAGTGACATCATAATGGCCACCTTTGAAGGTGTTAAAATAATATTGAACAATCATCGTTTCGGGAGGCAGAAATTCTCCATCCACGGAAACCGTATGTTCTTTAACCATTTGATGTAGTTGTGTGAGAGTGTAGCTCGAATAAATCTTATAAAAACATCCTAATATATTGAAGATACTGGTGTTGTTACAAGAGAAATAAATAAAAAGAGTTTAGGGGGTTGGAGAAGCAAAATAAAACAAATGAACATGAGAGAATGAATTACCTTTAAAAGTGTAACTCCTTTTGATTTGAGCCTAAAGGCTTCCTTTGAAAGGATTCTGCCCAAAGGGAATCCTCTAGGATGAGGATAGGGATGTGGAGAGAGTAAATGGGCAGGGGTTGGACGAGACAAAGGCTTGAGGGGTGTGTGAAATGAGGTAGAGGTGGGGGCCTTTTATAAGAGGAGAGGAGGGTCACTTTTGGAAAGTAAAGAAATATTACTTTATTTGAAAATGTGTTTCGGTTTTAAAAGGTCCCACATTGATATAATTCGTGGATAAGGTGATAAGGCTTCTAAATCCACTCATCCAATAATTTTTGTACATGTTTAGTTCATAGATTTTACATTATCTTTCCATTTTATTTAAATCGTCAAATAATGATGTCATCGCTGCATCATTATTATGTCATAAATAATTTAATTTATTTAATGTCTAAAAATTATACAAAAAATACTATGATGTAGGAAAGCGTTTTATCTTTCCGATGACTATTTATAATCAAAATTTGGACTTGTGTAACCCCACTTAAAAATTGTTTTAGTAGAACATATCATGTTTGTGTCATTTTTACTTTTACATTAAATAAAAAGTTATTTAGGTCATTTCCCAGCCAAAGTGGATCCATGGGGTCCCCAAGTTGGCCAATGGCTTGTCTTGGTCGTCCATGACTCACCCAATAGGTTTAGGACAAGTGTCATGGTGTTTTCACATTCTTATAATATCATTTTTACCTTAAATTACACTAATTACCACTAATCGCGATTAAAAACTTAATAAGTTACTATTCACCAAAAAATTATTTTCATCCCATTGAACCACATTTTTCATACTAATGACAACCATGTATGTCGTATTTTCAAAATTCAATACACATTAGTGGTAAACTTTCATTTAACTGAAAAAAAACAGTTTGCTTGATTACCACTTAGTGGTTTCACTATTCATCAAAAATTGGAGTTTTTCAGAAAAATACCAAAACTTCACCCTAAGCTATATTTGATATTCCGAATTCAAAAATGAAGTCCGTTTTACAAAAATCAAAACATATTAGTCACATTAATTAATTTAATAATTAATTCCCGCTGTCAGAGCAAATAGCGTGTTTTTATAAAACAATAAGTATCAAAAGATTGACACTAGTTTAAGTCTGATTTCAAAGTGAAATTAATTCCAACAACCACTATTGGATTTAATGGTAAAAATATTTTCTAATTTCAATTTAAAACCAATTAAAAATATAATCTAATCATATAAATAAATTAGATTAAAAATAGGTTTTGAATTAAAATACAACATTTTACACTATTCATTAAAAAAAATGAACATTATCGGAAAGATACCAAAAATTTACACAAAGTAAATTTTGATGTCCCGATTCTTAAGAAGAGTTTTATTTGGTCCAATAGAATTTATAAGAGTGAACAAAACTATATTTAATGATGGTTCTCCATTAAAAGGCGATAAGTGAACCTTTAGTGAAAACTAGGGCATATACGCCTATAATTGAATTCTTTCCGTATTTTAAGCCTTTAGATTTTATTGGATAAATGTAAAAACATTTAAAAACATATATAATCATATTTTAGTTATTTATATCCATTCCCGCCATTACAACGGCTACATGTTAACTACCATTTAAAATAATATTATTTTATTATTAGAGTGCAACGTAAGATTCCCAAGAAACTCGTTGTTGCGTGTTGGGTACGCCATCTAGCATAGCGTCCCCTTTAAAGTCATTTAAATATTTTATTCACAAATATGGATAAATATGAAATGTCATATTCTTTATTTACCTGGGGTGTTACATCCTTCCCCCCTTTTGGGAATTGCGTCCTCCTAATTTTAAAATTGCGCTTGGAAACATCCTTGAAAGTCCCACATCGGAACAAAAGTCGGTAAAACAAACACTTTAAAATAAAGAAAGATAAGTACTAAGGTCACCCGAGTTAACCCATACTAGGATTCCTAGTATGAAAATATGTACATGGAGGAAAAAACAAAGGGTCATGTTCTGATGGAGAGTGATAGAAAACATGTTTAGGAGAAAGTTATCCATGAGAAAATCACAAGCTTGTGATGGGTTAAACGGTATTCGATTCCCCAGTAGGAAAATTTAATAGACAACATTTTTGTTTTAAGTTACTTTTTATTGAGGAATTTATTCATAAGGAAACATAATCACTTATCATGTTGACTCTCAACTTTTATTAGATTCCTTACACGAACTCATATTTTCTCCAAAAGGCGAGTATTTAGGAAGACTTGTTCAAATTAAGAGTACTATAATCAACTTCTAGAGAATCACCTAATCCACAAAAGATAACTATATACTTCCCATGTCTTTAGGCTTTAACCAGAACCAAAACCAAAAAGTTTAGTACAAGGTCAGATAATCCAGAAAAGGATAACCCTTTAAAAAGAAAATCTATGCTTAATCTCCAAAATTTGTCCAACAAAACCCAAAGTTCAACGAGGACCATCCGATAAATAATTTGTCCATAAAATTCTTCAAAGTAAACCAATATAAGATTGAAACCCAAATATTTGAAGGATTTAGTCACATAGTCTTCCAAGTTAAATCGTAACATTTATCTCCAAACAACATCAGTTGCCCCTAAAGTCTCGTATTGAAAAGTAATTAACCTAATCACATATCCTCCAAGATAGGTTAATCATTTTCATAAATAACCCAAAATCAACTTACTCTTAATTCATAAAATCATATAACTAGAAAGAATCATCCAAACTAAACAGGGACTTCACGTAGTCCAGTGGTAGGCGATAAATACCAGTCGCACTTTGGTTGTGGGTTCGATTCCCGCAGCTTTGTCCGACGCGACGGGTAGTCACACGGTCTGCGTGTTGTCCTTTTTCAAAAACTATATAATTCTTAAAACATTCCCCAAAATGAGAAAAAAATCTTCAAGAATAATCATAACATATTTTAACCTCAATTTTATCTCATTCCTTTCATTTGCCATCATATCATAGAGTAACCCATAATTACCTAAAAATTAAGTATCATATAAAACCTAATGGTTACCTTAATAATTATTACCTGAATTTCCACATCGAGTTGGCCATCTCGTACATGATGCATTAGAGAACTCACCAAGGTTTATGTGGTTGATCATGACTCCTTGATATTTGGTTTAGAACAACCACGAGTTTCCTCATTGAATCCTCCATTTTATCTAGTATCTTAATCAGAGAACCACCATAGTTTCCTTCAAACCTGTTGTCTCTTTGGTGCCTGCTAGATCCATCCATTCACTAAAAATAGAAATGTTAGTGTGAGTATATCAACAAAACCATCATGTACTAATGAGGAAGGTAAACACTATGATACACTTACTCATTCACTTTATCTAAAACTAGGACTCTTTCTGAAATCCTAACCATTATGGTAATGTCACTTATGCTTAAAGAATACCCTAACCTCTAAAGTTTTCTAAACCGACCTTTGATACCAACTATAAGGCCCCAGCCTTAATCCTTACTTAATCTTGAGTTATTACAAGATTACACATTGAGGATCTTTTCAGGTTTAGAGTTTTAGAGAATTAGATCATGAAACTTGCATTACATTCCACATTTAAACAAAGTGGTTACATAAAAGACAGTATTCATTCTTCCCATCAACGGAAACATATTTAAAATAAAACATGGATTCTTTCTTGACACATCCTTGACACTATCATCACATCATGTACCCTTCCCTTGACCTGTGAAAAACATTTCAAAAACTTGGGATGAGCATAAAAAGCTCAGTAAGGGATATATAGATATGGAAAGGAAACATGAGTACATGTATACATAATAATGAAATCATACTTTACCCATAAAACATAGGCATATCAAATCATGAATAAATCATAGAAATCATAAGACATAAAGGTAACTTGAGGCATTCATAACATTCTTACGTGGGGAGTAACCCTCTTGGTTATGTTTGGAATACCCATCACAGTATATTCCCTAAATCTCTTCGGAGAAACCTTAACGTTTCACTCCTTCGCGTTACCCAATGCATTGAAGAGCTATATCGGGCTCACCCGCCCTTAGTTTATCACGGAACCACCCGTTCTTCATAACAATGCCCAAGTACCATAACATAATCGTATCACATAAACATGAATAATGGAAACATAACATTTCCACATTTCAATCACAATATAACATTTTAGGATATTGAAATAATGAATCCATTCAAAAAGAAACCATTTCCAAAACCATTTAAAACATTTAATAAAGAGATTTTTGAATCAAAGTGTCCCATACCACCTTGAAGCTTTTAACATTTTAAACCCTTAATATCCATATAAATAAATCCTTAAAAACCAATTTGAAAACATGGATATTAATAAGAACAAATACTTAAAACATTTAAAACGATATTTTGGTTAAAGGGGTTTTACCAAAATTAGAGACACTTGAATACAATAATCGAGGAATAATATTTAGTCAGAACTTTATAATATCATGAGAATAAAAGGATTCATGATATAATACTCCAAAGGACAGTATATACACCATATAAGAGTGAATTGGTGCATAACAACAATAAACCCTCAATAGAAATGTCAAATGTGATGAAATCCCTTATAAAGAAGGTATCCTTAAATTAAGGACTAATAAATCTCAAAAATATGTGTGAAAAATATAAATAAACCCAATATAAGTGGATATTAAGTGTAAAACAATAAAAGGTCATTCACACATATTCAATGGATGACATATTCAATGACTACATGTTGAACCCAAAGAAATCGAAATTGGGTTAAAAAGTTCCCTTGACAGCCTAACGGCATCACATCAAAATGAGTTGATGAGAGATAAAAAGAGTATCTCATCACTTGGACATAAAATTTACATCAATAAGGATATATGAGAACATATCCCAACATAACAATATGTAAATTAAAAGACCCAACAAAATAAGTCTTTTAAAAAAGAGGAGGGTGTTCCCTTACCGACTTGGGTATCTTTCAAAACATACACCCCATGAAAGAAGGACAATAGATCATTGAAGTAAATACTCATAAATGAATGTATATTATACAAAGAGTATAATAATGGGCAGTACATACACCACTCAATGGAATTTGTGGCAAATGTAGCATAAATCTCACGGGAATAAAAGTGAGATGAAAAATCCCTTACGAAAACTCGGCAGCCTAACAGCGCCACATAAAACTTCCGAATATGGATTGATGAGATCAAATAGGGTATCCCATCACATTACATTAAAATTTACAGAAATATGAATATAAAATAACATCCCCCAACATTAAAAAGAGGAGCTTAAAAGAAGTGACATAAAGGAGAGTACTTAAAAAGAAAGAGAGAGGTTAGATCTCTTACGAAAGTTCGGCAGCCTAACGACGCCACTCAAAACTTCCAAAATGGATCAATGAGAGAGAATAGGGTCTCTCATCACATGAACATAAAAATTACAGTAAGATTAATATAAAAGAACATCCCAATCATAAGAAAGATGATCTTAAAACAAATGACATAAAAGAGTGTACTTAAAAAGAAAGAGAGTTGTAGGATCCCTTACCTCGGGTCCGACTTGACTCGATCGTTCTTTAATCTCCTGAATAATAAACTTGAGTTAATTTATACTTCCTTAAGAACATTTTTCAAGTTCATTATTACTTTTATATCACTTATTACCATGTCATAAACATTATGTAATCATTTAAGTTAATAATATTTGTTTTGCCGATGTTTGGTTCCTAAGTCGAAAGTGGACTTCTTACAATTACATGTTGTTCGTGTGGCCAAATGTTTATTATATCCAGAATTGTATTCATGATGTAGATATCATATATTTAATATATATCCAGTACATTCATTAATTTATAACGTTATATAATCATTTAGATGTATGAAATGAAATGCACCGTTCATGGAGACGGTAAGCTGTACGTACGCATGAACGCTACTTTCATTTCTATTTTGTATTTTATATAATGGAATAATAATGATATAAAAGTATATTATAATTCTAGTATAATATAATATATAATATCATAGTTCCATCCTTTATACGTCCCACATATGGTATTAACGAATCACATCACTTTGAGGGGGCGGTAGTCCGCACTTCCTAAAATGAAGATATCGCGTATACCCATAATGGAAGCCATAAAGGTAATACACAAATGAAAAATACAGAAGCATAAGTAAAACATAAACATATTATATATCATATATAAAAATAGTGACATCATAATGGCCACCTTTGAAGGTGTTAAAAGAATGTTGAACAATCATCGTTTCGGGAGGCAGAAATTCTCCATCCACGGAAACCGTATGTTCTTTAACCATTTGATGCAGTTGTGTGAGAGTGTAGCTCGAATAAATCTTATAACAACATCCTAATATATTGAAGATACTGGTGTTGTTACAAAAGAAATAAATAAAAAGAGTTTAGGGGGTTGGAGAAGCAAAATAAAACAAATGAACATGAGAGAATGAATTACCTTTAAAAGTGTAACTCCTTTTGATTTGAGCCTAAAGGCTTCTTTTGAAAGGATTCTTCCCAAAGGGAATCCTCTAGGATGAGGATAGGGATGTGGAGAGAGTAAATGGGCAGGGGTTGGCCGAGCCAAAGGCTTGAGGGGTGTGTTAAATGAGGTAGAGGTGGGGGCCTTTTATAAGAGGAGAGGAGGGTCACTTTTGGAAAGTAAAGAAATATTACTTTATTTGAAAATGTGTTTCGGTTTTAAAAGGTACCAAATTGATATAATTCGTGAATAAGGTGATAAGTCTTCTAAATCCACTCATCCAATAAGTTTTGGACATGTGTAGTTCATAGATTTTACATTATCTTTCCATTTTATTTAAATCGTCAAATAATGATGTCATCGCTGCATCATTATTATGTCATAAATAATTTAATTTATTTAATGTATAAAAATTTTAAAAAAAATACTATGATGTAGGAAATCTTTTTATCTTTCCCATGACTATTTATAATCAAAATTTGGACTTGTGTAACCCCACTTAAAAATTGTTTTAGTAGAACATATCATGTTTGTGTCATTTTTACTTTTACATTAAATAAAAAGTTATTTATGTCATTTCCCAACCAAAGTGGATCCATGGGGTCCCCAAGTTGGCCCATGGCTTGTCTTGGTCGGCCATGACTCACCCAATAGGTGTATGACAAGTGTCATGGTGTTTTCACATTCTTATAATATCATTTTTACCTTAAATTACACTAATTACCACAAATCGCGATTAAAAACTTAATAAGTTACTATTCACCAAAAAATTATTTTCATCCCATTGAACCACATTTTTCATACTAATGACAAACATGTATGTCGGATTTTCAAAATTCAATACACATTAGTGGTAAACTTTCATTTAACTGAAAAAAAAAACAGTTTGCTTGATTACCACTTAGTGGTTTCACTATTCATCAAAAATTGGAGTTTTTCAGAAAAATACCAAAACTTCACCCTAAGCTATATTTGATATTCCGAATTCAAAAATGAAGTCCGTTTTACAAAAATAAAAACATATTAGTCACATTAATTAATTTAATAATTAATTCCCGCTGTCAGAGCAAATAGCGTGTTTTTATAAAACAATAAGTATCAAAAGATTGACACTAGTTTAAGTCTGATTTCAAAGTGAAATTAATTCCAACAACCACTATTGGATTTAATGGTAAAAATATTTTCTAATTTCACTTTAAAACCAATTAAAAATATAATCTAATCATATAAATAAATTAGATTAAAAAGAGGTTTTGAATTAAAATACAACATTTTACACTATTCATTAAAAAAAATGAACATTATCGGAAAGATACCAAAAATTTACACAAAGTAAATTTTGATGTCCCGATTCTTAAGAAGAGTTTTATTTGGTCCAATAGAATTTATAAGAGTGAACAAAACTATATTTAATGATGGTTCTCCATTAAAAGGCGATAAGTGAACCTTTAGTGAAAACTAGGGCATATACGCCTATAATTGAATTCTTTCCGTATTTTAAGCCTTTAGATTTTATTGGATAAATGTAAAAACATTTAAAAACATATATAATCATATTTTAGTTATTTATATCCATTCCCGCCATTACAACGGCTACATGTTAACTACCATTTAAAATAATATTATTTTATTATTAGAGTGCAACGTAAGATTCCCAAGAAACTCGTTGTTGCGTGTTGGGTACGCCATCGAGCATAGCGTCCCATTTAAAGTCATTTAAATATTTTATTCACAAATATGGATAAATATGAAATGTCATATTCTTTATTTACCTGGGGTGTTACATTAACAATGTGTATGTTGGACTTAACATGTCATGGATTAATGGATTTTTTTGTTTAACGTGTGGTTTCCATGGATTATTGGAACCATAAATACACCACCATCAATAAGGTATGATTGATATTTGAACCTTAAGTTAAGTTAAGGCTTGGATTAAAGTCTTAACACTTAGGAATTCCAATCAACATTATCTTGTGAAGTGGGTGTTAATTTAAATGAAATATAAAGAAAAGCTCAAGGATATCACAAGATTAAGTCTCTAATAATGAACTCACCCCAATATTTATCAATTTTTTAAATCAAACATCATCCATAAATTATTTCATAAGCTCTACAAACAACCCCCCCCCCCAAAAAAAAACAATCAACTAAAAACAAACGACTATTACAAAGTATCATCGCCGAGGATTCGACCCGAGTGCTGCTATACACATTAGCAGAGCACCAGAACCTTGACTAGTCGATAGGTGACAATCGGCCGTGTGTTTCAGAATCTGAATAATGATTATAACAACGGATCGGTCATTGTTTCCACATACGTTAAAAAATTCCTTTTTTCATCTAGTAAAACACTTCTTAGAAAACATATTTTCTTTGAATGAAAGTAAAAGTAAAAGGGGTTTATTATACACCATGTAAAAGAAGGAGGTGTATATTATCAAAACATTCCTCAATGAATGGAGATTGAGATGAAGTCCCTTAACCTGAGTCCAATTTGTCACGTATGTTCCTTGTTCTTCCTAAATAATAAATTTAAGTTAATTTAGACTTTCTTAAGAACTTTTTTCAAGTTTATTATTCTTTTTATATCACTTATTACCATGTTATAACAATTACATAATTATTTAAGTTAATATCAGTCATTTTGTCGATATTAGGTACTTGAGTCGAAAAAATAATCTTGTTATAATTACAAATTGTCCATGGGGTCAAAAACAAATTATCGTAAAGAATAATATTCATGAATAAAATATCATATATATTATATATATCTAGTATATATATGTATTTATAATAGTACATAATATTTTGATATAATAAATGAAACACATCATTCATGGAGACGGTAAGCCGTACGTACACATGAATGATACTTTTATTTATTTTTCATATTTACAGGAATGAAAACTAAATGATACATAGGTATATTATAATTAAATTATAATAACATGTGATATAAATGTTATATAATTTTATTAACACCATCCTTTATACATTCAATGTATGGCCTGAAAGAGTCATATCACTTTGAGGGGGCGGTAGTCCGTACTTCCTCAAATGAAATTATCATATTTACACACTATGGAAAGCATAAAGGTATGTTGTAAATAAAAATAATGAAGCATAAAGACAATATAAATACAATATATATCATAAATAAATAAAGTTCCATCATAATGGCCACCATGATAGGTGGTAGGGGAAATTTGAACAATCATCGTTTCGTGAGGCAGTAGTTCGCCATACATAGAAACAATATTTTCGTATCCATTAGATGGAGGTGTGTGTAATTATAGTTCTAATAATTCTCATAATAAAATTATATTATATTTAAGATAATTGTGTTTTTATAAATTAATGTAATAAATAGAGTTTAGGGGGTTGGAGAAGCAGAATAAATGAAAGAATCTTGAGAGAATACATTACCTCAAATCGGGTAACTCTTTTTGATTTAATATTAAAAGATTTATTTAATTTATTTATGCCCAAGGTAAGACTTATAGGAGGAAGAGAAAGATGTTGGGAGATTATCTTCATAGATTTTGGATAAGACAAGGGACTTGAGAGGTGTGAGTAAGGGGTTAGAGGTGGTGGTATTTTATAAGAGGGAGGAGGGGTACTTTTGGAATGTCATGAAATATTATTTTATTATAAGTTGAATTTAGATTTAAAATGTTCCAAAACTCATTAATTTGAAGATAATATGAGGATTGTTCGAAATAATCTCAACCAATAGTTTATATACAAGTTTCAGTCCTATGTTTAACCTTATCTTTTACCTTTAACCCTTAGTTAACTAATTTAACTCTTACTTTGTCTTCTTGTATATTCATATTATATGGTTAATATAGTTACCATAAAATAAAAATAGAACCACAAGTGGTTCATTAATGACATTAAAAACATTATATAAGTCATTTGGATGAATCTTATATTTTTAGGACTATTATACCATTTACTAAAATAATATATTTTTTAAAACCCATTTATGTCAATTTTTATACTATTCATATCAAGAATTTTTTTTTAAAAATACATAAAAAACTTTATTATTTGAAAAAAAACTTCATTAATTAAAATATAACAAGTAATAGTCATCCATAAAATTAGTGGATGACATAAAAAGTTTCAAAATAAATTTATTTTAATATTTATAATCTCATTTATTTAAATCATTCATTAATAAGGAAATAACTACATCATCATTGCGTCATAAATATATTTATTTATTTGATGTCTGAAAATTATAAATAAAATATCATGATATATGAAATATTTTTATATTTCTAATGAGTATTTATTGTCAAAAATATCACTTATATAACCCCATATAATTTTTTTACTAAAAGATACATGTCTATGTTACATTTTTCTTTACATTAAATTAATTATTATAAATTGTCATTTTTCATATAAAAGTGGATCCATGGGATCCCAAAATCTACCCAAGGATGCCCATGGTTAGAAATATATCATCCAATATGATTAGTACACATTTTAGGGTAGTTTTATATTATTATAATATTATTTTTACCCTTATTTAAAAGATTTACCCTTTAACCATGGTAAATAAAATAATTATTGAAGTTACTATTCATAATGTCTAAAAATAAAAGGTACCTATTTACAAAATTTTTACATAATTATTAAAAATATGGAATCCATTTTTCCAAATTCAAAACATATAATTTTCATTAATTAATTATAAATTAATTCTCGTCCTCAAAACCAAAAACGGTTTTTAAGAAGTAAAAACTACCAAAAGATTGACATGTGTTTATGTCCAATTTCAAAGTGAAATTACTTACAATGAAAAAAATTGTATTAAATTATAAAAATATAATCCAATTACACTTTAAAACCAATTAAAAGTATAATCTAACTATATAAATAAATTAGATGAAAAGGTAGTTTGACTTAAAATGTGGTATTTTTCACTATTCCTTAAAAAAATGAACTTTATCAGAAAATTATAAAAAATTTACCCAAATTAAACTTTTATGTCCAAAATCTAAATAAGAAGTTTATTTTGTCAAATATAAAATATTAAAGTGACAAAATATAGTTTTAAAAAGGTTTCTCTATCAAAAGGCGGTAAACGACCATTCATAAATATTATAGTATTTCATGCTTAACATCAGATTCATTCTTATTTTAAGCCTCTAAAATTTAGTAGACAAATATAAAACATTTAACAGACATGTATAATCATATTTTAGTTATTTCTATTCATTCCTTCCAACACAATAGCTAGGCGTTAACTACCATTTAAAATAATAATTTTATTATATTATTTTTCAGTATAACTCAACGTTGTGTGCAACGTAAGATTTCAGAGAAACATGTTGTTGTATATTGAGTACAATATCAAACATATCATCTATTTTAAAGTAAAATTAATATTTAATTCACAAATATTAATAAATATGAATGTTCTAAATTCTTTATTTACCTGGGATGTTACATCGTTCCCCCCTTTTGGGAATTGCGTCCCTACAATTCTATTCACTTATCAAATAAGAGGGGGTATTTATCCCTCATAGAATTTTTAGATTCTTACACTGAATATTCAACCATATGGATTTCCATACTACTTTTACCTAATGAATTACCTTATTCTGAAACACTTTCTCCCTTCGGTCAAGAATATGGACTGGCTGTTCTTCATAAGAAAGATTCTCTTCCAACTAAACTACCTCTGGAATCAAAACATGAGATGGATCTGACATATACTTTTTCAACATTGAAACATGAAAAACATTGTGTACCTGTGATAAATTTGGAGGTAAATCCACCCTGTAGTCAATTGATCCAACTTTCTCTAGGATTTTATAGGGTCCAATGAAGCTTAGACTCAACTTTCCCTTCTTACTAAAATGAATCACACTTTTACATGGAGAAACTTTGAGAAAGACATGATCACCTACCTCGAAAGAAATATACTTCCTTCGGTTATCCACATAACATTTCTTCCTGCTATGGTTGTTCTCATGTGATTTTGAATTAACTGAACTTTCTCTACCATATCTTCCACCAATTTTGGTCCCATCAACTTTATTTCACCTACATCATCTCAAAAAGTTGGGGTTCAACATCGGTTTCCATATAATGCCTCAAATGAAGCCATCTGTATATTGGAATGAAAAATGTTATTATATAAAAACTCAACTAAAGAAATATGTTGGTACCAACATCTCTGATAATCCATTGAAGAAGCACATAGCATATCTTCCAATGTTTGAATTTTTTGTTCTAACTGTCCATCTGATTGAGGATGAAAATCTATACTAAAATTTAATTCAGTTCCTAATGAATTCTGAAGGCCTTTCCAAAAGATATTAGTGAACCTCAGATCACGATCCGATACAATGGATAAGGGAACTTCATAAAACCTGAATATCTCTTTAACATACAACCGAGAAAGTTTATCTAGAGACAAAGTATCTCGAATAGGATGGAATTGAGAAGATTTAGTCAATTGATCAACAATAACTCTGATTGCATTATTACCTAGAGATGTCTTCGGTAATCCCACAAATAAGTCCATGGATATATTTTCCCATTTCTAATCTGACACTGGTAAAGGATGATGCATCCCTTTTGGTAACTATCACTCTACTTTAACCTATTGACAAGTCAAACACTTCCCAGTAAAGTTAGCAATATCTCTTTTCATTCCATTCCACCAGTAATACTCCCAAAGATCTCTGTACATCTTAGTGCTACCTGGACGAACTGAAAACAGAGAACTATGAGATTTACATAACAACTCTTTCTTTAACTGTGAATCAAAAGTCACACATAATCTCTTTCCAAACCTCAAAAACAATCTTTATCAATGTTAAATTCAGGAAACTTACCCTTCTGAATCAATTTTACCTTTTTCTTTAACTCACTATCTTCATTCTATGCTTGGTTAATTCTATCTGATCGAGATGATTCCACCGCCACTTGAAACAAAATAGATCAATTCTCTACACCAATAACTTCCAATCCAAAATTAATCAAATAAAAAACCAAAGGGTCTCGTTCCAAATGTAGCATCGTTAATATAACATTTCTCTTTCGAATCAAATCATCAACCAATTTATTTTCCTTTCTGGGATGGTAATGGATTTTAGAATCATAATACTTGATTAATTCTAGCCATATACTCTATCTCATGTTTAATTCTTTCTGAGTGAATATATACTTCAAAATTTTGTGATTAGTATATATTTCACACTTTAAGACATACAAATGATACCTCCAAATTTTTAGTGAAAAAACAACAAAAACTAATTCCAAATCATGTGTTCGGTAATTTAGCTCATGAGGTTTCAACTGACATAAAGTATAAGTGATTACCTGATCATTATGCCTAAGGAAACAACCAAATCCTTTCAATGAAGCATTACTGTAGATAAAAAATTCACTATTTCTAGAAAGGAGTTCCAAACTAGATCATTCACCAATATTGTTTTCAATTCCTAAAAACATTCATCACATTATTTTATCCAGATGAAACTAACACCCTTTCGACTTAACTTTGTTAGTGAGATAGATAACCAAGAAATTTTTTTAGAAAACCTTCAGTAATAACCCTCTAATCCAAGAAAACTATGAATCTCTGTGATATTGGTAGGTCTTTGCCATTATTAAAAAACTTTTGTTTTCGAAGGGTCAACAATTATGCCATCTTTAGAAACAATATGACCAAGGAAAGAAAAATTTTTCAACCAAAATTTACTCTTACTAAACTTTCTATATATTTTCTTTTCTTTTAGGGTTTTCAAAACAATCCTTAAGTTACTTTCATGTTCCTCTCAGCTTTTAGAATAAACCAAGACATCATCTATAAAAACAACCACAAACTAATCCATAAACTAATGAAAGACTCCATTCATGAGATTCATAGATATAGTAGGTGCATTAGATAACCCAAAGGGAATAACTACAAAGGCATAATTCCCATATATCATTTGGAAATATGTCTTTGTAATATCATCCTCCTTCACCTTTAGCTAATGGTACCCAGACCTCAAATCAATCTTTGAAAAATACTAGGATCCTTGGAGATGATCAAACAAATTATCAATATGAGGAAACATGTACTTGTTCTTAATAGTGATGTTATTCCAGGACCTATAATCAATACATAGTCTCATAGAACCATATTTCTTTTTCACAAAAAAATCGGAGCACCCCATGGTGAATTGCTAGGTCGAATGAAACCTTTATTAACTAACTCATGAAATTGCTTCTTTAACTCTAAAAGATCGATTTGAGCCATTCGATAAGGGGGCTTAGAAATAGGTTTGGCATCAGGCACTAAATCAATAGTAAATTCAACCTCCCGATTGGAAAAAATACTAGGAAATTCCTCAAGAAAAACATCTTTGAATTAATTCACCACTGGAATGTCACGAATCAAAACTGTTTCTTTCTTTTCAACAACATGAGACAGATAACTTTCACTACCATATTTAATCAATATTTCAACTTCTTGATATGTTATAAAATGTATGAAATCATTTAATAAAACTTTATTTTTTTTAAAATATATTTTATCATGATAAAATGATAGCCAATCCATACCCAAAATGATATCAAATTACACTATGGAATGTTCAATAAGATTTGTAGGAAAGACAACCCCACTACTGATAATATGAATATTCCTATAAATATTGGTTGCTTTAATACTTCCACTAGGAGTTTTTACCAAAATATTTATATCACTTTCATGAGGTTCTATATCTAATTTAATTTCAAAGCTCTTGGAAATGAAGGAGTATGAAGATCCAGAGTCAAATAGAGTATTGGAATATTTTGAATAAATTTGTAACATACCTGTCACCACTTCATTTGATGGCCCCACATAAATTTTAATAGTTTCAAATGATTTTTCCATGCCCTTCTCCTTTCGATCTTGTTGGTTTCCACCCTGGGTAATCAACTTTGGACACACATTGGCATAATGTCCTAATTCATTGCAACTAAAGCTTCTTACCACTAGTTTTTCATTGCCCGTCTGACCATCTTCCTTATAGTTACGAGTAATATGACTTGTCTTACCACATCAGAAGCACTTCCTAGACTTTCAGAGTCATTCTCCAGGATTCTTTTTACCAAACTTTTCACAAGTTGGAAATTTGGTTTTCTTACATCTTGGATTCTTCGATGAATTCTCTCCCATTTCCTACCAATTGGATTGCTTCTTTTGTTTTCTCTCATGGAACACATGCTCATAAAAAAACTCCATTTCTACCTTCTCAGTACATCAAGAACGCTTCTCATAGCTTTTTAACTCACTATAATCTAACGCCCTTAGATATTTTGGCTTCAATCCTGAGTAAAACCAATTTATCTTACTATCAATATCACGAATAAAATTTTGGACATACCTTAACAAATGGGTGAAATTTTCTTCATATGCAGCCACCAAATCTTCCTCCTTTTGTCTCAATTACAATAATTTCTTTTCCATCCTAATTCGAATAACCATAAGAAAATATTTCTCAAGGCAGATAATCTTAAATTCATCCAATTCCATGGCATCAATCTCTTTAATTCCTCTGATATTTTTAATCATTGGCCTCCACTGATCAACCTCTCTTTTAAAATGATAAACAAATATACTAACCTTTTTATTATCTAAACAACCCATTACATCAAAAATATTTTCCAATGCTTTAATCCACCCTTTGGATTGTACAGGGTCATATGTTCCTCAAAATAATGGGGGACGTTGCCTCATAAAATTCTCTACGATCAATATATGCCTATGTGGTTGGTATAGTTGATCTCACTCATGGAAACCACCACCATTTATCGCTTGAGTCAACTGAGCAATTACTGCAACAAACTATTCAGTTCTGATTCTAACCATCTCAGGATGTTGATTTGGAAGGTTATTTACCGATGTATTCCCTCCCAGCACAACTTCCCAGTTTCCTATGTAGAAAACCATTCTGAAAAACATATCTTAGACAAAGAAACGTGGTAATATTAAAATGATATATCATTTCAATTTTACCATAAAGTAAAAATCTTTTATGTATATTATATTAATAATATTATAACTCCTAAATTTGTCTAAACTGACCTCTGATACCAACTGTAAGGCTCAACCTTAAACATTACATAATATTGAATTAAGTTAATAATTCATATTGAGGATCTTTTCAGGTTTATATATTTATAGAATTAGGTCATAACTTATACACAACAACTGGAATATTACAAGTAGACACTTCTACTCACTATCCATTTTTTTCATAAAACAAAAACTCTTAAAAAAGAAAGATGTTTAGTTCCCTATTTTAGACAAAATGAATTTTCCTTGATCCCTTCCATGAACCTAATCATCATTAAGTCTTGGGAAAAACATTTCAAAACTTGGGATGAGAATAAAAATCTCAGCAAGGGATACATAAATAAGAAAAACTATTAGTTTTTCAAGACAACATGTAAACCATGAATACTTTATCCTAAAGTAATAATTTTCACCTTAAAGAAGTAGCAGAAACAATTCACTATATATAAGATCATTTATTACCCTTTTTGTAACCAGAAGATTACCATATAGCCCATAGAAATAAATACATATCATATAAGGTAACTTGGGACAAAAAAAATACTTAAATAGAATAACAATACAGTCGACTCTACACATATCACTAAATAGAATAACCATACGACCAACTTCCATACCCAATGCATTGGAGGTTATAACGTAACCACCCATCCTTGGTTTATCACGAAACCACATATCATTCAGTTTATCACATAACCAACCATTATTGTTTTATCATGTAACCACCCATCAAATGTCCATGTACCATTATATAATCATAACACATAAAATATTTCAAATATAAACATTTCACTAATAACATTTAATTTGAAATCACAAGAAATAATTTTCAAGATATTGAAATAATAAATCCATTTCAAAACCATTTTCAATACCAAAACACCAAAAAATGGAATAAGAGATTTCTTTTTTCCTTATAAAAACATTAATGCTTATAGAGGAATCCAAATAACCATTACGGTGGCGGAGATGTCATTGTAGCCACATACGTTAAAAAAATTGATTTTGTCATTTAGTAAAATGCTTCATAGAAAAAATATTACCTTTTAATGAATGTAAAAGTAAAAGGGTTTTATTATACACCATGTAAAAGAAGGAGACATATATTATCAAAACATGCCTCAATGAAAGGATATTGAGACAAAGTCCCTTACCTTGAGTCTGATTCATCGTGTATGTTTCTTGTTCTTCCTGAATAATAAACTCAAGTTAATTTATACTTGCTTAAGATCATTTTTAAATTTTATTATTCCTTTTATATCACTTATTATATTGTTATAAAAATTACACAATTATTTAAGTTAATAACAGTCATTTTGTCAATATTAGGTACTTGAGTCGAAAATGATCTTGTTATAATTACAAATTGCCCATGGGGTCAAAAATACATTATCTACAGATTATTATTAATGATTAAAATATCACATATATAATATATATGTAGTATATATATGTATTTATAATATTACATAACATTTGGAGATAAGAAATGAAACACACCATTCATGGAGATGGTAAGTTGTACATACGCATGAACACGACTTTTATTTAATTTTCATATTTAAAGGAATGAAAACTAAATGATACATAGGTATATTATAATTATTTTATAATATCATATGATATATATGTTAAATAAGTTCATTAACTCCATCCTTTATGCATTCCATGTATGGAATGAACGAGTCATATCACTTTGAGGGGGCTGTAGTCCGCACTTCCTCAAATGAAATTATCGTATTTACACACTATGGAAGGAATAAAATTATGTTGTATATAAAAATAAATAATCATACAGACAATATAAATACAATATATATCATATATAAATAAATTTATATCATAATGTCCACAGTGAGAGGTGGTAGGGGAAAATCGAACAATCATCGTTTCGTGAGGTAGTAGTTTGTTGTACATAGAAATAGTATGTTTGTATCCATTAGATAGAGGTGTGTGTAAGTTTAGTTTGAATAATTATCATAAAAAACCTAGTATATTTAAGATAATGTTTTTTTATAAATGAATATAATAAATAGAGTTTATGGGGTTGTAGAAGGAAAATAAATTAATGAATCTTGAGAGACGACATTACATCAAATAGGGTAACTCATTTTGATTTAAGCTAAAAAGATTTATTGAATTTACTTCTGACAAAGGTAAGGCCTATGGAATGAATATAGTAATATTGGGAGATTATTTGGGTAGAGCTTGGATGAGACAAGTGGATTTAGAGGAGTGAGTAAGGGGTTAGAGGTGGTGGCCTTTTATAAGAGGGAGGAGGGGTACTTTAGGAATGTCTTGAAAGATTATTTTATTATAAAGTGAATTTTGATTTCAGAAGGTCCAAATATCATTTTATTATAATATAATATGAGGATTATTCTAAATACTCTCAACCAATAGGTTTTAGACAAGTTTTGGTCCCATGTTTAACTTTATCATTTAACTTTAAACCTTAGTTAACTAATTTAACTCTTACAATGTATTCTTGTATATTCATACTATATGGTTAATATAGTTACCATAAAATGCCAATAGAACCAAAAGTGGTTAATTAATGAAATGTTAAACATTATCTAAGTAATTTGGCCAAATATTCTATTTTAGTACTATTATATCATTTAATAAAATTGTATTTGTTTTAAAACTCATTTATGTTTATTTTTAAACTATTCAAATCATAACTTTTTTAAAAATATATTAAAAATTGATTATTTCAAAAATAATTAATTAATTAAAATATAAAAAGTCATAATCATCCATAAAATTCATTTATGAAAAAAAAAGTTTCATAATAAATTTATTTTAATATTTATAATCTCATTTATTTAAATTATTCATTAATAAAGAAATCACAACTTCATCATTGTGTCATAAATAAATAAATTTATTTTCTATCTAAAAATTATAAATAAAATATCATGATGTAGGAAATATTTTTATATTTTTATGTACTATTTATAGTCTAAAATATCACTTATACAACCCCATATAATTTTTTTTACTAAAAGATACATGTTTATGTTACATTTTTCTTTACTTTAAATTAATTCTTATAAAATATAATTTTCACATAAAAGTGGCTCTATGGAGTTTCAAAATCAACAAAAGGATGTCCATGGGCGGAAATATATTATCTAATAGGAGTATGACATGTTTTAGGGTAGTTTTATATTATTATAATATTATTCTTTTCCCCTTATTTACCAGATTTACCCTTTAACCATTTTGAATATAATAATTACTGAAGTTACTATTCATAATGTCTAAAAATAAAAGGTAACTATTTACATAATTTTGATCTCATGATTCCAAATATGGAATATATTTTTTCAAATTCAAAACATAGAATTTTCTATAATTAATTTAAAATTAATCCCTGTTGTCAAAAACAAAAATGAGTTTTTATGAAGTAAAAACTACGAAAAGATTAACATGTGTTTATATCCAATTTCAAAGTGAAATTACTTCCAATGACCAAAATTGGATTAAATTAAATAATATAATCCAATTAAACTTTAAAACCAATTAAATTTACAATATAACTATATAAATAAATCAAATGAAACAACAATCTTGACTTAAAATGTGGTATTTTCACAATTCATTAAAAAATGAACTTTATCATAAAATTACCAAAAAATTACCCAAAGTAAATTTCCATGTCCCACATCTAAATAAGAAGTTTATTTTGTCAAATATATAATATAAAAGTGACAAAAACTAGATTTAAAAAGGGTTCTCCATCAAAAGGTAGTAAAACAACTTTTTAAAAATATTAGAGTATTTCATAGTTGAAATTAGATTCATTATTATTTTAAGCCTCCAAAATTTATTGGATAAATGTAAAACATTTAACAAACATGTATAATCATATTTTAATTAGTTATATTCATCCCTGTTAATAAAATGGCTAGGTGTTAACTACCATTTAAAATAATAATACTATAGTATTATTTTTTTGGTATAACTCAATGTTGTGTGCAACATAAGATTTTGGAGAAACCCATTGTTGCGTTTTGAGTATGCTATCAGACATAGACTCACTTTTAAAGTAAAATTAATATTTAATTCTCAAATATTAATAAATATGTAAATGTTAAATTCTTTATTTACTTGGGATGTTAAAATTTAGGGGAAGATGATCTATTGTAAAGAGAAATCCTATTATACTAAAGAATAATACACAAATTAAGAAGAATATTTATATCAAGAATAAACTTGGGTTTCATTTATACTTCTTTGATTATTTTAACTGAATTGGTCACAATTACGATGAGTTTTGTTATATAAAAACTATATAGAAATCATTCTATAATGACAAGAGAAGACTATAATAGAAAAATAAATAGATGATAAATAAAGACAAGTATTCCATAGGGAGTACACAAAAGAATAAGTTGAATGAAAAAATTACTCCCTAGAGGTTGTTAAAGAATTATGATAAGATTATCAAACCTAAATAGAGATACTTTTACTATTGGATAAAAGGGAACATAATAGGCCATTGCATCTTGTCCATGAAAATTAACTAAAAAGTAAGAAAGTTAAAAATAGATAAGGAATAATTCAATGAGAATAATAGTAGGATTGGTTTCGTATAATACATTCAGGATGGAAAATTTGAATCACTTGAGTGGTTGTCTAAAAAGGATAACCCTATGACTTCTAGATATATTTGAGGAAGGTGAAGAATGTCTGGGCATATTGCTGAAAAGTGAATAACATGGTTTCCTAGATAAAAATAACTAGTGAAGAACAAATGGAATATACAAGTGACTTCTTGTATTAAAAATGATACTATATAGAAGGTTTCTACACACTAGTATAACACTAAACATATACCAAAATAATGCTTAGTCATATGGACAGAGTAGTCAGAATTGGATTGGAAGTTGGAGGAGGCACAAAAGAATGAAAGAGTTTTTCTAGTTGTAGTAAAGAATACTATTCTATATAATAATAAAGTAGAAGTGGTAAAATATTACATACCACTCAGTGAAATATATGTATTGAATATTAAGAGTTAAATTATAAATAATTCTTAGAAATTTTAAGCTTTGTTAAAATTAGTTTCTGGGTTGAGATCTAAAATCATCCTTGATTCTCTAACTAAGGAGTTGATTAATAAACCAATTTATTCACAATAATATATATTTTGTTTTATATTCTATGCATGGAATTGAATGTTATTCATATATTCAGGGGGATAAATGAATAAATGAATGTCATGAATTTTTTTCCCAATATCCAAGAAGATATCCATCATGGAGTACATTATTTAAATTGGTGTTAAAATTTTTCTTGGACTTTATTCTTGAAGAAATCCATCCATGATAAAGAATATGTATGAAGTTCATCCCTTTATGGGGAATGAAGACAAAAAAATACTAGATTTTAATATCGAAATTGGTATCACATAGATATTTGAAATTATATTAAGGGATATATTTGACGATTTCAAATATTTAAATTCTAGAAGTTGAAGCTTATCATTGAATATGCATGTTCTCCTATATTTATATTGAGCATTAATTATGAAATTGAATCGGTGAAACAAATTATCTGATGAAAAAAGGAAAATATATTGAAAAGGGGTGAGAAATTATTGTACATGAATGGTTTTAATCTATTTATTGATATGAATGTAGTAATTTTGTTGAAAATACATTTTAATAACCACTAAAAGAATGTTTTAGTGTTGGAATCACATTCTGAAAATTTATTGACAGATTTTTATCTTGATTGATCACTCTTGTTTTCTATATTGGGTATACCCATGTAGAATTAGAGCTAGTTAATTGATGACTCACTACTTAAAGAAAAGTGATTCCATCCCTTTTCTCTAGAAGATAAATTTGAATTTCTCTTAAGTTGAATCTATTATGAAATATGGATATTGAAAGAGTGAAAATGAAAAGTTAAAATTTAAAAGAAATAAGATATGTAAATCTTCCCTACCTATTTACCATTGAATTTATTGTCAATAATGAGTAGAAGAAAAAATTGACTAGTATTGAGTTGTGTATTGACAATAAATCAAAAGGGGGATATTGAAAAACCAAAACAGATAGAAGTAATTATTTTTTATTAATTATAAATGTGTTTGTATGATGGAAATTTAATGTGATAGTGATTGAAGTATGGAGTTGGTTCCATTGAATTATTCTTGAGAATTATTAATGAGATGAAAAAGATGTTTTTACTTGAAGTGGAGTTTATTTAAATAAATAAATATTAATTATGATTATTTTTAACTGATCTTAATGTCCAAGACATATTCTAGATATTCTTGGAGTCTGCAAAATTTTTACAACATACTTAAGGAATTAAGATTAATTGATTGAAATCCATGATAAATATATATTTTTATGAGGAATTAATAAAGAGTTCAAGAAATGAGTTTTTCCTAAGGAATATTGAAAGGAAGATAAATTTAACATTTAAATTTAGGTGGAATTTATATGTTTGGATATTATATAGTTTTTACAAAGTATAAGAGAGGGTCTTAGAAAAAATTAGCCATCCCATATCCAAATGATATATCAAAATTTTATAAATATTTTGATGGGTTTTTATATGCATTTACATTGTATATTAATTGATTTTATATGAGATTCAAGCATGATTACATTATTTGTTGTGTTCTTATAGAAGGAAAAACATTTGGAATAATTAGAAGGAAATCAAGAAATTTTGGGATGCATCGTGATGACTGAAAATGGTGATAAAGTTGAAATTGAGGATTTAATCCAAACAAAACTATATTTCCATTGAAATAAGGTTTCCCAGGATGTAGGATTCCTATGAGACACTTCTTAGGCTCAAAAGTGAAGAAACATGATAAAACAGAGGCAAAGATACTAGAAGAAGTCCATTCACATCATGAATGAATTTTAAGAAGTGAAATAATTTCAAGACGTGAGCACATGATGTTAAACAATAGCTTTTGGAAAGGATTATATGGTTTTCACAGTGTGTATACATGTTTCATACTGTGAAACATGCCCAAATTTCTGAGATACAAATTTTTTGAGGTATCTTTTGATGGGGACTTATGGGTTTGACATGAAATGACCATTTAATGATGGGTTGGACCTAGGGAAACTCTAGGATGAATTAAAGTCTTATAAATAGGTGTTTTCATCCAAAGGAATTGATAATTTATTTAAGCAGTAGGAATTCAACCATTGAGAGGCTGTTTCTAGGGTTTTGACCCGAATATCACTCATCATAGTTACGTTTTTCTTTCTGCCTTGTTGTTTTCTCCTTTTCTATAAAGATTGGATGATTTATAGTTTTATTATATTTTATTTTATTTTATCTTTTTACCATACTTTTACTTTTATTCTTTATCCTATGGTTCTAGGTTTTTCTATCATTAAAAATCACTGAAAGATGGTTAACTAGATCCATAGGAGAGAGCATATCTAGTTAAAGTGGGTGTGTACCCATATGTATTAATTTCTCTTCACTTGAAAAATAATTTCATTCATTATTATTTTTATATGATTTAATTGACAACTATATTCTCTATTGGATGATAGACTAGACATTTATAGTGGTGAACGAACCCCAACATGGTAAAGATAATTAATTCATGATCATTGGGTTAAATTATTCTTTTGTGTTTTCAATCAAGAATTAATTCATTGTAGTTATTTTTATTCATATTACCATGAGGATTGATATTCTTCGATAGTTTTGATGAAAATTACCAAGTTGATTTTGAATATTTTTATGAATACGTATATAATGAACCACCAATTCTCATTGGATTGAGAGATCAACGAGTCATTACTAGGCCTTTAGAGAGATCCCCAAGACGCCAAAGGCTGGCAATAAATTCCAAAGGGTTTCAAATACAAGTTGGGGGACGATTTACCCTTTTAGAAATAACCCATAAACCAACCATAACCAAACATTCACTATATGATGCATGAACAAATGAAAGAACAACAAACAAAATTCATTTATTTCAAACCACATTCGAGTACACAACAACAGAAGACAAAACCAAGTATCAAAGTGCACAACGGATAAGCAACTAAAGACTCTCAAAAGACACTAAGACTCCGTGCTCCACAAGTTCCAAGCTCCACAACATCTCCCAGCATCACCACGGGTCACTAGCAATAAGATGCTTTACCTTTACCTATATGCTGGAACACGAAATCTGCAAAAGCACCAAAGTTCCAAAGTAGGGGTTAGTATAAAACTCGGTAGGTTTTCCCCAATGACTTCCCTACTCATTCCACTAGGTTAGAAGAGTTAGCAACCATTATATAAAAATAGTTTATATAAAACATTTTCTCAAAAGCAGTTTATAACTAAATATAAACAAGTTTCCAAAACCATTCGTAACCAAAAGCATTCTAAGAGAAATTGAAACCAATTTCCTAGCAAGTTATTTTTCCAAAGAAATAACCAAACAAGCTTTAGAACCATTTCAAAAACATTCCTTTTTAGCACACCCAAACCGTTCCACAAACCCATGAAACCAACCATGCATACTACCTGAAAGAGGGGAGAATCCCTAACCCTTATCTATCTCAACTATGATGGGGGAGACTTATTAACCTTATCCAACCCAAATGCACATGAATGATTGATGGGGGATATCCCTTACCCTTATCCATCCCAACAATGATGGGGGTGACCCCAAACCCTTAACCACCCCGAATGCAATATGAATGTTTGACAGGGGGAGAGCCCTAACCCTTATCCATCCCAATACTGATGGGGGAGACTCCTAACCCTTATCCATCCCACATGCCCATGAACACACACAACCATCATGTCAAAAACCAAGCGTGTTCAACCAATTCAAACCATTTCAATGCTTAACCATTTCAATTCCAAATCATTTCAATAAAACTAACTTTTTATTGAAAACCAAATCCATCAACGTCATTTCAATATTAAAACATTTCAATAAAACACCCTTTTTATTGAAAACCCATTTTACATCAAACCATATACAATTTCAGCAAATCCATAATTTAAAATAAACATTTTAAATTCAACAAGCCAAATCACTTTGCACAACAATTCACCAAGATTTCACAATCTCATCAAAACCATAAATCATCACTAAAGAAGATTTATTATATGCTTTTCACAATCAAATCCATTCAAATAAACCAATTTGAGACTAATCCAATAAATTCTAACAAGAGGAGTTGAGAGTGAAGCCTCCTACCTGAAAGGTTTTGACGAAAACCCTAACAAACAGAGAACGCACAAGCAAACCGGGCCGATTCACCAAGGATCCTCCTTAGATCGCTTCTCCTAACACAACTAAGACCAAATCTCATCATATTTGGCATACAAACACTTATATCTACCCATAACGGGTGTAGATCTAAGAAACCAAGAGATGATGAGAAGTAGATCTAAGTAGATCTAAGAAACCAAACAAGAACGATCACATACCTCAAGAATACGAATTCGATTCGCCAAGAGAAGCCTTCAGATCGCCTTCAGAACAATGGGAGAACCCTCCTTGACCTTAGGAGAACCAAAATCCTGAGTTAGGGCCACTTAGGAGGAAAAAAGAGCTACATAAGGGCAAAAATGTGTGAGATCCACCATTATAGGATCTCATTTATGTAGCCGCACATTTAGTTCTCATGGTTTGAAAAACTGTGCACTAACCGTGCATTAGCTACTGCCTCGACCGCCCTTCTCGCATGGTTTGGATGCACGGTTAGAAAAACCGTGTGCCAATCATGCAGAAGCTACTGCCTCCAAGACCCACTGCGCACAGTTTGGCCGCACGGTTTAGACAAACCGTGCGCCGCCCGTGCGACTTCCCCTTTGCCTCAAAACATCATTCCAAGTTCTCCCGACTCTCCCATTCAACACCCTTAACTTTAAAACCATGAAAAGATTCAAGTAAGTGTTACATAACAGAAACCAGGGGTACTAAATTCTCCCCACCATTGGTATTTCCATCCTTGGAAAGTAGAAAACCTTCACCCAGCTGAAAGGGTTCTGGCCATTTCTCTTTTGTTTCCTTTTCACATTCCCAAGTCTCTTCCTGAATCTGAACATGCTGCCATAAAACCCGCACTAGACTGATGTTTTTTCCACGACAGAATTTCTCTTTCCTATCCACAATCCGTACCGGGATATGTATCAATGAAGCATCCAGCTCTAGGTCAACGTGATCCCATCTGATCACATGGTCAGGATCAAGTCAATACTTTTTCAATTGAGATACATGTAACACATTATGCACAGAACTAAACCGTGGTGGTAATGCCAACTGATATGCCACCTCTCTAAACCATTCCATTATCTCAAAAGGGCCAATGTATCTAGAAGATAACTTTCCCTGCTTTCCAAAATGATGATGTCCAATCCTTGTAGAGATCCTCAAGAATACATGATCACCCACAACGAACGACAATGGCCTTTGATGGTGATCTGCATAAGATTTTTGATGAATCTAAGCCATCTCCATCCTCTTTCTAATGAACTGGATCTTCTCTGTTGTTTCTTGGACAAGGATCAACCCAACTAGTGAAGTTTCACCAGTTTCCACCCAACATAGTAGAGAATTAAAAGGACACCCATACAATGATTCAAACGGAGGCATGCGTATCGAGGCTTGATAGATATTATTGTACGAGAACCCCATTAAGGGTATATTCTCCTCCCATGAGACACCAAAATCCATTACACAAGCCTACAACATATCTTACAAAGTTTGTATCGTCTGCTCGGATTTCCCATCCGTCTGAGGATGATATGCCGTGCTCATAGTCAACTGAGTTCCGAGGGCTTGCTATAATGATTTCCAGAAATGAGATGTGAACCTCAGATCTCTATCTGAGACTATAGACACTGGTACACCATGCCTCTTTACCACTTATCGAATATAAATTTTTGAAATATCTTCCACCATATGAGTTTCACAAATATGGATGAAATGAGCCAACTTGGTTAGACGATCCACTATCACCCAAATGGCATCATGTTTCCGGACCATTCTGGGAAGAACTGTAACAAAATACATTTCTATCTGATCCCATTTCCACACTGAGATAGGTAAATATTGTAACATACCAGCTAGTCTCTGATGCTCTTCTTTAACCTGCTGACAAGTTAAGCACTATGAAACGAACTTGGCCACCTTCCTTTTCATGATGCTCCACCAAAACTACGCCTTCAACTCCTTATACATCTTTTGTGTACTTGGGTGCACATACCATATTGAATGGTGATAATCATGAAAGAGTTGTTCCTGAAAAACCATAGGTATAACCATCCGATCTCTGAAACACAAAACTGAACCCCCCATCAAGTTTCCGGCCATAAATGGTCTCCCTACCATTGAGTTTTGAACTTACAACTAGACATTCTACATCAGATGTTTGTTCTTCTTTTATCATCTTTACTAAATCAAAAACAAGTGTAGTTAAAAATAAAACAGCAACATCACCTCAGTCTTCACATTCCACATGCATATCGGCTAAGACCGACATCAACTACCATTTGTTTGAAGATTCTTTCACCAACTGAGCATATGAATTTCTACTCAATGAACCCCCCACTAGAATTTCCTTTTCTGGGTGTGTACATCAAGCCAAATTCAAAAATTTGGAGACACTCCATCCATCTCCTTTTCCTGAGATTCAAATCTTGCTGTGAGAAAATGTGTTTGAAGCTTTTGTGATCCGTAAAGACAATAAATCTCTCACCAAAGAGATAATTTTTCCATGTTTTCAAAGCATGGACGAATACAACCAAATCCAAATAATGTGTTGGGTAATTTTTCTCATGCAATATCAACTACCTTGAACCATAAGTAACCACATGATATCTTTTCATGAGAACACAACCCAACCCTGATCTTGAAGCATCACAATACACCACATACCCCTATCCTGATTCTGGAAAAATCAAGATAGGTGTCGATGTAAGATGAAATTTTCATTCTTGAAAGGATTTATAAAATTATTCCGTCCATTGGAAGAGAGAATTCTTCTTAGTTAGAGCTGTCATTGGTGAAGCTAGTCATGAGAAATCACGCACAAAGCGTCATTAGTAACCAGCTAGACTAAGAAATATGTGTATCTCGAACACATTCTTCGGTGGTTTCTAAGAGATAATGGCTTCTATATTTTCAGGATCAACAGAAATGCCTTCCTCAGAAATGACATGGCCAAGGAAATGTACTTCCCATATCCAAAAATCACACTTTGATAATTTGGCATACAAATGACGATATCTCAAGATTTGTAACACTGTTTCCAGGTGCCCCTCATAATCAGCCCTTGTTTTTTAATATACCAAAATATCATCCACAAACACCACAATAAAAGAATACAGATATAGCTGAAATATCCAATTCATCAAATCCATGAAGACCATTGGTGCATTCGTTAGACTAAAAGGAATGAATACATATTCGTAGTGGCCATATCTACTTCTGAAAACTATCTTTGGAATATCCTCCTTCTGAACTCACAATTGGTGATATCCTGATCGCAAGTCAATCTTAGATAACCACTGATCTCCCCTTAATTGATCGAACAAATAATTAATGTGTGGAAGTGGATATCTATTCTTTATCATAACTTGGTTAAGATTATGATAATCAACACACAGCTGAAGAGTTCCATATGAATTCTTCAAAAACAACACCGGTTCTACCCATGGAGAAGTAATTGGTCGAATGAAACCCTTGCTTTCCATCTCCTCTAAATAAAATTTCAATTCCCGTAACTCTGTTGGTGCCATCCTATAAGACATAAGGGAAATAGGAATGGTCCCCAGAAGGAGATCAATCGTAAACTCCACATCCCTTAGAGGTGGTAACCCTGAGAAGTTATAGGTAAAGACATCTGGAAATTGATCCAAAACAGCTGGAAAACTATTTTCCTCAATCTCTTGCATTGATTCAAAAGTCAACGCTGCCATTTGGTGAGAGATAGTTCCCACAATTGGTGCCAACAATATCTTTGCATCTTTATTTTACATCCTCTCTCCTTTGAAGAGATGTTTGATGCCATCCTCAGTCATGAAACTAACCGTTCTCCTATAACAGTTGATGTGAGTCTTAAACATTGTCAACTAATCCATACCCAGGATTACGTCATAGAAATCTATGACCAACATAGAGAAGTCCCATTTTAACTCATCCCCATCAACAGTTATAGCACATGCTCTACACACAAAGTCTTGACATTCTCTTTCACCAAGAGGAGTTTTCAGTTTCAAAACAAAAAGCATCATTTCCAGTTTTAAACATATCAAGTAAACAACACGAGAATCAATAAAGTAATGTGATGCACAGATATCGAAGAGCACTTTCACAATGGTAGAATTCAAAATAATCATACCTCTCACCATAGATTGTCCAGCCTGATCATTGACCATCATATGTTCAGCTCTATACAATTGATTCGTCGCTGCACTGTTCTCCTTTTTTCCTTGCTGAGATTGCTCTGGTTGAGGATTCATGGTATTTTGAGAATCACCATGGCTAGCTCTGTTATTCTAATGAGATTGATTTTTCTGTCCGCATCCTGTCGAAGCATATGATGCTTGTGATGCCTGAGGAGTGTCAAGCGCCTCTGACCTCGGAGCATTTCTACAATAGTGCTATAGATTCCCCATCTTCTTGCAATTGCGACATGCTCTAGGTTGCGCCATACAATCTCTCCTTTTGTGGTCAAGTGAACCACATTGAAAACAACCTGCTTTGCTATGGGGTTATGGAGGAAGGTTAAATGATCCCACCGTCTAGTTATGATTTCCACTTGCACCGTGGAAATAAGTGTCCCTTTTCCTCTTGTTCCCAAAGGTTGAGTTCCCACCATTTCCCATAGGTATCATCATTCCTCCTCCTATAGATCCTGATATATCAAGTTCAACAACGGTCACTCTATTCACTATCTCTGTATAATCTGTAATACAGAGCACCACAATCTTCGATCGAATCTGCTGCCTTAGCCCCGATTCAAAGATGCGTGCTTTCAATGACACACTTGCCGCAACCTCTGGTGAAAATAGACTAAATTCATGAATTTAGCCGTATACTCTGTGATAGAGAGACTCTATTATTTCAGGCTGAAGAATTCCCTCATTTTCTGGATCTTGAACATGTGAGGATAGAATTGTTTGTTGAACAATTCTTCAAAATCCTCCCATGTTAGGCCTTCATATAATTTAACATGCACCACTAAATCCCACCATTGAAGTGCATGATCCTCAAGCATATACGTCACCAACTTGACCTTGAGCTTTGATGGTGTACCGATGAAATCGAAGATACAATTCATCCTACTTAGCCAAACCTCCACCTTTTTGGGTTCAACATCACCCCGAAAATTTGGTGGATTCTGCTTCATGAACGAGATGGTATGATCCTCATACCTTGGTTCATTCCTCCGGTTCCCCGTATCCACAACATGAAAAGCCTAGACAATACTCTGAACTAGCTCTTGGTTCACACGTGGTTCTGGTGCAACCACATTTTCTGAAGCTTCTTCAGGTTGGTTTCGACGATGCCTACTAGGTGCCATTTTATAAACCAAAAACAAACTTCATCAATATCACTCTCTAGAAACTGATGGCTTAGCATTCAAATTCTATCACATCATCTATCACAACATTGTTTTTCCAAAAACAAACTTTTTCCATGTTCAACAATTTTTGAAAACATTCAACATACTTTTTGAAAATCAACGCATTTTCAAAATACACCAAATACTATGTTTTCAAAGTCTTTTACTTGAAAAAAATTTCTGTATTTTTCAAAAATTGGCACCATGCACAAAATCCTTACTCATTCCTCACAATGAGATATGCAATCCTAGTGGGAAGTCATTTTTCTACAATGCATGTCATGCTCCTCTCATTGTCCAAACCCATGAAAATGAGATTTCCAACATTCTAGAAGTGTATCCAAAACACTTATGTACCCAACACCATTGTAACTTGAAGTTCACCATAAACAGGTTAGCTACATCCATTAATGCTATACATTTCAAGTTCCGACAATCCTACTCCTTTCTAAGATTTCGACCCAAGGAATATAAAAGAATGAATTTCAACTCCAAGACCAAGAACATTGATGACTACTTGTTAGGCAAGGACTGAACAAGCTGATACCATTTGTAATGACCCGCTAATTCTCATTGGCTTGAGAGCTCAACGAGTCATTACTAGGCCTTAAGAAACATCCCCAAGATGCCAAAGGCTGGAAATAAATTCCAAAGGGTTTCAAATACAAGTTCGGGGGCGATTTACCCTTTTAGAAATAACCCATAAACCAACCATAACAAAACATTCACTATATGATGCATGAACAAATGAAAGACCAACAAACAAACTTCATTAATGTCAAACCACATCAGAGTACACAATAGCGAAAAACCAAACCAAATATAAAAGTGCACAACGGATAAACAACTCAAGACTCCCAAAAGACACTAAGACTCCATGCTCCACAAGTTCCAAGCTCCACAACATCTCCCAGCATCACCACAAGCCACTAGCAATAAGATGCTTTACCTTTACCTGTGTCCCAGAACACGATATCTACAAAATCACCAAAGTGCCAAAGCAGGGGTGAGTATAAAACTCAGTAGGTTTTCCCCAATGACTTCCCTACTCACGCCACTAGGATAGAAGAGTTAGCAATAATTATATAAAAACAGTTTATATAATTTTTTTTTCTCAAAAGCGGTTTATAACTAAATATAAACAAGTTTCCAAAACCATTCGTAACCAAAGTCATTCTAAGAGAAATTTAAACCAATTTTCAAGAAAGTTATTTTTCCAAAAAAATAACCAAACAAGCTTTAAAACCATTTCACAAACATTCCTTTTTGGAACACCCAAACCATTCCACAAACCCATGAAACCAACCATGCATGCTACCTGGAAGAGGGGAGAAGCCCCGACCCTTATCCTTCCCAACTATGATGGTGGAGACTTCTTACCCTTATCCAACTCAAATTCACATGAATGCTTGATGGGGGAGAGACCTAACCCTTATCCATCCCAACAATGATGGGGGAGACCCCTAAACCTTAACTGTCTCGAATGCAATATGAATGTTTGACGGGGGAGAGCCCTAACCCTTGTCCATCCCAACATTGATGGGGGGAGACTCCTAACCCTTATCCGTCCCACATGCCTATGAACACACACAACCATCATGTCAAAAACCAAGTGTGTTCAACCAATTCAAAACATTTCAATGCTTAACCATTTCAATTCCAAATAATTTCAATAAAACTCCCTTTTTATTGAAAACCAAATCCATCAACAGCATTTCAATCTTAAACAATTTCAATAAAACACCCTTTTTATTGAAAACCCATTTTCATCAAACCATCTAAAATTTCAGAAAATCCATAATTTTAAATTCAACAAGCCAAATCACTTTGCACAACAATTCACCAAGATTTCACAATCTCATCAAAACCATGAATTATCACTAAAGAAGATTTATTCTATGCTTTTCACAATAAAATCCATTCAAATAAACCAATTTGAGACTAAGATAATCAATTATAACAAGAGGATTCAAGATTGAAGCCTCATACCTCGAAGGTTTTGACGAAAACCCTAACAAACGAAGAACACACAAGAAAACCAAGACGATTCACAAAGTATAATCCTTAGATCTCATCTCCCAACACAACCAAGACCAAATCTCTTCATATTTGGCATCCACACACTTAGATCTACCCATAACGTGCATGTATCTAAGAAACCGAGAGAAGATGAGAAGTATATCTAAGTAGATCTAAGAAAACAAACAAGAACGATCACATACCTCAAGAACCCGTCTTCAATTCACCAAGAGAATCCTTAAGATCACCTTCATAATGATGGAAGAACCCTCCTTGGCCTTAGGAGAACCAAAATCCCAAGTTAGGGCTGCTTAGGAGAAAAAACGAGCTATATAGAGGCAAAAACACGTGAGATCTACCTTTATAGGATCTCGTTTAAGTGGCCGCACGGTTAGTTCGCACGGTTTGACAAACCGTGCGTTAACCGTGCATTAGCTACTGCCTCGACCACCCTTATCACATGGTTTGGCCACACTGTTAGACAAACCATGCACCAACCATGCGGAAGCTACTGCCTCCAAGACCCACTGCACATGGTTTGGACGCACGGTTTAGACAAACCGTGCGCCGCCCGTGCGACTTCCCCTTTGCTTGAAAACATCATTCCAAGTTCTCCTGACTCTACTATTCAACACCCTTAACTTTAAAACCATGAAAAGCATCAAGTAAGGGTTACATACCAAAAACCAGGGGGTACTACAATGTAACTATCAGATGTAATTTTCCTATTAGCGAATTTGAATTAATTTCTTTAATAAGATAGTCCTTGTAAACCGACTCCCCTATATTATGATTTTCATTATGATTTTTTAATTATTTCATTATTTTAATAAAATAAATCAATTAAATTGGGATGATCCAAACTTTGGTCGATATTTTCTATCGTTGTATTCCCTTCACTCTATGGGATCAACCCCTTACTGCGACTGTGCTAAACCTTTGTAGTTAGTGTAGTTTGAGAACTATAAATTTATAATTTGACATTACCAATGGATTTAATGATGTCCTTCAGATGAACCAAATTTTGGTTCCATTTCCAGGGAGCATCATAGTATAGAAGATGACTTGAGACTGATTTCTTATTTCGAAGAATTTTCTTATCCCTTTTTTTATTTATTTCAGTTTAGTTATTTGTTTTTATTTCATTTATTATTTTTATTATCATCATTATTTTTTCTATTTTATATGCCTGGTAATTTTTTGTGGTTTTCAATATGGATTACACATCATATTAGTCGTATAACACACTACTATTAGAATACATTAAATATCCAAGGTATCTAACCACATGGTTTGAAATGAACTTAGTTTGGGGTTCATAATAAGAAGATAGATTAAATGATTTGTATTATTATGGATATGATGAATTCTAATATCAACTATTTAGTGACACTTGTTACCTGTCCAATGATGGAGCTCTATACTATCAAGATTACCAAGGAAGATCCTCACTTTAACCATACCATTAGATCAAAACCAACTTCAAAAAAATTAATGATCATAACATAGAAGATAGACTTACCAGATATCTGACAAAGTACATTTCAGTATTAGATAAGTGGATGGTTGATTATGAGAACCAAATCAGAGAACATGAAGAATTGGACACTCATATTTCTCATAGTATTTGAAATTTAAATCCCCTTGTATGGAAGTTAACTTTTAATTCTAATATAGGGGGAAAATGGTTTGAAGAATAAGAATATCAATAAGTGGAGGAATTTTAAGTTGTTGAAGAAAAAATGAGAAAAAAATAGGATGAGGATATCAAGGAATAATTATTAGAGAATTTTGAGATTTATAAAAGTGATAGAACTCTGGATTATGAAGAAGAAGAATTAGAACCTGAGACATCCCTTCTGTACATACAAACAGAAAAATAAGAACAATGAGAATATCTTTTGTGACTATGAGATGAAAAAGAAAAAAATATGATGGGAATGATTGACTATATGGTTAGAGTAAAAGAGGATTAATAGGTTGAAGTATTTTAATCCATTGAATTTAAGAAGTAAGAAGAAAAATTAATGGAATTGGACAATAAGAAGACCTAAATCAACCTCACTAGTATTCTAGAGACTAGAACAGAATGTGACTTGATCTTATAATTTCAAGAAGAAGAAGAGAAAAATAAGGCCCTAACTCAAGAATTAATTCCAGAATTTGAATCTAATGTCCAAATGAAAGATGAAGTTATGGAGTAGGAGAACTAAAAAATATGGTTAGATTTTGATTTCTTTGTATTTTCACTACATTTTCCTCAAATTGCATCCAACCAAAAGAACCAATTAATAAGAACCAATGGAGGAGGAATCTAAGAAACACCCATGATGTAAAACATAGTTAGAAGTGGATAAATTTAATATGTTTATCTCTATATCATGTTATAATTATCTAATGGAGGTAATAGGTCTAGCTCTATACCATAAAATAGTTCTACCAAGAGGTAACATGAATTTTAAAATTTCTTTCTAGGGATTAGATTTATTTATTTTTAGATTAGTTTAGTAACTCTCCCTGTGGTCGATCTCTTTATTTTCTTATTCCAAATATTTTAAATTTTATAAGGGACTATACTTTCATTATTTACTTTTATTTTTCAATCCCATGAAAGAAAGAAGAGGGAATAAAATTAAGTGCAACATATAAGACCAATTCACATCATGTGTTCAATTTACATCATGTGTCTAGTTCACGTCATGAGATCATAGTTCACATCATGAATCGAGGTCAAACAAAACCTGAGAAACTCATTTAAAAAAATAATTGGAACAAGCGTACTATTTTACATGTTTATTTTCTACATCCCTAGTTTCTTCTGCCACATGATTTTGAAAAAAAGGAAACAAAAAAATGAATTGAATTATTGCATGAACTAAATGAATTATATTCTCCCATTAATGCTTAAATTATTTTATATTTTTACTCACTGATCATGGAGACATCAGAATTTAGGATAATTATATTGGCATGTTGTAAAATTTTAATTATCATGCCCATAAACTTTTGAGATATAAATTGAAATTTTTAAAGTTACTTTCTTAATTAAATTTATAATTTCTTGAAAATGATTTATGATATAATTTATTTTCTATATGTTCATTCCTAGAAGTATGGTTTGAGAAAACTAATGTTTGTAGTTTTTTCGATGACTTGATAGTACATTTTTATGTTTCCATTCCTGATAGGATTTTGGACCAAATATTTCATATATATATTTAATTTTTTCATGAGTGATACTTGGGGAATGTCAACCTACTAGAACTTTAATTAATATATTATTAAAGTCACGACTAAACAAACTTACTTTTAAAATGATTGAGTAATTTTTAATAAGAACTTTTATCATAATACCACCATGTACATTTATCATTCTTAACCTATAGAATCTATGGATGACCTTATTAAGATTGATCCACATTACAAGCCATTATTTTTATTTCCTACCCAACTATTTTTATTTTTCATGACATTCAATTAAATGAGTGTGGGGAAGAGGTTTTTCATGGTGTAGTTGGGATATTGTATCTTGAAAGGAGACTACAGTGTGTTTCCATGGGGGTTTTTGGGGAAGGTGCATATTTACATTCATCATTTCATTATTTACCTCTCTTATTGTAAAAAAATGATAAAAAAATATAAAAAATGGGTTGTGACTTGGGTGAATCAAAAGTCAACATTACCACACAGATGATGTTTTATCATACATGGTTAAGTGTTTGATGTGATGTTTATTCCAATCATGACTCTCAAAAAAATAATGAAAAAAGGTTCAGTTCTCAAGTAGATAAAAAATAACCATTATCAGGATACTTATTTTTATCATATGTAGTTAGATGGTGAATATGAGACTTATATTGGGTACAAATTTGAAAAAAAATAAATGAAAAGGAACATATATATTTTTGTACAACAAGATAGAAATTCATTCATTATGATTACATTATCTGTGAGACTTTACTTTTTACTTTGGGGGGGTGCGAGAGATGACAATATATTTTGTCAAGGATCATTTAATTGATATTAACTTTTCAATATCATGAAATATACTTTAAATTTTACCCTCCTTTTTGAGTATTACTTGATTTTTGACATCAATACTTACCAACCCTCAGCCTCAGACTCATTTGATCCCAATTCCAAAGACCTCATGATTAATTTTGATAATTCTCTTTATGGAGTAGGGAAAGTAGATTCAATGCAAGCCTATGGTTAGGATCATATACTTGATGTATGAGAATAACTTCATTAAGTTATTATCTTATCTTATGAGAGGAAAAATTATTGGTGAGGTATATCATAAATGGAATGGGTGTTGATGAAATGATGAAATCCATAAGTGATAAGTGTAAATGTATTGAATTAAAAATTATAAATAAAGCATGATTTGTGGATTTTTTTGCATATTATTGGGATTCTAAATTCTTGAATTATAACTTTTTATTATGAGTATCATAATTTTACAATTCCCTTGTTAATGTATCGACCCTTGGTATTTCTAGGTTGATATTTTTATCGAGGTCATAAAAGATTTTAGTATGGGAGTATTTGATATCTATAAATTGAATACATATTTTTATGGGGTTTTATATGAATTTAAATTGTATATTAATTGATTTTATATGATATTCATGCCTGCTTTCATTATTTTTTGCGTTCTTATGGAAGGACCGACATTTGGAACAATAAAGATGAAATCAAGACATTTTGTGACATGAAATGAAGACAAAACATCACGATGAAGTTGAAATTGTGGATTGAAGAAAACAAATCAAGATTTACATTAAAAGAAGGTTTCCCATGATATATGATTCTAATGAGACATTTTTAGGGATCATACATGAAGAAATGGGCTAAAACGGAGGCCAAGCTACTGGAAGAAGGCCATTCACATCGTGAAAGAAGTTCATGATGTGAAATAATTTCAAAAAATTAACATAGGATGTGAAGAAATCAATTTCAAAAATCATATCATGGTTCTCATGGAGTGAACACAAGTTTCATGTTGTGAAACATTCAAAAGTTTATTAGAAATAAATGTTTCGGTGCATCTTTTGATGTGGACTTACAGGTTTGACCCAAAATGACCATTTACCACTAGGTTGGACTTGAGGAAACCCTAAGATAAATTCAAGGATTATAAATAGGGGTTACATCCAAAGGAATTGATTATTCATTCAAGGCATAGAGATTCGACCATTAGGAGGATGCCTATAGGGTTTCAACCCGAATATCACTCATCATATTTAGGGTTTTTCTTTTTTTCTTTTTTATTTTATATTTTTTAGTAAGCATTGGATGATTCATCGTTTTATTCCAGTTTATTTTATTTTATCCATTTCCCATTATTTCTCTTTTATTCTCCTCATATAGTTTTGGGTTTATCAATTTTTGAAAATCACACCATGATTGTTGGCTATATCTATATGAGAGAGTGGATCCAGTTAAAGGGGTTTTGTACCCATATGTCATGATTTCTATTCACTTATAGAATAATTCCATTCTTTAGTATCATGTAATGATTTAATTAACTATTATATTCTAAATTAGATCATTGAACGAGCATGTCTAATGGTGAATGAACACCAACATGGTAAATATAATTAATTCATGATCATTAGGTTGGATTATTATTTTATTTTTCAATCAAGCCTAAATGAATTATAGTTATTTTGATTTATCCAACCATGAGGATTGAGATTCTAGTATAGTTTTTATGAAAAAATCAATTAAATTTCAAATATTTTTATGATTATGTAGTTATTGGATGTAATTACTGTATGAGTGAAGTTTAATTAATTTATTTAGTAAGACTACCCATGGAAAATGGTTCCCATCCCTTTTGTTTTTCCCTTTTATTTTTTTTATTTTCAATTATTTTAGTTTAATAAAATAAATCAATTATATTGGGAAAACCTAGTATTTAGTCGACAATTTCCATCACTGCGTTCCCCATTTTCTATGGGATTGACCTCTTACTGATTCTATGTTATGCCTTTATATCTAGTGTATTTTGGGACATTATAAATTTCTATTTTGATTCTATCAAAGGATTTAACAACATCCTTTGGATGAATCACTAAATAAGGACCCACCATAAAAACACATGTGGGACTTAGGTCCAACAACATGCGAGGAAGGTAAAAATAGAATTCCATGGGTTATAAGAGGCTTTTGGGAAGGCATAATGGAATAACATGCACAAAAAACAAACAAAAGTGGGTGACACCATTATACAAGGTGGCATGATGAAAAAATGGGTATTGGCATGGGTTAGTTCCATCCGAAGCTGGGAGCAGACCCAATTACATATATTTACTGAGTACAGGATCTAAAATTTCTTAAAAAGTGGTGCTTATATGATGTATTATTTGATGTTGGAGTCATATTACACATTCATTATAGCTCCATTTAAAAATATACATAATGAATGATGGTTGTTCGATCCATCGTATCTGGGCCTTCTGATCGATACCAGCATTATCTTCAATATTTGGCCTTTGAAGAAGGATCCACAAGTTAGATTTTCATGCATCAATAATTGTATTCCATAAAGTTTCTGATAACTACATAAGAAGATCTCTGAACCATATGGAAGATGCTCTGACTGATTGAGACACATTTACAAAGTGTTTATGGTGATTTTTTATTACATATTATTTACCAAAACTGTATTTCATGGGATGAGTTAGTGCATATAGATGACATTGGTTAGTGAACATATCTTTTTAATTAGTGGAGAAAGTCAGTGGAATAAATCAATAATTATCATCGACCCTCACCATTTATAGCCACAATCTTAATGGGTATTGAGAGTGATATCTAAGAAGCCTAAATAAAGACTTTAGGGAGATATATATTTATAATAGGTTTCTATGGGATGATCTTTCTATGATTTTTTGGGCCTTCATAATCACATTAAGAATAACTATATTCCAAAAAAATTTATTTATACTACTTACATTCGACGTAATTTCATAAAGAAACTGATAACTTGTTCTGCGATCTTTAAAGCTTCATGAAGTACTAATCCCATGTACACTTACACAAAAAAAAATAAATGGATACCATGTACTCTATAAATACATAAAGAATATCAAGATAGTACTATAAACTGAGTGATCTATGTAAATAAGTTTAAATGTCATGTGATACATTTACATGACATAAGATGAAGTCGTGATACTTGAAGCACATGCATGTTATATGTATGCATGAATTAAATACACGAGACAATGAGAGATTGAAAAGATTGTAATCTTTTTTTATGAAAATTAAAGAAGTGAGAAGGTAGTCACTTTTTTTAGCTACACTAACATATAATACAAGTGAAGGATTGATAATTTTTTAAATAATCATTTGAGTAGTCTACATAGTGATTATGTACAAGTAATAATAAATTGCATGTTACCAGAAATTGTGAGGTTCACTTTTTTGAGTTTTGAAAAGTCAAAAATATAGAATTCCATGCATGTAAAATATAAAATAAATTCTTAATATATGAGTTAGTAAGTAGAAATCATCCATAATCTACAGTGTAATTGTGTTTGAAATGAATTATATAGTCAATTTTCAGAGTATATCAAAGAAAAAATATTGCATTATTTTTAGAAAATGAGAAAAAAATCAGTGTACTAGAAATACCAGTGAGATATCAGAAGATGAAAAGTTCTGATGATTAAAGGGGAGGAAGGCCAACAATTAATCTAAAGAAAATTCGACAATGTAGGCTTGAAAAGAAACAAGGATAATGTGGAAACTACATCAGTAGGAATAAGTAGTTAATGGCCTATTCATAATAGGTTGGGAAGACCATTGAAGAATCTGTGGGATACCAGTACAAAAAATTAGAAATTTTCATGAAATAGCTCAGTTGGTGGGATGCCGGTATTATAAAGACCCGAAATTTTGAATTAATCTTGTTTCCTAATTTTGTGTGTTATATTATTTTATACTCAACAAAACTGTTTCATTTGATAACATGAGTATAATTAAAATGAGACTGTTGGGTTTTGAATATTATATGACCGTTAGTTAGTATGACCATTGGAAACTAAATGTTGCGATTATTGTCTCTAAATACAAGTGATCTTGGTTAATTAATATAGAAAGAAGATTCGATGGCATCACCTAGTAGTCTTGGACCAATAGAAGCCCATCTAACAGAACTTGGGAAGGAGGTAGCACCACTGGGCTTTGCTCTGGACCAAACCCAAGCCGAACTTCATCATGTGAAGCTAGAACGGAATCGCCTTCGCGATAAGTTCAAACTGATAGAAATTACTACTCGTGCGATGTTGGCCGAGCCTCCCTCGGATTCTCTCACCTTAGCACACCTTACACTTAGGTCTTAAGCTAGTGTGATAAGGGGCTATGTAAGGAGACCGTAACTGCCTTGTGTAATCCTTTATTTTAAATAAAAATTGGGATTTCTTCTTATGATGAAATTTATGAATTTTCAAATGTCCGGATAAATATAGTATGCATATTTTTGATAAATATTATAAAAAGAATATTTTAAAAATGTTTATGTAAACCTTAAATAATTAAAAATGTGTAATGATTTTCAAAAAATGGTCTTCTACAATTATGTTCAGTACGAAATTTAGAGTCTAATAAGATCAACTTGATTTTTGATGAATAGTAAATTATGAATAGTGATTTTATGCTTAGGATTAGTAATGCGACCAAATGGATTAGTAATCTTACTTAAAGAAAGTATTAATATAATCTAGGCACCTTGATTAAGTAATGAGATTCAATAAAACGGTTAAATAATGGTTTCATAAATTATTAGTCAAGCATTAGTTTTTTCCAGTGAATAGTGTTTTTTAATTAATAATTAAATTAAAAATATTTAGAAAAATATTTTTATAAAATGGATTTCATTTTTGAACTCAGAGCATCGATATTATGTTTAGGTAATTTTTGGGGATTTTTCTGAAAAAAATGAATTTTCGGTGAATAGTGTATTTATTTAAAAATTAAATTAAAAATATTAAGAAAATTATTTTTATAAAATGGAGTTCATTTTTGAAATCAGAGCATCTATATTTGGTTAAGGTGAAATTTTGGGATTTTTCTGAGAAAGTTGAATTTTCGATGAATAGTGAAAATATTGTTTTTAAGTTACGGGTGTTTAATGACATCATTAAATGATGTATTAAGTTTTTAATCAATATGGTCGACTTATGAATAGTAAGATAAGGTATGAGGTGTCCCAAGTGGCCAATACCATGGGCAAATACAATGGAAAAGCCCATGGTTTTTCCAAAACCACCAATGAGGTGTCCCTTGGCCATTAATGCCTTGTCCCCTCACTTTCCCTATAAATACCAAGCCATCCTCTCATCCATTAGACTCCCAACTCTCCCCCAATGAATCTCTGGTATCATTACCTCCGAAGGAGTACTCCCAAGGTTCCACCAAGCCCTCAAGCTCCCAACCTTTGAGTTTTAAGAGTTACGTTTTAAGGTAAGGGATCCGACCCCTCTCTTTCTTTCCAAGTAATCTCTTTTATGTCATTTATTTTATGCTCCATGTTCTTATGTTGGAGGATGTTATTTTATATTCATTATAATATCATTTTCAAGTCCATATGATGAGATACCCCCTCTTACTCTCATCATTTGGTTTTATGAATGTTTAAGTGGCGCCGTTAGGCTGCCGAAATTTTTGTAACAGATTCTTTCACCCTTCTCATTTTCAAGTTTTATTTTCTTGTAAAGTCTTTCAAGTTCCTTTTAATGTTGGGGTATGATCTCTATATCTTTCATACTGATATTTTATGTTCATATTATGAGAGACTCTATTTGATATCTTTAATTTTTTTTGAAGTTTAAGTGGCGCTGTTAGGATGCCAAATTTTTAAGGGATTCTTTCACCCATCTCATTTTCAAGATCTATTTTCATGTCAAGTCTTTCAAGTTATTTTTTATTATGTTGGGGTATGATATCTATATATATCATACTGATCTTTTATTTTCATATTATTAGAGACCCTATTTGATCTCTTCAATTCTTTTTTTGAAGTTTAAGTGGCGCCGTTAGGCTGCCGAATTTTTAAGGGATTCTTTCACCCTTCTCGTTTTCAAGATCTACTTTCATGTAAAGTCTTTAAAGTTCCTTTTTATTATGTTGGGGTATGATCTCTATATCTATCATACTGATATTTTATGTTCATATGATTATATACCTTATTTTATCTCATCAATTCATTTTTGTTTAAGTTTGGGTGGCGCCGTTAGGCTGCCGAATTTTTAAGGGATTCGTTCACCTCTCTCATTTTTCAAAGTTCTACTTTCATGTCAAGTCTTTCAAGTCCCTTTTTATTATGTTGGGGTATGATATCTATATCTATCATACTGATATTTTATGTTCATATGATGAGAGACCCTATTTTATCTCTTCATTTCTTTTTTTTGAAGTTTAAGTGACACCGTTAGGATGCCGAATTTAATAAGAGAAATCTTATTTTTGTCTTCCTTTCATGTTCGTCATTTCATATGGTATATCATTAAAACTTCATTACCATGTTCTTAAATCCTTTATATTCTGTCCCCCTACTATTTTATGGATCATTTATGAGTGGGTGACCCATGTCCCCTCTCTTTTCAATGTTTTCTAAAACCCCGAAACATAGCCATTATGCTGCAGAATTTCCGTCTCAAAAAGTCCCTCTATTTTTCTAAAGTTATTTTATTTTATTAAGTGAATACTCAAAGCTCTCTATTATATAGGGTTATTCACATATATACCAAGTTTTTCTATTTTAAATTCTTGTATTTACATACATGAGATCCTCTTTCCCTTTCTGTGGGTTTAAAGTGACATAAAGATCATGTCTTTAAAGCAGTTTTAAAACGATATGATTATGAAATGAAACCAATTTCTTTTATGCTATATGGGTTGTTTATGAAATTATTGATGATGATATATGTGGATCACATGATAATAAATACATGTCAAGGGTGCTCCCTGATAGCGCTCCAATGCATTGGGTAAAGACTTAATCTCTAGAGATGACCTTTTAGACTGATACATTGGTGAATAACCTTGGTAATTTTTAATTACACCTTGGGGATGGACCTTGGTGAAATGGAATGACTGTCAATATTAAATGTTGTAGACACATCTTCAAGTTATGAAAAACGTTATTTTTATTATGATATGCCTCATGATTTCTTTCTCATGCCTTAAAGTTATTTTTCATGACATTGTTTATGTATCTCAAGTTCACTTGTTAAATGTTTCTCTTGTTTCCCTTACTGGGCCTTCTGCTCACCCTTTCTTTTGATGTATGTACCCAGGTTGAGATGCAGTAATGAACCTAGGATGAACTTAAAGAGAAGACTTTAAAGTGTTTAAGAGGAATGTTTTATGTTTTCATGTTTTAAGTTCCTAGTTTCCAAGACACTAAACCTTAAAGATCCTCAGTTTTTGTAAAATGTAATGAAAGTTTATGTGATAAAAAGGAGGGATGCTATAGTTGGTATAAAAGGATGGTTTTGTTATTTGTGGAAATCAGGATATGAAAACTCGAGGAGAAACCCTATAGAAAAGTTTAAATATAGGAAATCTTCCTGGTATTTTGGTGAGTATTGAGTAAGGGGTTGCCAAGAAAATACATCTCTGTCTGGATACGAGCAGGTAGAGGTGACTTTGGCACATATGTACATAGGGGTAAAACCCAAAAACACCGCTTTGAGCTAGACTCGAACGAGAACTGGTACACGACAACGGGCATTTCTACACTCTTGGTTACGACACTCCCGGGGGATATGCTTTGGTAAATTCATAAGCTTAGTATGAACCATTATTAAAGGAACAAAGATAAAATAAAATAAAGATTCACATAAGAATATATGATCATGGATAACCTAGTTTGAAACCTAGGGGATCACAAGTTAGGGTATAATTTTTTTCTACAAGTTATCCTTATATGATTTAAGTTCCTTTTCATGATTATTGGCTAAGTATTTAAGCCCCTAATTATACTTTCTCTTCTTAGTTAATGGTGGGAAATGGAAGAACATGTCCCAACAACCAATGTGATAGGAAATGCGACGATTGCCGTATTAATATGACAAAGATGATTAGGGGATTAAAATATGATTATTATTTTGGAATACGTTCACTATTTTGGGGACCCTATATGATCAAGGTAAATAGATTACTACGGTATTTTCATTCAGGATTAAGGTTGACTTATATTTTGAAGATCGATGAATTTAAGGTGGACTTATAGTAATTTAGGTTACTTATGGAAATGATTAACCTATCTTGGGTAAAATATGTTTAGGTTAGCTACTTTTGTTATAAGATGTTAGGAGTGGTTGATGTTGTTTGGAGATGAACGATGAAGTTTATTTTGGAAGACTATGTTATCAAATCCTTCTTGTATTTGGGTTTCAATCTTAGTTTGGTTTATTTTGAGGAATTTTAAGGACAATTATTTATGGAATGGTCTATGATGAACTTTGGGTAGTACCATGGAACTTTGAAGATTTAAAAGAAGTTTCCCTTCCTATGGGATTCTTTCTTTTTGAAGAGTTTTTTTATCTTACCCTTTCAATTTTTGGGATAATAGAAGAAATAGATAGTTAATCTTTTGTGGATTATGTGATTCTATAGAAGATGATTCTTGTGCTTTTGATGAGACCAAGTGTTTTTGAATTCTCATCGTTTGGAGAAAAGATTAGTTTTGGTAGTGACTTATTAAAGGACGAAACTCTACTTGAAGGTAGGTATATTTCCTTATGTTTTTTTCTATGTAGTAAATGAATTCCTCAAAATTATGAAAAGGAACGTAAAAAAAAATGTTGTTGGTTTACGTTTCCTACTATGTAATCAAAGACCGTTTACACACATCATAAGTTTGTGATTTTCTTATGGTTAACTTTCTCCTAATCATGTTTTCTATCAGTCTCCCTCTGAACTTGACCCTTTGTTTTTTCTTCTATATCCATGTTTTCTTACATGGAATCCTAATATGGGTTAACTCGGGTGACCTTTGTACTTCCCTTTCTTTCTTTTAAAGTAATAGTTTTACTGACTCCTTTTCTGATGTGGGACTTTCAATGAAATTTCCAAACCCAATTTTAAAAATTGTAAGGATGCAATTTCTTAAGGGGGGAAGAATGTAACGAACCGAAATTTTGAATAAATCTTGTTTCCTAATATTGTGTGATATATTATTTTATACTCAACAAAACTGTTTCATTTGATAACATGAGTATAATTAAAATGAGACTATTGGGTTTTGACTATTATATGACCGTTAGTCAGTATGACCTTTGGAAACTAAATGTTGCGATCATTGTTTCTAAATACAAGTGATCTTGGTTAATTAATATAGAAAGAAGATTAAATGGCCTCACCCAGTAGTCTTGGACCGATCGAAGCCCATCTAACAGAACTTGGGAAGGAGGTAGCACCACTGGGCTTTACTCTAGACCAAACCCAAGCCGAACTTCATCGTGTGAAGCTAGAACGGAATCACCTTCGTGAGAAGTTCAAACTGATAGAAATTACTACTCGTGCGATGTTGGCTGAGCCTCCCACAGATTCTCTCACCTTAGTACACCTTACACATAGGTCCTATGCTGGTGTGATAAAGGGCTATGTAAGGAGACCATAACTGCCTTGTGTAATCCTTTGTTTTAAATAAAAATTGGGATTTATTCTTATGATGAAGTTTATGAATTTTCAAATGACCGGATAAATATATTATGCATATTTTTGATGAATTTTAGAAAAAGGATATTTTAAAAATGTTTATGTAAACCTTAAATAATTAAAAATGTGTAATGATTTTCAAAAAATGGTCTTCTACAATTATGTTCAGTACGAAATTTAGAGTCTAATAAGATCAACTTGATTTTTGATGAATAGTAAATTATGAATTGTGATTTTATGCTTAGGATTAGTAATGTGACCAAATATATTAGTAATCTCACTTAAAGAAAGTATTAATATAATCTAGGCACCCTGATTAAGTAATGAGATTCAATAAAATGGTTAAATTACGGTTTCATAAATTATTAGTCAAGTATTAGTTTTTTCGAGTGAATAATGTTTTCAATTAAAAACTAAATTACAAATATTTAGAAAATTATTTTTATAAAATGGATTTCATTTTTGAACTCAGAGCATCGATATTATGTTAAGGTAATTTTTGGGGATTTTTCTGAAAAAAATGAATTTTCAGTGAATAGTGTATTTATTTAAAAATTAAATTAAAAATATTAAGAAAATTATTTTTATAAAATGGAGTTCATTTTTAAAATCTGAGCATCTATATTTGGTTAAGGTGATATTTTGGGATTTTTCTGAGAAAGATGAATTTTCGATGAATAGTGAAAATACAGTTTTTAAGTTACGGGTGTTTAATGACATCATTAAATGATGTATTAAGTATGTAATCAATATGGTAGACTTATGAATAGTAATATAAGGTATTAGGTGTCCCAAGTGGCCAATACCATGGGCAAATACCATGCGCAAGCCCATGGTTTTTCCAAAACCACCAATGAGGTGTCCCTTGGCCATTAATGCCTTGTCCCCTCACTTTCCCTTTAAATACCAAGCCATCCTCCCATCCATTCGACTCCAAACTCTCCCCCAACGAAGATATGGTCTCATTACCTCCCAAGGAGTCCTCCCAAGGTGCCCCCAATCCCTCAAGGTCCCAACCTTTGAGTTTTAAGTGTTACGTTTTAAGGTAAGGGATCCGACCCCTCTCTTTCTTTTCATGTAATCTCTTTTATGTCATTTCTTTTATGCTCCATGTTCTTATGTTGGAGGATGTTATTTTATATTAATTATACTATAATTTTCATGTTCATATGATCATATAACCCCTCTTACTCTCATCATTTTGTTTTATGAATGTTTAAGAGGCTTCGTTAGGCTGCCGAAATTTTTGTAACGGATTCTTTCACCCTTCTCATTTTCAAGTTCTTTTTTCTTGTCAAGTATTTCAAGTACCTTTTTATGTTGGGGTATGATCCCTATATCTACCATACTTATATTTTATGTTCATATGATGAGAGACCCTATTTGATCTCTTCAATTCTTTTTTTTAAGTTTAAGTGGCGCCGTTAGGCTGCTGAATTTTTAAGGGATTCTTTCACCCTTCTCATTTTCAAGATATATTTTCATGTCAAGTCTTTCAAGTTCCTTTTTATTATGTTGGGGTATTATATCTATATATATCATACTGATATTTTATGTTCATATGATTTAGAGACCCTATTTGATCTCTTCAATTCTTTTTTTGAAGTTTAAGTGGCGCCGTTAGGCTGCTGAATTTTTAAGGGATTCTTTCACCCTTCTCATTTTCAAGATCTACTTTCATGTAAAGTCTTTTAAGTTCATTTTTATTATGTTTCTATATGATATATATATCTATAATACTGATATTTTATGTTCCTATGATTATAGACCCTATTTTATATCATCAATTCATTTTTGTTGAAGTTTGGGTGATGCCGTTAGGCTGCCGAATTTTTAAGGGATTCGTTCACCTCTCTCATTTTTCAAAGTTCTACCTTCATGTAAAGCCTTTAAAGTTCCTTTTTATTATGTTGGGTTATTATCTATATATCTATCATACTGATATTTTATGTTCATACTACGAGAGACCCTATCTTATCTCTTCAATTCTTTTTTTTGAAGTTTAAGTGACGCCGTTAGACTGCCGAATTTAATAAGAGAAATCTTATTTTTGTCTTCCTTTCATGTTCGTCATTTCATATGGTATATTTTTCAAATTTCATTACCATGTTCTTAAATCCTTTATATTCTGTCCCCCTACTATTTTATGGATCATTTATGAGTGGGTGACCCATGTCCCCTCTCTTTTCAATGTTTTCTAAAACCCCGAAACATAGCCGTTATGCTGCAGAATTTCCGTCTCAAAATATCCCTCTCTTTTTATAAAGTTATTTTATTTTATTAAGTGAGTACTCAAATCTCTATATTCTATATGGGTATTCAAATATATACCAAGTTGTTCTATTTTAAATTCTTGTATTTACATACATGAGACCCGCTTTCCCTTTCCGTGGGTTTAAAGTGACATAAAGATCATGTCTTTAAAGCAGTTTTAAAACGTTATGATTATGAAATGAAACCAATTTATTTTATTCTATATGGGTTGTTTATGAAATTATTGATGATGATATATGTGGCTCACATGATAATAAATACATGTCAAGGGTGCGCCCTGATAGCGCTCCAATGCATTGGGTAAAGAATTAATCTCTAGAGATGACCTTTTAGACTGATACATTGGTGAATAACGTTGGTAATTTTTAATGACATCTTGGGGATGGACCTCAATGAAACGAAATGATTGTCTATATTAAATGTTGTAGCCACATATTCAAGTTATGAAAAACATTATTTTTATTATGAAATGCCTCATGATTTCTTTATCATGCCATAAAGTTCTTCTTCATGACATTGTTGATGTATCTCAAGTTCACTTGTTAAATGTTTATCTTGTTTCCCTTACTGGGCCTTATGCTCACCCTTTCTTTTGATGCATGTCCCCAGGTTGAGATACAGTAATGAACCTAGGATGAACTTAAGGAGAATCCTTTAAAGTGTTTAAGAGGAATGTTTTATGTTTTCATGTTTTAAGTTCCTGGTTTCCAAGACACTAAACCTTAAAGATCCTCGGTTTTTGTAAAATGTAATGAAAGTTTATGTGATAAAAAGGCGGGATGATATAGTTGGTATCAAAAGATGGTTTAGTTATTTGTGGAAATTAGGATATGAAAACTCTAGGACAAACCCTATAGAAAAGTTTAAATATAGGAAATCTTCCTGGTATTTTGGTGAGTATTGAGTAAGGGGTTTCCAAGAAAATACATCTCTGTCTGGATACGAGCAGGTAGAGGTGGCTCTGGCACAGATGTACATAGGGGTAAAACCCAAAAACACCGCTTTGAGCTATACTCGAATGGGAACTGGTACACGACAATGGGCCTTGCTGCACTCTTGGTTACGACACTCCCGGGGGATATGCTTTGGTAAATTCATAAGCTTAGTATGAAACATTATTAAAGGAACAAAGATAAAATAAAATAAAGATTCACATAAGAATATATGATCAGGGATAAACTAGTTGGAAACCTAGGGGATCAAAAGTTAGGGTATACTTTTCTTCTACAAGTTATCCTTATATGCTTTAAGTTCCTTTTCATGATTATTGTCTAAGTATTTAAGCCCCTAATTATAATTTCTCTTCTTAGTTAATGGTGGGAAATGGAAGAACATGTCCCAACAACCAATGTGATAGGAAATGCGACGATTGCCATATTAATATGATATATATGATTAGGGGATTAAAATATGATTATTATTTTGGAAGACGTTCACTATTTTGGGGACCCTATATGATCGAGGTAAATAGATTACTACGGTATTTTCATTGGGGAGTACGGTTGACTTATATTTTGAAGAATCGATGAATTTAAGGTGGAATTATAGTAATTTAGGTTACTTATGGAAACGATTATCCTATCTTGGGTAAAATATGTTTAGGTTAGCTACTTTTGTTATAAGATGTTAGGAGTGGTTGATGTTGTTTGGAGATGAATGATGAAGTTTATTTTGGAAGACTATGTTATCAAATCCTTCTTGTATTTTGGTTTCAATCTTAGTTTGGTTTATTTTGAGGAATTTTAAGGACAATTATTTATGGAATGGTCTATGATGAACTTTGGGTAGTACCATGGAACTTTGAAGATTTAAAAGAAGTTTCCCTTCCTATGGGATTATTTCTTTTTGAAGAGTTGTTTTATCTTACCCTTTCTATTTTTGGGATAATAGAAGAAATAGATAGTTAATATTTTGTGGATTATGTGATTCTCTAGAAGATGATTCTTGTGATTTTGATGAGACCAAGTGTTTTTGAATTCTCATCATTTGAAGAAAAGATTAGTTTTGGTAGAGACTTATTAAAGGATGAAACTCTACTTGAAGGTAGGTATATTTCCTTATGTTTTTGTTCTATGTAGTAAATGAATTCCTCAAAATTATGAAAAGGAACGTAAAACAAAAACGTTGTTGGTTTACGTTTCCTACTAGGTAATCAAATACCGTTTACACACATCATAAGTTTTTGATTTTCTTGTGGTTAAATTTCTCCAAATTATGTTTTCTATCACTCTCCCTCAGAACTTGACCCTTTGTTTTTTCTTCCATATCCATGTTTTCCTACATGGAATCCTAATATGGGTTAACTCGGGTGACCTTTGTACTTCCCTTTCTTTCTTTTAAAGTAATAGTTTTACTGACTCATTTTCCGATGTGGGACTTTCAATGAAATTTCCAAACCCAATTTTAAAAATTGTGAGGACGCAATTTCTTAAGGGGGAAGAATGTAACGACCCAAAATTTTGAATAAATCTTGTTTCCTAATTTTGTGTGTTATATTATTTTATACTCAACAAAACTGTTTCATTTGATAACATGAGTATAATTAAAATGAGACTGTTGGGTTTTGACTATTATATGACCGTTAGTCAGTATGACCTTTGGAAACTAAATGTTGCGACCATTGTCCCTAAATACAAGTGATCTTGGTTAATTAATATAGAAAGAAGATTCAATGCCCTCACCCAGTAGTCTTGGACCAATCGAAGCCCATATAACAGAACTTGGGAAAGAGGTAGCACCACTGGGCTTTGCTCTGGACCAAACCCAAGCCGAACTTCTTCGTGTGAAGCTAGAACGGAATCACCTTCGCGATAAGTTCAAACTGATAGAAATTACTACTCGTGTGATGTTGGCCGAGCCTCCCTCGGATTCCCTCACCTTAGCACACCTTACACTTAGGTCCTATGCTGGTGTGATAAGGGGCTATGTAAGGAGACCGTAACTGCCTTGTGTAATCCTTTTTTTTAAATAAAAATTGGGATTTATTCTTATGATGAAGTTTATGAATTTTCAAATGACCGGATAAATATAGTATGCATATTTTTGATGAATTTTAGAAAAAGGATATTTTAAAAATGTTTATGTAAACCTTTAATTAAAAATGTGTAATGATTTTCAAAAAATGGTCTTCCACAATTATGTTCAGTACAAAATTTAGAGTCTAATAAGATCAACTTGATTTTTGATGAATAGTAAATTATGAATAGTGATTTTATACTTAGGATTAGTAATGTGACCAAATGGATTAGTAATCTCACTTAAAGAAAGTATTAATATAATCTAGGCACCTTGATTAAGTAATGAGATTCAATAAAATGGTTAAATAACGGTTTCATAAATTATTAGTCAAGTATTAGTTTTTTCGAGTGAATAGTGTTTTTTAATTAAAAATTAAATTAAAAATATTTAGAAAAATATTTTTATAAAATGGATTTTATTTTTGAACTCAGAGCATCGATATTATATTAAGGTAATTTTTGGGGATTTTTCTGAAAAAAATGAATTTTTGGTGAATAGTGTATTTATTTAAAAATTAAATTAAAAATATTAAGAAAATTATTTTTATAAAATGGAGTTCATTTTTGAAATCAAAGCATCTATATTTGGTTAAGGTGAAATTTTTGGATTTTTCTGAGAAAGTTGAATTTTCGATGAATAGTGAAAATACTATTTTTAAGTTAAGGGTGTTTAATGACATCATTAAATGATGTATTAAGTATGTAATAAATATGGTTGACTAATGAATAGTAAAATAAGGTATGAGGTGTCTCAAGTGTCCAATACCATGGGAAAATACCATGGGCAAACCCATGGTTTTGCCAAAACCACCAATGAGGTGTCCCTTGGCCATTAATGCCTTGTCCCCTCACTTTCCCTATAAATACCAAGCCATCCGGTCCTCTATTCGACTCCCAACTCTCCCCCAACGAAGCTCTGGTCTCATTACCTCCCAAGGAGTCCTCCCAATGTGCCCCCAAGCCCTCAAGGTCCCAAACTTTGAGTTTTAAGAGTTACGTTTTAAGGTAAGGGATCCGACCCCTCTCTTTCTTTTCAAGTAATATCTTTTATGTAATTTCTTTTATGCTCCATGTTCTTATGTTGGAGGATGTTATTTTATATTCATTATAATTTCCTTTTCATGTTCATATTATGAGAGACCCCCTCTTACTCTCATCATTTTGTTTTATGAATGTTTAAGTGGCGTCGTTAGGCTGCCGAAATTTTTTTAACGGATTCTTTCACCCTTCTCATTTTCAAGTTCTATTTTCTTGTCAAGTCTTTCAAGTTCCTTTTTATGTTGGGGTATTATACCTATATCTATCATACTGATCTTTTATGTTCATATTATGAGAGACCCTATTTTATCTCTTCAATTCTTTTTTTGAAGTTTAAGTGGCGCCGTTAGGCTACCGAATTTTTAAGGGATTCTTTCACCCTTCTCGTTTTCAAGATCTATTTTCATGTCAAGTCTTTCAAGTTCCTTTTTATTATGTTGGGGTATGATCTCTATATCTATAATAATTATATTTTATGTTCATATGATGATAGACCCTATTTGGTCTCTTCAATTCTTTTTTTGAAGTTTAAGTGGTGCCGTTAGGCTGTCGAATTTTAAAGGGATTCTTTCACCCTTCTCGTTTTCAAGATCTACTTTCATGTCAAGTCTTTCAAGTTACTTTTTATTATGTTGGGGTATGATCTCTATATATATCATGCTGATATTTTATTTTCATATGACGAGGGACCCTATTTTATCTCGTCAATTCATTTTTGTTGAAGTTTGGGTGACGCCATTAGGCTGCCGAATTTTTAAGGGATTCGTTCACCTCTCTCATTTTTCAAAGTTCTACTTTCATGTCAAGTCTTTAAAGTTCCTTTTTATTATGTTGGGGTATGATCTCTATATCTATCAAACTTATCTTTTATGTTCATATTATGAGAGACCCTATTTTATCTATTCAATTCTTTTTTTTGAAGTTTAAGTGTCGTCGTTTGGCTGCCGAATTTAATAAGAGAAATCTTATTTTTTTCTTCCTTTCATGTTCATCATTTCATATGGTATATCATTAAAATTTCATTACAATGTTCTTAAATAATTTATTTTCTATCCCCCTACTATTTTATGGATCATTTATGAGTGGGTGACCCATTTCCCCTCTCTTTTCAATGTTTTCTAAAACTCGGAAACATAGCCGTTATGCTGCAGAATTTCTGTCTCAAAATGTCTCTCTCTTTTTCTAAAGTTCTTTTATTTTATTAAGTGAATACTCAAATATATCTCTTATATAGGGGTATTCAAATATATACCAAGTTTTTCTATTTTAAATTCTTGGATTTACATACATGATACCCTCTTTCCCTTTCCGTGGGTTTAAAGTGACATAAAGATCATGTCTTTAAAGCAGTTTTAAAACATTATGATTATGAAATGAAACCCATTTCTTTTATGCTATATGGGTTGTTTATGAAATGATTGATGATGATATATGTGGATCACATGATAATAAATACATTTCAATGGTGTGCCCTGATATCGCTCCAATTCATTGGGTAAAGACTTAATCTCTAGAGATGACCTTTTAGACTGATACCTTGGTGAATAACCTTGGTAATTTTTAATGACACCTTGGGGATGGACCTTGGTGAAACGGAATGATTGTGAATATTAAATGTTGTATCCACATCTTCAAGTTATGAAAAACTTTATTTTTATTATGATATGCCTCATGATTTTTTTCTCATGCCTTAAAGTTCTTTTCCATGACATTGTTGATGTATCTCAAGTTCACTTGTTAAATGTTTCTCTTGTTTCCCTTACTGGGCCTTCTGCTCACCCTTTCTTTTGATGTATGTCTCCAGGTTGAGATGAAGTAATGAACCTAGGATGAAATTAAGGAGAATACTTTCAAGTGTTTAAGAGGAATGTTTTATGTTTTCATGTTTTAAGTTCCTGGTTTCCCAGACACTAAAACTTAAAGATCATCGGTTTTTATAAAATGTAATGAAAGTTTATGTGATAAAAAGGCGTGATGCTATAGGTATAAATATCCAATCAAGAGATGGTCCACTATAGTAATTAGTTATCAGGAATTATAGGAGTTTATATTTTATGATTTTTTGGAGATTTTCTATATTTTTAATCACTTTTCTTTACTAGTGGATAATATGTGTCTTTGACTATACCAAACACAATAAGGACATAGTTCCCCATCATGGGGGTAAAAATTGTAAAAATACTGTGTATGGTTCCTCATTTATTTTATGTCTTTCATGTGGTGTTATTTTATTTTTTTAGAAGGAATATTTATCCACCCGAATAGGTAGAGAGGTTTTAATTAAAAAGTGGGTAAAAAGTGAAAGAATTTTTTTTGGTAAAACATGTATAAACTAATTCACCCCCTCTCATTGCACCTGGAAAATCCACTGGTCACTTCACACCCATAACGTTGTGATGCCCCTTTTCCATAGTGTGATCCTCAACCAGCCTTAACCCAAAAATATACCTCCATACCATCATGATAGGATGACCCTTGGCCATGATGTAACCTAAAACTAGACAAGAAAACTATATAATACCCAAATTAATAAAAGCACGCTCAACATGGTCCAAAATTTCATGTCCAAAACAAAATAAATCCCAAAACATGAAATAAAATTTAAAATCAAGAAATAGATAATATAACAAGGAAAGGTGATGTTTGGATGAAATACTTCTTCTTCCTCTTTAATTACATCTAATACATGACCTATAAATCATACATATATATTTATAGCCTCCCCATGATAAAGAAAATACTATGTGTCCCTTTTATCAATATTCATCTTTCATACATTATTGGTTCACCTCAAATCAATAATATTTAAAGGTTTTGTCTCCTCTTGTAATTTTAGGAAATTGAGATAGATTCAACCATTGGACATGGATGGGTCTACACATAATAAACCATAATTTATGGTCTCTTTCACCTTTACATGGTTTATGTAAATTTTCCTACATATAGTGATGGGAATCTTTCATAGTTGAATGTGTGTGGACTATAATTTGACTATTAAGTACTGGGTTGTTCATGTGAGGATGAGTACATAAATTTAGAGTCATTATAGATATAAAACATGTTTTAAGTATTGATTTAAGTAACCTTAAATGGTTTTTTAGATGTAGAATCATAGGATAAATTTTGAAATAGAATCCTTGAATTGTGTTTGATCATTTGTTTAGTCTAGTAATGTCATTTATTATCTATTAGAATAGTGTTTTTCCTTTATCAAGAGAACTGATTCATCATTGGGTTTTGGGATTAGTTGGATATATAAACTTTTATTAATTTTAATTCACTTAGTCCAGTGACTCAAATCATTGAGTGATGTTTTTGGTGAGAGGTCTCAAGTGTTATTTCTCTCCCATGCCTATGAATATACCAAGAGTAATAATTATTTGTTAGTTACTAGTGTATGGTTAGATTAGTAAGTTAGGGAATGAAATGGGTAGAATCATGTTATAAAGTTAATATTGATATTTATAAGGGTAATTGTTACTCAATGTATTATTATTACCTAAGTTGGGTGTTGTGCTATGTATTCTTCAAAGATGACCATCAAGAGAGGATGACCTCTTCACTATTTTTTATACACGATTTCTAAGTATTATGTGGTAAAAAACATAAGGTTGTGTGTGATATAAAATAATAATTGTATTTACTTTTTAAGTCCATATAATTTAAATTGTTTCCTTGGAAATGATTTTCCATTTATTCCATGATATTTTTTCTAGTAAATATGATATTTTTAATGGTTTTTCCTGCTATAAATATATGTTTTAAAAATATAGTATGAAGAGAAAGTTACAAAATTATTGTTATATATTTCTTATGATGGTTATTATTATTTTTTCGTCTATATAGAGATTTATAATTGTTCAAAATTACTTATTTAGGTTTCTTAGACCTTGATAATGGATACCACATGTTGAAACATATACAAAAACTATATTAATAATGTATATATACATATATATAGATACATTCATGTTCTTTCCTATAAATAGAGGGACCTACTTATATATATATATATGTTAGTGTGTTTGTGTGTGTGTAATTATGTGTGTGTGTGTGTGTGTGTTTAGGAGGAATATGTTATTGATTAGCCTATGAAATTAATTATTTATAGCCTATTAACTAGTAGTGTTGTGGAAAGTTGGGTCAAACCATATATAAGGTATAGGTGTGTGACTAAACTAAAAAAAAGAAGATAAAAATAGAAAAAGGGATAAAGTGATGGTGAAAGTTTCTAAATAGCGTTTAAGGTGACAAAATAGTGGAAAAAGTAACAAAATAGAAGAATGTAAAATATTCGATGAAGATAGGGAAATTTTAGTGGAAAAAATTGATAAAAAAACTCTAAAATTATGACAGAATCAACTAAAGGGGTGATCAATCTATGAGAAAATTTAATTGAAGAATAAAAATTTTATTAAAAATATTTTCTATCCAGATTACTCTCCCAAGAACTATTATACCTTATAGAACTAAAGATATGGATGCTTCTTCGTAGATAAAATCATAACCACAACTATTTACATTTATGTTCTTTCTTTAGTTTCTAAGGAAAAGGAACCTCAAATCCCCAACTATCTATGAATTAATTATATTGAAATTGTCTCCCATGAATAAAAAATGATAAGAACTTTGGTTAAAAAAACTATAAACCACTTAAATTAAAAATCATTCAAGAAGAGTTAAAATAAATTTCAATTCATCCAGTATGATTCCCCAAATAAGATTTAACTATGTATATTAGAAATAACAACAAGTATATTCAATAAAATAATCTCTATATAGAAATATAGGAAGAAAGGAGAGATATAAAAGAAAACTTATCTAATTAAATCACCTCCTTCCTCTACCTCTTGCCCCAATTACTCTTGCTCAAGTGTTTCCTATCCTTTAGTCCAGTTCCACTCTCAGTTACGTGCTTCCTAATTCTGTAAATGTATCTCCCCCTTTCTAGAATATCTGAATATCCACAATTAATTCACACACTAACTCCAATATCATAACAAGAAATGCTAACAATAACCTAGTCCTCACCTCAATAGCCACCGCATGGTAACCGTCACTATAATGGTGATCCTATATTTTGTTTGTGTTGTATTTTTCCTCAATAAGTCACCGAGTTTCAAATTACATGATATCAATATGTATTAGTAGAAGAATATCTTTATTTTTATTGAAGTTCCCAAGTATACTATTGATATTTTAGAAGGATAAATTGGTATAAGTGTTATGGAATTCCCAAGACAAGTAGTATTATGTTCATTGATTTATGGAGATTTTGTGAGGGGAAAAAGTTTTATATTGAATCTTGGAAGTATATTTCACTTTCAATGATCAATCTTGATGATCTATTCATTCATGGAAATGAATATTCTTAAGAGATGAAGTTTTGAAGAATTTCCACCCCACTGAAGTGTACATATCATATGAAAATTGATAAAGTGTATTTATTTATAATGATTTTATAACTAGTTTGAAATTCTAAGAACATGTTCTTAGGATATTGTAAATTTGTTTATAACATTTATAATCCATTAAAAAAATATTTATATAGGATGTTTCTAGAATATGAAAAGAACAATATGTTAAGAATATTTTATTTAGAAGTGTTTAAAAAGAATATTCTCATGGATTATGTTTCAGTTGTAGAATTAATCCAAAAAGAAGGAGAAGAAGAATTTTTAATTTAATTTTTTGAGAAGAATTTAAGAATGAGGAGTTGAGGATTTTTTTGTCTTGTTCTATATGTACATTTGTAAAACCCTAAAATTTTGTTTCTTTAATTAAAATCTTGTTCTTACTTCTCCTCCTCATTTTTTTTGAGATAAGAAATGTTTTGGAAAAGTTTTATGGGATTTTGGAAGTTTCTATATACTTAAATGTGTTTTGGATAACATTATTCAAAAAAAGGTGTGATATTCCATAGCACTCTGGACCACACTATAGAGGGTTTTACTATTTTGTAGCATAGGTGGCTGCACTGTAGTAGTATGTGGAAACAAGGCCATAATGAATAAAAAGGGGATATGTTATAGGTGTGATTTTCTATAGATGTTTTTACATAGGATTGATTGTGGAGGGCCAGTTCAAAGGGGTTACATTGTAGAGGATTAGACCAAACCACATAATTCTTCTCCACATAAGTTATAGAAAGTTGTCCAACCTATTGGTCTTGAGGATTTATATCTTTAAATGAATTTGTTTTGAAATTCACTCAGGGAATCCATTTCAGATTTGAAGAGGTAGTTTTTATGATGCTTTTTGAGGGTTTTTTCATGTGGCTTAAACCTCCAAACCCCTAAAGATATCCCTTCCCCCCTCTATTACAAATTATTCTAGAGATCCTAAAGTTTATAGATAGGAATCCACACTGCAGACCTCATCCTTATACCACAACAGGTCAAGTTACAGATTAGATCTACATTTTAGTCTCTCTCTTACATTGCAGAGGTTGTTTTCTAGTGTTGTCCACGCCATATATGTACATCCTACACCATGGAGACCATCTCCTAGTGAACCAATTCACTATATAGGTATCCCCTATCATGGAGATCTTCTAATAGTGTACCATTACACCATGGTGGATGAAATTGAACTATGGAGGCCTCATTCTGTACCATGGTGAGTTCCCTTACATCATGGTTGTGTTTCTAGTACACCTCCCTATCATAATATCCTTCCTTGAATTACAGATCCTCCCAACTTTACATAAATCCTTCTTTCACCTTCTTGGATTTATCTTGAAGATTCCTTTTGATGATGATTGATGTCATGAGCCCTTTCCATAGGAAATTTTCCAATTGGTGTATGAACATGGATTGGGTGATGACATATTCTATGAACCTTGACACTCACCATGAAAACTATGAGGTTGGAAGTTCCTGACCATGGTGAGTCCATGTATATGATATTGGCATGATATTTTTATAACAGTGAGTTCCCTAGACCCAACTTGTACAATAATTTTTGATTCTCATATCATGTATATAGTGATATATAAATGATGTATTGTTATCATAATAGAATCAATACTTTGACATCCACAATTTATATAGTAATTTCATTAGATTAGATGTCGTATCGAAACATTATAGTTTTTCCCAAGCTATAATAATAACCTCAAGATAATATGAAATTAATCTTAAATAAATGTACTATGGTCTAGATATATCATACTGACTGACACATATGATGTTTTAATATGAGGTTCTAGGGGATCATAAGAATTGAGACTTCTTCTCATGAAGTTTTCAGTTGGTGATCTCGAGTAGATGAGATCATGAGGCTGACTCGCCTATATGAAGACCACATGTTTCAGGTTTCATTGGTAGCTCTAATCTACGAACACATGTAACAGTCTCCTAAATTGAGATTATTATAAGTTTATAATATTTGATCACAGAAATTGATGTAAGGAAAAAATTATGTAATTGAAGACATAGTGAGGTATCTTTCATTGGGTGCATCAGTGGTAGTATGACATTTATTGAATAATAAAGATAGAATTTGTCGGTTCCAATAGGAATAGATGTCTCATGTCTAGTTGACCATGATGGTAGTACCTTTACTAAACCCATGGCCATGATAGAAAAATGTAAGTATATTCAGGAAGTTCAATGAACAATAAATAAATAAAGGATGATGACACAAGTGTGCATATTTTTTTATGAGATATAACGAGACAAAGATATTATATTACATGGTGTGTGTTTGTTGGAAGGTTATTGTTTCTCTGACTACTCCTTATCCATTTAGGGGCCTTGATGGGTTGGTAGACTCTTCTCCCAGCCTGTGAATAATATTCATTACTATCGAGATAAGGTCCTTAAGGGTCATACAATATGAGTATTAAAAAATCTAGCCTATTCTGATGAATTATACTATAGAACATAATGGGCCACACCAGAGGGTCCATGTAATGTTCAAGAGTATACAATAACCATAGAATAAATAAATTCATATTATTAAAGTTTAAAATAATTGGAACTAAATTAACTTATTAAATGTATTTACAAGTATTAAATAAAATACATAGAAAATAATATACGAACAAATATAATTTTAATATTCAAGGTTTGTTTAATATTTACAGGAACGTTGAGCCAAGTTAATGTATTTTTTTATAATGTAATATATTTATTATATTATAGGTAAATGATAAAAATATAAATGAAATTTATCACCCAATTAGTTAGGTAGAACAAATTGTTTATGGTCTATATAGTGATTAATAAATATTCAGGGGTTGATAAGCCAATTATGGGCATTTTATTGACACACTATATAAATGAGGAGGAGACTCTCACATGATAACTGTTCACTATGACTTTACAGAAGACTCTCTATCCACTCCTACTTCTTAGTGAGATAAACTATTATTCTAGTTTAATGACTGAATATCTCCTTCATGGATCATCAGAACTGAGTAACTGTGATCATTAGGACACTGACAACATCACTATATTTCTATGCTGGCACCAAAATTATAATGAATGATACCCCCAAAAACTTTTGAATTATGTGTAGATGATCTAGAGGGATTCAACTTCAAATCCTTTAAGTAATGATTATTGGGGATGATCATATGTGAAGCCCAACATTATATTGAAATAGGTATTCTTCTATTTAATTTTTTACTTAATTTTTTCATGTGGGATACTTGGGTTGTAACTGGGTAACGCTTCACCAGCGATGATGTAGTTACATCAATATCTAGTGAAAAAATTTAAATTCCTGATTTTGAGGCTTCGATTGTCTGCTCGGTACCTTTAGTTTGTATCAAAGTGATCACATGAAAATTTTAAATCAAGGAAAAATTAAATTTGTATTAAATTTTTTAAGAAGGTGTCATTATGGTCCCAATGCTGTAGACAACGAGTCAATCCAACATTGGACAGTGAAGCTGTGACTATTTAAATTTTTAAGTCATATTTAAATTGATTATTTTAAGGTTTTAAAATTTAATAACATATTTATTTTTATATTAACATTTATCTACAAGAGATCATAGATGAAATTTTCGGTAATCCCAAGTTATTCTGGTTTATAGCGGTATCTAAAATAGCATTTTCTATAAAATTTCATGGTTGATAGAACAAAATATTTTGAAAATAATTTTTTAGTCTTTCCACTCACTTTTGGAAATTTTTTATTGTAAAAAAATTCAAAAGGGTACAATCGTATGATTTTATTTTTTATAAAAAAAGTAATTTAAATGAGTGGAGGGGGCTTGAATGACACTTATAACCCCTAAAAAATATACTGTCTATAGGGATAAATGTAGAAGGTTTATAAAAAAGGAAATTGAAAGGGGTTCAAATCGCTTGGCCACCCTCTTACCCTTTTAGCACTGTTTCCCCATATGACCCCCACTGCTGCCCTCACCTCCCTGCTCCACCAATGCTCGAACCCCTCCACTAGTTGTATCCCATCTTCTGTGGATTACCCCTCCCACTACAACTCCCGTTTGTCCTATTGACTTGTTCGCAGAGTTTCTCCATGGTCCGGTGCTGCCCCCCCCCCCACTTTTCAAAGGGGGAAGGCGTGGCTGGTGAGTGGTGGGTGGCCAACCTCACCAACTAATCTAGTGGAGAGGAGAGGGTAGGGGGTGAGTCTTGCCTATAAAAGGTAAGATCCTAATCCTATTTAAACATCTCATCCCATTCATAAATTCTCCATTTATTTATGGTATTTCATGAGGTTATTTCCCCACTTATTCAAGAGAGATTTTTACGAGGGTTTTCTCCTTGTAATAGTGAGGGAGTGTGTACCCAATTTTACCGATAGTGATACTTATATTTTTCCCATGGTTTTTTACCCATTTCATTTGGGGAGTTTTTCCATGTTCCATTGAGTGTCATTTATTTTTTCACATTTGAAAATTTATTTTATCTCACGATTATCATTGCACTGGTGGGTTAATATTTTATGGTCCCAAAAAGTAGCATTAGAGGGTAGGTTCTGGCCTGGTACTATTCACATTCTCAGGTATTAATAATTCTTGTAAATTTGAGTATGCTCTGTGATTGTGACTTAGAATGATGTTTCACAGGAGAAAATATTATTGAGATTATTAAATACACTATTGTGAAATAGAGTAAATTCTAGACTAATGATGTATCCAGATGGTGAAAAAATTCAAGATCAAAAAATTCAACAGGAATAATTTTTCGTTGTGGAAAATGAAGATCTGGTAGTACTACGAAAGGATAATTACCTACTTACAATTGGAGAAAATATAGCTGGTGTGAAAGATGATAAATGGAACAAAATTGAAAGGAATGCTATTGCCAATATCCATTTGGCTTTGGTAAGCAGGGTCCTATCGAGCATTGCATAGAAAAAGATGGTGAAGGAAATATGGGATACTCTGATGAATCTATACGAGGCCAATTCACTGCATAATAAAATTTTTATGAAGATAAAATTGTACACTCTTTGAATGGTGGAGTCATCATCGGTGACCAAACATATCAACAACCTCAATATCATGTTCTCTCAGCTCACAGGGTTGGGATATAAAATTTTGGATATCGAACGTGTGGAGATTCTACTCCAAAGTTTTCCATATTCGTATGAACAAATCATCACTAAACTCACAAAAAATATATTAATGGATATGATCTCATTCAATGATGTTACATCCATGGTTATTGAAGAAGAAAGTTGGTGCAGGAACAAGGAGGACAGACCAACAACTTCACACCATCCATATTCTCAATCAATAGAGAGAGGAAGGATGATGGAGCGTGGTTCCAGTGCGATCAAAAATCACTGTAGGTCCAAATAAAGGAGTAAGAAGAAGAATGTTACATGTTTCAGTTGTGGAAAGAAGGGTCACATCAATAAGGATTGTTTGAATAAGAAGAGTAGTGAAAAGAGGTCTCAGGGTAATGTGTTGAGTACTTATGGAAATGAAGATATACTAGTCAGTGAAGCAGTGACAACTTTTGGAAGAAGACAACATCTCAATGATTCATGGATTATTAATTCAGGAGAAATATGGAACATGATGTCTTAATGGCAATGGTTTAAATAGTATGAAACCATCTTGGAAGGACTTGTGTACATGGGGAACGATCACACATTGATGATTGTTGGAGTCGGTACCATCAAATTAAAAATTCGTGATGGCATAGTACAAACCGTCCAAGGAGTATGTCATGTGAAGGACCTAAAGGAGAACATATTGAATTTGGATAAATTTGATGATTTCAGATGAAAGACTCACATAAAGAATGGAGTGATGATAATTGTGAAGGGTACACTTGTGGTAATGAAGGCGATGAATATATCGAAGAACCTATATGTGCTTATGGGTGAATCATACAAGTAGGTAGATATAGTTGTCACATCAACTAACTCGACATAAGCATTGATGATGTAATGACATCAGAAGCTTGGCCATATATTAGAATGGAGACTAAAGATTCTTGTGGATCAGAAGTTGCTGGTTGGGCTTACAAATATATCCTTACCATTTTGTGAGTATTTTGTTTTGTGTAAGAAAAAAAGGTTAAAGTTCGAGATGTCAAAAATAAGAAGTCAAGGGATCTTAGAGTTGATCCATTCCAACATTTGGAAAGATCCAGTTATATCCCTGGGAGGAGAAAGGTACTTTTTATCATTCATTGATGATTATTCCAGGAGATACTAGGGGTACCCAATAAAGAGTAAATAAAATGTTTTTGAAGTCTTCAAAATATTCAAAGTGTGGAAGGAGCTTCAATCTAGAAATAAGATCAAGTGTCTAAGGACAGAAAATATAACAAAACTAATTTTATTAAAAACTTAAACATGATTTATTACATAAACTCTTCACTTGATACAATATGGAATATTGAGAGGTCTAGTGTATTTGGGGATTAGGATCAATACATAACAACTTAAAACCATAAATACAACATCTTTATTGAAAACTTATGTTATATGACCACTACATTATTTCGTACTTATCATTGCATGGGATAACCTGAGGACATGTATTAGAAAAGTGTGATCTATAAATCCTAGTAAGGGAATAAACATTAAATAACATGATGAATACAATACATTTTAGACAATAAGCATATCAATAGAGAACAAGAGAAATACGAACATAAAGTCATGATAAAGCATGATAATCATAACATGGAAATGACCAACGAGCCTATACCCTAGTGGTACAGGCTCCTGATTGGCATCCAAAATACCTAGGATCAAATCTGGGTAGGGAGTAATTTTCCAGGGCACTGTAACAACACTGTAGCGGTGGTGGTACTGTAGAGGGTATTATAGCAGTACAATTCACTGAGGGTCCCTTTGGGTCAAAAAATGGGCTTTCAATCCTAGTTTTTAGGCCACTTGGCCTTGGGCCTTCTAGCTATGTAATGGGTATCCCTCTACCCAGTCTAAATTGCTCTTTGCTTTAAATAATAAAATGAGGCTTCAGCCCCAATTTTTTTTTTAAAAAAAATCATAACATGGAAATGTGGCAATAACATTTAACAAGGAATTAGCATGATCCAACGCTCATTGCACACGGAGCATGAGTAAACCCTCATTGCATATGAATCATGAGTAAAAACTCGTTTCACTTGAATTAGTATGATTCAACACCCATTTCACATGACGTATCATGATACTATACTTTACCCAATGCATTGGAGCGCTATCAGGGAACACTGTTCTTAAACATTTCATTTCATGCATAAGTGTGCCACACAGATAATGGAATCAATCAAAATCATAAGTTATTCCATGATTAAGTAATGTGGAATAAATACATGAAATTACCATTCAATATGTATATGTGTATAATGGTTAATACCCTTGATAGAGACATGGGTATGGTATTCACAACACACTGATATTGGCTTGAAAAAATGCGGTGCAATTTCGGCAGTATAACGGCGTGACATAAGGATTAATGAAAATGATTGATGAAAGAGAAAATGGCATGTCATCATATATACATGAAATGGACAGTAATGGGGTCATATAGATACATGTCCCAACAAACGTAATGGAATTTAGATGCATAATACAAAATAATTACTTGGATGTAAAAGAGGAGAGAGAAATCCCTCATGGAATTTTGGCATGGTAACAGGTGTACATGGGAGGCACTAATGAGAGAGAAATGGGTCTCCCATAATAAAAACATAAATAGGAAAGTATGGGGGAGGTGATAAATAATACCCCAACATTTGTAATTGAAAACAAAAGGGCATAACAACTTAAAGAAAATTGGACAAAAATGAGAAAGGAAGAAATCCCTTACTTGGATGTGTGATCCCAAAGGCTTGGGAGAGGCTTGAGAGAGGCTTTTTGGGAGATTGGGGAACCTTTGTAGGATTATAGAGAGAGTAGGTCAGGGTTTGGTCGAATTTCAAAAGCTTTGAGTGAAGAGGAAGTGGGATCCTTGGTGGGTTTATATAGGGAAGGAGAGGGAATTCTTTATTATTTAGGTTTGGGACACCTCACATTAAACTAATCAAAACCACAAACCAGCCCATGGTTTTTTCCCATGGGTTTTACCAAAGGGGAGTGGAAAAAAATATTTTATAAGTCCAATGGCCTAAATTCATAAAATAATAGGGTTGCTTATGTGGAGGTGATTCACACTTTCAAGGAAAACAATTTAAAAAGACAAAATGTTTTATAAGCCTTGAAGGGCCCACTAAAGATTTTTAAAATTAATAAAACAATCCCAAAATAACATTATTTCAATGGTAAAACATATATTGGCCAAAAATAATGTTTATATTATTTTATTACATCACTATTGGGTCATTATGATGTCATAAAGCACATTATATATTTAAACGGTATTTAATTTTTACCCAAAAATTTGACAATCTCAGAAAATTATGAAAAATTAACCGTTTGATAATTTAGAAATCATGATTACAAAAATAATATTAATATTATCTAAATAATTTTATAAATATGTGAATTATTACTTTTAAAATAAAAACTGACATTTATAAAAAATTCATGGGTTTTGATAAAAACAGCTTTCAAACCTTAATAAAAATTACAATTGCATTCATAAAATTATATGATCATTTATATTTAATAAAAATTAATTTGATTATAATAATACTTTATTAAAATATAATTTAATTCAAATATCCATTAATTCATCAAAATAGAATTCTTACTTGAATATTAACTAAAAATACTATTTGTGCTTTAAAAACGATTTACAAAGTAACAATAATAAAATGAATGCATATTATTTATAAAAAAATAATGTACATAGTCATAGTGCTAGGGTATTGTTACATAACCACTTATAACACCTGAATAAAATCTAAGGGTAAGGTGTGTGATGGTGACATACTCTTGGGGTGGCTCGGATAACATCGCTCGGGTGGTAATATCTATTAACTTCCACTTCTCCCGTAGTCAGTTCCACTCAAGGTTAATGTGTTCAAGCTCAGCTTGGGCTTGGTCAAGAGAGAAGAACAATGACACCATCTCCTTTATGATCTCTGAAAAATGGGCTTCGTACATTGCAAGTCTACTGAATGAGGACATCACTTCCTTTTTCTGAGTAAATTGGATTTGTTAAAGCCCTATATTTATACTAATCATGTGATCACTGTTCAATGACAATATTAGCAACAGTCACAATTCATAACGGTATTTTAAAATCCATAAACATAAAAAAAATGAAGTTCACATTTTATATAACCATAATAAATATATAATTTGATCAAGAATAATTTCTATTAATGAAAGTTTGGGTCGTTACAATCTCTCCCTCTTAAGAAATTTTTCCCTTGAAATTTCTTTTTCGCACTCTAAAAAAATGCGGGTAACTCTACTTCATCACTTCCTAAGATTCCCACGTCGCTTCTTCAAACTTGTGGTTTCTCCAAAACACCTTGACGAGGGGCATTATCTTATTTTTTAGAACTTTTCCTTTACGATCTAAGATTTTCACTAGTTGCTCCTCACAAGAAAGATCATCCTATAGTTGTACTACCTATGAAGAGAGTACATGTGAAGGGTCTGGTATGTACTTCCTTAAGAGGGATACATGAAAGACATCATGTACTTTGTCCATGGTAGGTGGAAGTGCTAGTCGATAGGCCACAACCCCAACATGATCAAGAATCTCGAAGTGACCGATGTACCTAAGACTTAACTTACCTTTATTTCCAAACCTCATGACCTTCTTCCATAGAGATATGAATATAAATACCATGTCTCCAACTTTAAACTCAAGGTCTCGTTGATGGTTATTTGTATAAATCTTTTGTCAACTCAGGGCTGCCTTGATATGCTGCTGAATGGTTTTTACCTTCTCCACCATTTCTTCGACCATTTCTGGTCTTAGTAGCTTACGTTCACCGACTTTATCACAACATTCTAGTGTTTTGCACCTCTCCCCATATAGGGCTTCATAAGGTGACATTCAGATGCTCGAGTGGAAACTGTTGTCATAGGAGAATTCAAACAATGGAAGATGTTGGTCCCACCCTCCTTTGAAGTCCATAGAACATGATCTTAACATATCCTCCAGTGTCTGAATAGTTCGCTCAGATTGGCCATCAGTTTTAGGATGATGGGCCATACTAAAGTTCAGTTCAGTATCCAGAGCATGTTTAATACTCTTCCAAAACTCCGAGGTGAATCTAGGATCTTGATCAGATACAATAGATAGTGGTACTCCATGTAGCTTTACCACTTCAGTGATATATATCCATGCTAGTTGATCTGATGGGAAATCCTCCAAAATTGTAATAAAGTGTGCAGACTTTGTAAGATGATCCACAACAACCCAGATTACATTGTTTCCTTTAGATGTCTTCGGAAGTCCAGTGACAAATTCCATGTTGATGTTATCCCATTTCCATGCTGGTATGGGAAATGGTTTCATCATCCCTTTATACTTATGCCTCTCTGCCTTCACTTGCTGACACACCATGCACTTAGATGTATACTCAGCAATATCCTTATTCATATTATCCCACTAAAAATTATCTTAGAGATCTCGATACATCGTTATGTTTCCTAGATGAATAGAGAAATTTAAACTATGTGCATCATCCAAAAGTTCCTTCTTTAGCTATGAACTTGATGGAACACATAGTCTTTTCCCAAATCTCACAACTCCTTCTTCATTAACATTGAACTCCAAGGATTTCCCTTTTCTGATAGATTCCACTTTCTTCTGAATTTCCACATCATCCTTTTGAGCATCCTTTAACCTTTCCAAAAGATACGGTTGAGTAATCATTTGTGAAAGGATTGATGATGTTCCTTTCTTTATAATTCCCATGTCCATATTCATCAAGTCTAAGAAGATTGGATCCTTCTAAATTCTCATCAATGATAGAACTATCGGGTCCTTTCTACTTAGAGCATCTACCACCTTGTTCGCTTTCCTAGGGTGGTAATGGATTGAGGAATCATAGTCTTTGATCAGCTCTAACCATCTTCATTGGCGCATGTTCAACTCTTTTTGTGTGAATATATACTTGAGGCTTTTGTGGTCCGTATATATTTCACATATCTCCCCAAAGAGATAATTCCTCCAAATTTTTAAAGCGAAGATCACCGCATCCAACTCCAAATCATGTGTTGGATAATTCGTCTCATGAACTTTCAATTGCCTTGAAGCATAGGCAATGACTTTGTAATTTTGCATCAACACACAACCTAGGCCCTTCTTCAAAGCATCACTGAATACCACAAAAAGTTCTCCACTTGTGAGTAAATTGAGCACGGGCATAGTGATAAGCCTCCTTTTTAACTCCTTGAATATTTATTCACATTCATCACTCCAAGAAAACTTTAATCCCTTCTAATTTAGCTTGGTAAGAGGGTTGTACAATCATGAGAAATTTCTAACAAATCATCGATAATATCTAGCTAACCCCAAGAAGCTATAGATATCCCTTACCGATATTAGCCTTAGCCATCCCTTAGTTGCATATGTTTTGGAGGGATCCAAATATATCCCATTGATTTTGGTGATATGGCCCAAGAATGAGACCTCCTTGAACTAGAACTCACACTTTCTGTACTTTTCATAGAGATTCTTCTTCCATAAGGTCTCTAGTACATTTTTTAGATGCTCCTCATGATCCTCTTTGGTTTTGGATTATATCAGAATATCATCTATAAAGACTACCAAAAATTTGACATGGTAATCCCTAAAGACTCTATTCATTAAGTCCATGAATATTGTTGGAGTATTAGTGAGTCTGAAAGTCATTACTACGAATTCATAGTGCCCGTATCTTGTACAAAAAGTAGTCTTGGGGATATCTTCCTTCTTCACCCTTACTTGATAATATCTCGACCGAATATCCACCTTGGAGAAGTATTGTGCTCCACAAAGCTGATCGATCAAGTCATCAATTCATGGGAGAGGATATCTGTTATTTATCATGATTTTGTTAAGCTCATGATAATCGATGCAAAGGCGCATTGAACTATCTTTATTCTTGATGAATATGACTGGTGCACCCCATGGTGAAGCACTTGGGTGTATAAACCCTTTATCCAGATTCTCCTGTAGTTGTTTCTTCAGATCCTCAAGCTCCACAACATCCATTCTATATGGAGTCTTGGATATTGGCAATGCCCCAGGTATAAGATAAATTCATAATTCAACATCTCTTCAAGGAGGAATACTAGACAATTCCTTGAGAAACACTTCAACAAATTCTCTCACAATAGGCATGTCTTCAAGGATGGTTTCCTCCTTAGACTCAATCATCTAATCTAGATATTCATGCTCATAGGGTAGTAATATCCATGCTTGAGATGATGGAGTTAAAGAAGATTCATCTTCCTCCTTTCACTTGTATAGAATTAGGGGTCAATTATCCACATGGAAAGTGATTTCCCTCTCACGACAATTTATGTTGGATATATATAAGGAAATACAATCCATGCCAAGAATTGCATCAAATTCCACTAGAGGGAGTATGAAGAGGTTCTCCGGGAAATTCAATCCATAGATTATGACAGGGGAGGAGTTATATTAATGGGATGCAATGATTGCCCCATTTTTCGTACTCAACAACATCTTTACTTCCATGATTTGTGGTGGTGCTTGGATTGGTCTACTAAACCTTTGGGATATAAAATAATGCGTAGAACCTGAATCAAAAAGAACATTTTTTATTCTTGAATGAATAAATAGCGTACCTGTCACCACTTCGTTGTTGGGGTTCACTTCAGTAGTAGTGATGGAAAAATCTCTCCCTTGTTGCCTTGGAGGTTGTTGGTTGCCTCCAAAAACCCTTAGCTTAGGGAACTGATTTGAAAGATGCCCTAGTTATTTGTAGTTGTAGAAATGAAAAATTCATTGAGGATCGAAAAAATCATTCCTCTTTTATGTTGCAGTTGCGGGTTTTTCTTGTCGGCAGTTAAGAGTTAGGTGCCCTTCTCTTCCACACCTAAAACATTTCGTCATTCCCTTCAGGAAATTTCTGAGGTACTTCTTTCCGCAGCTTTGGCAAGCGGGGTGCTGGATCTTCTTAGCATCATTGAATTTTTCCATCGAACCACATGCATTTAAGTTCACAATATTCTTATTATCTCCATGATACCCCTAAGATTCTCCGATCTCCATTTCAACCTTGAGGTCACACTTGACAATTTCCTCATAGCTATCAAAGTCACGGATCACCAGCACTTTCCGTAGGCTAGGTTTCAGCCCACCAAAGATGCGTTCAACATTTCATTCGGGGGTAATGACAAAGTTGGAGGCATATCATGCAAACCTTGTGATGTTTTCCTCATACGCTTGGACAGATTCGTCGTCTTTTTTCTTGAGGGCAAGGAAGTCCCTTTTCATCTTAAGTTGGAGGGTGTGCAGAAAATATTTATCAAAAAACATCTTCCAGAAATCCTTCTATTCCAACGCCTCGATATCCTCCTCTGACTTTGTATTCTTGATCAACATCCACTATTGATCAGCTTCACCCTCCATATGATAAGCAGCCAGAAGAACCTTCTCTTATTTAGAACATTGAAGGATGAAAAAGATCTTTTCAATGGAGTTGATCCATTGTTCAGCGATTGAGGGACCAGATGATCCATTAAATATAGGAGCCCTTTGTCTCATGAAGATATTGATAGCGACTTGTTATTTATTGGGGGTGGGGTTGAGTGTTCCTCTTGACCCATTTTTCTATTCAAATCTTGATTTAACTGAGAGAGAAGCGTAAAAAAGTTCACGATTCTCTCTCCCATCAGATTGGGCATCTCATTAGCACAATCATCACATTGATCTTCACACCGGTTGTTATCCAGAGTCCTCTTATTACCGGCCATTGGCTGGAATCAAAGTAAAGTTAGGGGTAACACATAAAGGGTAATCCAAGGACAAAACTAATGACTTATAAATAACTTTTATTTCCTTAACTTATGAATCCATAGGCTTCAATCTATGCTATTCATGATCTAATTTCTAACATATATTCTTAGGGGCATTTTTTTCATTCCCTTATTAAGGGTTCATACTAAGCTTGTGAATTTACCAAAGAATATCCCCCAGAAGTATCATAACCAAGAGTGCAGCAAGGACCGTTGTCGTGCCCCGGTTCTTGTTTGAGTCTAGCTCAATGTGGTGTTTTTGGGTTTTACCCCTAGGATACATCTGTGCCAAAGTCGCCTCTACCTGCTCGTATCCAGACAGGGATATATTTTCATGATAAACCACTTACTCAATACTCACCAATACTTAGGGATGTTTTTATTATACTTATTCTTGTCTCTAAGTCTTCACTAGGGTTTTCTAATCCTAATACCAAAAATAACTAAACCTATCCCCTGATACCAACTATAAAAACCCTAATTTTATTAAAAACTTAAACATGATTTATTACGTAAACTCTTCACTTGATATGACATGGAAGATAGAGAGGTATAGTGTATTTGGGGCTTAAGATCATGACATAATAACTTAAAACATGAAATACAATATCTTTATTGAAAACCACTTTTATTTGACCCCAACATTCCCTCATACTTAGCATTTCATGGGATAACCTGAGGACATGCATAAGAAAAGAGTGAGCTATAAAGTCCAGTAAGGGAATAAACATGGAATAAAATGAGGAATAAAATACATGTTAGACAATAGGAATATCAATGGAGCACAAGAGAAACATGAACATAAAGGCATGATAAAACATGATAATCATAACATGGAAATGTGGAAACAACACATAACATGGAATTAGCAAGAGCCAAGGCTCATTACACATGGAGCATGAGTAAACCCTCATTGCACATGAAGCATAAGTAAAACCTAATTTCACTTGAATTATCATGAGTCAACACCCATTGCACATGAAATATCATGATACTATACTTTACCCAATGCATTGAAGTGCTATCATGGCACACCCTTCTTAAACATTTCATTTCATGCATAAGTGTGCCACATGGATCCTAGAATCAATCAACATCATAAGTTATTACATGATTAAGTAATGTGGAATAAATAAATTAAAGTACCATTCAATATGAATATGTGTATAAAGGTGAATACCCTTGATAGAGACATGGGTATGGTATTCACTACACAATGATCTTGGCTTGGAAAAACGCGGTGCAATTTTGGCAGCATAACAACGTGACATAAAAATTCATGAAAATAGTTGATGAGAGAGAAAATGGTGTCTCATCATATATACATGAAATGGACAGTAAGGGGGTCATATAGATACATGTACCAACAAATATAATGGAATTTAAATGCATAATACAAAAGAATTACTTGGATGTAAAAGAGGAGAGAGAAATCCCTCAAGGAATTATGGCATGGTAACAGTTGTACATGGGAGGAATTAATGAGAGAGAAAGGGGTATCCCATCATCCAAACATAAAAGGGACAGTATGGGGGGGGGGGTGAAAAATAATACCCCAACATTTTTAATTGAAAACAAAAGGGCATAACAACTTAAAGAAAATTAGACAAAAATGAGAAAGGAAGAAATCCCTTACTCGAAAGTGTGACCCCCAAGGCTTTGGAAGGGCTTGAGAGAAGCTTCTTGGGAGATTGGGGAACCTTGGGAGGATTATAGAGAGATGAGGGTAGGGTTTGGACGAACTACAAAGGATTTTAGTGAAGAGGAAGTGGTATCTTGGGTGGGTTTATATATAAAAGGAGAGGGAATTCTTTATTATTTAGGTTTGGGACACCTCACATTAAACTAATCAGAACCACAAACCAGAACATGTTTTTTTCCCGTGATTTTTTCCAAAGGGGAGTGTAAAACAATATTTTATAAGGCCAATGGCCGAAATTCTTAAAATAATAGGGTTTCTTATGTGGAGGTGAGTCACACTCTCAAGGAAAACAATTTAAAAAGACAAAATGTTTTATAAGCCTTGAAGGGTCCACTAAGGATTTGTAAAAAAAATAAAAAAAGACAAAATAACATTATTTTAATGTTAAAACATATATTTTATGAACATAATGTTTATATTATTTTATTACATCACTATTGAGTCATTATGATTTCATAAAACACATTATATATTTAAACGGTATTTAATTTTTACCCAACAATTTGACTGTCTCAGAAAATTATGAAAAATTCACCGTTGGATAATTTCAATGTCCTAATTCCAAAAATAATATCCATTTTATCTAAATATATTTTTAAATATGTGAATTTTTACTTTTAAAATAAAACCTGACATTTATCGAAAATTCATGGGTTTTGATAAAAACAACTTTCAAACCTTAATAAAAATTATAATTGCCTTCATAAAATTATATGATAATTTATATTTAATAAAAATTAATTTAATTATAATAATATTTTATAAAAATAAAATTTAATTCAAAAATTCATTAATTCATCAAAATATATTTCTTAGTTGAATATTAACTAAAAATACTATTTGTGCTTTAAAAACTATTTATAAAGTAACAATTTTAAAATGAATCCACAATATTTACACAAAAATAATGTACGCAGTCATAGTGCTAGGGTCTTGTTAAATAACCCCTTATAACACCCGCATAATACTAAAGGGTAAGGTGTATGATGGTGACACATTCTTGGGGTGGCTCAGATAACATCACTCGGGTGGTAATCTATATTAACTTCCACTTCTCCCGTAGTCGGTTCCGCTCAAGCTTAACATGTTCAAGATCATCTTGGGATTGGTCAAGAGAAAAACCCAATGACACCACCTCCTTTCCAAGCTCTGAAAAATGGGCTTCATATGGGGGAAGTCTACTGGATGAGGCCATCACCTCCTTTGTCTGAGAAAATTGGATTTGTTAAAGCCCTATATTTATACTAATCATGTGATCACTATTCAACAGCTATATTAGCAACGGTCACAATTCATAACAGTATTTTAAAATCTTGAAACATAAAACCAATGAACTTTACAATTTATATAACCATAATAAACATTTAATTAGATCAAGAGGAATTTCCATTAATGAAAGTTTGGGTCATTACAGAAAATGGTGGAGAATACATAAGTGAGGAGTTTGATACAATTTTTCAATAGGAAGGAATAAAGAGACGATTCATAGTGGAGTACACTCCTCAGTATAATGGAGTGTTAGAGTAGATGAATAGAACCCTATTAGATAAAACAAGGTAAATGTTGAAGACTATAGGAATTGGAAAAACCTTTTGGGGAGAAGCAGTGGATACCTCTTTCTATGTGATCAATTGATATCCTTCAACGATGATTGATCTGAAGACATTGATGGAGATATAGACTGGTAAAACCGAAGACTATTCTTGGTTATATACTTTTGGAATTCATGTATATGTAGTGTTTAATAACCATTAAAGATTGAATTTAGATTTAAGATCCAGGAAATGTGTCTTCTTGGGGAACATTGATGGTGTGAATGGGTATCATTTGTGGAATACCACTGCCCACAAACTTATAATTAGTAGATATGTCATTTTTGCAGGAGACAAGGTGAAAATGATAACTGATCGAGATGTTGAGAAGGAGGATAAAAAAACTACAATAGTTGAAGTAGAGGAAAAATCCAAGAAAGAACCAATTTTCTCTGAGGGATTACCAGAGAATGATGATCAAGTACCGATTTAGTCTGGACCACAATGGTAAACTCAGGAGAAAAGAGCACCCGTATGGCACTCAAACCATGTCACCGAGAGAAATATTTCATATTACTTATTGATGGATAATGGTGTTCCATATTATTTTGTGGAGGTGACCCAAAGTCCAGATGTATCCTTATGGATGGAAGCGATGTAGGAGGAACTTGATGCCTTGAACAAGAACAAGACTTGGGCTCTTGTTCCATTACCTCATGAAAGGAAGGATATTGAAAAAAATGGCTATTTAAGATCAAGCTGGATGGAAAGGACTAGGTGTAAAGATATTGTACAATACTAGTGGTCAAAGGATATGCTCAGAAGGAAGGTATTTATTTTAAAGAAATAATTTCTCTTATTATTAGATTAATGACTATTTGGATAGTTATGGTGATGTGTGCTATATAAAGTTTATATCTAGAGTAGCTATATGTGAAGAATAATTTTCTCCACAGTGATATTTATGAATAAATCTATATTCTCTAACTGGAAGGTTTTTTAAAAAAAGGAAAAGAGAACTTGGTTTTCAGGTTGAACAAATATTTGTATAGTCTCAAGTAGGCACCGAGGTGTTAATACAAGAGATTTGTTTCATATATCATGAGCCTTGGATACCACATACTTCATTCATATCCTTGTGCATATTTCAGGGGTTCAGATGGTAATGATTTCATCATTATTCTATTGTATTTGGATGAAATATTGGTTGCAGGCGCCAACAATAATTATATCCAAGAGACGAAGGCACAATTGACTTGGGAGTTTGATATGAAGGACTTGGGACAAGAAAAAAAAATTCTTGGGATAAAAATTTACTGAGACAAAAATAAGGGAAATATTTGGATATCATAGAAGAATTACCTAAAGAGAGTCTTGAAGCACTTCAACATGAAAGACTGTAATCCAATATCTACCATCTTTATATTAATTTCAAGTTATCCTCAACAATGAGTCCTATTAGTGAAGCATAGAGGATAGAAATTTCTCAAGTTCCATATGCATCAGTAGTGGGAAGTCTGATGTTTTCTATGGTTTTTAATAGACAAGACATTGCACATGCATTGGGAGCAGTTAATAGGTACATGGAGAATCCAGGATGGGAGCATTGGAGTATGTTGAAGAGGATCCCGAGATACATCAAGGAGACCTCAAATGTTGCATTATGTTATGTAAGACCAGATTTCAATATCATAGGATATATTGATTCAAATTTTACAAGTGATTCTAATCAGATGAAATCCACTAATGGTTATGTATTTACTCTTGTAGGAGGAGCTGTGAACTTGATTTAAAAGTTACTGTTAGTTGTGGATTTATCTATGAAAAAGGCGGAGTACATGGAAGATACACAAACTTGAAAAGAGATAATTTGGATGAGAAAGTTGTTGGAGGATATTAGGCACAAACAAGAGTAAATTCCATTGTTTTTTGACTATCAGAGCACCTTTCACATTGTAAGTAATCCATATTTTAATTCTAGGATGAAGCACATTAGGGTAAAATATCACCTTTTTCAAGATGTGGTGGAGGAAGGAAGTGTGTACATGAAGAAAATTCATACTAAAGAAAACATGGAAGATTTACTGATGAATAAGATGGAATCTGATAAGTTTATATGGCGTAGATCCTTAAGAGGCCATGCAGATACATGAGCATCATGTTTGAAATATAGAAAAGATGTGTGGAGATGTGATTGGTTCTCAATCAAATCTCCAAGTGGGATATGTGTCGGCAGAGTTTCTCCATGGGCCGGTACTGCCCCCCCAAATTGTCAAAGGGGGAAGGCATGGCTGGTTAGTGGTGGGTGGCCAACCCCACCAACTGATCCAGTGGAGAGGAGAGGGAAAGGGGTGAGGCTTGCCTATAAAAGTCAAGAGCCTCATTCCATTTCATCATCTCATCCCATTCAAAAATTGTCCATTTATTTGTAGTATCTCTTGAGGTGGTTTCCCCACTTATTCAAGATATATTTTTATGAGGGTTTTCTCCTTGTAGTAGTGCGTGTGTACCCACTTCTACCCATAATGATCCTTCTATTTTCCCATGGGCTTTTACCCATTTCACTTGGAGGGGGGGGGGGGTCCACGTTACATCTGGTGTCATTTATTTTTCCAAAATTTTCACTTTATTTTATCTTTTGATTATCATTGCACCAGTGGGAAAATCATTTTTAGTCTCAACAAGACACACCCTCCTGGTGTTTCCCTTCTACCACCACATTCGGCCTATGCACCAGTATCCCATTTGAACTAGATGTACACCACACACCACTGACCACTCCCATTATTATGGTCTCCTTCCCATATTGCTTCACCATCAAGAATCCTTCACCTGAGACCCATTTACATCCCACCCTTTATCCTCCATCAGAATTCCTATTGTCATCCTTATATGGCTTAGTGGCCATATCCTTTAACCCTAACCCCTTTTCAGAAAACCATGACTATAGACTATCGCAAGATCACTAATTTTAAGATCCCATGTTCTGACCACGGTCTCATCCAGATCTTCCAACACTACTTGTAGACCATATAGTTAGGCCCAACCCTAGGTAGGGAAATTCATGCCCTACCTGACCTTCCCAACCCGTTACAGGTCTGGAAAAGCCCTGATCAAATCTGGGCTACGCGGTGCCCGAGAATAAAGAAATTATAAATATATATATACCCACCACACACATATTTCAAAATAAGTTATTTTTTTGAAATATATATTTAAAAATTAAAATTAAGACCAATTGAAGATTTTTTTTGTATTAAAAAATTTAAAAGAATAATTTTAATTCAAATAATTCATTCGATATAAATTTATTGAAAAATTAATTTATATTATGAATTTAATTGTCCATCAACTAATCTTGATAAAATATTAGACAATGTATATCTAGATTTAGTTTATTTAATTTTAATTGAAATTTCATGTGATGTTTATAATTGATTATTTAGATGGTTTGTTCCTCATCAATTTTCATCATTATATGTATATGGGTTGGTATGCCCAGATAAAAGTTTTTTATCTATATTATGAAATCTCGATATCCCATCACTTTTGTGTGAGTATTTTTTTTGAAAAATATGGTAGAGGACACTATAAGACGGGGCTCACACTAAGGAAAGGTGGTATTCTATATGAGATACTATTTCATTAGACCGTGGTGCGAGCTGAAATACGATTCAAGACCTGACTTAGGTATTATACCCCATAGTTCATGGTTGAGATATTGAATATAAATGGATAAAATGATATTAACTTATCAAGAAAAATCTTGTATTTTGTTTAATTTATGCATTTTTTATTATTGTTTTTTTGATTTCTAGGTTAGCATAATCACATAAAATAATAAACTAAAGTGCATTGATTAAAATAATATAAGAATAGATGAATGTTTTTATATTTATTGAATGATTAGTTTTGAGTGTAATCACATAGTACATGCATATCAGATAGAAAATAATTTTATTCATTGATAAATAATAAAAAATCCTTCCAAACACAACTCCTTACAAACAAAACTAATCAAACTCAAATAAGTATTAAAAACTCATTCCATCATTTGAAACTCATTCCATCATTAAATAAATATGAAAAACTATAAATGAAATATTAAAAACACAAATCCTTCCATCGTTTAAATTTGAACCAAACTAGGTGTATGGGTTGCTCGTTAGACCGAGTTGAGGGTGCCTCGTACTACCCAGAAGTAATTACAAGAGAGATGAGATGACAAAACTAACATGGAAATAAATTAGTATCCATAAAGACTTGTTGTATCTTTGGAGTAAAAACATTTATTAAATCATGTTTATGACTTTAGAAACCTGTACTTCACTCAACAAATCATGGAGCTGTGAATTAATGTGGTTAGATAGCCTAGTTGCCACATTGACACTATCTAAATAGTGGTGTAGCCATAGATTTTATACAATTAGAATATGTTTCAAGGATAATTGACACTAGAATAATCAAGCAGATGACTTTTCCAAGTATAGTAGTGAGGGATACTAGAGTTAGATAAAATAGTAGGAGATATTTTATGATTAAATTAATTGATAATGTCTAATTAGTAATCAATATAAAAGTTATAATCTCTAAGATTTTTTTATTAATAAAATTTAAGTAATACCACAAGTAGAATGAAATTAATTTTGGAAAAAGTAAATTTCCACACCAACATAAGTTTCTAAGAGTAGATAGGTTCTTTCACACAATACTATAATATAATAAATTCAATGTGTTAGTTTCCTCACAACCTGTTGTGCCACCTCAGGAAGAAAAGGTGTGAAAGATTATAATAAGAGACTCATGTATGATGCATTTTATGTTTATATCATAATGCTGTCATCAACATATGATGTGAGTTTTGGATAAAACATTAATACATGAATAATCTCACATATTGTATCATCTTCAAGAATCATATGAGGAGAAATTGAATCACGATATGAACAGGTGATATTTACACTAGATATGTGGAAATTGAAATATGGATCTTTATCCTTTAATATATACCAATATTATATCATTTTCACCCATATACTCGAGTCTAATTTAAGAATACAAAATGAATATTAAATGGAGAATTTTTTTTCATTACACTTGGTTAAGGTTTGTTAAGAAATAAATAACCTAAAGAAAGCTTATTCTTTGGTTTTTATAGTGAACAAGTTAAAAGAGAAGGTAAAAAATACAATGGAAAGTGTGATTCCAAAGACAACTTCACAACATCCATCAAAGAAAATAGGTTGATCATCATACAAGAGAATATTTTCTTCACAAGTCATAAAATAAGTCTATAGAAAAGTAAATGTAATTAGTGGAATTAACGAAACCAGTAGTCTCTTATTCTTCAGGTATTTTCATAAATTATAAATAATGTTTCTATTATACTTATTAGATATTAAATATAACATGTCTATCAAATATGTGTATTTAAATATAGTAACCCAGTAAGTATATAAATGTTATAATAATTAAGGTTAATTTTCCAAGTATCCGATAAAGGGTGATTCCCAATTTAACTGCGAGAAGTACAAAACTTATAATTTCCAGGATTAATGATCCTAGTTGAAATTTTGTTAATTATTACTAAAAAATATATCTAACACGTCCATAGGACACAAAGATGAATTATTATAGTTTTGGAATGAATGTTTTTTGTGGTGTCTATTACTCAACAAATAGTTCAGCAATATTTGAATTATTGGAAATAAATAATGAATATAAAATATAATATTATAATACATAGTTGTGGAAATATAATTATTTTTCTAAGAAAACTAAAAGTAGTTGTCAAGGATGTACCCAATATGGTTTTAGAAACTCTGGAGTTAAATATGTTAGGTATTATTGACACATTTAGTTTTTGAAAAAGAAACCTTTATAAACATAGGTAAGCCATAAAGCATTCAGAGTTAGTTCAACTAGAGAGTGAGAACTACTCCAAGGTAAATTTAGTGGTAAATAAACTTCATAAGATTCATTTAAGTTTATTAAGTAATATCAAAGTGAAGTACCAAATATTAATGGTTAAAAGATATGATTAGCTTTAGGATCATGTGTTAAAAAATATACTGAACACACATTCATCGATAAGTAAAATATAGCATAAAGTAATTCCTAAATGCACATTGCCTTATACACATTGAAGCAATAATGTTAGTAAGGATGATCGAGATGAGTATTACATGAAAAAATTGATCAACAAAATATATCATGAAGAAATTCCTAAATGAACATTTCTTTATACACATCTAAGTAAATATGTAAGTAAAGGGAGAATTAATGTTAAGATTCATATGTATTATAGAAATTTACTTTATTTTTAAGACATGCTTTGTAAAAAAAGTGTTATCCCATAACCATATTCAAACTATAATAAAAATGGATATAATATGAGTTATAATATCATATAAATCCATCATGTCATAATAAAATGTGATTAGAGAGTTTTCTAGGATATAAACAAACTTTCATCAATAAAAATACAATGTGAATCTAAAGTAATTATCCAAAATTTGTTTAAGGATATTACAGAAATACCTATGATAGAAAAGTGATAGTTAAGTGCTAGACTATATTTCTATAAAATGGTACACATATTTATTTGAGATATTGGTAACTATATTAACTTATATTTAGTCAATGCCAGAGATGCACAAGTTGTTTGAATGGGAAGAAGTTTCACAATAACCTTTGAAAATAGATGTTTTTGAGACACATAATACATAAGAAGGATAAAATCATGGTAATAGTTTTTTATTAACCATTTCCAATGATAATTTATTCCTTGAGAATAATAAATCCAAAAAGTAAGCAGTATTTATCAATAATCTAAGAATTACAAGTTCAATTAAAATTTAATAATAGATTTCATGTATCAAAGTACATGGGTCATAATATTTTGAATAATGTAGTGGGTATTCAAGTGAGACTTTACATGGGTTATATAAGCATGGTACTAATAAGTTTTGATTAATAATACCAAGTTGATATGCTTAAATCCATTATAATTTTACTTGTAATATATACTATTTATGATAAAAATATTTGGCATTGGATGTCAAGACCAAAACTCTTGGAAGGTGTCTATACAACACAACCATAAAGGGTTGGTGACACCATAAAAATGCAATCAGAGGTGAAAGTTACTAAAATCTAGTTTAGGATTTAAGTAATAAATAAGATCATAGAATATTAATTAGGTATTAATTCCTTCCATGTGTATATAATATGTTAGTGGGAGTGCCACTATTTTCAAAGTACAATATGTTGAATAACATATGAAAAACAACTATTGGTCTTATATTTAGTTAAGACTATAATAAAAGTAACTCTCCATATATTGAATTAAACTAGAAAACTAGTTTTTAGGGAATAATATCCACTAAGGTAGATCTAATGGGTTTCTTAGACCAGTTAAAAGTACATATACTAACTAGGTATTGAAAAATAAAATATGGAACTATTTTAGTGATAATTTTCACCAATTCCACATGGAATAAATCTCTCCAAAAAAACATGTATCATTCATAGGAGGAGATTAATTTGGTATATAGAATTACATACACTTATGAGATAGATCAATCACATTTTCATTGTTATGTACTGCATATGATATTTACAACATAAAATTTAAGGAATGAAAATATTAGTTGCATCCAGGTGAACTACACAAGAAGTTGTTAGAAATATACAGTTGTACATGAGAAATTAAAAGAGGTATGTACTTGGTACTTAGAGAGTAATGGAAACTAGTTTTGAGGGGACACAAACTAGTCTTACTTTGATCAATATGACCTAATATCAATATCAGGATAAGGTAATGAGAAATTGAAGATCATTCAATTCAATGGTATCTATATATAAAAATAATGGGTTTGTTTTATCTTCTAATATAGCTAAAGAAGCAATATATAAAATGAAATTATTTGTTAAAGTTCTTGGAATCACACCTGGTTAGTAAAGTTTTATCATTATGATAATTCTACTACTGGTACTTTCCAAGATTGAAAGTTTTGAAAGTTAAAAAAAGCGAATATACTAATGAATAACATCTATTGAAGAGTTTTAATAATAGATTTAAAATCACATATAATAGAATTTCCATGAATCATAGATGTGACAGGCTCATGACTAAAGCTATAACTCAATAGAAAAATTATCTTATCATGTGAGATCTAACAATGATAGTTATCAAGTTAGATCTAGTACAATTGGGAGTGTTGTAATAGTGGGTTCCCTAGACCCAACATTGATAGTTTTTTTATTACCATATCATGTATACAATAAGATATACATGATGTATTCTTAACACAAAAATGTTGATATTTATGATTCCATTATTTATATAGTAATTCCATTATATTACATGTCGTATCAAATAGTTATAGTAGTTTTCATACTATAATGATAACCTTGATATACTATGACATTAATCTTAAAAATATGTCCTATGGTATAGATATATCACACTGTATGGACACAGATGATGTTTAACTATCAGGTGATGGGGATTAAAAAGCATTGAAACTTATTCTCTTGAATCTCTCACTTGGTGATGTTGAGTATATGAGATCATGAGGACTAACCTACCAATAGTAACACCACATGTTTCAAGTGTCATTGGTAGTTACTATATTCAAACACATATAGTGGTCTCCTGACATGAGATTATTATTAGTGGACACTATTTGATCATATAATTTGATGGAAGGAAAACACTATGGCATTGAAGTCATAGAGAGGTAGCTTGTGTTGGGTGCATTATTAGTAGAATGAAATTGATTGAATAATCAAGATTGAATTTTTCACTTCCAATAGGAAGAAATATATTAGGACTAGTATATTAGGATGGTAGTACCTTCACTAAATCCATGGATAAGGTAGAAGAAGGTAAGTCCATCTAGGAAGGTCAAAGAATAACAAATCAAGAAAGGATGATGATACTAGCGTGTGTCCTGCTTGATGAGATACCATGAGACAAATAGATTATATTACACAACATGTGTTCATAGGAAGGTTTTCATTGTTGTGAATACTCTTTATCTATTTAGGGGCCTTGATGGGTTGCTAGACTCTGCTCATAGTCTGAAAATAGTATGCACAACTATTGAGATAAGGTCTTAGATGGTCACACACTAAAATTATTCAAAAGTATGGCCTATTCTGAGGAATATGAGTATAGGACATGCCCCCCCCTCCATGGGGTCTGAGTAATGTTTGAGAATATAGGATCATAAAGGAATAAATAAATTCATATTATTTGAGTTTAGAATAATTGGTATTGAATTTATTTATTAAAAGTATTTACAAGTGTTAAAGAAAATACATGGAAAATATTATAAAAATGAATATTATTTTAATATTCAAGGTTAGTCTAATATTTTTGGGAATGTCGAGATAATGATCAATTTTATCACGTAATATATTTATTCTATTATAGGTAAATTATAAAAATATAAATGACATGTATGAACCAGTTAGTTAGTCATAACACACCATTTAAGGTTTATATAGAGAGTGATAAATATTCCGGGGTTAAGAATCCAATTACATGTTTTTCTTTAAAACACGATATAAAGGAGGAGGAGGCACTCACATGATAACTATTCATTGCAAGTTTATGATATCCTCTATCTCCTCCTCCAATTACAAGAGAGTGAAACTCTCATTCCAATATGATGATTAAAGATCTCCTTCACAGATCATTGGAACAGAGTAATGGTGATCATTAGGACATCAAAGGCATCGTCAGACTTCTGCACTAGCATTGAGATTTGGATAGATGACTCTTCCATGAATTTTCAAAGCATATATGGATGATCTAGAGGGATTTGGATTTGAATCCATTGGGTAGTGATCACCGAATATGAGTGGATATTGAGCATACATTTATATTGAAATAAGTATTATTGAATCCACTTTTGTGCTTAATTATTTCATATGTGATTCTTGGGTTGTAACCAGGAAGCGCTTCATCGGTGACAACATAGTTATATCGATCATCGATTTTTTTTTAAATTTATGGTTTTTTGGTATTTCACTGTGCACCCAATACATTTAGAGATGTTTTTATGAGTTATTTTACCATTCTAGTTATGAGTTTCATGAAAGTGTGGGAGTGGATATGGGGCCTACTTGCTTATGACCATGTCATTATGTGTGGCTTCTAATGTTTGATCTAGGGATTCTTTGATATGGTACCACTATTGGTTTTATATTCCTTGATTATATACCATTGTTTCCTTGTGATTCCATGATATGATAGCATAATTTCCTTATGATATATTTTTTATATATGCTATGTTGTTGTTCTATGCATGGAACCAAAGTGACATGTGGACCCATCGTGGATCGGTATCCCTATAGGGGGAGCATGTTCATATGTTACATGTGACTTGATGATGATATCCGGATATAAGATGGGGTATAATGGACTTGTGTGGCTTGATATAGGGAAATGGAAATTATATGTGACCAGAATCATGTGGAAATAGTGGGATATGTTGGACATGTGTGACTTGAACTAGGGCCATAACTATCATATGTGATCATAACTATGTGGTAGAAGTGGGATATGGTGGACTTTTGTGTCATGACCTTGGGTCTTGATGATCATATGTGATTAGACCCATGTGGTTATAGTATGGCATGATGGTCTATGTGACATAACCTAAGAGATATCAATATGGTATTATGGCTTAGGGTGGCCTGACTTGGAGGCCCATGGATTGTATGACTATTGAGAAACTTAAGGCTGTATCATATGCTCATAATGTATATATGACCATTCTAATATTTTTCTTTTATTATAAGAAGATTAATAAGGTTCAAAAAGGGTTTATAGAGGCTTGTTTAGCATAAGAATTATTAGCATGATTATCACTTATGTGCATATTTTTTTATTATCTTGTTATATATTCTTATTCATGTTCATGAATGTTAAAAATTCATTGGTGGTGTCCTATTGATTCTTGTACTCACACCCTGATTGGGAATTTTGGTGCGCTTTTAGATTTCATGACTAGAGATATAGTGAAGGGAAATGGCCCTATGATAAATGGTTTATATAAGGAGCATGGAACATGTGGAAGGCTAGGATGGATTTTGGAGGACCCTTCCATTTATTAATTTATTTATTATCTATTTTCTTATACACTAGATATGGTTTCTACATTGGGATACACTTTTATTTATATGAAATGTATTCTATTTATTAGTTTTTACATGTTTACAATGATTATTAACTATATTGTAATTAATTATTATTGATCATATGACATGATACAGAGGGTATAGTTCCCCCACTAATGGAATCAAACAATCACTAATAGTTGAAAACCTCTTGCGTATAAAGAGGCATACATGAAGTTATGTGTTATTAAAACTACGATCCAATGGTTCTGGTTGGGATGTTTCAAATTAGTATAAGATTATTAGGATCCACTAGTTTGTTCCTTATCTTTTCTTTATTTGAGATAGCACAGACATGAGATAAGATAGTTGGGACTAGGGAAGGGGAACTATGACAGTGCCTGGATAACACTGTATAACATACTTCTGAGTTTACATGAAGTGGGGAAATATGTTTTTTCTATTATAGTTGATATAATTCACCTTAAGTGATCCAAATGATGTTGATATGTGATTTATGGGATCTTGTGTGAATTCATGCATCATGATTAGGAACGTAGGTTTATATATCATATATATATACCTTTTGTTGTACTGCATTGTAGTTATTTAATTAAATGCTTTTATTTGTGTAATCTATTTGTGATGGCTATCCTTGTGTGATTTATCTATATTGACATGTTATTGTAATATATATATATTAACATTAATTATCTAAACTGAGAATTATTTTGTGTTAGTATAGATATAATTATTGTGACTAATGTGTAGGGATGAAGGCCAAGGTTATTGCTATGAGGTGTATAACTTGGGTTATGTGTCAACTCCTATGAGAACCTTGTGTGATCCCTTAGATTGGCCATGAAGTTTTGTGTTCCTAATGTTCCTTATCCTGTAGAATATTCCACCTCACATATATTTGGTGGGACTAACAATTGAGAAGGGTGCTCCAAATAATGTTTTTGCACCAACTCTAGTGTTATTGGTAGTAGGTCCACTCCAGACAAGAATCCAACCCTCGAGGTCCATAGTTGACAATGCTAAAGGATTCCAGCTTCTACATCCCCTATCCTGTCAGGTCACTGGTGGAATGAAGAATTTAAAGGACTGTATATGTATCACCAAGGATGTTTTGGATCTCATTAGTACACCTAAGGCCTGGAATGTGGAACTTATAGATTTCTTACTATAGGGACCTACCAAGAAATAGTGGGGTGTAGTGAATATTTTAGGAATATATGAAGTTATCTCTTGGAAAACCTTCAAATAACTTTTATTTTAATATTTTATTCCTATTATACTGAAGACATACTATGTCCATGAACTCATAGAGCTTAATTAGAGCTTAACAATTGTGATTAACTTTGAAAAATGACTCACTAAAATGATTTGAAAGGACCCAATGAACAAAAAATGATTATATGATGATATCATTGTGGGTATTATTATAGTTTCCAATGAAAATTCATGTAATAATTTCATAGGAAGGAATAGGAAGGATGAGGTTTCATTCTAGAGTGGTGGTAGATAGCCATGGCAGATCACGGACTCGTCAACACCTCTTGTGAAAGAAAGAGTTCTGTAGTGCTTCAATTGTGAAGAGTTTGGGAATTATCTTATGTTTTATGAGTTATTAAAAGGAAATTTTGATGGTATAGAAATTTGGGAAACCTCCAAAAAATTTGATCCAGAGCCTTGAGGTTCCTTAAGGGATCATGAAAGATGTGATTTGTGATCTAGGGATCTAGTTTGGGTCCTCAACAGTAGACCTAGATGATAGGGACTCAACCGAGTCGTAGATAAGGTTGTGGAATTGAGGTGGTCCATGTCTACATAGTGGATCAAACTTCAATAGATAGTGATGAGGAACCTATTACTGTATGAGATAAAATATTGAACATACCTTGTTGATCTTATGCCTTGTATGATATCAGTGTTCACTTTCCTTATCATCTCTATGATCTGGGTCTAGACTTGACCTACTGGTCATGTTATGTTTCCCTAATTTACTTTTCCATGATATGAAATTGAGAAATGAATTTGAAACCCTAGTATTTGAGAGTAGTTGTATATGCTTCTATCAGTGAGAGAATAATGAGGGGACTCCCACATCACTAGGTGGAAGGATTTCATGATGGACTCGGTAAGGGGTTTACCAAGGAATCTAAGAAGTCATGACACTCTTGGAGTGATTATCGATTGGATAACAAAGAGTACTCATTTATTATTGATCATAGAAACTCACTTGGTGGATGAGTTGAAAAATCCCTATATCCATGAGATCATATACTTACTTGGATTTACATTGAGAATTTTATTAGACAAAGATTCACATTTTACATCACATTTTTGGTAGGACTTGCTGAAGGATCAAGGAAATAAATTGAGACTGAACATATCATACCATCCTTATATAGATAGAAAGTCTATGTGGAAGATAAAAATACTTGAGGATATGATAAAATCTTTCATTTTAGTCTTTAGTGGATCATGAGATGATCATATGGCCTTGGTTGATTTTGCATATAAAAATAGTTACCCGAAATCGATTCAGATGGTACCTTATGAGGATCTATATATGATACCATGATTTTCACCCTTATTTTGGCATGTGGCAGGCGAGATTGTAGTTGCAGGGAACAATTTAGTTAATGATACCTTTTATAGAGTGTAACTATTTTTAAATAGGTTTATTACCACTTATAGGAGACATAGAGCATATAAAAACAACCATAGGAGACCTTTGGAGTTTGTTTTGGATGATTAGGTTTTCTTGAGAGTGACTCCTCAGTTAGGTTCTCAATATAAGTAAGAAACACAATACAACACCACCTTTTGTGGGGCCCTTTGAGATCACTATGTGGGTTGGGGAAGTGGTGTACCATATGGACCTTCCTTTCACATCATCAGACATGCATGATGTGATCCATGTTTCTCAACTTCAAAAGGCACACCCCAAATCTTGTACATGTTATAGAATGTAAGGATGTTGAGTTAGAACATATGAATCTTATGAGGAACATCTAATGTGGATTATATAACAAAGTGAGAATTTACTTCAAGGTAAGATGGTACCAATCATCTTGATTTGGTGGAAACATGGGTGGTTCCAACATGAGACTTAGGGGTGAGAGGCTTATTTTTTAACTCATTGGCCTGATTTGTTCATGGTTGAACCCTAGAGATGATTATTGAGGATGAAAATTATTTAATAGGGGGAAATTTTAAAACTTTATTTTTTAATAAAAATATTTTTTTCTTTCTTATCCTTCTCGTTTTTGAGTTATTCCATATTTTGTACAAGGATCATGTGATTATTTAAGTTTATAGAGACTTAAATGTGTTTGGGATAACTTTATACCAAAATAGGAGAGGTTTTTCTGCAACACTCAGGACCACTCCATAAAGGGGTTGGACATTCTGTAACATAAGTGGAAAATTTGTAGTAGTAAGTGGAAAAGTCTACACTATAGTAGAAATTGGATATGTTTTAGGGGTACTTTTATAATGATGTTATACTATATCCTTGATTGTGGATGTTTGGTTCAAGGAGGCTATGACGTGGAGCCTTAGACCATATCATAGAGCTCTTCTCCACATCATTTACAGATGGTTCTCCAATATGTCGATCTTCATGGGTTTTAGATTTAAGTGAATCCATATTTTTATTAATTTATGTAATTCATTTTATACTTGAAGAAGGTGTTTTTATGATTCTTTATGAGGTGCTTCTTGCATGGTTGGATCCCCTATAACCCCACTAAAAATATACCTTCCTCTTCTCTATTCAGCATTATTCTAGATTCTTAAAAGGATCTAGAGAGGAATCCACACCACATAACTCATCCCTACACCACAACAAGTCAAGTCCCAATGAGGCTCTACAACATAATCTCTATATTACACCATAGAGGTTATTCTACGATGATGTCCATGCTGTAGCTGTATGTATAGCACCGTAGAGGCCATGTTCTAGTGAACTATTAGACCATAGTGGTATCCCCCATGTTGTGGCGATATTATTCTTATTCACATTTGAACCATGGTGGATGACCTTATACTGTGGATGCCTCACTCTGCCACATGGTGAGTTACCCTACATTTTGGTGGTGGTTCCAGTACACCTCCATGCCGAAGAATCCCAAATTACACTATAGAGCCTCTTAGTTTTATAAAAAGTACTCATTCTCAGTCTTGGACTAATATTGATGATTCTTTTTGATAAATATCATTACCAGGATTCCTTTTCATGTGATATTTTCTGGTTGGTGTGTGAGCGCGGTTCAGGTGGAGACATATTCAACAAACCTTGAGGCCAACGTTAACAACCATGAGGTAGGAATTTCCTTACCATGGTGGGGATGTGTATATGATATTGGAATGACATGTTGTTTATTTTTGATTGAAACATGATAGTTATGAGTTTTATGTGGGTGCGTGAGTGTATATGGGGCATACTATTTTATAACCATTTGATCATGTGTGGCTGTTGATGTTTGATCCTGTGATTCCTTGATATGAAACAATATTTCCTTGCAATGTCTTGATATGATACCATTGTTCCTTGTGGTCAATTGATATGATAATACTATTTCCTTATGATATATTTTTGGTATATTTTATGTTTTTATTTTATTCATGGTACTAATGTGAAAGGTGGACCCATCGTGGCATGATAGCCCTAGAAGGAGATCATGTTTAGACACTGCATGTGACTTGATGAGGAGACTGAGATAAATGACGGTGTATGATTCCATTATGTGGCCTGACCTAGGGGCATGATGATCATATGTGATCAGACCCATATATAAGTAGTAGGATATGATGGCCTTATGAAGGATAACATAGGTGCATGAAAATTATATATGACATGACTTGTGTGTCAGTAGTGGGATATGATAGCCTTGTGTGGCCTGACCCAGGGGTATGATGATCATATGTGATCAAACCTGTGTGGAACTAGTTGGACATGATGGTCTATATGAAATGAGAAAATAGATAGAAATAGTGTATAATGAACTAGTGTGTCCTATCTTGGAGGCCCAGGGCCTATATGTCTATTGAGAAACTCGAGTCTGGCTCCTATATTTGTGTCATATTCGTGACCATTCTAATATTTTTATTTTCTAGCAAGGATATAAAGAAGGTAAAATTGGGGTTTTTGGCAACATTGTTAGAAAAAGAACACTCGATATGATTTTTACAAATTCTCATATTTATTTTTTATCATGTTATATATTCTTATGAATATACACACATGTTAAGGACACATTAGTGGTGTCTTACTGAGTCTTCTACTCACAACCTACTCAGGCATTTCAGTTCACTTGTAGATCTCATGACTAGAGATCTGGTGAAGGGAAATACCTCTATGGTGGATGGTTGATAAGAGGAATATAGAGAAATTAGAAGACCGGGAAATATTCTAGAGGATCCCACTATTTATTTATTTATTTTTTATCTGCTACCATATACACTAGATATGCTTACCATATTGGGAGCCAGTATTATTTTTATGACATGTATTCCATTTATTAGTTTCTACACATTTACTCTTATTATTTATTATATTTTATTACTTATTATTGAACCCATGAAATGATACTAAGGGTATAGTCTCCCCACTGATGGAATCATACCCTCACTACTAGTCAGTATCCTTTTTCATATGGGGAGGCACATATGAGATCTTGTGGAATTACAGATCAAATTTTGTGGTTCAGGTTGGGTGGTTACAACATTTATAGAAGTAATTTTGCTAGGGAATTTTATTAGAGTTTATTTAAAAATGATCTTTATTGGATAAAAATCATCTAGTGGTGGTAAGGAGGCACATACTAAGAGTATATATAGGGCAACATGAAAGTGGAAATGGTAGAAAGAATCTTCAGTGTAGGATACCTTGGGATGAATTAGGATGCCAATAGATACAACACTATATTTTTTATCAAGTTTATTTCACTTAGTGGCTTATTTAGGTTCATGAATCCATGATTAATTTTGATGTGGGACTTTAAATCCTGTAGTATTGTTTCCACATTAAATGTATATAGATTTAATGTAGGATATGTGATCTAATTTACCTACACTATTCAATCCCTACTCCATATTTTTAAACTTCATAACCTCACTATTTGAGTCACCCAATCTCCAAACCATGTAATGGAGATGTTAACGTTTTCTTCCATAATGATCGAACCAAGTACCCTCTAGTGTTCTGTTTCATCATAAGAGAACTTGATATGTTTGATATGACTGTAATGACTTCATGAATATGTTATTTCATAAAAAAATTACACTCCATAATGAGATATACATACATACCACTTATAGTTTAGATTTTTTTAATGACGTTGAATCATACATAGAGGATCTGGTTTAACAAAACACAACATGTGCATGCATGTGAGTTTATGTCATAGAAGATATTGTTTAAAAGATTCTTCATTAAACAATGTTGAACATGTTTTTGAAATTCCAGTATTTTTGGAGATATAAAAATTGTACACATAGAATGATTTTTGGATATTTTAAAGGATATTTGACATGGATTTATAATCAAGAAAATGAAGGTGGTGACACAAACTATAAATACTAAGATACAAGCCAAGAGAAGGAAATGATGAAAAGCATTGTTGTGGAAGTTAGGTATAACATTATGTATTCATGTAGATTCTTGTAAGGAATTATACTAAGATATAAATATTTATTCTATGATACAATGTGATTATATTCATGATTAAATGAAGGTCTCATGCATTACACTATCTGAATAAGTCCCATGAACTATCTTAAAGAAGTCCTATCTTGAACTATGCTCAAACTTTCACAAAGAACAAAGGTTACACACTCATCTATTTTGAGATGAAGCTTGAGAAACATGTGATATACTTATGAAAAGAGTTAGATATAGAATATCCTATGTATATCATCCATGAATAAGAGTAGGGTTCAATGCTGTAACAAAATAGTGATCTCACATACTCACATAACATGTGAGTTATAAGGGTAATTTTCAAACAACAATTACAATAATAAAGATAAAAAGTGTGTGTTTTAATGAAGGGGAATACCCATGTGATTTAATTCACACGATGGATGGTTGAGAACCCCATGCATGATTAATGAATAAACTAGAGAAAGATAAACATGCAATAATAGTTACATGAAATAAAAAGGTTTACCTAATAATATACGGTAATAATATTTTGTATGTGATAGTCTATATATCCATGAATAAAAATGCAAGACACACATGTGAATGCATGAAACACATGCATTGGGATTTATGAAAAAGTATTGTAAATATTGAGGATATAAACACATCAATTATTATATTTATTTTGATTGTAAATGATCAAAATTATAAGAAGATATTGAAACCAAGTTGATATATATTGATCATTATTTGGGTTAGAGAATAATTATGATATTACCGGTCTATTGTATATTCAATTATTGTAACTAATGAAGAGAAAAATATTTCTTAGTAATCACTTAACTATTATTTGGGCCAACATATTTTTGATATCCCATTTAATTTTTTATTTAAGGTACCCCTTTATATTTATACATATAAAGTGTAACAACTCATAATTTTAAATAAAATCTATGTTCAATAGCGTATACAACACGCATCACTGAGCTTAAATGAACCACAATACACTATAAAAGGATTATTATTTTAACATGACTGTTATAATAAAGAAATTAAATGAGAGTATGTGAATAAGATTAACCATATTATGAAATATATATAGAAAGGCCTTAATCAATATGAATTTATTAATTAATTCTTAGGATGTAAATAGTCAAATTTTAGTAAATTCATTTTATATGTTTTCTTAAAAAAATGTTCTGTATTACTTTTTATGAGAAAATAATATATTTAATTTTTGAAAAAATTTATAAAATATATTTGGTTAAATTAAATTCATTCTTAAAATCATCATGTCAAAATTTAATTAGTTTAAAGTATAGGTATTTTTCTGAAAAATTTATTTTCTTGTGAATTGGGAAAATACTGTTATTTATTAAAAATTATATTTTTGTTTCAAAAAATTTTAAATTACAATTTTATTTAAAAATGGTTTAAAAAAATTTATCTCTTTAATATCATTAATAATCCAATTAATTTTATTAGAATCATTTTCATGGTTTAATTTTGTATAAAACATTTGTATACTATTAAATCATTTCTCTAAAAAACTACTTTTTATTGCATTTTTCATTTTAATATTAAATTAATTTATGCCACTTATAAGAATTGTATATTTAAAAATGGGTTTAAAATATATAATTATAAGTTTATAATTTATTAAAAATTTACCTTTTCTTTTTGGTCATTATAAATAGTAACCATAGTAAATTTTGTTACCATAGTAAAGGGTACATCAGGTAATTAAGGTTAAAAATTAAATTATAAGGACTAAAAAATGACCATAACACTTGAATTAATTTTATATTATGATTATATTTCATCCATAATCATTCAATATTTGGTTATATGATTTTTTTTCCATTTTAATGATTTTATGACCTTTATAATATTTTATGCAAGGAAAAGTAAAAAATGTCACAGTCTTATTTTTAATAACTATATAATTTTTAACATTGGGATAACCAGCGGATATATTCTGTTATAAATATTGTTTTGAAATATAAATTATTTATATTAATCATTTTTGGAATAAATAATTACCTTACATGCCTACATAACACTAATGTAGTAATTATTTTATTAATATAAAAATAAAATAAATGATGTTAAAATCCTTAAAAGTAGTATAATTTCAAATATTTAATGTTTCCTATGAATTTTAAAGATATATATGCCATATTATAGATGTTTTAAATAATTATACTCTAATTCCACCTTTTTTCTTGATATATTTAAAGTCAAATTAAATGAATTGTGTCAAAATTGACATTAATAATATTTTATAAAAATAATATTTTATTAAATTATTTAAAATTAATAAAAGTATTATCTTATTCAATGTGAATTTAATATGGTTTTACCCATCATAATTTATTAATTTATTATTCACTTATCCATTTATAGTAACATTATTAACCCTTTGTGATTAAAATAGTGGTCACCATAGTTAAGGTAATAAATAATTAACCAAGGGGTTAATAAAAAAATAAGGATTCAAAGGATATTAAAACATTAATAAATTTAATTGGATCATTTCTTTTCAACCCTATAGAATTTTAATTAGAATTTTGGACTATTTTTATGAATTTGTATTTAGAGTAGTATTATTTTATTTATTTTTTTAACAAATTCCTAAAGTGCCCCTAACATCAATTATAACAGGGAACCTACTCTCTCACTTATTTACACTATTTTGACCCATCTTTCTTGACCAAACCCAGAACATTACTATTATGAACTTCCCTATCCACATTCTAGAAAAATTTTCATCCCAAAATTCCAAACCTAGGATCTTTAAGAGGAGATCCAAAAGTGTTCTTCCAAAGAAGAGGTAATCACTCTAACCTATCACTTTCTTTTTCACTTCTTATTTTACATCCTCTAAATATATGATATTTATCATAAAATAGTAACATTAGTATACTATATATACTTAAATAATATCCTGATTTTGAAACCACCATTATAAACCATCTTTCCAATCAAATTGGAAGTGAAAGCATCCCTCATTCGTACGTACAACTTACCGTCTCCACGCAGCGATACAATTCATTTTTCATTTAAATATTTTATGAATGGGAATTGTGATGGGTTTAATATTTATATTTTATATTTAAAAAATAATTACACTTATATAATGATAATATAATATCTACCTTATTACCTTTAAAACCATTAATAAATTATAACATCACTCATGCATACATGTGGACTACCACCTCCACGAAGCGATGTGATTCATTTTTCATTTCTATTTTAATTAGATGGTAATGAGGATGGATTTGATGAATATATATAATTTATAATACATATTAATAATTATAAAAAATGTTAATTTTAAATCACCTTTTTTAATTCCATCCATCAAAAATTGAAAACAATGTTCACGCGTACGTACGACCTACCATCTCTATGAACAATGTAGTTGTGTTTTATATCTATAAATTTTATGGAATACTCATAATATATTTTTAATGAATATATATTATATTTATATAATTTTAAAATTTATATATATTATTAATCCATGATAAAATTAAAATTACCAAATCTACCAAACTAAAACATACATAAAAACGAAGTAGTTTTTACTTAGAATAATGATTTTAACAATGAATTGTTAATAAATGAGTTAAAAATATTTTAAGTAAGTCATATATGGTATGATATTTATGAGTATGGTTATGGAATAGATGTATAATAAATCTATATTTATTAAACATGTGGTTCAAACACATACAATAGTAGTCAAACCTGAAGTAAGGGTTTTCACGTCTCACTTTTTTTCTATAAGACTTATGCCATATTCACCACTTGATTCTTTTGTGTGGTGAGTATATTTCCCCTATTACATTTTATATAATTATTAAATTTATTTTAATGATATTTAAAGATTCATTTGAAGTTATTATTTCATGGGGATTAATATTAAAAAGTTTCCAAAGTGGTAAGGATTTAATTCACAATCTCAATATTACTCAAGATTGTTTATATTTAAGTATACATTAGGGAATATTTATCTTCTATACCCATATTTTCTAAAAATGATTTCAAAAATATTTTTACTATTATCCTATTATAGTTAAAATTATTTTTTACCCAGAGATTACTTTTACAAAGTGGTTTAAAATGAATCATCCTATCATTTTCTAAATGAGGTAATTTTTATAATTTTCTTACAAAAGTATGAAAGAAATGTTTTTTTAACTTATATAGAATTAATAGTTTTTTTGGTTGTCATGAATAATATTTTATTTGGAGATTAATTTAAAATTTTACAAGGTAATTTTAAAATAAAAAATTTCCCTTTATAATTTTGAAACTTTTTAAAAATAAGTGATTTTAAATGTGAAAATGCTATTTTCCTCAAGAATTTTAAAATGATATTTTTAAATTATTTTCATCTATGTCAAAAGAATTTTTTAAATCTTAGGATTTAATATTTTTATTATTTTATGATACCATATACCTTATTTTATTAGATTATTTATGATCATTTTGGGTAAGGATATTATATTTTGATACCATTATCTACATTACATTGGATGGTTTATGATTATGTTTATTGATTGGGGAAATTATTAACATTTAATATGCGAGTTTTAATATGAATATTTATATTGATTATGATTCAACTCTTTCATATGAGGAATGAATTGGACTTAATAAATGATGTTAGTGGACTAATATAGCCCATAGATTCATTGGTAGGTCTCATGATACAAACAAAGATGAGTAAAAGATAAGGCCTTGCCCATCTGTGTAGATGTCATGACACAAGACATTGAAAATATTTTCAGATTTCTTGTTCGAGGCCTCGATGATAAGTTTTAGATATTTGAAATTATGTATTCCATCATTATAAAATAAATTATTGATGTCCATGTGATTATTTGATTAGTTTTGATATCCATGGATAAGGTTCTAGCTTATGTGATTACTTATATGGGATTATTTGATCATAATTTATTCTTTATATACTATTAATGACTTATTTATCTTTCTTTATATTTATACCCTTAATGAGCATATGAGATTATACATTTTTTATGTTTCTTTTCCCTAGGATTTCTAGAAATATTTTATGATTGATATGCAGGGTAATACTAGAATAAACAATGGTGTTCTCTAAGAAAACACAATGTTGAATTTCATGTTTTCAAATGTAATTTTAAATACAATTATGTATCTAGTTTTACAAGTCTACTAAACTATTTGGTCCTTTGGGTTGTGATTCCTTATATCTTGTTTTAATGTAATAATGTAACCACCAGATCTAGGCTACTAAGGTCTAGGTCTTTATAGTTGGTATGATAGAAAGTTTAGTAGAATCTTTGAGAAATAGATTTAGGAAAACATGGATTTGGGAACCTAACCCTATGAATGAATTTTAGTATAAGAATAAGTATAGGATAACATCCTATATATTTGGGAATGACCATGGAAAAAATAAGTAAAACTTAAAGACACATAAATTGATAAGGATGTGTCATGATTTAGAAATCCTTTGAATAATATCTCATGATTATTTGATATCTCACTTCGATTATTATAGTTTGATGCTTGGATGGAATTAGGAAGAATCATGTTAAAGTATATATTGAATGGTATTGATAACCAGGAAAACTAATTTTGTGATAAGGTAATATTTTATGGAAGCACATGATTGAGAGAATGAAAAACCTTAATATGTGTTTGATACTAGGATAAACCTAAAGTGTCTTGAAATTATATGTTAGTGGTTGATCATAATTTTAAAATCATATATACCCCTTTTTGTTGTTTTATGTGGTGGGAGTTTAACATGATATTTTGAGACACATTTATAGAAATAAAACACTTTATTTTATTATATTTTTTTACTGAAAAGGTTATTTGGGGAATAATGATTTTATATTTTGTGAAAATAAGTTTAAAGTTATTGATAATATTTAAGGTCAATATGATTTTTAGGCTGAGTTATTTATGGATTATTAGGATAAAAGAGATAGTAAATTTTGGGAATATATCAAACAAACAACCTTAGTGGTTAAAAAAATGTGATTTCATGAGTAATGTTATTTTTTGAGGATGTGCATTGATTATTTTGAAATTTTATAGCTAAAAAAAGGATAACCCGCATGCTGGGTGGAAACCTTTCACATCTGAAAAGATATGTGGGGATAAAACCCACAAGTGAAAGGTGACAGGGGTGTAGTGCCCACCACAGAAATATTTTATGTCTTAGTTAGTATTTAATTACTTTTAATTAAATAATTTGACATATAAATAATAAGTTGATTTTTGGGATCATATTATAGGACCAAATCTTATTGATTTTTTTATTTTTAAGTATTTAATGAAATTATGGGAGATACTTAAATGGGTTCAAGTATATGTAACCTATGGGTTTAACATAAAGGAGTATTTAGTAAGAATGCTATTAAAGTTTTAGAAGTTAAAGTAGGAGGGTATGAGATAACTTTTGAAGTTAAAATATTATTTAATGTTTAGTTTATTCATGTTATATGAGATATATGGAATAAGGATAAATTTAAAAGTGATTTAGATTATTAGAATATGTGATCAAGGTATTAAAATGTTTGGAAGGTGGAATTATGAATAGATTTGTGTTTTATAGGGATAGATGTTTGATTTAATTTTTCGGTATTTAATATGGTCAGTAATATTTTATAAGAATCTTAAGGTTAACAACTTATGGAATGAATTTAGTTGAACTTTAAATATTATTGTTTGAGGTAAAAATAAGATTTATAATATTGGATAAGTTGTTTTGAATATTTTAATTTTGGTAAATATATAAAGGATAAATTAATTAGTTATGTATTTTATGATTTGTTAAATGTGATCCAGGAAAAAAATACATCTTGAATATTCATCTCCTGGGATAAGATATGAAGTTGAAATAGATCAAATCATAACCAAAGGTTGAGATTATCCTTATGAAATGAAAATAACTCAAGTAATTTTATTTTATAGAGTGATTTATCTGAATATAAAAATGATCCATCAACTTTAGGAAAATAATCTTAAAATAAAATCACTATCAGTTTACTTTTCTTACATAAAAATCTATAATCTTTCAACTCATCACTAATTTACGATTTTGTGATGGTTAAATTTATCATGACCATGTTATTTATCAATCTATTTTAATAATTGAACATTAATTTTCTATTCCATGTCTATATTTTTACTTACCACTGATTTTATCATACTTGGAAACCTATTTTTGTGGTGAGATTATCATTTTACTTTCCCTCTTTTTAAGAGAAAGTTTTATTAACTCTTTTTATAATGTGAGTCTTTTACAATGGTATGTTCCAATATTAAACCCTTTATTACCAAAAATAATGTTAAATTTAAAGCTTTAAATTTAGTTAAGGGGTAGAATTTAACATCTTGAGATTTTAAAAGAATTATATGTTCAATAGCATATATAACACACAACACCGTACTTAAACGGACCACGATACACTATTAAAATATCATTATTTTAATAAGATCATTATAAACATACCATTAAATGGGTGAGTGTGAATAGGAATAACCATATTATGAAATATATATATATATATATATATATATATATATAAATTTATTAATCAATAAAAATTTATTGATTAATTATATATAAATATACACTCAAATTTTACTAAATCCATTTTATAAATTTTCTTCAAAAATATTTTTATTAATTTTTATGAGAAAATAATATAATTAATTTTTTTACACTTTTAGAAAATTTATTTGATGATATTAAATTAATTTTTTAAATAATAATATCAAAATTTTCTTAGTATGAATTTTTATTATTTTTATGATAATATTGATTTTCTAGTGAATAGTGAAAAATACCACTTTTTATTGAAAGCTATATTTTTGTTTCAAACATTTAAAATGTATAAGTTCATTTTAAAATGGTTTCAAAGTAAAATTATATGTATAATATCATTTATAACCCATTTAAGTTCAATTGAATCATTTTCATTATTTAATATAGTATAAAAACATTATTATACTAAAAAAGTCACTTTGATTTGAAAAACTTCTTTTGTTGTGTTTTTCATTTTAATATTAAAATAATCTCTACAACTTATAGGAATTGAATAATTAATAATGGATTAAATATTAGGAATTATAATTTCCATATTATTAAAAATTTCCCTTTTGTTTTTTTCCATTAGGAATAGTAACCATAGTAAATTGTGTTACGATGGTAAAGGGTAAATCGAGTAATTAAGGTAAAAAAAAATGATAAGGAGTAAAAAATGATCCTAAAACTTGCCTTAATTTTATTTGATGAGTATATTTAATCTATACACATAAAATATTCATTTATATGACCTTTTATTTCCATTTGGATAAGATTATGTCCTTTATAATATTTTATGTAAAAAACATAAAAAATGTCACCCTCTTGTTTTTAATAACTATAATTTTTTTAACATAGAGATAAACATATGATATATTCAATTAAAAAAACTATTTTTAATTATAAATTATTTATTTTAATCCTATTAGTTTTTTTAATTTTTTTTGAAGAAAGAATTACCTTAAATGCTTACACAATGCTGACATAATAATTATTTAATTAGTTGAAAGATAAAATAAATGATATTGAAATTATTAAAATTAGTATAATTTAATATAATTAATGTTTTACACGAATGTTATAGGTCTATAGGACATATTATAGAGGTTTGTAAGCATTATATTTTAATTTCAAATTTTTATTGATATATTTAATGTCAAATTAATTAAATAGTGTCAAAATTGACAATAATTATGTTTTTTCAAAACAATATTTTATCTTATTATTTAAAATTAAAAAAAATATTATATTCATCCTTGGGATTATAGTCTTGTTTATCACATCATTCATGGTACATTAATGAGTCACTTTTCCATTTATAATAACATCATTAACCCCTTTTGATTAAAATAGTGGTTATCGTGGTTAAGGTCAAAAATAATTAACCAAGGGGTTAATAAAAAACTGAGGATTAAAATAATATTAAAACATTATAATTTCATTTAAAGCTTAATTTTTTTTAATTATAATTCCCAATCATTTGAAATAAATTTGGATCTAGAAAATTCTTCTTCTATTTTAATTTTTTTAATAAATTTTAAAAGTTTCCCTTACCTCAATTTTAAAAGGGCACCTCCTCCCTCACTTCTTTAAACCACATTAAGACATATAGATCAACCAAAAACTACCCATTTATCTTATAAAATTCTTTTTACACATTCTATAGGTGTGGGAAATCCCAAAAGACCAAAACTAGGATCCTTAAAATGAGATCAAAAAGAGTTCTTCCAAAGACGAGGAAATCGCTCTAACTGCTCATTTTCTTTTTTAATTATTCTTTTACCTCCTATAAATATATGATATTTATAATAAAATGGTAAAATAATTATCCTATATATACTAAAATATTATCATGATTACGAAACCACCATTATTGACCCTCTTTCCCATCAAATGGGAATTGATAGAATCACTCGCACATACGTACGACTTACCATCTCCACGTAGAGATACAATTAATTTTTAATTACTATATTTTATGGATAAAAATTATTATGGGTTTAATGTTAATATATTAATATTTTAACATAATTATACTTTTGTAATGATAATATATTGTATACCTTCTTACCTTTCAAACCATTGATAAACAATAACATTGCTTATGTGTATGTGTGGACAACCACCTCCACGAAGTGATGCAATTCATTTTTCATTTATAATTAAATTGGATGGTTATAAGGATGGATTTTATGAATATATATGATTTATAAGACAAAAAAAAATTTAAATATAGGTGAATTATTATTCACCTTTCTTTAATTCCATCCATCGAAATGTGAAAACAACATTCATGTGTACGTATGACCTAACATATTTATGAATGATGTATTTCATTTTTCTATCTCTAAATTTTATGTATTACTATAAATACATATTAATGTGGCCTTAAAATGAATTATTTTTCACAAATTTTTATTAATTTTTAATGATATAATTAATTAAATTTTCACTTTTTTTTTCAAATAATAACACTTTTTTAGTTATATAGTTTAATTCTTTATTTGATCGTTTTTTATAAATAATTTTGTTTTTAGCATTTATAATAATTAATTTAGGATTTCTTAGTTTTTGGGTTCATTAATTCTCTTTTTTACTTTTTATTTTTGTATTCTTCTTGACAGTTCAATTTTTTTGGTTTAATTTAATTATTTAATAAATTAATAATTTTATTTAGTTAACATAAACTTTAATTTAATTTTTAATCTTTTAATTTTGTATTTTTAATCAGTTTAACTTTAATAAATTTAAATATTTAATGATATTTCAACTAATAATTTAATTTTTTAATTTGAATGTTTAATTTCAATTTAAAAATTCAGTTTTAAATTATTTATTTTCTTTGATTATTTTTAAATTTAACTTTAGTTTTAGTTTCATTTAATTTATTTAACTAGTTTATATTTTCTTTGTTTTTTAAAATTTTTTAATGTTAATTAATTATTATTTTATTTTTAGTTTTCACCATTTCAAAAATGAGACACCTTTAATTCTAGCGGTGTCTCATGACACACCGTCAGTAGCTTCACTTGAGACACCACCACAAGTTATACCGTCAGGGTATCTTCACTTCCAGACACAACTAGCCACTGGACTTGTCACACCGCCAGTTTAACTGACGACATCTCATTTCTTTAACCATAGTTCAAACCCAACGACGTCTCATTGAGACACCATCATCTCCCCCCATTAATTGACACACTTCCATCAAAATCTCTTTATATCACCATTCCTTCCCACCGCAACACCTATCTTCCACCAGAACCTCACCGCTGCCTCACCCAATTTTACACTGCCATCCAACCATAGAAATTCCTAATGGTGTCTCGACACACCATCACTTCATCTTATTATATGTTTACACCACCGTACTTCACACCTTTAGCTTCATAGACAACATACTGCTGAGAAACCCACCAACTGTCGATCACCTTAGAGAAACACAAAAGACACAATTGACCCTCAATCTCAACAAATCAACCAGATCTGAAGGATCAAAGTAGAGACACACCCTTTCTTCTATCAAATCTAAGACACCACCCAAATAAGAGGTCCACCACATACGCAACCCACATATCTGATGAAATTCAGCCTCCACAGTACCAAAACTCGAGCCCCTAATCGGAATTATAGTCATTGCCAGGAAGCATCAACCACCGAGGAAAATGGAACCGCCCGCCTCTTGTTCGAGATGTGTTTTCATGAACCCACCACCATCTGAGGAGCCTTCTTCATCAATCAAAATTCTGGGTGAAGGACACCACCAGTGCCGCGTCGCTGTGGAGAGGTGGAATAAGACATATGATGACTTGAATCCCCTACTACAGGATGAAAATATCAATTTTCCCCATGCGGAGAAAGGATAACGGGGCAGAAAGAAAAGAAAAGAAAAATATAAAACAAAATAATAATAATAATAATAATAAATAAATAAATAAATAAAATAATTAAGGAAAATAAATATCACAAGTAATAATTAATAAAATCAATTATTAAAATAAAATAATATTTTAAAAAGTTATAAATAATAACTTAATTATTTAATTAACATATTAATTTAATAAAATATATTTAATAAAATTAAATAATTATAAATAAATTAACTTAATAAAATATTAATAAAAATAATTATCTTTAATAAAGTTATAATAATATCAACACATTTAAATAAAATAAATAAATAACTAATAATTTATAACTAAGACTTTGTTTTATTATTTTTAGTAATATAAATAATGTTGATAAAAATAGTTATTTAATTCTTCAATTTTACAGATACAAGTTCAAGATAGAATAATATCCAGGTTCAACCCAACTTCCAGATCAATTAGTTAGAGGGGTTCTGTTAATGTGACAAAAATTTCAGAGTTGAAGACACGTGTTCAGTGTTTTTGAGGTAGACCAACCTAAGTTGGTGATTGATGTTGGTGAAAAACAGAGTATGACAGAGGACTTAAGTTTTGAAGCAGCAGCATTAGAAGGGGAGATTCATTAAACTCATTCCATTTATTCAACTCACATGATTCACTCATCATATCACATTCAATTCAATTTTACGAAATTGATTTGAGATATGATCCTAGGGCTTGAGAGTAGGAGACCCAGAGAATATAATTTTCTTTGTCCTTGTTTCTAATTTTAGTTCATTGTCATTTCTTTTTTTCATAAAAAATATAGTTTAAGACTTAGTCTCTTAGTGAAACATTTTTTCCACTTAGTGTGTTTATAAAAAATAAGAAAAATAAGAAATATTAAAAAGTCAAAAATTATTTTCACCCACTATTGACAATAGTGTGGTTCTTTTAAAATTTGGTCACTCTAACTCAATTTTAAGCCTTCATTTGGGTTCAACATTTCCTACCACTTTACTCTAATTTGTAAGAGTTTAAAAAATAATTAAATTTTTTACATGGTTCAACAATGACCGGGTTAAGTTTTTGGCACTGTTTCCAATAAAGGCTTTGAGTGACCACATTTCAATTAAAAAAATAAATTAAAAAAAATTGACATATAAAATAAATCTGAAAAAATTTTCTAAAAAAAATTAAAAACTACTTAAAAAAATTACATTCTTTCAAGTTATATTATATTTAATTAAATTCTATTGTAGTTTTTATGATCCTACTTTTAATGTGGTTTACTTTTTGTGCTGAATTTCAACTTGTTCTGTCCATTGTATGAACACTAGATCTTCAATTATTATATTAGATCTCCTAAACCCAGAATTATAAAAATATATTTGTGATCTAAAAAAGAAAAAGAAATATGAAATGGGAAATTCAGAAGATAAATTTCCTATTAACAATTTCAAAAACCCTCATCCTAAACTCTTAGAACAAATTGAGGGTCCTAGGATGAGGGAGTTTCAACTCCCTCAAGTTTCAAGTAACCCATAATCCATTAGATTATCTCTTAAATCCAAGAACCATGACTCAAATAGTCCCACTTGTCACTATTACCTTCATTCAATGTACTCTCTAATGATAACTCTTTAGCCTTCATTATATATTTCCACAATATAGTACAATAACTACCACTCTTATGAATCACTGAAAATGAACTTCGATGTGAGTGTTTCCCTTTAACCTTAAAGGGAATGCTCAAAACTCGTTTAAGAGTCTAGATGAGCACATTTTTAAAAACTGGGATCAAGTTTATAACTCATTCATCATAAAATTTTATCCTCAAAGACTTAAAGGTGAATTGAGAAACAAAATAACAAGTTTTTACCAAGAGTATGGTGAAGCCTTTCATGAGTCTTTGGATATATTTATGGGATTTCTTAGGCAGTGTCCCCATCATCAAATCCCATACCATGTTCTCATAGACACCTTCTATGAAGGGATATTCTCCTCTAGTCAAAACCTTGTTGACCAATCTACTGGGGGTAACTATAATGACAAGACTGATGATGAATTGAGACAAATTTAACCAATATGATTTAAATATTCAACATCAAAATTCAATAATAAAGAGACTAAATATAAATATTAGCAACACTAGTTTAGGAGTAGATACTCAATCTCAACTTGATGAAACCATATATCAATTTCAATCATTATTGAAAAAATGGAAAACAATCTGTAAACCAATTATCCTATCAAAATCCAAATCATTCTCTTAGGAATAAATGATCTCAATGTGGGATGTATAGTCATGCTAAAAATTTCTATCCCAACTTAGACATATTGTGGGTAGGATATATGATATTCTTATTGGTGTACGTAAACGTTTTCTACCAACTGGATTTCTAGTTCTTGATATAGAGTGTGACCACGAGGTACCCATCATTCTAGGTAGGCCCATCGTGGCCACTATAGGAGCTATTATTGATGTGTCTAAGGGTTATTTAATCTTTAAAATTAGAGATAAACAAGAAGAATTCAATGTCTTTAAAAATTTCAAAGGACCAACCATTTTGGAAAATTTCTCCAAAATAGTGTCTTTTGAAGATGAAAACTCAACTAAAAATCAACATGAACATTTAGATTAATAAGAAAATAAATAATTTTCTGAAAAAATAAATTTGGAAGTTGAAAATGATGTTTCAAAAACTGTAGAATCTCTTTGAATTGAGAGTTTGGAAAATTTTCTAAAACTGGACCACAATCCAGTTTCTACTTCTATTGGAGATGTATCTTGTGGTTCTAAACATAGAAAATTTTTGAGGGAACCTGAGGGTGATTATACTATCACCAACACTTTTAAGAAATTTTATTTAATAGAGGGAGAGATGATAAAACAATATGAAGATTTTTATTTGATTAATATGCTTAATTCTGATCTGGAGAATTATGAGAGTGAACTATTCACTTTGGATAGTAGTAAGGGAAAACTTAATTCTAGTTATGAAATTGAAAATATTTGAACTTTTCAAACCCCCTATAAAATACATGTTTAATACCTTGGACCTCTCAGGCCCAAAAGTATTCCTTCAAGTAAAAATTACCCACCTTGGAGTTGAAACCACTTTCTGCACATCTTAAATATTCATTTTTGGGTGACAATTCTATACTACCTATTATAATTTCTACCGAGTTGAAGGATAATGAATAGAAATTTTTTTTTGTGTTCTGAAGAAATTTAAATCTTCCATAGGTTGGACCATAATAGATATTAAAGTTATTAATCCTTATTTATACATGTATAAGATACATATGGAACCCAATTAAAAAAAATAGAATTTTGTGTCAAAGGAGAATAAATCCCAACATGAAAGAGGTTGCTAGAGAGGACGTAACCAAACTATTGTACACTGGTATTATCCATCCTAACTATAATAGTTCTTGTGTCAGTTCGGTGCATGTTCTCCATAAAAAGGTGGTTTTATAATTATAACCAATGAGAAAAATGAATAAATTCAAGTTAGAAAGGACACCAAATGGAGAGTCTGTATAGACTATTTGAAGATCAATTTAGCCACTAGGAAGAACCATTTTCCACTTCCGTTCTTTGATTTAATGCTTAAGAGGCTTCCTGGAAATGAATTATTTTATTACTGTATGGGTATTCTTGATACAACCAGATCTTAGTAACTCTAGATGATTAGGGGAACACTACCTTAACATTCCCATTTGGGACATTTTCTTACTAGCGGATGACCTTTGGTTTATGTGGTGCTCCAAAAACCTTTCAAAGGTGTATTATGGCTATTTTTTTAGACATTATTGAGAGGATCATAGAGCTTTTCATGTAGGATTTATCCATTATTGGTACTACATTTGATACTTGTCTAAAAAATTTGGAGTTAGTGTAAAAAAGATACTTAGAGACCAATGTTTTTCTTAAATTAGAAAATTTTAATTCATGGTCACCAAAGGAATAGTTTTGGGACATAAAGTGTCAAATATAGGGTTAGAGGTTGAAATTTACAAGATATTAATAATTCAAAAAACACAATCTCTTTAAAATGTTAAGGGTGTTAGGAGTTTCTTAGGGAATGTCAGTTTTTAAAGGAGGATTATCAAAGACATTTCCAAAGTAATAAAGCCCTTGTGTTCCCCTATTATCAAGGATTCCCCATTCCTCTTTGATGAAAACTATTTTAAATTATTCAATCTTATAAAGAAAAAACTCACTACATCACCTTTCATCACCACACCTGATTAGAAACATCCTTTAGTATTAATGTGTGATGTGAGTGACATGGTAGTTGGAGCTATCTTATGACATAAGGGAAATAATAATTTTCATGTTTTTTACCATGATAGTAGGTTTATATATGAGGAACAAATAAATTACACCACTACTAAGAAGGATTTTTTAGAAGTGGTATTTTCTCTAGAGAAATTTAGGCAATATATTATAGGTTCTAAAGTCATCATCTTTACTGATTATTCTGACTAAAAAAATATGTTTTCTAAGAAGGAGGTTAAACTTAGGATTATTATATAAATCCTCTTATTAAAATAATTTGATTCAAAAATTAGAGATAAGAAGGGAGCTGAAACACTAGTTGCATATTACCTTTCTAGGCTTCCTAATACCCACTGTGAATATCTATTGAAGATAAACTCTTCCTTTCTTGAGGAAAAGTTTCTAACTATTTTAATAAGGTAGTATTCTTGATTTTCAGAATTTTCCAACTTTCTAGAAACTAGTATCATTACCCAAGATTTTTCTAATAACCAAATGAATAAATTCATTCAAAACTTAACTATTATCTTTGGGATAACCCCTTTCGTGTTATGAGATGTGATGATGAAATCTTAAGAAGGTGTGTGTCAGAAAAGGAAATGTTATCTATACTGGAGAGTTTTTACTCCTCAAATTGGGGAGGAAATCATGGTGGGGGAAAATATAGCCCAAAATATCCCCCAACCTATATTTTATTGGTTCGCTTTATTTAGGTATTCTAGGAGTTATGCTGTTGGTTATGATAGATATTAGAGTCTTGGGAATGTTGTAAGTAATCATGAGTTATCTAAAAAAAGGAATTTTAGATGTTTAGATTTTTGATGTTTGGGTTTAGAATTTATGGGACCATTTCCATCATCTCATGGGAATGAGTACATCTTAGTGGATATTGATCATTTGTCGAAGTGGTTTGAGGTAGTAACACTGCCCAATAATCAGGCCAGTAGTGTTATTAAGTTTGTCAAAAAGAATATATTTTCTAGATTTGTAGTTCCAAAATTCTTTATTACTGATAATGAAACACACTATAAAAATTAAAAATTCAATTCTTTAATAAAAAAATATGGATGCACCCATAGGAATGGAACTACCTACCATCCACAGTCTAGTGGAAAATTTGAAATCTCAAATAGGGAGATGAAACAGATTCTGGAAGAAACTTTCTCAAATTCTAGGAAGGATTGGTCTCTTAAGTTAGATGAGGCTTTATGGGCCTATATAACAAATTTTAAAACCCCAATTGGTATGTATCCATACAGGTTGTTATTTGGTAAATGTTGTCATTTTCTTATGGAGTTGCTGCAGAAGTCGTATTGGGTAGTTAAGGCTTTAAATTTTGATTTTAAGACTACATGAGAGAGAATATTTCCTGAGTTAAGTGAGCTTGATTAGATAATGAGAGAGTTTTATGATAACTTTAGGATATAAAAATAGAGGTCCAAAATTTTTCATGATGATATCATCCAAAATAGACAATTTAAACCAAGACAGAAGGTCCTTCTATTTAATTCAAAACTTAAGATCTTTCTTGTTAAGTTGAAATCTAAGTGGTCTAGACCTTTTATAGTTGTTAGAGTGTTGAATAATGGTTCTATAGAGGTTTTTGGAGAGTAAAACAAGCCCATGTTTATTAATCATCAAATAATAAAACTGTAGTTTAAAGGGATGTCGTTGGGTTTGGTTGTCATCACTATGCTGGAAAATTGAATTTTAATAATGTCTAACTAAATAATTATAATTCACTACTTCATGGGATTTATCACATGTTTTTTATTTTTCTTATGTTTTTTCATGTTTTGTTTTTGAATAAAGTACTACTTTATTCTATCCTTTCCATCTATATTTATACTAGATATATATTCTTGTTATTACTGGTTATTTATTTGTAGAATTCTACGATTTGATTAATTAGAGGAGTTTTATTTTTTTTAAATTACTTGGTACCAATGTTAGAGAATCTCTAGATATAATTAATCAGTTAATTACCTTCTTTTTTACTTCTTCATTAATTTTTTATACTCTTCTATTAAATTCATAAACAATTCATTGATAAGTTACTGTTCCACTACAAAACTGTTATTCCCAAATCACCATTTCAATTGAGTCACCATTCCACTACTGGAAGTGGGTCACCACAATGGTGAGTCCCTAGTGTGGCAGTGGCAGTGAGTCATGATAATTTGCTACTAGAAATTTTTTCTACAAATGATTGTTTTCTAAAAATTGAGTTTCAATTGTTTAAAATCTTCATTATTTTGAGTTAAGTATGGGGAGAGTTTCCATAGTAAATTTTTCTTTTCTTGGTGTTTAGCATGAATTCATCTACTTTATTGAACATTTATTTGAATCAAATTTATGATCTTACTACACCCTATTCACTATGTGTTCAAATGTTTCACAAGAAATTGTTTGAATTTAATTTAAAATTTCTATTCATTGGACATAATGAAAATTCATGTAAAATTGTTGTAATATAATAGTTTTATTATGGAAATCATACTGTTTGAGTTTAAATGAGACCCTTCCACCTATCTTTAATCTACTTAATTGAAATTTTTTTTGAAATTTTTAAAGTTGAATTGTTGTCTTATCTATTTTGGAATTAAACTTTGGGGACAAAGTTGGGTTTTAAGTGTGGGGAAGGGGTTCAAATTATTTTGAGCTATTCTATGGTTAAATGGAATCCCATCAAATCCCTATGCCTCTAAGTATTTTTTTGTTGAAAAATGGTCCAAAATTTTCAAATTTCTTTTTGAATATTAGGTTATTTAGGCTTCACATTATAATTCAAATCTATATTTCCTAATTATAATACCTAACTAGTAGTTAAGAGTTTCCTTGAACCTAAAATTTTTAAAGATAAATTATTATTGAGTGAATGTGCTTAGTGATTTTATAAATTTTATGTTTAAGAACTATTTTTGAGAGTGACATATGATACTTTTTTTGTGGAATTGAGATCATAACCTTATAAAACTATAATTTTGAACTTCATCCTAGGGGGCTCACATTTTAATCATAATACATTAATCACCTTAGTGCACCAATTTAAATGGTATTAATATAAATCTTTTGATACAAGAGTAAAATAGGCATTTGGGAACCCACAGTGAACTTATGAGACACTAGGCAAAATTTGTGTGTGAGTAAGCCCTCTGTATAATATTAAATAAGTGAATATGCACAGTGCTAAGCACAAGTTACATGGTTGGGTAAAAAAAATAGAGCCTAGTTTTCAAAAATGAGTTCATTAAGGTGAGGGGAATTATGAATTCCAGATGAATAAGGGGACATTATATTTGTATAAAATCATTTAAGTTGTATCAATAAAGTGATTGAAAAATATTAATGTAAATTTTGCCTTTTGGAACCTAGGAGAAAGTCAAAGTATCAGGTACCTCTTTTTAGCCCTTAAATCCACTTATATTTAACCTTTTATCACTATTGATATTAGATCATGGAATTTCATTGAAGTAATTATTTAATAAGCTTAATATATGAGGCATGCTATCCTTATAAGTTAAGGATTATTTCTTCTTTGATCACCGAGTGAGTATTTGGTTTAGGAGAGATTTCAATTGAAACATTCCATTAAAAATCCTTACTTTCTAGATTTTGATCCTCTTTTTTTAACTTTTTAACATTCTTCTTTATGATTTTAATGTTTAAAAACACTTTTTTTATTTTTAAATGAAAATAAATCATGGTATTGATTGAGGAAAATCAATGATTAAGTTTGGGGAAATTTTATGTGACCTTAAAATGCATGTTTTTCCACATATTTTTATTATGTTCTTAATGATATAATTAATTAATTTTTCACTTTTTGTGAAATAATTACAAATTTTCAATTATATAGTTTTATTTTTTATTTAATCAATTTTCTTAAATAATTATGTTTTTTTACCTTTTAAAATAATTAATTTAGTATTTATTATTTTTTTGGTTAATTAATTCTATTTTTAATTTTTATTTTTTTATTCTACTTGAAATTTTAATATTTGTTTGTTTTATTTAAGTATTAATTAAATTAATCATTTTATTTAGTTAAATCAAACTTTAATTTAATTTTTAATCTCTAAATTTTGAATTTTTAATTAGTTTAAAATTAATAAATTTTATTATTTAATGATATTTCAACTAATAATTTAATTTTGTAACACGAGTGTTTAATTTCAATTTAAAAATCCAATTTTAAACTATTTATTTTCTTTTCTTAGTTTTAAATTTAACTTTAGTAGTAATTTAATTTAATTTATTTAACTAGTTCTTATTTTCATTATTTTTTAAAATGTTTTATTGTTAAATATTTATTAAGTTATTTTTAGTTTGAAACTATTTAATAATGAAACACCACCAATGATAATGGTGTCTCATGAAACACTACTTGTAGCTTCACTTGAGACACCAGCACAAGTCACACCGTTAGGGCATCTTCCCTACCAAACACCGCCACCCACAAGACTTTTCATAGTGGCAGTTCAACTGATGGTGTCTTGTTTCTTCCTCCATACTTCCAACCCAACACTATCTCACTAAGACACTATCTACTCCCCCCTTCATTGATACACCACCAACATAATCTCTTCATACTGCCATTCCTTCCCACTACCACACCTATCTTCTACAAGAACCTTACCACTGCCTCACCCAATTTCACACCACCATCTAACTAAAAAAATTCTTGAAGGTGTCTTGACACACCATCACTTCCTCCTATACCAATTTCACACTATCATAATTTACACTTTCGTCTTCATAGAAAATATTCCACTGAGAATCCCACCCACCGTCGATCACCTCAGAGAAACACAGTAGACACAACATACCCTCATTCTCAACAAATCAACTAGATCTGAAGGATCAAAGCAGCACCACTACATTTCTTTATCATATCCAAGACATCACCTAGATCAGAGGTCCACCACATACCCAACCCACAGATCTGATGAAATCAAGCCTCTATAGCACCAAAATCTGAGCCACCGACCTGATGTCAAGCTATCATTGGGAACCAGCCTTCACTAAGGAAAATTAGACCCCCACCAACTTTTCGAGATGTGTTTCCATGAACCCACCATCATCGGAGGAGCCTTTACCAGCGCTCGCTGTTCTGGTTGAAGGACACCACCGGTTCTGTTCCATTGTAGAGAGGCAGAACTAGAAAGTGGCCGACCTGAACCCCCTTCTATAGGTTGACGCTAACCTCTTCCCCCATGTTGAGAAGGGATAACATGGGAGAAAGAAATATTATAAAAATAATATACAAAATTAATAAAAATAATAATAAATAAAATAATTTAACTAAATAAATATCACAATTAATAAATAATAAAATTAATTATAAAAATAAAATTATAATATCACATGTTATAAAATAATATTACTAGTTAGTTAATTAACATATTAATTTAATAATGTATATTTGATAAAATTAAATCATTATGAATAAATTACCATAATACAATATTAATAAAATTAATTATCTTTAATAAAGTTATAATAATACAAACACATTTAAATAAATATAATAAATAACTAATAATTTATAACTAAGACTAACTTTTACTCTTTTTAGTAATATAAATAATGTTGATAAAAATAGTTATGTAACTATTCAATTTTGCATATATAGGTTCAAGATGGAATAACATCTAGGTTTAACCCAACCACTAGGCTAGTTAGTTAGAGGGGTTCTATTAATGTGACAAACATTTGAGAGTTGAAGATATGTGTTTGGTGTTTTTGAGGTAGACTTGCCTAAGATGGGGATTGATGTTGGTGAAAAAGAGAGTATGAAAGGGGACTTATATTTTGAATCAGTAGTATTACATGAGGTAATTCATTCGAATAATTCCTTTTATTCAACTCATATGATTCACTCATCATTTCATTCACACTTCTTCCATTGGGAGAAGGAGACCCAGGGAACCACTTGTTGAAGATCTGAGGAGAAAGAGAAAGAGAGTAGCCATACATGATTTTGAGAGGAAGATTCATTTATCCTATTTTAAATTTCCTTTTTTATAATTTATTTGATTTCAATTTTTTGTATTTAATATGATTGTAGGCTAAAACATTTTTGTTTGGGGAATTTAAAATTTGTTGGTGATTTTATTTCTTATCTTCATTTGATTCTTTCAAAAAAAGAACCAAATTCAACTGGTGAAGTTGAATACGATTTTTAAAATTAAAGTTGTATTTTCACCTCAAGAACATAACTTAAAAACCCCAAGATATTTTGGAGAATAATACCAAGGATTAAAATTTTCAAATCTAATATTAATTGGAACTAGATTAAATTAGTGATATTTATTCCAGTATCTTCAACTCAATTTATTTCATAGTTTGGTGACTCCAATTGTGGTGAACTTCTAGAATTTATTCACTGTGTGACTAATCTCCTAGATAGAGAGATTAATCTATCATTTTTTTGAGGTTGTGGATTTAATAGTAATTAAATGATTATGTTATCTTTAAATGAGAAAATTTAGATTCCCTGTGTTGGTATATTAAATAGAATTTTCTTAGACTTTTTTCCAATTTTTAGTTCATTTTTATTTATTTTTTTCACCATTACTATTGTTTAAGACTTAGTCTCTTAGTCAAACTTTGTTTCCTCTTACTATCCTCATAAAAACAATACACAAAATATAAAAAAGAGTAAAAAGTCAAAAAATATTTTCACCCATTATTGACAACAGAGATGTTGTTTTGAAATTTGGTCACTTTTACTTAATTTTAATCCTTCTATTTGGTTCAACCCTACTTACCACTTTTCTATAGTTTTTAATAGTTTAAAAAATAATTAAACATTGACATGGTTCAAACCAAAACATACATGAAAATGTAGTTATTACCCATAATAGTGATTTTAACAAAGAATATTCAATAAAGAGGTTATAAAATATTATAATTATGTCATATATGGTATGATATATATGAGTATAGTTATTTATTAGATTTATAATAAATATATATTTATTATATATGAGGTACAAACATGTATGAAGAAAGTTGGACCTAAGGTATTAGTTTTCTTGTCTCACTTTTGTTTCTGTGAGACTTATTCCATATTCACCACTTACTTCTTCTGTTTGGTGTATATATTTCCAATTTGACATGTAATATCATGATTAAAGTTATGTTAATTATATTTTAAATTTTCATTTGATTTTATTCTTTCATGGGTCTTAATATTCAAAAGTTACCAAAGTGGTAAGAGTGTAATTCACAATCTCATCATTATTCGAGATTATTTTTATTTAAGTCTCCTCTGGGGAATATTTCTGTTATATATCCTTATTTTCTAAAAATGTTTTCAAAAATGTTTTTACTATTGTCATATGGTTTTTAAAATTCATTTTTACCCATATTTTACTTTTAAAATATTTTTAAAATGAATTTTCCTGTCGTTTTCTAAATGAGGTAATTTTTGATTTTTTTACAAAAGTGTGAACATAATGTTTTGTTAACTTATACAACATCAATGTATTTTTTGAACTTCATGAATAATATTTTTTTTTAAATATTAATTTAAAAATTTCAAGGTTTTTTTCAAAAAAATTTCTTTTATAATTGAGAAACTTTAAAAAAAAAAGTTATTTCAAAGTGAAAAGTGTATTTTCCTCAAAAATTTTCCAATGATCTTTTTTAATGTATTATCATCTATGTCAAAATCATTTGTTGAATCCAATTATTTACTAATTTTATTCTATTATGATACCATCTACCATATTTTATTGGATGGGTTATAATCAATTTTACATAGGATGTACTATTTTGATACCATTCTCTATATTACCTTAGATGGTTTATGATTATATTTGTTGAGTGGCGTAATTATTAACATTTCATATGATAGCTTCAACATAAATGTTTATATTGATTATGTTTCAAACCTTCAATAAGAGGAATTGATAAGAATTATTAATTAATGAGAGGGGCCTACTATATCCCCTAAATGAATCAGTAGGTCTAATGAGACAAACTAGATTGAGTTTTTCCTGAGGCCTTACCCATTTGTGTAGATGTCAAGACCGAGGGCCTTGATGGTATTTTCAGATGTCCTGGCCAATGCCTCAACGATACGTTTCAGGTGTCTGATATTTTTCATCCCACTATTATGAAATTATATATTTATGTCCATGTGATTATTTTATTATTTGTGATATCCATTGATAAGTTTCTAGCTCATGTGATTACTTATATGGCATTATTTTATCATCATTTATTATTTCTATATTATTTATGCCTTATTTTGATTCTGCTATATGTATTACCTTACTAAGTATCTAGTCTAACCAATTTCTTATGTTTATTTTCCCTAGGATACCTATCAATAAATTATGATTGATATGTAGGGTTATAAAAGATTTAAACATCGTGTCATCAAATAAAAAATAATGTTTTATTTCATGTTTTCAAATCTATTTTGAAATTCAAGTATGTATCACGTTTTCCAATACTTCTAAACTATTTAATCCTTTAGGATAAAATTCACTAAATCTAGTGTAAATGTAATAAATTAACCACCAGATCATAGATACTGGGATTAGAGTCTTTACACAGAGGAAGAATATCATATCTTATTCAGGTTCAGAGGACTTGTGTTATCAATGATTATCACTTCAAGAGGAGTAGACCAACATCCTAAATTTATATTTTGAAGTTATATCGTTCATTATTATTAGTAAGTTATAGGATAATTATAACAAGTTAATACCATTTCTCTTTATTTTATTGATAATAAATGGATAGCTACGTGTGTGGGATAACAACCATGATATATTGATGTACCACCCTGAGATTTTTTAATTTATTTTTCTTTAAATTAAAACTTTGTTTGATGCAATTCTCCACACCAAAAAACAAAATAAAATGTATTGTGGAAAATTAGAATAAAATTATAAAGAAAATTTAATAATAGTTAAACCTATAGTAAATAAAAATATTATAATAAATTTAAAATTCATGCAAAATATGATTATAAATACTTTATGATTTAAAATGGGATTTTTCAATAAAAAAGTTTTTATTTATAAATTTTATATTATTTGAAAAGATAAATTTATAAATTTTAGAATTTTAACTTTTAAAATGAATTTAAGTTTTTTAATCCATCATATCAAAATTTTCATAATATGAGTTTTTGAGATCTTTTTAAAATAATTTATTTTAGGTGGATAGTGAATAATATAGACTTTGCTAATATTGTCACTTTTATGACATTATCATAATACAAGAATGAAATAAAAGTTTTTGAAATATTTTTAATGTAAAATATATATATTGAAAAATTAAAATAAATTATTTAAAAATAATATGTTGAAATCATAAATCCCATGTTAAGCGTTTTGGAAACATAAGCAATATTTTACTATCAAAATTGTTTTTATTCGCTTATATTAAAAACTAATTTTTTTATCACTTGTAGAAAATAAATCTAAAAAATTAAAATACATATTTTAGATTTAAATTTTAATATTAAATAATAAGTTCAATTTAATGTTTGTTGAAAAAATTATGATTACTGAGATGAAAGTTAATTACCATAATAATAGTGAAACGGTTATTTTCAAAGAATTGTTTTCTTAATGTTGTGTAATTTTATCTCATAAATTAATTTGATATATTTGATATAATTATTTTTATGTTATGTTTAAACATGTATAGAATTATATTATCACTATTTAAATTGTTAATTAATTTATATAAGATTAAAAACATTTAATAGTAAAATAAAATTCTTCTACAAATCAGTTTTTCCAAAAATTAATTGTTTTAATTTTAAAGTGAATTTTCACTTATTTAGAAATTAAGTTAAATTATATTGAGATTTTATTTAGGGTTATAAAATCAAAATATGGTAATAAGGGTTACCTTATATATTTTATTAAAATATATATTACTTGGTTAAAAACTAATAATCAAGGTTGAAACCAAAATAGAAAAATGTAAACATATAGTGTTAAAATATTTATGTTTAATAAATGTTTAAAAATGAGTTGTATATAATTTCATGGCCTTATATCACCTCAAAATTCATTATTTACCACTTTTTATGCACTGACACTTGAAGAGTCTCATTCTATTATTTAAAAAGTATTATGTATTTATAAAAGTTCCAATTTTTGTCACTTATAAAAAGGGTAAAAGTATTAACATGTTAAAAAAATATTTCTAATTTACTTTTTTTATATTTTTATTGACAAATAATTTTCTACACCCCATTATTTTCCATTTTTGAGTGTCATTGACATGTTAAACATGTTCTTTCTTTATATTAAGTTCAAATATTTAAAAAATCCCATTCTCACCACTTACAAAAGGGGTCTCTCACAACGGCTTATAAACACTCCAGAATTTCAATTTTCTATTGAAAATATACCATATTTACTTCCATTAGAATCATATTTCAATTTATTATTCATATGTACATAATATTTTAGGTTAATTATTCCATTTCCAATGAGTAAAACCCATGTTCTTAATAATATTTAAGCACTTAGTGTTAGGAATTAAATTAAGGGGTTTATTATCTCAAAATTAATTTCTTGAGAAATATTTCATATTTTACACCATGATATATTTAATAAAATGTTATTACTACCAAATGGATGTGTTTTTATCATATTAAATTAATTAACAGGTTCTGAAGAGACATACCATGTTATCTTTTTAAATGGATTTCGATTAAAAAAGATACCAAACTTGAATGGGTTTTTGTTAACTCAACTCCCTTTACTGAGTTATAATGATTATTGTTAAACTTATTTATTTATATATTGGTTTCTAATATTATAATATTTTATTTCATGGTATATTATATTCCTCTTAGAAGGGAAATGAACTTATCATTCATATATTTTACATTGATAGAATCTCATTCTCAAAAAGTATATCATTGTTGAGAATAATTCTAATCATCTTTAATGACAGTCTCCCTTCCTTTTACACATTTCCCTTTAATACCAAAGTCATAATTTTATTGTGGAAACCCGATCTAGTGTTTTCTCAGGTCACCTTCATATTTCTCTTCACCTATTATTGAAAAATAATTTCTGTTAATCTTTTTACCATGTGAGTTCTCAACAATGGTATTTAATTATATTTAAAAGGTTTTCCTTTCAAGATCATATGTTTTATCTTTCAATCCATACTTCCTCTAAAAATATTTATATATATTTTTCAAGGATCCATTAATAAATATTATTTTTTTAAAGTAAACATTTTCAAATAAATTCACATCACATTTTTTAAAACCTTTATACACTTTTCATGGCCTCATTATTGAGATTTCTAATGATTTTTAAATGAATTCTTTTCAATTTATCAAAAGTGATATTTTTGAAAGTTTCTCATAATATAATCTTCTATGAAAAAGATGATATTTTTTCTATAATTACACCATTTTTGTTTATATTTCATTTTCATGTTCATCTCAAAAAACATATTTCCTTGGGATGTTATTTTTCATGAATGTCCCATTAAATTACTTATGAAATACTATTTTCGGTGATTAGAATTTTGGGTATCAATATATCTAGATTATGAAGTCATTTTTTATACCATTTATGGTTGTATGAAATCCAATTTCTTTACATTGGTTCTTTATAATAAAATAAATGATTATCTTTAAGTGGAACAAACAAACACACACACACTCTCTCACATACACACATATATGATGGGTGGGGTTCTCCATCACCCTCCAATGAATTGTTTAACTGTTTTTATTTCATGAGATAATTAATTTGTGTGTGAGTTTATTTTTAGATATCTATGCTCACAAAGATTGGGTGTAAGTGTAATTACTTATTACTTATGCTCATAGAGACTTTGTGTGAGCGTATCTACAGTTTGCTATGTTCATAAAAATTGTGTGTGAGTGTATTTTTGGTTATTTATTCTGAAAAATAAAAATAATGTATGTAATTTTAGTTATAAATTCTTACAAATATTATGTGTGAGTGTATTTATAGATATCTATACTCACAAAGTATGAGTGTGGAAATAATTGTGAATGGATATAATTTAGGTATTTCTATGCTTATTCTTATTATAAATTTCTATGTGATATTTGTATATTATGATACATGGATCATGATTATCATCTCATGTATCACACTCCTATTACATGGTACATATTTGTTTATTTGAGTTTCTATAGCCTTATATCATGATTTATAAATAAATATAATTGTTCAATGTTTTATTAATTAGATATTCCTCTCGTGCTCATGTTTTCTAATATTATTATGATATATCCCTTTGATGACTTATTAATAAGTTTTTCCTTATAGATATTTTGATCTCACCCATTTCTTAGGTTTTTATTCCGTAGTTTATAATGATTAGTATAAGCTAGGAAATGTGTATAAGGGAATTTAGTACAGTGTGATTAGGGAGAAATTTTAGCAAGTATCATAAAATGGGTTTATTATACAGTTAATCCTAAAAGGAACTAAAACTTCTATTATTGGTATTGTAATATTATTTTGAGATATAATGTCTAAAATCTAAAAAAAATGTGTAATATATGAATGTTTAACTTGGGATATCTCACATGGTGTCAAAGATAGTTTGTAAAGTATCTATTTTTATCACTGGACATGTGAGTGTGGGTCTGGAGAACCTTAGTTGGTATTAAGGAATGGTTTTTTTATTTTTGAGGATTAGTGTATTTATTTTGGGATTAAAAAGGGATAAATTTATTGAAAACCCTAGGGATATGTCTAAGTTATAGCATAAATATAGGATAATATCCTGATGTTTCAATGAATTTGAGAGTATACAGTTCTCATAATAGTTAATTATTTGTTTGTATATTGGAATGTAGATATGTATTAGACACATATATACCTAGGTACAATCACCATAAAAAAGGTTAGTTGAGTATCAACTCAATCTTCACTCTATTACATGATGAGCGGTCCTAAGACTGAACACTTAGTTAGACACTCCTGGGGGATATGCTTTGATTAGTTAATATTCTATTTATGAACCATAATGATGGATTTAAATACCTAACTAGTTTTTATATATAACTTAGTAGGGATGTAATATATTGAAACATATATTGAACCCAGAATGATATAGGTTAATCAAAAAGATAACCTAATGAGCTCATAAATTAATACATTTTGTGGTTGAGTCTTCCATGGGATTATTTATGAGAATTATTTTAATATGTTAATTTTTTATTACTTATGAAAACCCCTTTTGGTTTTAGTAATGTTTAGATAAAGGAGATACTATGTAAATAATGGGTGTGATGGACAAAGTGGTCATTATCATAAGGAGAAATCATATGAGATATAATATAGTTTTGAAAATATTATGGTCATTCTCACCCAACTATCTTTAGTTGTTTTCAATAACGTAAGTCATTTTAAACATCCAAACACAAAAAATAATAGAAGTATATAGTATCATAGAAGTTAATTTGATAAAGACTATGGAGGGATACAGATTCAACCTCCAATGTGTCTAAAAGGTGGGAAGAATCACTTAAGGGAAAAATTAAATGGAACAAGGAAATGTTTCAAGTGTGGAAGGAATGTTCATTAATCTCATGATTGTGGAAGATTAATGAAGATGTTAGAAAATACAATAGAAGGTATAATAATCCTAACTAATTCTCTACCCACTCTTAAATGATTCAAATGAAAAGAATTTGGGAATTATAAAAATATATGTAAAAATTCAAGGGTTAACAAGGATAATGGGTAACAATAACCTCCATAACCATGAGAATAAGGAAAATATAAAGTAGGTCATGATAATGAAGTGAATCTTGATCATTACGTTACATTTATCTCACACCCACGAGTTGTGAATGACTTGTTCTATTTTGATTCTATGAAACCTAGTGAATGTATAACTTTTTATAAGAGCATTAAATACCCACCCCGATGATTTAATTATCAGATTAAATTTATAGTTGTGTTATTATTATATTCTAGGTGTAATTTTATTGTATTTTTCTTTGTTAAAATCCTAATATACTTCATTTATGTTAATTTAATGTTATTTTAGAAATGGATTAGTTCTATCCAATTAGAAAAAAAATTATTTAGAATAAGGAGATCACATTTTATATCAATATATTGTATTCTATCAATGTAAGTATGATTATGAACAACCTTTATAATCAAATAATATAACGTAGGTCTTAATACCATATAATATTATACTTTTGACTCAAATGGTTGGTGAAAATAAAAGTTAAATTTTAGGGATAAGCCTATTTTGAGGAAAACGATGTGTTTCCTAAGTTTGTAATGTTGATATACCTCTAGAAATTACATCCTATTTCATTTCTATATTTTATATTCCCTTAGGTATTTCCATTATTAGAAGATAATAAAAATATCAAGGATAAATTTTTTTCAAGAGGGCGAGAATGTAACACTCTAAGATTTTAGAATGTAGTTTTTTATAAATTAATATCGTGTTTGATAGCTTTCTCCACACGCAACACCAAAATAAAATAATTAGTGAAATATTAGATGAATACTATGATGAAAATATAAGAATAATAAAAACTATAGTAAATAAAAATATCATAGTCAATTAAAACACATAAAAAATAAGATTAAGAATACTTAACATTTTAAAAGGGCATTTTTCAATAAAAGAATTTTTCTTTTATATATTGTATTTTCATTTATAATATAAAATTATAAATTTTATAATTATATTTTTTACAATTAATTTAATTTTTTAATCTAAAATATTGAAATTAGTCCAATATGAATGTTTGATATTTTCCTAAAATAATTGATTTTCATGTGAATAGTGAAAAATGTCAATTTTTCCAATATCATCACTTCTTAGATATTAAATTAATATGATAATTACTTAAAATAATTTGAAACCATTTTATATGAAAAAAATTTATGAAGTAAATAATTTCTTTTAAAATGATATGTATAATTTATAAATTAATGTTAGTTTTTTTTGGAAACTTCAAAAATATTTTACTCTAAAACCCGTTTTTGTTCACTTATATTAAAAATAAGTTTTCATCACTTGTTGAAATAAAATATAAAAAATTTTATTTTATATTATTTATCAACATTTTTATATTATGTAATAAAATTAATTTTATTTTTTGGCATAAATATATGACTACTAAGACTAAATTTAATGACCATGAAAATGGTAAAAAAGATATATTCGATAAATTGTTTTATTAAAATTGTATAATTTTTATCTAATAAAATAATTTGAAAAATTTTATATAATTAATTTAATATTATTTTTTTACATGTAAATAAATATATTATGACAATTTTAATTTTAAATTAAATTAATATAATATTAAGAACACTTATTGGTAAAAACAATATTTTTCTACAAAATGGTCTTTCCATTTATAATATATTTTAATTTAAAAGATAAGTTTTTATGAATTAGAAATTGAATTAGATTATAGGGATATTATTTTTAGTTTTGGAACTAAAAAGTTTGGTTATTAGGGTTAACTTATTTTCTTTAATAAAATATAAATTACTTTTGTAAAAACAAGTTGCCAAGATAAAAACAAAAATAGTAAAATATAAAAATATAGTATTAAATGACTTTAAACATGTTTAAAACATATGTTAATATGATTGGTAGAGGATTGATCTACCTTATATCACCCCATAATTAATTTTTTCCAACTTTGGATCCTTTTACTCTTGAATAGTATCATGCCATCATTTTAAAAGCATTGAGTATTTACAAAAATTCTATTTTTTTATTAATTATAAAGGGGTAAAAGGATTAACATGTTAAAAACATATCCCTAGTTGATAAGTTGAGGTCTGGATCGAACAAACAACATCTCAAATCCATTATTTTCTATTTTTTTTCTCTTTTACTTGTGAAACATGTTCTCTCTTTATATTACATTGAAATATTTTCAAAAATGTCACCACTTATAAAATGCGTCTCTCACCACCCCTTCAATACCACTACCAAATATATATTTCCTATTTAAACCCCACTCTTTTTCCTCCCCTAGAATCCTATTTCACTTCCTTAATCTTATGGACAAAATATTTTTTCATAATTTCTTTATTTCTAAGGATTCCTCAAAGGGAAAACTCATGTTTTCAATGAGATTTAAGTGATTTAGTGGAAGGGGAGAATTATGGTAAGGGGATGTTTTTCTTAAGTTAAATTTCAGGATACATATTTCTTATTGTGAACTATATCATATTTAATATGAAGTGATTAATTTATAATTATTTTTAACTATATTCATTTAATTCATGAATTTTAATGAACTATACCATTTTCTGTCCTTAAATGGGGGGTTTTACAAAAGATAACAAAGTTGTAAGGTTTTTTGTTAACTCAACTACATTCATTGAGTTATAATTCTTCTTCTTAAACTAATTTATTTTAATATTTATTTCTTCCACCGTATGATTTTATTTCATGGTACATATTCTTCTACTCTAGTGTAAAATGTCCTTTTAATTCAAAAATTTTACTGTGATAAGATTTCTTCATAAAAAATAATATCATTATTGAGAATAATTATCATCCTCTTTAATGATGGTATCCCATCATTTTCCATATTTACCTTTCCCATTAATATTTTTATTTTCATGTGGAATCTTAATCATGTGTTATCTTTGGTGACATTCATATTTCTCTTATCCACTTTAAAAAATAAATTTTTTATTACTCTTTTTATGATGTAGGTTTAAAAAAATGGTATATTAATATATTCAAAAAATTTTAATTTCAGGATCATATGTTTTATATTCCACTCAAAATTTTCTCTAAAAGTAATTATATTATTATCAAGGATACAATATTGAAGATTATTTTTAAATATAACCATTTTCAAAATGTATTCACAACACTTTTTTGAATCCTTTTTTTTCTTTTCAAGACAACATTATTATGATTTTAAAGAATTTTTAAAATAACTTCTTCTTAAATTCTCAAAAGGGATATTTTATAAATTTGATGATAAATTCTTATTTTATAAGAATGTTCATAACTTTTTTATAAAAAATATTTTATGGTTTTGATTTCATTTTCATCATCATCATAAAAGGACTTATTTCCTTAGGAATTTATTTTCTAGGAATGACCCTTTAAATGCCTTATGAAATCCGGTTTGGGTTTGATTTTTTTGTATCAATATATCATTATTTTGAAGTCATTTTTTTATGATACCATCTTGGGGTGTATGAAACCCATTTTCTGTCCATGGGTTATTTATGATATGACGAATGATTAGATTTAAGTGGCACATATATGTATGGATGATGATGAGTGGGGTCCTATATATTCCTCCAATGCATTGGTTAATGATTTTTATTTCATGATATTTTTTATTAAGTGTGTGTGTTTTTGTAGTTAATTATGATTATAGAGATTGTGTAAGTTTTATTAGAGATTATAAATTCTCACAATGAGTATGCATGGTTGTATTTATGGTTTTCTATGCCCATAATGATTTTATGTGAGTGTATTTTTGTTTATCTATACTCATAAATATGGTGTAGGATTTTATTTTTGGTTATATATTCTCATAGATATTATGAATGAGTGTATTTACAATTAGTTATTCTCATAAAGACTGTATGTGGTCATAATTATAAATGGATAAAATGTTATGTTTTTGTGCTTATTATTATGCCACATTTCTATAGAATTTGCCTATATTATTCTCCATGGATCATAATTATCATCTCATGTATCACACTCTTATGGAAAGGTGTATGTTTACTCTTTTAAGTTTATATGGCCTTCTATCATGCCTTTTAGATAACTCTTATTGCTCCATGTTATTTTTAATGAAATATTCCTCTCATAATAATGTTTTATCATAAGATTATGATCCAACCTTTTGATAAAATTTTGAAATATTTTCCCTTAGTGATCATTTTAGATCACACCTTTCTTATGTTTCCATTATCCAGGTTATAAATATTATTATAAGCTATAAAGTGTTTTGAAGGGTATCTAATATAATGATATTAAACAAAAATGTTCTCATATACCACAAAACAAATTTTCTTAAGCAGCTGATCCTCAAGGAAACTAAACCTCATTTTTTGGGATTTTGATATTATTGAAATATTTAATTTTAAAAACCTTACAATAATTTATAATATATGAAAGTTTATATTGGGACATCTGATTTGGTATCAAAGACACTTTATAAAGTATGTTTTTTAGCATTAGAATAGGGAGTGTGGGTCTCAGGTGCCTCAACTGGGGATGTAATCATCCAAATTGGAGGAGAACCTTATTAAAAAAATCTTGGGGTTACTTTTTGTGTTCTTTACTACTTTATGTTCATGATTTATAATCAAAAGTGAAATAAAATATAAGATCCATTAACTAAAAAAGTAAATAGGTAAAGAAAGAGGAAAAATTTTAAAGTGATAAATCCCATCCCATACTAATTTACCCCCTATTGTCATGGTTATATTCTAAAGTGATCCTAACTATGGGTATCAAATTAGGTCACACCTCAAATTGGATTATAAAATTTGAAGCAGTTGGTTGAATATTTGATTACTATTTCTATTTATACAATGAAGTGAATACTTGGTGAAGAAGTATATGTTGCATATTTGAACTCTATTTTATATGATACTAAGGAGAACATGAAATAAAATAGATAAGGTGTTTTATAATTTATTGATCCAAATTGTTCATCTTCCAATACAAAGAGTAATAGAAAGAATAAAGAGTTGAAGAAGATGAAAAATGCCTCATCCAAGAAATAAGTGAAGAATGAATCTCTAATACTTGAATGAAAATAAAGTTTAGGTTATGTTATTTTATCTATTTTTAGTATAACTCTTAAAAGAACTTGTGATGAAGGGACATCCCTGTTGAGTAAACAGGAAGAAGAATCAATTTCTCTATACTATAATTGCAATAATGAATAGTCTTACTGGGAAGTTATATAACTATAAATTCAATATACTACCAATGATATAGATGATAAATCCATCCCAAGTGGATTATATTATTTTCATAAGGAGCGCGTAACTAAATTTTCTTGTAAAAACCATCTTCAAGAAGAACCATGAATCACTAGGATTGAACACATATCAATAAACATAAAATTTTAATTCACTATTTCTTTGAAATATATTATGTATAATTTTTCTAAATAAACGGTTAAAGATATTTGTGTTATACTCATAGGGAACCAAAATAAGATCACTAAGCTTGAAGAAGAGTCACAAAATTTGAGAAGTCATTAGAAGAAGTGAAATATTATGTATGGATCATCGAACATATAGGAACCAAATGATAAATGATAAATGAACATGAAGAAATATTCTCATGTTTTTATAATGAGTTTCTTAATTAAATTAAAGAAAAATATAATTCCATAAAATATTTTGATGAAAAATATCATGCACCAGAATAAAATTAGAAGGCTATAATTGATACCAAGAATTATCAAATTAAAATTAATGTATAAAAGATCAAAAAACTTGACAATTTTTTTCATAAATGAAAGAAAATTCATAAAGATTAAGTTTAAAATATTAAGGAATAATGATAAGAAATATTTAAATTAGTGGTGGATGACTTTAAATGTCTTGATCCGGAAGTCAAACTAGAAAATTCAGAAAATACTAAAGCTGAGTGTCCAAAACAAGATGATATGATAGATACTACCACATATACTTTTAAATATGAATCTTATACTAAAACATTATTCATAGTGGAAATAATATCTTGAAACATTCTCAAGATAAATCATTAGTAGTATCAAAGTAATAGGTACCATCTACTTTCATAAATAATGGATTGTTTTTGTTGTTCTATGTATAGTGTAGGTTCAAAATCAAAATTTAAAAAACTATGAATGAAGAAAAGTGTTAAAGTACTCACCACTACATATATATTGAAGGAATATAAGCATAAAATATGATTCTCTAATAAATAATACCATATAAAGAATAAAAATAAATAGAGATAAAAATCATTTTAATCAAGACAGACATTTATTCAAAATAAGTGATCAATATTTTACAGCTACTGTTGGTGTTGTGATGGATTTAAGAACATGGAATTTGATTTTCAGTAAAATATGTCAATATTTTAATTTCAATTAAATATTATATTAATATGGAGGAAATAAGTAATGAATAAAATACAACCACAGAATGGGAAGATTCTTCCTGTTATAAACAAATTTTAAATTTTGAAGTGCCTCTGTGATAATGTTAATTGTAGTGGTCACAGTGAAGAGACATGCATGTATAAATCATTCAAGTATATATATAAAAAAAATGATAAAAAAAGACCATAAAATAAGAATAATGAAGACATGTTAGATTTAGGAAGGAAACATATGAATGAAACTAAAAAGGATATTCCCTAAAAGTTAATAAAAAAGACAAATCGGTCAACCTTGGGTAAGTAATAGAAGAAGAATAATATTTAAAATAAACCCAAAATATTCAAAAGGACTTATAAATGAAATAGAATAAATAAATTATTTTGTGATATAAGTGGTCACACAATGGACCATTTTAAGTAGGCCATGGATATCTCAGTGTATTGGGAACATATAAATCAATAAATAAAACAATAGTCTAAGAGAAGTATGAAGGGACTCACGTAGTGAATAAAAATTATTGGATTCCAAGAAGAAATAAAATCATATTTTGTACATTCCAAATGATTTATTTTAAATTTTTATAGTTTAAATGGAAAGATAAAATAAATTTATTGATGCACAATAGAAAGAAATTTATAAAGGTAAACATAAAGTTCCACATGAAGAAATTGAATTTCATGAGAGATTGTAAAAAAATTATGACCAAATAACTTCAAGAATACTATTTGAAAGGTTAAAGGTAGTTGGATATATCACTGGTGATTTCTTGTTTATAACACCATCTCATAAATAAACCCTAAATAATATTTAGAAATTACCAAGTGATATATGTACCTTGATTTCTAGTGAAAACAAGAAAGTTACACACAATTTTGTTGATGAAGAAAGAGAAAAATTCCATGTTTCTCAAAATAATCTTGAAAGGAAGAAAAATCACATAGAATAAGAAGTAAAGTAGTCTCATGGTTGAGATAAAATTAGTATCATTTTTTCTCATACTGATCAACAAAAGAGATCCACCTTATTCCTATATAAATTTTGTTTTTTCTTTAATTGTAGGTAATCATGGATATGAATATATTGAAAGAGATAAATAATAATAGAGATTATGTTGTTATATTTGTGTAATGAATAATAATTATAAGATATATGGAGGTCACCATCCAAGTTTTATATAGCTATTGATATTATAAATATTTGTTGTTTGAAAATATTAGAGATAAATATTAACAAAGATAAAAAAACATCATAACTGATCAATAAATTTTAAGTCTCTATCTTGGTATGATATATTATTTTATATCTTGAAGAATAATTTGTAATAAACCATGATAAATTGATTTTTGAGACTATTCCATGAGGGGGAGTGTTAATTAAATTCTTAGAACATTATATTTTCATGAAAAAGATAATATATATAGAAGGTTATTATCAAAAAGTCATTGATGGGGTATATGTGCATACTCTATCATCCATATTCATAAAAAGAATGAAGTATAAACTTATGGGTGGTGGGAATTCATGTAAATTAATGCCATGAATACAATGAAATTTCTGGATGATGTTTTAGGGATGAATTCATAAACATTGTTTTTCTATTACAATTGAATGTTTTTAACCTATGTATTGATAATAGTGCATGAATTTTATAAAGAATGTTTCTTGTGAATTTTTGTTAACAAGTCACATAATCCAAATATTTATTCATATATTCTATTAATTTATTTCATTCATTTTCTATCAAAATGGGAACTATTTAACAATCACTAAAGAAGGAAACAATTTGTTCTATATCAGTTGGTATCATATTCAGAATTGATAATGGACAACATTATTGCCTAAATTAGCCTCCTTTTATTAATTTTCCATTTTTGTCTTAGGAAATAATATTTCTAGGGTCAAACCTATATAGAGGTCCTTGATCATGTTTGACCTTGGATCTGTGATATCGAAAGGTTCTTGGTGTTTAACTTATTACTAATATTTTTGACAATTTTTATGGTAAATATCTTCTACGAAAGAGATTCACGATTCTAGAGGATTTCGAAATAGAAGATGTTCATATCTGAGAAGGAAGGATGGTGATGGAATGATGGTATTGGTGGATGTCTTGTTATGGAATAATTTTTAAAATAATAAAAAAGAAAATAATTAGATATTTGAGTTTTTAATAGGGAATTTTTTTGTTATATCCTTCAAAATGAATTTTAATTAAAGTATCATGAATTTATTTCAAGATATATTTACTGTGCGGTTAAAGTACAAGACTTAAGATATTCTATATATAATCACACATGGGTTCAAACCCCACAAAAAACAATGAGTGATTAATTTTTTGAAGAATTTTTCATATGCTCATTAGGGCTCCTTACTCCACCCCTCCCCACTTTCTTCTTCCTCCCTCCATGAGGGTATGATTGAATCTCTATAGAGGCGACGTTAGACATGGTGACAAGTCAATGATATTCTTTGACCAAGGGAATTATCAACAAGACCTATGGTTGGGGAAACCAACATGGAAAGGAAAATCATCTACCAATATCATCCCTTACACCTCCTTACTATAATTCCACCATCCTGCTCTTCTCCATACTCCTAAAAAATAGAACAATGAATATTAAGTAGTTTATACATGTTCCATTTACTCTTCTTATTAATTCTTGATTCCTACTTCTTCTATTAGATTCCTTTTACCCTTTATAACTTCTATTTCATTACATTATAAAAACTATAATCCATGTATTTAGCTTTCTTAATTTTCATAACTACACATTTTTTTCTTTAATAACCCATTCATTGGACTATGGTTGTACCACTCCCAAAATTTTCATAATAACATTTTCCTCAATGAAGATATTATTTTATAGGACTTTCAGGTAAAAACACTTATATTTGAAAACTACAAATAAATTTAAAGGACATCTATTATTGAATTTAAATAATTCACGCTACATCATTGTTATTTTTGTTTCCTATATATAAAAAGACTACTAAAATTCATATTCTACCTCATTTAACCAACTGGTTTTACCTCCCCTTCTCCAATGATGCATAACCGAGGTAATTTCAAGCCAAATGACATGTTTTTATTTCATTTTAGCTATAAATTTATCATAATTACTATTAATTTTTTTTACAATTTGTATTGATATAAAATTTTTAGTTCTCTATGTATCATGTGTTTTTGGTTTGAAGGATCATATTTATAGGTTTTTGTTATGTGGTGATTTTATTTTCATGTTTTTTCTTAGAAAATGATAATTCTAGGTATGTCCATGTATGAGGGACCTAAATCATGTTTGGCCTCATATTGGTGATTACTAGAGGCAAATGGTGTTGTGGTTATTGTTTCGGTTGTCTAGTATTTTCATGGTGATAAGATGATTTGATAGACTCATGGTTCTAGTGGAGTTATTACTAACTGATGTGCTTATTAGTTATGGTATGATGCTGATCCTATGATGAGAGGTATGCAAGTGGTAGAATATTTAAAATAATAAAAAAATAATTACATATTTGAGTTTTTAATAGGGGATTTTTTTGTTATCTAATTCAAAAGGAATATAAATTAAACTACCATCAATTTTTTTTCCAGTTGGTTTTTCTGAATTTTTATGGGCGGAGACTTATGATCTTTGTAATACAATTTTGGGTGGTTTTGAACCCAACATCTAGTAGCGAGTGATTCATTTTTTTAAACTTTTCAATATTCTCAATAGTGTTCCTCACCTTACCCATCCCCTACTGACTTATTCCACCCTTTGGGGTACATTTGATACTCTATGGTGGAGATGTTCGAAAAGGTGATGTGTTGATTCTATGTTTAGCCCTAGGGAAATCCTAGCAAGCAACTACTATAGGAAAAATTTGGGGTAAGGGAAAGCATCTACCCACCTCCCCCATTCAATCTTCTTATTGTGATTCCATTATCTTCCTCTTCTCCCTATACCCAAAAAATGGAATGATGAATAGTAATCAACTTTATCCATGTTCTATTTTTTTCCTATTCATTTCTAATTCCCAACCCCTAATATTAGAGTTCTTTTCCCATTTCATATTTTATTTCATTTCTTTGAAATTACTGTAATCTGGGTCTTCAGCTTCCAACCCTTTCATAAATTCTATTTTATTTCATTAATGGTTGATTCAAATGGACTATGGTTGTACCACTTTTATAATTTATAGTACAAAATTTTCTATTGAGAATATATTATTTGTAGTGCTATTCATGTAAAACCCCTCAAAGCTAAACACTTCTACTAAATTTGAAGAATACATATTTTTGAATTTAAAGAATTCTTAATTTATCATTATTATTTTGATCACAAACATATTAAGGGAATCATGAAATTCATCTTTTACCTCATCACATCCATTGGTTATTCCACCCCACTCCCCATGATACATAACTTATGTAATTTAAGACCCAATCCCATGTTTATATCTCACTCAAACTTGTAGTTCATAATATTTTTTTTTATTTTTTACATTCAATATTTATATGATCTTATTAGTTATCTTTGTATTAAGTGTTTTGAATTTGAAGGATTACATTTCTATATTTCTATTATGTGGTGTTTTAATTTTCATGTTTTTCCATAGGAAATGGCGTTTCTTGGGTTTTCCATTTCTAGAGGTCCTCAATTGTGTTTGACCATAGATTGGTGATACCCAGAGGCACCTAGTGTTCATATTATCACTACTATTTTAAGGTATTTTTGTAGTGATGAGATTCTATGATGGATATTTATGGTTATGGTGGATTTTGTGATACCTAACATGCATGTCAGAGAAGTAATGATGATGATGGTGTGATTGGATTGTTTTATCCCTCTAGGTGGAATAAATTTTAAAATAATTAAAAAAGAAAATAATTATATACATGAGTTTTTTGTAGGGGATATTTGTTGTTTTATCTCATTCAAAAATAATTCTAATTAAACTATCATAAATTTATTCAAAGCTAGGTTTACTGAGTGGTTATGGGAGAAGACTAATAATATTCTTAATAAAATTGTGGGTTGGATCAAACCCCAATAAAATTAGTGAATGCTTCATTCTTTGAAAATCCTTTGTATCCTCATTAGTGTTCCTCACACTACCCCCACTAGCTTCTTTCCCCCATGATGGGGGTGCACATGCAACTCTACAGTGGCGACATTTGACATGATGAGGAGTAAAATCTATGTTTCTCCTTAGTAAAATCCCAGTCATACCTTGGGATATGGAATATAATGATTCATGGGAAATCATCCACCCATCTCCTCCCTTCTACCTCATTTCCATGATGTCACCTAACCCACCTTATTTTTACTCAATGAAAATGGAATGCTGAATAATAAATAGGTTTATTCATGCTGTATTTCCTCTTTATCTTCATTTATATTTTATTACCTCTTATGTTAAATTTATATTCCCTCATTTTCTTTAATTTTGTTTCCTTGGAATCACTAAATTTTGGGTCTTCATCTTCTAACCATTTCATAGATTTAGATTTTCCATATCAATGGTGGATTCTTCCACACTATGGTTGTACTAATTATATAATATTTAGCATTTTTTCCTTAATAAATATAATAATTTAAAGGAATTTCAGGGGAAAACCCTCAAATATGAAAATTCTTGTTAAATTAGAAGATTACCTATTGATAAATTTGAGAATGAATTCTTCATAATTCTTATTTTGTTTTACTAAAAATAATGAGACACATAAAATTTAGTTTCCACCCCATTTTCTCTACTAGTTGTGCCTCCCTTCCCCATAGATGTAGAAATGAGGTAATTTCAAACCCAATACCATGTTTGTATCACAATATACCATTTAATTTATCATAATTTTTTTTTCAACTTTTACAATAATTATTTATATGAACTTCGTTGTTCTCTCTCTATATTATGTTTTATGTTTTAAAGATGACGTTTCTTGTTTTTTTTCTGCAGTGTTTTCAATTTCATGTTTTTCCAATGGAAATTATTTTTCAAGGACCAACCCTTATCTAGTGGTCGTCAATCATGTCCACCATCGACTTGGTGAAACCCATAAGTTCCTGGTGTTGTACTTATTTCTATTACTATCAAGGATTTTTAGGGTGATGAACTGCTATGATAGAGATTCACAGTTTCAATGGAGTTGGCACTGACTAATGTGCTTCTCAGAGAAGGAAGGATAGAAATTATGTTATGGTATGGGTGGATATCTCTAGGTGTTATATTTTTTAAAATATATTTTTTTAAAATTAAATTTTTGAGTTTTTAAAAAGATTTTTATCACATTCAATAATAATTTATACTAAAATACCATAAATTTATTTCATGCATGTTTTCTCAATTAGTTAAGGTTGAGGACATAATATATTCTTCATATAATATTATGTGGGTTCTAACCCCATAGAAAATATTGAGTACTTCATTTTTTAAAACTTTTTAACATTTTTATTAGGGTTCCTCATCCTCCCACCCCACTCTACTAGATTCTACCCCCTAAAAGGGGTATGATTACTGATCTCATGTGGTGACAATCTATATGGTGAAGATTCCATGAAATGCTTGGCTATGGGGTAAGCTCAATAATTCTCTGGTATTGGGAAACTAGTAGGGAATGGGAAATCATCGACCCATCTCCTCACTTCTACCTCCTTACTATGATACCACCTACCATGTCTCCTCCCCACTGCTCACAAATGGAATGATGAATAGTAAGTAGCTTTATCCAGGTTTTATTTCCTCTTATAGTTTATTTTTGATTCCCTTCCTATGATATTAGAGTTCATTTCCCATTTATGATTCTATTTTATTTCCTTGGCATCCCAACAATATGGGTCTTCAGCATCTAACCATTTTATTGATGTAATCTTTTTGATTTAATGGTGGATTTAATCAATCTATGGTTTACCTGTTCTATAATTTTCTGAGTTACATTTTCTTTAATGAAGATAATTTTTGCAATTATTTTGAGGTAAAATCCATTTAAAATAAAGACTCTTGCTAAATTAAAAGAATAAATGCCTCTTAATTTGAAGAATACATGCTACATCATTATTATTTCAATTTATTATATTTGAAGAGACTCTTACAATTAAACTTTTACCTCTTCACCTTCACCTTTCGTTCTTATCTCCCCCTATGATTCCCAAATGATAAAATTTTAAAACCAATCCAATGTTTTTCTTTCACTCTACCTTGAAATTTATCATAATTATTGTTATTTTTAAAATAATTATTTATATGAATTTTCTATTTCTCTATATATCATGTTTTTTATGTTTGAAGGATTTTATTGATATATTTTTTTATGTGGTGTTTTCATAGTCATGTTTTTATTGGGAAATGATATTTATAGGGTTGGACATATCCAGTGGTCCTCGATCATGTTTGAACTCATCTTGGTGATACCTAGAGGCGTATGTTGTTTCACTTCTTGGTACTGTTGTTGATGATTTTCATGGTGAGTAGATGATATGATGAAGATTAATGGTTTTTTGTGGAGTTAGTGATGGATGGCATGCATATTGGAGAAGTTAGTCTAGAAATTGCATGATGGGATGAGTTCATGTCTCAAGGAAAAGGATTTTTTTAAAATGGGAAATTTGTTTTGTTATCTCATTCAAAAGAAATTCAAATTAAAATATCATAAATTTATTTCAATTTAGTTTGATTGAATGGTTAAAGGGAAAAATTAAGATATTAGGAATACAATTGTGTATGGGTTTGATCCCCAAATCAAGAAGTGAGTGCTTAATTTTTTTGAAACTTTTTTTATACTCATTAGGGTTTCTCATCCCATCCAAACCCCCAATGGATTCTTCCCCATTCCATGGGTGTATGATTTATTCTTTCCACTGGTTATGTTTAACATGGTTAGGAGTCGACACTATGATTAACCTTGAGTAAATCCCAACAAGACCCTTAGATAGGGAAACCACTGGGGCATGAGAAATAATATACCTATATCCTCCCTTATACTTCCTCATAGCAATGCCACCTACCTCCTCTCCTCCCTACTCCCAAAAAATAAAACAATGAATAATAATTAGCCTTATTTGTGTTATAATTATTCTTTATATTAATTTTTTATTCCATACCTCTACTGTTAGATTTTTCTTCCCATTCCTAATTCTATTTTATTCCCTAAGATTCACTATAATTTGGGTCTATACATTCCACCCCTATCATAACTGATTTTTTTAATTTAATTGTGGATTTATCAAGACTATGTTTTTATCTATTCCAGAATTATTAGAAAAAAAATTTATTTAATGAAAATATTATTTAAAAGTATTTTAAGGTAAAAACCCTAAAATATAAAAACTCTCAATGAATTTGAATAATTCCCATTGTTAAATTTAAATAATTCCTATTGCATCATTGTTATTTTGGTTATCTACATATGCTGAGACTCCTATATTTCAGATTAAACCTCATCACCTCTAATAGATGTCCCTCCCTACCTTCTATGATGTATAAAAGAAGTAATTTAAAACCCAATCCCATGTTTTTCTATTACTATACCCAAATATTTATCAAGATTGTTGATATTTTTTACAATAAGTATTTATATGAACTTCTTTATTCTCTCTATATATTGTTTTTTTATGTTTTAAGGATTGTATTTCTAGATTTTATTGGGTGGTATTTTCATTTTCATGTTCTGTTAGGTTAAATGGTATTTCATGGTTCAACCCTAACATGTAGCCCTCAATAATGTTTTTCATAAGCTTGGTGATATCTAGAGGCACCTGGTAATGTGATTCATGTTTCCATTGTCGAGGATTTTCATGGTGAAAAGCTTTTATGATAAGATTCACAATTTTGGTGAAGTTGGCACTGGCCAACATGAGTTTCTTAGAAAGAAGGTAAATGATGGCATGATGGGATGAGTGCACGTCTCAAGGTGGAATATTTATTTAAATAATTTTTAAAAAATTATATATTTGAGTTTCTAATAGATTTAATTTGTTTTTTAATATCATTCAACAAAAATTGAAATTGAACTACCATAAATTTATTTCAATATAGTTTGACCAAATTGTTAAGGGAGAATGCAAAAGATTTTATATATAATTGTGCACGGGTTCAAACCCCACATCCAATAGTGTGTGCTAAATGTTTTTGAAAACTTTTAACATGTTCATTATGTTTCCTCATATAAGAACCCGGTTTTTTCTACGAAAGACTTTGGAATATTCTTGATAATATTCCAGGGCAGCGCCTTCAGACGACGTGCGATTCCGAGCCCCGGAGTGGCCGGAATTAAATTTTCAGTGCGTTCACACTGGAAACGCTAAATAAATGGGATAACTCATAAACGGTGCTTCAGATCAGAGATCTGAGTGTATGGATGGGTCCGGAATGGGGTTTTTACCCTAGGAACGGCACAAAACATGTCCGTGCGGGATGTTTGGACCCCTCGCCCGCTTCTGGAATGTTAAACGGATAAATTAATTAATTAATTTATTCATTTAATGGTGAAACTCAAGTATCTCTTAAACGGTGGCTCGGATTGAAAAACCGAGGGAACTGTTGAGTTCAGAGCGTGCCGTTTACCCTAGGAGGGGTATAAGTTTCGTAGGCGCGGGCCGTTTGTGAAAAATGGCTCCAGGGGCGTTTTTGTAATTTAGCGGCTTCAGACGTTAAATTTTATAACTTTTGAATGGGGTCTCAGATTAAAATTCCGAGACCACCGTTGTGCTCGAGAGGCGGTGTTTACCCTAGGGGAGGCTTAACCTCGACCCCGTCGAGTGTTTCGGGCACGGGATAAATTGGGGGTTAAATTAATTAAAAATTTAATTAATTTCTTTTATTTAAACCTTCCTCCCCTCCCCTCCCTTTGTTCTCCCCTAGTAACCCCCCCCCCTCAAGGAAGCCCCTCAAGCTCCCTCTCCTCCTCCACTCCAGCGAGGCAGATCCGACAAGGCGACGGCGCGGCGGCAGATCCTCCGTGAAGCTCCGGGCAACACCCAAGAGGTAGGAGGGTTTTGTTTCATTTTTATTTCCGAACCTCCGTTTGAGTTTGATTATATGCATCAATTTGTTGCTTGATCCTCGAAAAAATCCCATAATCATGTATTATATTTTATTCTCTTTCTGACGCATCTTTCGGATTTCAATTTCGAGTCCCGAGCTGCTCACAGAAGTTCGCCGAAGTTTGCGGGAAATAGGGGGATCAGCAGGGCGGCGCGGCAGATTGGCCGAGCGTCAGGCGGCCGGGGGCTCGCAGCGGCAGCAGGGGGGGTGTCCGCGGGTGACTGCGGGTGTCGCGGCGTGAGGAGACATATGGCCAGGGTGAGGGGGCGGCGTCCGGAGGAGGCCATGGCTCAGGCGGAGCGCCCGACGAGGCGAGGCGGCGGTCGCCAGGGAGCGGCGACCGCGGGGTCGCGGTGCACGACCCCCGTGCGGCGACAAAGACCCGCGCCGCGTGGGTCTTCACGCGGCTGCCATGACAGGCCCTCGTGGCCGGTCTGCACGCAGACCGCGTGTCCGCGGCCGGCCCGCGTGGCCAAGTCGCGGGCCGGCCCAGGTCGGGCGGACTGACCGGTCCAGCCCCAGGGGCCTTGCCCCCTCGGTGTTCGGACACCCGTATTTTCCGCTACTGGTGTCCGATTTGCATGCCGTCTGCGGCAGAGCCTTCCTGGCGTCGAGAAAAAGTTTTTGAGATGGTTTCGAGAATTTTTAATTCCCGAAACGATGGTCCTCGGAGGCGCGACATGTCTTTAAGTGAAATGTCATTTTTCTAGGAATCTTGTTTTGAGCGGAGCGGACACGTCCGACGTCCGATTTAAGCGCCGTCAGTGGCGTTGGAACCCTGGCATTGAGGAAGAGGTTTCCTGGGTGGTTCCGGGCGTTGAAGCTGGAGTTGAGGTGTGGGCCCCACGACTCGTCTTTTGAGCTGCAGGCATCTTTTAGCAACTTTTTCACCGGACGTCCGTTCGAGGCGTGCGAGCAGTCAATGTTGGGTGTTTTTCCGAGGGCATCGCGTTGGCGCAGTATGCCCACTGTAATTCCACACGATGGTGCGGGGCCCACAAGGGTCATTTGGGCGTCGGCGGTGATTTTCCATCATTATCACCGGGCGACCGTTTTGGATAAGTGAATAGTCCACCTTGTGTGATTTTTCAAGAGGATCACAACGGTGCGATCCGTTCGTCGAGTTTCGTGACCAGGATGCGGGTCCCACGTGGCACCGCTCGTGCGCGGTGTGCCAGAATGCATTTTTTTCCGGATATCCGTTGTGCTCAAGTGAGTAGTGCTTTTTATGTGTTTTCCCGAGGGGATCGCAATGGTGCGATGCGCCTGACTGTTTTCGGGGCCGAGGCTCGAGATCACAGGACGCCGTTCGGGCGTGAGGCGGTGTTGGTGAATTTTCCGTCGGATATCTGTTTGAGGCGAGTAAGTAGTCTAACTCGCATGTTTTTCTTCTAGGATTACATCAGTGCGATCCGTTTGGTTGTGCGGAGCCTCTTGCACGATCTTGTGAAATGTAGAAATGTGAAGGTGCCCCGGGGGAGGTTCTTCTACTGTGGTTGTAGCGGACCCTTGGCGTTTGATCACGTGCACTCCTGTCTGAGTGAAGACATGTGGTTGGATGTGCCTCAGCTGATGAGGTGGCAGGTTGGAGTTGTTACGTCACACCTTCACGTTGACGTTGGGTGCCAGGTGCACGATAGCCTATGGGCTGGAACGAGGTATACTCCGGGAGTATACGGGAGCGCTTGGAGGTACGTGTGGTTTGAACCTGAGATGTCTGTGTGCTCAGTTGGGGTTGACGTGGGGCCACACGTCGTGTGGGCCCCATGTGCGTGTCGTGTTATGCTTTGCGTACTTTGACCTCTCGCGACGTAGAGGGTCCCTCTATGCTCGTTTGTTTGACTAGCAGGGTGGAGTTTTTCCCCTGGCTCTGTGATCGTTTGTTTGACCAGAAGGGTTGAGTGGTCTCCCCTGGTTTTGTTCTCGATAGATCGGCCGGTAGCGGTGCTAGTAGCACCCCGTGATGGAACATGCACTAAACCCATTTGGGGTGAGTTGTTCTGGAGTTGGGTGGTTGCGCGATACCCACTCCGTGTTCGGTTGGCCAGTGTTGTACCCTCCAATAGAAATGGTCAGAGCAGTTCTGAGTTTTACCCTCCAGCGGGGCTGGGAAGTGGGTTACTCATCGACTTCTTCGGGTTTACACACCAGCAGAGACTAGGCAGTGGGTCACCCGATGCTCTTAGGGTCTACCCTCCAGCAGAGACTGGGCAGTGGGTCACCCGACGCTATTAGGGTCTACCCTCCAGCAGAGACTGGGTAGTGGGTCACCCGACGACCTCTTAGGGTCTACCCTCCAGCAGGGTTGGGCAGTGGGTTTCCCTTCGTCTAGTTCCAGGTCTACCCTCTAGCACGACTGGGCAGTGGGTCGCCTGTCGACTTATTCCAGGTCTACCCTCCAGCGGGGCTGGGCAGTGGGTCGCCTGATGATGTATTAAGGTCTACCCTCCAGTGGGGCTGGGGAGTGTGTCACCGGATGATGTGTTATGGTTTACCCTCCAGCGGGGCTGGGCAGTGGGTCACCCGATATCCTATTAGAGTTTACCCTCCAGTAGGGCTTGGCAGTGGGTCACCCGATATTTGGTTAATAATTACCCTCCAGAGGGGCTGGGCAGTGGGACACCTGTTGGTATTCCAGAATCAGTCCTTACTACTAGGCTAGTCTGTGGCTTTCCTCCGTGACCACCGGAGTGGGACCCTTGGTTGTACAGGTCGGTGATGGATTGGCTTTGACTTTGAGAATACCTCTCGACTACGGGGCAGTGACGAGTTGTGGTTGATGTTCCCCAAGAACTCTCAAGTACGAGGAGCTCTTTCCCCCACCGAGATGCATCCTTGTGACGCGACCTAAAACCGTGCGGGCGAGTCAGTGCCGCCCAAAGCAGATAATGTCAAGGGGCGGTGATTGAGCCCCTTGGATTGCGGTTCGGGGTAGACGTACGAGATACTGGGCATCAGTGGTTTACTTCTGGGACTGTCGGCTACTCATTTTCTTGGGCTGAGCTACGGGACGGAGATCCCCTTATGAGTTTGTTCGGGCTTCTTGGTAGAGCATACAGATATGTATATAACTTGTTTCTGGTACCCACTTCTTGGGTTTAGTTACTCTCCTTCCAGAAGAGGTGAAGATGCGTGGGGTATGCCACGTGCTTTCCATGTCTAGCTTCTCGTGGTTGGACGATTCTACTCTCCTGCTATAGGTAGCGAAGACTCGACGGGAAGTTCATCTTCTCACCGTTTCCAGCTCCTTGTGTCTAGACGAGTCTACCTTCTTTCCTTCTGTTGGGTTGATCTGGACTCTTTACTGTACTCTCTATTGTACCCCTTTACTTTCCTGTTCGCTCTACTTCTCACCCTTCAGTACCTCCTTTTGTTGCTCCCTCGATCCTTTGGGGTATCCTACTGAGTATTTTTATACTCACCCCTACTTGGGCTTTGCCCGCACTTGGTGTGACCTTGCAGACGACGGACAGGTGGAGCGTGACTTCAGTGGAGCGTAGGAGCTTGGGAGCTTGGACCGCATGCGGTGGTCGTGGCCGGGTTCCAGGTGGGAGACCCGTCAGCTGTTCCTTTTGTTTACCTTTTGCCGGGTTGTGGCACTTTTTGGTTGGGCACGTGTTTTGCCCATTTTCTTTTCAGTTTGTAATTTGTACTTGTAGAGGTCGATGCACTCTATGGTTTATATATAGCAGTTGTTCTTTCTTTTACTATGCACTGTTGCATTGAGTGTGCTGCGTGTGTGTGTACAGGTACTTAGGCAAAGGCCTCCCTGATTTGTTGTGCCTTCGGCGCTGGTCTCCAGCCCCTGGCCTATGGAGGCGGGCTTGGTGTAGTTGCGGCTCGAGCTCGGGTAGGGTCGGGTCGTGAAACCTCACCCCACCCACCCCCACCAACCAACTTATCTCCCATACACCATGGGGGTATGCTTTATTCTCTATAATGGTGAATTTTAGTGTGGTGAGTAGAATAAATAATGATTGGACCTGGAGAAAGTATATAAATACCATAGTCTAGGGAAACCAGTATAGAAATTGAAGGAGTCCACCCATCTTCTCCCTTCAACCTCCTCTTCACAATGCCACCTACCTACTCCCCTCCATACTCCCAACAAATGGAATGATGAATAATAAGTATCTTTATCCACATTAGATTTCCTCTTCCCATTCACTTATATTTCCCTTCATCTACTATTAGATTTATTTTTACCTTTCTTCTTCTATTTCATTTCCTTGACATCACTGCAATCTGGGTCTTCCACCTCCAACCCTTTTATAGAGGCAATTTTTTGCCTTAATGGTGGATTCAGACGAACTATGGTTGTACTGATTCCATAATTCTCAGAATGAATTTTTATTTAATGAAGACACTATTTTAAATTATTTTGAGCTAAATACCGAAAAATATAAATACTCTAGCCGAGTTTGAAAAATACCTATTGATAAATTTTAATAATATCTATTACATCATTGTTATTCTGGTTTCCTACATATAATGAGACTCTTTTAATTCACTTTCAACCTAATATCCTCCACTGGTTCTTCTTACATACTCCCTATGATGTATAAATGAGGTAATTTCACACCCAATACCATGTTTATCTCTCACTATAATTTGAATTTTATCATAATTGTTGTAATTTTTTTATGATCAGTATTTATGTGAACTTTTTTGTTCTTTTGTATTGTTTATTAATTTTTATTGGATTAAATTGATTATTTTGTTATTGTATCATGTATTTATTTTCATGTTTTATCTCGGGAAATGATATTTATATGGTTTAACTTCTACTGTGGTCATCAATCATGTTCCGCCTCAGCATGGTGATACCCAAAGGCTTTTGATGTTGCACTTCTTTATACTATTATTGAGGATGTTCATGGTGATGAGATAATAAAATGGATATTCATTGTTATGGTGGATTTGGTGTTGGTTACCATGTATGTTAGAGAAGCCAAGATAGTTATGACATGATGGGATGGGTTCAAGTCTTGAGGTGGATGAATTTTTAAAATAATGAATGAAGAAAATAATAACATATTTTATTTTTTAATTTTTAATTTTTTTTATTATCTCATTAAAATGGAATTTAAATTAAAAAACCATAAATTTATTTCAAACCGGTATTTATGTGTGGTTAAGGGGTATGTATTAATATATTATACATAAAAATGAGCATGGGTTTTAATCCCATATCTAGTTATGAGTGCCTCAGTATTTTGAATATTTTTCAGATCGTCATTAATCTTCCTCACCCTAACTCTACTAGATTTCCCCCCTCCATAGAGGTATTTTTTCTTCTTTCTAGTGGTAAAATTTGGTTTGGTGAGGATTAAATGATATTCTTGGACCTAAGGAAATCCAAACACACCCCTGGGGTAGGGAAACCATTAGAGAAGGGGAAACTATCCACTCATATCCTCACTTCTACCTCCTCTCCACGATTCCACCCACCTTCTCTCCTCCTTACTCCCAACAAATGAAAATATGAATAGTTAGTATCTTTATCCATGTTTTATTTCCCCTTATTATTTATTTATAATTCCCTACCTCTATTTTTATTGTTATTTTTTACTTTTTTCTTTTATTTCATTTCCTTAGCATCAATATAATTTGGGTATTTCGCTTCCAACCATTTCATAACTATATATTGTTTTGATTTAATGGTGGATTTACCCAAACTATGGTGGCACCACTTCCATAATTATCATAATAAAATTTTCATTAATAAAGGTATTATTTTTAAGGATTTTCGAGTAAAAAAATGAAAATATGAAAACTCTCATTTAATTTGAAGATTTAATGTTTCTCAATTTGAATAATTCATACTACATCATTGTTTTTTTGGTCTCTTATATATGTTAGCACTCTTGAAATTTGGATTCAAGCTCATAAATTCCATGGTTCGTGCCTCCCAAACCCCTATGATGCATAACTGAGGTAATTTTAAACCTAATAAAATTTTTTCTCTCACTCTACCTTATAATTTATCATAATCATTTTTATTTTTTTAAAACCAATATTTATATAAACTTACTAGTTTTATCTATATCATGTGTTTTGTGTTTGAATAATTATATTTCTACATTTTTTTGTGGTTTAATTTGTATGTTTTTTCTTTATCAATTATATTTCAAGGGTCTTCCCTATCTGGTGGTCCTCGATCATGTTATACCTTATCTTGGAGATGCATTGAGGTTCCAAGTGTTTCACTTCTTACTATTGTTTTTGATGATTTTTGTAGTGACATGATTCTATGATAAAGATTCATATGTTTGGTGGAGTTGGAAATAACTAACTTATATTTCATATATATAAATATGGAGATGGTATGATGATATGGGTTCATATATAAAGTTAGTAGACTATTTAAAATATTTTTTTTAAAAAATTACATATATAAGTTTTTAACAGTGAAAATTTGTTTCCTTATATCATTCCAAAAGATTTTGAATTAAAATACCATAAATTGATTTCAATATGGTTTTCCTAAATAGTTAAGGGGGATAAATTAAGATCTTATGTATACAATTTCATGTGGGTTCAAACCCCACAACCAACAATGAGTGACTTATTTTTTTGAAATCTTTTCACATACTAATTAATGTTCCTCACCTCACCCAACCACCCACACTAGCTTCTTCCTCCCCTCTACGAGGGGATACTTTATTTTTGTGGTTACATTAACCATGGGGATGATTCAATGTTATTCTTAGACCTAGGGAAATCCCAACAATCCCTTGGAATAGGTAAACTAGTGGGAAAGGAAGTGAACACCAATATCCCCCTTTATACCTCCTCATTGTGATTACACCCACCTCATATCCTCCCTACTCACAAAAAATAGAATGATGTATAGTAATAGCTTTATCTATGTCATATTTAATCTTCCTAAATTTTTTTTATTCCCTTCCTTTATTGTTATAGTCCTTTTCCCCTTTGTTACTTTATTTCATTTCCTTAGAAACACTGAAATCTGGGTCTTCATCTTTAAACCCTTTTATAAATATAGTTTATTTTATTTAATGGTGTATTCAACCGAACTATAGATGTACCACGTCTATATTTATCAAAACAAAATTTTCCCTAATGAACATATTATTTTTATGGTTTCAGGTAAAAATAAGAAAATTTAAAAACTCTCACTAAATTTTATGATTACATATTTTTGAATTTGAACTATGCATTTTTCATCATCATTATTTCGATTTCATATATATGATAGGACTCCTAAAATACATCTTCTACCACATACCCTTAATTTTTGTGCCTCCCTACCCCTATTAATCATAGACGAGGGAATTTAAAACACAATCCCATATTTTTTACTCACTTTACCTTGTAATTTATCAAATTTGTTGTTTTTTACAATCAGTAATTATATAAACTTCATGGATCTATTTTTATCTTGTGTTTTATTTTTTAAGGGCTACATTACTATATTTTTTATATGTGGTATTTTAGTTTTCATGTTTTTTATTTGGAAATGATATTTATAGGTACATCCCTATCATGTGGTTCTCGATTGTGTTCTTACTTGACTTAGTGATACCCATATATTCCTAGTGTTACACTTCTGGCTACTGTTGTTAATGATTTTTATAGAGATGTGATGCTATGATTGAGATTCATGGTTTTAAAGGAGTTTTTGATTACTGATGTTCCTATCAGAGAAGTCATAATAGAGATGGAGTGATGAGATCGATGCTTGTCTTGTGGTGGAATAAATTTTAAAATAATGAAAATCCAAAATAATGAGATATTTGAGATTATAATAGGGGAAATTTGTTTTATAATCTCATTAAAAAATAATTTAAATTAAAACATTAAAAATTTATTTCAATATTGTTTTCCAGAGTCGTTAGGGGGATGACCTATGATATTCTACATAAAATTTATAATGGTTTCAAACCCCACAAGTAGTTGTGATTGCTTCCTTTTTTGAATTATTTTCATAATCTCATTAGGGTTCCTCACCCTACCCACCCCCATCAGCTTCTTCTGCCTCAAAGGTATGCTTTCTCATCTATGGTGGTGATCGTTTTCATGGGGAGGAGTGTATGTTTTTCTTGGACCTAGGGAAATCCCATTAATCCCATGGTCTAGGAATACTAGAGGGACAAGGGAAAGTATCCACCCATATACTCCCTTCTACCTCCTCACTATAAGACCACATGCCTCCTCTCCTCCCTACCCTATAAAATGGAATGATGAATTGTATGTTTCTTTATCCACATTCTATTTCCTCTGCATTTTATTTCTGATTTCTTACCTCTACTGTAAGAGTTCATTCCCCCTTTTTTATTCGATTTTATTTCCTTGGTATCACTGTAATCTGGGACTTTCATTTCCAACCTAATTATAGTTAGAGATTTTTTTACTTTAATGGTGGATTCATCCAAACAATGGTTGTACAACTTCCATAATTTTTAGAATAATATTTTCTTTAATGAATATATTATTTAAAAATTTTTTAAGGTAAAATCCCTAAAATATAAAAACTGAAACTAAATTTATTAAAAAACTATTGCTAAATTTGAATAATTCATGCTACATTATTTTTATTTTTGTTTCCTACATATGACAAGACTTCTGTAATTAAAATTATACCTCATCACCTCCCTTGGTTATTCCTCCCTTCCCCCTATAATGAATCTCTAAGGTAATTTCAAGCCCAATACCTTTTTTATCCTTCACTCCACCTTACAATTTATCATAATTGTTATTATTTTTTTACTCTATGTTTTTATATGAACTTTTCGATCCTCTCTGTATCATGTGTTTTACTTTTAAATCATTACATTGTAATATTTTTTATCATGTGGTGTTTTAATTAGCATATTTTATATTGGGAAATAATATTTATAGGGAAAAACCTATCCGATGGTGCATTATTGTGTTCAGACTCTTCTTGGTGACACTAATGGGATCCTAGTTTTATGCCTAATGCTGCTGTTATTTAGGATTTTTATGGTAATGAGATGCTATGATGTAGATTCACTATTCTGGTAGAGTTGGAACTAGTTGACGTGCATGTCATAGAAGGTAGGATGATAATGGTGTAATGGGATGGGTGTAGGTCTTAAGGCATCATATTTTTTGAAATTATGAAAAAGGAAAATAATTACTTATTATAGTTTTTAATAGGGGAAGTTTTTGTTATTATCTCATTAAAAATGAATTTAAATTAAACTATAAAAAAATTAAGCTAGTTTTCTTGAGTGGATAAGGGGGAATAAATATGGTCTTTTGTATATAAATGTGTGTGGTTTTAAACCCCACAACCATCATTGAGACCCCAACAACCTACCACTAACTTATCCCCCCTAAATGGTACAATTACTACTCTTTAGTAGAGACATTTGGTGTAGAGAGGAGTTGGCACTATGCGGGGTCCCGAAGAAAGAACAAAAAGCCCTTGGGAAAGGGAAACCAGTAGGGGATGGGAATTGTACACCCATATCCTCCCTTCTACCTCCTCACTAGGTTGATACCTACCTCTCCTCCTCCATACACATAATAAAATGAATGATGAATATGAAGAATATTTATCCATGTTCTATTTTTTACTTCCTATTAATTTTAGATTCCCCACCTCCTCTATTAAATCACTTTTCCACTTTCTACATCTATTTCATTTTTTATCACTTCAATCTGGGTATTCTTATTATATCCCTTTCATAGCTATATTTTTTCCCTTTAATTGTGGATTTTTCTAGACTACGGTTGTACCACTTCCATGATTTTTAGTAGAACATTTTCTTTTTGAAGAGATTATTTTGAACTTTATTCAGTTATGAACCCCCAAATCTAAAAACTCTTATTGAATTTAAAGAATACATATTTCTGAATTTGAATAATTATTGTAACATCATAGTAATTTTTGTTTCCTACATATTATGGGACACCTGCAATTTATCTTCAACCTCTTCGACTCCATTGGTTGTGCCTCCCCACTTATGTGATGTACATATAAGGTAATTTAAATCGCAATATCATGATTTTATCTCACTCTACCTTTCAATTTATCATAATTACTTTTATTTCTTTCAAAAATTATTTATATGAACTTTATGGTCTTCATTTTATCATGCATTTTAAGATTTAAGGAATACATTTCTAGATTTTTTATGTGGTGTTTTCATTTACTCATTTTATATTAAGAAATAATATTTCTAAGGTCAGCTTATCCAGTGGTACCAGATCATGTTTGGGATTGGATTGGTGATACCTATAGGCTCTTGGAATTGAAATTCTAATAGATATTTTCAATTATTTTAATATTTACAAGATACTATTATAGAGATTCATTGTTATGATGGAGTTAGTACTGGACACTGTTCTTGTCGGAAAATGAAGGAGGGTGATGACATGATGGAACATGTGTAGGTATCAAGGTTGTTGTATTTTTAAAGTAATAAAAAATAAATCCTTCAATTTGAGATGAAAAAGAAGGCACTATTAAATGATTTTCTCAATTAAAGGTTACATTAATGCTAAAAAACAATGTTTTGAAAATTTATTGTTAACATATTTTTTACAATTCAATAATTTTAAATAAATTTTTTATTTTTAAAATTATATAATGAAATATAAAATGGAATTATACAAGTGAAAAAATAATACATTCCATGAAATTAAAGTTATTTTAGAATCCAAACCTGAAAAAATTGTCTTGTCATAACATTTGTAGCTAATTTTTTTTGTGAGTGATTAAATTAGTATCTTTTTAATGGTAAGTGATGGTAAATATTATCTTTTGGGTGGTTTTATTTACTAGGTTTACATTATTTAAGAGTTGAATATGATATTTGTACATGATTTTGGTGTATCATTATGCTTAGTGAATAACTCCTTATATGCATTGAGAGTGACAACACCACCAAACTGGAATCATATGAGTACAATATAAATAATAAATAATTTCAAAGAGGGGTTTCCACATTCATTAAATATCACTTGTTCAAAACTATTTTCCTCTAGATGTCTCACCTATAATCTAGTTTAATGAAGTCGTAAAAGTATTTATGGCAGTGTTGCAAATTTTTCATTGATGATTAGAGGACACCATTTCCAAACATTCCCTTTATTTTTAATTTTGGTTGAAATATTTTCAACTGGTTTTAATTACTATACATAATTATTTATATATAATTTTTTGTATGTAACTCAATGTTAGTATCAGACTGATTTAACAAGGTGAAGTACTGTAGTTAATCTAAGAAGATTTTATTGGATAAATCATTTAGGAACTCAGAATGAGAAATTAGAAATTTTATTAAACAAAAAGGATGAAACATTTTGGTTAAGAGTTACATAATGAAGCATTAGTAACATGGGAGTTCTTATTTTAATTCTAGAAATATTCTTCTTATCATATCCTTTCTCTAACCCACTTCATGAGGACTAAGAAGCTTGTTTTTAAAATGTTTTTAAAACCATTCATTACAGAACATTAACTATAGTGGGATGTCATTTGTTCATACTATATGAGTTTAATTACTACTAAATTTGTTTGAGACTAAAGTATGTCATAAGTGTTGAAATATATACATTTTAAAACCATTTTAATAATACCTAATTTTTTTATTCAAAATATTATTTCATTTTTATAATTTTGGAAGCTTTTGTTTTAATATTATTATTTCACATTAAACATGCTATCTCACCACATAACATAAAAAAATATCTGTTAAAAAATTTTCTTCCACCTTATAGTTCAATGTTGGGGGAAATTTTGAGTTTTATGTGTGGGATTATGGTTTCTTTATTTATTATTTATTAAATCCCATTGAGTTCACATCAATAATATAATAATTTTTTTTTCAAATTTAATCTCTCTAGAAATCGAATTTTCACATTAAATGGTATCAATTATAAATTTAAATTGAATAATTTTTGATACCTTTAAAGGATTAATAAATTATAATCCACAATTCACTTAATATTTTAATATTTATTCATTTATATTTTAAAAATTATTACTTTTGGTAAAATTTTTAGACTATGTTTATTTTGAGTTTGAAATGTTTCTAGTAGAATTTAATTTATAATATTTTCTTTAAAATGAACAAAAAAATCAGCTATTAATCCTAGTGAATTTGAAATAATTTTTTAAAACCATTGGATGATTTAATTATGGTTTCCCATTATATAATAATTATATTTATCCAATTAGTTATGTTTATTTATGTTGATCTATTAGATATGTGTGCCTATTCACTTGGGAAAAAAAATAAATTTGAGGACCAAATGAATGAAAAACTAATTTTGTTAAAATCTCGTAAATATTTTCAAATTTAATCATCTTTATAAAACATGAAACCAAATTTTCACCAAACTATTTAATTTAAGAGAGATTTTATCCTTTTTTTACTTGATAGATTCCATGGGGTAAAATATATTTGAAAATGAAATCTATTTTGTTACTATAATTTTTTTTTGTTTTTGAGATAAATTTACATTCACAGAAATTTTAAAATTGATAGTATGAGGTTAAGATAATTATTAAGGGTGGGGAAATTTTATGTGTATTTTTTTAATACATTTTATCTTCATTATTCATATAAAATTATGGTTTATTTTTTCTAAAATTAGTGCTTTATTAATGAATTCAATGCGTTTGGTAAATCAATATTTAAAATGAGAATTTATTATAAGTGTTGAAAATTCATGATAAAATGAACAATGTTCTTCTTTGAAAATTTTAGAACATTTTTAATTTTACTATTTTTTGTCAATATTAAAGTGATTACATTTTGATGGAATATTTCTAGAACTAATTAGTGTTAAATTATTCTTGGACATTGAATGTGTTTTTAAAAAAATAGTGTTGTGATTAAACCATGCGATAAATTTTTGTTGAAAATTTATTTTAGTGATAAATTTTATATAATTTAATGTTTCATAATGAAAATATTATTTGAATTTATGTTCAAAATAATAATTTTTTTTTGAATTTTAAAATGTACTTAATTAGGGATATTAAATGTGAATTGAAACCTATATTTTTTGTTGACTTAGATTTGTAATTATTTTACATTTTTATATTATTTATAGTTAATTTTCATATGAATACATTATGTATATCTATTCAAGACGTGACATTAATATCAGTCTTTCACTACTATGAGAGAGGGAGTGTTTTTTATGAAAAATTTAGGGTGACCTAAAGGTGGTGGATTCAAAAGGAAGCTAGGCTTGAACCCTATCATGTAAAGAGATTCCCCTCCCAGCAATTTCATCAACCACATGTTATCGAGGGGTGAGTGAAGATGGTTCTTAGTGGACCAAGCTATTTTCAGGTGGATACGTGGTAAATGATTATATCATGAGTTATATATTATATGGAGCTATCCTATCACACATGAAATCTATGATATATATGGTATTATTTCCTTGAGACATGAAAAAAAAGTTCATTAATCACAAACAATTCTACATGGAGACTAGACATAATAGACTTAAAATGCTATTGGTGATTGAAGGTGTTAAAACATTTTTCTAGTAAAGGCGTTGAGTCCTTTTAACATAAAAGAGGGATGAAAAATTCATGGAAGGATATGAAATAAGATAGGTATGTAGAAGGATCTATCATAGCATACATCACAAGGGTATATCAATAAGGGAACTTAGAGGATAAACATTCAACTCAATATGAAATACTTTTTTCTCTTCCAATTTCCCTCTACTTACTCATTTACCTACTCTTATGGATTCATGCTGCCATTATACTAATATGGAGTTGGGGTTTTCAGGATTAATTTTTTTGGTTAAATATAAATTAATCTTATTCTTATTCTTATACTTATTTTTCAGGTATTTTAGTTTAGGTTTCTACTCTTTCTCACCCCCTTTACCAAAAATTAGTTTTTATCACTATGAGATCCATGGAAGTTGATATTTATTAAATTCAATAAAAAATTTATTGATTTTTATTTTAAAATTCACTTGAAAATGAGGATTTCAAATAACTAATGAGTAACACACTGAATTTATTGAAAAATTGATCCAATTTTGGCATCCCCACTTCATTTTTTGATCTAAATCATTTTCTTCATTTTTAAAAGAAACAAAACATATTCAATTTTTTATTAACGACTTTGAAAAAGGTCGTATAAACACTATTTTTAGAATTTTTCCCACATTTAAGCTTTTTAATAATAAAATGAAGGAAAATAATTTTAATATCAGAAAATTAACATTTCCCCTGGTACCTTTATCATCTGTTACAATTTCTTTTACTTATAGATCTTAGTTTATTCACTAAATTATTTACCCACTTCACATTATTTCAAAATTGAACATGTATATAAATACCCTTCATAATTTTAATTCCATTATAACTTATCATTTAATTGGGATGTTTTCTTTAATTTTTATTTTTTTCATGGTTTCTACATGAACTTTACTTGTGGTTTTGACCCTACTAACTATTATGATAGTTCTAGGTTTGAAAATAAATAAAAATTATGTGTGTTAACGAGCATGTGTGATTTTCCATTTTTAAAAAATGATATGTTTTTTATAATTATACCTTGTATTTAATATTAAGAAAAGGATAAAAACCATTATAGATATAAACTTGTAAAATACTATCAGCTTCATTTAGAAACAAATTATCATTAAAAAAATTGTTAATATTGAGTCCTATAATTTATATTCATTATTACATTTCGTTATATATGAGTGATTCTAGTATTATTGTATTGAAAAATAATTTTGATATATCAAAAACAATTATCATTACAAAAATGGAATAATGGATCGTTGTATTTAAATGGAAACTGAGATGTTTTTTTAGGTAATACACAATAAAAACCAAAATCAATCCATATTACCAATCATAAGTCTTTCCTCATTTTGAATGATATAGAAATCACCCTTTCTCAGTTCCTTAGGGAGTTCACTTTACATTTTATTATTTTTCTATACAATATTGGTTTCTATATTTTTGTATATATATTTGGTAATGTCATATTTTATTTAGTACTAAAGTAATATAATAAAAAAATTACATGCAATAATGAATATTCTTGATATAAAATATTATAATAAATTCTGTTTCAATACATTTTAATTTCACTTCTAGTGTCTCTTCTTCCAACATGAGAAGTAAATAGTCATCTATTCATTCCTCTATCTTTGAATAATTTTTTATTTTGATCGAAATTATAATGGTACCAGTCATGGGTTTTATAATGTGTTTCATTACCCCACTTATCATAAGGAATAAGTAACCAAAATTTTAAAAATATTTATCCATCCTATAATGAATAGTTATAAGATTATTGAGTTATTTATCCCTATATTTCATATGATAACCCTTAACTAATTTTGAAAACATGGGTGATAAATAAGATTATATAAGATCAATAGATAATTTATTATTTAAATAAAAGGTTAAATTGTAAATTGAACAATGTACTCCTGAATTTTAAATTCATGATGACTTGTTAAGCACTAATCTTCTAGTTTACACTAGAACAATGTAGTGACAATATCATTTATCTTAAGAATTTTATTCTCTTTATCAAGTGATATTATTTTAGATAACATATTTTAAGCATCCATATCTTTATTTTTCATCATTATATCCCTAGAAATAAATTATATCATACCAAAACAAATGTAGGAAGCATCGTCCATGAATCTTTAGTAGGAATCCTTTTAACATTTTCTCACTCAGTTAGTTGACTAATATGAAATAGAGGATTCTATCACAAAATATAAACCTTAATACATTATCTTAGGGATTAAATAACTATAATATTTCTGTAAATTATTTTCAATTGAGATCATACCATGAGTATAGAAATGATCATTACGTTCTCTTGTTTTAAATTTTCAATTTAAATATATGATAATTAAAAATATAATATAAGGTCCATTATATTTATTAAAAAATGTGACATAATATATTATTTTTCTATTAATTTCTAATGATTTTATCCAGTCCTAATAGCCCCTACAATTAGACATTTAATGTTCTATCACAGTTAAATTTTACTCTAATGACCCATATTTCCCTTCTCAAAACCTGTACTATAGTCATGAAAATTACTAGAAGAAATTTAGGTGGTCATTCTGTCCAATATCATTTCTACACAATCACCTAATCCATTGAGTAGACTCCTTAATATGAAATTCATATCTTAGATTACATCAAAAATTTCCTCTCAATGTTATTTAATAGAATACATCCCTTACACTTAATATCATTTTTTATGCTGACCCATTATCCTTGCTAACAAACCTTGATAATTGAAGTGTACCTGACTATGGCCAAATTGATACATTAACTATGGGTACATCATTAATAAGATAATGGAATTATTTATTTAATAAATAATTTCTCAATGGATATTGTTTACTTATACACAAATTTAATTATTTTTTTCCTTTACATATCCTGTTAATAGAATATATATTTTACATTATTAATTAACCACGTCTTGATAAAATATTTATGAATGATTCAATTGATTTATTTTACCTTTCATATCTATTTTAAAATTTATTTAATGTGATCACATCCAAGAACCCAACAAAAAAACTAAAATAATAAACTTGAAATACAAAATTAATAAAGTTACAATGATTATAAGATTTATAATGATTGAGATATCAAGAGGATGTTAAATCAGTCTATAAACATAAGAGAGTAACTCTATGAGGAAATCATGCATCAAGTTGTAACTTTCCATTATTAACCTTTATATTTACTTGGTTGGGTTCTTCTCAGATCTAGTTTGAACTTCTTTCACCCACCCGATAACACCATACTTTAAATGTGATTTTAATCAAATATAGATGATGATAACCAATGGAATGGTCGTCACAAACTCTTTATTTTATTTTATTTATTTATTTTCCATTTTTTCCAGGAAATTTGGAGTGTGCCTATTTAAATTTTTATAATTTTTGAGGGTCAAGGATGGATGAACAGTTATCTCTCATGGTTTATGAAACCAAAAAATAATTTTACATAATTGGAAAATGATTATAAAAACAATACAAAACAACCATGAAACTTCCAAGAATGTCTCATGAAGGGAACATAGTTAGCACACAATTTATTAAACAGTGCGAGTTATCTAAACCAAAGAAAATAAAAAATAAAAATAACACTAATACTAATAAAAATATTAATACTAATTCTAATACTAATACTAATACTAATAGTAATACTAATACTACTACTAATACTAATACTAATACTAATACTAATACTAATACTAACACTAATACTAATACTAATACTAATACTAATACTAATACTAATACTAATACTAATACTAATACTAATACTAATACTAATACTAATACTAATACTAATACTAATACTAATACTAATACTAATACTAATACTAATACTAATACTAATACTAATACTAATACTAATACTAATACTAATACTAATACTAATACTAATACTAATACTAATACTAATACTAATACTAATACTAATACTAATACTAATACTAATACTAATACTAATACATACTAATACTAATACTAATACTAATACTAATATTAATACTAATACTAATACTAATACTAATACGAATACTAATACAAATACTAATACTAATACTAATGCTAATACTAATGATAATACTAATACTAATACTAATACTAATACTAATACTAATACTAATACTAATACTAATTCTAATACTAATACTAATACTAATACTAATACTAATACTAATACTAATACTAATACTAATACAAATACTAATACTAATACTAATACAAATACTAATACTAATACTAATACTAATACTAATACTAATACTAATACTAATACTAATACTAATACTAATACTAATACTAATACTAATACTAATACTCATACTGATACTAATACTGATACTAATACTGATACTAATACAAATACAAATACAAATACAAATACAAATACAAATACAAATACAAATACAAATACAAATACAAATACTAATACAAAAACTAATACTAATACTAATACTAATACTAATACTAATACTAATACTAATACTAATACTAATACTAATACTAATACCAATACTAATACTAATACCAATACTAATACTAATACGAATACTAATACTAATACTAATACTAATACTAATACTAATACTAATACTAATACTAATACTAATACTAATACTAATACTAATACTAATACTAATACTAATACTAATACTAATACTAATACTAATACTAATACTAATACTAATACTAATACTAATACTAATACTAATACTAATACTAATACTAATACTAATACTAATACTAATACTAATACTAATACTAATACTAATACTAATACTAATACTAATACTAATACTAATACTAATACTAATACTAATACTAATACTAATACTAATACTAATACTAATACTAATACTAATACTAATACTAATACTAATACTAATACTAATACTAATACTAATACTAATACTAATACTAATACTAATACTAATACTAATACTAATACTAATACTAATACTAATACTAATACTAATACTAATACTAATACTAATAATAATACTAATACTAATACTAATACTAATAGTAATACTAATACTAATACTAATACTAATACTAATACTAATACTAATACTAATACTAATACTAATACTAATACTAATACTAATACTAATACTAATACTAATACTAATACTAATACTAATACTAATACTAATACTAATACTAATACTAATACTAATACTAATACTAATACTAATACTAATACTAATACTAATACTAATACTAATACTAATACTAATACTAATACTAATACTAATACTAATACTAATACTAATACTAATACTAATACTAATACTAATACTAATACTAATACTAATACTAATACTAATACTAATACTAATACTAATACTAATACTAATACTAATACTAATACTAATACTAATACTAATACTAATACTAATACTAATACTAATACTAATACTAATACTAATACTAATACTAATACTGATACTAATACTAATACTGATACTAATACCAATACTAATACTAATACTAATACTAATACTAATACTAATACTAATACTAATACTAATACTAATTCTAATACTAATACTAATACTAATACTAATACTAATACTAATACTAATACTAATACTAATACTAATACTAATACTAATACTAATACTAATACTAATACTAATACTAATACTAATACTAATACTAATACTAATACTAATACTAATACTAATACTAATACTAATACTAATACTAATACTAATACTAATACTAATACTAATACTAATACTAATACTAATACTAATACTAATACTAATACTAATACTAATACTAATACTAATACTAATACTAACACTAATACTAATTCTAATACTAATACTAATACTAATACTAATACTAATACTAATACTAATACGAATATGAATACTAATACTAATACAAATACCAATATGAATACCAATACGAATACCAATATGAATATGAATACTAATACTAATACTAGTATTAATACTAATACTAGTATTAATACTAATACTAGTATTAATACTAATACTAATACTAATACTAATACTAATACTAATACCAATAAAAATCATAAAATATATTTTTAATAACCCTATCTCTCTTACCCTACGTCGTGCCCCCAATTTTCCAACTCATCTACTTGTGTGACTACCATGCCCACTGTTATTCTCTCCCTCAAATTTCCCTCACCTATCTCTTTTTATATGAAGATTTACTCTGGATAAATTCACGATATGGTGTTGATCCCTTGAGGTAATCTTCGTCTCTTGTATTCCTCTCTCTATTTATTTGATTTTCTTCATATGTTATTTCCTTAGTTAGATTAAAATGACATAGGACTCTTAAGTAACCAATTTTAATTAGAAATTTGGGAGATTTAGGGTCCCTCTAAGCCTTTCTTTCCTCATTGGACCTCATTGATGTAGAATCATGCTTTCATTTGTGAAGGCATCGAGTTTTAGGTAGGTTGGACCTTGTTTTAAGTCTTAAATTTTGGGTCCCTTCTTTCTTGAATTTTAAATTACTTGATTAGATATTATATGATAATAATAATTTTATTCAAGTGTATCTATAGGGGAAATATAGTTTCACTTTATTTACACTTCATTTCATAGATTTTTCTTAAATTATAATTTTCTATTTTTTTTCTTATAATTAATTTTTTTTCATTGGTTTTTTAGTAAACATTCGGTGGGCCTTTAGTTAATATGTAAAATGTTTTATGAGATGTGTGGGGTTTAAAGTGGTGTTTCTCGATTGTTTAAAAAATGTTTACAAATTTTGAATTAAATAAATATATTTAGCTATATATATATGTATATATATATATTGGTTATACACATTTACATGGGTGTCTATATATGTGTGTGTGTGTTTACAAATTCACATGAGAAATGTGAATTTATGAAATGAGATTCATGTGTGTGTGTATATATATTTATGAGTGTAAGTGTATATGTATAAAATAAAAAAGGTGACCTTTAACCTTAATCTTCTTGCTTTCTTTGGTTTTCTAAATTTATTGCAAAAAGGTATATTTTTGTATGGTTTGAAAAATGTATTTGGAAGGATTTTTTTTGGAATTTTGTAAATAATGGTATTTCATTATGATGATCTTTATTGTTATTTATATGTAACCTTGGGTACTTTAACTATTTTCCTATTATATTTAGAAATGCAAATGGTTTCTTTTAGAATGATTTGATCATGGTTAAATTGAAAATGTTAATGTGTTTTTATAAAAAAATGTGAAGATAAAACACACAGGTACCTCGAGTACTTAGGTGTGAAGACTAGGACAGGTATGCTTGTTAGAGGTAGTATGGACATGGACAACTTTACCTAGCCATGGAATATGATACATTACAAACTAAACTATGTGGTGATATAGATTAGTTACCATTTTGACTTTGATTTCATACTCCTCATCGGTTCATTCATGGGATCCATTTTATATGGTTCGATCCTCATCAGTACGGGGATCCTAGGGCCTAAACTTAGTGACCTAGGGATTCCCATTATGATTGATCAGTTAGTTTAACATTTCTACTCCCTTTTTAGAAATATTTTTCTTAATTCATTTTACATGAATTTCCTATTTAAAACAAATATTTTATTCCATTTAAAGTTTGAAAAAAATGTTTTATTAATAATTCACAATACTTTATGTTTTGAAAGGATATTGTATTTTGAAAAAAATATGAATTGTTATTTAGTTTCTAAATAAATATTGGAATGATACCTACTTTTTTAGTTTTATTTCAAACTAGAGTAACATGATATTTTATTTAGAGTCTTGAACATGGGGTGTGGTTTAATTCTCATTCCTATTAAGTTTTATACTCATGCCTATAATTCCATTATAGTTTTAAGTTATTATTTATATTCTATCTACTTGTGGAGATTTTTTAGTTGAGGATGGATGATGAATTATAAAGTCACATGGAGGTATTTTTTTCGTTTAGTTTATTTTTTGTTTTATTTATTTAATAGACGAAACTATAATTTTACTTATTTCTATGAATGGAGGGTAATAATATCTCTAGGAGTCCAGGAGGGCACTGGAGGAGACTGTGTTTTTATTTACAGGGGGGTTAGGGGAATATGAGGCATTTTTTGTTTATTTTTTTACTAACTTTATGTTATTTGGGGTACTTATCTATTCCTTCATATTTTGTTGGGCATAGACACCTAAAATATGTTTGGTTCATGGTGAAATTTTATATAATATTCCATTGTTTGTTTCATAATTATTTATTGTGTGAAATCATTCCAAATTCATTTAGTTTGATTCTTAACACTAGTTTATCCTATGGGGATCGAGAATTCCCCTCGGGTCTTATTGAAGACCATTTTAGGCATTCAATGAAGAGATGACTCTATTTGGTTCATGAAAAAATATTATCAAATCACCCTTTATTATTTGGGTAGTTATGGAAGATTAGATATATGACTATGTTGGCTCTGGTGGTAGGTCATGGGTGGGTGACTAATTACCACCCCTCATGATGAAACATAAGTTACCATGTTATGTTAGGATTTTAATTTTTATTATATTTTTTACTTCGATTCTCTCATAAGATAATTTGTTTGTATTGATATATTTTGAATTGTGATGACATTAAATTGATTTTTTAAATACTTTTCAATATTTTTGGGGGAAATGGGAGTTTAATTTATTAGTAACCAATGAGAATATGTGTCTTGGAAAACCATGTGAATCCCAAGAACATAGTTTGATATTACTCCCCAGGGAAATAGTATAAATAGAACATGAACCTATAATCCATGAATATAAGTAATTAGTGGCCACTATCTCATTTTGGAAATCATTTGTTGAGCTCCATTTGATCCAAATTATTTTAGGTTATTTGTGTTTACTATTTGGATTGGTTTTGATGATATTTCACAATGGATATGTAATTTTTAAAAGGAGAGGGTTAGTTTTTATAATAATAATGATAAATAGGTTTTCTTTAACTGAATTAAAGTGAATTTAAATCATTGAAATATTATTTTATATGAAAAAATTTATTTTTGGATATTGAAAATATATTTTCATAATATAATTTAAGTGGACATGATTTATAAAATTCAGTGAATGTTTTTAGAAATTAACTTTTAAATATCTAAATTAGTTTTAGAATAATAACTTTAATATTCAAAAAAAAGTTTGTGATTTTGAAAATGGTTTTGGAAAAGAAAGTTTTGTCTCGTTTAGTTGTATGAATTTGGGTAATGATTAAAGATTTTTCCATTGGACTATTGTATGAAAGTAATTTTTTTTTGTGATTTGGTGTTTTGAAAAATTAAGAAAATTTTATGAGTTATGACATTGGGTTCACATGTTTTCTAAATATTGTATTTTAATTTTTTCTAAAGTATTGGATTTTGAAATTATTTTTAATTAATTTCATGAAATTTCAAGGTTGAAAATGTCAAATTTTGAAACTTTTCAAGAAGATGAAAATTGTGATCCTATTTAGTGATCATGGATTTTTATTTTGAATTTTATTTTGTATTATGAATTTTTTATATTTTTTATTTTATTTTAGTTGGGTTATGTTTGAAACATTTTTTATTTCATTGGACTATAAGTTTTCCTCTCAAAAAAGTACCTCAGGGTATTGTCTCTATAGGATTTGTGTTTCCTTTTTAATGATGTATTCTAATTTGATTCTTAGACAATTAGTCATGTTTTTTACTCTGATTTACCTGAGGTATTTGGTGTGACCAGGTTCTGAGTGAGTTTGGAAATAATTTGTGGTTTGGGGAGTTTCATAACTGATCATTCCTCGGGTATCTTGGTGGTTTCTCATGTGTCAAATATTGTTGAAACTACTTAATTGGGTTATATAATAATCCTTGATCCTTTATGTGACTCTTAATATTTGTATTTTGGTAATTTTATCATGAACCTTGACCTGGGTTTTGATAGGGTGAGTTTGGGAAGGGAAAATTCTCGATTCACTGGTTGAGGGTATAGACTATCCAATGATGGTTTGAATTTTTTTATTCAATATGGTTGGGGACTCATATTTTAGATCCCCAGTTACTTTTTCCCTACTTTCAACCTTGGGTGGAGGCCCATGTTGTTTTGGTGAGGCATGTATGTGTCATGTAACCCTTTAGTTACTTTCATTCTTATTTCTAAGAATAATGATTGGAGATTTAGTGGTCTCTCTTATTGGGTTTTAGAAATGTTCATTGGGTTATGATCTTTCTTGAGTGTGGGTTGATGGATTCCATTAACTTAACATAATTTATTTTATTATGTTTAATGTTTCTTTATTTTTGTTTCCTTTGATTCGTGATTGGTGTTTTGGTAAATTTTATATCTTCTGACTACTTAGAGAAGTAATTATTATTTTAGTAAAATTATGAGTGTGTATTTGATTGAGTTTGCTGGTAAGAATCTATTCAGTCAGACTCTTTATATTTTCCTTATAGTGACCAATTATAATTCTATTGTTTAGGTGACCCACTATATTAGTTTCATTATTATATGGAGGTGAATTCCATTTTGAATCTCAATTTTCTATCCATTCAATGATTTTTTGGGCATGATTTGTGGAGTTAAGAGTGACATTGAGGTTGATGGTTTCATTGGTTTGGGTTTGAATTTGGGATGGTTTGAAGTCATTTTATGGTTAGTTACTTTAAAAATTGATTGAGTTTCTATGACATGTCTCATTTTAAAAATAGGTAACTACATCATCCATTAAATTTAGTGAATTTATTCGGGAAGAAAGTGTTTATGGTGGGGAGAATTGTCACACCCCAACCATTATTTATTTCTAATTTTCTACTTTAACTCTAGGCCTATCATATTTAATTTATTGGAATTTTTGAGGTTTAGGGAATACCTCATAGTTAGATAACATGATTTATTAAACTATGCATAGACCATGTAGACTATAAGGCCCGGACCGTAAACCTTACTTAATTATTGAATTAAATGAATAATTCACATTGAGGATCTTTTCAGGTTTAGAGTTTTAGAGAATTAGGTCAAAACTATTACATCTCAAAAGATTACATAGTAGACACTTCTACTAAGTTTCCATAACATAAAAAAAACTTAAAAAGAAACATGTCTAGTTCCATGTTTTAGATAGCATGTCTTTCCTTGATCCCATCCTTGACCCTATTCATCTTTAAGTCCTGTGGAAAACATTTCAAAAACATGGGATGAGCATAAAAATCACAGTAAAGGATACACAAAGAAGGAAAACTGTTAGTTTTTCCAAAACAATAAGTAAACCATGAGTACTTTACCAAAGTAATACTTTTCACCTTTATGAAGTAGTAAAAACACTTCACTGAATAAAAGACCATTACTTACCCTTTTGTAACCAAAATATTACCATAAAACCCATTTAAAGAACACATAATATATAAAGGTAACTTGGGACATAAACATACTTAAATAGAATAACCATACGGTCGACTTACACACATACTTAATGGAATAGCCATACGGCCGACTTCCATACCCAATGCATTGGAGGTTTTAACGTAACCACCCGTCCTGGTATTCACAGCACCACCCGTCATATGTTTTATCATGTAACCACCCGTAAAATGTCCAAGTACCATCATTACACATAAAATATTGAAAATATAAACATTTAAATAACAAAATTTCATTTTCAATCACAATAAGTAATTCCAAGATATTGAATTAATCAATCTACTTTCAAAAACTATTTAAAAGAGATTTTTGAATCAAAGTGTTCCATACCACATTGAAGATTTTAATGGAATTATAATTTTAAAACATTAATGTCCATATAAATAAATACTGAAAACCATTTTGAAAACATGGACATTAAAGATAAAGATTTAGAATAATGAATCTTTAAAACATTTAAAACGATATTTTTGTTAAAGAGTTTTTAACAAAATGAGAGACTCTAGAATACAAATAATCGTGGAATAACATTTAATCCGAGCTTTATAATATCATGAGAATAAATGGATTCATGATATACTATGTCAAAGGATAGTATACACACCAAATAAGAGTGAATTGGTGCATAACACCAATGAAGTCTCAATGGAAATGTAAATTGAGATGAAATCCATTATAAAGAGCGTATCCTTAAACTAAGGATAAATCTATCACAAAATTATGTGTGAGAAATAAAAATACACCCAATATAAGTGGATATTAAGTGTGAAACAATCTAAGGTAATTCACACATATTCATAGGATTACATGTTCAAGAAGTACAAGTTGAACCCAAAGAAATCGAAATTGGGTTAAGATGTTCCCTTATAAAAATTCGACAGCCTAACGGCGTCACTTCAAAATTCAGAAAATTAGTCGATGAGAGAGTTAATGGTATCTCATTACATGGACATATAATTTACATCAATAAGGATATATAAGAACATATCCCAACATAATAATATGTAAATTAAAAGACTTAACAAAAGAAGTCTTTTTTAAAAAGAGGAGGGTGAAAGGTCCCCTTACCGAGTTGGGTAACTTTCAAAACGTACACCCCATGGAAGAAGGGTCATACAATGAAAATTTAAATACCCATAAATGAAATTATACTACACAAAGTGTATAATAATGGGCAGTACATACACCACTCAAAGGAAATAGCGGCAAATGTAGCATAAATGTCACGAGAATAAAAGTGGGATGAAAAATCCCTTATGAAAACTCGGCAGCCTAACGGCGCCACATAACTCTTCCAAAAATAAATTTATGAGATCAAATAGGGTCTCTCATTATATGAACATAAAAATTACAGAATTAGGAATATAAAAGAACATCCCCAAACATATGAAATATGAGCTTAAAAGAAATGACATAAAAGAGAGTACTTAAAAAGAAAGAGAGAGGTTGGATCTCTTAAGAAAATTCGGCAGCCTAACGGTGCCACTCAAAACTTCCCAAATGAATTGATGAGAGAGAATATGGTCTCTCATCATATGAACATAAAAATTACAGTAAGATTAATATAAAATAACATCCCAATAACAAGAAATATGATCTTTAAAAGGAGAGACATAAAAGAGTGTACTTAAAAAGAAAGAGAGGAGTAGGATCCCTTACCTCAAGTCCAACTTGTCTTGTTCGTTTCTTTATATTCCTGAATAATAAACTTTGGTCAATTTATAATTTCTTAAGGACCTCCTATAAATATTATTGTTCAGTTTATATCACATATTTTAATGTTATAATAATTGGTTAATAATATGAGTTCATATCAGACATTTTTGTCGATGTTTGGTACATGAGTCAAAAATGAACTTGTTTGAAAAATGATTGTCCATGCAGTTATAAGTAAATAATTTCCAGAATAGTATTAATGATTAAAATATCGTATATATCCAGTACATATTCATTTTATACTATTCCATATCATTTGGAGATAAAAAACGAAAAACACCGTTCATGGAGACGGTAGGCCGTACGTACGCATGAACGCTACTTTCATTTTTTCTTTGTTATATTAATGGAATTAAAACAAAATGAGTGATATATATATATGTTATAATTACAGAATGATATACATAATTTAGATGTAATATATCACATATATATCCATTATATATATGTACTTATAATAGTACATAACATTTTGAGATAAGAAATGAAATGTACCGTTCATGGAGACGGTAAACCGTATGTACGCATGAACGCTACTTCCATTTCTATTTCATTTTTAATGGAATTAAAATATAATGATACATAATATTATTTTAATTCCAGTATGGTATCATATATAATATCATTAAATATATCCTTTATACATACCACATATGGTATTAACGAATCAAATCACTTTGAGGGGGCAGTAGTCCGCACTTCCTTAAATGAAGATATCGCGTTTACCCATAATGGAAACCATAAATGTATGCCATAAATGAAAAATAGAGAAGCTTAAGTAAAACATAAACATATTATATATCATATATAAATATAGTGTCATATTAATGGCCACCTTTGAAGGTGTTAGAAGAATGTTGAACAATCATCGTTTCATGAGGCAGAAAATCGCCAACCACAGAAACAGTATGTTCTTTAACCATTATACGGAGGTGTGTGTAAGTGTAGCTATAATACTTCTTCTAACGAAATCCTAGTATATTGAATATACTGGAGTTGTTACAAAATAAATGAATAAAAAGAGTTTAGGGTGTTGGAGAAGCAAAATAAAACAAAAGGACCCAAGTGAAGACATTACCTTAAAATCGGGTAACTCCCTTTGGTTTGAGCTAAAAGGATTCCTTGGGAAGACTTCTGCCCAAAGTGAGGCTTCAAGGAGTTAGAGAGGGATGTGGAGAGACAAAATGGATAGGGTTTTTCCGAGCCAAAGGCTTTGGAATTGTGGGTAAGGAGGTAGAGGTGGGGGCCTTTTATAAAAGGAGAGGATGGGCACTCTTGGAAAGTAAAGAAATGTTACTTTATTTTAGAATGAGTTTCGGATTTTAATGGTCCCACATTGATGTGTTTCGAGGATAAGGTGATAAGGGTTCTAAATACACCCATACAATAGGTTTTTGACATATGTAGGTCTTAGATTTTACATTATCATTCCATTTTATTTAAATCGTTAAATAATGAGGTCATCGTTGCATCATCATGATGTCATAAATAATTTAATTTATTTAATGTCTAAAAATTATAAAAAAAATACTATGATGTAGGAAATCTTTGTATCCTTCCAATGACTATTTATAGTCAAAAATATGACTTGTATAACCCCATGCAATTGTTTTTAGTAAAACATCTCATGTTTGTGTCATTTTTTACTTTAACATTAAATAAAAAGGTATTTATGTCTTTTTCCAACAAAAGTGGCTCCATGGGGTCCCCAAGTTGACCCATGGATTGTATTGGTCGGCCATGAAACATCCAATGAGGGGAGGACATGTTTCTAGGTCATTTCATTTTATAAAGACATTATTTTTACCTTAAACTACACTAATTACCTCTAATCGCGATTAATAACTTAATAAGTTACTATTCACCAAAAAATTATTTTAATCCCATTGAACAACATTTTACTTCTTAATGACAACCATGTATGTCGGATTTTTAAAATTCAAAACACAAAGATGGAAAAATTTCATTTAAACGGAAAATTAGTTTTTATAAGTACCACTTAGTGGTTTCACTATTCATCAAAAATTGAGGTTTTTGAGAAAATTAATAAAAATTAACCCTGAGCTATATTTGATATTCTAAATTCATAAATGATTTCTATTTTACAAAATTCAAAACATATAAGTTTCATTAATTAATTTAATAATTAATTTCCGCTGTCAAAACAAATAGCGTGTTTTTATGAAACAAAATGTATCAAAAGATTGACACTAGTTTAAGTCCGATTTCAAAGTGAAATTAATTCCAACGAACACTATTGGATTAAATGGTAAAAATATATTCTAATTTCACTTTAAAATATATTCAAAATATAATATAATCATATAAATAAATTAGATTAAAAAGATGTTTTGAATTAAAATACAACATTTTTCACTATTCATTAAAAATTGAACTTTTTCGGAAAAATACCAAAAATTTACACAAAGTAAATTTTGATGTCCTGATTCTAAAGAATAATTTTATTTTGTCAAATATAACACATAAAATTTTCAAAAAGTGGATTTAAAAGAGGTTCTCCATCAAAGGGCGGTTAATCGACCTTTTAAAGAATATTAGAATGTTTACGCTTAAAATTGGATTCATTCGCATTTTTAATCCTCTAACATTTATTGCAAAAAGTAAAAATATTTGAAAAATATATATAATCATTTTTTAGTTAGTTCTGTTCATTCCCGCCATTACAACGGCCATGCGTTAACTACTATTTAAAATAATATTATTTTATTATTAGAGTGCAACGTAAGATTCCCATGAAACCCGTTGTTGCGTGTTGGGTACGCCATCGAGCATAGCGTCCCCTTTAAAGTCATATTAATATTTTATTCACAAATATAGATAAATGTGAAAATTTCATACTCTTTATTTACCTGGGTTGTTACATCCTTCCCCCCTTTTGGGAATTGCATCCTCTCAATTTTAAAATTGGGCTTGGAAACATCCTTGAAAGTCCCACATCAGAACAAGAGTCGGTAAAACAATCACTTTAAAATAATGAAAGAGAAGTACAGAGGTCACCCGAGTTAACCCATACTAGTATTAAAAGTATGAAAATATGGACATGGAGGAAAAACAAAGGGTCATGTTCTGATTGAGAGTGATAGTAAACATGTCTAAGATAAAGTTAACCATAATAAAATCACAAAATTGTGATGGGTTAAACGGTATTCGATTCCCCAGTAGGAAAAGTTAATAGACAACATTTTTGTTTTAAGTTACTTTTTATTGAGGAATTTATTCATAAGTAAACATAATCACTTATCATGTTGACTTTTAAATTTTATTATATTCCTTACACAAACTCATATTTTCTCCAAAAGACGAGTATTTAGGAAGACTTGTTCACATTAAGAGTACTATAATCAACTTATAGAGAATCACCTAATCCAAAAAAGAGAACTATATACTTCCCATATCTTTAGACTTTAACCAAAACCAAAACCAAAAAGGTTAGTACAAGGTCAGATAATCCAGAAAAGGATAACCCTTTATAAAAAGAAAATCTATTCTTAATCTCCAAAATTTGTCCAACAAAACCCAAAGTTCAACGGGGAACATTTGATAAACAATTTGTCCATAAAATTCTTCAAAGTAAACCAAACTAAGATTGAAACCCAAATATTTGAAGGACCTAGTCACATAGTCTTCCAAGGTACAAATTAACTTTTATCTCCAAATAACATCAGTTGCACTTAAATTCTCATATTGAAAAGTAATTAACCTAATCACATATCCTCGATGATAGGTTAATCATCTCCATAGATAACCCAAAATAAACATACTCTTGATTCCTAAAATCATCTAACTAAAAAGAATCAGTCAAATTAACCAGGGAATTCACGTAGTCCAGTGGTAGGTGATAACTACCAGTCGCACTTTGGTTGTGGGTTCGATTCCCACAGCTTTGTCCGATGCGACAGGTTGTCACACGATCTGCATGTTGTCCTTTTTCCAAAACTACATAATTCTTAAAACATTCCGCAAAACGAGATAAAATCTTCAAAAATAATCATAACATATTTTAAACTCAAGTTTATCTCATGCCTTTCATTTTCCATCATAACATATAATAACCCATAATTACCTCAAAAGTAAGGATCATATAAACTCTAATGGTTACCTTTATAATTATTACCTGAAATTCCACATCAATTGTTCATCTTGTACATGATGCGTTACAGATCATACCAAGGTTTAAGTGGTTGATAATGACTCCTTGATAGTTGGTTTAGAACAACCACGAGTTTCCTCATTGAATCCCCCATTTTATCTAGTATCTTAATCAGAGAACCACCACAGTTTCCTTCAAACCTGTTGTCTCTTTGGTGCCTGCTAGATCCATCCATTCACTAAGAACAGAAATGTAAGTGTGAGTATATCAACAAAACCATCATGTACTAATGAGGAAGGTAAACACTAAGATATACTTACTCATTCACTTTATCTAAAATCAGGACTCTTTCTGATATCCTAACCATTATGGTAATGTCACTTATTCTTAGAGGATACCCTAACCTCTAAAGTTATCTAATCCGACCTCTGATACCAACTATACGGCCCCGACCTTAAACCTTACTTAATTATTGAATTAAATGAATAATTTACATTGAAGATCTTTTCAGGTTTAGAGTTTTATAGAATTAGGTTAAAACTATTACATCTCAAAAGATTACATAGTAGACACTTCTACTAAGTTTCCATAACATTTAAAAAACTTAAAAAGAAACATGTCTAGTTCCATGTTTTAGATAGCATGTCTTTTCTTGATCCCATCCTTGACCCTATTCATCTTTAAGTCCTGTGGAAAACATTTCAAAAACTTGGGATGAGCATAAAAAGACCAGTAAAGGATACACAAAGGAAAACTGTTAGTTTTTCCAAAACAACAAGTAAACCATGAGTACTTTACCAAAGTAATACTTTTCACCTTTATGAAGTAGTAAAAGCACTTCACTGAATAAAAGACCATTACTTACCCTTTTGTAACCAAAAGATTACCATAAAACCCATGTAAAGAACACATAATATATAAAGGTAACTTGGGACATAAAAATACTTAAATGGAATAACCATACGGTCGACTTCCACACATACTTAATGGAATAGCCATACAACTGACTTCCATACCCAATGCATTGGAGGTTTTAACGTAACCACCCGTCCTGGTATTCACGGCACCACCTGTCATATGGTTTATCACGTAACCACCTGTAAAATGTCCAAGTACCATCATTACACATAAAATATTGAAAATATAAACATTTCAAAAACAACATTTCATTTTCAATCACAATAAGTAATTCCAAGATATTGAATTAATCAATCTACTTTAAAAAACTATTTAAAAGAGATTTTTGAATCAAAGTGTCCCATACCACTTTGAAGATTTTAATGGAATTATAATTTTAAAACATTAATGTCTATATAAATAAATACTGAAAACCATTTTGAAAACATGGAAATTTAAGATAAAGATTTAGAATAATGAATCTTTAAAACATTTAAAACGATATTTCTGTTAAAGAGTTTTTAACAAAATGAGAGACTCTTGAATACAAATAATCGTAAAATAACATTTAATCTGAGATTTATAATATCATGAGAGTAAAGGGATTCATGATATAATATGTCAAAGGACAGTATACAAACCAAATAAGAGTGAATTGGTGCATAACAACAATGAAGTCTCAATGGAAATGTAAATTGAGATGAAATCCATTATAAAGAGGGTATCCTTAAACTAAGGATAAATCTATCACATAATTATGTGTGAGAAATAAAAATACACCCAATATAAGTTTATATTAAGTGTGAAAAAATCTAAGGTCATTCACACATATTCATAGGATTACATGTTCAAGAAGTACAAGTTGAACCCAAAGAAATCGAAATTGGGTTAAGATGTTCCCTTGTAAAAATTCGACAACCTAACAACGTCACTTCAAAATTCAGAAAATTAGTCGATGAGAGAGTGAATGGTATCTCATAACTTGGACATAAAATTTACATCAATAACGATATATAAGAACATATCCCAACATAATAAGATGTAAATTAAACGACTTAACAAAAGAAGTCTTTTTTAAAAAGATGAGGGTGAAAGGTCCCCTTACCGAGTTGGGTAACTTTCGAAACGTACACCCCATAAAAGAATGGTCATACAATGAAGATGTAAATACCCATAAATGAAATTATACTACAAAAAGTGTATAATAATGGGCCGTACATACACCACTCAAAGGAAATAATGGCAAACATAACATAAATGTCACGAGAATAAAAGTGGGATGAAAAATCCCTTACGAAAACTCGGCAGCCTAACAGCGCCACATAAATCTTCCAAAAATGGATTGATGAGATAAAATAGGGTCTATCATTATATGAAAATAAAAATTATATAATTAGGAATATAAATGAACATCCCCCAACATATGAAATATGAGCTTAAAAGAGATGACATAAAAGAGATTACTTAAAAAGAAAGAGAGAGGTTTGATCTCTTACGAAAATTCGGCAGCCTAACGGCGCCACTCAAAACTTCCAAAATGGATTGATGAGAGAGAATAGGGTCTCTAATCATATGAACATAAAAATTACAGTAAGATTAATATAAAATAACATCCCAATAACATGAAATATGAGCTTAAAAAGGAGCTACATAAAAGAATGTACTTAAAAAGAAAGAGAGGAGTAGGATCCCTTACCTCAAGTCCAACTTGTCTTGTTTGTTTCTTTATATTCCTGAATAATAATCTTTGGTAAATTTATAATTTCTTAAGGACCTACTATAAAGATTATTGTTCAGTTTATATCACATATTTTAATGTTATAATAATTGGTTAATAATATGAGTTCATATCAGACGTTTTTGTCGATGTTTGGTACATGAGTCAAAAATGAACTTGTTTGAAAAATGATTGTCCATGTAGTTATAAGTAAATAATTTCCAGAGTAGTATTAATGATTGAAATATCATATATATCCAGTACATATTCATTTTATACTATTACATATCATTTGGAGATAAAAAACAAAAAGCACCGTTCATGGAGACGGTAGGCCGTACGTACGCATGAATGCTACTTTCATTTTTTCTTTGTCATATTAATAGAATTAGAACAAAATGAGATATATATATATATGTTATAATTGAAGAATTATATCCATAATTTAGATGTAATATATCACATATATATCCATTATATATATGTACTTATAATAGTACATAACATTTTGAGATAAGAAATGGAATGTACCATTCATGGAGACGGTAAGCCGTACGTACGCATGGACGCTACTTCCATTTCTATTTAATATTTAATGGAATTAAAACATAATGATACATAATAGTATTTTAATTCCATTATGGTATCATATATAATATCACTAAATATATCCTTTATACGTACCACATATGGTATTAAGGAATCAAATCACTTTGAGGGGGCGGTAGTCCGCACTTCCTTAAATGAAGATATCACGTTTACCCATAATGGAAACCATAAAGGTATTCCATAAATGAAAAATACAGAAGCTTAAGTAAAACATAAACATATTATATATCATATATAAATATAGTTTCATATTAATGGCCACCTTTGAATGTGTTAGAAGAATGTTGAACAATCATCGTTTCGTGAGGCATAAAATCTCCAACCACAGAAACAATATATTCTTTAACCATTAGACGAAGGTGTGTGTAAGTGTAGCTCTAATACTTCTTACAACAACATCCTATTATATTGAAGATACTGGATTTGTTACAAAAGAAATGAATAAAAAGAGTTTAGGGGGTTGGAGAAGCAAAATAAAACAAAAGGACCCAAGTGAAGACATTACCTTAAAATCGGGTAACTCCCTTTGGTTTGAGATAAAAGGCTTCCTTGGGAAGACTTCTGCCCAAAGTGAGGATTCAAGGAGTTAGAGAGGGATGTGGAGAGACAAAATGGGCAGGGTTTGGCCAATCCAAAGGCTTTTTAATTGTGGATAAAGAGGTAGAGGTGGGGTCCTTTTATAAGAGGAGAGGAGGGGCACTCTTGGAAAGTAAAGAAATGTTACTTTATTTTAAAATGAGTTTCAGATTTTAATGGTCCGAAATTGATGTTTTTCGAGGATAAGGTGATAAGGGTTCGAAATAAATCCATCCAATAGGTTTTGGACATGTGTATGTCTTATATTTTACATTATCTTTCCATTTTATTTAAATCATTAAATAATGAGGTCATCGCTGCATCATCATGATGTCATAAATAATTTAATTTATTTAATGTCTAAAAATTAAAAAAAAAATACTATGATGTAGAAAATATTTTTATCTTTCCAATGACTATTTATAGTCAAAAATCTGACTTGTATAACCCCATGCAATATTTTTTAGTAAAACATCTCATGTTTGTGTCATTTTTACTTTAACATTAAATAAAAAGGTATTTATGCCATTTTCCAACCAAAGTGGCTCCATGGGGTCCCCAAGTTGACCCATGGATTGTCTTGGTCGGCCATGACACATCCAATGAGGTTAGGACATGTTTCTAGGTCATTTCATTTTATTAAGACATTATTTTTACCTTAAACTACACTAATTACCCCTAATCGCGATTAATAACTTAATAAGTTACTATTCACCAAAAAATTATTTTAATCCCGTTGAACCACATTTTACTTCGTAATGACAACCATGTATGTCAGATTTATGAAATTCAAAACACAAATATGACAAAATTTCATTTTGTCACGACCCGTCCTCGGGGCCCGTGCCGTGACTACCCCAAGCCCGCCTTCCATAGGCCAGGGCCTGGCGACTAACACCAAGGCGTAAATCCCGGTAAAAAGGGAAGGTATTGCCTTTGTAAAGTAAACAAGCACCACAGAGTAAGCAAGCGGAAAAGTAAACACTAAGTAAAAACAGAGTACAACTGAAAGTGCGGAAAACTAAATGGGCCAGTATACAAACCCAAAACTGAAAGTAAAGTACAACTCGAAAGGGAAAACAACAACTGTAAAGTAAAAGACGCTACAACGAGCTGTCCACTGAAAATCCCACCTGAAGGGTGGGTATAGATAGCTCCACTGCTCCTCGGGTCCCGCCGTCCGCTCCGAGCACGTCCCGCCCAGTGGTCCACCTCCAGGTACCGTCCTGCTCTGCAAGCCTCAACCACGATCAACTCTGTCCGTCATCTGCAACCAACACAACGTAGTGCGGGCATAGCCCGTGCAGGGGTGAGTCTAAGCTACTCAGTAGGGACCCTGATACCCCCGAAGGTCTCCCAAAATCCACAAAGGATAAACAACAAAGGAAAGATACAAACACGAAGTAACAACTGGCACTGCTTAGGTATATGCCCATACATATACCTAAGTCATAAATTCCAATACACTCCAACCTCCGAGCCCAAGTACAACTCAGTCCACACAGGAAAGTATACGTATTCCACACAGGAAAGCAAAACGTAATCCACACAGGATAGTAAAACACAATCCACTCAGGAAAGCAAACAAGATTCATCTCACACAGGTATACTTCTTCGAGGACGATAGAGATGATCACTGATCCATCTAAGTCGTTGGACCCACAAAGGATCGATAGGTACTAACCCCCGCAAAGTCTCACACAGGATCAGACCCACACAGGATCTGTAGGTGCTGGTTCACACAGGACCGTTGAGCGCGGACCCACACAGGATCGGACCCACACAGGATCGATAGCACTGATCCACATAGGATCACTGAGTGCTGTAGTCATCGTCTTCGAATCCATTGAGGATCTCTGCACAGTCGTCTTCACAGTCACAGTAGCAGTAGCAGCCAGCTCTAGGGTTCTCGCACACAGCAAACTCGTTCGGGAGGGTCCGCTCCACGAGCCGAGAGGCTGATACATCAACTATCACATAGTCCAGAGTTGATGTATCCAAAAGTTCTGTATCGTCAACAGGAGCTCAACGCAACAGACGGCGCGTCAATCGGACGCCCGGTCTGAGAGTTATTGGCCTTTTCGTTCTAGGGGCCCGGTAGGTTTTTAAGGAAAAACCAACCCGACTGTACTCCACCTACATCCAAACCTCGGACGGAGTATGCCAAAAGATCCGTCTCACTAAGAGTAACTCAACAAAGTCGACAAAACGTCAATCGGACGCCCGTAACTCAAGATATGAGCGTTTCTGTTACGAGGGCCCGGTTGGTTTCGTGTACGAACCAACCCGGCCGAACTCAAAGTAATCCGAGACCTTGAGTGCAATATATCGAAACGACCGTCTTGATCCAAGGATCGCATCGCCACTGACGGTGTGTCGTTTGGAGGTCCGTAGCCCGAGTTATGGTCATTTGAACTTAAACAGTTCGGTATCGGGGGTTTCGGGCCCGGGCCGACCCGGCCCGGGACCCCCCCCCCCGGCGGACCCGAACCGGGTCGACCCGCCCCAGACAGGGTCGGCCCGGCCCGGCCCGACCTGGCGGACCGACCAGGCGCCGGTCCGGCTCAAGGCAGCGCGCTGGGCGTGCTGCCAGCTCGGCCTTCGGCCGAGCTGATTGAGAAAACGGGGGGGGGGGGGTGCCTGCCCCCCTTTGTGAAACCGCGGCCCCCCTCATTATGGGGGGACGTTTTGTGCTGGCCGAGGGAATTTAATTCCCTCGGCTTCCCCATTTCCGACCGGACCGACCTGGCTGGCCGGCTCCTCCTCAACGGGACCGACAAGGGCCGGTCCCCTTCCGGCTTCCGACACCAGCGGCCCGGCTGGCCGCCGGTCACCTTGTTCCGCCGCGGCCCGGAACCGGCCACGGCCTATGCCGTCCGGCGTGGTGCGATGGCACCGCTCCCCTCCGCCGCGGCCCCGCTCCATCCGCGGCGCCTTTGACTTCCTTCGACGCGACGCGACAGTGTCGCGTTCTTGGATTTCTTTCCACGGCGCGGCGCGACGGCGCTGCGCAATACTTGCCGTAGGATACCCGCGTGGTGCGACAACACCACGCCATCTCGTTCCATCTGCAAGAAACAATCATGAACAAAGGAGGGGGTTCGGCCATGTTTGTTCGGTCCGGCCCCCTCTCATTAAATGATAGCATTTATTCGATTATCCACGAAGTTCGACATGCTAGAATCAAGAACAGAATAATTAAATAAATAACAAAATTCCCCTACCTCGGTTTCAAGAGCAGAGCACGCCAACAAGCCGCGGAAGACAAGCGTCGCGGAGGTCGGGCGTCGCGGTAATCGAACGTCGATTCCGTTGACGTCAAGGTGCGTCCGAAGAGGTATCGTCGCTGGAGAAGCTTCGTAAGCTGACGAAGAAAGTCCGAGGAGGACGCGGAGTCTCCTTTCGTTGACACGGGAAGAAGATCGAAAGAAGCGGCGTCATCGATCTTCGGAAACACACTGGCTGCGAAGAAGAGAAGAGACGACACGTCTTTCTCTTCTTATGGTGACGAAGTTCTTCGTCAGAGCCTAAGTGTTTTTCATGTTCTTCGTCGTGGTTGAAGAAGATGAAGAATGCTTCCCAAATTCTCTCAAGGTGGCAAGATAAAACTAACCAAAATAAAATAAGATTAAGCCTTATTTTATTTACACAACTTCACCTCTTTGAATTTCAAAATTTTGAAAAACAATAACTCATCTCAATTAAAACTCAAGTTGTCAAAATTAAATTGAGTGGAGTTATTGGGAGTTTAAAGGGGAGTTGAGGAGTTAGGGTTTGTGTGGCCCCCACCACACTTCATCCTCTCAAGGGAGGTTAAGTGGATGTGGGTCCCACCTCTAACTCCCTTTGGGAGGATATAACCAACATGGTTTAAAATAAATTGTGTTTCCACAATTTATTTAACTTCATTTAAATTCCACCAAAACTAACTCTCAACCGGCATAAAACGCAACCACAAAAAGGTCTCCTTAAGCGAATATCGGCACTGCGAGTTCATCGGTGCCATCGGAATTCGATTCCGGGCACTGGTTCAAAAGTTAGAAATTCCCGCTCGTTCGTTCACTGAACGTACCCAAGCCAAACTTCGGAAATTATTTCCGGGCACACTGGGCCTCGGAATCAGGTGCCGTCAGAAACCGCGCTCTTGTAAAACTCTAAAGAAAATTAAGAAAAAATTTCCATTGAATTTTACAGGTCTTTACATTACTCCCACCTCAGGGATTTACGTCCCCGTAAAGATACATCAAAACTAGGGAAACAAATAAGGGTACTGAGCACGCATCTGAGCCTCCCGCTCCCAAGTGCTCTCCTGGAGATTCCCGTGCTGCCATCTGATGCGCACTAGAGGAATCGACCGTCCACGTAGGACCCGCTCCTGTCGATCCTCAATCTCTACCAGGACCTCTGTAAAAGTCACCCCATCGTCAACGTCAAGCTCCCCATGGTCAATGATGTGCGTCGGGTCGTGCACGTATCTCTTCAGTTGAGACACGTGGAAGACGTCGTGCACCCGGTGCAACTAAGGTGGTAGAGCCAGGCGATAAGCCACCTCGCCAATCCTGCTGAGGACCTGGAAGGGTCCGATGAAGCATGGAGATAACTTTCCGCCTCGTCCAAATCTCCTTATACCACGTCGAGGTGAGACCCGCAAGAAAACATGGTCGCCATCCTCGAACTCTAGTGGCCTCCGCCTCCTGTCAGTGTATGACTTCTACCGGCTCTGAGCTGTCCTCATCCACTCCTGGATGACCTCGACCTTCTCTGTCGTGGCCTGGACCATCTCTGGTCCCACAAGTGCTGACTCCCCAGGGTCTGTCCAACACAAACGAGATCTACAAGGTCGGTCATACAACGCCTCGTACGGTGCCATCCCGATGGTGGAGTGGTAGCTGTTGTTGTACGCAAACTCCACCAAGGGTAGGTGGTCCTCCCATCTACGACCAAAGTCGAGGACACATGCGCGGAGCATGTCCTCGAGAGTCTGAATGGTCCTCTCCGTCTGACCATCCGTCTAAGGGTGAAAGGCTGTGCTCAGACGTAGATGCGTTTCAAACGCCTCCTGCAACCCCTTCCAAAGCCGAGAAGTAAAGAGATCATCTCGATCAGAGACACTAGAAGATGGAACACTGTGAAGCCGTACAATCTACTGAACGTAAAGTCGTCCCAAGCTCTCCACTGAGCCCTGCTCTCCAATGGGTAAGAAGTGAGCCGACTTGGTGAGTCGGTCGACAATCACCCAGATAGAGTCGTGACCTCTGGAAGTGCGTGGAAGTCCAGTCACGAAGTCCATAGATATGCCATCCCACTTCCACTCCGGAACCTCCAAGGGCTGTACCAAGCCTGCTGGTACTTGATGCTCTGCCTTCACCTGCTGGCAGGTGAGGCATCGAGAAATGAACTCTGCCACAGCCTTCTTTAAGCCTGGCCACCAGTGCTGTCGTCTGAGATCCTAGTACATCTTCACCACTCTGGGATGTACCACTAAGGGAGAAGTGTGAAACTCTCTTAGCACCTCCTCTCGTAATGTGACTGGTACCATAGTACGTCCTCTGAAAAGGATGTCGTGCTCTGCTCCAAAGGAAAAACCATCAGGTGCCTGTCCTGAGGATATCTGTGCACACCGCGTCTCACAGTCAGTGTCCCCACGCTGTGCCTCTCTGACTCTCTGTAGTAGTAGAGGAGTGACTGTGAGAGACTGAAGGAAGTCTGCTCCATCTCTATCCACGAAGGATATCTGTAAAGAGGATAACTGCTCCGTCACATCCTCAAGTAGCTGAATGCCCGTCCTCCTGCTGAGGGCATCAGCTACCACGTTCCCCTTCCCAGGAGTATAGACTATCTCAAAGTCATAGTCCTGGAGGAACTCGAGCCATCGCCGCTGTCTCAAGTTCAGGTCCTTCTAAGAGAAGATGTACTTGAGACTCTGATGGTCAGAAAAGACTGTAAAGCGCTCGCCCATCAGATAGTGTCGCCATGACTTCAGAGCGAAGACCACTACTGCTAACTCCAGGTCATGGGTAGCGTAGTTCTGCTCATGCGGCCTCAACTGACGTGATCCATAGGCGATCACTGCCCGCTCCTGCATCAGGACACATCCGAGTCCGGTCCCTGATGCATCGCAGTAAACTACGTATCCAACTCCCAAGAAATTCCGAACCTCCTTCACGCTCCTGGGTGGCTCCCAAGCTAGTACTTCCTCGATCTTCGCGGGATCCACTGCAAATCCCGCCTCAGAGATGACGTGTCCCAAGAAGTGGACCTCACGTATCCAGAACTGGTACTTTGAGAGCTTACCATAAAGCTGGTGCTCTCGGAGTGTGTCTAGTACAACCCGCAAGTGGTAGGCGTGCTCCTCCTCAGTCGTCGAGTATATCAAAATGTCGTTGATGAAGACCGCGACAAATCGATCGAGGTATGGCTGAAAGATCCTGTTCATGAGGGCCATGAACACTGCTGGAGCATTGGTTACATCGAAAGGCATAACCAAGAACTCATAGTGGCCATACCGACATCTGAAGGCCGTCTTCTTCACGTCCTCGTCTCTAACTCTGAGCTGATGATAGCCTGACCTGAGGTCTATCTTCGAGAACCACCGTGCTCGCTTGAGCTGATCAAAGAGGTCATCAATACTCGATAGCGGATACTTGTTCCTCACTATCACCTGGTTCAGGCGACGATAGTCATCACAAATTTGCAAGCTCCCGTCTGCCTTCTTGGCGAACAATATCGGGGAAGCCCAGGGTGAAACACTGGGTCGGATGAACCCCTTGCCCTGCAAGTCCTCCAACTGTACCCGTATCTCTCGAAGCTCGACGGGGGCCATCCGATGTGCTGGAGTCGATATCTGGGCTGTCCCAGGGTACTGGTCAATATAAAAGTCTACCTCTCTGCGAGGAGGTAACCCTGGAACGTCGTCGGGAAAAACGTCCGCAAACTGATCCACCACTGCAGGAAAACCAGGACTCCGCACGTCAACTGCTCCTAGGATGAGGCTAGCCAACTGATGAGTGATGGGCTGTCCTCTCCTCCACGAAAGTCCATCCTGTGCTGCAAAGGCTCCCTTCTCGCCGGTGAAGGTGAACCTGCTCCCGTCGGTGCGTACACATCGCACCTTGCGCCTAAAACAGTCAATCTGTGCATGGACTGTAGATAACCAATCCATGCCCAAGATGACATCGTAAGGCCTCGACGCTGCTACAAGAAGATCCCAGCCAAAGCTCTCGCCTCCTAGAGTAAGCTCACACTGCCGGCACCAGTGCGTAATCGTCGAGTCTGCTCCCGTAGGAGTCTCTAGCCGTAAGGATCGAGCCAATGGCTCTGTCGGAATCTCCGAGCTCCGAACAAGGGCATCACCTATGAAAGAGTGACTCGCTCCTGTGTCTATAAGTACTGCAGCAAGGGTGGAATAGACACAGATAGTACCTCGAATCATCTCTGGCGCGCCGTGGTCGTAGGCCTCCACTGCCTGGAGCTGTTCCTGTCTTTGGCCGCCAGCTCCCTGTGGTCGGGGTGGACCTCCTGGTGGTGGTGGTGGTAGAGCCTCAAAGCGTCGCCCACCACCTGCTGCTCGGCCAGCTCCTCTGCCACGTCCGCCTCCTCCCTACGGACCGCCACGGGCGACCCTCTGCCTCTGCCTCAGTGGTCCCTCAACCGTCTGCTGCTCCTCGGCACGGCAGGTCGGGCAGTCACAAGCCATGTGGCCCTGCCCGCCGCACGAGTAGTGATCAAGATGGGTGACCCACTGGGTGACCCACTGGGAAGTTTCTCAGGGTGTGTGTGAGTGAGGACAAAACACACTGGAAAGAACATGTGTTGGCCTGTGGGGACTGTCATTAGTCAGATGACCCGTTCAGGTATGTGGGTGGACCCTTGGGTGGGCCCCACGTATCTGCGGGGGAAACTGGTGGTACCTGGTGGGCCAGGACCCGACGACCATGTTAAGGCGGGGTGTATGTGCTGTCACCGGGGCCCGGTTGTCACATTTGGTATCAAAGGAGGAACCCAGCGTTAAGTGCGCTACACTGCCTGGGTTGAGATGTAGGGCCCACAATGAGGGCGTTGTGCTCTAAAGGGGGGGGGGGGGGGTGATTGTAACATCCCCGAATGATATAGGGTTAAATGACTAAATGATATGACTCATGTCAACAAGATGCACCTTCCTTTTCGGGAGCCTGTCTGGTTAGAACTCCACAGTTAAGCGTGCTTGGCTTGGAGTAGTGATCAGGATGGGTGACCCACTGGGAAGTTTCTCAGGGTGTGTGTGAGTGAGGACAAAATACACTGGAAAGGACATGTGTTGGCCTGTGGGGACTGTCATTAGTCAGATGACCCGTTCAGGCATGTGGGTGGACCCTTGGGTGGGCCCCACGTGTCTGTGGGGGCAACTGGTGGTACCTGGTGGGCCAGGACCCGATGGCCATATTAAGGCGGGGTGTATGTGCTGTCACTGAGGCCCGGTTGTCACACATTTAAACGGAAAATCAGTTTTTTTAAGTACCACTTAGTGGTTTCACTATTCATCAAAAATTGAAGTTTTTCAGAAAATTACCAAAAATTCACCCTAAGCTATATTTGATATTCTGAATTCAAAAATGAAGTGTATTTTACAGAATTCAAAACATATAAGTTGCATTAATTAATTTAATAATTAATTCCCGCTGTCAAAATAAATAGCGTGTTTTTATGAAACAAAATGTATCAAAAGATTGACACTAGTTTAAGTTCGATTTCAAAGTGAAATTAATCCCAACGAACACTATTGGATTAAATGGTAAAAATATATTCTAATTTCACTTTAAAATCAATTCAAAAGATAATATAATCATATAAATAAATTATATTAAAAAGAGGTTTTGAATTAAAATACAACATTTTTCACTATTCATTAAAAATTGAACTTTTTTGGAAAAATACCAAAAATTTACACAAAGTAAATTTTGATGTCCCGATTCTAAAGAAGAATTTTATTTTGTCAAATATAACACATAAAATTGTCAAAAAGTGGATTTAAAAGAGGTTCGCCATCAAAGGGCGGTTAATCGATCTTTTAATGAATATTAGAATGTCACCGAGGCCCGGTTGTCACACATTTAAACGGAAAATCAGTTTTTTTAAGTACCACTTAGTGGTTTCACTATTCATCAAAAATTGAAGTTTTTCAGAAAATTACCAAAAATTCACCCTAAGCTATATTTGATATTCTGAATTCAAAAATGAAGTCTATTTTACAAAATTCAAAACATATAAGTTGCATTACAAAGTAAATTTTGATGTCCCGATTCTAAAGAAGAATTTTATTTTGTCAAATATAACACATAAAATTGTCAAAAAGTGGATTTAAAAGAGGTTCGCCATCAAAGGGCGGTTAATCGATCTTTTAATGAATATTAGAATGTTTACGCTTAAAATTGGATTCATTCGCATTTTTAATCCTCTAACATTTATTGCAAAAATTAAAAATATTTGACAAACATATATAATCATTTTGCAGTTAGTTCTGTTCATTCCCGCCATTACAACGGCCAGGCGTTAACTATTATTTAAAATAATATTATTTTATTATTAGAGTGCAATATAAGATTCCCAAGAAACCCGTTGTTGCGTGTTAGGTACGCCATCGAGCATAGAATCCCCTTTAAAGTCATAATAATATTTTATTCACAAATATGGATAAATGTGAAAATTTCATACTCTTTATTTACCTGGGGTGTTACATAGACGACCTTCAATTTTTGATAGAACGATTTTACATGTTTGGTACACAGTTAGTCAAACCATGTGGAACAACCATGAATCTTTCAAGTGCGTCTCCTGTGTGGATCTTGGATAGAATCATTTTTATTAAACCTTCAGGCCAAACCATGTTAGCTGTATAGATTTAAACAACAACAACAACAACAATATAAATAAAAAAACCGAATTATAATACACTTCTCCACCTTACCATATGTCACACCCTCATTTATCCATCCCACTTGGCTCACACTACCCTCATACCATGATTCCACTATCCCTCGTGTCTCCCTCTTGTATACCTATCTTTTCTCTCTTCTATTGGTGATTTTATATGGATTTTATCATGACCTAGTGTCAATATATAAAGGTAAGCTCCTCTAATTGTCTTCCTCCACCTCTTTATCTAATTTTATTCATATGTTCTTACTGTTTCTTGATCTCACCAACCTAGGGATTTTTGGTACCCAATCTCAGTTGGTGATTTTGGGAATTTAGGATTCCTTTTGCTTATTATTACCTATTTTGACCTTTTCGAGTAGATTCAAGATACTATTTTTCGAGGCATCTAGTTTCTAGTAGGTTTCCCATTATTTTAGGTATTTATATTTTAGATCCCCACATGCTTGGATTTTTAATCTCTATATTATATATTAAATGATATATATAATTATGCTCAAGAGTATTTAAATTGGAAATCAAGATCCAAATGGTTTCCAATTCATTTAAAAGTTTTTCCTTAAATTGGAAGTTAGTAAAAAAAACTTTACTCCAATTATTTTTTTACACCGATTGTTTATTAAATTGCTAATTGGAATTTAATTAACATGTTAAATGTTTTAAGAGTTGTTTTGGATTTAAAGCGGGGTTTCTATTTTATTCATTTTTTTATAAAAGTTTTATATTTTTTAAAATTTTCCATGAGACACACACACACACACACATATATATATATATATGTATATATGTGTATATATATATATATATTTGCTATGTAAGATCCTGGATCTAGGTGCCGCCCAAAGGTGCCTCTTACCTGGTTCGTCAGATGACCTTAAGCGCATTTCCCCAAATGCCAGAGGCTGCTGACTAGCGGAAAGAGCCAGGGTCTGTATTTAGGGAAACTATTCCCTCAATGGTGGAGTATACACAATGGAATAAGAAACAGTAAACAGTAGCGGAAGCAGTAATACCATACGACAAAAGTAAATAGAGGAAACTAATAGTATAATAACTGAAACATATATAAATAAATTATGCATGTCACATGTATCCAGGAAAGTAGAAAAACAAGTCACAATCTTGGAAATAAAATACTAAAACTAAAGTATGTGAAATAGTAAACTCCAATAGCAACGCAAGCCTCATCTTAGTCACACGCTCTATAGCTCTAACATCAATCAAGTACCTGATGAAGAAGGTTGCTTTACCTTATCTATACCTACGACGATATAATATGTTTAGGTCCAAAATCATAAACTAAATGGTTTGTGAGATGAATCCCAATAGGAATCCACCAAAATATCTATGTGTTGTCAATGAATATATATAGCTACCAATATGATAAATGAAGAAATAAACTAGGAAGTACTCAAAATTGAACAATCCTACTATTTCCAATCACATTCATTTACATTATTAATTATTCCATCATTAAATAATGAATCCTTGGGATATAGCCTAGGCTTTGTATCCCATGTGTAATAGCAAAAAAGATTTCCCAAAATACAATCTAACAAACAAGTAAGACCGAGTCTAAGCTTGTGCTTTGGCTTGGTAGACTTATAACAATAATTCAATTATTCACAAGCAACCCTATAGGAAAGTTCTCAAAGTCAATTTCCCTATGGTTTCACATATCATCAATTCAATAGAATAATAATGAAACTTTGGTAAAGAAAACATAGTCTAACCCCTTTGGTCTCACATAGATCTAATCAGATAAAATGACCACCTAGGTAGATCTCATGGTCAATACCCATTGGTCTGCATAGCAAAAATATAATTTATAATGACCCTTTGGAAGCTTTCACAGTCAATTACCTATGGTCCAATGTTTATTTAATAATGACCCTCTATGTATCTCTCACAGTCTTACCCATATACTCTATGACCACACGAGATCTCTCACAATGAATACGTCTGGTCATTTATAACAAAAATTCATAATTAAATGACCATACATCAGAAAGATCTCCCAGTCAATTCCCCTTGGTCATACTTTCATAATTCAAAACCCATGAACCTCATATAAACAACAACTCCATCCTAAAAACACTAGGCATGGAAAATAAAGTAGCCTAACATGCATTCTAGTCCCAACAACCATAACCAAAAAAACATACGAAACACATCCATAACCAAGGAAATAAAACTTATTCATAATCAATAACCCCTTTCTCAAACAAACAACCATAGAGGGCATTAAATAGGGTAAAATTCCAAAACGCGCAAAACCCTAAACCTGGGTATTTGTCACTTTAAGCATAAATAATCCAAATACTATCTAAGAAAGGCAAAAAAAACCTACCTTTATGTTATACAAAGAACAATATTTAATGATGGCCCTTGAATCTCTCCATAACGTTGTATATCTACAAAAGGTCAAAATTTTTCATCCTTGGATAACTCAAGAGAGAGGAGAAATCCGGAAGGGAGGCTCTCTGGGAAGAGATAAATCATCGGTGTGAATCCAACACACTTGTTGGTATCTAAATCAAAGATTGTATGGATTAATGGTAGGGTTTTGAAGTTCTTAGTCATCTCATTGCTCTCCTGTATGAAACATGGGAAGAAGAATACACTTCTAGAGATTAGATAAAAACCCAGAATGATTAATCAAATAAAAAGAAAATTACATGGCATGTTCATTTAATGTACACACTGTGTAGTAGTGGCAACTAACCCCCACTTTAGGTAGTCTTCCAGGTCACCTCACATGACCATGTACTCGGCCATTACATTTCCAGTACATTTCTACATGTGGCAATTAAGTACACGACATGTACTCAAGATTACATGGTATGAACTTAGATAATTTTCCAATTCTCCCTTTCTCTTACAAAACAACCTAAAATAAAGATCCATACCTGAAATGAAGATCTGGGTTCTTAAAAAATTCCACCTTTAAGCAATTCATCCCCGAATTTCCCTTCCAAGGGTGGTCAAGAAGAAACTTCAAACAACTTTGGACATTGTGATCGTACATTAGCCTCCCTCTCATAAGTATCATATTGTACTCGCCTGTGCTACCATAGAACCCATACCAAAGGAACATATAAAACACTGAGAACCTTATTAATATGATCCACAATCTGAATAGGGTGCTCCTCAAAGGATGCATCCACCTCTAACTCAACCTCCTCAGGTTGGAAAACACGATACGGGTCATAAAAGTAACACCATACCTGAGAATCATGGAAGACATTGTGTATAGCCCAGTACCTTTGAGGTAACTGCAACCGATAGGAAACTGGTCCAACTCTTTCCAAGACCTCAAATGACTCGATGTATCTTGGTGAAAGCTTCCCCTGTCTACTAATCCTCTTATGTTCCAACCTTGGTGTGACACATAAGAAAACCTAATCTCCGACCTCTAACTCCAGAGGTCCTCTCCATTGATCAACATAATATTTATGATGAGAATATACAGTATCCACCATCTTCTGAATCAACTCCACATTTTTAGTGGTCTTCTGGACAAGATGAGGTCCCAACATATCTGCCTCTCCTACCTCTAACCAACATAGGTGTGATCGACATAACCTACCGTACAAAGCCTCATAAGGTGCCATCTGAATCGTCTCCTGAAAACTGTTATTGTAGGAAAACTACACTAGAGGTATATTTCTCTCCCAAGAGCCCCCAAAATATAGGACGTAAGATTTCAAAATGTCTTTCAAAACCTGAATTGTGTGCTCGGACTGGCCATCTATCTAGGGATGGTAAGTTGTACTCATCAGTACCTATGTACCCAAAGCCCTATGCAATACCTTTTAGATGCGAGAAGTAAATTGGGCATACCTATCTAAAATGATAAGTGAGGAACCCCATATAAACGTACAGTCCCTTGAATGTATGAACTTCTCCGATCTTCAATACTGAAGGTTTCCTTGATCGATAAGAAATATGAAACCTTCGGTAGTCTGTCAACAAGAAACCAAACCTAATCATTCCCTGAAGGAGACATCGGTAAACCCATCACAAAATCTTTCGTAATAACATTTTAGTTCCACTCGAGAATCAGTAACTACTATAATATCCCTTCAGGTCACCGATGCTCTGCCTTTACCTACTGATAGGTCGAACATCTCATAAAAAACTAGCAACATCCCACTTTATACCTAGCCACCAATATTGACGGTGTAAGTTTCGATACATGTTGGTGTCACCAGGATGAACTGCCCAAACTGAGGAATGAAAATCTAGCATCAATTCCTCACATATGTCTATTGACACCCATACATGTCCTTGAAAATGCAATATATCTTCATTTCCTACAGTCCACCAAGGAGTAGGGTCCTATCCTAAAGCACTCTCCCGTAGAACTAGGACTTCAGAATCTGATAGCTTCCTCATTCTCACTCGATCCAGTAGAGTAGAGGTAATAACTACAGAAGAAATAAATGTATTCCCCTCTCTATCGTACACCTCTAAAAGGATCTTAGAGAACAGAGCCATAAGATTCCACTCAATTCTAACATCCTAAAATACTTGTATCTTTGTCCTCCTGCTCAACATGTCATCCACTGCGTTGCCTTTCCTAGGAGTGTAGGCAAGATCAATGTCAAAAGACTGAAGGTACTCAACCCACCTTTGCTGTCTCAAATCCAGATCACTCTAAGTAAACATATACTTGGGGATTTTCTAGTCAGTGTATAACAAAAAATGCTCTCGCAAAAGATAATGTCTCCAACATCGTAAAGCATGCAAAACTGCAGCTAACTAGAGGTCATGTGTTAGGTATTTCCTCTCATGTGGCCTCAACTATTGAGAGTTGTATGAAATGAATCCTTCTACTTGCACAAAAACTACTCCCAGTCTGATACCTGATGCATCACAGTAAATGGTGTAACTCTTACCCGTCTCTGAAAAAATCTGTATCAGTGATGAAGTCTATCTCTATTTCTGCTTCGGAAAGGTTGCATCATAGGAATATATCCACAAGTAATTAGCACCCTTCTTATTCAGGTCTATCAGTGGTGATTCTTAGCATGAAAAGTCTTGTATAAAACAACTTTAGTAACCAACCATCCCCAGAAAACTCCTTAATTCAAATACGTTCTTCTTCTGCTCCTAGGAAACTACTACTTTCACTTTCTATGGGTCTACTGATACTCCTATATTTTAGATAACATGACCCAAGAAGTGAATCTGGTCCATCCAAAAGTGGCATTTTGAAGCATATAACTGATGCTCTCTTAGTTTACTCAAGAGGATCTCAAGATGGGTGGCATGTTTGTGTCGATTATGAGAGTACACTAAGATATCGTTCATGAAAACTTCCACAAAAGAATCCAAATAAGGATGGAACACTTGGTTCATTGGTGCCATGAAAACTGCCAGTGCGTTAATAAGACTGAACAACATACTAGATACTCATATAGACCATACATACTTCTAAAGGCTGTAAGAGGTATATTCGATGGTCTAACATGCAACTAATGATAAAATCATCTCAAGTGAATATTAGAGAACACCCGCTCTCCTCGAAGCTGATCAAAGATATCATCAATCCTCAGAAAAGAATATTAGTTCTTCACCATCAAATGGTTTAGCTTCCAATAATCCACTCAAAGTCTAAGGGTACTATATGCTTTCTTCACAAACAGGACATGAGAACCCCCAAGAAGAAGTACTTGGTCATATGAAACCATTTACGTACAACTCCTCAAACTTCTTCTTTATCTCCTGTAACTCTTGTGTAGCCATCCTATAAGGAGGAATGGACACTGATGCCACTTATAGAACAAGATCAATAGAGAAATCTACCTCACTCTAGAGGGAAACTAGAAAATTCATTTGGATAGACATCTCTAAAACGATCCACCATTGGGAGAAAGTCCATCTGTTAAGTCCCCTAGTCATCCAGATATAAAACAGATATCTAGGTTGTAATTTATCCCAACCCATGATTCTCGAGTCCTGATATGCTCTCCTGGACATCCCACTCTCCCTTGTGTAGAAAAGACCCACCCAATGGTGATGTGAAACTCACCCAGTGGCAATAGTAGTCAACAAAGGCATAGAAAGAGACTAACCAAACCATTCTTAGAATGACATTGTATCTTTTCATCTCTAAGACATAGAGGTCCCATGAGAAGTGACACCCACCAACCTCATGAGGGCACTCGTTGAACTGACATACACTAGCTGTCCTAATCCCCAATGAAGTTTCTAGCATCATTACATCATTAGATGTAAAGATACAGAGCCCAAGGATCTCGAAAATGATACATGATATAAAAATATGGGAAGACCCTGTATCAAATAGAGTAGAAGGTAAAACTAAGGCAACTAGAATTGAACCTCTAACCGTAGAGGTTCCGGGATCCAACTCATACTGTGTCTACTCTACTAGAAAAGTTAAACCTATAACACGACCCTAAAAACCTACCTGAATACCCTGAGCTGATCCACCCTACTGTCACTGAAAACTGGTAGCCTGATTACCATGACCATGACCACCACCTTGGTCTGAATGGCCTAAAGAACTCCAGTTCCCTAACTGATGAGAAATTGGGGGTCTTGCTTCTGAATGTGGAGTCATAACAGAACCCCTCTCACTCAATAATGGTGAGAAAACCCAAAAAAATGATGATGATGGACCATCTTGATATAAGACCAGCACTCAACTGGGTTTCTCGGGCACTAAGGTCTCGTGTTCCCACTCTTCCCGCACTGGTAGCATACCACCTGACTACTTGAATAAACATCATGTGATGGCTCCCTATGGTGCTTCTTGATGTCTATCGAAGGTGTACTAGCCCTGGATACTGAACTTCCCAAGCTCACTGCTCCTAAGTCCCTCAGATTATGCTAAGTAATCAGTGCCTAGTTTACTATAGCCATCAACGAAGTCAGCCTAAAAACATTCACCGGAAATCATATGTCATACCTAAGACCATCTTTAAACCTCCTATCCAAATATAACTTGTCACCTCTGAGAGAAGGTGTAGTCCATCACTAAAAGAGTGTGCTGCTCCAAATACATGAGTTCTAGGGCTTGATCGGCCCTCAACATCTCATGATAGAAATAGTCATAGAATGTCCTCTGAAAATATTCCCAAAATATATCTTGATGTAATCCTACTTGTGAGATAATATCCCACCATCTCTTGGTGGAATCAAGTAACATATACTTCGCGAGCTTCACCCTCCTCTCCCGAGGAATCTTCAGATGCTCAAAGATATAAAGAATGACATCTAACCATGACTCGATAGCCTGTGGTCCTCCATCCCCTGAAATTTTTTGATGCTAATGCTTCTGGAACACTTTCTTCAGTTCTTCCATAGTCGGGGTAGGATGCAGGGATCCATGGAAAGTATGCATCGTCCTCATAAAGACTTTAAATAATTATGCATCAGTACCTGCATATAGTATAACAAATGGTGCCAAGACAGGCACATCAGGAGGATCTTCTGGAAGTCCCTGATCTTCCATTTCTAGTGTCTGATAATTTCCTTGTATCTGGCATACAAACGGAGGATATCTTGGAGGCTTGATTATGCAAGTTCAACCGCACACCTTAGTAAAATATTATCACAGACAACAACATAGAATTTCAATTAGAACCAGGATAAGAAACATTCAAGTATCACAAAACAGGGTTACATGATGTCTATAACTATCACACGATGTGTTCCCTTTAGGCCTTAACATGGACATGCACCTCTACCAATCCTGGTCTTGTAACACCCTTACACAGGGTGTGTTCCTCCTATGACATAAAGTGTACTAGAGTTTTCCAACCTTCCCAAGTACTTCTACATGTCTAAACCACATGGGGTCTGCAGGTGAAACACTGCATGGTGTGTTCAACTTAGACACGACATGTATTGGTTAGGTCCCATCAACCCGTGGCACTGGTCAAACGGTAGGAGACACTATCGACTTTGCATGGCTTGCATGAATGGGACACAATGTGTACAACCTATGTTTTATCCACCCATGTTGTTTGTCCCATAGCCGAAAAAACGATCTTTTCTACATGATGTTCACTCCTGGTACACGATGTGTTCTACAAAAGTTTCCTAACCCCGTGTCTCTGCCCACACAGTCAGTCGAACAGTCCAAGAATACACGGTGTGTATATATAGTACACAATGTGCACTTAAGAAAATTTGTTTCTTCCAGACTAGAAGAAAACATGGCCTATGTTCATAACATCACACACTTTGTTTTATGGGTTTCCAGATAGTAAACCTATGAAACTCCTCTAGACCCTTAAGAACTTATAACTTTTTCCATGACATGAAAAATTACGACCTATGAGAGCCCATAATCCGATGAATAAAATTTTTGCATCCTTATTCAAATGAAACATTACATATTCCAATACCCTATAAAAATAGGAGGCATTCTATCACATAATATATCACAACATCATGCATATCTAGCACAATATCTATCACAACAACATATAAGCACTAATACACCCTTAATGGAATGACAAGAATTCACGACATGCGATATCTAGTAAGTTCATATATGATGCATGAGATCTCATACCATCATCTCATCGGGTTGCAATAGAAATAAAACCATGATGTTATAAATCATAATATGATAAAACAAGTTCACCACCCAATGGTGAAATCAAATCAACTATAACAATTGAAAAACAATAAAAATTACAATATTTGAGGTAACTTGGCTTTTCCCTTTACACGAGTTAGCTACTCCCGGGAACAACTTATCATGAAAAACCTATTCCTTCCTATCCATATCTATAGGCTCCAAATAGTAAGATAAAGTAGAAAAGAACTCCTCTGATACCACTTTGTAACATCCCAGATTCGGGTGCCGCCCAAAGGTGCCCTGTACCCGATTGGTCACATGACCTCAAGCGCATTACCCTAATTTCAAAAAGATACTGACTAGATATGAGATCCAGTGTCTGATAATGGGAAAAATATGCCGTCATTGGAAGAGTATACATAATGTAATAACAAATAGTAAACAATAGCAGAAGTAGTAATACCATACAATAGATGTAAATAGTGGAAACTAATAGTATAACAACTGAAGCATATATAAATAAATGATGCATGTCACATGTATCTAGGAAATCATCCAAATAAGTCATAATACTGAAAATAAAATACTAAAACCAAAGTACAAAAAATATTAAACTTGAACAGCATCACAGGCCTTAGCTTGGTCTCATGCTCTCCATCTAAAACATCAATCAAGTACCTGATGAAGAAGGGTTCTTGACCTTATATATACCTATTAAAATATAATCTATTTGGGTCCAAAAGCTTGACCCAAACATGGTGTGAGACGAATCCTTGTAGGCAACCACCAAAATATATATTCCTAACTGTTAGTGAATATATATAGTGGGAAATATGAAAAATGAAGCAATAAACAAGAAGATACTCAAAAGTAAAAAATACTACAGTTTCCAATTACATTCATTTACATTATTAATAATTCAACCATTGAATAATGTATCCTCTAGATCTACCTTAGGATATGTATCCCCTGTGTAATAGCAAAATAGATTTCTCAAAAGACCATCTAAAAAACAAGTAAGAACGAGTCCAAGCTTGTGCTTTGGCTTGGTAGACTCATCACAAAAATTCAATTATTCATAAGAAACCCTCTAGGAAAGTTCTTATAGTCAATTACCCTCTGGTTTCACACCAATTCAATAAAATAATAATGAACCTTTGGGAAAGCTCACACAATCTAACCCCTTTGGTCTCACATGGCACTAATTAGATACAAAGACCACTTGGGTAGCTCTCACAGGCAATGCCCCTTGGTATAAATAGCAACAATATAATTTATAATGACCATTTTTAAGATCTTAGAGTCAATGTCCCATGGTCCAACATTCATTTAATAATGACCCTCTCGGTAGGTCTCATAGTCTAACCCCTCCGGTCTATGATCCCAAAAAATCTCTCATAGTCAACACCTCTGGTCATTCATAACAACAATTAATAATTAAAAGACCCTACCTTAGGAATCTATCACAGTAAATTCTCCTTGGTCATACTTTCATAATGCAAAACACAAGAATCTCATATAAATATAAACTCCATCCTAACAACACTAGGCATGGAAAAAAAGAAACCTAACATGCTTTCTAGGCCCAACGACCATAAACAAAAAAACATGGGAAACACATCTATAACCAAGGAAATAAAACTTATTCATAATTAATACCCCCTCTCTCAGAAAAAAACAACCATAGTAGGCATTAAATATGGTTAAATTCCAAAACACCCAATACCCTAAACATGGGTATTCGTCACTTTAAGAATAAATAATCCAAATAGAATAAAAGAAAGGAACAAAACACCTACCATGATGTTGTATGAAGAACACTCTTAAACATTGAACCTTGAAATGGCCTAGAATGTAATATATATAAAAAATGTTAAAATCATTCAACATTGGATAACTCAATAGATAGGAGAAATTATGAAGAG